>CM024965.1:0-1238000 GCA_014282245.1 Rhododendron simsii
TGGCACGAGTTGACTTTTAGGACTTTTAGGAATGCAAGTATCCCCTCTCTGCCTTTTATGTAATCTCCAAAATGAAGACATGAACCATGTTTTCTTTTACTGCCCGTTCTCAAGGTATATTTGGCAGCAGGCGTGTTCCAGATTGCGATTTCTAAAGGACCTCAGTCGTGGGATGATGAGATCTTCTAGCTTATAGGTAAGCTTAGTGGGAAGTCCTTTCATAGCATCATCAGGAAAATTGCTTGGGCAGCTTTGGTCTACTGTATATGGCAGTAAAGAAACTTCAGACTTCAGAGTGTTTACAGGAATCCAAAGACCTTCATCCTTCGTTCTACAAAAGATTATTTCTGATGTTAGAATTAGGAGATCTCAGTTCTCCTCTGCTAAGCCTACTCCCTTAATGTTGCTATGCCACTTTTGGAAATTAACTCCTATAATTATCATCTCTATATCTACATGAGTTCAGCTTTTTATTTTCTGTTCTTCTCTTGTAATGGGAGGTATCCTCCTTTGTCCTCTGAAATTGTCTGTAATGGGAGGTATGCCTCCTTTGTCGTCTGAAATTAACTCCTATAAGGATTGCTTTGCTTTGGATAGAGAATCTGAGATTAATGAACCAGCCTGATTCAGATTCCAAAGCTCGTGGTCGGGTCGGAATCTAGGAACTTGAGACGCTATGCCAGACGCATGATTTTCATCAATCAACCACCCCAGCAAGTTGGAACTTAGCCGTGTAAGTTGCGAGTGGACCTAACTTCCATAGAAGGTGCAAGTGAATCATGGCGGGTCTGAACACACTCCAACAATTCACTTTCAAGAGTAGCACAAGTTGAAGCATCTGCAGAAATGTCAAACTTGTCTCTGAATATTGGACCTTCACGTCACTCCCATCAAAATCACCAGAATAACAGAAGTTGAACGTCTTTCAGTTACATCACTGACATTCCATTATTTAATCAAATGGCAGATGTTGAACGAACCTCTTTCTATGAGACCTTAAGTTGATGTTTCTTGTTATTTTTCTAATGTGTACTCAAACTAATCTTGTCGGACTATTTGTCCTTGTGGCAATACAACATTGTGCCTTAATTAGAATGTAGTTGCAAGATCACTCACAATACCTACGGTTTTATCAAGACTAGAAGAACTCTCACAGAAATTGATTAGATGAAGATGAACTAACAATACCTACTGTAGAATGAATTGGGGTCAGAAGCTTGCACTAGGTACTAACAGCTCTTAAGGAAAGACTGATCAAGCCACAAAATGAGGCTTATACACTAAAATGCATCCCTTAATTGAAAACGTACCTCTTTAGTGTCAGAACACATGCAGAAGGCAAAAGACTATAATCCAAGAGAATCATCAAGAGTCGATACAGAGAAGAAAATGCCGGCCAACTAAATGTGAATTTGCAACAGCTATCATGCCAGGAATCCAAGAACAAACGCGAACATATGAAAAAGCAGAAAACTACTACTATAACGCAATTATTTTTTTTATTTTTGGAAAAAACAGGAAGAAGAAGTTAGGGTTTGTCGTAAAGAAGAAAATATTGAAAAGCGAAAGAAAGAAAGAAAGAAAGAAAGAGAGAGGAGGGAAAGAAGAAGGTTGAGTAGATTAGTGGAGTGGAGTGGTAATTAGTAAGTTAGTTACCGGCAGGAACGTGATTGAGGGCGATGCCAGTGCCGGAGAGAGCGTGCTGGAGGTAGAAAGGGATGCGATTGGTGTCTCCGTAGGCGGATATGGATACGCGACCCTTATAATTCATCTGCACCAGGGATGAGGTTATGTTCTTGGCAATCGCGTGAGGGTCGCAGCTCTTTGGCACCGGGCAGTTCTCTATGTCCCACCACACCGACGTCTTAACTGTCACGTATTCCGCCTCCCCTTCCCCCGCCGCCGTCCCATCTCCGCCGCTCATCGCTGGCTCAAGACAGTACGCTCCTTCGATCAATCAGGCGCACGATAGCTATCTCTCTCTCTCTCTCTCTCTCTCTCTCTCAACGATCTTTCCCTCCTTTATTTCTTTTTCTTTTTCTCTCTTTGCTCTCTCTCGTTTTCTGTCCCGGCCCTTCACTGCCTGCTCTCCATGCGGTGCTACTCCTACTCCCAACTTTTGTCAAGAATAATTACAGTGATCTCCCTCCCCGTTCCGTTTTCTTCTAAACTTTTTTAAAAAAATAAAAAAATTCAAATTCAAATATAATGAAAATAAAAAATAATTTTTAAAATTTTTTACACCGTTTAAAAAATCTCAATGAGATCCATCAAATAAGATTCATATTGATAGAAAAATTATTTACGTAAACACATGATTTTTAAACTTAAAATTACTTTCATTTTCTAAAAGTTATTTCTTTTAGAAAGTGGAACACATTGCACTTAACAAATCTACCATACACAATCAGATCCCTTGACCGTGTTGGTTTTGTATTTTGGATTTGTAGGTAATGAAGTGTAGGAAAAAATAAAATAATAATTAAAAATTGGGATAATAATTGAAGAGGGATAGAGAGAAAAATAAGAGTAATAATTGAAGAGATGCATGATAATGATTAGAATCCAAAATCCAAAATTCTTAAACGAACTAGGTCAGTGTTTCTCAAATTATTCGACCGACATATTCTCTAAGTTTAAGTTTACTACTGGTGAGATAATGGACAAATAAAATAGGGCGGGGAGTACAAATTTTATCACTTGTCTGAAAATCAATCCAAGTGCAATAAAGCTGTAAATTCGACTGCTACGGGGAGGGGGTTGATATCATTTTGCTGATGAGTTGAATTTGTATTAGGGTAGTAGTAGATTTTTCCACAAAAAAAAAAAAAAAACTTCTATTACAGTAACATTTCCAACACTAATTCTTAAAAATTCTTCTTGTTTGATTTCCATATTACTGTGTAGATTTTTCAAGGTGTAATAAATTTAAGAATGATTCCATTCGTATACTGACAACGTGGGTTTGAATATTAACACCATTAATTAATAATAATAATAATAATAATAATAATATCGAGTGAGTGAGTGTGTAAGATTACGAAAATCTGTATGGCATGCCAATTATCGTACTAGTTGGTTCTTTCTCCATCCCGATAACACGTGGCTGGTCGTGGTGCGATGTGATATGGGAGGATCGATTCCACAGCTAGGCTTCTTTACTCTCCATGCATGGTTGCTTTATACTGTAATAAAATACTGACAATAATAAAAGGAGCCTGATAATGCCAAGATTACTTTTCCTAATGCCACGAAACATTACTACATCTTACTTTTTTGACCCAGCTAACTTTTCCTAATAAGCACCAGAAATTCCCACCCTCTTGTCTAACAGAGATCGACAACCATGGCCACACACTCCTCCTCTCTCTTTATCACCTCTTCTTTAATTTCTATATCTCCACATGCCACACCCACCAGCAATTCTTCATTATGAGAATAAATTCTTCATTATCCCTCTCCCATTTGCCATCTGATCTTCCCAAGCCCTCAATCGCTTACTTTTCGAGAACTAAAAAGAAGACGAATTTGAACGCCTCCGGAAATCCGAATCACAAAAAATCCAATTGCTTCCTTTTGAAAAACTCCTCGACATATTTTCTCCGCCTAAATACACCGTTGGCAACAGGGCGGCGATACCGTATTTGCATACAACTTGACGAGCAAAGAGGATGAGGGATAAAATAGATATAACGGGAGATCATACTAGTCGGCCAAGAGGATGGTCATACTCATCGGCCAAGAGGGTGGGGAATAGATCGGAGGACTGAATGAGAAAAATACTATTGTTTTGAAGCAAGAAGAACGAGTAACAAGAGGAAAAGGTTAAAAGAGAGGAGGGGACGAAAGTACAATAGTGAGTAGTATGTCCATTTGACTTAATTGATGAATAAACTCGTCATATCCATCAAACGTTCGTGGCTCTAATAAATATAGTCATGGCATTATCAGTTACCTAATAAAATACTCCATGAGCTAGTAATAAAATTTTCGTCTTCTTTTTTTATTTTACATTTTGCAATCATATATCATGACATATATGTGTGCTGCATGTATTAATTGGGATTTGATACTTTTTTTCTTCCTTTAAAACATACCTATACCTATTGATTAATCCAAAGTCCAATCGATCACATTAAACGTTATCGTTATGCCCCTGTAATATACTCCAGTTGTATTTACTTGACAACATTATAGTCCCTCAACTTGGGATTAAACAACTACTGTACTAATACTTGTTTAATAATCCATCACATTAAACATTATCGTTATGCCCTTGTAATAGTACCAGTTTTTTATTTTGGGATTTTTTTTCTTTCTTTCTTTCTATCAGCAATACATGTTTCAAAATCTCTTTAGCCCAATGTACAATATTTTTCTAGACTCTCTCTCCCCTCCTCTCTTATCTCCATGGGTGTTAAATGGTTGGGACTTTTTCCTTAGGGGGAAGATTTTCCACTCTTCCCCTCATTTTTGGACTCGAGAAGCCCAAATATGGGGAGCCAGCTCTATGTTTACGGTCCATAGATCCGATCAACCTTGGTGACCAATTTGTGGATCCAATCAACCTTGGCAATGAATTTGTGGATCCTCCAATGACAGCGATGGTGGCGCCAAGAAGCGACAATTGCAGTGGGACAAAGTGACAGTGAGCTCCAGGGTATGATGCAAGTCCTCCAACTTCCTTCAGTCACATCCACAAACGAATCAGCGGTCTCCAACATTGCAGTTATTAAATTTTCCATATTTTTATTTTGTTGTTTTTCATTTGGTTAGTTGTTTTTGTTCAGACCTTTTGGGTCCTTTATTCTTTGTTGTTTTTGAACCGCACAATTTGTATATAATTTTATTAATATAAGTTGCATTTTCTTGAAGAAAAAAAAGAAAGAAAAGGCCATCATTGCTTTGACATTTGACCATTGAGTTAATAAGCATTTCCTCCACTTTTTTATTTTTGATCCGCAGCATTTCCTCCACTTGTAACCACCAAAAAGAAACAGAAGAAGAAGAAGTAGTCCCATTTTGGATAAAGAAAAAGGAAAACTTGAGAATAACAGCCACGGAAATGCCCGGCAACGTCAAACTTCAATGCAGGCTCTTAGAATTTGAAACAAAATAAACAATAATCGCTAATCGCTCCCTCGATTAGTCTCTACAACAATGATATCAATACAAACTCTCTCACTGTTTAGGTTCCTCTCTTCCTGTAAACAAAGTGGGAGAAACCTTCTGCCGTCAATGGATTACAATAATTTCCTTTCCATTACCCAAATTTTCGCAGTAAGAAGGCCGGAGAGATAAAAAAAGAAAAAGAAAAAGAAGAAGAAGCTCCTGACTGGAGAGCTAAAACAAGTTATTGATGAAAACTATATCCATCATTCTTTCTGGTTTCATTGCATCAACAAAATGGACTCAATAAAACGACCTCCAAGCAAAAGAGGCCTACCAGAAAGCAATTGATACCTCATGGCATGCTCCCACTAGAGTTTTCAAAGTTAATCACGGCACGAATCCAAAACTAGCAAGTCTCCTACAAAGAATGATCATTCTTCAGAAAAATAACAGGGTATATACTTCAAACCTTTGCTTGCTTGACTCAATTGAGCACTTTCGATCATTCAGAGTGACTGCCAAGTTGGCTTCTACCAAGATGAGACACTCTTGAGGAAGGAATTAGAAGTGCCTCTTCATCCACCATAATATCAGAAGCAGTACTATTCCATCCACTAGCACTACTATTAGTGTCATCGGGAACATACAGATCTGATGACTTTTTCTCAATCCCCAGGTCCTGCATTATATGCAACAAAGGGGAAAAGAGTACCGAAGTCAGAAACCTCATAACATCCATAGATATTGAGTGTTTTCTCCACCACTCGATATGGAACATCGTCCTCCTTTACAGGTTTTGAAATAAGAGGTCAAACAGGTTTTGAAATAAGAGGTCAAAAAGCACAAGAAGCATCCAAGTGACGAAAAGGGGGAGAGGAAGGGAACCTTCTTTTTATTGCGGCGCACTCATGAACATTACATCATTTTATTTTCGGCGTTGCCAACATATATTTATATACAAAACTTTTGCTGAAGCCAAAAGCAGTCAAACTACATTCTATGACCATGAAGTATCAATAGACAAATTCAAACTTGGGAGATCAAAAGTAAATCACGAGAAGAGAAACCTCATTGGTGTGTTCCTTTCCCAAAATCAAGGACCTCAATGTTGGGCTTTGATATATCATAACATGCACCTATAAGAATGAATTTACTCTAATTATATCTTTTCACATCAATGACGCGAATAAAAGAGCTCATGCGAGTTGTTTGCTCCAAATAGTCATACGAATAATTGATTTTCCATGCTTTAAATAAGTCCCTCAAAGATTGTTGAACCAAAATACCACAGACATTGCTTGTACATTCATAACATCACTATTTCACACAAGCAAGGATAAATAAGGTTTCTGCAAAAAAATCACAAATTAGTCTTTAATATTAATAGCAGAAGCATCAGTGCAGTAGCAAAAGGGAAACCACCTTGCTTTTCAGCCTATAGCATTGTTACAGGCACAAACTTCTTGCCGACTAGGAACGAGATTATATGAAAGGTACCATACCAGCAACTAATTAAAGGAGAACAATAAAGGTAAATACTTAAAAAGTTGTTAATAGGTTTGACCTTAACTGCTCGTTCTGGGAGACTTTCCACAGGAAGTTGGGAGGCACGAACATCCTTGACCTTCAAGTAGTTGTACATGACAACTCCACATAAAGCTGTGGAAAGAACTAGACAGTTTTAATTTTCCTTCAGGCACTAGTTTAAATCTACCAAATTAATATGGAAAGAGTATTTACCGACTGCGTAGCCTATAATATTAAGCCTCGTAATCGTTGACTCCGGAAAAATGATGGTTGAAAGAGCAATTAGAATCCAATCTTTCAAAACACCAGCAACTCTTATTGTCACTGCTCCTGTTCTACCAATTGCTAAGAAAATGGAGAAATTCAATGCCAGAGCACACAGGGCATTTGAGAAAAATATCCAGAAATTGAACTGGATTTGTGAAACTTCCATGCCGGGCTTCTCCAGTAGACACCAAGGAACAAACAGAAAGACAAAACTGCACAAGAAAGTGATAAACCAATGACAATAAGCATCTATGCAAGAGAGAAATTAAAACTCTATATTCTACAACTACAAGAGCACCAAACAATTGAACAGTAAGGAAGGTAAATAGTGAAAAGGACTAAAAGGATGTGAAAGTCAACGGCAATATGAGGTCACAACTGACAGAAAAGACAGTTATAACATCATGTTTGAATATGTAATGGTGAAAGCTAGATGAATTGGTGGTCAACAACAGGACACCATAATTCAATTGCCACTTGTACGCAATATTCCATTTCAGTTAATGAGTAGTTCAAGGGCTACAATTCCAAATTACTGCCAGGACTGCTCCCCATGTCAACATAAGACAGAGGATGCTTTCAACTTTTACGATGCTAGATCCACACACGTTAGCTCAAGCACATCAATTCAGTGTGTGATCACCACTTCAATGTTTATACATTGTCACCACTTCTTGCCCCATCTAACCAGCATAACCAAATATAGAAAACCTTCTACAAAGGATTGATCTATGCAATGCATAGTTGCATTCAGCTATGGCAGGAAAAGTGGTTAGAAAAGTAACTCTAGCATAATTAGCACGGACAGAATGCCAGTGAACCCAAAACTTCCCATGTTTTTATGTCCAAAATCTTCATTTACTTAACGTATTCTAACAAATTGTCTGCCCAAACTTTTAAACTAATATCCTTTTTGGTCGGAAATTTTGCTACATAAACAGTTCATGGAAAAAAAAAATATCCTCTCATGCTTGACAAGAATGCAACAATGAGCGCAAACTTCTGTGGCTGATAAAGAAATAATTCCACTCTTCCATAGCAAAACATCATTATGTTGGTACTATTAGAGTAAAAAAACGCACGAGATGTTTCCCAACAGGAATAAACCACTATACAACAATATAACTTATTCGGGTGTTTCTGTTTCAAATTCAGGAGTACTTAAAGTTCAACAGATTATGTAGGTTGCAGCCAAAAATCCCATGTTCGATTTCGCAGCGTAACCATTTTTGCCACCCTTTCTTCAAAAATAGTGAGGGCCATACCATGACTTCAAGTTATTTTCTGCCTATTTTTGCTTCTATTGTTGTATTCTTGCCTATTTCTCAAAAATTGCGAACTACAAATGCATGCAAAACAGTGAACAGAGAAAACAATATCAGGATTACTATTCACAGACCTTTTAAGTTTAGTGATACTATAACTTCAATGATAGACAATTGTTTCATGCTAGGTGTTTTAACAAGCGTGGTTTACACATGCACAGAGAAATGATGTATTCCTAGACAAGTATAAATTTGGAATCAACAAGTTGAGGCTGAGTGAGTACCTGCATGGTGCTATGTAATACAAGCTGGTGATAGGATTAAGAGTTAAGCCCTTCTTTTGAAGAAGCACTTGAGTTAAGACAAGCCGGAGAGCTTCAGCAAATATTCCTGTGACTTGATAGACTGTGCCCACTACATTGAAGTGAATTTCCCCATATGACGAAACTACAACACCAACACTGACCACCACCATGTTCAAGAATACATCACACCTTAATTTGTCAGTGCCACAAATAACAGCCATGAGAAATGTTGCCACTGGCACTGTGAAACCCAGTATACACAGCAATTAGCTAAGTGCTACCGCGAAAGATATATCAAAAGTAGTGATGAACAATTTAAACATACTTAGAGCTTTAAGCATCTGGATGAAGGCCACAGAAATGAACAAGTATGCAGTGTTGCCAAACCTGCATTGGAAGACAACATACAATTGACACTTGCAAGAGATATACTGACGACATAATAACAAAATTTCCAGTCATGGATCTAAGATGCCTGCCATGAAACCATAGATAAACACCATCCTCCAAGAAACATTTTATAACATTTTATAAGCCAAAGTTAATAAAACAGTGGGGTGTCCCGCATTATTTAGAGGGAAAAAATCTAGATAACAACGAAGAGAAAATACGCCATCATGTCTCTCAACGACATGAAGTCCCACTAAACAATATAGTTAGCGAAAGATTAATGTACACCAGTAATTTTTTTATTGCTTCATGTTAAGAGGTAGCAAGTATAAATAAAAATGAACAAGAATAAAGAAACAAGGTGTGGCAGGCTTCTTTTCTTTTTTTTCTGAATAGGTCAATTTTTCGAAAGCAAACCAACTACAGCCTCAAGGGGTTTACAGCACAAAAAGACAACCAAAAACACCACAATTCAAAAGGCCAGACAACACACCAGAAGCACAGCACAAAAGAAACAGCAAGGCCATCCTTTGGACAAGAACCAAAAGGACAAAAGAAACACTCTACAGGATGGGTAAGGATGCAGCAAAAAGTTTTGGCAGTATCTGCCAATCCAAGCATGTCAATCTGTTTTCTTCACGTTCCTTCTTCCAATCACATATACAGGATCGTATATAAGTCTCCGTCATAGCAATTACCCCATCAACAGAAATACTTTTGAAGTGAAAGATCCTCCCCATTCCTCTTCCCCCACAGTTGATACAAGATGGTTGCCAAAGACAGTTTGAAAACCACATTCCTCCCCTGTGCATTCTGGCTCAATCATACTCTTGAGCTACGGTCAACTGAGATATTTGAATATCATTGTTCCCCAAGAAGTATCCCCAAAACTTTACAAGAAAATGAACATTCAATAAAGATAAGATGGCCATGGTTTTCTATACCAGTGCTCCAAAGGACAAAAGCACAGTCAGCCACCTGTTTTAGTAATCTCTCTTTTGTAGAGACGAGAAAGTCTGCCCAGGGTACCGATCCACTGGATAATAGCCCACCACATGCTGCTGGAACCGAACAACCTTGCTCAGTTGCAACCGGTGGTGGCAGTTTGTTCAGCCAAAAAGGATAGGAAAGAGCAATGCAAGCAAAAAACTCATTACTAGTTTCAAAATTTAGCTTTTATTGAACATTGATAAATATCCATAGCCTCTACCACACTCCTCAAATAAAAGATCCAAAGAATTAAAGATTTGATTGCATAACATTATCAGACAAAACCTTTATGACAGATGAAACACAAATCCACCATTAATACTAGAAGTTCACTTCCATAAGATCAACAGCTTACCACAGGCTTGATGCAAAGAAGGCACTTATTGGGATCACACATGTTGCATATCTGCAAACAAAAAAGAAAAGCCCTCCTCAAGGAGACGAAACTTCGCATGAAATAGAAACATATGTGCTCTCAGAAGTCTTACATTTCAAATGTCATCTTGACAGGTGATACAACCTGCAATTAGATGGATACTCGAACTACGTCAACACAAAGGCCAAGCAGAAGACGACTTGCATATAAATGAAAAACATAACCAAAAGACTTCACAAGGCAGGACAACACAGCAAAGAGGGTAAAAAATATATCGTATCGTAGAACTGTCCAACATGAAGGTTTGTTTATGAGGCCAAAAATTAACAATGCGCGCAGGGGTGGTCATAAAGAAATGACATCAAGAACGAAACTTGCTCCTTATGCACACACACAGTGGTGGAGCTAGGATTTTGTTACCCGGGGGGGCCGGCTTAATAGACATATATTTTTTATCGGAATGTATAATTATTATATCATAAGGTTTTTGCTTTTCAGTTCATCACATTTGTACATTGAATTGATTCTTTAGGCTATTTCAACTGTCACGTGCTTGTTTTTTATTTATGAAAAAAATTGAGAAATGAGAATGTAAAATAACCAGTTTTTTATCAAATCGAAGCAAAATTATTAAGATTATAAGTAACTATACACGAATAATTATCAATAACATTTCAAATCAAGTATATATAAAATAAAAATTTTAAAACTCGAACGCTCGGGGAGCCGGGGCCCCCCAGGCCCCTACACACCTTCGCCCCTGCACACGCAGACTAAATACCTTTCAAAACTTCATAGAAGAACATCATGCACAATATTGAAATGGTAACATTTGAACTCATATCATATTGCTATGATCAACGACAGTAAGTCAGGCTCCCTAGATTCTTTCTTTAACTAGGTGCATTTTTAGGTCTACAATGAATCAAATCCTTGACATACCTCTCTCCACCTTATACTACACTTACCAGCAAGGCAGCAATGGAGCTTAGCTCATCAGTTTTTGGCTAAAATTTATTAGATTTCTAAGTGAGATAAATTATGTGCTCATGTTCAGAGATTTTTATCCTCTGAAAAGAGGGGGGACAGCTGTAATGGAAGTTATTTCAGATAAGAAAGGATTCAGTATCCATAAGGTCATACCTTCAAAACCCGGACAAGAAAGAATGCCACCATGCCAGAAAATCCCATGTGAATCATCGTGAGTGTTATTGGAAACGGAAAGTTGAAGTACTTGGGAGAAAGGACCCACTGCAAATGAGGGAAAAAGAAATACGTATCTACTTAGACAGACAGTTAATGTTGCAGTGATAACTTCTAAAATATGTATCTCAGCATGATATCAAAATAAACAGGCTATTTAAGAGAGAGAAATGGCAGAAGTAGCTACAGGGAACCAAAGCCAGTAGATATTTACCCCTAATGTGGCCACAGACCGGGTAAGAATAGCTCGTTAGCTTGCATTTAAGGGCAATGACAGCAAGCTTGGAAAGATAGTGCACTACCTATCGAAAATGCAAGGTTCAGGCTTAATTAAATATCCACCCTAACCAAATGTATTTTTGGGCTCAAGTGGCTCACAACTTCTCAATGTTCTCATTGTTTCATTTTGGCTGACAAATTATACTTTATTCACACGGGAGATGATCCGCCTTTATGTTACACTCAATGCCCTCGTCAAGTTGCTAATTACTATCCACCTGTCCGTAGTTGAGTAATCCCACATTCACATTGTCTCCATCCATATTTGTAACCTAGATAACACAATTGTTTGGTCTTTCGTTCTGTAATATCAGTTGTCCACCATTCCATATGTTCGCACGATATACTGAATTTAAATGAACACATAGAACACCTGTATACAGAAATACCATCCAAGAATAGTTCTCCCAATGATATATGACACATCTGTGTAGCTGCATTTGTATGATAACTTCAGGAAAGTAACCTTTCAAAACCAAACTCGAAAATGTGATTATAAAGCCACATGATACCAATATTAGATATCAGATAACGGGTTCTCGAAATGATGCAATAGACGCCTGTAAATGTATTTGCATCATCCTTCGGGGGGAAATTTGCTAAACAAAGTAACACTAAAACCCATATGAGACAGAGAAGGTCAATAGGACCACTTGAGTTCAATGATTACCATTGCTAAGTCATAAATTTAACAGGATTAACGAACTTTCAAACAGGAAGAACTAAGAAGTGTAAAATCACATTATGATATAAAATTGCTCTTGAGATCTTACCTTGTTGTATAAAATAACTCCTGATGAAAGCAGTATGTAAACTAGAAGGTAGAGATAGGTCAACAAAAGCTGCCTGTTGATCATCTTATCTGCTTTGTATTCCTCTTGACACCTCTCTTCTTGGCAATTAACACCTTCCAAGCTTACTAAAAATCAAGCACCTCACTTGAAACCAGAAACCATACAACTCCGCAAAAGTTTTCCCAGATATAAAGAGCATGCATTCTTCCGCTTAAGCTATTATCATCAATATGCCAAATACCAGAACAAACATTGCTGCTGTAATTGCAACATTGACGTTGCTACGACCTGGAAAAGATTGAATATATAGAACAAATTGCCTAGTCATAGTTGAAGAACAAGCAGCTTCGTAACATGCAGATACAAGGGAAAGCAAAACAACAAGCAATTTGTAAAGCATCTAGAGTAATATAAAAAACCCTACAGCTAAGTAGTTAAATGAGCAATAAGTATCATGTGGCATAAACAAGTTTTCAAGTGCTAGCATAACTTCATGGTTGAGAGTCCAAAGATAATTCTCAGTTTGAAAGAAGATGCCAAGTCCAAAATTTCTGAAGTCTAGAAATGATTCAAAACACCTTTTGTATGCTGAAATATGTGGAGGATTCCATCAACTATTAGAAAAGCCTTGTACTTTTTTGCATGATAATCTAGGTCATGTATTAAACGGGAGTCATTAATCTATTTCTGCCCCTATCAAATGTTTCTTTGGGATTTCCGTATTCCTAAAGGCAAGAACTCTACCCATCTTCTGATAATTTCTCTAAACGAAAAAAAAAAAAAAAAAACCATAATAAAATCTTTAGAAATCAATCACTCCTGCACTGCTTTCCATCTAGTAGTTGCTTACAGCCCATCTTAGCCAGTCACAAAAGTATCACTTTCAAATTCAACTCCAAAAACCGTAGCAAAGGTTTATTCCAAATGGCATTTTTGTCTGCTAATAAAGTAGTGTATTCTACAGCAGAAGGGACGGATCTGCTGCTTTTATCTTTTCGTCTTGGAAGCTTTTGAATAGAATGACCTCAAAAGGGGCAAGTAGCTTATAACATGATCTTGCGCTGGTGAATCCATCTATCACAGAGGGCTGTATCTCTCCACCCATCTGCCTAAGCCTGGCAAAACTCCTCTTAATAAGGGCCATTGCCCCATTCCAACTAATCACTCATCTCATTAACAATGTTTTCACATGAGAGCCTCTGCCTCGCATACATAGAAACAAATGAGGACCAATGTGAAGCTTGTTGTCTCCTCCACAGCAAACTTTCCAACCTCCAGCTCAAAAGTGGTGTTTACCTTTCTTCTCATCCTTCCAAAATCTGAAACCACCCTAAGGTCTTACGTAGATGTACAAAATCAGAAGTTGCCAACTAACCTAGCAGATGATGCCTCCATCTCCAAGTAACTGTTATGCAATGACAAGATAGGATGAGTTTTCCACCTCGGAACCTCCAGTGCCATTAAAAGGTACAAGAAAACAGGACCTACTTCCCGTTGCACAACATGGCCCCTATATGTCAAAAACCAAAACAGTATTTGAGAGAGTGTCTCTCAATCCCTTTATTTTTTGATAAAGGAAAAAGATAACCATTCAGATGACCGTACAATTGTAGGTATTGTCACTACAAAATTCAGGGAAACTTTCCTCTCTGAGTGATTGTATGGAGTCGAGATTTCTTTTTGTTCCTACCAGCTATCAATACGATACGGATACCCGAAAAATCGCTTTTTCCAAATTAAACCCAACCTTCATAGCCGAAACTCACACCTCTGCTTCCTTCACTCAAATGAAACCCAATTTTCTGGCGTACACTTTACCACCTTCATGAAAGAATTATGACTCAGTAGGAGTTGGAACTTGGAAGCACAGGGGTGACTGATTATCTATCCTCTTGCGTCTTGGAGGCTATAACAGAAAAAATAAAAGAAATACGAGGTTCAGTATACTGAGAGGCTTCAGTTCTTTAACTCTTAGTCTCTTACTATTGAATCTGTTCCATAGTTTGGAGTGCAGCCATTTCCACACCCACCACCCCATCGAATTTGATCTAGTTGAGAAATATATTTATACATGTTACATCGCTTGTATACGTTTCTGTTTGTCTTTACATATAACTACTAGGAGACCAATCCAATGGCAGCCAACTCAAATGCGGGAGAGAGAGAGAGAGAGAGAGAGAGATGATAATTGGCTTATGATAATCAAGTCCAACAGGATATAGTAGAATACAATGGCACATCAATTAGGTTATGATAATAAAGTCCAATGATGAAACAATCAAATCTCAAACATCAAGCCGCACGCTGATAATCTGGATCTGAAAATGCATATATAGCGCAGCCGGTTGCACAACCGAAAATGTACCACAAAAAATTACCACTGCAGTACATAAGATGGAGGGGGAACAAATGCAGAGACCATGTGGAGTTGAGCTATAATCAGAATGATGGAACACTTATACCAGTAGTTATTACCTCGAGAGGGGGCGGAAAACCTGATCCGAGACTCTTCTAAAGATCCCTATAGTTTGCGGACACAGATCGCAGTGGTGTTGAGATTAGCGAAGTCATAGATTTTGTCTCGAACGGGAAGTAAAAGGTCGACAATCACATGGGCATCACGGCTTTTTAGCCAATCCAATTATAATTAATGGAACTGAATAGCATGCGCACATAGAGGCAGTGGATGTGGAACCCTAGATTTGCAGTTGTCGAGAATCAAAAATATTAGAAAAGAAGGAATGGTTTCCTTCGGAGACTTCGACGAGACTGGCCGCAGGCATTGGCAAGAGATAGAGAGAGAGAGAGAGAGAGAATTGCCAGAGGAAGCCGTGATTTTTCTATTTTCAGAATGAGGCAAATTTCCCAGTTACCGAACTAGGAGTAGCGGATTAAAAAAAAAAAAAACTAGGAGTAGAAAACAAAAATGCTAGGGGTACATATGAAATGTACATATTATGTACATATCAATTTTGTGGGGTCCACTTCGGCCCACAAAGATAATTCAAACCGTCCATTATTTTTCAAACATTTTCTTATGGAGCCCTGTAAGAAATCAGCACAACCCGATATCGGTAAGGATTTTTTCTTAATTTGTGGAGGCAATACTACTTAACTGCTTAGTTTTGCCCCTACAAATTCAGAAATAATCCTTACCGATATCGGATTGAGCTAATTTTTTACAGGGCTCCATAAAAAGAGGTTTTAAAAATAATGAGCTGTTTGGATCATCTTTGTGGGACCCGAATTGGGCCCCACAAAATCTATATGTACATTGTATAACATATTGTATGTACCAATAGCAGCACTCGAAAACAAACTAAATAATTGGAAATAATTCTCATTTCTTGTTGCCAACAGCCATATGCTGAGCACACAGCCCCTGAGTGAATGCATTCATGTGCAAGTGAGGAATGAGTGTTTTGTTTTTTTACAACATAGTACTGTAGAAGATATTTCTACACCCGAATGGGATTAGTCTAATCCACATTTTACTGCTTTGTCTTAACAGGTACTGATTATTTATATTATTTTATTATGTTGTACTAAAAGTAGTTGTAAAAGTTTGTTTTCTATTGAGGTAGTATTGAAAACAATAATTACCGTCACACTCATTTATACACTTCACTCACAATAAAAGTGGTATGTGTAACTTCAAACTTCACTTTTGGACATAACTTCAAACTTTTGGACATAACTTCAGTATTATTAGAATAGAAATCTATATTATAAAACAGAACGGTTTTTGTTTATACACATAAACAAGAGTACCTCTCTAGCCGTCGGATCAAATTTTTAATAAATTATAGCCGTCTAATCAACTTCTTTAATAAATTTTGGGCTCCTCTCCCTTCCTCTTTCCTTACTTCTTTGGCAATGTTGTCATTTCTAGGTACAAGCATATTTTTTCCTTTATTTAACAGTGAGCCTTTTATTTATCAAAACATTTTCTTCTCCTTATCGTCAATCTTAACTCTACTATTGGGGTGTTGTGCATTATCCACTCATCCATCAGAAAACCTCTATTTAATTCCTTTCTTCTATCAACTGAGGTAACAATAGAAAAACATTATAGAAACTTTAGTCATACAAAAGAATAAACTTAGTTTTTTTTGTAACAAGTTGTTTCACCTATTTCTTGGACGCATGATTCAAAGTAGTAGTGCTTTATAATTTGTCTTAGTTGTAGACCTGTAGCATTCCTTAGATTTGAAGGGGGAAAAAAACTCAAGTTGTAGCATTCCCTTGTAAGAATCATTTTCAATGTTAAAGAAAACAACATTCGTTAACTTATGGGAAGTGGAGTTTTAAAACTATTCTTTTTTTTTTTTATTATTAGTTGATGGTTGAACTATATTAGATACGGGTGTGCTATAAGTATCAGTTTATCGTGACAGCTGTTAACGAATGATTGTGCATAAGTTAATTACAAATTTCATTTGTGTATGTGCTCATACTTTTTCAATGGGTGTGGTATTATTTGTTGTGAAACTATTCTTATAAGATATTCGTTCATTTTATCCTATTTGAAGAGAATTTTAAAAATTAAATCATAAATTTTTTCATTTTGGTTTGTTAAGATCACTAGAAGGGAAGGATAATCTTTTTAAAGTTGTAATAAAAAAGTGTTGTGTTGTGCCCTTTTTTTTTTTATTGGCGTGTTGTGCCGTGCCTTTACGCACCGGCAATCGATAGTAGATATTAAAATAGATGTTACCGGGTCAATATATATATATATATATATATATATATATACAGTCCTTTTTAGGTCTGGACGCCTTACGGTCCGGACCGTCCGGACCTCCCATTTCCCGATCGAATTTCGATGATCCGAGCCGCTCAATGTGATCAGAACGTGATTTTAAGGGTACCCGTGGGAAATCAGCAAAAAAAATGATCGGGAAGGGCTTGATCTGAACAGTTTTTTATTGAACGGTTCAGTAAAAAACTGCTCGGATCAAGCCCTTCCCGATCATTTTTTTTGCTGATTTCTCGTGGGTACCCTTAAAATCACGTTCTGAACACATTGAGCGGCTCGGATCATCGCAAATCGATCGGGAAAGGGGAGGTCCGGACGGTGTGGACCGTAAGAGGAGTGGACTTGAAAAGAATTGTGTATATATATATATATAGACTTACATTCGTCTCTAGTAAATTTCTTTGAACTCTTGGTTATTGTTTCTTTTTTCAACATTTGGGCTAAGACAAATTGAAATGATAAAAAGACTAACTAAAAACTCATACTAGAAGTTTAAAAAAAATTAAAGTGAACGGACTTTAATTTAGAGAAGTAATTTTGACACTCCACTTTTACAAATTGGCTCTCCACTTTGTCCTCTTTTTTTGCCTATTTGAAATTACAACAATATCCTTTTATGTGTGAGGGAGTGAATGAACATTAACAAAATAAAAGGTAATTTGGTGATTTCACATAGAACAAAGACAAAAAATGATGTGTCAATAACTAAATGTGGTGTGCCAAAATCACTTGCCTTAATTTAAGTCTACAAAACATCTGTTCAGTTAGTGGGCCTTCCCTTTAATTTGGGAAGAGTTCTGCCCACACACATTTGGGTGATGTGTGCACAACAAAGACATAAAATGATACGTACACTCCTATCAACCATACCTCTCTCACATATGTGTTGGCCTCACACATTTAATTGGTGATGAGCCCCACACATACGTAAAAGGTATGGTCGAAAAGTGGTTGATAGAAGTATTCGAGAACTTATTGCGAGCAAATATAAGTCATATTTGGTTGGCTTTTTCTAATTTCCGGTGTAGTTTCCCGGCTCTTCATTCTTATCATGTCCGTTATACTCCTGTTTCTGATGAAGGGGCGAAAAGGAAAATAAAACACTAGCAGCAGATTGCCAGATGAGTTTATTGAGTCATTGACTTTGATTTCATAACTAAAATCAACGAATGGATTCTACTTTTCAGCATTCGGAACTAAAATCAGCTGTTGGATGCTAGTATTTATTTTCCTCTCCCCGAGATAATCAGGTTGTGATAAAAAACACAAGAGACCACATGAAGTCTAGTCATGAACACCGAACAAATATGATGAAAGAAAGATTCAAACATTATAAACAAATCAAATATTATACGTGAATAATGAAAGCACACCATCTACAAAAGCACCATCTCTGAAACAATTTGAGAGAGGGAGACAGAAGAAATTATCGAGCTTGGTAGTATAATAGGAGCAGGTAAAGTCTTCCAGGCTAGCAATTGAATGAGGGGAGACTTTGACAAAACAAGGCTCATGTATGAGCTGTTTCACCAGCAGGTCCTGGCCTTGTATGTAAAAGAGGCTGGAGAGCTTTTACCACAATGCTCATGTTTGGCCTGAAATCGGCTTCATACTGTACGCACAATGCAGCCACAGCAGCCATCTGTATCCAACACAACCAAACTGCAGATCAGGAAACAGTAAACTCTCTCTCTCTCTCTCTCTCTCTCCCCCCAAATTAAGACATATATACATACGGATATACCTTTACAAAGGTATATGCAAATGTTTGTCACAAATCACTTCCAATCCCCGGGAAAATCACTCTGTAAGATCAAACACGCTTATGTATTTACCATCATGCAATACAATTTAAAGGGTGTATACACTGTTGGGTGTTTCCCGGCACAGGGCTTAACAGCGAAGTGAGATCCAGGCGGCTGGTGGGGCTCACTGAGTGTTGTGGTTCGGTTTTCTGGGCTCCATGGCTATTCCGTCCTTCTCTGCGTCTCCGGTGGCTGCTGTTGTTTCCTTTCGGTTCCTGTCTGGAACTGACCAGTGTATTTGGAGGGTTCTCCAGCTGGTTCTGGACGTAGTGACGTTCGCTAGTTGGTGGCTGTGGAGGAGGCATGGCAGCTTTGGTCTCAGCGTCCGGTGGATTGTCAGATGGCAGGTGGTTGTGGCTTGGTTTGGAGTTTTAGGTCTTTTAGGGTTGGGCTAGACCCAATAGGTGTGTGGGCTTGGCCCAATTGGTGTTACCTTGGTTGGCAGCTTGCCAATCTCGGTTTCTCTCTCTTTTTGGTCTTGGATTGCCACAAGATTGTTCTTGGGCTTTGTTTAGGGATGTGATGCCGTTAATCCTTGTTCCTTTTAGTCTTTGTAACGTTTATTCAAGGAATAATAAAATTTTCTTTGCCTTTAAAAAAAAAAAATCAATTTAAAGGAAAAAGGGGGAGAGAAGAAAACTCGTCTTAGACCCTCTGAATGTATTGCAGCTTCGTATGTGTGATGTACGATGAAAAAATAACAAAACACACAAAGAATATGATGACAGCAGATGGCAGAACGAGTAATTGCACTCCACCTGTTATTGCTCGTCATTTAACACTAAATATATTCAAGTGAAAAGGTGCTTTAACAATGTCCCAATGCCCCTTTCAACTAGCAAACAGAAACAAATGCATGCACACACGCGGACAAACAATGCATAGAATATGAATTTTACCTTTGCAACTGCTTTGGGAGGGTAATCTCCCCCCAGTCTTGCATCAACACACTGCCTGACTTTGTCTTCACTAAGTTTTGGTGTAGCCTATAATGAATTCAAAATCAACATGATCAGCTTTGGCATAAAGGCAAAGAAAATCTCTTTTGAAATACGAAAATAATCACAGAAACAGAGAAAAGCAGCAAGGTTTAGTACCCATGTTACAAGACTCTGCTGTCCACGTGGTAACGTATGATCAACTGGTTTGCGCCCAGTCAGGAGCTCAAGCAGGACAACGCCAAAGCTATAGACATCACTCTTTGCATTCAGCTGTCCAGTCATTGCATATCTTGAAAATAACAAGGCATGCATTAACAAATCAAATATTTACACACATAGCCTTCAGAATTAGTAGTTTCCATCTATTGCCAAGGTAACAGGAGAAGAGAAAACAAAAACTTGAATACAATGCAAATAGTCACCATCACGGCCTAGTTGTGAAGTTAAAAGTTTTTAAGCATCACTAGTCTTAAATTTTTAAGTTCATGGCAGAAACTCTCTTACAACCTTACATAGCCAGCTTGAAAATAGTTACTCTAGCATACGTCTGGCATTGTGAGGGCAAGCCTCAAGCAAAAAAATCATATGAATGTGTATGCACAACGAGCTTACTCGGGAGCATGGTAACCAAAAGTTCCAAGAACACGAGTTGAATGAAGACGTGCTGCCATGTCAGGTGCTTGATTTGATAAATCAAAATCAGCAATCTTAGCGATATCATCATCAAAGAGTAGAACATTGCTTGATTTGATGTCCCGATGGATGATGTGAGGTTCTGCCTTCTCATGCAAATATTCAAGCCCTTTAGCAGCCCCTACAGCAATTTTTACACGTTGTGACCATGACAGAACAGGACCAGGTTGTGCTCCTTTGACTCCTTTCCTTCCTGGATGGGGAAAAGTAAAACCTGAAAGGTTACTCATTGGAAAACGATAAAGACCATATTATCCCGATTAAGACTAATGAAACGTTATACTTCTGCATTAGGGTTCTGAACCATCAGTAGCTAGTGAGCTGCTGACTAATGAACAAAAAAACTTAGCCTCGACCTAAGATGAGGTGCTATCAAAGCATTCCACTTGATTATTCTTGATCCATTCCACACAAAAAAAGAAAACAGGCTAGGAACAACATATGGTAAATCCTAGCTTACGCAGTTTACTTTTTGCCAAAGTGCACATTAAGGCTACTCAGCTAGGAGGAACAAATGCACCACCACAAGGGAAGTAATGTTATACAACTGATATGCGATACACGTACCATACTCCTTTCCTTCCTGGATGGGGAAAAGTAAAAACTGAAAGGTTACTCATTGACAAATGATAAAGACTACAATTTCCACGTCAAGAAAATAAATGCAAACGTTTTCACTTCTGCACCAGTGGTCTGAACCATCAGTGCCTTGAGAGATAGTCTACACCAGGGCTTGCCGCTGACTAATGAAAGAAAAAACTTAGCCTCGACCTAAGATGAGGTGCTTGTGAATTAGTATTTAGCTTTTATCGTCATTTATCTATTATGTTAAGGATAGTCTAGTGTTTCGGCTAATGTTGTTAGGGTTAACATACATTTTCTCTCTATCTCTTTCCCTTGTATGAAAATCTTTTGCAATTCAATTACTTTTTGCTTCTCTCTCTATGATCTATCTTTGTATCAGAGCCCAAATTGCGAGAGGTCTTGGGTTTAAGTCTCTTTGTTTGCATTATGTTTCTCCCTTTTGCATCCTATCGAAGTATGTAGGGATGTTTACTGTTGAAGAATGTCCTTATTTGCTTCATTTATTTCTTAACTCTATTTATTTTATTTAGGGTATTCTTGTAATTCCCTTCCTATCTTGATATAAATATATTGTGGAGTGTAGATGCTAGTTAACGCTTCTACCTGTCTTACGTTCTTTTCTCTCTCTTCCTCCTCCTTCCATTCTTTTCTACAAACCCTAAATTCATATTATATCATTCAACTTGGTATCAGAGCGCCCGATCCAAACCTAAAAAAAATAATACGCAGCTTCAGTACATCGCTGTAACATAGCCAGAAGTGCTGACGTCGTCATCTATACGATGACGTCATCATGACGTCATTGTACTGTACATACTCGATCGTCGCAAATCACATGGTTTGAATCGTCTCCCTCTTGTGGTAATAATGTTGATTTTTCCAGAATTTTTCGACCTCATATGACAGTCCTACGAATTTTTGAATGTTTTTCGAGTTTTTTGAACCCTATTTTGCGATTTGTGATTTGGTGCATGTCCTGTTACTTCTGAAGTTTGAAATCACTCCTATGGGTGCCGAAATTGATAGCCCAGCATCTACCTATGGCTGTTACATGTTTTTCCTTCATTTTTAGGCTCGGTGTTGTGGAAAATTGAGGTTGGCAGCCCATATTCTATATTTAGCAGGTTTTTTTTTTGGTTTTTTTGGTTCCCTTGCTGTTGTGGCTCTCTTGCTATTGTGGTAGATATCAGTTGCTATCTGGTTTGATTTTGGCTGCCGGGACTTATTGGTTGTTATAGATTGTGTTTTGAGAGTTGTTACTTTTCTGATATTTGAATCCTACCCATTTGGAGTTCGTTTGACATGTCTAGAACTGATAGTAAAACAGTAACTGATAGTAAAATAGTGACACAAAGCAAAACTATTGTTACTCCTGATTTGCCTAGATCCATTACCTCCAAGAAGCTTGATGGTCTGAATTATTTGTCTTGGGCACATGCGGTGAAAGTTTATTTGCGCGGCAAGCGCCAATCGAAGTTTATTACTGACCTCCCACCTCCAAAAGGTGATGCCTCATTACCTGAGTGGGAAGAAGAAGATTCTGATCTCATGTGTTTGTTGTGGCATAGTTTGGAACCTCATATTGCGACCACTGTTGAGTTTTGCGATACATCAAAACAAATTTGGGATGCTCTTGCTGAATCCTTCTCCCAACTGAATAATGTTTCTAGAGTTTTTGAGCTTTATGAGAAGATTTGTGTGACTAAGCAATCTGGTAAGTCATTGTCTGAATACTACAGTACACTTAAGAGTTTGTGGGATCAGTTGTTGCAGCATCGCCCCTTTACTTCTGATTTACAGCAACAACGTTGTTATTGGGAGGATTTTATGGTTGCCTCCTTGCTCTTTGGTTTAGACACTGATCTTAGCGGGTTCAAGGATCAAATACTTGCTGGTGAGACTCTTCCTACAGCTGCTAATGCATACTCTCGCCTTTCTCGCTCCTCTCTGGGTCAGTCCTCTAATGTGCCTCGTTCTGTGGCCCCCATTCCGGAGACCTCTGCCTTAGTTTCTAGAAGTGGTGGTCCAGGTAGTTATCGTGGTCCTGTTTGTAGTGGCGGTCGAGGTGAAGCCGCAATGTTCATGGTAGTGGTGGTTTTGGCAGAGGTGATAGTCGTAGTTTTCGTGGTAATGGTAGTTTTCGTGGTGGTGGTCAAACTGGTGGATGTGGTGATCGCAAATGCACCCATTGTCATGCTACTAATCATACCGAGCCGTACTGTTGGAAGAAGTATCGTAAACCAGATTATGTGCATCAAGTATCTGATAGTGCTCCACCGTCTCATTCCCAGTTATCCGCTGCTTCTACTGGTTATTTTCCTCATTCTGATTATCATGATGCATTCACTACTCAAGTTAGCGAGTTGGTTGAGACATTGCGTTTGTCTTTGCCCGCAACAAGCGCCACTGCTACTTTAGCCAATTCAGGTAATGATGCATGTGCAACACTTACATCTCCTTCTTGGATACTCGATTCTGGAGCTAGCACCCACATGTCTAGTAATTCAACCCTTTTCTCTAACATGCATCCTATTAACCATCATATTGTTTTAGCTGATGGTTCATCTCGACCTGTTCGTGGGAAAGGTGTTCTTCATCCCTCTCGATCCTTGGCCTTACCCTCCAGCCTTTATGTTCCTAATTTTCCTTTTGACTTACTTTCTGTTAGTCAATTAACTAAATCCTTGAACTGTTCGATAACTTTTTCTCCCACCTCTTGTATTTTTCAGGACCTCCGGACGAAGACAATGATTGGTTCGGGGCATGAGAAGAGTGGCCTCTATTTTTTGGATGTTGATCGTACCTCTTTTGCTTTGAGTGCTACCATCTCTCCTCTTCAGTGGCATTTTCGTTTGGGCCACCCCTCTGTTGCTAAGCTCAAATCCGCTATCCCTACCTTAAGTCGCATGTCCAAGCTTGAATGTGAGGGCTGTCAGCTTGGGAAACATCATCGTAGTTCCTTTCCAAGTAGTTCTCATCGTCGTCAGTCAGTGTCTTTTGATTTGGTTCACACAGACATATGGGGTCCTTCCCGGGCTCTCAGTGTTGATGGCTATCATTATTTTGTTGTTTTTGTTGATGACTACTTTGTTATGTCTTGGTTATTTTTGTTAAAATGGATATCTGAGTTACCATATGTCATTTCTAGATTTCATAATGAGATTTCTACCCAATTTGGAAAGAAGATTAAGGTTATTCGCTCTAATAATGCTTCAGAATATATGCAATCTTCTATTGCCTCTTTTTGTGTTGACCATGGTATTATTCATCAGACTAGTTGTGTTCGCAGCTCTCAGCAAAATGGTGTTGCTGAACGTAAGCTTCGCCACGTGTTAGATGTTGCTCGTACTTTGATGTTCCACATGCAGGCACCTAAATATTTTTGGAATGATGGTGTTCTAACTGCATGCTATCTTATAAATCGTATGCCGTCTCTAGTTCTTAATGATAAGTCTCCTTTTTCCTTGTTATATCCTCAGACTTCGCCTTTCTCTCTAATCCCTAGAGTGTTTGGTTGTGTTGCCTTTGTGCATAATCTTGACCCTGGCCGTGATAAGTTATCTCCTAGGGCGCGTAAATGTGTTTTTCTTGGATACTCTCGTACTCAAAAAGGATATCGTTGTTACCATCCCGGGTCTCGACGTTATTTTGTGAGTGCAGATGTTACCTTCTTCGAGTCAACCTCCTACTTTACTGCTTCTGGACAAGATCTCTCTTCGAATCTCATATGTTGTCGTGAGGGGGAGTCACCATTGACTCCTACTCTCCCTATGCCGTTCT
The DNA here is from genome assembly GCA_014282245.1 of Rhododendron simsii. Taxonomy (NCBI): domain Eukaryota; kingdom Viridiplantae; phylum Streptophyta; class Magnoliopsida; order Ericales; family Ericaceae; genus Rhododendron; species Rhododendron simsii. The sequence goes on from CM024965.1 coordinate 25,072, forward strand.
CTCCCTCTCCCACTTCCTCATCTCAGGTATATCGACGTACTAAAAATAGGAAGGTTGTTGCTTATGGCCCCAAGGATTCATCTTCTTCGTCAAAAGTTCCTGCTCCATTGTCTGCTCTAATCCTGATGATTTACCTGTTGCTTTGCGTCGAGGTAAACGTACTTGTACTCAACATCCTATTACACAGTTTGTTTCTTACCGCAATCTATCTCCTTGACTTCATTCCTTTGCTTGCGCCTTCTTGTTTGTCTCTATTCCTTCCTCTTATAACTAGGCTATGTCTTTGCCTGGATGGAAACATGCTATGGATGAGGAAATGAGTGCTCTTGATAAGAATCAGACTTGGGAACTTACTGTTCTTCCTCCTGGGAAACAATCAGTCGGTTGTCGGTGGGTATACACGGTGAAGTATCATCCAGATGGTTCTATTGAGCGTCTTAAGGCGCACTTGGTAGCCAAAGGCTACACTCAGACATATGGTGTTAATTATTTGGAGACCTTTGCTCTGGTAGCTTGTCTTAACTCTGTTCGCATTCTTCTCTCCGTTGCCGTGAGCCGTTCTTGGCCATTGTATCAGGCTATCAGCTTGATATTAAGAATGCATTTCTTCATGGTGATCTCAACGAAGAAGTGTATATGGATCAACTACCTGGTTATGTTACTTCAGGGAGTGAGCATCTTGTATGTCATTTGCGCAAGGCTCTTTATGGCCTTAAACAATCTCCTCGTGCATGGTTTGACCGGTTCAGTTCTGTTGTACTTGCCTATGGGTTTCGTCGTTCCACTTCTGATCATTCTGTCTTTGTTCGCCACCATTCTACTGGCACTACTATCTTGATCGTTTATGTCGATGATATCATTATCTCAGGTGATGACTCCGCTGGTATTGCTGATCTAAAGTGCCATTTAGGTCACCAATTTCATACCAAGGACTTGGGTTCGCTTCGCTACTTTCTTGGGATTGAAGTGAGTCGTTCTTCTAAGGGTATTTCTTTATCTCAGCGGAAATATGTGCTTGATCTTCTTTCTGAAACTGGTCTTCTTGGTGCTCGACCTATTGACACCCCTATGGATTCTACCGTTAAGCTTGATGCAGAACAGGGCGAACCATTTCACGATGTCGGTCGTTATCGTCGCCTTGTTGGGAAGCTTATTTATCTTACTGTTACTCGTCCAGATATTACTTATGCTGTGAGTGTCGTTAGTCAATATATGCATGCTTCTCGCCACCCCCATTTTGAGGCTGTGTGTCGCATCCTCCGTTATTTAAAGTGTGCCCCTAGCCGTGGGTTGTTGTATCGCCCCTCTCCTACCTTGTCTGTGATTGGCTTTAGTGATGCTAATTGGGCTGGGAGTCGTTCTGATCGGCATTCTACTTCTGGGTATTGCACCTTCGTTGGCGACAATCTTGTCGCTTGGCGCAGTAAAAAACATGTTGCCCGTTCTAGTGCTGAAGCAGAGTACCGTACTATGGCTCATACTGCTTCCGAAATGATGTGGGTTCGTTCTCTTCTTGTTGACTTTTGGATCACTGTTCCTAGTCCTATGCATATGTTTTGTGATAATCAGGCTGCCATCTTTATTGCAAGCAACCCCGTTTTCCATGAGCGAACCAAGCATATAGAGGTTGACTGTCACTTTATTCGGGAATTAATACTACAGAAGCACATTGTCACTCCGTATGTTCACTCTGAAGACCAACTGGGTGATATTCTTACGAAGCCTTTATCTCGTTCTTGTTTCGGACAATTGATCATCAAGCTGGGCATGTTCGACATCTATGCTCCAGCTTGAGGGGGAGTGTTGAAGAATGTCCTTATTTGCTTCATTTATTTCTTAACTCTATTTATTTTATTTAGGGTATTCTTGAAATTCCCTTCCTATCTTGATATAAATATATTGTGGAGTGTAGATGCTAGTTAACACTTCTACCTCTCTTACGTTCTTTTCTCTCTCTTCCTCCTTCCATTCTTTTCTACAAACCCTAAATTCATATTATATCATTCAACTTTTACATCTCCACGACTCCACGTGCAAGACGGGGTTGCACGTGAAGCTATAGCTTGATATACATTGGTGGGCTCATTTCCTAACAGATTAAGCTTTTTGGACAATTGGTAACTCAGCGTGGTATCTTCCAAGCCTCTTTATTGTGGTAATACAAATGTCATTCTGATTGTACACACTCAATTGTTCCATCAGCATACGAAGCATATCGAGATTAATTGCCATTTCATTTGCCACCATTTTCAATCAGGAACTATTGACTTGCCATTTGTTCCATCCACACTATAGTTGGCTGATTTCTTCACCAAGACTATATTGTCATTTATCTTTCACGTTAAGGGTAGTCTACTATTTTTGGCTTAGGGTTTGTTTAATGTTGTTAGGGTTAGAATATATATCTTCATTTTTTGCAATAAAATCACATTTTGCTTCTCTCTATAATCTATCAATGCTATCAAAACATTCAAAAAAGCAAATAAGCAAAAACGATGTAAGATAAATTGTAGTTCGCGCGGTTTACTTTTTGCCAAGGTATAAATACCAAGGTTACTCAACTAGGAGGAACAAATGCACCATAAGGTAATATCGTATACAACTGATACGTAATACACGTACCATGAAGAATGTCATGAAGAGATCCATTAGATGCAAACTCGTAAGCAAGCACACGTTGATTACCATCAACACAATACCCGAGCAATTCGACAAAATTTTCATGCTTCAGCCTTGATACCATTGAAACCTTGTAAGAGAAGAGAAAGATGATGATTGTTTCAGAATCATAACATATGATCAATCACATGGCAAAGACAAGAATTTTGTCATCTGAACCTGGGCTAAAAATTCCTCATCTGGTTGCTTGCTGGAGTCCAATTTTTTAATTGCAGCATGCCTCCCATTTGTTAGAACTCCATAGTATACTCTTCCATATGAGCCTTCTCCAATCAAGGAATTAGTCCCAAAGTTATCTGTCACTTCCTTTATTTCATCAACTGAAATAGCTGGGACATCAATGGGTTGGACTTTCACAGTTTGAGCACCCTTAGATGTTGCTTCAGTCATCTGATAACCTCCATTGTTTCCTGGATCATGAACTGCCACTTAGTATGTATTTGCAGGACTTGCAGACGGAAACAGAAAGCATCGCAAAAGTAAACAGAACATCTAAAAAACAAACAAAAACAGAAGTAATGGCCAACAAAAAGACAAGCACGGAGAAAAAAGCAAGAAGAAGAATACCAGCAAAGAAGAGGGGGAGAAAAAGAGGAAAGTATAGCATTCACTTTTGCAAAGTCAAACATGGAATAAATAACAATTTTGATGAATTGAAAAAAGGTTTCAAGTTTCAATGTATTTTTACCTCCAGAAACAAAAGTTGCTACAAACCAGTCCAAAAAACTGTAAGTACCTTAAACCACAAGCTTCAACTAGTACAGCAATCCATTCAAGTTGGTGAGGCAACCTCACAACTAATCTATTTCGAGGCTAGAAACATGTAGTCATTTTGGTGCTTTGTTATTCACATATGCAAGTCTAAATATATGGAAACCACCCATGTCCGATTACCAGCTGAATTTTTCACCGTGTATGCACCTCCTCCATCAGTAGGTCTATTGAAATCATCATCTTCACAGCAGCCAAAACAACCCATGATTCTTTCCCCAAAGGTAGCTCCTTCCTGTTTGAAAATCGTGTTGGCATAAGTAAGAAGAAGAAACCTTCAGCATACATACATGACATATATGTAGGTAGCGGGCGAGCACACACTTCCACTTATATATATGAGAAAATAATGCGAAAAGGGAATGAATAGGACCGTGGAGGAGGAAGTGGAGCATGAACAAGATCTTTCAAAATAATTACATCAATTTTTTATTTTCTTTATATCAAATAAGTACATCAAGTTGAAAACACTAACAATTCCACAAGAATAGGAAACACTCATCAACACCTTGATTCACAAAAGTTGATTCCACTCTCTGCAAGTCTTTCAAACCAAGATCTTTCAGAATGTACAATACATTCCAATGTTTTTGCTTATTCCCTCATGACTCTCATTATACAAGCATTCAATATGTCAGCAGAAACTTGATTCCCAGAGAGATAGCACTTTCAAACCAACAAATTTACTCATAAAAAAAAGATAATCAGTACAAAATCAAACCGCCGCCCCAACTTTAGAACCTACAATCCCCTAGACAAAGAAAACACTAGTTCCACTCTCCATGATACCAAAGTGAAGAGTCAGTGAAGGAAGAAAATGTTTCCTGAAGCTCAATCTTTTCACATGGCATTTGCAGAACAATCACTCTTTTGGGATGCTATTACCTTGAAAGTTGATATTGAGCACTAGCAAAAATTTAAAAATGCACCAGTACATGGGTACCATTACCATTATAATATAAGTTCCCAACATGTGTCAAGAAAATGTTAAGAAAAAATCCACTTTTTCTTTCTATTTTTTGCAGTTTGTTCTCCACTGCATGTGTTCTGTAAAACTTGGTTAAAGAAATAACAGTGACAGTTGAAAGGAGTTGAAATTGGTAGACTTGAAATACAAAAATTGGTGCTTGAATTGATTGTCATGAATCCCCTTTCTCCAATTTCATATCAAAACTCAAAGACTTACTAGACGAACATATGTTACTCCTAAAGACTATAAAGCAGCACATGAGAAAAGGCCATGGGCCCATAGCTAGTGCACTAGAAGGAATGATGGTGAGACCAGCCGAAGTTAAGGCACACAATGAGGAGATGGTAGTTAAAAGAGTTGAAGTTTTGTAGCGGTAGGTGGGTGAAGATTTGGAATTGGTCAGAGATGGAAATGAAAGGGGCTAGAGGGTTGAGCGTGTGAATCATGTGGGAAGGGAGGACTCGTATGGAGTGATGAATACGGATGGGTCAAGTCGGGACTCGGGAGACTTATGCACCTGAGGTGCACCCTACCCTTTGCCTCTCAGAGGTTTAGAAATGAAGCCTAAAGAGCTCATACTCCACTCCCTTGCTCACTTTTGGACTGTTTTACCTCTCTAACCCCATCTCGGCTAGGCACACAACAGTTGCCTCAGGTCCTTTGAGGTCTCCTGCCAAGGCCTAGTGGCTTAACTCGGTAGAGTGACATACTTGCGGACTACTCTCTTCTATCGTGACATCATATCACTATCCCCTTTCCTACAACATGGGTAAGTTGTATAAAATAACCAAAGATGGTCCTAAATCACAATACCCTGGCCATGTGCGGCTAAGTCCACGGGATGGAGTGTTGAATACTTGGATGCGCCTGGAGCCCCCCATGAGCAGCCTGATTTTCATCAAGGCATGACAATTGTGAATTCGCAGGAATGGGGATACGGCTCCTTCTTCCCCAGTCCCACTTTGTGCAACTGATATCCCCCTTGACCATTGTCAAGAACTAGATATCATATACATTAAGAGTTAACATTTAGTCCAACGTTACAACTGACGAGAACCCATAACCTCAGTGACTTGAAAGGACAAGCCTGGTCCCCACGTCAGGTTCAGGAGGCTAAGACATGACATGAAGGGGGGTGTTAAGTAGCCACCTTACCCAACCAAAGTTCAGTCTCTACTCATCACGAACTCACAATATATACACAACAATCAACAAAGAAAGCAATAGTTATAAAAAGAGTTATTCCATATGATAAACGATAGAACAGATAACGAAAGGCAAAAAAACAAAGAGAGGAACTTTCTAAGCAACCAACCATAAAATATTAGGCAACTCAATAATAACACCTATGCAGTAACAATGAGTTAAATATGATAACTACGCATTAAACAGCTATGATAACTCGGCCGATTGCATCGCACAGTATTAGTCTCGGACTTTTCCATGTATGGAAAAAATAGTGTCTTTGACTCAGTCACGGATCTAGATCAAGTAAAATTAACTGCAAACATGTCATCCCAGATGATAAAGTTTTTGAAAGGATGTGGGGAGTCAAAGAGTGTTAAGCCCAAGCTGATAAGTTCAATGACTCTCGAGGAAACAAGCAACAGTTGCGGGAGATCCGATAGAGAGAGAAATCGACAGGGAACTTATACTGGTATCGCAATCTCATCAACAAAAATTGAGCAAAGAAAATAAAAACAAACAAATCAACATGAAGTTGTTTCTCGAGTGATCAAATTACAAGTCAAGCCAAAAAAATGTAATAATGAGAAAGACGTAGGTGATGAAATTAGATCAAAGACGTAATCGGAAAATAGCAATAGATCCAATAAAAACTGAAGAGTACTTGATAGGCAGTGGTGTTTTAGTCCGTGTATTTTTCTTCTCAACTTGAAAGAATCTCCTAGAAGAATCTGAGATGCAGAGAGAAAGATTGGGATTGGGGGTGTGGGAGGGGGATGTAGAGGATGGATACGTACTGGTACTGGTGCCTGGTGGTGAAGATCCGAATTGAGAAGGAAGCCGGCGATGGACGGATGCGCAGAATATGCAGATGAAATACACCAAGTGGGAAGGATAAAATGATACTTTAATTATGTAGTAGTAATTCCCAGTAATACTATTCTTAATTCTTATAGGGGAGGAGAACAAAAACAGTAGGAATAATAATAAATAGGAATAAGAGGAATATTGATGTTCATCTCATCTCTGTCCCGGTTAAAGCCGCAGCCGGAGTTGACTGGAGAAGTTGAATTTTCCTGCTCTTTTCTTTTCTCTCTTTTGGAATGGAATGGAATGGGTCTTCTCTACTCTACCCACTATTCCCTGTTCACAAGAGCGTTCGGCTATATATACTGGTAGTAAAAATGAACGAACGCGTTAACAATGTGGCGGGGCGGGGGCTGATCGCCTGATCCAGAAAAGAACCAAAAAAAAAAAACAATGTGGTGGGGTTGTACTACACTTGTATACTACCCATTTTCCCCTAATTGGTACATAATTATACAATTTCTTTACTCTGCAAAACAAATACTCCTACTAAAGTTTTGGAATGACATTTCAAATAGTAAAACATAAAGTTAAACATATACTTAAACTTTTCATGCCTGTTTAAAAAATATTGACTTCTTTTGGTTGGCATTTTAGTTTAGTTTAGTCTTGGTAGTTGGTGAAGAGAGAAATAGGGTAATAATTGAAAAGATAGGTAATGATTAGAGAGAGATGATAAAGTAATAATTAGATAAATAGGGTAATGATACTAAACTAAAACTAAATTCAAATGCTAACCAACCAGTGCGTTTTTCCTAAATATCTGTAGATTTATTTTTTGGAATTGTCACTTGACACCCCTTACTTTGATTTCTCACCAACACATTTAATGTAGTTTATAACTAAATTTCAGCATTTGACCCCACAAAAAAAAAAAAAAAAAACTGTAAATTGCCCTAAGTAGCTTCAAATGTATAGAAGTTCTTTTCTAGAATCTACCAAATAATACAAAAGGGTGTGGAGATCACAAAAATACAAGTTAAAAGAATGGCTGAGATTCATTTGATCCAAAGGTTGACAGTAAACTTTCCAAATGTAATGTAAGTGCCTGCATTCTTTGTAGTAATTGTGCAAAGGAACTTTGCAAATATAATGTAAGTGTCCACATTCTTTGTAGTAATTGCACAAATGCCACCGATCTTCCAATTTTCAAAACCCTATACACAAATTGATAATTCTTTGTAGGTAGCTTAAAAGTTTAATTGGAGAGTGCCGTAAGCACGAGTAATTCTTTTTTTTGTCACTAAGAAGAGGATCACATACTACACACTAATGAATCGATTTAGTGTTTGAGCCACTAACTAGCAAATGCCTTAGACACGGGCAATTTCAACAGGGGTGCATAGTGCTTTCGGCACGGACAAACACTAGTTGATAATATTACGAATGAGACTATCACGTATTGTTTGCAAAATGTAATAAGCATTTGAGCTCAATTATAAAGTAACCTAATCCATTTACAATCATGTATATGGCTCGAGCTCTTGGAGGAACAAGGTTGTCAAGGAGTCAAACAAAAAACAAAAACACAAGAACTGAGACAATTACGTCTACTACTAAAACTAATAATACAACCCAAGATGCGCATAAGCCAATGCCATAGAGCCCCCTAAACAAAAGTTTGTTTCCCTGAAACCCCAAGCAGCTGCATCGAAACTTGACTACATTAGAGACTGAAAGACCTTTTTTTTTTTTTTTTATCCGCTCGAAAGTCAATTTCAATTAAAAAACGCCATACACCATCTATAGATTTCAATCAAATCACGAAAGGGTACTACAAGAATAACCGGAAGGACCAATTGAAGCCTGAGAGCAGAGACATCTTCACACCGCCACATACTCAAAGGCAGGATCGGGACACGTGAAGTATGCATCCAGACAAACAATTCCTTTCGAGAAACAAAACCCTAATCGCAGTAATCAAAGCAGCACAGAGAAGTCTGTCTTCCCCAATTCAGTAATCCAAAGCCAAAACGCCGGCGAACCGCAAAACAAAAACACAAAGTGCTTTTCCTTCGCCGGTGAGGACGCCACTCCAAATAGCAAACTCCTGCTGGCACACGGAGTTCTAGCCACGGAAGGGCAACCGTTGACAGTCCAACGTAGCTCCGAAGCCACGACGGGCAGACTACTGATCAGAGGCAACAACCAAACCAAACCAGACACAGAAAAACTAGATGCAAAGTTATTAGCCCACCACCGCACCCTCCGGATCTAGGGAAAACCCAGACCGGAAAATCAAAACTGGACTAAAAAACAGCCGTAGAAAACAGCCAGAAAAGCAGAAAACAAAACACTCCAAACCCAACCGGACACCTTATTACTCACCGCCGCCCCTCGAGAACTTCAGATCTGGGAACTCCGGCTGAGAAGACGAACAGAGGAGCCCCAAAACGCCGCCAAGGCCAGCGTTAAAACAGCTCCTCGCCGGCGGCTACAACCACCGCCTCAAACTGGAGATCTCAGAAAGAGAACGAACGGGATAGAGAGGAGAGGCGAGGAGGGAGGAGGAGGGGAGGAGGAGTCGTGGTGGCGCCCCCCGCCCAAAACCAGGCACTGAAAGAAAACCAGGGGCGAGAGAAAGTTAGAGAGAGAAAGAGTCCGTTCTAGCAATAGCTAAAAATTGGACTACATCTGAAACTGGATTGCAAGTGATATAGCAATAAACTGGATTAGTGAATTTCCGTTTGACCGAAACAATAAATAAACTAGATCAGTGGCCACACCTATCTGTCCTTCATTAAATATTTGCATTCCCCAACCGATTATTGAGGGAAAATTTTGGATGGAAGATCAGCCATGGATTTCGCTTCATCAGTGCTAGCTCCAGAGTGAGAGTGTCAATCATATTACTAATGCTGTGGTAGAAAAAGTGATAATTAGATGGTGATCCATTTGTGCTCTAGTGAGAATATGTCCCTCCATGGGAAGTGCTTCGATTATAGATGATCTTAGCTAGGGCTCGTGCTATTACTTGGAAAATATCAATTTATCTTGGATTCTTAGATCACGCAATAGGGTTGCTCATTGGATTGCCTTGGCTTTGCTCTCTTTTAAGAGGAGCTATATATCCCACTTTAACTCAGTTTCTAGCTTCCCACCCCTACATTCTAGTCTTTGTACTGCTGATTTGTCGAGGAATGAAAGCTGAAGGAAAGTTTTGGCCGTTGAAAATAAAAAATTGAAAAAAAAATTTATCGTAGAGCCAACTACACGCAAAAAGCAGATCATGAATTCCATCATTTTGATTTGCTAATTGCTCATAGAGTCAACAAAATGCAAGTTCTTACTTTTTAAATACTTATTTCCCGTTTTATGAGATATGTAATTTTTTCACAATATATCATATTTAATTCAAAAAATAAGTACTTATTTCCCTTATGAATTGATTTTTACACTCCCTCTTTTTTATAACCATACCTTTTCTTTTTCTTTTTTTTTGAATTTTAGTGTTGAAAGTGTATGTATTTATTTATTTATTTGCTAAAATACAAAAAAAGAAGTATGGATAGCAAAAAGGAAAATATAGAAATCATTTCCCTCTCCCTAAACGGAACAGGGCCTAATTAAACAACTCAAGGTTGTCAACACAGGGGAACAATTTTGTAGGAGCATTAGCGTGTTCCTTTTCGCCAATCATCAATGCAATTACCGGCAATAAGGCATTTTAAACATCTAATACTTCCAATGGAAGAGCACAATCTTATTGATAAATCAAGGAGGAGAAGGGTAAGCTCTTTGTTAACCGGGTGATTCTGACAACGTCTCTTGGCCTGATCACCTTTTATAACACACCATCTATGTCTCACTTTGATCTTATACCCCCATTCTCATTTGAATTATGGAGTTCGACCTTCGAATTCCCTCCCCATACTTGAATGAAGGAAATAATAGCTAGAAAACAGGAGGGTAGTAATATACTTCATTCATCCCATTTTGTTTGGTCTTTTTTCGATTATTTGCGCTGTTATTTAAACTCTCATATCTCCCAATTTATAATATTTTTCACAATTTTAAAAACTTTGTATTATAGATCTAATTGAAAACTATCAAATAAGATCTATATTGTATATTTTTTGAAATTTATATTAAAAGATATAAGAGTTTATAGAATGACACGAATATCAAAAAAGTCCAAAGAAAATGAGACGGAAAGAGTAGATATGTACCTTCCATACAACAAATTCAGCAAGAAGTCGAAACAAATTAAAATCCTACTTAAAATTTGCAAGGGTTATTAAAATTCATTGTGTTTGTTTGTTTTACTACAAATTTAGGCAGATATTTTCATGTATATAAACAACGCCCCCTCCCTCCTTTTTTCTATCAAGTTAATTTTACTTATAATAAAATTTGGTTTAAAAACATTGTCACATGGACCTTCTATAGTTTTTATTTGAAAAAGATGGTCTCCTGTCTCCATATATATTAATTTGCTCCTATAGATGCTTATTTTCCTACCAAATCTCAATTATTTTACTATAAGTGTTTTCCTTAAACGTTCTTCTAGTATTTTGTTGGTTTGACAAATATACAAATATATTAAGGTTGTTTGTGATTTTATTCATGTTGAATTTTTGCGAGTAGATTATGTACCATGTTTAATTGTTAATATCAATGAGAATGTGAATGAAAGTTTGAGTGGAGAATCAAACCTCGCAATCCCTCTTTCTAAAAATATATACTTTGTCCTATTTTATCTCCAAAAGAAATGAGATAAAAGAAAAAAGTTTTGAGTATTTATACACTAGTAGGTTCTATTCCGCTAAAATTTTTATTTTGTAAAGTACTTAATTTTTGTTTTACGAGACAAATCATTCTTTTAGAATACGCTATATTAAGCTTATTTGAAAAATAAGTACTACTAGTATTTATTTTTCTAAGCGAAACGCAGCCTATTCTAAGATTATTATTAATTAGTCTTCAAAATTCAAAGGTTAATCATTAATGAGGGGGAAATTTGACAACAATTTGAAATTGTCAAGGAAATCATTTATATTAGCACTACTATACTATTATGTATGTCTTCCTCCTTTTATTAAGACCTGCTGCTAAAACGTCTCCGACAACTTAGGTTCCATTTGATTGGGCGGGCGTCAGTGGGTGAGGAGTTAGGATTGGCGGGTGATGAATATCTACTCTATTGTGAGAGCGGGAGCAGGGAGCGCCAAGTAGAAGACGACTAGAAGTGGACGGGTACATTGTACACATGGCTACACTACACATGAATGCCATAAAGTTGAAGCCAAGGAAAGGAAAGGAAAGGAAGGAGCATCTCTTCTCTCTCTCTCTTTTTTTTCGAGATCGAGAGAGAGAGAGACACGAGGTGTGACGGGTGGACCCACCGGTAATAATGTACTACTCCTACTCCTACCAGATTATTGATTATATTCATTTTTTTGGCGCAACTGTGACCAATACGACAACCGGAGAACAAAAAAAAAAAAAAAAAAATACCCACTTCGTCTCCTCTCTCTCTCTCCTCTCTCTCTCTCTCTGACATTCACATCCATCCTAAAGAACATTTCCCCATCCACCTTTTCTTCCATCCACCCAACCCAACTTGTCCACTCCTATTTGATTTTTATCTCTTCCCGGCACTTATATTTCTCGCCGCCGCCGCCTCCCATCCACTTATTCTCGCTCAGGTACCACTGTTTCTTTTCTTTTGTGCTTTTACTTCTCCAGCTGACCTTCTATTAGAAATTTTTTTTTTTAGAAAAAACAATCGAACTCCTAAATTGGAGAGATTTTGGGATAGTTATGTGACGATTGATGGTCTTGGGATACTTATTTGAATTTGGGAATATTTTAGGATAGCTAGACTCCACCAGCTTACCTAAAGTGGTTATGTGGGTTGCTCTCAATTGGAATCATGGTTGCGTGGGTGTACTGTTTCTCGACTTCTGGGGAAGAAGCGAGGCTGATTAGCTCTAACTAAACTCCTAATAAGGGGTTTTTCACTCTCGGAAATTTGAGATCTGCTACTTGTCAACTCGGCACTGCCCCTTTACCCTTTTTGGAGGGTTTCCAGTTGTGGATTTGGAACTTTGGACTATCCAATGGAGATGAGAGTTGGAGGTGAAGCTCCTCTTTTTTATGGTACGGGTTCCGCAAATTTGAGGGCAGTTGGGAAGAGGAGTCTGGAGTGGGATCCTAATGACTGGAGATGGGATGGGGATCTTTTCATTGCTACTCCACGGAATTCCAATCAATTAAATTACCAGAACAGACAATTATCTCAACTCGGGGCTGGAATTCCCGTGGCTGGTGGTTCATCCAACAGTTCGTCATCGTGCTCTGATGATGTGAATACTGCCAATGACAAAGGGAAAATGGAGTTGGAGAAACGGAGGAGGGTATTTGTTGTCGAAAATGAAAGTTTAAATGATGAAACTGGGAACCTGTCCTTAAACCTTGGCAGAGATGGCCATCCAATTACTGAAAGGGAGGTTGCTGACTGGGACGGGACAAATGGAAAGAAGACCAAGTTTCTCGGAACGACTTCAAACCGTGCGGTTTGTCAGGTAGAGGATTGTGGGGCTGACCTGAGGAATGCCAAGGATTATCACAGACGACACAAGGTTTGTGAAATTCATTCCAAGGCTAGTAAGGTGCTAGTTGGGAATGTTCTCCAGCGCTTCTGCCAGCAGTGCAGTAGGTCAGTATTGATTTATCACTTGTTTTAGTTGCAAAGGTTTCAAATTCTGTTACTATCATCTTATTTATCATGTCATAGACTCATACTATGCAACACCCTGGGAGTTACATCAATTACCCCTATATAGATGTTACTCGGATCCTTCAAGATATATATTGTACCTCTGTTGGACATTCGACGCTCCTATGGGATACGTGTTGGACATGTTTACTTGAACAATAACCTAACAAGCATATTATTTAACTAAAATTTCTCACGAGCTATGCCTAGAACTGCTATAATATCAATGGAAAGGTCTAAGACAACTTGTAAACACCATTTAAGATAGAACATATGTACTACATATAAAGGATTTTAAAGATTCCGGGCTGTCCCCCTATCCCTGAAATAAAAATTAGATGAATCTGATACTTAGACACGTACAAGCACCCGACATCTTGTACCAGCGAGTCCATGTAACCTGGATCCCTATACATGCTTCACTCTTTTGTTGTTCTTGCAGCTTTCCCGAAATTGCCTCAATCTTTGGATTATATGTCAAGCACTGATGACTCCTTCGGTAAATTGACAGTTTGCCAATAAAATAAATGAAAAGAGAGTTCAATGCAATTTTCTTACATTTTCTGCAGGTTTCATGTACTTGAAGAGTTTGATGAAGGGAAGCGAAGTTGTCGGAGACGTTTAGCAGGTCATAATAAGAGGAGGAGGAAGACACAACCTGATGCTGGTGTTAATAACAGTTCTTTGAATGATGACCAGGCTAGTGGTTATCTGTTGATGAGTCTACTAAGAATACTTTCCGACATGCATTGTGAGTGACACAACTATTTTCTCTTCAAAACCATGAGCCTGGATTTATTTGGCAATTGTTCTGCAAAATTATCCTTCGTATTTGAAACAGCATCATCATGTTTTATGCGGATAGTGTTGTGCTATGGTGTTTCTTACAAATTTATGGCGAATTGCTTAGCAGTATACTCCATGCTGTGCCATTTTATTTTGTTTGTGCATGTATCGCTCTCCAGGTTATTCAACTTGGTTTCTATGTAAAATATGCGAAAGAATAATCATCAAAAAAGAATGAGAAGATAGAATATATGTCAGATGGTACCACGGGAAATGGGTGTCCTTGCAGTTCTACTGACGTAACTGAAAACTTTGTCCTTGAGGGTTATGGTAGTTATTGTGCTGAAAATCTCTCTCTCTCTCTCTCTCTCTCTCTCTCTCACACACACACACACACACACACGCACACGCACCCACGCACGCACATGACTAATTCCAGAGAGTGAAAAATTGAAAGGGTAGCTTTATTCTGTGATTCTGTGACTGTGTTATTGGGTTTAAGGTCATCTTATCATTCGCTCTCTATCTTTAAACCTTGTGTGATTGATATTAGTACTTCTCTCTACTGATTCTTGATTTGTATTTCAGCCAATAGAACCAACCAAACCAGTGATCAGGATCTATTATCTCATCTTTTAAGAAGCCTTGCAAGCCACGGTGGTATCCTTGAAAATAATAACATCTCTGGGCTCCTGCAAGAATCTCAGAATCTGATGAATAAAGGAACTTCTGGAGGAACTATAGAAATGGTTTCGGCTGTGCTTTCTAATAGTCCTCAAGGTCCTTCAACACCTGTTCAGCAAATTCACCCAGTAACTGCGCCTGAGGTGCCGCGAAGAGGATTGTGTGCAGAGGATGCAAGGATTCAAGATATAAAATCTACAACTCTTCAATCTCCAGCCTTTTCTGAAGCCAGAGACAGTTCTCCAGGGAGACATAGGTTGAATAATTTCGATTTGAATGACGCTTATGTTGATTCAGATGACGGTACAGAAGATCTGGAGAGGACACCTGTGCCGCTGGGTGTGGGTACTGATTCTCTTGAATGCCCTTCATGGGTGCAAGGCTCTCATCAGTCAAGTCCACCTCAGACAAGTGGGAATTCGGATTCAGCATCTACTCACTCGCCTTCTAGTTCCAGTGGAGAAACTCAGGTAGAACGACCCTGGTGTATTTATTCGGTTTAAACATATGGTGTCAAGGTACATTTGGACTGCAGGTTGCAATTTTTCATGGCATTCCAACCTATTACATGTGCAGAGCTGAAAAAGTTAAGGAATTCTGTACATTGGTTGTTGCAAGAGTTAAGTAATTATGTAGTTTTATAAATAGTTGAACATCATGTGCTCATCCCCAGTTTCAATTTGCCTTGCCATGGATGAATTTCAGAGAAATGTTGTGTTGTTGATGGTTTACAATTTCTTGAAGAAAAGTTTTCAATCCATTTGAAAAAAAAGGGATGTAAGACAGCTTATACAATATTTTTTTGTTATCAATTTTGGGTAGTCATTTATCAAATACTACTTATGATATATTTTGTCACATATAACAACAAAATCAACATCCAGTCCCTCCCTGGTGGAGACCCTAATTTTATTTTGAGAACTTTATAATTTTATTTTGAAGCCTTAGAGATTCACTTATTTCAATAACTATGTTTGTTAACACAAAGTTAAGATCCTGTAGAGTTACAATAGGTTAGTGATATATGAAGATGTAAGATCTGTGCAGATTATAATGTTCGTGAACACATATTCACCAATTTTTGTGTCAAAGATAAGATCCCTGCAGAGTAAGGCAGATTCGTGATATTGAAGGCGTAGCCATAAAGGTCCCAAACTTGTCATGTGAAATAATTGAGTAAAATAGATGATGTTCAGAAAAAAAATTGTCTGAGTCGGTGCACCACCCTATCTGCTCACTAGAGTGCGAGCAATTCAATTGGTATAAGATTGCCTGATCTAGGTTCAGTGCACATCTGCCACGTAATATCTCTCATGCTAGTTTCATAGTTTTATTTGCGGTCTAAGGATATGCTATTTGAGCCATATGTCTTTAACACTTTGACAGACAAATGAATTACTTTCCATTTATTTGTGTTTTGTGTTCCTTAATTTCTTTTCCAACTACAGAGCCGCACGGACCGCATTGTTCTCAAACTATTTGGGAAAGAACCAAGTGATTTTCCTTATGTCCTACGTGCACAGGTACTTTCCAAATTGTTGGTTTTTGTTTGCTCCTTTTATAATGGCATTACATACAGAAAAAGTTACAATCATGTGAAACGTTTTGTATTGCTAGATTCTGGATTGGTTATCTCACAGTCCTTCTGACATTGAGAGCTACATCAGGCCGGGTTGTGTTGTTTTGACACTTTATCTTCGCCTGTCTGATTCTGCATGGGAGGAGGTATTGTTCTATGACATGTACATGTGGAAAACTGTTTTTTCTTTTTGGTTAAGCAGAGTTACTAATTTGCCAAGTCTTAATTGCTTCATTCAGCTTCAGTGTGATCTGACTTCCAGTTTGAGTAGGCTTCTGGATGCCTCCGACAATGAATTCTGGAGAATTGGATGGTTATACATAAGAATGCAGCATCAAATAGGCTTTCTGTACAATGGTGTTGATACTCTTTCCATTTATTTTTGCCAGCACATGTTTTAGTAACATCTTTAGTTTTTCAAAAGTTTCTTGGGTTCTTCAGAAATTGAAGATCGATATCTTGTGTCATGTTCTTGCGTTACAGGTCAGGTTGTTGCGGAGACTTCCTTGCCCTCAAAGAATGATGCTTACTGTTCCATTCTAAGTATCAAACCAATTGCAGTACCTTCATCAAAGAGAGCTCAATTCATGGTCAAAGGTTTTAACTTGAAACGGTCCTCCATGAGGTACTTATTATTCTACTTTACGCTACTTCTTGTCTTTTAATTTTATTAACCTAAAAGTGGCATATGATTGCCCGAGTTTATTTTCTAATTTGGTAAATTTAGCTGACACCCCTTGGGGTTTGTCTTAGCGACTAATACCTCCTCACATATGCAAAATGGCTATAAACCCCCCGCTGTTTCAATGTTTATTTCACGGACACCCAACAGTCCCAACCAACAACTATTCGACCAAACGCGTGATAGAATTAGCCAAAAGTGTCTTAATTGACAAATTCACCCTATTTAAAAGTAGAATAAATAATAAAAAAGCTCTCAATTCTCAACTTTTTGATCCAAAAGTAATAAATATGTCCTTTCTAATAGAAAAATGGTTCTTTCGAGTAGTAAAAAGTAAATGTTTATAATTAATTTTACCCTTTCCCAGGTTACTCTGCGCACTTGATGGGAATTATCTAGTTGAAGAAGATACTGATGAGTTGGTAGAGAGTGTTGATAGCCTCATAGGCAATGATGAGCTCCACTGCATCAACTTTTCGTGCTCTATTCCTGCAGTTACTGGACGTGGATTTTTTGAGGTACCGGTCTGTTATACTTCTATTATTTTCCTTTCCTCTCCTAGTAAAACATGCCTTTCTCAAATACGTTCTTGTCTTTGTTGTTGTTCCAAACGTGCCTTTCTCAAATACGTTCTTGTCTTTGTTGTTGTTCCAAAACTAAAATATTTTGAAAACAACCTTCAGTGAGCTTTCCATCAGTAGTGACTAGCCAACATTAAGGAAGCTTCTAGTTATTCATCTACTTCACAGGCCACTCGCAAGTCGCATCTAGATTGAGAGTCCAGGACCCAAGTACTGTTGCGTCATTAGTTTGATCCTTTGTGGAAACTACCTATTATATTTCCCTTTCCTATCCTAGTAAAACATGCATTTTGCAAGCAGTAGTTCTCTTTGTTGCTGTTCGAAAACTAAAAAACTTAAAAAAACAAAGTTCAGTGGACTTGCCATCCGTAGCCACTAGCCAACATTTAGGAAGTTTCTAGTTATCCATCTGCTTCCAAGACACTTGCATCTTCTATGAGAGTCCAGGCTCCAGGTCTTGTAGAATCGTTAGTCCAATCCTTTGAAGGAACTAACCATATAGCTTACTTGCAAATAGAAATAATGGATCCATTATCCATGTATCATAAAGAAATCTGTTGTTCTTAACGCTGCTTCACTTAATTGTTATTTGAGTCGAGCATTTTTGTTGTCCATCTGGGATATCTGACTGATATTTATGTCCTTTTGATTATTATCTTAGCCTGTATTTTTACTGAAATATTTCCTTTCAGTTATCTAAGTAAGTTATCGTGAAATCATCCAGGTTGAAGATCATGGTCTCAGCAGCAGCTTCTTTCCTTTCATAGTTGCAGAGAAGGATGTTTGCTCTGAGATTTGTACACTTGAGAGTGCAATTGATTTGACTGAGACCGATGATATTCAAGGGAAAAATGCAAAACTGGAAGCGAGAAATCAAGCCATGGATTTTGTGCATGAAATGGGTTGGCTCCTCCACAAAAGTCGCTTGAAGTTCAGATTGGGTCAGTTGGATCCTGCTTCAGGGCACTTTACTTTAACACGATTCAGGTGGCTTATAGAATTTTCCATGGACCATAATTGGTGTGCTGTAGTCAAGAATCTCTTGGACATTCTTCTGGATGGAACTGTGGGTGCAGGAGAACACCCATTCCTGAAGTCTGCACTATGTGAGATGGGTCTTCTTCACAGAGCTGTACGGAGAAATTCTAGGCCTCTGGTTGAGTGCCTTTTGAGATATGTACCTGACAATGTTTCAGATGAATTAAGATCTGAACTCAGTTCTCTGGCCATAGGTGATGAATACATTTTATTCCGGCCAGATGTGGTAGGCCCTACTGGTTTAACTCCCCTCCATGTTGCAGCTGGTACAGATGGTTCTGAGGATATTCTGGATGCGTTGACTGATGATCCTGGAAAGGTAGTTCTTTCCCTTCAATACTAACCACCATTTCTCTAGTTTGGACCATCACTTTCTGTTCTGACAAACATCATCCAGGACGCATGTTTTTGTTGCATCATGGTACTCCTTAAAAGGGTCCTATAGAAACCTGCCTTCAGGAAATTTGAGCTGTACAGAAACTGCCAATGGGTCAGCTAAGAAGCTGTAAACTGTACATGGTTCAAATCTTGCGCAAAAAGTATCATCTCACACTAGTGAGGTTCAAATATTGTGAACTGACATGTCTCTCTTACCTAGTTTAAAATTTTTAGTGAAAACTCGGGTAACTGCATTAATTCATTACGCTCGAAACTTGCTGATTATGGTTTGATGTAGGTGGGAGTTGAAGCATGGACAAGTGCTCGCGACAGCTCGGGTTTCACACCTGAAGATTATGCTCGATTGAGGGGACACTACTCTTACATCCACCTAGTCCAGAGAAAAATCAACAACCGCGGAGCAGTAATTGGACATGTGGTGATTGATTTTCCTGGTTCGCTGTTGGAATGCAATGTCAACCAGAAGAAAAATAAGCAGGAGGTTGCCAGCTTTGAGATTGGAGGTTCTGGAATAAGATCCATTCAGCGGCCGTGCAGACTTTGTGATAAGAAGCTGAGTTATGGAAATGCTAAAAGTTATCATGTGTACAGGCCTGCAATGCTTTCAATGGTGGCCATTGCTGCTGTATGTGTTTGTGTGGCTCTTATCTTAAAAACCTCACCTATAGTTGACTGTCTGTTCCACCCCTTCAGGTGGGAATTGGTAGACTTTGGATCTAGCTGAGTCTTTTTAACTTGCTATTCTGATAAGGTGTTTGATTTGTTGTGAGTTTTAAACCTTGAAGTTGAGCTATCCTGTAGTACTAGTAGTACCTTGGGGAGGTTTCACGTTCAGCTAATGTTATCTACCTGTTTATGTTGTGTGTATTCCTTTAATCCATCGTGATGTTCTTGCATTGGCACAGGAAATATGCCCTCTTTGTTGATGAAGGGGCCTATTTTAATCCCTTTGGACTTTCACCTACTCTCATTTTGACATCTTTTTTTTTTTTTTTTTCCTTGCCAAACAAATACGTTCAACTTTTTTGATGGTATTTTTTAAAATTTTTGAATCACGTTAGTTTTGGTCAACCCTTCACACTTGAAGTCAAGTATCAATCTGTTCTTTCCATCGATTTGCCCTTTGATTAGGTGTCACATGGCTTCTTTTCGTCACTAACAGGTTTTTTTTTTTTTTTTTTAAATCACGATAGCATTAGTCAAGTCGGTGTATCTTTAAGCCTTCTTCGAGTGAAAACCTTCAAAACAACTTGGCTGATTATATAGCTGGAATCGCAGTGCATGCCGTTTAGTGCCAACTGCAGAGGCCAAAATTTAACCAAACTTTGGTAGCTCCTGCTTCTTCTTCTTCTGTTTTTTCATCCAGAGAACTAACGTGGTTGTGACAGTCCTGGAATTAAATATATCACTTCTCATAATTCAAGGGAGTACAAGGGGTTTCGACAAAAAGGACTGGCTTTCTCTCTCTCGAATTATACGGGGAACATGATGTGGTGGTTGGGTGCATTTCTGGGAGACAAGTAATAACTTAAATGGAGTAATTGCAGACCCATCCATCCCCCTTGCCTTGGGTCCCAAATCTTCTACTCCGCCAGAGGCATGGACTCCCTCTCGGACCTTCTTCCAATTTTATTCACCATCAAGCATACAATATACAACTCATTAAGTAACATTATTGGTATATCCCTTTGAACAAGTTTGGGTATGGCCATTGGCCAACCACATTCTCCACAATCACATTGCTCATTCAAAGGGGGGCACACAAACGCAAGTGAAGGACAATCGTTAGAAATAAATATTATGGAGATAAACTAAAAACGAAATTACTTATTATTTTATGCCGAAACATATTAGTAGTACATATTATTTCAAGACAGTTGTGTGGGCCATCACAAGCAAATTCCTACTATTATTTTCCTCAGCACGTATACAACTCATTAACATTAAGCTGGAAGAAAGAGAGAAACATACTATAAAAACACCACCATAGAGGATTTAAACATTGCAATTTCTTAATACTATGGAGCACCAGCAATAAAATACGCAATAGAACAAGCATTGAAAAACTAGAATTGATAAATTTTGAGCTTCATTTAAGCTCTAGGCCTTCTCCCACTTGAGGGGCTTCACAACCTCCCAGGTGAAGTCCGGGTCTTCCCTACCAAAGTGTCCGTAGGCAGCAGTCTTCAAGAACCTGCCATTGCCACCCCTCTTGAGATCCAGGTTGATGGCGATCATACCAGGCCTGAAATCAAATGTCTCCTTGACAATCTGGAGGATCTCCTTGTCAGGAATCTTTCCAGTTTTATAAGTGTCCACAAAAACAGACAAGGGCTCAGGAACACCAATGGCATAAGAGACCTGCACAATGCACCTCCGAGCAAGCCCATTTGCCACAATACTCTTGGCGGCCTGCCTGACAATATAGGCACCGCTCCTGTCCACCTTGGTAGGATCCTTACCAGAGAAAGCTCCTCCACCATGTGCTCCCCAGCCTCCATAGGTATCAATAATGATCTTACGTCCAGTAAGACCAGCATCGCCATGGGGACCACCAATGACAAAGCGGCCAGAAGGGTTAAGGTGGAAGATGGTCTTCTCATCAAGGTACTTCTCTGGGATGACAGGCTTAATGACATGCTCCTTGAGGTCTGCAGCAATCTCGTCATTGGTGACAGTCTCATCGTGCTGGGTGGAGATGAGGACAGTGTGAACGCGAATAGGAACCATGGCACCATTTTCATTATAATACTCGACAGTTACTTGGGTCTTACCATCAGGCCGTAGCCACGGGCATGTACCGTTCTTGCGAACCTCGGTGAGACGAGCTCCAAGCTTGGTGGCAAGGACATGGCTCAAAGGCATAAGTTCAGGGGTCTCATCAGTGGCATAACCAAACATATGACCCTGGTCACCAGCCCCAATCTCTTCTGGGCGCTTTGTAAGGTGGCCATGGACACCTTGGGCAATATCAGGGCTCTGTTGCTCAATGTTGACCAGGACCTTGCAGTTATCAGCATCAAGACCAACATCATCAGATACAAATCCGATGGTACGGCATGTGTCCCGGACAATCTTTTCGTAGTCAACATTGGCCTTGGTTGTAATTTCTCCAAAGACCATGACCATGTTGGTCTTGGTGCAAGTCTCGCAGGCAACCTTGCTGTCAGGGTCCTGAGCAAGGCATGCATCAAGCACGGCATCGGAGATCTGGTCGCATAGCTTGTCCGGGTGACCCTCGTTCACTGACTCAGAGGTAAATAGGAAGGTCTCCATATATTATATCTAAGCCACGAGAACACAACAGTCAGACATCTTGACAAATTGGTGAATATATACTTATAGTACTAGTATGCATTGACGTGCCTTTTCATTTATTCAGAAAGGATGCAATCCAGAAGAATCCATATTAAAAATATTCTACAGAAAACCCATAAGGTTCTATCAACAAAATAGTAGGAGACTGAATTTTTTTTAAGGGGGAAGTTGACCTCAAGTACATTTTTCAATTTCAGTTCTAATGCAGTCAAGTCAAGTGGCCTCAACAAACAGAACTGTTTCAATAACCAAAATATTTGCCTAGGAAGCAGTCCACTTAGGGAAGATCAGTATAACGAACAGATCAAAGACCATGAAAGAACATAAACAGGGTACAAATCGGTAGAGTGGGTGTGATTTTGCATATCATATATGTGCAGTTTGATGTTAAAAAGAAGAAGAAAACACTCCATCGAAAATGATAGTAGTATGAAAAACATACAGAATAATACAACAGATCTAGCAATTTGTGGCAGGAAGGAAGGACCATGAGCCAATCGAAACATAGTCAACAGACAAGAAAAGAAGCATTGATTCTTGCAAAAATAAAAAAAAAAATATATATATATATATACACACATATTTTTGAAAAGAACAGACCAGATTCCCCAGAAGCCATGGTTATACTTAACCTAATACTAACAACAATAGTAACACCAGTAAAGGCCAGAAAGAAAAGCGATAAATATCAGATGGGGTATACATTTTGCGTGACATTAATCCGAAGAAGAATCTTCAAATAAGTAGTAAGAGCGAAGGACGAAGGACGAGAAGCTTGGAAGAGAACCAGATCTTGTTACTAACATTAGTTAAGAGAATACATCACACATGGATATGGGCAACATCATATCATATCATATCATCAAATCAAATGTATGAACAAAGAAGGACCAAGAAAATATTAGTACCGGCAAAGAGATGGATTAGGTAAAGAAAGGAGCAAAAAAAAAAAACTTACTTTATACAGTAGCAGAAGGAAATGTTTTTGCTTGAGCAAGAGATCCAAAATTACAAGGGAGGGAGAAGGAGAGCTCAACGACTCAAAACCAGGATCCGGTTCCGATTTATATACTGCTCCTCCTCCTCCTCCTACTACTACTACGGAGAGAGAGAGAGAGAGAGAGAGGGAGAGAGAGAGAGAGTAATCTGATGGCTGAACTTATTTCAAACATTAAAAATAAAATAAAAATCTGATGGATGAATTTTGCCATAGCCGTTGGATTCGTTATTACTATTACAGGGAGGGATTGGTTGGGGTTGGTGGCACAGAAAGACGGCCAGCGCCAGATCTGAAAAATCCTCAATACATACAGTAGACTAGAGTAGAGCAGTATAGGAGTATTTATTTTGTTTGTTTTCTAGTACTAGTATTCGCTGCAAATTTAACTCAAATCTATTCAAAATTTACCCCCTTTTTATTGGACAAATTTAATCCCTCCATCATCAGAACAATTTTGTTTAGAAGAGACAATTTAACCAACTTTTTAGAAAACAAAAATGTTCTCGATCAAATAGCTTTGATTTTCTGATCACTCAAGTATATTATTGTATGTACATTCTATTAGTGGAGCTTTACAATATGGAAGAATCAGATCATCAATAAGAATTAAAGAGCAAACTTTTGCAAAAAATGGACTCCTTGCAAGTAGAGTGTTGGCTCAATAGTAGGCGTTATGTACTCTCATACAGTAACACTGCATCATGAATAATGAATACTAGTATTTTTGCAAGATGACTGATTTTATAAATAAAATGTGTGCATGCTTTGCTTTCAGAGTAACGAATACAAAGAAGTACTGTAGTATTAATGATCAATTCATTTTATTTGGATTAAAGAATACAAAAAATTAGCAGTAGTGCTTGAAATTTTACTCCCCTTTAACTTGAGACCCTCCAAATTCAAAACCTAACCCCACTCCTCCCCCACCAACTTCAGCCCAGAAAATCCTACATTAGTAGCAGGCTCGAGGTTCACGAGCCAACAAGTAGCAGCCTGAGTATATATTTTAGCCCCCGAAAACGACGCGGCAACAACAAAGAATACTATTAGGGGAGTTTTTCTTTTCTGTCTTTTTCAATGTTGAGAGGGCTCAGATTGGGTGCATTTCATTACTACGAAGGTCAAATATTTCAAATTTTGGGGTCACCAGGGGTTAAACCCGGTCGTTGCCTTCAAGGCTCTAGAATTAATTAAGATGCGTGCAAGCTGACCTAGATATCCGATTATACAGAAAAACTTGCTTTGTTTCCAACAAGTGCAATATTGAAGCATATAATATCAGTTAACAAGTGGAAAGCGTATCAGTTAACAAGTGGTAATTTATTTTCAAAAAAAAAAAAAGTAGTAATTTCAAAAATTGAAAAAAGTGGTACCCTCGTTGTCTTAGGTGTCTCGTTTTCCCAAGGGTTGGTGTAATCGTTTCCCAATAGGTTGGTGAGAGAGAGAGAGAGAGAGAGAGAGAGCGCGTCCAAGTCTAAATCAAAATCCAACGTGTGAGTGTTATGAAGGTTGGTGAAACTCCTGAGTATACCGCAAAAGTTAAGAGTTTTTTTTTCTTTCTATCCCCACACTATGTATCTTTTCTCTGCTTAATTCTTAAACTATCAATTTGACGATTTCATCCCCTCAATTATCATACCGTTACCTACTTAGTCCGATAGATAACAGAAGTTGGAAATTTAGACGGAAAATATTACGAAAGGCCTTGTTTGGGACTCTATAGTGCAGATACTAGATTATGAGAGCCTTAGAGATAAAAATTAATTATAACCCTTTAGGATAAAATGATCAAAAAAATAATATTTTGCACCGATTCAAAGATTGAAAATTGGAGCACTTTTTTTTTTTTTTTTATAAGGTTCATATATCATAATCTTGCTAGGCTTTTTATAGAGACCGACACATACATAATTTTTTTTTTAAAAGACTGAATTCTTTATATAGAATGTAGACTGTTTATATATTAAAAATATTGTTTAAAATTAAGCACTCTAATTTTCAATCCGTGTAAACCGGTGTGAAGATCTTATTTATCTAATCATTTCATGCTAAAAAGTTATGATTAATTTTTGTTTCTAAAGCTCTCATAATCAAGTATCTGCTCTAAAAGATCCTAAATAAAAAAAGATTTTTAATTATGATAGCCCTAAAAATAAAAATTAATCACGACTCTTTGGAATAATATGATCATATGATCAGAAAAATAAAATCTTTGTATCGATTCAAACGGATTGAAAATTCGAGTACTTAATTTTTTAAAAAGGTTTATATACTAAAAAATTTGAATAAAAAATTACAGTGCTCTAATTTTTAACCTGTTGAAACCGGTGAAAAGATCTTATTTTTCTGATCATTTTATTCTAAAGGGCTATAATTTATTTTTATCTTTGTGGCTCTCATAATCAAGTATCTGCACTACAGAATCCCAAACAGGCCTTAGATGGCATTTTCCGTCTAAATTCCTAACTTCTGTTATCGATTGGACTAAGTAGGTAACGGTATGATAATTGAGGGGATAAAATCGTCAAATTAATAGTTTAGGAACTAAGTAGAGAAAATGTGCATAGTTTGAGAGAGAAAAAGAAAAAAAACTCCAAAAATTATACTACCGTACTACTACTATCAGCGAACTGGGTGCCCTGATCTGACCAATTACTCTCATTTTGCTGGGTTTTACTATTCCTCATTTGATTTTTCCACAACACATTCGATATAAACCTTTATTATGCAGGGAAACAACCTTCACCACAGTATGAAGATTATTTTGGAAAGAGGACACACAATGACATTTCGGCAAAATAGGCCAACAATGAACAGTCATAGCAACTGCTGTTCCGTAGTAGGAAAAACCTAGTATCACAAATTCCAGTTCATGCATCTATCCCCGGTTACGGAGAAGAAGGATGGTATCTTCCCAGATCGAACCCCTTTTGTCAGAGGACTAGCTACTTGGATGACCACAAGCCGGTTCAGTCTCTCCATCAACCCTTCTAAAGGAGGTGGAGAACTCCACCATTTGTATCCCTCTTCCTGCTACAACAATCTGATAGCAGTCTCTGAAAAAACGGAACAACACCAGAAGAAGAAAAACAATTTAATTTAGAATGATCATCGTGCAAAACTAGGGGAGGAGGAATGCCAGGGACTGCAAGTAGACCAATGAATGATTTTTCTTACGTGCCACAGGCTCTAGCATCCAATGCTTCTGGCTCTGGCACACTAATAACTAAACAAGCACGCTCTCTCAATTTGCCATTCTCATCAAGGAGCCAACACCTTATGCGCTGATCAAGACCAGTAGAGAACACCCAACACCCGTCTGTCCAAATTCCTGCAAAAAAAAAAAAACGATTTCAGTTTTCATTTCATCATTCCTGTGCATATTCTATGAACATAACTGTATTTCAACCTTTTTGGATTCTCGTGAAAGATTTAGAAAATCTTCATTGCAATGATCTTACAAAATCCGAACATGGAAAAGAAGAAAGGCTCTTGGTAAAAGAGCATAACACTGAAGCTTCACATTGAATGAAAAACATACATGAAGACAAGAACTCAGGCATAAATGGCATTCACAACTCATGTCGTCAGTCTACCTAATTTTTCCGAAATGATTGATGGATCCAGACAACAAGAGTGTAGTGATTACGTCGTAAAGCATTCAATATTGTACCTTTTACAGCAGAGCTATGAGCTGAGGGGACTTTGTCATGGCACAAAAATCTGATACTGTAGTTTCGGTTCTCAATGCGGTGCATGAAGCTATTCGTACTCTCAGATCCACTGATGCTGTGTAGAACGCCTTGGTCCTTGTTCTCAGAGTACTGGCTTAACGATAGCATTTGCATGTCAAACCCAATACAATGAAGTGCTTGATCATCACCTCCGCTCAAAACATAGCACAGAGAGCCAAAAGAATCTCTGCTACCCTGGATAATTGAGACGTGGAGACAATTGACGCCAGATTGGTGAACATTGTTCAAAACTTGTACAGGCAATATTCTACACAAATCCAATGAGGAATCAGCTGACTTGACTTCTGTGAGGGAAGCAGCGTATAAAGGCAGAGTGCAAGGCGCACCACTCAAAGAACCAGTTGACTTTGATGGGGTTCCACATGCAACGGTATTTAGCATACCTTCGCCAGTTCCCTCAATCTTTCTTGCTGTCGTTGAATTATCGGCTGGATTTTTAATTGTGACGCCACTGCCTGTTGCCTTCCACCATCGTCCACCTTGGCTTCCTCTTCCAGTGCGCGGTCTTTTCTGGCAATCAATGGACTTTTCTAACTCCATAGCTGGCACTGACCGGATAAAATTTTCAACACTCTCTGTTAGATCCCAAAAGGAAATGCTCCCATCAGTAGATCCACTAATTACAAGAAAGACGCTTCCAGTCGGAACATTATCTGCAAATCATGTTTTTGAGCAACTGTGATCAATAGACAAGAGAAAAACAAGAAGACACATGACATCAGGATAACAATATGGAATTCCTCAAATTGGTATGCTGGAAATTTTCTATTGAACAGGCAAAAGAAAACAAGTCCAATTCTCCAAGGAAGCGCAAACCATGTGCACATGGGTTGAAAACATGTGTCCAAAGAGGGGGAAAAAATGCATCTTCACCCCAAGAAAGAAAAACAATACAACAGCAGTTTAAAAAATGCATCTTCAGCCATTGCCATATGGTTGGAAATTGCACATATGGTGACTGAAAAGTTAGGAAGGACTTTGGCTTACTAAATCTAAGTGAAGAGGTAGCCCTAGACAGAGCTCAATGAAAAAAAAAGAATTCATGCAGCCGACCCCAATTGACTGGACACAAGGCTCGGTTTGGTTTGTGACTGAAAAGTTAGTTCTGCCTTTGCATATGACGAGAATTAGAAGATGAAATGACTATCGCTTACAAATCAAATGTCATTGTCAAATTAAAATCCTCAAACATGCATCCTGCCACTCCATTCTAAGGTTCTTTTGGTAGGGGGAGGTGAATTTGTCACACTATTAATCAATAATCACAGCCAAACTAGCCGAAAATTCAGAAGGAACTTATGACTTCAGATTTGTGCAATACTTGGACAAAGTTGTTGATCCAGTGAAGAGACCTAACCATTAGAAGGCAAATCCATAGGAGCAATGACATGTTGTAGAACCAAAATGGGAGATGACAGGGGAACCAATGAAGCAACATCAAACCTGCAACAAGGCAAAAAGAGTTGCAACGTTAAAAAGTTACCAGGTAAGGGCAAATGTTACAAACGCTTGCATATAGTTGAAGAGAAACCAAATAAAAACCCAAA
Organism: Rhododendron simsii; assembly: GCA_014282245.1. NCBI lineage: Eukaryota > Viridiplantae > Streptophyta > Magnoliopsida > Ericales > Ericaceae > Rhododendron > Rhododendron simsii. Next base: position 53,634 of record CM024965.1, read on the forward strand.
TGGAAGTTTGGCTCTAGGCATACCAAAGCCTATGAGGTAATAAGAGAGCTCGCAATGTAAGTGTGGCATCTGAACAAGCAACAACGACGAAACAAACCGTTAACCTGTAAGTTACAAATTGTGAGATGATGTCATCAAAGTTGGACTCGGATTTTCAGAATATGATTTTAAGCAGCCATGATGGACAACTGACCTGGAATAAGCAACCTTGACAAGAAAAGCCGTAACGGCCAGATATCTCCAGTCATTTTCAAACTCATCCCCAAGGCAGCTTTTTGATTCAATCTTCTGATTTTGTGGGAAAGGTGATAAATATATTGCATCAGAACCCACACCATTTTCAGCTGCTTCTACATCAGAATCCAGAGCACTTTCAGTAGCTCCTACATCTTTCTCAGTGTTGCCGCTTCTTTCACGGGTGCTACAAAACTTGATTGGCATGTCAGTGGAAAGCCACTGGAATGATGACGACGAAAACTTTCCTGATGAAAGCTTAAAGTCACTTCCAGTTTCATTATCTGGGCCAGTGTTAGCAACTTCATAACTGCGTTTTGTGATTCTCTTCTTTTGTTTCCAACAAGTTAGAACTCGCTTAGCTCCCACTGAAATTAGTAAGCGAGGATTCTCTCCATCCTCCAAGGCATCATTTTGTCTGTTTGTCCCACTAGAAATGGTTATCACATCTGCTGCAATTCTATGAATCTTCGACACAAAACATAAAGATCTCACTGCTGATCCTCCAACATGTTCCCCAAGCAGTTTTGATGCAGACCACTCCTCAATACTTGGATCATACCTGCATCATTGTCACTCTATTAGACACTGCCGTTGTTACTGCCATTTATATTGAAGATATAACACCAATATTAACCATAAAGAGTTTTAAGAATGGTGCTACTTTTTCCGGTTTTGAGGTCTTATTCTTTATCTGGTTCACCTTATTAGTATTTATTGCGACAGTAGATATAGACAGTTATTTTTTCTACATGCCAAATCTTTAAGTTCAAATCCGAAGGGAGACGACAAAGCATATTAGTTGATTGAGCCTTGATTGAGATCGATGTTCCACCCAATCCAGTTGTAAAAGAAAGAATCATAATCTGTTTCTGTTAGTTGTATACTTTCACAACTGAGCACAAGGGAAATGCTATAATAAGGAGGTTTCAGGTTACTCATCAAGCATATCAGTAAATGCCCATGCAGTGGGCAAATAGTCCAAGTTCCCATTTTTGGACAGCTAAAAAAATTCATTGATAAATAGAACATCAACTAAAAAAAAGAAGCAAAATTGTCCATCCATCTCTCGGGTCTGATTACTACAAAATACATACCCAGTCAACCTTACAGTCCCATCCTCACACCCTGTTGCAATTGAACAGGATTTAGAAAAGAGAACTTGCTTTGAATTAGACGGTAAATCATCAGAAATAAAGCATATCGAGTGCATCTCTCTCCCATGGGATTGAAGATGCAGATTCTGCGGATATCTCTTCCTCTCACTGTCTACAATCCAGCAGCTATGAACATAGATAATATCATCCTAAAAAGAAAGAAGCCATCATCAACACAAAAGGGAAATGAATCTTCCAGGATGTACTTATATAATGGAATCCATGATCGACAAAAAATGCAAGTGATCAGTAGCCCCAAAAATCTCCCTGACAAATTTGATGGATGCACGTCAGTCATCTTAACGAGACATGTAGCTAAAAGAATACAACACTGTGGCTAGAGTTTTAACATACAGGTACTGAGAAAGCCTTCTTCGACAAATATGCAACATAGTTCGAAATGTAGCTCTAGTCTTTTCTTTTTCTTTGAGATATGTACAACTTCAAGACAAATAAATAAAAATATCTCCTGCCGACATCATGGATCTTACAGAGAAATGGAGCGAACCAATTACAAGTACTATAACAAGATTTTTAACAAGTAATTTCTGTGAAGGCTATCAAGTTGAGTATAACCATTTCTAACTGCCCCAGACTCTGTTTGTGCATGATATGTCAAGCTTAGTGGACTGAACATTTGATATCTAAATCCTCAGGGCAAACAAGGAATTGTGGAAGAGAAAACCTTAACAAATGCAAAGCAGTTCTTCATCTCTGGCACATCACCAAGATAATAAGAATAAGGACGCCGCCATCCACCACATGCAACTTGAACAACCTGTTTTAATTTGAAATCAGTCATGCAAACATGTCATTGATGTCAATAACTTGGAAGAAACTGATAGAGACAGAAATAGAGTACCTTGGCCTCAGTAGTCAAGTTCCATATCAGGAAGTTGGTTGATGAAAACCCAATGGCATAGTTGCCACTGGCCAAATCAATGGAAGACGTAGAAGCAGAGACACATCGTACCAAACTCAATTCTTTCACTTGTTTCATCCCTAAAAATTCCAAATTTTGTCGATCTCCGTCATATTCCAAATAGCATATGCACCCATCTCCTCCAGTCTGAAGAAAAATGAAAAACAGAACCACCACATAAAGTCCTCAAAACAACACATGATGGCACCATCTAATCTGTAAAGTATCTTATATGTCCAAGCACTTCATCACTAGCAATGCCTTATCTGTTGCTTTTGAAGAAGGCGGCAATGCGTGAACGAGTTTAAGCAATCAATTACTCCCTCTGTCCCATTTTCTTTGTCCAAAATTCCCCTTTTTTGTGTCCCCAAAAGATTGTCCATTTGAAAAGACAAAGGGACAAAATTCTTTAGTTTTTCCATTTTACCCTTCTCTCAAATTTGGAAGAGGGAAGTTTGAATTTTAAATTTTGTACTGTATGCCTTTCTAGACTTGCCCAGACTTGGTCGTACCTGCCACAATTTTTGGGATTGATACCCCCAAAGTTTCTGACTCCAGTTTTAAGTGCATGAGTGGGAAATTCAAATTGAGGTCAGAATTTACTCCCATACTGGCGCCAGAATTTGTTCCCATCACCTCCGAAAAATTACTCAAGGGTATTATTGAAAATGTGGAATTTTGAAAAGATAATCATGATGTTCCCTTAAATTTGTAGTGTTCCGAGATTGGACGATGAAAATGGGACGGAGGTAGTATAAAATGCCTTTTCCAATTGCTCCCTGACAATAAATGAAGAAGAATAAAGGGGAAACACGGAAAAGTAATATTTGTGACTCTTCATGTGGAGAAAATGTTGGGCTTGGGCCATACCGAGTGTATTTCAACCCGCCTTGAACTGCAGCTAGCTGCAGAAATGCTGCACACGCTTGATATCCCATGTGCCCCTTTGAAATAATTTAAGGTAGATATTTTCATGTCTGATGCAACAGATGTAACCAACAGCAGGTCCTTTAACAAAGGGAATAACACCAAATTCCCTCGGAGATCTCCACAAACCAGAACCTGGTAAGATAACTATGAGATTTAGTAAGCAATAGATAGATTTTGGATAGGTATTCAGGTCCCACTCTTGAGCTTAAGCTTAAAATAATCTCATCAAACTCAAAAATTCAATCGAAAGACTGTCATCCCCTTTTTTTCCAGGAAACGCAAGCCCTCATCCCTCAGAACTTCATAAAATATTGTTTCTCCCCTTCTTGCGACTATCCTTGCTACGGCAACAATAGTGTTTGTGCAAGTGTAACTGCTAATATTGAGAGCTTGTTGTCTTTTCTGTACTTTTATTTCAGACAATATGTCTAGTTGCATGATATCGTTTTGATGGCCAGGATGCGGTAGGATTTCAGGTTTATAGTGTTCATAGCGTATAAAATGTTTTATTCATTTCTATCCTTAGACTTTAGCAAGCTATTCAGCAAATTGAAGTTCTTTTGCTTTGTAAATTTCCTGGTGTTATGGAGCAGAAAACCAGCCCTTTCGATGTGCATCAGTCTTTCTCTCTCTTTTTCGGAAACATCGATTTCAGCAAGCACGCTTGTTCTCCTAATTTGGGGGCAATCCTGCTAATTGCTCTTAAAACTGGACGTATAACCAAATTTGCAGTCACAATAGGCTGAGAAGAACAAGGAAACAAAAGGTATATAGAACATAGAATGATCAGACTAACTGAAAAAAGTAGAAAATGAATAGTAGGAAATAAATAGCAGAAATGTCCACCGAAGACTGGCTAGTCTCAATGAGATTGGAATACTAATTAAGGCTAATATTGTGATTTAATGTGACTGCAGTCTGCGAACTCATCATAAGGTGTCCACTATGCTAAATAGCCTAAATTAAATAAGCATCTTAAACACACAGAGCAAGCAATCTTCACTAAAATGACATGAGAAAGGAAGAAAGAAATACCTCTTCCTCAATTGATGCATCTAAACACATTATTCGTGTTCCAAAGCACGATACGAACTCTGCTATTAGAGACACGTCACAACTTTTCATGGATTCGAGTGAAACCGATTGTAGAGCATCACCTAACCTCCAAAACCTCAATGAACCTCTAGGGTCAGAAGTAAAGATGAACCTGATCATAAGAACATCAGAAACTCTCAGCTCTTTCAACCGTCGACAGATCAACACCGAAGTCACAAAGCTCGGTATTTATAAGCAAACATTAACCAACCACTAGTACAACATACAACATCAGAAATGCACCCGAGCAGAGCTCCCATTTAAATGACACCATCATCTCCTTGGCCAAGAAGACCAGTTTGATGATGAAAAAACCTCAATTCCAATGAAATATAGGGCGTTTACCACAACAAGCACACAGAACTATTTAATAATTGATGCTTCGATCAGTTAATAAGTAAACCTAAGTTATTTACCAGCAATCGAGGGGGATTATCAGGATATATCCCATCATCCTACAAGCAACAATGATGTACTTATTTGCTTAAGCACAATTACCACTTAAAGGCGAAGAAAGGATGTTTACCTACTACCCAGTGACTTGCACCAATAAGTTCCCAAGAGCTGTCTCTGTAGTCCAGCAGACCAACTAAAAGTGACACCGACTTTAGGAGTATGATCATCATCACAAATAACGCTGACAACCATAACATGACCTTTACCATCTCCAATAGAAACCCAATCTTCATTATGGTTTGGAAGGTTGGACGAGCTTTTGGACAACAAGTCCATGCAAACAATTGGCACGGCTTCACTGACCCTGACTAGTTCGGTCCATTTCACATCGCCAACGTCGGACAGTTTAGCATGGTAGAGGTATCCATTGTTTGTGGCGACATAAATGGTATCTTCACGTGCGAAATGCAAGCACCTCACATACTCACTTTTGCTGCAAGATGGCCAAAGGGGCCAGAAATACCAGTCAATAAAGACTTCAGTTATATGACAGCAATGTGGAAAAAAGGGAGAAGACGAGCTAACCTGAAGAAATACAAAGCCTTGTATAAGTTGCATGCAATATGAGGGACCAGAGACTACAAACTATTGGACTCGAATTTGGGGAGGGTCAATAACTTATATATACACCGGAATGTTATTGGGCAACCTCTCAACAGAACAATATCAAGCCATGTACGTTAGTGCCTAACCTACCAATATTATTTTCTCAACTATGACCAAGATACACTCATGCTAATCTGCAAATGTTTTTTTTTTGGGGGTAAATACTAATCTGTGAATCTTGTTTGTAACTTGTGTTACTAACAAAAGCGACCACAATTACAAATGGAAGAACTAATACCTGTCCATGAGACCAATATGCTCTGATGAACGTGGGATACGAACAGTGAAGATCTTTGTTCTGTCTGTGAGCTGTTCTACTTCCTCAGCATACCTCTTTGAGCACCCGAACATAGAAGCATGCAGCTGCTGTGCTTTTATTGCAGAGTCAAACCCAGCAGTGACAAGAAGTGAAGAGTTTGGATCATACAAGCACCGCCATATTCCCCTCCCACTGCATGGTTACCATAATTAGACAATAAAGTTTGCAACTAAATATTCTAGCAAAAAGCAGATCCCATCCCACTAAAATAGGGGTTACTTTGGCATTAGTGGATGAGAAGCTGAGGCACACAAATCTGCAATAAAAATATGCATTGGGAAAGCTAGGATAGTGTACTGTACTGTAAAGGAATATATGTGGGGAGAAAAAGTTGCTGGACAAAGGTTCTATTACCACACTTGCAATGGCATTGCAAATACTGTTGATTGATGTCCAAAGAAAGGAAGACTGTTGCTGTAACAGAATCACTAGATAAGGCAAGCAATATGGAGACATATGGCAAGAATATAGATGTTTTCATGGCTTTGCAAGCTAATCATCTAAATGTGAAATTACTGTAAGATAAGTGCAACGCTCCAGCTTACAGGCTGGGAAAATAGTTCTGTGGAGTTTTGGGCACATGGAAAAAGATGCAGTTGGCTTGGGAACGACACAGAAAATCATTCTGGAAGTAACTAATACTCGCACACTCTGTGTATACTCCTATTGCTTCTGTCCCAAAATGTCATTTTGAGCATCAGAGAGCTGGTAGCCAGAACCAAGGAAATTGAATGGGACATGTTCTTTGTCAGCCAGTGGTTTCTGTCATTTCGATTTTGGCAGCAAGTTGGAGGGGTGTAACGTCAGCCCAGATCCTTCCAACAGTCTGCCGATCCGCTTTCGCACTAAAAAGGTACATATCTTAAGGGGATGGATATATACCAAAGTAGACAACTGTTTCCTAATAGTACGTGAAGTTGATAGAAAAGTCATAATGTAGCAAAACCCGGATAAAAGCATAGTGAAGAAAACACAAGAATTTAACCCTGTTCAAATGAGTGCTGATCACTGATCAGAGATACTCAGGCCATGAACCAAAAACACTTTCTCAAATCGATAACTCTAAAGGGGAGGATGCAATATTCAAACATGGCACTATATAATAGAAAGACATTTCAGAGAGGTGATGCTTCCGGCAGAGTAAAACTGCAGATCAAATTTCATCCTTCATGCTCCAAAGTCCATATAATAAAATGTAAAGTGATTGTACCATGAAATTTTAACTTTAAATTGACAGTGCTCGACTTCTTGGGAGTGCAAACTGACTTGAAACTTGAAAGTATCCATGATGAGAAGAGTGAATAGATAACAACCTAAATTGATTCAGCACTATGTTGGAATCACATAAGTGCGCTCAAGCGCCTTTAAAGGTGAGTTTTTTTGTTTGGTGTGCGGCTCAGGGCAAGATTCTTACCATTGACAATTTGATCCAAAGGCAGAGAATCATTGTCAATTGGTGTTGTATGTGCAAAAGGGATGCGGAGTCGGTTGATCATCTCCTCATTCATTGTCCGGTGGCCTGGGAGCTTTGGACTATGGTACTTTCTTGGTTTGCTATGCGATGGGTCATGTTGAGGAGTGTGATGGAACTCTTAATCGCTTGGAGAGGTGCAAAAGTTGGAAAGAGGCGGAAGCAAGTTTGGTTTTTGATCCCTCTTTGTTTAATGCGGATCATTTGGCGGGAAAGAAATTCGAGATGCTTTGAAGGGGTCGAAAAGCCTTTATTTAGAATCAAAAGTTTTCTGGTGAATAGCTTGTTTAGTTGGGACAAGAGAGAATGTGATCCTTCTCTTAACCAATTTTTAAATTGGTTTGAGCTTTTCTTTTCTCTTGGAAGTGTATAGGGCCTTTTTGTCTCGTGGCCTATTTGTATACAGGTGGCATTCCCTTATTGCCTTCTTTTAATATAATTATTTACTTATCAAAAAAAAAGTTTTCTGAGTTAAGGTAGCAACACAAATGACAACAATCCATTTTGGGGGGTTTCAGCCCATTTAGACCTTTTCTGGTTTCGCAATGCGTGTGGGCTCCTTTGGTCTCGGCTATGCAAGGTTGCCATGTGCTGGTAGCTCCCTCCTAACTTTTTTCATTAGCGAAACTTTTTTATTAAAACCTATTAAAAGAAAGTTAAACATAAAAAGCTAGAGCACACCAAAGGCTCACTACAAGTTAAAGTATGATAGAACTACAGCACGCCAACAAATGGTCTAACTGAGCTGTGGGAGCATTTCTGCCATGAAGGTCATGATCCATGGTATTAGCAGTTCAATTGCAATATTTCTTACTGTAAACAACTTTCAACTTTGAGGTCTAGCAGTTTTAAGTTACGGATCACCAAGATACTTATCCCCAACTGCATGCCAACAACTTACATGTGCTCTCTTATCATCACAAGCTGGTTACCATCCAAGCTCCAAACACGACAGGTACAATCCTCGCCAGCGGTGACTATTAACTGAGTGAAGTCCCATTAAGGAAAAAGTGAGTTCCTAAACTACTGAAAACTATGCACTTAAATTTAAGGAGTAAATACACAAATTTCATACACATTATGAGATGTTTAACAGCTTCACGGTTGGAAAATTACAAGAAATATGAGAACTCCATAAGTTAAACAACAGTAACCATCAAAAGTATACACACCAAAATGCTTAAAGTGACTGGCAGAATGTCGGGCAATAATTACTTCTCAAAGTTATTTCTTCAACCATATAACCCAGTGATACATCAGAATATCAGCCTTGACGAATGGGTACAAATTACTCAGCTTTTAACAGAATCAGAGGAAATTTTCAGTTGGAGTAAGCCTAGCTCGGTATTGCAAACCAACGTCTTCCCCATTTCTGACAGTCACATACCGTTATTGTCAATATTTCAACAATATTAATTGGTAGAAACCAGACCCAACCATTAGCCATCGAAAAGCACCAACCATGCAAATCATCAAAGTATATTATTAGCAAGATATTTATGCAAGTCCATCAAGAAAGCAGCACAAACAGGAAATAATTCACAGCATGTAAAACTATAGAAGATCTCCTTTTAGATCAAGCAATCCATTGAATAGAGTAGGATTGCATGTGTGACATTGTTACCCTAGCAGGAAGATCAATGAACCCGACAGATGAACTAGCTCAGGATACCCTCTTTTAGCTTCTAGGGTCTATTTCTTAGTTCAAGGTCCCTCCTACTACTCACTAACTGAAATGCCTAAGGATTTCAATATGAGCAATTTGAGAACTATTCAACTTGAGATGCGAGTACAGATGATTTTTTTACTTTTCCAGGAAGAAGAAGAAAGTGGACTTAAGCTATAAATCTAATAATTACAGGTCCATTTGGCCTTGTAATTCTTTATAAAACATACATAGAACTTTGAATACTTTTTCTTTGAGGAGAAAACTTACTATTGAAAACTATCCAAGTAAACACCGGAAATTATGTTGTATATCCATAGGTAAATGGCGCCCTTTCAGAAGGAAGGAGCAAGACAACTAATAATGAGAACATATTCCGAGTTAGACAAGTGTCCGGAATTTTCTTCATAACAAATTAATAATCATGTTATGAGAAAATAAATGTGTAAATAATAGATGAATTGTTTTATAACTCACATCGTCAAATATGCAGCAGTCCCAAACCCGAGCATTGTGTCCAAATAATACGGGGCCAACCGAGTGAGAGCAAGCAATCTCCAGCGAACCGTCAAATTTTTTCCTTTCATGAATTGCCCAGATACGAGCACTGCGCTAACAAAGACACTAGAATCATCACTCATCAACCTCTTCATTAAATTCGTTGAGTCCATGAAACGACAACTAGAATATTACAAGTCATGAAACTTACACACCTACGATCATCGGAGACAGATATCAATTTGGATCCATCTGAGTACCACGCAATACGAAATATTGAACCTTCATGTCCATCAAGTCTACACAGACAAACAGCTTCGTACTGCTGCCCATGAAGATGAAATTTTTCTTCCAAGGAACTGATCAGAATAACTTTGCCTTCCACCAGACTTTCTAATGAAGCATGGTTGTGAGGAACCACTTTCCAAACAATAATCTGCAAAACCGACTAGTTTCAAAATTCAAGAGATTGAAAGATACATTGAACAAATGATTCCAAATTTTAAACAGCGGGCAAAGGTCACAAGTAGGTCAAAATGAAAATGCTCGTAAAAGTAAAAACTAGTAACAACACAACTATGCACGGAAAAATGTTAAGAGAAGTTTGGTGATGACACATTGCGATCCAATTAACGGCATAAAGTCATGGCCAGGCCACAGACAGAAAATGAAAGAGTTGAAACAGATGACATCTGCCTAAGGTAAGATTATACTGCAGAACAACGTAAATCACTATGCGCACGATCTTGAACAAGTACACACTACAAAGGCCAAGAGTAATTTAGACCAGTTAATAATCCCATTTCTTGACACTAAGAGTAACCATAGAATGCATGCTCTCAAGCTGCAACCAAACATCTTTAGAGCAAAAGGAGAGGCAATTCCCATTTCGAATTGCAATGGTTTAGGTTCCTGAGGAGCTAGGGACCAAAGCCACGCAAAGCAGAGGAAAATATCCGCACAGACCAAGAATAAAAATGGAAACATGGCAAGGCAGATTCATGGTAAGAACCGTAAGATAATACATGAGAGTGGGCTCCCCTTGAGTCAGGTAGGCAAGAATCGTTTAGAGAAAAGTCTGAAACTACCCCTGCTGTGGAACAGTGTTGAATTGCCATTCTGCTTGTAAAGGAAGAGATGGCTGCTTTAAGGACAGAGGAACCCTTTAAAAACCTTGGGCAGAGCAAGATAAGTCAGTATGTGGTTGTGATTTTGTTTTACTAGAAAAAGTGTGCCAATGGACAAAATAAAACCTTGTTTATCCAATCAGCCCCCTAATAACCTTTTGCTAGCAACAAAACACAATGCCTCCCAGAAATCCAACACTTCCTTCGCTATATCCCTTATTGCCAAACTTATGTTCCTTCAGTTAAAGCGGGATGCCCGCTGGGTCATTAATAAGTGGACTATCCACCATGGATGATTGAAGTGTCATACTTGTCATGGATGATAGGGGCAGAACAAAGTAATTTCAATTCGCCTGCCATGCCCAGCCTGTTGCAGGATAACTTGAGACGCCAGAAACTCAAATCCGTACAGAAAACAGCAAAGGAAAATAATCAAACTTCTTAAGCAGACCAATAAACATGACACTAAAGCACAATAAAGAAACCATTCTAAAGAAGGTAATGGCATGAAATCATTTGGAGAATATATGGGCAAGAAAAAGACAAGTCGTGATAGGGGCAGAACAAGGTGGGGGTTCCAATTAACATGTCATGACCATCCTTATGTAAGATCACTTGAGACACAATAAACTCAAACGCGCACATAAAACAGTAAAGAAGAAAAACAAAATTGTTCAGCAGACCAATAACCATGACATTGAAAGCACAATAAAGAAACAAGTCTAAAGACGGTTACGGCAGGTGATTTAGTTAGAGAAAATATGGACAAGAAAAAGACTAGCCACCTCATTGTAAATAGTACCGGATGCGATGCGAAGAGCTTCAACTCTGTCACCCCAAATCCGCATGGAATACAGAAGACACCTATCTACAAAATCAAAGAGATGGAAGTTAAAAGGATGAGTAAGTTTGAAAATGTTAGGCTACTTGCCTATTCTACACAACTCAATAATTGAACACCAAAGTTGCCTATGACCATTGAAGTCAGGTACTAGTGATAATGGATCCAAAATAGAAAACCTGATTTTGAGATGGTGAAATGTATTTAAGTTCCATATAACAAGAAATTTCCAATCCAGAATCAAAAAAGGGGTGGTAGATCAATTTGCAACCCATAATTAGTGAATCCTCGAATTGAATGGTAGTTATCGAAGGCTTACCTGGAAATCTGACTTCAGTCAACAAACTGGATTTCGAAAAATCCCAGAGAGCAACAGAGTTGTCACTACAACCAATAGCAAGACAATGACTCCCGTCGCTTGTAGAACTGGAAAAGTCCTACTACCAATACGCAGGGAAAATAAAAGAGCATTGGATAGTTTAACTTGGAATCATCGGACGTGTTTAGATGCCAAAAATGTACAGAGCTAGAATGTATGGAAAGTTGAGATAGTGTAATCACCTTCAAAAAGCAGACATCCAAAACCCAATGACTAAACTTGGGTAATGAGTGCAGTAAAATCAAAGGAATGGATTCTTGAGGATGATCCTGGAATCGAACCTCGACATTGATGCATAATTTAAATAGTTTAACCCGCCTTTCTCCAAAAACAGCGATGTTGAACTCAATGTCATTGGCGGTAATAGAGTTACAAGTAATTCCGTGGACTCGAATACCTTGAAAGACGTGAAATGATTTAAGCAATTTCCCAGTTTCCAAGTCATAGAGTAGAAGCTGCGAACCGGTCCCTGTGGAATGAAGATGGATTTTGTAATATGGTAAGGATAGTGGCAAGATTCAGTGTTAACCCTGTTTTATTAGTCCACAGTTAAAGCAGCAAATAGTGAGAGAGAGAGAGAGAGAGAGAGAGAGAGAATAAGTTACCGGCGAGGAGGTAAGGAAGAGAAGAGAGAGGAGGGGGGAGGTGGAGAAAACAGAGGGCAGAGATTTCGCCGAGGTAGGGCCCGCTGCGTAGTCGACAGTCGTTTGATTCCGACATTAGCCAAGCTGCTGCTGCTGCTGCTGCAGCGCTGCTGTTGTTGAAAAGCAGAAGTCTCCTCGCCCGCCCTGAACTACGACTACTACTGTGTTGTCTGTATAAACCCCTCCTGGAGCCTGCCCTGGGGGTTTTGTTTCCCTATATAGAAGTGTGTATATATATATACACACACACTCCTGCTTATTACGGGCTGGATACTGCCTGGATTTGGACCCTTACAAAGAAGTCCACTTGATCTTGGGCTTTCAAGCTTCGAATCGAATGCCCACTTCATCTTTGATGTGGCACCAACACAAGAGAAAATCTTTTTTACGGGTGTGGTGTAAATAAGTGTTTACAGCACTCAATTATGACCGTTCAAAAGTTTTTCAGACGGTCAAGATATTAATGAAATTTTTTTTTGAAAAAGTTAATTATGACCGGTTATAATTGAAAACGAATCTCAACTATTAATTGCGTGAATAAATTGCTGAGATTGATTGATACTGTAAACAGGTTGTTTATAGCACCTCCGTAAATAAAACAGTCTTCCACCATAATTATTAGGCACGGACAAATGCCCAAAAAAGTACTATCCTTTAGTATTTATTTATTTATTTATTTTATTAGAGATTTGTATTGTTTAAGACTTATGTGCTTGTATCGTACCATTTTTGTTTAATTTTGTAACATAGGAGTATATCTTAATGAAGGCTAACAAATACTCAATACACATAGCCAACAGCCCAACATTTTAAGAAGACACATAAGTTGGAGATTTCACTAACCTCGTCGGTTTATGTGGAATGAGATCAAATTACTCGGTCTCTTACCTAGGGTTTATTTTTTGTTTTTTTGAACTGACTTTCGTGCATTGTCACAAGAGCTAAATTTGTAAGAACGCTCAATTTATTTATAACTTTATTTTATTATTGCAGTGACACATGTCATTAAAATTACTATGAAACTAATAGTATAATCATGTTAATGAATGGAGTATATATGAAGTACTCCATCAGCTCCATATTAAAACTCTCATACTCTCTTTTTTGTTATCTTTTAAATTAAAAAATCAACTACTTCTATATATAATTTTTCAATTTTTTTTACATCATATTAAAGATCTTAATTAGTATTTTAATTTGGTACAAAAAATTCAAAAAATTATACAAATAAGTAATTAATTTACCTCTCACCGTAAAACGGAGTTCTAAAAGTTGATTTATTTAATTGGGCTACCAATCAGGAGACGTGGCCCAGACTAGTACGTTTTCGCTTCCCTCAAATTTAACTTTACATATTATACGGTCGTCTTTTTCCCCCTTGTTCTACGTCTTTCCTTCCAGCCTCTACAATCTTCTTCTTCTTCTTCTTCTTCTTCTTCTCTCTCTCTCTCTCTCTCTCTCTCTCTCTTTCTTCTCAGTCCTGTCGGCTCTGAGTTTGGGGGATTTGGGTATTCGAAAAGGGTTTGTTACAGAGAGACGCAAGGATGGGGAAGATGAGATCTTTCAAACAAGAGTTCTCAAAAGGTCGGTTTGTTTGTTAATTATTCCTTCTTTATCTGTTGTCCGTGCCTCAAATCTTCCATATTCCGTTGCTTCTCGTTTTGTTTCTCCAATTATAACTTTACTCTCTTTCCTTGCTTTTTTGATATTGCAATCTATCTACACCAGAGGAACGATTCCAAGAATCGCGAGATATGCTCGCCAAGTATCCTGATCGACTCCCCGTAAGTTCCCCCAAACCCAACATTTTCTTTTTCCTGATTGACGTTAATCCCTTCTCGATTATCCATTTCATCCTATCGTTATTACATTGGGTAGTTTGGGACCCCATTCGTATAAATCTTCGATTCAATATCTTTTATATTGGATGTGCTCGCAGTTTTCAATCGTGACATTTGAGTTCTTATCAGATGTTTTTTTTTTTGTTTGTTTTCAATCAATAGCGCAGGACACTTGTGTCTTTTTCTCTGTTTGATTAGGTAGGATTATTTGTGACATAAATTATTGAGTTTGGCTTATTGGTTTGGAGAAATAAGAGTTGTGGTAAAAATGTCAGAAAATTCATTTGAGGTCTTGTACTTGATTCTCTTAGGAGAATTATGAAGGCTTAAAAAAAATTAAAAAAAATCTTGTTGATTTTGTTATCGCTATGTCATATGGAGCGGCTTAACAATGTTTTTACTGTTCAGGTGGTGGTTGAAAGGTATTCAAAGACTGACCTCCCTGTGATGGAAAAGAAAAAGTAAGCCCTGCTTTCTCTAATTCTCTTGACAAAAAACATGCTTATCCTGACTGATAACTCTACTGATGGTAGATCAGACGAGTTCCTTTAGAAGTTTTGGTTCTTAATATTTTTGGTATTTGGAAAAAAACTGGAAACGTCAAATTTGAACTCTGTTGGCTAAACTAGATGAATCAATGTATGCCCGCTAGCAAATCCCCTGAAAGAGGTTTGTCTGGAACTAAATCCACTCTAGAATCAAATAAGATGTCCCAATTAGCTTTATGGTAAAGCCTGAAGGACAATATACAATTTTCGGTGGCAGAACCCTACAAAGCTCATTCTGTATGTGAATTAAAAGATGAAAATAGATTTTTATCGTTGTTCTTGTGGTGGTTGAGTAAATAATCTGCACATGTTCTAATATTCTTTGAACCTGTCGGTTGTTTGTATTTGGCTATTTGCATTACTCAAACTAGTTGAATCGGTGACCAATAACCAAACCGCTAACTGGTTTGCTCTTTGGTTGGGTACTAGTAATTATGTTTATAAGGCCTAGTTGATGGCACTTGTTGCAAAAGTTGCACTAAGGCTTACCTAAAGCGCTTAAGGCAAGGTAACTTTAATGAAGCGCAGCCAAAGAGCAAGCACAGAGAGGCGCACTCCTCTTGCAATTGTGCTTGACTAGACGAAGAGGCAAATATATGCAGCGCAGCCAAGGAGCAAGTGCAGAGAGGCGCTCTCCTCTTTCGACCAGATGAAGAGGCAATATTCGTTTAATTTGAAAATTCCTATCAGAATTTAACGTCCTCCATGCCATGTGCAATATCAGCACAGTTATAGAGGATTATTACTAGGTAAGGTGAATCCTATGGTCTACGTTTACATCTTCCCTATTATCCCTCTCTCTCTCTCTCTCATTGAAAAGAATGTTTAAACAGGGAGGTGTATCCATTGATGGCTAAGCTATGTTTAATACTGATAGGTCTATAATCGACCATACATAACTATCTAGGTTTGGTATGGCCCATGAATTCGGGTTAGCATAGAAGGTTGCTGACTTGCTGTAATACATTTATCATCTTCATGGAGTTCTGGATTCTTCCTGTAATTGAACTCATATTGGGCTTCGTGGAGCTCCTGAGTTTTTTTTTTTTTTTTTGTTATGGTGGCATTGGAGAAACTAGAAAGTATTACCTATGGTTATTAACATATTCGAGCTCAAAGTCATCTTTCTATTATACTTTGTTTCTCATTTTTGAAGAAGCTTGTGTTAAATCCTTGAGTTTGTTTGTTTCTGATTATTTGTTGACAACAGGTACCTGGTACCCAGAGACATGTCTATTGGGCAGTTTATTCATATCCTGAGTGTCAGGCTTCGTCTGGATCCTGGGAAAGCTCTCTTTGTGTTTGTGAACAATACTCTACCTCAAACATGTAAATTCACCATTGTCTTCTAATAGGAGGCCTCTTTTTTAACAATAAAACCGTATATTAATATCCCCTTTGTCCTCTGCAGCAAGTCTGATGGAATCTGTCTATGAATCTTTCAAGGATGAGGATGGGTTCTTATACATGTGCTACAGCAGTGAAAAAACCTTTGGTGGCTGTAATTTCAGGATCTTTTGACGTGTTTCGTAATACTGTGACAATCAGCTTCCAGTTTGAATTCCTGTTGTTCAGAATATCATGCAGTATCTGCGCATGCATCAACTACCGTGCATTGTCATCTATTCCGTAAAATTCTTCAGGGATTTGAAATGATCTTGAATTCTTGATGTACATGCAGACACATCAAGCTCTTTACACTCTTAATGTATATTGCTGTGTATAACTTAATTGACATATGCAAACCCTCCTTTATGCAAATGTTAGCTTATCTTCCATGAATTAAGGAGAGTCAAGGTGGAAGAAATCCTCTCTACGAAAAGCTTCATGACTTCTTGTTTCCATTTTATCAGGATGTTAGATTTTGACTGTCATTGAAAATAAAAATGAGAGAGCAAGCTATGGATGCTGCCATCTATGTGGCTTATTCCTCACAGAATAAAAGTAGTGGCATGGCAGCAGGTCTATGAAAATAGAGCTAATAGAGTATTAACCTTCGAGCTAGACCAATACTAACCTTGAAGTAGCCAACTAGACCTTATCAAGCAAGCTTACAGGTTTTCAAGGCACCTGCGTTGGAACAGCTGAAGCTGCAATCCACAAAGTCAAAAACTACTGCAACTGACTAACTATATTTCCTTGCACAAGGATTAAACTTTTCTAAATCCTGCGGATGGGCATTGCTAAATATTGAAGTGTAACCTGTGCATAAATAGGATTGAGCATTGCTTAATCATATGGAAAACAATGATATTCATAGAAACCAAATTCTGCGTCCATATTGGAAAATAGATTTCACCAATGAGCGTGACACTGTTCACAGTGCTGTCGCAACACAAACAAAACTATATATATCTAATGGGGTAGACACCATGCTTGGTGCTATGTATAAACTGAAACAGGAAGATAGCCATCAAACCCTGGACTTAAAAAATTGCATCCTTCTCCCTACTAAAAAGCCAGAATTGATCATATTCCCTAAGCCCATTGAAGGCAACAGTGTCCTGAAATAATAAAACCACTGCCTGAGGACTCAAATTGGATAAGCGAACTCCACTTGTAATATGCCAAAATCTCTGGAGTGGAAGATATAATTACCATGTCAACACCAGCTTTGCCAAAAATTCTAGACACCTTTGTGCAATTTGAGAATGCATTACTTTTTGGGATCTTCAATAGTCCTCGCCAAAAGTTTTTGTCCTCCACCACGTCGCCAAACACCACGCACAGGCAACCCGTCAACGGGATTCTTGTTTGCATCCGATGTTGCCTCCTTTACATCTGGATCTTGATCAGGATCAGCATTTTTGCGATCCAAAAACGCTGCCACTGAGCCATCCCCCAGGCGAACCCTATGAAACTTTGAGGTTTTCTTCCGCTGCTTACCTTTTCCACCTGACTCTTCCAAATTTTGACCAGATCCACCACCAGCTGACAGGGAATCATTTCCTCCCTTCATCTTTACGGGAGGTTGACCAAGTGAACTCATTTCCGCTTGTGGCTCATTGACCATTACCTTCGCTTTGCCTTTCGAAGATCGGTACCCATCCCTAGACAATACCTCCACCTCTTCCTCTGAAGGTTTGTAGCTTGATTGCAATTTCCGTACAGTATTTAAAATGCTATCTGCCAAGTTCTCCTCTGAACCATTGCCTCCAGAATCTAAAAATTTCCCTTTACCTTTGTTGGAACCATTACCGTTATTCATATGAACCCTTTCCTGACTCGATCCATTTTCTTGTGGGCCACTGTTGATCAAAGTAGCATTATAGGCCTCAACAAGTGCTATCTGCTTGGCAGGATCCGGACAGAGTCTAGCCAACTCAATAACAAGATGTGACAAGCCAAACTGCTCCACATAAGCAAGATAAGTTCCAGCGTCAATAAAGCCCTGCCGATATTCTCCAGATATCTCCTTAAATGCAGTGAATTTCCCTTCATCGAATTCTAGAGCAGATTGCATTCGCTCTACCAAAGACTTGTTTGCAGTCCGAACATCTTCCTCCTTCAGCCTAACCTGGCCATTTGAGGGCAACTTGCGGATCTGAGTTGCTGAAACCGGAGGGAAATCAGAAGTTGAAGGTTCAAAAGATGCACTGTGGGCAAGGTTTGGGGTGGATGTGGAGTGGCTTATCCTACTGGTGCTGCCCATTTTCCTTAGAGAACTAGAAGAACCAGCAAGTGAAGGTTCATGAACTGATGCAGGTTGAATTCGAGCTAAACTTGAATAACTAGAAGACACAGGTCCATTGTCCATTGCTGACGTGTTCAGACCAGAGCTATATGATAATCCAGGTGTACCATTTGTTGCAGGCTTGGTAAAGATTGGACCAGTTGCTGGTAGAACAGGTGTACGGCTTGCAGCTGGCCACGCCTGATCTGAATTTGGGGTAGTCACATTTCTGTGGTTTTGGTGGCGAAGATCATTTATGTTCTTTTGGTGGCGAAGATGTGATGCCATTGTATTCCTAGGTAAACTTTCAGGCTCGTGTTTGGATTTCTGTTTACTGCTACTAGGTGCCATTGGGAGGGGAGGAAAGGAAGACTCTTCCAGTTGGGCATTCCTTGATTTCCGTGACAAGGCTTGTGAAGGATCGTGTTTGGATTTCTGCTGACTGCTACTATTAGGTGCCACTGGGAGGGGTGGGAAGGAAGACTCTTCGAGTGGTGCACTGCTTGATTTCTGTGACAAGGCTTGACGGTATCTTGATGGTGGCTCAGAATCTGTAGTAGCTAACGATTCAAATGGTTGAATAATTGGATCAATATCATTTGTCATTCCATGACTAGAAATGATTTCTCTGCTGGATGATGATGGACCATGTAAGGGTGCATCTCCATTAGATGTCTCATAACTGGCTTGGATGGCCAGAGAGAGTTGATCATCAGAATACTCGCGACGAAATGTTCGGCCCCTTCCACGACGGGTATCATGTTCATTGCTTTGTCGATATCTGAAGCTGGTCGGTATCTGATCGTGGAAGAGAAAACAGTCAGGGAAAAATGCAAGCCAGAAAGAAAATTGCATGGACGGAAATTAATGACCACTGTGCTCCAAAATTAAACTCTAGGCAAGCTTGAGGCAAAAGAGAAGGCAGCATGAAAATTCTTTATGTTAAAGGCTAGACAATTAGAGTTAAGATGATAAACATGCCTGAAGGGCAGCACTTCGCTTAGAACGTGACATATTCCCTCCATGTTCCATGGCATTATGTCTCTGAAATTTAAAGGACAAAAATAGTTAACTTATATGAGAACATTTGATGCCCAATGTGACACTACTGACTACCAGGTTCTCAGAAGTCACCTTCATTTCGGCTTCAGATAGAAAAACGACAAATTTTTTAGCAAGGCATGCCTCATCCTCACACAAGAAATGCTCTCGACGGAAGTGGATCTGTTACGAGTAAGGAATTCAGTCATAGAGGCAAACTTGAATGTCAATTCATCCAGGAAATTTACAAATGATCATACCTCTAAATCATCATAGTTCTTATAGTACTCGTACTGTCCAGGATGCTGTCTGCGAATAACAGTGGAAGGGTGATGTGAGCTCACCTATCACCTATTTTCATTAAGAGAAAAGGTGATGTAGTTTTCAAAAGATGTTATCTCACCTTTGGCATATATGGCATGTATAGTGTTCAGTTGACATATGGGAGTACAGTTCATTGTCCCCATAAAATGGGGTTCTGCAGAATTCACATAAAGGATGACCTGTGAAGCCACCTCTTTCACTCTCGGTTCCATCCACCTCCGAGTCACCAGTGTTAATATGCCGATTCAATTGTCCTCTAGTGTATAGCTTTTGTTCACAGATGAATACCTGACCCATTTGGAATGAAGCTAGTAAGATAACCCTGTCAAGTGTCAAGTAAAACCAACAAGAACCATTTGTAAACAATAACAAAGAACACTAGTCTGATAAGTTCTGACTACGATCCACCCCCCAGTATCAGTAACCAGATTTCCAAGTCCGAAAATTTTAAACCCACTAAGACCATTTGCCCACTAAGACCATTTGTAAACCTTCTACCTTATACCTCAATTACTTATCCAAGCAGCAAGCAAGTTCACAAGATAGGGACCAAGTTTATCAAGGCCCTATCACATCAAGAACAAACAAATACTTTGTGCCAAACGAACAACATTAATAACATCGGATGCCAACCTGACTCGACCAAAAGTATGTTACTAGTTTCACCACAGTATGTTTCGCCCTAAATTACATTCCCCTCATCTTAGTGCACTTGGCATTGTGAAAGAAGAGTATCTCACACAAACTGTAGCGATTAAGTAGATTTAAGGACAATTCTTGTACCCTAGCACTAGTAACAACATTTGAGGTACTCTTGTCATAGTGAATACGTAGGATAAGCCCTACAGCAATCACCAGTGGAATGACAAAGTACTCGACAAGTTATGCTTCATGATTATCATAGCCTGGACCTGGCCTTACAGCTACCACAATTTTTATGCACACTCTCTCAGATGCCTCCAAAGCAACCAAATTTACAACAGGATAACCAATTCCATTCAGTGTATCCAACAGTTGACTCTGTCTTTGGAGGTGTCAGCATTAGCCTTCATTTTCCACCTTATTGCACCAATATCATCTCTCATAATCATCCTTTCTGGAATGTGGTCAAACCACCTCACATAACCTCCTTTTGAATTCACAACTGCGTCTAAGCCTCATTATCTTTTCTAATCCTACCCCTTGATTGCTAATGTAATCTCATCATCAATTTAATCCTAGGCCAATAAATGCATCATCGCATTTTGTAATTCCTTTTTTCCATTCTTATTTCAAGTAAATACTGTGAAAATTGATTCTTGACCTTCATATATGCATATACCAAAACACATGTAGAAGGCTTGGGCCATTAGGTGCATGTATGAGACAGAAGGAGACACGTGTGCTAAAGCAATGTAATATTATGTTCTTTTCATGCAAGTTCGAAGTGGCAAACTCAGAGCCCAATTTTCCTGGGAAAAAAGGAAGAGTAATACTTCCACATATAACTTTCGGACAAAAAAAACAAAGAGAGAGAAGAGAAATTAGAGGGTGTGGAAGCTCCCGCAAACATAGAGAGATCACCTTCCTTCCTTCCAGACACAGGCTGCACATAAGCAACCTATGTTGGTGAAACAAATGGCCCTTGAGTTGCTCAATGTTCCTAAACCTTGCCCGTCTCTTGGACCCATCCTCTTCCATCTGGTCGCACACACTGCATGAAAGCCTGCACATTGCTTTGATCATCTTGTAGTGGTCCAAATCATCAAAGAAAGACTGTGTGTCCTCGTGGTACCAATACAATCCCACTCGACCTTCCTTTGAATCAGAAGGTAACACTGAAAAATCGCTGATGATCGTTGTATAATCTCCTAAAGCCTGCAAAACCAGTAGTAATTCAAGACATGCTCCTCTCAATCACGGTAAAAGCATCGAGAGCAGTCGTAATTGATCTTTACAACACGTATGTACCAATGCTAGGGGTACCTACACATGGATTTAGTATTTCCTTTTAGCTGTAGAAATAACAGCTTAAATCAAGCATGATAAAGCAATGCAGTCGATGAATTGAAGTAAGCTCCAAGAGCAAATAAGAGGGAGCAGAGAACAATACAGTGGCATCCTGCGGTGCAATTAAACATCTAGACAAAAGATGCAGAGAAGAAAAAAAGAAGCCTACGGAAAGAAAGAGTATAGCGAAGAATATAGAAAACCTTGGTAACGAAGACGGAGTCGGACTCGCTCTTGCATATACAGCAACGACGATCGTCGCAGATGAAGCGGAGGCGAGCGACGCAGGTGGAGCACACCTCCCGGTGACCACATGGTCCGTACGCTACCCATTCTAGGGTCTCCGCGCACACCGCACAGCTATCGTCCATCGCCCCTCTCGCTCTCTCTAAGATCTAGTACTTAGTAATAAATATGGAAAGATCCAGCCGAAGCTTGAAGGAAGAGGGAGAGACGGGCCTAGGGTTTTTGCTTTGGGTGTAAACCGTGTAATAGATAGAGAGAGAGAGAGAGACAGAGGATCGGATCAACAGATAGATAATCGTGAGGTATTGGAATCTAATACTCTCCCAATTCGCCGCCCATTTTATACGGAGGAATAAATATATAGGATAGGAAAGGGCGGTGAGGGTGAGGCTGTCAAAAGGCTGGTCGTACATGACGTTTGTATCGCAGCCTCCGGGAACGTGGAAAGGGTTGTCAGCACGGAAACCACAGATTTCTAGGGGGCACTTTAGTCTTTTCATAACAAAATTAGTAGTACTCCAAACAAAAGGAAAAGTAAAAGCAAAAGAACCCAGTTCTACTTTTAAACAGTAACGATAAAAATACTATTGAAAATCAGGAAAATTCTTTGTTGATTCGAGAAAATCAACGTACGTTTTCAAAATTCAATTTAAATGTTTCATCCAAAAATGAGTAATTTAATTTTGGGTTTTATATAGTAAAGACATACTTGTATTACGGGTTTTTTTTTTTTAATAATTACTCTAACATTACAATTTCAAGCCATAGCTTTATAACAGGACCGTCCCTCAAATTTTTGAGGCCTGAGGCAAATTTCAATATCGGGCCCCTTGTGTAAAGCAAAAGAATAAATAGAAAATCAATGGAAAGGTTTGAATACAAATACTTATGATAAAGTAGATTAAATTTCCGAAAATAGTGATAATAACAAGAACTTACAAGTACTCCATCACTAAAACATCACTATTCTTGTATTTTTAACAACAAAAGTAGTTTATAACGCTTGTATAATCAATCCTTTCCACAATCTCCTAAATAACATAAGTAAGGCTCCGTTCCGAAACGAAGAAAAAATCCTTATTTTTTAAGAAGGCAATTTCAAACTCAAAAATTATGGGTTTATTGAAATCTAAAAATATGCAATATGGATTTTATTTGAAAGATCTCATTGAGATCTTTTATACGATGCAAAATAAATTAAAAAAATATTTTTCATTTATATTATTTTTAAGTTTGAAAATGTGAAATAAGTTATTTATTTTTTAAGAAGGTTTCTGAAACAGGGCCTAACTCATTCAACCGTTATTGTGGCATGGTCGAGAAAAGAAATTTTGATCAACTCTGATGTGACAAGAATAGTCAATAGAAGTGTATAAGCAATAATTGAGCACTTCAAGTGATTTTCTTGTTTCTTTTGGCCTTATTTTTATTAACGGTCCCTCAATAATCAACCCATTGGGTTGATAATAATCCTATTATTTTATAATATAAATCCATATGTTACAAAAGAAAGAAAGTTGGACAGGAATTAAAGGACAATGCTACTCATACAATAATCCAAACACAACAACTAACACAATCTCTCACATACATGTGGGGCCCACACATAGTAGTGTGTGTGGAACCCACATGTATGTGAAAGGTTGTATAAATTGTTGTGTTTGAATTGTTGTGTAAGTATCATTTTTGGGAACTAAAAGCCCATTTTGTACCCCAAATGTCAGATGTACTATTTAAATTACCTAAATGCCAACTTTGCCCTTATTTGTTCACCTTTACTTTTTGTTGTTGCAAATCCACGGCTACCCTTTTTTTTTTTTTTTAAATATTCACGGCTACTTTTTTTTTTTTTTTTTAACTCAAGTGTCCATATTATCACACGCACACTTCAACTAATCATGGAGGCCTAATTCTACCGCCCTGTATGGACCAACCACAAAAAAATTAATAGCATTTGTGAGGTTTCGAGCTTGATACCTTGGAAGAAGCAAACACTAAGTCTCAAACGTTACCCACTAGACCAACCCCTCAGGTTTACTTTTATTCTTTCTTTTTCTTTGTATTTATTGACTTCTTTTTTCCCTTAAAGAGTGATTTTTTCAAAACTAATCACAAAATGCATAAAATTCACCAAATCTTATACTCCCTCCGTCCCCCTTTTAAAATCTAGTATTCCATTTTGAGTTGTCTCTTAATTGGTGTCCATTTTGTAAAGTTAGTGGGTAAAAGTTGATATATTTTTCATTTTGCCCTTAAAAGTAAATTCCATTTTGAAAAATTATGCTTTGTTTGGATTGAAATTTGAATTTTTTTTTGAAAAATAGTAAGAGTAATAAGTGGAGAGAGATAGAGATAGAAATGTTAAAAGTATGGGGAATATAGGGGGATTTTTAAAAAAATTCTTTTTAAGTTGCAAAGAGAACAAAGCATTAGTGCGTAAAAATGTAATGATGATGTCTCCAAAAAGGGTAGGTAGGAAAAGTGGAGGTAAAAGTTGATGTGAATTATGTAATGATGATATTTTTTTAATAAGTTAGAGTTACGAAGTGAGACACTTAAAAATGGACGGAGGGAGTACTAAACTATTCAAGGCTTTAAATCCATATAAAAATCGCACATGCCATAACTCTGTCAGAAAACGTACAAAAGTAAAAAGGAGGGAAAAGGAGGAAAAGGAAAGAAGGGTTATTTTTGTCATTTAAAGATAAAAGACTTTACCTGCCAGAACTCTGTCAGAAAGCATACAAAAGTAAAAAAGCAATAGTCAGCCCTTTGGGCTGACGGTAGATTTCTCCTTTACTAATTATGGGTAACTTTTAACGATCTTTATTTTTTATTTTTTTTTTGGCCAAAGGAAGAAGCACATTCATTAATCAAGTCATACGACATCTACAGAATAACCCCGAATACAGATCAAGCCAAATGGTAAATATAGATTTCCACTCAAATACAGAGACACAATATAGGAAAAGACTAAGAGACGAAACTAGTGTCTAGCGCCTACGCAAGAGCCATGGCTCACTTTTTCACACCGTCAACATGATCGACTAAAGTGGAGCTAGTACCCAGACACCAACGTTTCAGGATGGCGGAGCTCCACATCAAAGATAACATTAAACTTGTGGAAACCAGTCACCCAATTTGGAAAACTCAGATCGGACCAAACACCTGCGGGAAGACCCATCGGGATAAAATCCGAACCCAACATCCGGACAGAAACCGGCCTAAACATTCGGACATAAACCAGACAAGAGTCCGGATAAAATCAAAATGAAAACCAACAGCCACCGAAGCACTCAAACAGCAGCCACCATAACACCCCAATAGCCACACCTAACGATAGCCCCTATTGTTGCCACACTCAGACCCACACTCCTTATCCTCTTCAGCATTGCTACTAACAACCTAGCAAAATCGCACCATCCACCACCAAAAAATGGCCAAAGCGCTACATCCAAAATGGTAGATCGATGGTCCACAATAGGATTTAGAATGGCTAGCGAAATAGGGGCACGGAGGACGTGAGCACCAACTCCGGCAAGGCCCAACGGAGGAGAGGGGGGTGGAAACGAGGAGGGAGGGGGGAAGGGGAAGGGGAAGAGGGAGGGGGGACAGCCCACAGAGGAGAGGAGCACCGGCAAGGGAAAGGGAGAAGAAAAAAGAAAAGAGGGAGAGAGAGGCCCAGGGGGAGGAGGTGGCTCCTCCCCCCCTAAGCGAACAGCGACACTAAGGTTTTCCGAGAGAGAGAGAGAGAGAGAGAGATTTTTCCTCCAAGAGAGAATAATCAATTGATCTTTTTAAAGTAGAATAACGACCGGTTGAACAAGTTAGTTTTAAAGTTGAATAAATTCAAAGTCATAACTAACATCATAAATATACATTAGAAAACAAAAAATTGGTCATAATGAAAATCACAAATTGTCATAATTTGGACATATGGTACACCTTGTGTATCATAGCTTTTTCCACAACAAATTGAATACAGACCAACTTCAAGTTATATTTAAGGGTGATTGATGATCATGTTCTAATTTGTATTGATCTTTAAGGGAAAAAAATTGTAAGCACTTATAACGTATTTGAAATTCAAAATTTTGAGGCATGGTATATTTTTCTAGTATATTTGCTATCATGAGTTTAATAAGTTGTTATGATAGTTTCCAATTGGTGAAATTGACAATGTTTAGATAGGATTGGTGAAATTGACAATGTTTAGATAGGATCATGCTCGATTCCTAACTATGAACTAGTTTATGCCATTTTTACTTCATATATATGATGTAAAAACATCTCTTCTATTCTCGTTAAAAAAAAAAAAAGGGGAGAAGAAAATTTTAGCTCATGTAATGCTTGTGTAAATGTTTAAATTGAACATGTATAAAATTGATTAGATTTCTGTCAATATTGGCTGAAGGGTGAACTTGTGGTGACCATTCATACCCGGAGATTTTAGCCCCTGAGAACTTGATCCAAGCCCAAAATTACATCCCTGATGCCAGTAGTTAGTTTTAATTTAATAGGAGTGAGTAGTGCGCGGCACACCCCTCCCGGCCCCACCAGCCTTTTTCCCGGACTACCCCCTCTCTCTCTCTCTCTCTCTCTCTCCCTTTTCTTTCTCCCTCTTCTTTCTTTCTTTCTTTCTTTTTACAGTTTACTTTTCTTTTTCTTTTTTCCTTTTCTTTCCGATTTGGTTTATTTTTTCATTTTATTTCATTTTCTTTCTTTCCGATTTTCTTTCTTTTTCTCTTTAATAATAGGTTCAAGTCTTTTTTTTTTTTTAGAAAGCGGATTCAAGTCTAATTCTAGGCTTTGTAAAGTAAAAGAGAAAAAAAGTATTTCAATTGATCATGTTTATCCGACTGTTTTATTTTTCTTTTTTTGTCCTTTATAGATTAAAAAATATAGTTACGAAATAAGTTTCAATTTTCAATCCGTTTGAACCAGTGCAAAGATGTTATTTTTCTGATCATTTCATCCTAAATGGTCGTAATAAATTTTTGGCTTCAAGGCCTTTCAATGGACACCCTAAGAGAGTCTTGAAACTAAATAATAAGTTTTAAGGTGTTTATTGAAAGACCTTAAAGCAAAAAAACGATCTTTGCTATGATTTAACTGAATTGCAAATTAAAGCACTTAATTCTTGAATTATATTTTTAAATATACAATGGGTGTATTTATGGAAATTAAATAAATGGTTGAAAAATTAACTGCTCCAAATTTCAATCCTTTTGAATGGGTGAAAAGATTTTATTTTTCTGATCATTTAATTCTAAAGGGTCATAATTAAATTTTGACTATAGGACTCTCGTTGATTAGCCCTAAGAAAGTTGTAGAATCAAATATCTCTTAGGACTAACCAAAGAGAGCCCTAAAATCAAAATTTAATTATGACCCTTTAGAATTAAATGATCAGAAAAATAAAATCTTCTCACCCATTCAAAAGGATTAAAATTTGGAACACTTAATTTTTCAACCTTTAGTTTATATCTTTAAAAAATGGTTAAAAAGTTAAGTACTCCAAATTTCAATATGTTTGAACCGATAGAAAGATTTTATTTTTCTGATCATTTTACCCTAAATGGTCATAATTAAATTTTGACTCTAGAACTCTCGTTGATTAGCCCTAAGAAAGTCGTACAACCAAATATCTTAGAATTAACTAACGAGAGTCCTAGAGTCAAAGTTTAATTTATGACCATTTTGGATAAAATGATCAGAAAACTAAATCTTTCTATCGGTTCCAACTGATTGAAATTTGGAGCACTTAATTTTTTAACTATATTTTTTAATATATAAATTAAAGGTTGAAAAATTAAGTGTTACAAATTTCAATCCGTTTGAATGGGTGAGAAGATTTTATTTTTCTGATCATTTTAATTCTAAAGGGTTATAATTCTTTTTTTTTCTCAATTATTTTACAAAGCGTATAATTAAACTTGAACCTATTATTAAGGAGAAAAAAATTCAAACCGGAAAGAAAAAAAAAATCAAACCGAAAAGAAAAAGAAAAAAAAGAAAAGAAAAACAGACTGTAAAAGAAAGAAAGAAAAGGAAGAGAGA
Source organism: Rhododendron simsii (assembly GCA_014282245.1). Taxonomy (NCBI): domain Eukaryota; kingdom Viridiplantae; phylum Streptophyta; class Magnoliopsida; order Ericales; family Ericaceae; genus Rhododendron; species Rhododendron simsii. Next base: position 81,701 of record CM024965.1, read on the forward strand.
GAGGGGGTGGGGAGGCGGGGGTAATTCCGGAAAAAGGGGGGGGGGGGTTGTGGGTGTGGGTGTGGGGAGGGGGAGTAGCAATTTACAATCAATTGAAGTCTCTACTACGGAGTACTATTAGAAAGCAGACATGCACAGCTGCACAAAGCAAAATATTTATTAGAGTACCTTAATTGAAACTCCATCGTAATTTTATCAGTTGTTTCATTCACAAACCATACGATTGATATATCGACTGGTCATTTCTGAATAGTTGTGGTAATTAAAAGTCACACTGGATCCAAAGCGGTTCGTCAAATTGACCCTTGAGCTTATCTCCAAACTGGCAGCACCCCATATCCGGCTCAAACCCCTGGTACCACGTTGGGGTGCCATTCTCGTACCCGTTCCACGTCAGCCTCCTCAGTCCACTTCCGTCCAACCTCGCCACGTGCAAGTCCCCATACGGCTGGAACTGGTTTGGCACCGACACCGGCTCCGCCGTAATTCCACCCAAGTTCGCCGTGAACACCAACCACTCCCCGTCTGCACTAAAACACACGTGGTTAATCCTCTCTCTGTCCACCTCACTCGATCCCTCCGGCCCCGCCAAGTAAATCCTCCTCAGACCGCTGCCGTCTGGATGTACCACGTATATGCTGAACGCATCCACGTTGTCTGGGTTATGCATGTTCGACGAAAACGCAATGAGTTTCCCGTCCGGTGACCAGCTCGGCATCGTATCAATCCACGGCCCTTCTGTCAATTGACGGACGCCCCCGTCTGCTTCCCCTTTAACGGCGTCGACTATGTACAGGTTCTTATGTCCTGAACGGCCAGATCTGAAGACCACAAACTTCCCGTCCGGTGAGCACGACGGGAACGCGTTATTGCCCGTATCCTCTCTCGTGAGGAGCTTAATCTCGACCGGGACTGGGATATCTTCTTCACTTCGGTCGTCAAGGTTTGCGAGATCGAATGAGATTCGAGCGATCTGGACCATTGCTTTCGCGGGTGCGAAGATGGGTCCCAGCGACGTGAAAATCACGTTCTTCTCCGCGGGACACCAGGAATTGTAAAACGCTGTTCGGTCTTTCAACAGGGTCCATCTCTTTGAACCGTCTGATTTGACGATCTTCAGACCAGGATTCGAATCGAAATCGTGATTAAATGCTATCAAATCACCATCTGGAGAGAATGACGGGAACGTACCGTTGAGCCTGAACATTTGGATACCATTTATTGGAGACGCCACCACATCCAAGTGCGGAATTACAGAGTCACCCCCTAGTGCTGCTGACTCGCCTCGGAATCTGTGATAACCGAGAAAACCAGAATCCGGCGAGACAAACGGATTGTAGTGGTGGAAGTTTGGGTTTAGTAGCTCCGTCACGGGGTAAAATTCTTGTGAAAGCAAGTCGAAAATCTCGATGTGACGGTAATTATTTCCACGCCGGCGAGTGGCGACGGCGATTCGTTTGCCGTCTTGGAGAGCCGCCGGAGTGAAGCAATGGACTCCCGGTGGGGTGACTCTGATGCAAATGTTGGTAGATGCTTCAAAATCATCATGGTTGGGGGGCAAATCGACTCTGAAAATGCTCCACCAACCGTCATCGGCTTGACGGTGGAAGAAAACAGTGGAATCGCCGGACCAAGTGGGCCAACCGCCGTGTTCAGAGACAACGGTGCGTTGAGTCGGGTCGGATTCTCTGAACACGACAATATCCGTCTGGAGATCGTGGAAGTCGCCAGCCCAAGGCCGGGCCCCGTAAGATGCGACGGCGATGAATTTCCCAGAGCGAGAGACAGCAGGGCTGTAATCAACGGACCCAGACGGCGTTAACCGGACGATTTTGCCCCCGTCGTGGTGGAGTCCGGTGGAATAGAGAGCAGACCAGCTCTTGAAGGGTTTGTCGTTGGGTTCGTGAGCTGAGATGAAGTATAGGCGTCCGTCCTTAATGACTGGGCGGTCGTGGAACAGACTAAGAGGATGGGATGGGAGTAGCTCCGGTTTGGGGGATCCAGGGCGAGCCAGATAGAGGCGAGAAGATCCGGTTCTCTCAGAGACGTAGACGAGGGTTTGGTCTTCGTCCAGGAATTGGCCGTTGAAATTGATGGAAATTCCGTCGGTGAGGGGGTGTTCGGAGGAGTGGGTGATGTCGATGGGATTAGGGGGGATTTTGAGGGAGAAGACGTCGAAACCGAAGTGTTGTCTGCCGACGGAGGTGAAGACGATTGTTCCTTTCGGGTCCATGATAAGGGCGGTGACTACTGTGTTGAGATTGAGAGCGAGAGAATCAAGACTGACGATGCGTTCTGGAAAAAATCTACTTGGCTATATCCTCTACCAGTCGACATCTAGTCATTTGAAGATAAGTTGTCGTTCCCCTCTTTTTTTTAAACAGGTACTCCCTCCGTCTCTTTTTGAGTGTCCTGCTTCGTAACTCCAACTTATTAAAAAGATATCATCATTATATCTTTCACATCAACTTTTTTCTCCACGTACCCTACTTACCCATCATCATTAAACTTTTACTCACTAACTTTTTAAAATGGAATCTACTTTTTAGGGACAAAATAGACAATATACATAGTTTTACCCACTAACTTTACAAAATAGACACTTATTAAGGGACAAACCAAAATGGAATACTAGACTCTAAATAAGGGATGGAGGAAGTAATTTTTTTTAAAAAAAGGTAATTTTAAGTTTAAATCATAAAAATAAAAAGTAATTTAAATTTTTTTTTTACCGTTTAAAAGATTTTAATAAAATCTATCAAATAAGATCCATATTGGTAAGAAAATTATTTGCGTAAACACATGATTTTAGAGCTTGAAATTTCATTCATTTTCTAATAGTTCATTTTTTCAGAAACCGGAACACCCCATATCTATTTGGAGGAAAACTTTTTTACGGTGTTTTCCGTGAAAAAATGTTTATGGAGGCAAATCTCGCGTGTTTAAAGTTTTTGAACGGTTTGAATTTTAAAAAAACTTTTTCGAGAAATAGTTAAGCTCTTTCCCGATAAAATTCGTTTAAAATTTAGACAATTGATTGCCGAAAACGAACAGATGAGATTTGCTGCTTTCGTGAACAGCTTATTCACGGTTCCTCCATGAATAAATATCTCTCTTAAATAATTGCTCAATAAAGCAAAGGGCGACAAGTGGGTTTGGATGAATTTTACCGGGCGCATGCGACTCTCAACCTTATTCATAATAATCAATGAGTAGCCGCGTTGTCAAGCGTTGTCAATTGTCGCTCTGCTTTTGTTTTCTCAATTTTAATTCTCACGATTTTTATTGGTTTCATGGTTCAGAATATTTTTAAAAGACGTTTTTTATGCTTACGCTCATACTTCCACTTATGCATACTTGCATTATGTAATTTAGGTCTCAACCAACCAAAAGATAAATAAAGACTATTTGGCAAACATATCATAATTGCAAAAATTATAAAGTGCTCTTGGAGCACCATATGGTGCCAATATCCTTCATCCTTATGCATTACTAATTATTAGAATCATTTGATACATTCGATAACGATTGATATGTTTTTGGACTACATCTATTTTGCATAAAATGAAATGAAATTAATAAAGTTTGATACATTAAATTAAGACCCATTATTGCAAAATTAAGTGTGTTTAATTGACATTAAATGAATATTATTTTTGGAATATTTGATAGTCTCGGCGAGTTGGTTTCATTGTCTCATCTCACGTATCGTTTGCATATTGGTTTTATAGGACACCTCACACATTACGTAATTATCATAAACGACACCTAACTTTTACCACTCCAATTTGATCATAGGGGGAGGTATGAGATCGAATATACGAAATTACTTTGGTTGTTAATCCACTAGCTCCTTTAGGTATACAAAAAATAAATATTAAAAATTGATCAATCATTGATAAAGGCTTTGGATAAGACAATGGAGGCGAACGAGAGAGATCCCCCGCCTGAACCGAACCAATTTCATAGAACTACGCCCAAATGGTGTCAAGCTCTCAGTAACGAAGCCCAACCAGCAAAAACACGAATACACAGTAAAAAGAAATACAACTTCTTCAGGCATCCCAATCTTCGCCTAGAATTTTATACCAAGAAAATGAATTATGTTTAGTAATAGTATGAAAACTTTGTATAGTATGATATGAAACTTAGTACAGCATCAGCCGTACTTAAATTCTGGGTATTTCTCCCTGTATTATAATTGGAGCCAAATTTCTCAACCAGAGGTCTTACCTCTTGCCTCTTCGGAGGGATGCCAGAACGGACGTGAGAATTTGTCTGCCCCTAATCCCAAAAACTTTGCATAACAAAGACAAAATAAAAATTCTCGGAACTAACATCCATCATAAACCAATGTGTGTATATATTCCCAACAAACATAAGAACGAGCTACAACACCAAAAGTTACCAATCCTTGTGATGAATGAAATTATTTTTGCCGATCAAAAAAAAAAAAACACCAAAAGTTACCATCACCCTTTGGCAATTAGCAAATGGTTTTCGGGGGAGATGCTATACGGGACATACTTGACGAGGTGAGCTTCTAAGCCATGTTCCTTGATCCACATCAACCTCCCCATATCAATAACATCTTTGCACATGAAGCCAAGCACAGCCCTCTCCACAGCCTTTATTTCCCTTAAAACGTCTTCAACCGCGAGCCCAACCTTGCCACCCTCTTCCATCCCACTGTCAAAGAAAATAAAAAATTCTAAACATAAAAGCTCAATAAACACAAAACGAAAATGTCTGCAATCATTTCCTTTCTGAGCAGGAAATGCAATGTTTGAACATGCTAAGACAGAAAAATGATGCGCAGTATCATATAAAATACAGGATGATGGCATCAACAAGATATTAGCAAACGATTAGTACATGATTTGGAGATCTGATGCTACATCAACACTGCCAGGAAGACCTGAACTATGATCTGCATCTACAGCCCAGCTAGTAAACCATGTAATCGCATGGAAATCTTGCCTAGTTATTCCCAGATTTGATAAATATCTCTTATCTGCAGAACAGACAAAGTGAAACAGCCAAGTCAGAAACTATTACCAAAGTCAAAACAAATCTTTCATTATTATGTATTTGCTACAAACAAGGAAGCCAGATGGAACTTGAATAATAAAACAAAAGTAAGAAACAAGGAAACTAGATGAAAGATAACTTATGTAATGCTTCCACTGGCAAAGATGATGGCAGCATGTTGCTATGGCTAGGCCTCTCAGGTTACAACCTGCTCTGTGCCCTGCAACATTGCATTGCGTACATTTCTTCGCCAGGCAACATCTTAGAGTCATGTCTGCAACAACGGTGCAACTTTCATAGGTGACCGATGAATCATAAAATCATATAGAACTGACAATCAATTTAGATCAACAAGGATAATTCAATTTAAAATTTAAAGGTGTTTCCCTTTTTTCAGAGAACACACACACACACACACACACACACACACACAAAAACAGTTAGGGTTGAAAGCAGTTAAATGAACCAAAATTTTGAAGTACCTGTTGCAGGCCCACAGAGGTGTTTACCAGTTGCCAAATAAGGAATTCCTTGCAAAGACTCTACAGCATTCAAGTTCAAATCCTCGACTGCAAAATTTGAGCATTAATACTGTAAAGGAGTAGGGGAAAGTATGAACAAATGGAAGCATACTTGCTTCATATGCCTGGGAAAAGATCATTTCATCAAGCAAGAATATTGATGAACCACGATTTGAATTGAGTATAGATTATACTATGTGACATACAAACGTGGATGCTCGGTATTTCTTGAGATCCTAGATTTGTTTAGCCTCCAAATTCACTACCAGTTTAGGAAGCTAAATTTCTAAGTCGCTGGCCTTTCTTCTATGCTTCAGAGTGATGCAGTGTCCATATAACTGAGTTTGCCCTAAGAGATGGTACCGAAACTACCCTAAGGCAATTTTCTACCTGTTATAAAAGAGGGAGTTGAGTGCATCTCCTGCACCCTTCAAAACACAAATATACCCTACTCTTCCCCAAGTTATTACCTGTACACCCTAAATCCACAAAAGAGGAAAACCAGCTTCCCCCAACCGCCACGCTGCCTCCACCGCCTCAAAACCAAGTACGGCCCCCACAAAAAATGGCTGAAAATCCGGATGCAAGCCACTACCTTGTATAGCCGCCGCTATAAAAAAACACTTAAGCAAAAAAAGGCGGTTGGGTGAGGTGCATCTAGAAAGGAAAATAAGTTTACCACATTGGAAGGGACTCTACTATAATCTATGATAAGGGCCCAAGCTTCATCCTGGAGATACATATTAGGCGCTAAGATGATCACAACCTATGGAGACAAAGAAACGAGGAGGAAAGGCCAAGCAGAGATGCAAGTAGAGAGCTAACCTCAACATAGGCAAGTGAGGTGGAGAGTCCTGATGCGACTCGGCCGCCGCCAACTTCTACAGTGGTACATGCCAGGATTTGGCCACATGGGTGCAAATATATTGACAACCATCTATATCTATAGGGTATAGGCACATTCGACGTTAGATTTACCAACCACAAGTGAGCCGCTATGATGCACGGACACGGACATGGGAATTCTAAAAAAATGGAGATACGGACACGGCGGGGGACATGTAACGTGTATAATTATTTATTTATATAAATAAATAAATAAATATAGTTTGACACCCATAAACTTAAAAAAAATAAAGTTTGACCCCCTTTTTTTTTTTAAAATTGAAGTTTGGCCCCCAATTTTTTAAAAAAATTACAATTTGGCTCCTACCATGTCCCCATCAGTGTCCCTCCTGTGTCTCCAGCCGTGTCCCCGTAAAAAATTTAAATTAAATTATGGCCCCGTGTCCCGACACTGCGATACTTCAACCTCTAGAGGTGTCGGTGCTTCAAAGGTGAGCTAGATTCACCCCTACGACGAATAGTGGCGAGTCCATCTATTTTGGTTAGTTGTGTCATTCAATAAGTATAATATTCGTCGCATACTTCTACTATAATGGACACATAAATTTACACTTGCTAAGTCATAAAAAATGAAGCCATTTTCATATATCAATGCCATTGTTCCAGTAAATTGTAATCAAAGCACGAACTTTATAATTGTCCGCATGAAAAATCACGTTTGTTTCAATACGAGTATCCAACCAATCCTTTCTCATGTAATATGCCATTTTTGAAATAAAAACAAATTGTGAAAACTGTTCTTTTGAAGATATTTATTAAAAAATCATTCCACTGTTGCACAAGAATGTACTACTTTAACATTAACATCGAGATTAACATAGAGGGTGAGGGTTTTTTAGTCTTGTCCATTGTCATGCAATAGGTATGTCCATAGCTGTCATGATGTGAAAGGAAAAAGATAGGCAGTCAAATTGCTTGTTGTTTAGTGGAACTAAATGAGTACATGGGTTCAATGGGGTTTTGCAGTGGTGTCACCTGTGTATTGAATCATTTTCAGACAAAAATTATACTTGGTAGTTTTTACCAAATTTCGTTCCACTGGGTGCAGCTGACACCAGTGGTTACATGTTGGCGTCGCCCCTGATGACAAATGCGATTTCCTCAGGAGTTTGAGGAAGTTGCCAAGCTTTGCCCTGTTTGCCTATTGTTTCCTTCTTTCACACTCAGATATGAAAGTTAAAGAGCTGTGTGGCCGCCATTAGTTTTGAGATGAATGAAAGTTTTAACTATATTCATTGCTTGCGCGAGTTTGCATCAGTGAATTTTTCATTTCTATATAGGTATTTCTAGAATTAAAGTAAAGGCCTTGCCTAGCTACAGTATTGTCAAATAATTGTCACAGGCGTCTTTTATCATCAATGACATCAGTTCCTTATTCTCTATGTTTCACATCTCAAGTTCTAATTAAGGTTGTTAGTGAACTAGAACAAGCTAGTTCATATCTTTATTCCCCAGCCGGTCCCAAACCCGGATAAAGGAGGAGAGTTGTGCGTTAGGTAGCTGACAGCCAGCACGTAAAAAAACCAGTTAGATCTTTATGACATGAATCCAAATATGATTACGAGACATGCTAGGGCGTTCCCTTTAAGCGAGCGTTGTGCCTGCCTTCAGGTGCTTCGAAAAATGAGCAAGGGGCACCACACCGGCGCCCGGGTGTGGTGATAAGTGAGCAAGGGTTTTCGCGCGTGCTTGGACGAGCGCGGGTAAAGAAGCTAGCCCAGGACTATAGGATTCGTTTAGCAACTTGGAATATAGGGACATTAACGGGTAAGACTAGGGAGCTAGTTGACACCATGCTTAGGAGGAGGATTAGTATAGCTTGTCTTCAGGAGACTAAGTGGGTAGGGGAAAAAGCTAGGGAGATAGAGGACACAGGTTATAAGCTTTACTACACGGGTAAAGATAGACATAGAAATGGGGTAGGTATCGTAGTAGATAAACACCTGAAAGATTCGGTAGCTACAGCAACGAGAAAAGGAGATCGGATTATTTTAGTTAGGCTTGTGATTGGAGAGAGTATAGTTAATATTATTAGTGCGTACGCACCCCAAGTAGGCTTGGATGATCTTATTAAAGAGCAATTTTGGGAGCAAATGGATAACGTGGTTCGAGGGATACCTTTTGGGGAGAAACTATTCATAGGAGGCGATTTCAATGGCCAAGTGGGAGTGCATAAGCAAGGGTATGACAAGGTGCATGGTGGCTTTGGATTTGGTGACCTTAACGAAGGTGGTAGGAGGATTTTAGATTTCGCGGTAGATTTTGACCTTATAGTTGGTAATACGCTCTATAGGAAGCAAGAGAAGCATTTAATAACCTTTAAGAGTAGAGCCAATAGAAACCAAATCGATTATTTTCTTGCTAGAGGTGTAGACCGCTTGACATGTAAGGATTGTAAGGTTATTCCCGGAGAGTGTTTAGTGGCACAACATAGACTTTTGGTGTTAGATGTTCGTCTCAAGGGGAATAATAGAAGGAGAAAGGAAATTAGATGCCCACGGACTAAATGGTGAGGCCTAAGAGGGGAGAAACTAGAGGTATTCAAGAAAAGAATGTCTCAAGAAGTACGGCGGGGAGTGGAAGGCGATAGTGACAATATGTGGAATACGATAGCTGACGGTATTAGAAGAATATCGAAAGAAGTTCTTGGCGAGTCGAAGGGAAAAAGTCCAATTTCTAAGGAAACATGGTGGTGGAATGACGAGATTCAAACCATGGTAAAAGCAAAGAATGAGTGCTTTAAAAAGTGGCAAAAGGATCGGAGTGAGGAAAATTTTCAGGGTTATAAGCAAGTTAGCAAGGAAGTTAAGAAAGCCGTTAGGGATGCTAAGTTGAAAGCCTATGAGAATTTCTACGCTAGACTTGATGGTAATGATGGAGAAAAGATTATTTATAAACTTGCTAAAATACGAGAAAGGAAAGCTAGAGACATTTCTCAAGTCAAGTGTATAAAAGGTATTGATTCAGTGGTGTTGGTGAAAGACGAGGCGATCAAGGATAGATGGAAATCGTATTTTGATAAATTGTTAAACGAGAAACATGAAGGAGGCTTTGGTGGGGAGGAAGTGTATGTATATGGTGAGCACGTAGAATATGAGTTTTATCGGAGAACACAAAAGTTCGAAGTGGTTAAAGCTTTGAAAATGATGAAATTGGGTATGACCCTAGGACCAGATGGTATCCCTATTGAAGTGTGGAAAAGTCTAGGTGACTTGGGGGTGACTTGGTTGACGAGGTTGTTCAACAAGATTATTATGACTAGGAAGATGCCCGACGAATGGAGAAGGAGCACCTTAGTACCTATCTATAAGAATAAATGGGATATTCAAAGCTGCAACAACTATAGAGGTATTAAATTGATGAACCATACGATGAAGTTATGGGAAAGAGTTATTGAGCATCGCTTGAGGATGGTGACTACGGTGTCAGAGAAACAGTTTGGGTTCATGCCAGGAAGATCTACCATGGAAGTTATCTACCTATTAAGGAGATTGGTAGAAAAACACAGAGCAAAGAAGAAGGATCTCTATATGGTTTTCATAGACTTAGAAAAGGCTTATGATAGGGTGCCTAGGGATATCATATGGTGGGTTTTGGAGAGAAAATGAGTGACCAAAGGGTATATCGAGGTGATTAGAGACATGTATGAAGGTGCCGTCACTACCATTAGATCACCAGTAGGGGAAACGAGTGAATTTCCAATCACCGTAGGATTGCATCAAGGGTCAGCCTTGAGCCAATACCTTTTTGCCTTAGTTATGGATGAATTGACTAGACAATTTCAAGAGGATATTTAATGGTGTATGATGTTTGTAGATGATATTGTCCTCGTAGATGAAACTGCTAGAGGTGTTAATACGAAACTAGAAATTTGGAGGAAAGCATTAGAGTCAAAGGGTTTTCGGATAAGTAGAAGTAAAACTGAGTGTATGGTGTGCAGGTTTAGTGGTACCAGTCGTGTGCTTGAAGAAAGAGTGATGATCCAAGACCAGAAGATACCAAAGAGTGATCATTTTAGGTATTTAGGCTCAATTATTAGTAGCGATGAAGAGATTGCGGATGATGTAACCCATAGGATCCAAGTGGGGTGGCTCAAGTGGAGAAGCGCTACTAGAGTACTATGTGACAAGAGGGTACCCACAAAATTAAAAGGAAAATTCTATGGAACGGCCATAAGACCAGCGATGCTTCATGGGACAGAATGTTAACCTATTAAGAAACAACATGTGAGCAAAATGACTGTAGTGGAAATGAGAATGCTGAGGTGGATGTGTGGTAAGACTAGACGAGACAAGATTAGAAATGAAACAGTTCGTGAGATGGTAGGTGTAGCACCTATAGAGGAGAAGTTGAGGAAAAATAGGCTAAGGTGGTTTGGGTATATTTACCGTAGACCAAAAGGTGCAGTAGTTAAGAGAGTGGATAGGATAGCTCTAGGTAGCAATATTACAGGGAGGGGACCTAAATTGACATTAGATGCTGTAGTGCGCAAAGATACGAGTCTAATAGGTCTATGTGAACAAGTGGCTCTTGATAGAGCTCAATGGAGAAAACGGATTCATGTAGCCGACTCCAAGTGATTGGGACGTAAGGCTCGGTTTGGTTTGGTTTGGTTTTAGTGAACTAGAACAAGCATTTGGTTTATGTACCAGCCTTAATTTTCATCCTTGAAGTGAACTCCTCAGCATATTAATTAGGATATAAGCAGATGGCAAAGACAGACCAGACCCACTCCAGCGCTTACCCAATCAAAGTCACGGGGTTATTGCTAGATGTGAGCGACTAACTTCAAATTTTCAATACGCACACTTGTGTGCAGTACATAGTAATCGAGACACAGGCAATGTGCCTTAGCCAGTCTTGCATCAGGAAGCAATGCATCTCCTCCCTTCATAAAGTTACTATCCCCAAGTACAGTAGATAGATCAATATACATATGTTTCTGTGTAAGGGAAGCATTTAAACCAAAAGATTCATATGCTTTGGATGTCACACTGTATCTCAGGTGTATAGTACCTTATCAACATAAGTCTATATTGGAGGATTAGAATATGCATTTTACTTGATCAACCAGCCCAAATCGTACTTACTGAAACAACTAAAAAGGCAGGAAAGAGATCAACTTAGAAGCGCAAAACAATGTTCCAAACAGCAGGATTCTGAAGAGCCTTACTGTCAATTCTCAAGCGTTCTAATATCAAGCTGTCTTTCTGTCGCAAGCTTCGATCAGCCTTGGAGTAGAATTTTCATGTCAGTAAAAACAAATAAAGTATCAATCAATCCAAGCTCAGATAGCTAGCGAGGCTAAGAATGCACTCAATGAGGTGCTCCAACACTCTGCCTAATGTACTAGCATACTAAAAGCAAATGCAAGTGCAATTGAGTCCAGAAAATAGATGGAGAAATAATTATCTTAATTTGAAATCAACTGACCTTAAGCTTGTATGACTTTCTCTCGACCAGAAAGACCTTTTTGATTCCGTAACAGTCTGCAAGCATTTGTGTTAAGTAACCCCTCCCAGCTCCAAACTCAACCACTGCAGGGACACAAGCATCATCAACAGTTGGCCCATCAGATGGGAAATCTCCCCTTGACATGTGCCCATCGGTATTCTTTAAGACCCCAAATTCTTCCAAGTTCCCAAGAATTGACGCCTGTTGCAGGACATGTTTCTCCTGATATGGTAATTTTCTGCACGCAAATAACTCCTTTTTTCTGTTAAAACAACAATCCCAATACAACCAGTTATATTGGGGATTTTGGTGACTTTGCTTACCCATCTACTTCTCTATTAATCCACACACCACAAGCCTCTGGTATCTTGAACGAGTCTTGAATATCTTTGCATATTGATGCATGAACTGACTGAATTTTACTGATTAATTTGGATAGTTGAGTTGAAGTCATACTGTAAACAGCATTCCTCTTCATTTCGGAGGTGATGCTATTGCTACCCAATGGCCCAGAAGAGGGGTTATTCAAGGAGACTGTATTTTCTTCTTCTTCACTTGTGCCAGCATTGATGCCCTTTTGGTAGAAAGGTTGGAGCGACAAGGACTGAATATGTTTGAGTAACGGGCATCTTTTAAGATGCCCCTCCAGATTTTCCTCAAGAACAGTGCTGGTAATTACGGAGAGAATTCATTCAGGTTAAAAGGAAGAAATAAAAGGGGGGGAAATACAAGGTCTTATTTAAAGAAAAGAGAGGAATATATAGAGGGTGAAGAGAATACTGAGAAGGGTCGATTGGGCATGCAATCCACTGGCCATCAAATCTTGTGGTGTGGTTCCCGCAGAACCTATGCCGTCAGTTTGGAAGCAGAGGGTCGTCAGATGTCCAACAAAAGGAGAGAGAGAGAGAGAGAGAGAGAGAGAGAGGTGTTACTTGGAGTTGCCGTTGAGAGGTGTGTTCGCACAGAATCTGTTCTTCTTGGGGAGCCAGAACTCGCACCGGCTTTCCATTGTTTCTACTTTTGGGGGCTTCTCTCTTTCTCCGTCTAAATGCCCCGCCCTGTAAGCCGCCTTCTTCGTCGCCGCAGTGGACCAGTGGTGCCAAACTCAAAACACCTCCCTCGCACACTCGGAGGACAACTTATACGCTTGCAAGAGTATTTTTAAGACCAATCACACTTACACATTCAAATACACACCCACATTCAATGAGTGGTTGGTTCCACACACACTTGAGGTGTAAGTGCGTGTCGAACCCACCACCCAAGTGGGTGTGGGTAACTTTTTAAGACCTTATGGTCTCTCCATTCAACTGTGCTATACACACAAATAAATAGATAACAGATCTTGCACAGATTTTTGTGTGGGGCTCATTAAGGGTCTCATACAAATAATTCAACCCATTCATTAAATGTAAAACATTTTTTCAAGTGCCCTTGTAAAAAATCTGCATAATCCGATGTCTATAAAAGCTCGATTCAATCATCAAACTTTTCATTCAATTTTCAAAATAAAATATTGTTAAATGATTGGATCAAGTACCTATAAATATTGGATTGAGCAATTTTTTGGCGGGAGCATTTGAAAAAATATTTTACATTTAATAAACGACTCGAATTGTTTGTGTAAAATCCGTAGTGGACCCCACACAAAAATCTGAGCCGGATCTGCATACAACTAGTTTGTGTCAACAGACTTTTTGCTCTCCATCATTTGGCTTTGGATTTGGAATTTGAGGAAACGAAGGGGAAAAAAAAAAAGTTAATTCCAAGAAATTGGAGGAAACTTTAGATAGAAATTACTATAAGAAAATTTGCAATTGTTTCTTAGATTTCTTTTCTCTTTCACCGAAATTGGAGGGACGCAATATTTTTTAAATTTTCCCTTTCTTACTAGTATTTCTTCTCACAAGTTTCATACAAAGTCTTATAGTTTGTGTGTAACTTAGAAGAGGGAAGAGGGGGAAAGAAAAAAAGAAACTTCCCACTTGTTTTATTTTGAGTATAGAAAGATGAAGGAAAATAATAAGGAAGACTGGAAAAGGAAAACAAAACAATCCTTAAACTTCCACCAAAATGTCTGATAAGCATCATACATACCATGCAATGTAGGTAGTATAGATGGCAAGTAATAAGTACTCCATATACGTAGGACTTGGCCTGCCTGGCCTTCGTCCAACAATCCCCCTTTCAGAACTCTGCCCACAATTTTTATTGTGAGATATTGACGTCCATAAAGCAAGCTCCTGTAATCTTTAGTAGTAACTCTCGTCCAAATTATGACCACCTTGCCAACCCATAAGCACCATGAGTACACATTGCGTTCAAAGGAACATGGTGGGCATGATGTGCATAAAAATATTGAGCCCACGGGTGGAATGATGAAACTTAACAAGGGTCTAATTTGTGTTTTCAAAGCTCCATTCTTTTTGTTTTTGTTTAATAGTCACATGTGGGGGCTCTTGTTTGATTTTATTCATTTTACTTGTGGAAATAATTGGAGTGACGAATATTGTAGTCGATGTGTTGTATGTTTTTTTGTGGTTTGACATGCTTATTGCATCCGAAGGGAAGATGTCCAGGGTCCTACGTCATCTGGTGTTGGGAAGGGACGTTAAAGCTCCAGAGAATGCGTGTGAAGAAAGACACATTGATTATCAAAAGTTTAATGTTTATTCAATCAGTGAACCATGAAGAAATTACACTACTAACATCTTAACAACATTGATTACTACCTTTAATTTTTATTGTTCATGATACGGGATACATAATCAATCAGCACAACGGCAACTTAACATATATAGGTTTTAGATTTGCTTCTTCTCCGATGAATTCTTCCTAGTGCCATTTATAGTCCTGCCATATGAGATAAACTGTTAGAATGTCAATGGAGGAGGGGTTGACGGCTGCAGTTTTGAGGCAAGGAGAACTAACATGACCTTGCAAATGCATAGGGAAAGATCCCGGAGAAGATTGAGCCTTTTGCTTTAACAAGCAGCACATATATTCCATAACAAGGGAGGTGAACCAAACCCAAGGCTAAATACCTACAGGAAGAAAGCCTCCGCTGGGTAAATCTCTCCGTTTAGAAAGTCAAAAAATAGTACAACAATGCATGTTAAATAACCATGTACATAAGTAGGCATATACTACTTGAGAGCAGCATAAGAAGCAAGGAAATTACCATAGAGGTGCCGATGGAGTTGAAAGCTCGAGGAAAGGATATGGCCACCTACAAGAGTTGGGAAATCAATTAACTAGCTCTAGGGAAGAAGAAGAAGAAGAAGAAGAAGAAGAAGAAAGAAAGAAAGAAAGAAAGAAAGAAACAGTAGTTATAACCTATAGGCTATAGGTAGATCAGGAAATTGCGGAGTAATTACCATGTAAAACCACAGGCATGAAGAATCCATTGAAAGACAACATAGGAAATGCTCCACAGCACAAAATATGCAAGTCCATACCAAGAAAATGGCTGAAACATTGGTTGAAAGATAGTGAAGATACTTGTTCAAGAAAAGGAACCATCCATTGACTAGCTAGAATGATGAGGTTACAATCTTCCATTGATGACATGCTGGTATATTGATCGGCGATATTATAAACTTACTTGGCTATTGAGAGCAGAATCAAGCATGAGGAAAATAGCATTCACACTGTGTATGCTACCAATCAACTGCCAAACATCATTGACAGAATATCAACAACTAAAATGCAGAATAGAAACTCATAGCAATTAGAGAAGGAACATAAGAGCAGATGAAACCATTGAAAGCAAGTAACAGTGCTAAGAGACTAAAATTGTTTCCAGGAGAGGACTCACTAGGGTGAGCTGAAATTTATCACCAAGGAGAAATGGCAATAGAAGACACCAGAAAACAACGTCTGCTAGCATAGAGGCACCTGCACAAGTCTGTTTAAAAAAGTACGAATTATTTTTTGCCATTGTTAAAGAAGCGAACCTAAACACTGTAATTGAAGGTATCAGATCCTTTTATCTTGTTTATTGTGCAGGAAACTACCCCTTTACTACCTTCGGGCAGATAATTAAAGAGGGACTTTGTAAAGCACAGGAAATGGAATTATGATCAGATTATGAATTATGATTGCTGCCGGTCATTTCTCATTTTGTTATTGTACCTCTTACAATTTGGAAAGCAGAAGCTGTGCAATTAACCTGATAAATAGCTTGTAAGAGATGCTCCAAGAAATCTGCTTTCCACTCGGTCGCTTCTTGTTGGGTGTAACGGCTTTGAAACTTGGTTGTACCTTTGGTGGTTCCTGTCGCTGAAGATGGAGTGCTCTTCGATCCACTTGCTTTAGAACCCTTTTTCAAAAACTCATTGCTTTCTCCTTTATCTCCAAGAAAAGAGTTCTTTGAGTACCTCCAGCATCCACGGGCAGATACAACGGTTGCAAGCTACCAAGTAGTAAAGCATATGAGTCACATAAGAGCATCTGGTTTATAAATGAATGAGCATTTATGTATATGTCTTCGAAAAAGGAGTTAAATTTGACATACTGCAAAGTAAAGCGTGACCAATGCAAAAGTCCACCTGAAATATGATCAGTCACAAGCCAAATATAAATATGTCAGGTTTCAAGAGTAGGTACGTACTCCAATCAATCCATCATTCATCGAAATAGTTGATGAAATTCAAAAGTTTTGATGAAAAATGGCAAAACAAGGAATTAACCAAGTTTATGCTCGATCGAATTTGATGAAAGAAGAGAAAGGGGGTAACTTTTAGTACTAATTTGAAGGGACGAGAGCAGACAGCAGTAGTATAATCAATTATAAGCAGCACATATATATATATATATATAGAGAGAGAGAGAGAGAGAGAGAGAGAGAGAGAGAGAGATTAGTAATGAGTATTACTGGGTGTAGAAGTAGAAGGCGAAAGGTCCCCCAAGGACGATGACGACGCGATAGAGAATGAAAGACATGGAAGCGAAGGCAAAGGCTCTGAAGAAGAGAAGCCAAAGGGGATGGAGGTTAGTCCAGCAAGGAAGCCACAGATCGCAACTGGAAGTGGAAGTGATGAGAGGAGGGTGTCGGTGTAGCTCTCTTATGAGGATTCTAACAGCGACCACTGATGGAAGGATGAGGATGAGGGCGCACACTAGGACTTGCCATTGAACCCAATACTCTAACCCAATACTGCTACTACTCCCCCCAGGCCCAGGCCCCTCCAGTGGATGAGGATTCTGATTCTGATTCTGATTCTGATTCTGATTCATCATCTCCTCCATTTCTTCGTCTTCTTCCTGTGTGTCCCCCACGCCCCACGGAGGCAGGCCGCCCTGGTCTTTGTTAGCAGCAGATGATTTGGTCGTTTGGGGGGGGGTTGGTGGAGCGGGGTTAGTTTGGGGTGGTTCACTATAGATTCCAATTGACCCAACCACCCACACAGCTCGAGAGAGAGACCACTGTTCTGTTTTGGAGTATACTAGATACTTTCCTTCTTTCTTTCCTTTTATTCTGAGGTGGTTGACAAGTCCAACTCACAGTTTCCTTGTCCTACTATCTTTATCTTATTTTTCGTTCCAACTGATATTCTTTTTTCAATAAGTCTAGGTATACTACACCAAACCACTATACCATCCACTACATTCTTTGTATGGTCTTCTCCGGATCCCAAAAAAATACAGAAAAATATTCAAAAATTTTAAAATAATATATTATGAAGCCCTGTAAAAAATTAGCTCCAACAAATATCGGTATGTATTATTTCTTGATTCCTAGGGGCAAAACTGTGCAGTTAAACAGTTTCGTCCCTACAAATCAAGAAATAATATTTAATGATACCCGTTAGAGCTGATTTTTTACAGGACCCCATAAAATATTATTCTAAAATTTATGGATATTTTTCTGTATTTTTTTTGGAGCGGGAATAAGTCCTATAAAAAATGTAGTGGATGGTGTAATGGATGGATGGTAGTGTATGCAGCATTTTTTTTTTTTTTTTAAAACTTGTGCTACATTTTCATGCTTTTGGGATACAGAGTCATGATTGTTATTAATGCGAGGCTGCCATTTCTTTACTTGTTCCGTGCTCCTATTCTCGCCAATATCGATGGAGCCACGGAGGGAAGGGTCAGTAGCGGCATTTATTTATGTAAAAAAAAAAAAGAAACACTATTATTATATGTAAAAAAAAAGATCTATAAAAGTATATAGGTTTATTCCTGTGTAAAATTAAAAAAATAATAATAATTGTAACTTTTGAACTACGAGGATGCCAACATTAATTGCTTTTTTTTTGAAAGAACCAACATTAATTACTAAGCGCGAAAATATAACAAAAAATAAAATCATAGGATTAATATTGTGAATATTTAAATAATAAACTTTCACCTTTCGTGGTTACATGAATTTAGTGTTTTACTTTTTTTTTTTTTGTCCACCACCCCCCACCCCCCCCCCCCAAAACATTCTCAGTTCAATTGTTAAGACTTCAAAGACAAATAGAGATAGAGGAGAAGAGATTTTGGAAATCCTAAATAATTTTGGTGAAATTTAAGTTGTAAGCATGTCTTTCCCCAATTGTTATTCTAGACTTCTCTTAATTCTTTGTTTTTTGACTGGTAAAATCAAGTAACATGAAAGTCCATGTTCCGAATTCGTCAAGTTGTGATGAATGAAAAAGAAGAAGATGAACAATAAAGAAAAACAAGACACATATATTAAGATCGATCCCATTAGTTAAACTGATTTATAAATTTATGTTATTTTGAGTTTTAATGTATTTATGTGATTATGTATGTGTATTTATATTTTTTTCTTGCATGTACGGTCGTCCTTGCATGGTGAAATTCCTGACTCCGTCCCTGATCGCGATAATTTTACTTTTATTATTGAGGTTCACTTTTAGTTTAATCTCAACATTCATTTCGCTTTATTTCCCGTAGAATTATTGATAACGATGCGAGAATTTTTGCATCGCCATATCTCTTGTCAAACTTATCATAAAATAGAACATTTCCTGATATCTTGGCAAAATTTTTGTTCACCAATAAATTTATCGGTATGATTGTTATAGAGTTTTTGAACTTGCTACTAATATGTTCACTGGTAAAACTGCTTTAGCGCTATAGCTTCTCTGTTTTGTTTATTTTCCTTTCTCATGATTGTGTTGAACATTAAACAGTACTTTCTCCTACCAAAATATACCCCTCGGTTACAAAACTACCACCTAGGCTAGCTAGCTACTTGCACATGATCCCAAGTGAGGTGTAACAAGAAAATATAGTACTAAAGGGCTATTGGATTTCAAAATCATTTGGAGAAGTGATTGAAAAGGCTGAAAGTGAAACTATATATAGTTGAAAAATATAATAACGCCCTGTTTGGATACCGGATATGGCACTCGGATTTGCCAAGAAGCCGGAGATGTAATCCCGGCCCCACACATGTCTGGTGTTTGGCTCCAATTTTCCTCTCCCGAACCTGTTTACTGTTCGGACTACATATCCCCCTTCCCCTGAATTTCACCCGGATTTGTAACGACACCCCAGGCCCTGTCGTTAGCAAATCAGGGGAGTTTTGGGCATTTTTGGTACCATTCTACCCCTGCAAATCAGAGACGTGTGTTACCTTTTCTTGCCAAAAAAATCACAAAGAGAAGGGATTGCCCCGTCGTCGGTGATGGTGGGTCGGAGCAACCATCGTTGTCGGTGATGGTGGACAGAATCAGAGAGAGAGAGAGAGAGAGAGAGAGAGAGAGAGAGAGAACCTGATGGACGGGATTAGAGGCTCTGAACCTGATGGACCAAGATCGAGATCGAAGGCCATCTCTTTTTCCTTCCTGAGCCACCAAATAAATTTGGGGAAGAAGATGCCCCCCCTTTTTTTATTATTATGATTTGAAACGTGAAATTTATATTTACAGTAAATCTAATCAAATAATGAGGTTTAAACATTTTTTAGAATTTTAATTTTTTCAGTTTTTTTTCCCAAATTTTTTTTTAACAAAAAGGGAGTCACAAAACATTTTTAAGATTTATTGAATACCTTTTATCCCATATTTAATAAAATTAACATTTTTTTGTCCATTAAATAACTAAAAGGGGGCAATTAAGCCATTTGACACCTTATCCCATCATATCCACCTTCCAAATCCCCCTTCCCAAAAAAATCATCCAAACACCTCATTACAAATTCACCATTCTTAAAAGGTGGGGTCACTCTTCTTAACATATCACCCTTCATTCTATATCCACCTTCAAATCTCTCATCATTCTATATCCACTCAAAACAAATCTTCCATCCAAACAGACCGTAATAGGAGTAATTGAAGTGGGGATACCACCCGCCCCCGGACTAATAAATGAATTCACAGTGAGAGTGACTAATGAATCAACTTGTTCCAAATTTACCATGAAATCAACATGTTCCCCAAATACTGATAGGAGGCCCCTAATGCCACAACACAATTGTGTAGTGCCACGATACCACTGTGCCATTTGTCCTTTTCTTGGATATTTTTAAAAATATTTATGTAAAAATCATAATTTTTTACTTTTTTAGTTTTTCTCATCCTTACTCACTCATATCACATAAAAGTTTGACGTAAAACTAACAAACATAAAAAAAATTTGAATAAGGACAGAACAAAAAATTTATAGTGCATAAGTTAATCATTAGCGTGAAGAGCCAGCCAAACAAAATGGAAGGGACAAAATAATGAACACGTTCAATATCAAACCCCTAGAAAACATGATCAATTCCCAATAAGTATTTTGCAACCTGCAAGCAAGAAACAGGAGATTTGAAAATGGGCCAGTTGATGTAGTTGTATAATGTACCTAAGATTGTGTTCGATCAATGGTTTCTGGACAGAAAAAGAAAAAGAAAGAGAAAAAAGAGGAAAAACGACCGGAAGGGGCTTCATCTTTTATCTAGGAATCTTTGATCTTCCTATTATTTTCTTATATATGGACAAGTCCCTTAAAAAAAAAAATCAGGATGCCAAAACAACGTCAAATTGATGAACGTGCAAACTTCTAATACAAAATGATCAAAAATAATTGCTCTGCTATATATATAGTTTTAGGCATGCAAATTAAGTCATCAACACAGTTGCAGTAGTAACAGAATGAAATTAATTAACAGTTACATATGTGGAAATTAGGGCTGCAAACGAACTCGGCTCGTTAGTGGTTCGTTCAAGCTTGGCTCGAAAGTTAAACACACAAGCTCGAGCTGATTTTTTCAGCTCGTTTTGTAAACAAGCTGAGCTCAAGCTAGGATAAGCTCGGCTCGAGTCAGCTCGCGAGCCGAGGTATATATATTTAAAATAAGAATTTTTATTGTTATTTCATAATTTGTTCTTTCCGTTTTCACTTTCCAGTCAACCAAGGGAGGCGAGACCACACGCATACCAGTACACCCCCGCTCCATAGGGAAATGAAAGATATATACCTTCACAATCAAAATATTTTTGGTTGTATTAGGCTATGCAAGGATATATATACATTTTTCGTTGGTCCGTTGAGACTCGTGAACAAGCTCAAGCTCAAGCTCGAGTCAAGCCAAGGCCCGCTCGACTCGAGCTCGACTCATTAAGTTTTCACTGAGCTCGAGTTCAAACTCGGATGTGTTAAAAACTTAATGAACAAATTTAAACATTGTAAAACTCGGCTCGGCTTGTTTGCTGCTCTAGTAGAAATATAGTGCTCTAGTAGAAATATAGATAGGCTTTGAGACATTGGCAGACAAGATTAATGGCCTTACGCAGTGGTAAGGTAGAAAAGCAAAACATTAACTCCAGATAACAAGGAAAAGGCACATGGGATGTGCTGGGTAACAGGGTTTGACTTCAAATTCAGCAGAATTTTACAGCACACAGGCAGGAAAAAATAATAATACTCCTAAATACTGTAGCAACGTACGCCAATAAAAATAATAATAATACTTGGCGCCCGAGCTAATAAAGACCGTAATACATCCTTTTACAAGGCCGAGAAATTGCTCTGGTTAACCACCGTGAAACCGCCATCAACAACCAAGTTGTGACCACTTATATAAGCCGCCTCATCTGAAGCAAGAAAAAGCGCAGCCTCGGCTATATGCCTAGCCTTCAGCACAATGCCCTTCAGATTCGCCAAGGCACAACTATTTGCCTCGACTTCACTTGGTTCCAAATTGTAGGCTTTACAAGAAAGAGGCGTGGCAACACCAAATGGAGATAGACAATTGACTCTAATTCCATAAGCCCCAAGCTCACTGCATGCGGATCGAACAAGCCCCACAATGGCGTGTTTGGATGCTGTGTAGGCGGGTGGACCGGCTCCTCCAAGGCACGCCGCCACACTGGTGGTGCAGATGATCGATCCCCTGATCTTCTTATCCACCATTGCACGAGCCGAGTGCTTGAGTGTGGCAGCGACTCCTCGGACGTTGGTGGCCATGGTGTTGTCAAGCCCTTGGATGTCAAGGTCTAGAATGCCATTTAATGGGCCTATTACTCCAGCATTGCTGAATAAAATATCCAGAGCTCCGTACTTGTCAATTGTGTGTTTCACTGTTTCCTCAACTTGCTTCTCGTCTCTAATATCACAGTGGTAATAAGAAACTTTGTCCGAACCCATGGATGCAACCACTTGATGGCCCGATTCGTCTTGGATGTCGGCGATGACAACAGAAGCTCCATGTTCGACGAATAATCTGGCAGCCTCCTCGCCAATGCCGCTTGCTGCACCAGTGATAAGCGCCACCTTACCCTCCAACCTAAACACGCAGGGCAAAATTTACAGGCATACAGCGATCATGTTTAGCAATCCATTAATCACACATACATATGGAGAACAAATTAACAAAAATAACCTGCAGCTGGTGTTTTGGAAAAAGGAAAAAACTGAAGTATTAATTGAGAGTGAAATGAATTACTAAGAAACAAAATAGTAAAGGAGAATTAATGGGGATGCATGATGGATGTGCGCGCAGGTCCTAATTAAAGGAATGAGAAAGAAAGAAAGATTAGATGGATTCAGACAGACCGTGGCTTAGACATCGATGAGGCTCCTCTTTCTTTTTGGTAGAATGATGAGGCTCCTCTCTCTCTCTCTCTCTCTCTCTCTCTCTTGGATGGGGTTGACGGACGCTGCTTAAATCTAGGGGAAAAAAAGAGAGGCCCCCCACGCCACGCCTCCCCACCCTAATTGGATATCAGCCGTTTGAATTTTTACCTTACGGTTTTATAGTAAGAGAGAGATTATTAGCTATAGGTTCTACTTTTAATTGAGTACTGGGATGTAAAGGTGGAGTAGTCATTTTATTTTAACTTGTGTGATATCAATAGTACGTAGTAACTACCATAACATGTTACTACCATATATCTATTACATGGCGAGAATAATATATATATATATATATATATATATTGTTTTGGACAACACACATGTGACCAAAAATGCATGCCACGTACAAATTGACCACCAATTGTCAACTCTTGTAGTATTGTATTGAACGAAAACAAGTGATGTGCTAGATACTCATAATATTAATTAACCCATCGATCACATTTATTAATTAATGTGTGAAAACGAGTGGTAATTGGCCCTCAATAAAATATCATGACCAAGAATTACTCGAATAAATCTACGTACCCTCTAGCTGTGACTGCAATTGGAAATGGTTAAAATATGGATCGATGGGCATAGAGCTAGGAAAACGAAGTGAAATGTTTCTCTATTGCAAGTCAACTCTTCTACTGTACGTATAATACTAGAAGTATATATCTCTCCCCTAGAACATTACTACGTACTATATATACTGGAGTAGTAATTTCTTCGGGAGTGGGCTGGAGATATTAAACTAGCCAGTACTCGATCGATCCATTAATTCTGACGTACGTACGTCTCTTCAATTAATTTCTTTGAATATATGCAGCTAGCTAGCAGCAGAGTGCGTGCATGTGTGGTTCTTGAAAATTGTACTATATATATATAGAAGTTTAATTAGTTACTCTACTGCACCACCACCATATGATCATCACATGCATCACCTTCTCGCAGCGTCGCCCTTCAGTTTTGACATGGATTAATTGCTAGCTATGGAAAATATTTCTTTTCAATGGCAGCTTCTGTGCCCGGCCTACTTTAAAAAAAAAATTACAGTACTCGTGGAACGAATATTTATGTGTTTGAATAACATATTTCTATACTAGATATTTAACAGTACAATTTTCCATTGCTAGCTCTTGTTTGTAGTTGATGTGGGTGAATAATGAAATAATGTAACAAATTACGACTTGGCTGGCCCTTTATGTACAACCTTCCAGCCTTTTGTAAGGGATTACAGGGAACGAAGCAATGACCTTCCAGCTCCGTCCTCTGGACGAAGCTGGAAGAGAGTCCAAGGACCAGCTCCGGCACCTAGCTCCTTCATGGAACATAGCTTCTACAGTGTCACACAAAGGATATACTTGTTCCGATAGGGATGCCACGACAGGAAAGATAGATCATAAGGGACAGGGGAAGGCACGGCTAAGATAAGCCCAAAGTACCAATGATACTCAGGGCTCGTTTGGATGCAGGATTAGGTTTGGAGGTGTTATATAAGAAGGGGGGATTAGATAGTAGGGGGTATTAGTTAATAAGGGATGACCCACATTGATGTGATGTTTATGGAGGGGGTATTAAATAGCACTTAGTTTGGATGAGGTATTAGAAATGGGGTATAAGAAAGGGTGGATGATGTAAAAAGCTGTCAAATGACCTTTTTACCCTTGTACAGTCCCAAACTTAATTATGTATTATGTTATATATATAATTACAAATATAAGTAATCTTTCACACTTTAAGCTTTAATATCTAATTTTACTTATAAATGTACTAATTTAATAATATTACAAAATAAAAAAGTCAGTTTTAATTTGATAAAATTCGTTTTTTTTAATATATAAATTGTAGATTGAAAAAATCAGTTTTGTAGATTAAATTTGTTTTTGTAACACTTAATTTTTCAACCGACAATTATATATTAAAAAATATGGTTAACAAATTAAGTGATCCAAATTTCAATCCGTTTAAATGGGTGGGAAGATTTTATTTCTCTGATCATTTAATTCTAAAGGGTCATAATTAAATTTTGACTCTAGGGCTCTCGTTGGTTAGTCCTAAGATATTTGGTTGTACTACTTTCTTATGGTTAATCAACGAGAGTTTTAGAGTCAAAATTTAATTATGACCATTTAGGATAAAATGATCAAAAAACTAAAATCTTTTTACTGGTTCAAACGGATTGAAATTTGGAACACTTAATTTTTTTTGCTTTTGCTCAAAAAATAGGTACTGGGGGTTGAAAAGGGGGGATTAGGAGGGGTAGATTTGTTCGAAAAAAGAGGGATTTGGGGGTATTCCATAACAACAGGTTGGAGGCAGCCCATCTCCAACACCCCCTCAGGGGGTATTAGCTGTGTTATGCAATCCGGAGGTTACCTAATACCCCCTCCCTTTTGGGTTCCCAAACGGGGTATTAGGGTGGGACCCTGGTGTTAAAAGGGGGTATTACTTAACACCCCTTTGCAATACCCCATCCAAACGCACCATCATGACTATAGATAAGTATGGGATTCTGAGCCACGGTTGGAACCCCATGGACTCCTAGCTAAGACATGATCAACAGGGTCCCAATCAAAACAAACCGCCAAACCCAACACTAATGACCCGCTTCAACTCACCTGTTCAACCCTTCGCTTAATCACGTGGCTCAAAAGATTAATCTCAAGTTATACAGTAGTTGGTGGGTGTTTCCTTATAAACCATTTCATTTCTCAACTATTTCCCAATGTGGGACTTTGGCTTGGGATGGGTTCTCACAACGTACCTATAACCTACGAGTTCTTTTTTTCTTTTAAGTTCTAGGCTTGGCCAAATAGGTGTTTTGGAGTTGGCACTTTAGGTATGGGTTTGTCCCAATGAGTGTTTTCTTTGTTACCTTCTTGCTAATATCGGATTTGGATATCGAATTCTCATATCCTTGGCCGATCAAAAAAAATTGTTATTCTTTCCAAGTCAGCTTTTCTTAAGAAAATACTTCCTCCGGCCCATTTCATCTGCTTTGCGTTAGAATCCATTAGTTTTCCTGAATTCAATGTATGGGTTGTGGGTTGGTACCGGAGTTTTTCCTGTTTGTTTACGAAAGATGCTACACACACAGACATCTATACACAGATTTCGTTATGTGGCCCACCACGGATCCCTCACAAATCATCCGAGTCGTTCATTAAATGTAAAACATTTTTTCAAGGGTCCCTATAAAAAATAAGCTCAATCCGATACCTATAGGTGCTTTATCCAACCATCTAACTTTTCATTCAGATTTTCGAATAATGAAAAGTTATACTTATAGGTGCTTCACCTCGTTAATTCATACATCCACGTGCATCCGGATTGTACATGAGGGAGAGTAGGGTTAAACTTTATTCTACATTGTTCATCTAAGCCACCAAAGCGTAGTTAATATATTTTGGACGTTACTTCACCTATCGCTAATTGATTTTAAATTGGAATCTTGCAAAAAAATCTAACAATGTCCATTGACAATTTCAGCATGATCGGATCACGTAATGTTATAGCATTGCGTCGGCCCACAAGTTTGCGTTTTTTCATTACAAGTTTGCATATATATATATATATATATATTGACGAGCTGTACTAAAATGATTGAATATAAATATGGAGGTCGTTGAAAACAAATACTCCAATATATATATAGGAGTGGTCGCCATGCAAGTTAAGGACTAGAAACTCATTTGGGGCTGGAGTAGGGTAATTGTGGGCCTAATGGCCAAGACTAGAAAAGGCTAGAAACTTTTCTCTGTGTGTGTTTTTCCTGATGAAACACATTTAAAAAAGTGGTCCGATGCAAGTATTTTTTAGTCTGTTTTCTTCCGAAATTATTGTTATGCTACTTTTTCGCTATCATTTACTACTTTACTTTTCCTAAAAAAATTTAGGACTACCAATCATTCCATCGGACGAGGGAAATTAAAAAAAAAAAGTATTAAAAATAAACAAAACTTGGAAAATGACGACACTAAAGCCAAAAAAGGTAGTAGTTGTTTTAAACTTTTACGGTCCTTAGTGAACTTTCTTTTAACTTTTGAT
The DNA here is from genome assembly GCA_014282245.1 of Rhododendron simsii. Lineage (NCBI taxonomy): Eukaryota > Viridiplantae > Streptophyta > Magnoliopsida > Ericales > Ericaceae > Rhododendron > Rhododendron simsii. Next base: position 108,724 of record CM024965.1, read on the forward strand.
AGTATAGTATAGTAATAATTTATGGGAAATGATATTTGTCACACCATTTTTTGATAATGCCATATCCTGCAAGTATATTTTTGCATTAAAAAATACACTTGCAGGGTGTTGTATTATCAAAAAAGAGTGTGGCAAAATCACTACCCTAATTTATTTCTTAGATTCTTCTCGTTATGAGAAAGGATAATATTTTTTAAAAAAATTGACATAAATCTAACAAAACTTAAAAAAGACAAGAAAAATATCAAAACAATAATCTAGAAATTAAGAGCAACTTTTACTCACCGACGATAAATACAAGTACATCATTCTCTTTTGAGTGGCTGGCCAATTAATTAGATGCTTTCTTCTACAGGAAGTGGAAGAACTCCGATGATTACGTGCCTTATACATTTGCAATCTCCTATCCGATCCAATCCGGTAATTAATGAAGTCAAATTTTAGCAAACAATTAACCATTTACAATTATATATACTAGAGGTTGGGGCACACGCGATGCGTGTGCAAGTAGAATTTTCACAACGTTTGTGAAAATTTGCACACCATAAGTGAAAAATATTTTTACAAAAACGTTGTGAAAATCTGACTTGGACACGTATCGCGTGTGCCCCAGCTTCTAGTACATGCCAAAAGCAAAGTAACTAATAAAGACAACAACCAAAAAAAAAAGTATTGCACTATAACCTACGAAAACGGGCAAAAAGCTATATGACAAAAGAAGCATATCAAAAATTTATCCCAAGTTAAGAACGCTAAGCAATGGCGCCAGCGTCAAACTCAAATCCAATAACCTCTCTCTCTTTCGCTGCCAACCGAATGCTCCAAACTGGACCGGTCCTCTGCTCTGCCTTTCTGTCGGTGGTGGGACGGTGCCCAAGCGCCTGCCCTATCGCGAACTCCAGCCTGCAAATAGAGCACTCGTTTGGCTTTTCCGGCGCCTGAACATGGAGGAAGTCTCTGTCCGTTGTCGAGTGCTTGGAAGGACGGGAACTTCCGGTTGCACATTTTGCAAGCGAACACGTGGCTGGCGGCGGCGCCGACTCAGAGAGAGAAGCATGAGGCTGTTTGCCATGGCAAGGAATTGAATGACTTGCTGAGTGTGGGTCTGAGCGTGGGTCTGGGTGTGAAGGGCAGGAGCAGTTGAAGGGAAAAGGAATGTATCCAAACGTGGGCAGTTGGTGACGTGGGTATGGAAGACGGTTTTTAGGTGGTTTTTTTTTGGTTAAAATGTCTAATATATCCTCATAATTGTATTACGTTTTTTTCTCTTAGGAGGGTATTTATGGAAAAGAAAAATACATGACACAAAAGGAGAGACACCAAAAGGGTGCTCTCCCTTTATATATTAGAATAGATATATATATACACAGTATATATTAAAAAAACACACACACACACACGCACGCGTGCAGAAGATCAAAATCGTGGATTTGCCCTTTGTTCGCATCCAGCAAAACTTGGTTTGAGACCATGAGTCTTGCACGAGAGGGAGAGCCCGATAGATTGAGTGTTTCCAATGCAGTTACTAAAGGAGGTTAATTTTTGCCGAGTTAATTTGTTGGACTTGATCTAGATGCTACAAATGCGGATGGGATCTCGCCAGATGAATATCCTGGTCAACTCTCAGCAGTCAAGAAATTGCCCACTCAATTAACGGTGCAACACAGGAAATCAAAACCCACGCCCGATGTTAGCCGCCAATATTATTGATGCGAAGAAAAAATTAATGTGAGAGGCTCACACACATTTTACACCAATTTGTGTGGTTCCACATATTATTTATATGATTGTTTATGTATTTGTGTATATTTTGTTTGTGGTTGTAGACTTGTTGAAATCGGATTTCACTTCCAATAATTTGCAGCGAATTATTAACCATCAATTTAAGAATGTGCTGATCGAAGAAATGCATATAATTGTCACAGTGCAGGCCGGGTTGTATGTCATTTTAGTTGGTATGTTTTCTCCTAATTATAAAACCGCCGTGCTCTAGTTCATTTTAATTTATTAGTAACATCTACGTACCTTGATTAATAAAATTATTATTTTTTGCTGTTAAGAAAATGGAACTGATTTTCGCGCTTCAAGATTTAATGCAGGCCCTCTGCCTTTTTGTTTTTATACTGTGACCTGGGACCATCACAGTATAAAATCAAAAAAGTGGAGCGCGCGAATATCAATTCCCTAAGAAAATACAGTAATATTGTAAAAGAGGAAGCGGAAAATCCACACGGAGAGAGCTAATAGGAGAAGAAGTGGACTGGATTCAGTTCACATAATGTTAACATACCACGTAGGAGGAGTATATTATCATCGTCGTCGGCTAAAAACACCTCTCTCACAATCGCAAGAAAAATGTCTGCAACTACAATCTTTATCTCCACTCCAAATACCTGCTCCGACTATCATTTGGGAAGAAGGAATCGCAGAGACCACCACCGGGTTTTGTTCCCCGATCACTCCCTAATTCTCAATTCGAAAAGCTCATCATTATCACCCTTGGTCCAGATCTTCGTCAGATACCCATATGGGAGGACCCAAAAGAGGACTTCTTCGATCTCTACTCCTCCCTTTAAACCCTTCGTCCCTGTCATGGAATGGCAGGAATCCACGTATGTCTGTCTATATCTATCCTTCTTTCTTCCCTTTTCCCCTTTCTTTTTTTCTCCTTCTTGTTTTTACATTCTTTCTTGTACAATCATTTTTGTATTCTACTGCCAATTCTCGATCTTGAAACTTGGGGTTCTGTCTCTGTGGAACTTCTAATTGTAGTCCCTTCCCTTCTGGTAAAACCTTCATCACATTGCACTATTCTACACTCCATCTAAGAATCTGGAGATAACTACTCGTAATTCACATGTCTCTAGAGCCCAACATTACTATGGATGATGCTGGAAATATGCTGAGTTGGGTCCGTTATTAATCCCCTAAGACATCATTCAATTGTGTGATTGATGCTAGTTTCAACTGAAGATAGTTACTCTGCATAACTTCTAACATGCGAGTCTGGTTACTCATTTGCTCCCTCAAGGTTCATGTGTTGCTGGTATTTTAAACTTAACTGTGTGGACTAATGCAGGGTTAAGATGGACATTAACGTACCTATTTCAGTTGCCTATAACTGTTATTCTGATCGCGAAGCCATTCCCCGTTGGATGCCCTTCATTTCATCTGTGAAGGTGCACATAGAACTGTTTTTAATGCATACTTATTCCTCTTGTATCTGTTGGTAACCAGATTCTAATGCATTATTGCAGTCACTAAACTAGCTTCTTCAAACCATTTTGAATATAAGTTCGAAATTAGAACACCTAATGGATCTCAAGCAGGACATTTTTTTCCTTTTTCCAAAAGTGAAACCTGTGACTGACAGGAGGGGGCAATGTTGTCAAGATTCTTGGCTTCTCAGTATTCACATTACTCTCGTTTGTTTGATTTTCTAATACTCCTGTATTTTCTTTCTATAATTGTACATAAAGATAGAACTCCTTTAAGTTTTCCAGAGGTCTAATACTCTCTTATTCTTATTTGAGAGTTCCAAATGTGTCAGTAACATAAATAGCTCCCACTGGGGGTACTACGTTGTTATTGGTTATTGCTATCAAAGTGGACCTTAATATGTCCAGCTATAGAGTTTAGTTGTGTGTCAGTGTCACTAGCTAAAGAGTTTTGGTTATGCAGATTCATCTGTGAAGGTGCGGATGGAACTGTTTAATACATATTCCTGTTGTACTATTGGTAACCCCATTCTGTTGTATTATTACAGGCACTAAACTAGCTTCTTCAATCAGATTAAAAACAAACTAGCTTCTTCAATCACCATTTGATGAAAAGTTGAGCATCTAATGGATCTCAATCATGAAATTAGTTTCCTTTTCCGAAAGTGAAAACCGAGATTGACAGGAGGGCGAGATGTTTTAATTTAAGATTCTTGACTTCTCAGTGTACTTCCTACTTGTTGTCCAAGGGTCATATTCTGGTCTTCTTAGAGAGTTCCAAATTTATCTGTGGCAGAACTTGCTCCCACTTGGGTTGCTATTTTGTTATTGGACATTGCTCTCAAAGAGGACCATATATGTCGAGCTAATTAGCTTAGCTGTGTGTCACTATGTATTGCTGGAAACTAGGAACCCGAAATATGGGCATAAGCTTTTTACCAACTTTATCCCCAGGGGAACAGGGTTTGGTCAAAGCCTACTAAACATAATTATGTTCTTGGAGTTCAAATATTCTCGAGGTCATTGAAAATTAAGTGAGTTGGTTTCGGCAATTAATATATTCATCCATGGGAAATTGACAACTGATCCCAAATCACAGATTTTGGAGGATAAGCCAGACCTATCACAATGGTCTCTAAAGTATAAAGCATTTGGCCGCGATATTGAATTCTCTTGGCTTGCTCGAAATATGCAGGTCAGGATGACTATAAAGTAACCTTGATCTTTCCTTTCTTTGTGATGTACTTAACTCTATTACGTTAGAAATTCATTGAGTCACTTGTATGAGGTTCCTTTTGAAGTTTTTCTTTCTTTAAATTCTTTGCAGCCCATCCCCAATCAGAAAATCCACTGGAGATCTCTTGATGGTCTCCCTAACAGGTAATGGGTGTTCTTTAGCAGGTGTCTATTTTACAATGTCACAACTTACACATCCTAAGCTTTTGATATCTATTAGTGACTTCTTTATCTCTGAGCCTTTCCAGCGGCTGTAGTGTTTAGGTTTTATCATTCTGGCCTTTTGGTAGGTAAGGTAGGGAAACTTGATCTCGAGTTTTTCTTATTAGGGGAAGTGCGAGCTTAGCCAGTGGGGTTAACCCAGGGGACTCTAAAACATTTTGGCCACATGCATATTTTCATTTGAGGACACCCCAAATCACTACTTTCTTCTCACTAGCTATAGTCCACATTTACACTGATATAGTCTGATGTTCCTCTCGTAATATTCTAAATGATATAGTCCAATGTTCCTCTAGCAATATTGTACAACAAACTAGTTATGTGCTTTAATTATTTAGTAGGCAAGCTTATCTGAATAGGCGCTCTTAAAGATATGGAACCGAAAAAATACAAGTACGCATAAAAGTACATTGCTGTCAAAGCTGATGGGAAATGCCTTGGACACGAGATATCATCATGCTGATGTGCCTGAATCACTCACTATTCCTGATTTTTAAACGACGACACTTCTTTTGAATCACTTCCGCTCAAAGCCCCCACCCACCCCACCCAATCCAACCCTACCTGGATATGGCAACCTTAAGAAATATTCTATCAACACACAAAGCAATTCAAACTAAGTCTTATATCTGAATCAGTTACGTTATTAGAAAGGAAACAGACACAACCTGTTTATATTATGTAACTTGGACAATATTTCATGCCTGAAATTTATGTATCAAAAGGTACAGTTGTGTTATGGAGAAAGCCTTAAATAGCGCACTGTGTCTTTTCAAAGTAATGATGAACTTCTTTCTCATTTGGCAGAGGAGCCGTGCGATTTTTTCCAAGAGGGCCTTCATCTTGTGCAGTAGAAGTGAGACTGCTTTAAAGACTATTCCAGTTCACATTCTTTATTATTATTATTATTATTATTATTATTATTTTCGTTCATTCATTTTTCCTTTTGCTCATGCCTTCATTAGTTTTCACTGCTTAGTGGTTTATCGATCTTCGGATAGTATAGGCCAGCCATGTGATCACTCCATAGGATATAAAATTTAACTCACCATCCAATTTAATTTCTCCATTTCAGCTAACTGTTGCATATGAAGTTCCTCAACTCCTGGCTCCAGTGGCATCAGTAAGCATTCCTACTCAGATTCGAAAGTTCTTGCTCTAATATTAGAAGCAGCATGTCTTAAATGCTTGACTTATCCTACGATGCCATCATTCATTAAGTGTTTTTTCCTACTGAGATTTGATAATTTTATTTAGCACACTCTGCTTAAGCAAGAAAGCTTACTCTAATGTTACCTTTTTCCAGGCACTAAAACCATTTCTTGAGAGCTTGCTCTTACGTGGTTTACAAAGATTTGCGAATTTTGCAGAAACCTACTCCTCGGACTTAACCAAGTGACGTCTAAATTATGGAACTTGGGGTGATGGGTGATGGCTTTCACCAATGTATCATTAGAAGTGGAACATTCTTTGCAAAGAAAGTTTGACGACATTCAAATGTAACCAATCTGTACATTGTAAAAGGAGAACTGAGAAAACTCCATTTTTTCAACTAATTGAAGTCTTGGATGTATCGCCGAGTTCTTTGTAGCAAGAGTGACATTGTTCAATCAATAGAAGGGCTTGTGGGCTCGAATCATTGTGTGGGGCGACTGGGGATGCTCCCGTACCTTTCCCTTCAGATTTAGGTTCTTCCAATGTTGAAAAGCAAAAGAATAAGTCATGGACTTTTGATGTCTTATGTTCTGTATCTGTTTGAGTCATGGACTTACGATGGGTTCCCAACTTTTTGAAGTTGTCTATGGAACTATATACTACATTAAGGTAGAGTTACAAAAGTGTTGCATTTTTACAAAACGAGGAGCACTTGTGCTATGACTATCATACACCAAAACACTGGCTAAAGAGCTCGATGGAGAACTATGTACAACAAAACCATTCTGCTCCATAGTTGCTTGTTTGGCCAAGATTTCTGCCACGTTTTGTGAGTTAGCAAGCAAAAATTGCCCAGAAAATGAATCGCACCGTGCAACAAAGCTATCAAATTCAGAGTATTCAAAAACAAGCATTTTTACAAAAGTGGGGCTCGTGGTTTGCATTAAACCCTCAATTAAAACTTCTAAGTCCGTATACTAACATACCCTGACAATTTTACAGCTCCACAGAATAAAATCACAGAAAATAACGAGAAAAACAGTACTAAAATAGTCAATTAATAGCAAAACTAGATACATAATTAAATATCTGTCATAATCAGTAGGATACACCACCACTATAGTCCACCGGAGAACAATTATATACATGATGAACCCAAAGCCCACCCAAGCCCAGCTGAGAAGACAGGATTCCCTACAAAACTGACAGCTGCTTTTTTATTTTTTTTTGTTTCCTTCTAAAATATCCAGCTGAAGCAGCCACAAACAGCTTACAACATAATCCCCTAACAGGACTTTTATTCTTCCAAATACATGTACATACAATCAATGAGTACCATTGCTATCCAATAAGCAGCCCAAGCGGCTCAGTGCTTCCGCTGACAGGCTGCAGCACTTAAACCTCCGTTGTTGTGATGGTGATGGTTCCATGTGATCAAGAGAAGTGAAACAAACAACAATGACAGTGAGATTGTCGAATGTGTTGAGACGTAATGCCTCCATGACGAGGTCCTTTGCGCATTGCTCTGGGTCATCGTGTCGCCGCAACCCACGGCGCACAAGGCTAACTGCTTGCTGGCTTGACATTACATCCCAAATCCCGTCGCACCCCATGATGAGGAACTCGTCATCCTCCGTGAGATCCACTTGGCGAAATTCTGGGTCTGCGATGAGAGGCGACGCCGAGCCTCGAGGTAGTTTCATATCCCAATCCCCTAAAGCACGGGTAACAGATAAAACACCATTAAGATAACCATCGTCAATGTACCCACCCAATTCTTCAACGCGCCTCCGCTCTGACGCATAATTTGGCCTGTGGTCTTGAGACATGTCGATTGCCTCGCCTTTCCGGCAAAGAACTGCTCGGCAATCTCCTGTATTGGCCACCATCAGAAGCCTGAAATAGAAGAGGTCACAATTAACCATTGTCCATAAGGGCCGAAATAATGCTTAGAAACTCGCATCACAAAGAAATTTTGTCTAATCACTATTGTTGCAGAGTTAACCATCTATGAATCCACAAAAGATTTCAGACAGCCATCAGATCATGTATAGATAGCCAATGGGAGGTACACAATAATTGGAACACCTGGACGAATTAATTCTACGGCTGCATGTGTCATAAAACCAACTTCAAACAGCAAGGATCAGCCGATCAGGATTAAGTTTTTCTTATTATTTTGTAGTTAAAGAAACAAACAGTAAGTGATAAATAGCAGCCCAGAAGAAATGAAAGGAAACAAACCAGGTTATGGAGCATGAATTCACCTTCCTAATATTAAAGCTGTCAGTGCTGTTGTCCCAGAAGAACTACTCACACTAGAGTCATCGGCCAAAGCTAGGTCAGCTGAAAGAAATGCTTTCCGGAGAGAGTTCTCAACGTCAACTAGGAAGGCGTCATCAACTATGGATGTTTGAGGGAATTTTGCATCTTCAAATATTAATCTGAGCACATTTTTTCTAACGTAAGCTGCAGCTTCAGGTCCTCCATGACCATCAAATACCTGCACGTAATTCGATTCAAATCAGTGACACCATGTTCAATGTTATTCATACAAAGCTGTAGAAGTTATAGGCTGAACTACTACACACCCCGTAGAAGGCACTTGGCTTAGGAAACCCAAAAAATCGCCCCAATTGTGTAGACAAGTCGTCTATCGTTATATGCTCATCCTCCATGTATCTTCGTGGTCCAATGTCTGAAAAGCTACCAGAACGGAGGCAAGGAACAAAATCCAGTACAGTAGACACAAGAGTGTTTTCAGGAGACCTTGTGTCCTAAATTTGAAGGAAAAAAGATAAATCAGCAGTTGCATTGTACATCTAAAGAAAATGATTTACAACTTAATGGGAAGTCACATTCACAATAATCTAGGCAATATGAATTGGTTCATCAAATTTCTCATGAAACATATGTCGTAGCTTGGGTCCTTAACCCTGTGGCATGAAGAAAATACATACTCCAATAATACCTAATCTGATATCAAACATAATTACTTAATTACAATCACCCAGAAAGAACAGTTGAATCATAACCAGAGCGGTGAATGGAGGGTTCAGTTAAGGAGCTTGATATGCTGCTCATAGAATCTCCGAACCTTACGAATTGTCACTAATAAAGCCGATAACTCATGAAGTGAATCAGTTAGATATTGCTCGTAGATTAGGTAGCAATTGTGGTTGTATATGAGCAAACAGAATGGGCTGCAATCACCACCTATGCTTTGTATCCATTTTACCAATGAGACATCGACTCGCAAGGAATGCCACAATATTCTGACCCAGGAAAGGGATCCAGATATCAAATTTATTGCAGGTTTAAGCCAGGACATGAAAAGTATTCTGAATTTTCCAAATTGAATATTATTCATAGTGTTTCAACGTACAGTGACAAAGCCAGAAATATTAATTTAAAATACAAACACAGAGATAACTAATAATCATTGTTCGAAAACATCATCTCATTAGCTTCACGACAATTGACAAACCCACGTTCAAAACTATGTGATCATCATTCTGTTTTTCTTTTTCCATCCTAGTTGGTTACTGAGCTGCCGAACACATAATCTTTACCATCTAAATGACGAAATTAGAGTTTCCTTTTCTTCATTTGTATTCCTCCTAACTATTAGACATAAATATGCTAAACCGTCAAGGACTGATGCTCCTTCTGGCGGGTTTGGATATCAAATGAAGGGATTTGACACTATGTACTCTAGGTAATAAGTGAATTTTGATTTGATAGTCCACGTATGAAATTCAACATTGAGTTTGAAAGTTTTGTCATGACGGTTTGAAATAACTATTTACTACCTATTATTTGAAATCTTTCATGCTAAAAGATTGTAATCATGTAAATGTCCCCATAAAATATATCCCTTCTGCCTCTAAACCATTTTCAACTAAAGTTCCATAAGCCACCTATAACTAAACCTCCTCAAATTCCATCATCTGAAATCCCCATCTATGCAAACGGAGCCTCAAGCGCAACCATACAAAACTTATTCTAATATTATCCGTGTACAACCCTACAAAACTTATGTCCAGTTGAACAATTCATAACAAAGCCAACGATCTTTACGAGATCATATTCCATAATTCTAGATCTGACTAAGTAATTTGATGGTTGTTGAAAGATAAATCACAGGAATCATCAAAATTCGAAGATACCAAATTGAGAAGCGAAAATTAAGACAAATAAACAAAGACCCAGATGTAGATGCAGATGAAGAACCCTAATCTAGGAGTAACAGAACTCACCGTTTGAGAGCGGGCTAGGTCGGCGGAGAGGGGCTTGGGGGAACAAATGGGTTCACAACCGGGAGATGATGCCTCTTGAAGATTACTACAACTAGTACTAGTACTGCATGATCGGTATTGAACGTGATCCAATACAGGAATGCTCTGTTGAACAACCACCTCTGCTTCAGCTACCATCTTCTTCAGATCATAAGTCCAAAACACAAACAACTAAACAATCGACCTCAAAATTCACAAACAGATCAGCTGGTATTTATCTCCCTAGAAAAGTATCGAATCAAGCAAGTAGAAAGAAATTGGGTTGTGTTTTTTCTTTGAAAGAAGCTATTAGTTTCTCGCAGTTTCTTTTTTGTTGTTGATCTTCTCAGAATACTTTTCGTCAACGATTCTAAACATAGAAAAGGTTGGGTTGAACAAGTATTTATAGTAGGAGTAATTGAGGAGGAAACGGGATGACACCGGATACCGGCGGCCACCTGTAGCAATAGTTGGACGGACGCGTGTGCATTTCCCGCGGCTCCATACGCACCTGTAGAATTTCGGGCTGGGTCCACACGTGAATGTTTCTTCCGAAGTCGCCAAGTTAGACAGAAACACCAATGCTGCCACGCCCATCGACCGGTCAACACCACTGGGAACTGACGGGGCTCACTTTATGCCTTGTTCTCCTTCAAACTTAAAAAGAATTTTTCAAAAAATTCCCCTTAGATTCTTTCTAGATTCTCTCTACTTTCAACATTTCTCTCTTTCTATCTCTCTCCACTCATTACCCCTACTATTTTTCAAAAAACTTTTCAAATTCTAATCCAAACAAGGCATTAAATTTTGCACGAATGATTCGAGCTGGTCAATAATTTTTAAAAAATAAACCAAGTAGTCTAGCAATAAAATCAGTTCAATTCGATATGTGTAGATACCCGATCCAATCTTTTACTCCCTCCGTTCCAAATTGAGAGTCCCTCTTGGGGATTCCAACTATTTTAGGGGACAATAATGATTACACCTATATTACCTATTATTTCCACCATTACCCCTATATTTTACTTACTTATAACACTTATATTCAATTGGGAGGGACACTTTTGGAAAATCACCAAAATTTTCTTTCCATTTTTGGAAAAGGACTATCATTTTGGAACAACCCAAAAAGGAATAATGGACTCTCAAATTGGAACAGAGGGAGTATTTTTTTATTCAAATTTTGGATCCTTTAAACATCCTCCCAATCTCGATGGGAAAAAACCTCGGTTAAATTGAACCGAGGTTCATCATCGTTCAAAAGCCGAAATAAACAAGATCCAACCATATTTCCATACGTGTGTGTGTCTATATATATATATATATATATATATATATATATATATATATATACACACATAAACGAATTGATAGGGTGCCTTTATAAATACCCTTTTGAATTTTTAGGTACATCCCTTAATTCAAGAGGAACATGGTTTTCTTCGTCAATAATTTATTTTGTAGAGTCCACCAGTGATCTTCCACAATATACAAAAACATTAGAATGAATTGTCAAATTGATTGGATATCGATTACTTTCTGTTTGAATTATATTTATCTAAAAAATAGATGGTATAAATTATTGTTGTCCATTTTTTTTAAGACTAGTGTACAGGAAGATCAGAGAGCTACGGATGACCAAATTAATTCTATTGTGTTTAGGTATATGACCTAAACATCAAAGTCTACAAATGTACGATTTAGATCAACATAATGGAACTCATATTAGGTCTCAGGTGGAATTAAAAGGACATTTGTTGATATATTATATAAAAAAGAGTCATAGAAATACTTAATACAATATATAGGGAAATGGGACACTTCTCGATCATAAATTTCAAACATGTGCATGTCATATTGAAGTTTACCGTCCAAATCTATACGGAAGTATAGCAAAAGGAGCTAGGTTATACATATACTAGTGCATACTCGTGCTTGAAGGCACGACTCGAATAAACAGCACACGTAAAATCAATTATGTACTCACATACAATACCTCAACCATCATCCAATGATTCCAACTTTGCGAAAACCAATTCCAAATTAAAGTTTTAGAAAATCTAAACATCCAATCATATAGTAGTGATGATTAAAAAAAAATTAACAAAGTAAAAATCATCGTTCATGCAGGGATAAGAAAACCCTTGGTTTGGAGATAAAATAAAATCAAACCCGGCAACTCTCAATTAAAGTTTCATAAAATCTGAACAACCAATTATTCAGTAGTGAAATCTAGCAACAACTTGTGATATGCACGGACAACATTTATTGTAGTTACAGGCTGGGTACTGTAAATTCATATCAAACGAAGTCATAAGTCATTTCCCATTCATAAGTCAATAACATTAGGCTAGGTTATTGTGACATACGGTTGAGGTTTATCAATTGCTTGGTCACTTGGGATTTTTTTTTGAAGAGTTTATTAGTAAATTCGTCTAAATATCCAGCAAAAGACATTATGAATCGGTAGACAATTGATTTGGGACTCAAATTACATACTATAAGGTGACCATTGGATTGGAAATTTCATACATCATCCTTTTAATTATGGAAAATAATTAAAAATAAACATATGGACTCATCGATTTGTTTATATTATTTTATTAAATAAGTATGGATTAAAACCTCATAAGTAATTTTAAAGATAGAAGAGCAAAAAAGGAATAACATGAATACCTATGGATCGGTGAAAGTGATTTCCGCAACTCAACTTCTTAACGTGTAAGAGGCATGATCATAGCGTATGATTCATACACGATGCGTGTGATTTTTTTGACATCTTATTAGCGTTGTGACATTCAAACAACTTTCTTTTCCAATCCGTCATGTAACACTAAATAACATTGAGCTTCCAATATGCATGTTTTCTTATTTGAACTACTATGATCAAGCAATACCAATTAATCTTACTCTCAACGTAGAGGTTCTAATATCTAAAAAATTGAATTGAATGCATAGGAATCCCCAATCAAATAGTGATGTTCAAATAAAAAAGGCATAAACTAATTAAGCAACTAAGAAACATAAATAATAAAAATTAGTGAAGAATAGAAATAACTTTTGAGCAATGTCTCCGAAACAATGCAAGGGAGTGAACTTTTTAGGGTTCAATATGAATTTTATAGGGTTTTTGAACATGTGAGGAAAGTCATATGTAAGGGAATTATTTAGGGTTACCTTAATAGCATAGATTCTAAATCATTCCAAGTTTCTATTCTACAATTGCCAAAATAATAGTGACGACTTTAATTCGTGAGCTTGCATAGATTGGCATCAAAATTAATGAATTAAAAAGGAATTTGGACGGGAAAATCTTTTAGGAAGTGGGTTTTTGTAAACTTTTATTTGGAAACCTGTTCCCGATTTGGTATAATTACCTAGCACAATCAGATGGATTCGTTCCTGATTTGGTATAATTATAGACAACTGTTATGGATCTTGTTTCCAATTTGTTTTAAATTTTGAACAAAAGTAATTGATGGACGTTGGATCGATTTGATTCTTCTAGATTATAATTGATGAACAAAAGTAATTTGTTTCAAACCTGCCACGAAGGTCGACAGTTGCTAGAGGGACATTTTACGAAACCACAATCCGCTGTTATATAGATTATAAATACACGTCTTAACGTTGAATATTTGTTACATATGTTTGGATTGGCTTTTGATGAGACTAATTTTTTTTCAATAAAGTTATGAGTACATATGGAATGTACATACGATGTATATATGGATTTTGTGGGGCTCACGAAAATGATTCGAACTGCCCATTATTTTAAAACATTTTTTATGGAGTCCTGTAAAAATCAGCTCAACTCAATATCAGTAAGGATTTTTTTTTGAATTTGTGGGGGCAAAAAATGTAGTCATTGAAGAATATAATTTGAAGTTTTTTATTTTTTGGTTGGTTTGAGTATTGTGCTTGTACTTTAGTTTCATTTTGATTTGAATGTGTATATTTGGGGAAACTCCAATCCCCCCAGGGAGGCAGGTATAGTTCTTTATCTAATATTTTTGAGGAATGATAGGTACAAAGAAAATATATATCCGGTTACCTGAAAGGCACTTTTAGAGGTTTTTATGACTGGTCTCTAAAAATGTATTCCGGATAATTTCTGGATCAAATTTCTTTGTACCTAACACTTTTGAATATTTCTAGTGGAGATCGTGGCAGGGATAGTGAAAAACCCTCCAATTAAGGGTCAGGGATGAAATAGGATCCCCCGATCTATACACTACCCGTTGCCATACCTAAGGTAGTATAACTCATGCCATATATGCTTAATTGTGTTTCCCTTATCCCTGCAAATCAAGTCCGTGTTTGAAATATTTACCCCCCAAATCAAAGATTTGATAACTAAAAGAATTTGTTGAAAGATTTAACAAAAATCTAATTAAGCAATTGTCTTGGCCAATTAGCTTTTGCCACTAATTAAGCAATAACGTTTACTCCCCGAGTCACAGATTTGATACTAATTCTCTCTTTCTAAAAATGTGCTCTATTTTTTGTCATGAAAAAATAAAGTATTTGCCAAAATGCCATTGTAGAATGGAGGGTGGAGAATTATGCAGGGTATAAATCTGGACTATTGGTTGTCTTTTGGATTCAAAACCAGTCCTATCTTATTATATAGATACTAGCGTATGCCGGTGCCTAAATGCACCACTCGAACAATCAACATACAGATGTAAATACTGAACTCGCGTGCAATATACGGCTCAAACAATCACAACACGCAAATTAATATTGAATTTGCATACAATATACCAACCCGTGTCCAACAAATTCAACTATGTTATGAACAATTACGCTACATATCCATTGATAAACATCATAATCTTAATGAAAAGGAAATGGGTAGCAAATATACAAAAAATAATGAAAGAACTCACCTTAGTGGTTTCGGTGAAGTAGAATTTGATGGTATTGAACTTCTCAAGGGAGAGAGAGGAGGAGAGAGGCAGAGAAAGTAAAGAAGAAGAATGTGAAAATCATATGATATATTTTTGGTGATTTCCATGATGTACGTTTGATAGCCTAGAAATAGGAAAGGAGGATGCTATGGATACCGACCCAAGCACACAAATCGCACGTATTGACCGTTCGCGGGGCCCACTCTAGACCCGCATGGATGATTGGAGCTGTTCAAAAAATTTAAAATAAAAATCGAGTGCGTTTGTAAAAAATCAGCTCCATCCGATATGTATAAGTACTATGTCTGTATAAATGGATTATATTCTATTTGTTTTCGATTTTTACAAAATGAGAAGATTTGATCAAGTATTTACACATAGTGGATGGAGTTGAATTTTCACGGGTCCACTCGTTGTTTTTTTAAATTATTGAACGGGTTGGATCATCCGTGCGGGGCTCGGAGTGGGCCCATGTACCGCGGTGGCCATTTTCGGTGTGCTCGGGTCAATATCCATAGAGTTTTCGAATAGAAAAAGGAATATTGGCTTTGATTTCGATTTTGTACAAATGTTATATATGATTTTGGTTTTCATTTGAATAATACCGGAGGCGGGGGGGCTGCTCCCCCCCTTGCAGCTCCCCTTGCTACTGCCCCCCCCTTTTCGGGCCCACTCCGGTCTCGCTCCGATGATCGGAAAAGTTCACTTTGTAGAGCTCGTCGAGTAGAACAACCATGTCAAAAATCAGCTTGATTGGATATCATTAAGTCCTTGATCGGAACCTTTTTATCTTAAAAAGAATGGATCCGAAACACTGGATCAAATCCATTGTAACCCATGGACCGAGAGTTATATGGGCTCCGATCAGGCACTTAATGATATCCAATCAAGCTGATTTTTGACATGGTTGTTCTACTCGACGAGCTCTACAAAGTGAACTTTTCCGATCATCGGAGCGAGACCGGAGTGGGCCCGGAAAGGGGGGGCAGCAGCAAGGGGAGCTGCAAGGGGGGGCAGCAGTCCCCCCCGCCTCCAATAATACCTTAATGAGTGGTTTTGAATACAATGCCACCCAACGGTTATAACTTTATTACTAAGTACGATTAAACAGCTGTAAATGCATTTATGTTTGTATGCCCAGACATTTTAAAAAAAAACTGCTCTGTGTGTTGGTTTATTTCGATTCTGGTAGGATTTTATCGCCCGTTCTTTCAGGTGTTAACTACATGTTACCCTTAACACATGTTACCCTTTTATTGCTTAAAAAGCTATCACGCTTTTTAATTACCCCCTTCGTTTAGAAAAACATTTCACGTTACCCCTTAATCTAGCAATATATATATATGTATGTATGTATGTATGTATATCGAGGGAACTGTGCTATTCGCACAGATAATTGCACACAGATTGTGCACAAATTTTTGCCGTTTATTAAATGTAAAATATTTTTTTGAAAGGTCTTCGCGAAAAATTAGCTCAATTCAATACCTATAGGTGCTCGATCCAATAATCTAATTTTTTATTCGGATTTCAAGATAATGAAAAGTTAGATTATTGGATCAAGCACTGATAGATATCAGATTGAGCTGATTTTTCGCGAAAGCCCTTGAAAAAATGTTTTACATTTAATGAACGGTTCGGATTGTTTGTGTGGGACCCCAAATGGACCCATCAAAATATGTGCGTCATATGTGTGCAATAAGTCTGTGTCACACAAACTTATTGATATCTGGGCGGTTCCGGAGACCCTTAAAAAAATCTCTAAAAAATCCCCCCAAATCTTAATCTCATAGCTCCCAATCAAATTTTAATAATCCGAGCCGCTCAATGCATTCAGAAGATGATTTTAAGGGTGCTCATGAGAAATTGGAGCTCGTAGTATCTTTTTCGTAAAAAGAGAAAATGAGAGGAGAAAATTCAAAATATCCACGTGTTCTTTTTGGTTTAATAGCAAAAACAGATGGTGGGTCAAGCGCTCCATCATATAGCTTCGTCTTTCATTTTTTTAATCAGGTCAAAGAAAATTCGTTAGTTTCGTCTTCCCCTCTTTCTTTCTTTCTTTTTTTTTTTTTCCCCTTTTATTTTTCTCCAAGAGGTCAACAAGAAAAAAAGCAGTTACTGCAAATCCTAGATGCGCGAGGATGTTCCATTGGCTGTCACTTTGAGAGGGCATGGTCTAGCTAACCTAGCCAACTCTTGATCTCCTAGCCAACTCTAGATCAAGAGGAGCGATGAATGGCGTCTTTGGTTATAGGATAGCTGCCAGCCTACCACTACCAGATTGTGCAAGAAACCAAGAGCAATCTGGCCACGAATCACCTCAAAAACTCTTTCGCACTAGTACTAATTTTTTTGGGCATTATACCTGTTAGATTTTTTTGGAGGGTTTCAATCTAATATTAATTGACAATAGATGGAGTAGCCCCTAAATTTTATTAACCAAATTTGGATGGCTTAGATGAGCGACGTAGGATTAAGTCTAACACTCCCTCTCACATGCAGTCCGAATGCACGTGGAGGTACGAATTGAGAATGATTCGAGCGACCCGTCATATGCAATCCGGATGCATGTGGAGGTATGAATTGATGAGGTGATTGACTCGGGCGATAGAAACTTGACCACGCGAGATGAGACCACTTAAGACCTAACTCTAATCCCATGTTAAGAATTGATGTGGGATCGATTAAGTCTAACAAGATCAAAATGGGGGTGAAACCAAGAGGATTGTGATACAAACTCGAGGGCAGAACTCATCCTTAAAAACCAGTTTATAAGGGAAGGGTGTCCGAGAGCTTATATACACTAGGCCAAGCCCATGCTTAGCTTATACCATCACGCTTCGCAACCGACGTCCACGGCAGCCCATTCTATTGACATTGACCCAATGGTAGCCCTTTTTTTTTTGGCAGCTCCACTTACCTATTAGTATTCAATACTTAAGCTATTTTAATCCAGCCTATAAGTCGCTCCATGCGCCACAGGCGGAATTGGAATGTGATAGTTGGCTCTGATGTCAATGACAGAAAAGTTGACCTAGAAATGGAATTCTACAGGGGAATTTCTTATTAAAGGAACTGGGATAAAACTATAAAAGGGAAACATCATTAAAGGATCGGAGCTCTCGTCCCATTAACTGGCCAATGGTACAATTTTCATGAATGATCCTAAGAAAAGAAAAAACGCAGCTAAATACAGTTCTAAGCTAACAGCATTTCCCTCCCAATTTGCCAATTGCTTCACGTGCTTCTTGGTTGATACTCTATCACTCTTCAAATGCAATGTAATGGATTGGAACTATGACCGCTGCTTTTGTTAATTATATATATATATATATTATTTACATGATGATTCGCTAATTAAGTAGTACTCCATGGTAGTACTCTACCTAGTTTAGACTCTATACCTTTTTGGGAGATTAAGTCGGTCGTGGTTGCTGCTAGCAAAGTTGCTAGTATAACGGTGGCTGGCGGTAGAGGTTTTCAACGTGGTGAGGATTAGTGGCCTAGTGAGTACCGTTTGGGAGGAATTTTGGTTTGGAGGAGTTTAGTAATCAAACTTCTTTAGCAAAACGGAGTAGATTTTAACAAATTATTTCCGCACATTAAATTTTACTATTTTGTTTGGTTAATGTAGTTCAAACTTTCTTGTATGTATGAAGTCACGTAAGCATAAATATACGGTGTATATTACTCCATAGTGTCAAGTGTTGTTTTGATAGACTTTCCTTCCCTGACCATTTTTCTAGATCTTATCGCTTCCAATTTTTTGATAAAATAAAGAAAGGATTCAAAAAGGAGTGGGAGAAAATTTCAAAGTAGTGGTTTGAACGGTCAAAAAGAAACACTTCACAGACACAGAGAGAGAGAGAGACTAGTAGTAGTAGTAGTAAAGGAATGGAGGCAATTATTCAGTGGTCCGGAAGAATTGGCCTCACGGCGCCTTTTAAACCACACATTTTTTGCAATACCCAAACTTGTAAGGTTAACTTTTAATGTTGGGCAGGGAACAGGCGCACTGAATAATTTATCCTACACAAGAAATGATTGATCTCTTTTCTGTCGTTGACTGTCATCTAACACCGCCAATCAAAGTACTGTAAAACCAAATCAAACCAAACCAAACCAAACCCAAAACCACATTTGCCCAATTCCTCTCTCTCTCTCTCTCTCAACAAACCCATTGCAGAACAGAAGAAATTGCAACATTCTACAATATCGAGATATCGATCGAGCGAGGCACCTGTGGATCGGGCTTGGACAACGCTTAGATCCCTAATGTCCGCGATCTGTTAAAGTTTCTCATCCTTCTCGTGAACCCTCTGACCTCATCGGTACTTCCATTAGTTCCTTCTTCTTTCGCTCTTAGATTGAATTTTATTATTATTGGTATTTCTCTCTTTGTTTCTGATTGCTTCATTTCTGCTACTCCACTCTTTCCATTTAGGGTTTTGTTTTTTATTTTAAATTTCTCTCTCCTTTTCTAGAATTTTATTTTTCCTCCTCTAATTATGTGGATCAGCATGACAACATCATCGTCCTTTTTTTTCCCCACCAGAAATCTTAATTTCTTTTAATTCTGTTGAGAAAAGTTAGGGTTTTTGTCTTACCTCTTAGATAAAAAGATCCCTTTTTTCGACCACTTGGTAAATTTTATCGTCTTAATTTTGCCAAGTTGAAGAAATTGGATTAGGTGGACAGGGTGCCTTGGCTGTTCCCTATCTCTCTTGGTTGTTTATATCTGCCTTAAACTTTCGATTGAATGAATTGCATGAAATATCTTTGTTTTCTCTAATTTTGGCTTCTGAGTCTTAATAACAAAGTGAAGTAGTGAAACTTCTCAATGTCTTCCGCAGCCAAGTTATAGATTTCACGTTTGAGTTGAGGAGGTGCATCTGAGGAAAACCTGTTTCATTCTCTGGTTGTAAGTAGATGATGGCTTCAGTAGCTGTAGTGCCTGAACCTGGGTTAAGGGAACCTAGTGGAAATACTTTTGGTGTTGATAGGCTCCCTGATGAGATGAACGACATGAAAATCAGGGATGACAAGGTAGAGTTGTCATTTGTTTAGCTTTGCCCAGTCTCGTACTCGTTGTTTCGATGTTCTTTGTAGTAATTCCTGTATATAGTAACTATAGTTTTCGTCTAAATCTCTTTCACAATGATTTATAGGAGATGGAAGCTGCCGTTGTTGATGGTAATGGAACGGAGGCGGGTCACATCATTGTCACAACAATTGGTGGCAGAAATGGCCAGCCAAAGCAGGTAATTTAGATATGCTATTTACTTTTTTAATCCCGTATTAGATTTGATAAGATTGAACTAGCATTCTGATGCATATGTGCTCTTCTGCGTATGTAGACTATCAGCTATATGGCTGAGCGTGTCGTTGGAAATGGATCATTTGGCGTAGTTTTCCAGGTTAGTTGCTTATTGAATAACACTATAATACATACTCTTTGGGTGAATTGCGATATGAATTCTTGAGTTGAATAGAAAAGTCAGATTCATGTATAAAAATGAGTTTGAGTTATTACCCTAATATATTCTTTTGGTGCTATCTCTGCTCAGGCTAAGTGCTTGGAGACTGGTGAAACTGTTGCAATAAAAAAGGTTCTCCAAGACAAGAGGTACAAGAACCGGGAGCTGCAAACCATGCGTCTGCTAGACCACCCAAATGTTGTTGCTTTAAAACACTGTTTCTTCTCAACGACTGAAAAGGATGAACTCTATCTTAACCTGGTACTGGAGTATGTCCCTGAGACTGTTCATCGAGTAATTAAACACTACAATAAGATGACTCAAAGGATGCCGATGATTTACGTGAAACTATACACTTACCAGGTACTTGTTGTACTTGTATCATGATGTGATTTTAGTTCTAGTTTCTCCATTCCCTCCAGGTGTTTATCCAAGATATTTATCTGTATGCTGTATTACCTGCCTTGATGTTACACCGCTTCATCTGTCTTATTCCTTTGGTACATGCATGGAAAGTAACGTGTCCATGTGTGTGTTGAAGTCTCCGACACATCTTACCGAAGCTTAATGTCTACTTGATATGCTTTTACATTCAACTCAATTATTATTTTTGGTTACTGCTATCTCAGAATCTTATTTGTTGTTCCCATTCATTTTGGCTTTTCTTCTAGATTTTTAGGGCACTCGCGTACATTCATGGTGCTATTGGAGTGTGCCACAGGGACATCAAACCTCAAAATCTACTGGTATGGTTTCAAATATCCCCACATTTGTTATGCCTATTTCTTAGTAGAGAGTACTTTTTCAGAGCAATAAACATGAATTGGAAGGTGGAAATTTTTTCAGAATGATGGCAATACATTTCTAGGAGCATAGAGCAATGCTTTTAGATATTGCTTACTAAAGCTTCTCTCTCTCTCTGTGTTTTTTCTCCCATGGAAAAGGTGAAGGAAACTAGTAGGAATTAATTGAAGATCACTTTTGATTGCTGAAGAAAAAGGGTAGGAACTTCGTTAATATTGCATCTCAATGTCTCTTTTTTGACAGGTTAACCCACATACCCACCAAGTGAAGTTATGTGACTTCGGAAGTGCTAAAGTTTTGGTTTGTAATCCATCCCTTGTTGAGTATATCAGTTGACTTTCTTTGAACTGTGTAATCTGTCTTGTTTATTGTTTACTTATTTTGCTTTGCATTTGACAGGTAAGAGGAGAGCCAAACATATCTTACATTTGCTCAAGATACTATCGAGCACCTGAACTTATATTTGGTGCGACAGAGTATACCACGGCCATAGATATTTGGTCTGCTGGTTGTGTCATGGCCGAATTGCTTCTAGGACAGGTTGGTAGCTCTTTCCAGTTTTTTCCCTCCCCTCTATTGCACAGTGGAGACTCTACCATTCTAAATGCTGAAAGAATCTTGGTTCTCATGATTTCAGCCTCTCTTTCCTGGTGAGAGTGGAGTCGACCAGCTTGTGGAAATTATAAAGGTATTCATAAGCCACAACAAACTCTGTAATGACCTACAGATGGCTTCTTTGTTTGGTGGTGTCTTAACAGAGGGAAACAATAGGTTAAATTATTTTTAGCATGTGCCAAGTGAGATCGTTACCACATTCCTCCATCTATGAACAATGTGCTCTCTCGTGCAGGTTTTAGGGACCCCAACACGGGAAGAAATTAAGTGCATGAACCCCAACTATACGGAGTTTAAATTTCCACAAATCAAAGCTCACCCGTGGCACAAGGTATGGGGGTATATATGCACATGCATTTTTTTTCTCTTGATAAGATTGTGTACTGAATTTTTTCCTCTGTTAGATATTCCACAAACGCATGCCCCCAGAAGCCGTGGACCTCGTATCAAGGCTCCTGCAGTACTCCCCTACTCTTCGAAGCTCAGCTGTATGTATTGACATTGACAAATCCATGGCTTTCATATCATTGTCTTCACTTTCCTCTTGAGCACCATTCCACTACCCTTTCCTTTTTTTGAACTTTAGGAGCTCATTCAGGTCACCCTTCTCCCGTTGCCGGTTAAAATGTAACTCAAAAAAAATGTTTTGTTTCTTGTCTGCATTGCAGCTGGAGGTATTGATCCATCCCTTTTTTGATGAGCTACGTGACCTGAACACCCGCCTTCCAAATGGACGTTTTCTCCCTCCCCTATTCAACTTTAAGTCTCATGGTAACTATTTTGATCATTTAAATTTCCTTTTCAACATATTTTACTTGATTTCTGATTGTTGTTTGTTTCTGATGCTCAGAGCTTAAGGGAGTGCCAATGGAGATGCTGGTAAGGTTAATTCCTGAGCATGCAAGAAAGCAATGTGCCTTCCTTGGGTTGTGATGTGATTCTTTGTAGGAGTGTTCTGTAACTTGCCGAACGCACTCCGTTTCCCTTAGAAAGTGAGCTAGTTGTCCTGTTTAAGAATTTGGCGAATGTTGATTATTTTTTTCCTTTTCTTGATTTGTTCTTTTTTTTAGCCTTTTCTGTTGTCATCTTCTTTGTTTGTAGAAGCTCAAAAATTGTTCTGGTTAATATGTTCCCAGAGCTGTAACGCGTGAGTGTTGACTTAACTCTAAAATCTAAATTAAGACAGTTTGTAACCTTTGAATGAAAGGGAAGTGTTCCAATTTCACAAGTGTCTTGTGAAAATTTGAACTTCCATTTCCTTGATTGGCTTTTGCATCTTTGGTGCCCTAGTTGAAGTTGTGACATGAGTGAGGTGAATTCGTGGATCAAATAGAAGAATTCCGTTACATTCCACAAAACAACAGGGTCTACTCTAACAGGAATTAGGCGTTAATGACACTTTTCACTGGAATCGGTCAAATCATCAACAAAAATGGCATAACTGAGGTGAGGAAGTCGTCCCCATACAATCCCATGCTCTTGATATGATTTCCAAGCATGACAAGGCACAAGTTTTCCCTAGTTTTGGAGTGGATGATTTGCTTAAATCTATATTTCTATTCAGTGTGCATTTTGGATTTTGTGTTTGGAATGAGGGGCTAGAATTTTCATTTTCTTAGCAGTGACAATGTAACCTCACTGAATTGTTACTGCTCTTATGCACAAGAAATTGATTGCATTCATTTACCTGATACTTGAAACTAGCAAAAAACAATTGTTGAACATCCTGGAAAATAAACCAGCTTCCAATGTCACCATATACAAACTAATTTTAAAGATTCCCCCTTCTCGGATACACACAAATTTGTTTTTTCAAATTCTGATGCATATAACTTTCCGTTCCAACACGACTACAAAGCCTCATGCATTGTGTGTACAATGCAACTACTTTGCTGCTAATTTCCGTTGATCATGCATTTCTGATAGTTAGAGATCATATCAAAATAATTTCACACTCTATAGTGGACCAACACTAACACAAAACACACACACACACACATGTATAGGTATGCATGTACTGTATATTTAAATCTAGGATATGGGCATGACTTTTTTGGGGGGATTCCAATGTCGACATGATTAAGGAGCCATGCAGAGCTGCGCATGTCCTTTGAGGAAAAAATCATTCACTGGGGCTCTGCTGATTTCACTGTAGTAATGCAACTGCTGTACAAGATTTTTCCAAGGTCTTCGAATTAAAAGCAGGTTCCTGATAATAAAGCCTATTGCCATGATAAATACTACTAATATCACAGAAAATATGGGGATAACCAGATTCGGGACCATAGATAGTGAAAAAAAAGGTTATGGGAATTGAACATGGTGGATTGGGCACTCATTTGAAATCTTGTTCCTACCTTTTCCAACTGCAGTCATATTATTATATATGCAGCCTCCACCAACAAAAACCCCATCATGTCTAACATGGAATGATGGAATTGGCCCCGTTTGGTGAATTAGAATCTTCAAATATATTTGTAAAATGCATATAACTGAAAATACTTCCACTAGAATTTCCTATCATGTTATATAGACATGTATGTACGCGACTTCAGCCTTCAGGGATCCCGTTCCTGGGGGCATTAATTCCAACTGACTTCTTTTTGTTCACTAGTTCGGGACTAGCTTCATCAGAGAACAATGGTGCACGTACTCCACAGTCTTGTTTCTGATTTTAACCTTATCTTTTAAAAATTAGTAGCTTCATTATCTATCTACAGCCAATTAAAGCCATATTTCATTATCACCGTATGAGACACACACAAGCATCGTTTTCATCCAGTATCCCAAATTTCACAACATACCCCCTTCTCCTCCACCAGAGGCTTCTGCTCCTACATACAAATGATGGGTCTTCCTATAATTGTTCTAGTTGCATTTTTTGATGTACTGATGTTTGGTGCTGCTGCGGGGGATGGCATAACCAACGGCAGAGAGGCGTTTAAAGCAGCGTAGGACAATGCATGCCAAGTAGAGTCAGGGGTTCTCCTCGTTCCCCATGGTTGTTCCTTCATGATTCAACCCACAACTTTCACCGGTCCTTGTGAAAGCTGCTTTGTGGTGTTGGGAAAAATTCGGCAATTACGGAATTCCTAATTTCATTGATAATTGAAATTACAGAAACATAAACGAAACAGATTACAACAAACGAGATACAAACAGAATTCTCTGGAACTTTCAAACTGAGTCCTGTATGATACCACAGTTTGCTTAAGAAATATTTGCCGCCTATCGAGGGTGTTGTAAGATGCACCAGCGTCTTCCTCCCAGGGTTGGCTTGGTTAAACCGCAAGCCGTCTAAACACCACCGTCGACTATCTTGGCTAACTGACTACTGTCCGTCTTTTTCTTACACAAAGAACGATTTTCAGAGTTCTTAGAGTTGATGAAATTCTGGTGTGTTGAACAGAAGCGAGAAGCACCCATATATAGAGATAAAGTATCCGAGAGATGCCTTTGTTGATAATTCCCACAATGAATTCTGCACATTGAATTCTGGAATTAATCTTTGCCATCAAGGAGGGAGATTACTGGAGTGAATACACCATCATGGGGGGAGTTACGGGAGTTACATAATTCACATATCAATACATCTATTGATTGTGGTGTGTTCAGATACAATAAACTTGGAACATGCATGGTTGTCTTAAGAGATTCTTTGATAGTCCCGATTTCATTCATCCGAAATTCCGTAAATATTTCCTACATGTGTTTCATGTAATGTTGTTATTCTTATTTTCTCTTCAGTGGAATGATTTTTGGGAAGGAATTAAAAAGTCGTTCCTTGGTCTCCCAGTGGTATGGCAGCTTTTTAAAATGGTGGATGATGATTTCCGTTTGTACGTAACACACATGACACATGCTTTCATTTTTCAGCATACCAAATGTTGGAATTGGAATTGGAATTGGAATTCCAAGGGAAAATGGCTCCATTCCCGAGGACCACAAATGTCTTTCTCGACGGCAAATTTCACTGACCTCCCTGAACAACTGCCGCAACCTCCCTTGAGGTTTCTGAAATATCATGCCCCTCCCTTACTTTTCAAAATATTATCTCCATTCCCCCTTCTGTTAGTATCTGCTGACTAAGTTAACAGAAATTGCTGATGTCACCTGTTTTTCACTTCTTGATTCCCATATTACCCCTAAACCCTTGTTTTTACTCAACCAAACTTGACCTTTCTTGTCGAAACAACTGTAAGGAGTACATAACTTATTTTTTAAAATCATTATTATCTTTGATAATTTTATTTCAAGTTCGATTCATTTGTTAATTTTTTGATTCCTCTCATTGAGATGAATCCACATGGTTAAATTTTTTACGCAAAAGCTTAAAAAAAAGTCCATAAAATACAAATAAGAAATAGTTACTTTAGTCTAAATTACACTTATGGCCTATTTTCGCTAACTCAAATAAGTAAAGGTAAAATGGAGCCAAAACGCCCCATTCTTCCTAATTTTATTTTTGGCATTTTTTCTTTCAACACGTGCCGAATACCCATACCCACCATTCTCCATAAAATGTTTTACTCATTCTTCCTAAACTTTTCTTTTGTTACTTTTCTTTTGTCTTTTTATTGTTTTTAGATTCGCGTTACTGGAGACGAAATGTTTGGTCTCGGATTGGGAGATTTGTTTTTCTAAACATGATGTTGTTTCTTTACTCCCTTTAGTTTTGTAATCTTCAAGATTAATGAAATTTTTTTGTTGTTCAAAAAAAAAGAAGACAAAATGTTTGAAACAATTGGCATTTTTGTTATTAATGTTGTCCTATCTCTCTCTCTCTCTCTCTCTCTCTCTCTCTCTCTTTTTACTTTTGACCGCATTTTTTTACCCTTCTAATTCCTCTGATCGAGACAAATAATTAATTCAAAAATTAAGCTGAAAAACTCAATGAAAATAACAAAAATTAAATACTACCAAAACAATACCAAAAAATGGTGAATGAATTGTCTTTAACATGAGGGCAAAATGGGTCCAAAAATACCATTTAGATAAAAATACGAAAAAAAGGTTGGGAAGAATGAAGCCTATGTGCACCATAACACAGAAATAACAATCCAATTTCTTAGTGGCGACTCGAGGACAAACAATTAAGTGTTTGCCTAGGCCTCATATCAATTAGGGGCTCTATTTTGTGTATAATATTTTTGGACATCATTTCTCATTTCTCATTTAAAATTAAATATAAATATTTTTTTTAGCAATGTTAATTTTCAGAAACCAAGAAATAAATAAATTTAGATTTAAATTTAAAACATAAAAATTTCTTGAATAGCCTCATATTTAATTTATCATGTATTAACTTTGTTGGTCCCATTAGGCTAAATGATTTTTTACGAAAGGAAAATGAGCTAGGACAGTGGATAACTTCGAATGCAAAGAAAAGGTTGTTTGTTGAGGGCATATGTGTCGTTTTCCTCCAAAGTTAACTGATAAGCCTTCGATAGTGTAAATAAACGGGCTTATCGATCCTAATTTTGTCACTCTCACGTGCGTAACTTGCTTTATTTAGATGATATTACACAGAGGTTGTGTTTTTGTGAGTTTCAGGTAAAAATATGGAAATAAGGCGTTTTGAACGCCAAAGAAAGCAACCCGGGATCATCCAAAGAGACAAGACCATGTGGCACCCTACCACCAAGTCCCAAAGAGTGTTTAAAGAGGTGTCGAAGAGTGTTCGGGATGTCAAAGGGGCTGTTGGAGGGAAGAAAACAATTTGGAAGCTGTCTGCCAGTGATGTACTGGTACCGAGCATTTGTGGTACCTGTACACCTCGGACAGATTTGGCCCAAAACTGCTGTGAAAACAAGACTTGTACTGGTACTGAAATTTCACGGTACCGGTACAACTTGGAAAAAATCTGCTTTTTGTGCCCGACTTTTGCAACTTTCTAGGGGTACTTAGAACTTTTGTAGCACGTTTTTAAGGGGATATAAATACCCCAGACTTGATTCCACTAGGTTATCTTTTACTCTTTCACTTTCTCTCTCGACCTCCACTAATGGAGCTCCCACCTCTCTCCTCATTCATGTCTTGAACAAGGATTTTAGGTACGATCCATTTACTTTCAAAGCTTTTTGCCTTCATTAAAGTTGTAAGTAACTAAGGGTATTTCTTTTTCTTCTCTTGTTAATCTTCATTTCTAGGTTAAACATGTGATTGTGGTATTTTTATGTATCAAAATTTGGAGGTGTTAACCTCTTTGATTATATGTAGGCAAGGGTTAGACCACTTGCCACATATGATGCTTGGAGCTATTTCCTTCCAAGGGTTTGTCAAAAAGTCTCAAAACCCTAACCATGCTTAACATCCTTGTCAAAAAGAGAAGAATCAAGTTTGCTTTTGTGTTACAGGTGTTAATTATCCCTAAACCTAGCCTTTAGTTTAATCTCCAGTTAAAAAGCCGTAGTTAGGTTAAGTAACCATTTCACCTAAGTCTCAAAAGTTGGCCGTCTCAACGCTAAATTAAATCTAAAGGTTGGCGGTCCTAACGCTAACGACCCTTCGTAAAGCAAACCTTCCGGTCTAGCTCCATTGGCTCCCTGTGGATTCGACCTCGGACTTCCGAGTTTATTATGCTACAACCGACCTAGCCCTATGCTTGGGGCGCTCTTTACGACGACACAGTTTGGTCGAGCAAGCATTAACACCGTTAGAGCCCATTAGACAATAAGGGGGAATCTTGACAATATTTTAAAAAGTAAGAGAGGGCAGTGATATTTTAGAAATCTCAAGGGAGATTTTTGCACTTGTCAAAAACTTCAAGGGGGTCAGTGAAATTTGCCCCTTTCTCTAACTTCAGGCTTTTGTGTCTTTGAATAGATTGATGGCACTATCATATATTGCACCAGATGGACCTGATCATTTCTGGCCACAGAACAACACCACCAAGCAACGATTAATGGCTAGTCTTCTACAGATCGAGTCAATGAATCATTCTACGCCCCTACCCCTGCAAAATCCACCACACATTTACGTGAATCTCATACGAGCACATGTCGGCCTCTCTCTCTCTCTCGGACTGGACTACGTATTTATTATTGTCGTTGTGATATCAAATTCCAAGGATTACATCCTCATAAATTGCAGTGAATGTTATGTTTATGACAACAAAGAAATGGAAATGAATACTCCTGAATCCTTATGCATGTGATGCACTCTTACCCAGAAGTTTTTGTGCAGTGGATTTATTGAGTTGAAATGATCGAGCTAGTAATTTAGTACCACTACTAGTTGTAGCTTACAAGCATACTACAAATATATACTGTGGACTAACTGATGGTTTGATCCAGGAGAAAAGAAAACTATATATCGATCTCAACCCAAATATCATCTTCGAACCTGATTACTTAAGGTTTGGGTTTGAAATTCTATAGGCTGGACAAGTAATCCATCCGTTCATACATGGGAGTTCCTCTAAAGAATTTCAACTTTTTTAGAAAACATATAATTATTACAAGTACTTTTCACCATTATCTCTACATTCTATCTATTTTGTACCATTTGTATTCACATATGATGGA
This sequence comes from Rhododendron simsii, assembly GCA_014282245.1. Classification (NCBI taxonomy): domain Eukaryota; kingdom Viridiplantae; phylum Streptophyta; class Magnoliopsida; order Ericales; family Ericaceae; genus Rhododendron; species Rhododendron simsii. The sequence goes on from CM024965.1 coordinate 138,167, forward strand.
CATTTTTGGGATTTTATCAAATTTCTATTTCTATTTTTGGAAAGGGACAATCATTTAGAAATATTTCAAAATAAAATAAGGGACTCTCAATTAAAAACGAAGGGAGCAGTATACTTGGTCCTCCACTCCTATTACGCAACGGAGTCGTGTGTAAATATATATTTGTTGCCTTCGATTATAAGGCATTGTCTGAGATTGGTTGACGCGTAGACTTTATCATGCATGCTGCCTTTCATTCCATTCCATAGAATAGAATACAATTAATACCTAGGACAGTAGACCTATTCATTTTAAGATTTTAAATTTAAATTTATAGGTAATGAATGTAAAGAGAAATAAAATAATATTAAAAATATAAGTAATAATTGAAGAGAGATAAAGAATAAAATGAAAATAATAATTAAAGAAAAATAATTAATGATTAAAATTCAAAATCCTTAAATGAACCGGGTCTATAGACTTTGACAGCTTTAACTTACTTTAAACTGCTGCAACGCAAAGCAACCAAACGACTTCATAGAAATATAGAAAGTATGGTGTTCCGGATTTGGAAAAAAAAAACTTTTTGAAAAAGAAGGTAATGTTAAGCTCAAAAATTATGTGTTTACGCAAATAATTTTTCTATCAATATGGATCTTGTTGGATAGATTTCATTAAAATCTTTAAAACGATACAAAAAAAATTTGAAAAATTATTTTTCATTTTCATTATATTTGAATTTAAAATTATCTCCGTTTGAAAAAAAATTAACTTTTTAAAAAGCGGAACACCCAACATAGAAAGTAACATAGGATTCAAAAGTCAAGGAACATAGAAAGTAAGTAACGCTAAACATCTTAATTACGTCATTCAAGTTTGCGCGAATGACAATGCCCACAATTATTGGGTTCAGGCTTCAACTCAACTCCACCCTGCCTACTATCCAAAATATCCTTCCAAACCTCATAGTAATATGCAAGCTAGGGATCCGAACCGTTCATCCCTTACCTCTCGCTCAAGGGCAATACAATTAGTGGAAAAAAGAAAAAAATCAACTCGATCGGTCAACAAGGGTTACATGCATGAACAATTTGTATAAACTAAACAATCGACGCAATTTTGAACAAGTTTGACCATTTTATAAGATTAGTATATCTGTTAATTGTTGATGACCAATCAAGTTGACTTTCCTTCTTTCTGTGGGAAGTGCAAGATGAACATCTCTGATCACTGTTATGGACCCATGGTGGGACTAAGAAATTTGATATCTAGCGGGATTTGGTGGATGGTAGTATATAGGTGAGCTGACCCATTAATATAAGCCTCTAGAATGGTCAATTACCTTGTAAATATGCCAATGCGAAATACTGGCAGAATACTCCAGTATGATTTTTGAAAAAGAAGAACTCCGGCTTCATTTCGGAAAAATTTTAATCATCAGATTCATTCATATAGTAGAGCTCATTGATTATTACAATTGCATAAAAAACCATGTCATCCGGATAACAAATAATCTATGATTTACCCACATTTATAGGAAAATGAAACAGCTTTGACACACTGAATTATAAATTCAGGAGCTCTTTTTTTTTTTTTTTCCTTCCAAAATAAGTGCGTGTTGTGATCAAAATTTGATTTGTTACATGGCAGTAGTAACCAACGAACTCTACCACGTGAATGAATCCGATCGCTAAAATTTTATCAAAATGATGTCGGAGATGGCCGGTGCAGTCTGACCACCCCACAACAGAGAAGCTGTCTTCTTTTAAAAAGTCAATTGTGCCCATTTTGACAAAATCGGAATGGTTTGGATGAGTTAATATTGCAATATTGAACTCATATTAACTGATTAATTTTTTTATGGGTGTAATTAGGAGTAACGGGTTAAATTGAGCCAATAACATGTGTCTTTTCGACAAGAATACCATTAACAATTCAAAAAGTCTACTGGCACAGCAATCTGTGCACCAATTGTGCACAGATTTTTATGTGGGGTTCACTACGGGTCCCACACAAGTGATCCGAGCCGTTCATTATGTTTAAAACATTTTTTCAAGGGCTCTCGTAAAAAATCAGCTCAATCCAATACCTATAAGTACTTGATCTAATCGTCTAACTTTTCATTCTCTAAAAACTTGAATGAAAAGTTAGATGATTAAATCAAGCACTTATAGGTATCGGATTGAGCTGATTTTTTGGTGAGGGCTTTTGAAAAAATATTTTAAACATAATGTACGGCTTGGATCACTTGTGTAGGACCCGTAGTGGACCCCACATAAAAATCTGTGCACAGATTGTTGTGCTAGTAGACTGGTTCTTAACGATTTACAAAAATACTAAGAGCAGGGACAACTTGGAGAGATTCACGCAGAGACAAACGCGTTTGGCCCCATTTCAGTTAGTTCGTCCCTATGAATCCAAAAGTAATACTTATCGATATCCACTGGAGTTGATTTTTTACAGGGCTCAATAAAATAATATTCAAAAATTTATGGATATTTTTCTAGATTTTTTCGGGACCCGAAATGGGGCCAAACGCATTTTTTTCTGCGTGGATCTCTGCAAGTTGTCCCTGCTGATAGCAAGACTGAACAATTTAACATGAGAGAAAAGGAAAAAGAAAAAGAAAAAGAAAGCCGCGTTTTCTGTCAAATTTTGATGTAAAAGGACAACACAATGACCCCAAGTCGATACACAACAATTGGTCGATTTCAGTAGGAAGCAACCACGAAAGTGCTAGCAAGCTCGCTCTCTCTGCATGCTTTTGTGTTTTTGTTTTTGTTTTTATTTTATTTTATTGTACTACACGATGTTCTTGCACGTATTGTACACACATAAAAAAACAGAGGGTATTGAGCAGGACTGTTACGATTGGAGGAACTTATTATGACTTCACGTGTAAACGTGTGAAATGGCTGTGAGAGACTATAAGAATTAGTCTGATGTGCACGAAAGGTGAGCCGAAACACCTTCTATTGCCTTGAAAAAAAACCACCAACTTATCATGGGGTTTGTGGTTAATCATGAAAGTCAAAGTTAAGTACTTTTACTAATTTTTGTGGTGATGAACTCTATGATAGAGTGCCCCCTAGTCTCCTCGACATTAAATTTTTGAGTCTACTGCTACTGCCGAGTCTCTTTAACCATGCATCTTGTGTCTTTAAAGAGACTCCCTTCCTAGTGAACGATGAACTCGATCCTCCAAAAATTTGTAAGATGCGTGCAACTAATCTTGACACTGTCATACATGTAATCAAAAAAATAACGACTCCCGTCTCTCTCTCTCTCTCTCTCTCTCTCTCTCGGCCTCCCCCCTCTGTTGGAGTATTTTATTAGTATTTTTTTGGTAACTAGTCTTTGTCTATGTTCTCTCAAATTCTTTAGCCATTCCTCCACCTCTCTCTATCCCTTTAAAAACTCGGGAAAATGACAGCTTAAGACGTGTTTTGATAATTAATACCCGTCAAGGACAAGTTAAAAACATTTATTAATATTGAAAATGTCCTTGGCAGATATTAATTATCAAAACACGTCTTTAGCCGTCATTTTCCCTTTAAAACTCTTTTCGTCCTTCTCTTTCTACTCTCATTACTGTTGGAACATTTCCAAAATATTTAATGGATATTAAATGAGAATATTGGTGAACGGTATTAATCCAAAAGGTGTGTCTATTCAGGTTATATGAATGTACATGGTGATTGGATTTAAAGACAAAAGATGTGTCTATTCAGGTTAAATGAATAAACATGATCTAATCAAAATGTATGATTATTAGGATCGCATAAATAAACATGACTATTATGAATAGATATGACTATCGGGATTAAATCAAGAGATGCGATCTTTGGCTAACAATCATGATTCATGCCTATATAAGGCAAGGGGTTCTACCAATTGGAGGGATGGAAAATTAGATCAACTCTAATTGTTATTTCTCTTTATAATTATCTCCTATATTTATTCTTGGCGGGCTTGCAAAATCCGGAGGTATTCGAGTCTCTCTTCGTTTGTGCATAACGCAGTTAGACAACAGTTGGAGACTGGGCTTCAATTTATCTTAGAGGCGGCTTCGCTGTAACCTGGTGCACACCGAATTCTCTCGAATTGGTGGAGGATAATATCATCTTAAGAATAGTGACATAGTAACGTGACTTGAAGCATCTTTGCTTATCCACTTTCATCGGCTACGACGACTTTCGCACCAACAATTACCAATTTATAAAGTACTTAGTTATTACCCCTCACTTGTGATCCTAGCTATTGGGAGACCCAACATTCAGTAAAAAATAAAAAGTAAATACTACAAACAAAGGTATTTATTTTATGATATATCAACGTAAACTAATTACTCTTCAATTTTTCCTAGAAAATGAGAAGTGTGAAGTGAAAAATGCAACAGAGTTCCGTAACGTTTTGGTAAAGAATTTTGCTATTCCCATTTTTCACGGATCCATGTATCCGTTCCACTTTTCTACATTTCCATCTTTATTCTGATGGTACAATATCAATCAAACAGATGAGTGAAGAGAAACATTTTTCTTTTTTCTAAATGGACATGACAGTTTGGGAGGGAGTATTTGCTGAGTGTTTCAACAAATAAAAGACTTCTCGTACTTCAATTTTAAAGACCGATTTAAAAAATTGGGACACCTTAAAAGATATGGACCAACAATTTAAAAAGGAGGTGTATCACATTTTACCTATATTTATAAAATTACCCATGTTTTAAACTTCTCAATTTCGAACTCTAGGACCAGTTTAGAGAACTTCTCAAGTTCAAGATGAGGAGATCTCTCATGTTTAACATGAGAAGTATTTTTTCACACGCAAGCACCAGTACTGTCACGGTGTACAATGGATGGAATCCCATAACACGACTTCTCAGGCTGAGAATGAGAAGTGATCAAATTAATTAACTTCTCGAGTTCAATAAGAGATCGAAGTCCACAAAGTTACGGTAGGTAATTTTATACAGTAAAAATAGTTTGAAAACAAGGGTAGGGTAGAACGCTGGCTCAAATAATTTAAAAAACTACTGTAGTCGGTGGGTACTCTGTAGTGAGAGAGAACATAGAAGAAAGAAAAAGGTTGACAGAATAATACATTAGGTTGTATAATTGCCAAACAACCCAAAGATGTAGTGGCTGGCAGTAACAAAGGGTGGTGTGGCATTATTCTCCCACCCACAGATTACTACTCCGTAGCTCAACAGACTTGGTCAAAATTATGGAGAGAGAGAGAGAGAGAGAGAGAGAGAGAGAGAGAGAGAGAGAGAGGAACCGCGGGCCAGCTGTTGTAAGCTGAGCAATTCTCGACGTCACTGCACACATATGTCATCACCAACCATTAGCTTTCATGACGTAGGGCAAATGACGTCCACAGATTCCATCATCATTAGCCCTATATATTCCTCCCCCTGCTGCCGAGACCACCAAACGCGGACGTAGTTTCCTTCTCCACGCATCAAACGTGTGTGTGCGCTTCATTTTGATTTTTTCTTTTTTCTTTTTTCTTCTTCAAAAATCTTTGGTTGTTACCTCAAAAGGCAGAAATGGGGAATGAGAAGAGAGAGAAGATTAATGGTTTGAAAGGATGTCAGCCGGAGGAAGAGGAGGAGGACAAGGAAGTTGAGGAAAAGATGAACAAGTTCTATGCCCTAATAAGAAGCTTTCGAGACGCTCGCGATCGCAGAAGGAATGAATTATTGAAAGAAATGGAGATTAACAACAACAACAACAAAAACAACAAAAAGAGGAAGGCGGCAGAGCAGCAAATTGTGAGTAGTTTGGTTCCGTCGTTTAGAATGGAAGATTTCACTCAACAAGGGGAGGCTGAATTCAAGAGGACGCCTCTGAAATTCCGCCCTACTCCCTCCAGCATCAAGATTCATGAACCTGATGATGATGATCTAGTACTAGATAAAGAATCTGGCTTGGACCTTAAACTTGCACTCTGAATGACGTAATTTATTAATTTCTCCAAAAACTAGTTCGAGCTTCCTTTGATTTTTTGACTGCGTGTTAGCATCCGGATTACAATTTTATGTACTGATGCCTAGTGCTGAGTAATGGAGAGTCTGTTATTAGTGATTTCACGAACTGTCTTCAAAATTTTAGTTATTGAGCACCATTACGGAACCAATTTTGAGCCCCTCGATGAGGGACGGATCCAGGATTTTGGTATTTGGGTTTTTATAGGGCCACTCCTCTGCCTTGCCTCCGTTCCTAGCCTCAAGCCTTTAACCTGAAAAGAAAACTAGGGGTTTGAGACTCTGATGTTATGTTAGCCAACACCTCTCCTATGCCTAATTCAGTCAGGATGAAAAAAGGATACATAAAAAAGAGCTCTATGGCTTTGTTAGAGAGGGTCTCGTGTACCTCAATTGGTGAATGGAGGTGTGTTACATATCATCAAGAGCTGGAATCCAATTAGGGTTCCACCACTGAGGTGAATGGAGGTGTGTTATATATATATCATCGAGAGGTGGAATTCCCTTAGGATTCCACCCTTTAGATTTAGAGATATTGACATGGATGGCACTTGGTCTAGGCTGTACCACCCCTTCCCACATCGGATGTTCATATTAGTGTTACATAGGCCAGTAGCTTTAGCTGTTTAACTCCCTTTAGGAGTGGTAGCCTTATTAGGATTAGGCCTTTGTTAGACATATCTCGGAGGGTTCTAGCCCTCCTTCCGCATGTATGAGCCTCTTGAGGTGGGCTGGTCACCCATTCGCGTATCGTTCTCTTTCACAGCCTATGAGTGTTTGAGAAGGGGATCATCTCCGAGTCCTATGTTTTTGCTGCTGTCCAATTCGTACTCGGCTTATTATTGGGCCAAGAAGGAGTTTGATCTCCCTCTTGGTGGGCGGTCTTGGTGGCTCAGCTTTGCCTTTTTGATTCTTTCTCATAAGCTGCTTGGCTACTCTTCTCGGGCCATATGAGTAACATCTTTTTCATTTTGAATTGAAAAGACTAAAATTCAAAAAATACTTGCCAAAAAAAAAAAAAGGAAGAAGCTTTGGGATGTAGGAGTAGTACATTGTGTTTCGTTGCACCCATAAACAGCCTTTGTATGGGGCTTTTACAGGAGCCCGAGCATCAAAACCTATGATTAAGAGCACGCTTTGAATAGACATTACGTTAAGAGAGTTGATGTGCAATTTTGTTTTGCATAGCAACTCTGTTGTTCGTTTGTCTTTCGTGAATGAAAGCATATCTCGAAGTCTATGTATTTGTTCTCTGCGTTTTCCTTTTCCTGATAAAAGCTACGCATAACAATTAACAACAATGCTTGTTAAGAAGAGATTGGACTAGTCGGTCATGGCATTAGGTTTAGGTTTTTCAACTTGAATAACCAAACGAGAGGTGGCGGTTCGTTTCGTATTAGGGCACCCAACTGATGAAGGGACATCATCATTAGGCATTTGGGTGGTTAGATGCTTCACAAAGCAGAAAGTGTCTGAATTTGGTGATTTGTTAAGGGCCTGCGTAGGCCCTACTAGCATTCTCAAACATGGAATAGCTTTTCTGGAAAAACAAGTCATATGGAGTATTAAAACAGGGCAAATGAATAACTTATTATTAACAACGTTGAGGTGAGGTGAGGTGGGGCAAAATGAGACTTTCCTAAATAAGAGGTACTTTCTCTCCATCTTAATTTATGTTGAAGGCGAATTAAAAATAGCGTTGTTTACATTTTGTTTCAAAATTGGAACGATTCAAACTTTCTTTTTCATATGCACAATAGTGGTCCCTCCACCTTGAATAGGTGGGGAGCTCGGGATCTTCCCCCCGTAATGGGTATGATTTCTTCTGTGATCCATCCCGACCTTGCCTATTCTGAGTACATCAATGTAGTAGGCAACATTGTTTATTAAAGGCCAAAAAAGAAAACAGAGAAGAAGGCATGTCTAGGAATAACTTTTGGCTAGCGTGGGTTGGCCGCAATTGTGAAAAAGAAGGTTGTACTCAAAGTCACCCTTTGGAAGGTCGTTTTTCAATTTGGATGAAGTGTTTCTAACTCTTTTCATTATTATTGTGTCTTCATAGAGAGAATGTCGGTTTAAACCATCTGATGAAAGATGAAAAAATACGTACATAGAAGAGCATGCGAGGCTCCTCTTTTATTATCTGGGTTTGTACGATGGGTCAGGCCTCCTGATCAACCAATTACCAAAGCAACTTCCACTGGAGGACTCGCATGTAGAGTATAGGCAGAACGTGTTGTGCAGATTGGGCAAATTTGCATTGTAGGACTTGTGTAGTCCACTGGGGCTCACTAGCCCACAAAGCCCATAATTCAAAACCCACCTGATTCACAAAACTCAACTGATCGATCAAAACTAATAATTGCCCAAGTTGGTACCTTATGCAAGTCCAATTGTGTGGTTGTTTACAAACCAACAAAAAAGTAGTATCTCGAAGTGAGACTATACTCAATTGCAAAATAAGAAGCTCAAAAATCCTCCATGATCGAAGTTAAATGTATCAAAAGTTGTGTGATGAGTTGTCTTTTGCTATACCATGGCCCACTTAAAAGTGTTTTTTTTGGGCTCCAATTGCAATGGTTGTTACAAGGATAGTATTGTCATTTCAAATGTCACTTCTTTTGTTAAAGTACTATATCATTAACTACAGTATATTACCGCCCAACATCACTTTGTTTCCTTTTCGGCAGTGTAGTGTGCCAATTTGCTTATCCTTTTGGGTCTAAGCATCTCTACTTTCTTTTTTTTGGCAAAGATTACCAGGTGAAGTTAAGTACTTGTTACTCAACTCACGTAATTATGTGTACAAATTAAGCTGCTATCTTAAGAAAACCAACCACCAGTTGAGGAGCTCAATTACCTATGGAAGGAGGAAGAATAAAAAGGTCAATCAGCAATGAAGAAGAAGAAGACGAAGAGAAGATCAACACGTTCTTTGCTCTGATTGGAAATCTGCAAGAAATGAGGGATCAAATGGCTGCAAATGGCTCAAAAGGTGAAAAGGAAAGGGAAAGGGAGAGAGACATGAAATCTAGAGGGACCGTGTCCTTCGAATTGAAAGATTTCATGGAGTGTGTGCATTTTAAAGGTAATGCTGCAATGCTTCCTAGTTCTTCTAGGAATAAAGAACAACCCAAGGAAGAAAAACAAAGAAGATTAGATCTCAAACTTTCACTCTGAGATTATCTAGGGTCAAAATTATGTTCTCTGGTGTTGTAGTAACTGCAAAATAGCATGAGACAAGATAAAATATTGAGTGCTCAATACGTGCTTTGTTTCGTCCTATTTCGTTTCTTAGCAGAGTTTGAATTTGACCATTGTGTTGTGTGATTTTGATGGTCTTATCTAGGTCCTCTTCATTGTTGTGGAAATAATGTGACCTATTAGCTTTAGCCCATTCAGTAGGCCTTGTGGCATCAGTATTTGGCATAGAATACGAATATACCTGCCCTGGTTGTTAAGTGTTTCAATTAACTAAATCACAAAGAAAAATGAACAAATCAAGGAAGGTTTGTGTTCGAGTGCATTCCCAATCCATGGAAACATGAGGATCTGAAAGGAGGGAAAGGACATAAGAGGAACTGTGTTATGGTCAACTATTGTATCAAATCTTCACATGGCATCCAAGTTGGTGTCCTTCAAATCAATGATGTTAGGTCTGCTTTACCCAAGAGAAGATGGAACAAGATGATGTTAGGCTAAGCCAAATTCCCTTTGGCTTCTTTCCCTGAATTGAAGGCTAAGGCAAAGACAAAGATTCCTATACTCGTTAGAAAGAGACCTAACCTCTCCTCCATGCATGAGAGACATCATGAAGAATGAAATCCCACTTACACCTAACCAAGTCAATGCTATTGAAAACCACACTTCCTCTCTGCAATTGAGTATGTAGGACCCCAATTCTCGTCTTCGTCCATTTTCTCCACTGCTTTCTGGGGAATGAGTTTAAGCCGCTTCTTTTTCAATGAACTATTCCAAAAAAATGGATCCTTTTTCACCTCACAGTAGAGTTCTTTTTGTGTTGATTGATGCTTGATATAATTGGATTCTTGACCCTTCCTATGCAAAAAAAACTTTTGATGAGTGCTATGATGCCAAGATCATTTTCAGCCAGAACAAAACTCTCCTTCTGGTAGCTAAAGTCACATAGGGTGCTTGATCATTTCACATGATTCATGCTCATAGGTTAAATACTTGGATATGTCTGGGTCAAATATAGTACTGAGATAAGAGCAAACCTTAATCCATTCCTTCCTCATGTCAGGAATGGCGGGCTGTAGAGAGAATGTGACTAGGTTGACTGTCTCGAAGCTGTTCTACCACTCACACTTGATACCTAATGCCTAGAGCCTGCACCCGACAACTGTGTGCTATTGCCACTACCAAGGGGGAGGAATGACATAACAAAAGGGAAATACTATATACAGAGCTGCAGATTAGTTAGTGTGTATCTTAAACCACTACTCTAAAAAGAGCAACCAAATAAGTGGGGAGCAGGCAATCAGGAGACGAATGTGATGCTTCAGTTTTGTGCCCCCTGCATCAGCCAGGGGTCCAATCAATTAATAGGAAACATTTTATAAATATGAAAAGATCAATCAGCTAGTATTTTTTGATATGAGAAGGCAATAAACTACATTTATAAGAGTAGAAAGAAGGGAGATTTTACATCAATAACAAACGCAAAACAAGGTAAAACCACACTCAATAATGTTACAACATAGTCCAAGCCATCTGAAACTCAACTGCAACTAGATATAAAGCAAGCTAATTATCTCTCCCTATTTTGAAGAAGTTGAGTTATGGGGACTGATTCCCAATTTGGATGGCCTTGGGTCTCCAGCTCTTGGACTAATAGGGCCTCTTCCACCAGACCGAGGACTTGGCTCCCCTCTCAGTTCACTTAAGCGTGGGCTATATGCTTTCTCTGACAAATGAGGGCTATGAGGGATTCTGTGATCTTTTGCTGGTGTTCCAGTGGTGCTTGTCACCTTGGGACTGCATATACGCCTAATCTCACCTCGGCTTCTGGTAATCATCTCATCCAAAATTTCTCCATCCTCTGCAAATGAAGCTGCAGCCCCCAGTTCTGTCCCCTGATTGAAAAATTCCAACATTCCATGAAGACGTCTTATGAAAAGATTTATCACGCGAAAGTTATATATAGAATGACGTGACAGTGGGCATTTTTACAATTATGAGCCATAATGGTGGCAGTTTAGATTTGAAAAAGACTGTGACCAGCGGATTCAAAAATATTGTACAAAAAATCTATCAGTATTGCATTTCCTTTACTAACAAGGGCCGCGAAAGATAATAGACGTGATTGTGGAAAGTTAAAAGAAAAGAAATCATACAGCTGCAAGATTGAATGGTAAAGCTGGTGCCTCTTCAAACTCTGCTGCATCTAAATCCTGAAGATGTGCCCCTTTGAAAAACTTGGGCAGAAGGTATTGTCTTACGGGAACCAAAAGCATGATCATCAGAGGGAACAAAACCCCAGCAATTGGTATCCATGTAATCCCAAAGCAAATAAGCAAGTATATGGTTTGGAATAGTGTAAATAGGGCAATTGACTTGAATGGAACAGTTTCTACAAAAGTGGCATGGTACTCCTCCAGAACTCTGCAGAAAAAGAAAGTCAATTTCTTGAAAATGGTTGGCAAAATTGAAGCCGGAAGAAAGAACTAAAAGGAACGTGTTTGAAGCCTTACTTGTATCTTCTGCTTGGAGCTGTAAAGAGAAATAATATCCTCTCCCAGAACTGATTACCGGGTAAGCTTTCTATTGCCATAAAGGCAAAGTAACCCCAAAGGACTGAGGTAGGAATCATCTTGAGGAAAGGCATGGCAGCCACACATGCTCCCACCATTGTGGCTTGGAGCAAGTTACTGAGACGCTGTTCTTTGACCTCAACAGGCAGCAGATCGTCTATCTCCTTATCCACGTCAAAAACTGTCTCGTCAACTGGGGCATCAATGTTTCCCATGCTTGAAGCTAATTCAATTGTCGTTTCTTTTAGTTCCTTCAACCCCTGGTCATATATTGGCATGACTTTCAGCTATAAAAGAGCAGTTTAAAAGAAATATCATTCGGCAGAGATGGAGATGGAAATGGTTATTGGGATGAAGTTATTCACCAGCCAATAGAGTACAGCTAGTCTGTCTTTTTTAATTCATATCACCAATTTGCTGAAAAGTCATTTTACCTAAGTTGAATCAACTAGCATAATTTCTACAGTTACATGGTGTTGGAATGCAAAAGGGAGTCTAAGCAGCTGTCTTATGAGGGAATGGAAAAAGATGTGTTTGCAACCATACTCGAGCTGAGGGCTCCTGATAGATGAGAGGGGTCTGCATTTGTTGGTAAGCTTCTTGCATATTCCCATACAACTGCCCCAAGCTTGAGTTCTTTCTCATACTTTTGCGTGCTGTAGCAACCAGTCGATTCCGAAGTAACTGCACAATCAGGAGGTAGTTTTCTCAATGAAACATTAGTCAACTATAAACCTACAATATAATCTCATGCTAAATAAAAGAAAGCCAAGTCCAAAGATGCAGGGACATTTTGATAACAAAAATCACATGTCTCACTGACGAGTGATGAGGTAATTACTTGGTGTTTAAGAGTGGCCAGACTTTTGGTATGCATGGGGGATTGTGGGATCACACCATTAGACGGAGGAATTCCAATCAGGCCACACATCAAAGTCTGTCATCAATAAGCAAGAATGTAGACCATTTTAGTCATCAGCAAAAGCAGGGTAAGAAAGCAAATTAGGTTATGGCAGTGAAACAAGAGCTTGCATACCAAGAACCCCAAAAGGAGTAAGTCGTAATGGAAAGAAGGTGGTTTTCTCAGATTGAATTCCTTCTGCTGAGCAAGTTGGGATGCCACGCTGTGGTCAAAATAGTAAAGTACTGCAATCATTGTGGCCGGAATGAAAGCTCCAAGTATGTACAGCACGGGCACATTGAGCATGTCCTGTCAGTTTGAGTTGAAACCATCAATTTACCACCAACTATGAGTCATCGTACCTAAAGTCCTCTGTGATCAATTTACACAGTGGACTTTTTGGTGGAAACTAAACTTGATTACATGCCTTAATAACTGTCCAGTTTTCATATGCACCAGGAGACCACGGATTTGGGCTGAAGAGGCGACGTGGGATTCCTTTCGGAACACTTCCAGATGGAATGTAGGAGATGGCTGTCCAGGCTAGAACCATGAGTGGCACACCATAGTCTGCTATGAGGCTTCTAAGCCAACCTGCCGAAGACACTTAAACTATCAAACTTTATTTTGTCCACCATAAATGACAAAGAGCATCTTTTAGAACAATGTTCTAAAAGTTGCTAGGCGCTAGTCGGGCGGTCGGCCACCTTCGAGCGATTAGTTGGATAAATCGGCAATTAATCGGTGCATATTAATTAGTAACCAGCGATTAATCGTTAGACATTAGTCAGACCGAATTGGATAGACCCCGCCAGCTATTAATCGTCGATTAATTCCTTGTTTTAGAACACTGCTTGTAAGCAATGCTTAATCTTTCAGTTGTTACAGAGAATAACCCAAGTTAAGTATATGTTCTAGAAACTGAAATATTGAAAATCATAATTACCAGTCCCATAGCGCCACGACCTTGCTTTACGGCTTCTTAGTCCAGTTAGCAAAAGACCGAAAGACAGAACCAAAGCGAACATCCCATTTGCAAACCTCCACGAAGCCAAGAACTCACTTAGTTTTGGATTTTCTCGCTGGGGTATGCGAAACTCATCCACAAGTCCCTGCAACCAAACGAACATCAGGATAACACTAGAAAAAAAAAAGTCTAGCGGTTTGAGGTGCTCATAGGGCCTATTTGGTTTATGTATAGGAATAAGGTTTTGGAGTACAGATCCCTTTTGAACCGCATTTTGGGCATTTGGAGGCAACAAATGGTGGAGGGGATTACTCTCTGTCAGATGACCAATCTATTTGTGGTACTGGCAATCCCGCACTCTAGTGCAATTGCTTATCCAATGAGATTATATAATCGCTCACTATTAGTCCGAACGATCAATCGGGTTGTAGATGAATATAGCTTACATAACAAGACAATAAAAACGAATATTGAGTGGACAAAGCCTAACCATGCTTTCTTTGACATCCAAAGGAGTAAAATTAAGATTGGAAAAGAGAATTCATATAACAGTTGATCTTACTGTGATTGCTTGCTGCATGAAGAGCATGGCAATAAGCAAACCAAATAGTTCTCCAGCCAGACGAGTAAATCTGTTGATAATGGAACAAGCTCCTAAAATAGACAGTAAGACCAGCAATATTGCGGTCCACACGCACACCCTGAAAGATTCAAACAGTGACGCCCCATTTACTGGCAATGACTGTCATAAACTCGGAAGAACAAAAATTCTAGAACCAAACTGCAAGATATGAAAAAACCATACAACAAAATACCAGTACTACACTTATCAAAAGGGTAGTGATTTTGCCACACCCTTTTTTGATAATGCCACACCCTGCAAGTGTAATTTTGCACCAAAAAATACACTTGTAGGGTGTGACATTATCAAAAAATGGTGTGGCAATATTATTTCCCTATCAAAAAAACAATAAAACAAATAATACTAGTACTACTAACCCATTTCGGACGAAAGAAAGCTATAACTCACCATCCAGCCCATGCAAGAAACAGGTTGCGACCCAACTCTGGTCTCTCTTTCGCGAAGTTAAACATGAATGTGTACATAATTACTGTGGGCTCTGCAACTCCCAAAATCAGCAAAGGTTGCCCTCCAATGATTGAATGTATAATCCCACAAATTGCAGTGGATGCTAAGGTTTGAACCGCAGTCAAAACTCCTTCTGCAAATCGAAGGAGGAACTTAAATCATTTTACTGTTGAACGCAAAGCCTCCCTACATACTCCCTCCGTCCCATTTTGTTTGTCCATTTAGACTTTTCAAATGTCCCAAAATATTATCTATTTGACTGTCAGATGAACCAAAATTCCCTTTTCACCCTTTTTTTCAAAAATGTTGAATAATAAATGTGAAAAGTTGTGTCTTTTTAGGTGTAATCACAGTGTTCCCAAAAAGAGTTGGATTTTTAAAATTGGACAAAAAAATTGGGAAGGAGGCAGTATCATTGTTGAATATTTCCTTATTTATGGAAAATGGAAGTGGTAAGTTGCAATACTATGGACTGAGACACATCTTTTGGAACCTTCAAGATCCATTCAAATTGTATAAAAAATCTCAATGACACGAATAGAATCAGACTTCTGCACAGTGTAATAATCATACCAGTACTTCTATCCAGTTGTTCCCCAAATGAAATAACTGGGATTGCAGAGGCAAAGAATATATAAGTGGTAGGAGCCAAAATCCTGTAAAATTTCGTTAACATGAGTAAAAGTACTCCATTAGAAATTTCCCAAAAAGAGGAACAAGGATTAAAAAAGAGGAAAAGCTTATGCAGTGAATTCAGGAGTTTTTTTTTTTTAAACTAATGCGAGCTATATATGTATACATGTGGTGAGTATATACCTGAAGCCTGCTCTGAAGCCGCCAGTCCAATCTTGTTTGTAGCACAACAACCTTCCGTTAAGATCATTCTTGATCCCACGAAAAGGCACAAAAGTCTCTTCCATAGTACTACTCTCTCTGTTACCACTGGTGCAGTTGTTTCTTCTTTAATAGGATCTCGGGGAAAAGGGTCAAACCACTTAAAAAAGAGTGAAGAGATATATCATCTTTTTAACGAACCCATTGGGCTTCAACGTCAAATATTGCCATCGCCATTGAAAGAATCCCAAAATTACATGACGTGAGTATTTCTAAAACCTTTTTGATATACCCAGATGGACAAAATCACAAGTGAATCTAAAAACTCTTTGAACGTTTCCAAACAGGAGTAGAGCAGTTATATAGCATTCTGATTCAAAGAAGCAGACCAAGAAAGGTGCGCCCAATTCAAATAAATCGAACGTAGAGAATTAGTTCTTCCAAAGCTCTTTGGCTTGGGGTTTTGAGTGATTTTTGCAAACAATGTGTGCGCAGAAAAGTAAGAGACGAAAGATCCAAATATATAAGCTGGAAAAGGAGGTGAAAAGGAAAAATGCAGATTTGATGAGCAGAGAGAGAGACTGAGAGAGAGAGAGAGAGAGAGAGCGCAATGCGGGGGTCAAAAGGAAATGAAAGGGGACTTCACCGTCATTGACTCATTGCTCTCAACTCTCAAGTAGCGCCTACACTTTTTGTTATAGGTAATTTGCAATGCATACAGAGACCCATCAAATACTACCACTACCAACGAAGCCTCTACGGAGAGAGAGAGAGAGAGAGAGAGAGAGAGAGAGAGAGACAGTTCAAGACAAGCTGGCTTTGAGGTTTGGCAGTAACTGCTGGTTTAGTTAATGATTTACACATATTTTTTTTTTGATTTACACATAAAGAAAAGAAAAACGAAACAAACTTGAGTAGTCTTTGCCCAAATGTTTGGTTTGGTTTTTGAAAAAAATTTTAGTAGGAATAATAAGTGGAGAGAGATAGAGAGAGAAATGTTGAAAGTAAGGAGAAAAATTTTGAAATTTTTTTTTTGAATTATAAAGAGAATAAAAAATTTTAAAAAATTTACTCCCTCCGTCCGGATTTAATAGTCTTTTTTGGGAGTTCGTGCCATTTTTCAATCGATTATATCTTCCAATTTATAATGTTTTACGTGATTTCGAATATATTGTATTATAGAACTAATCGAGATCTATCAAACAAGATTCATATTCGATATGAAATTCATTACGAATTTTAAGATATAACCCATTTTTTAGCCGGTTAGAATAGAACTAGGAACAATTAAATCCGGACGGAGGTAGTACTTGCATCTCTATGGAGTATAGATAATTTAGATTAACAAACAAAATACGCTGCTGTGCTGTATAACTATAAACCAATTGCACATGCTGAACAAGTACTGTAGACTACAGTACTATTCATTATACACTCCTACTCAATTGTCAAACTAAAATCATTACTACTGTTTCTGGCCTGAAAAAATGATTACTAGTAGTATTTTTTGTTACTCGGTCGGAGAATATTATACTTGTACTCATTCTGTTCCAAAGTAGTATTATTCAGTCCGTAAAACCCAGTTCCAGAACATTTTCTTAAAAAATAAGTACTTCTTTTATATTTTCAAACTTAAAAATAATGTAAATAAAAAATAATTTTTCAATTTTTTTGCACTGTATTAAAGATATCAATCAAATCTATCAAACAAGATCCATATTGATAAAAAAATTGTTTGCGTAAGCACATGATTTTTGAGTTTGAAATTGCCTTCTTAAAAAATAAGTACTTATTTATTGTTCGTTCTGGATCGAAGCCTAACAAGACGAGAATTATAAAAAAATATTTTTATTACAATTTACGTTATTTTTCTTACATAATTATGAAAAATATACTCCCTCCGTCCCTTATTTAGAGTCCAGTATTCCATTTTGGGCTGTCCCTTAATAAGTGTCCATTTTGTAAAGTTAGTGAGTAAAAGTTGATATATTGTCTATTTTGTCCCTAAAAGTAGATTCCATTTTGAAAAGTTAGTGAGTAAAGGTGTAATGATGATGGGTAAGTAAGGAAAGTGGAGAAAAAAGTTGATGTGAAAGGTATAATGATGATATCTTTTTAATAAGTTGGAGTTACGAAGTAGGACATTTAAAAAGGGACGGAGGGAGTATATATTTTTATTACGATTTACGTTTGTGATCTCACATCTATGGGCTTGCCATCTACTTGGCTTTCTTGAACAGAGTTTTGATGACTTCGACCAAGAAGGGCCTAGTGGTCTTCTAGTTTGCTGCTACTACTTTGTTCTTGTACGTTATTGATCTTGGTTGCTTCCTTTCACCTTTCTTTGCAACTCTATTTAGCCCTTAATCTGGACTTTATAGACCAACCAATTCCCTCGGTGACAGATCTCTCTACCTCATATTAATAATCATTCTACCACCACACCTAATCACACACCCATACTCATAATAAGGGTAGAGCCCGCACACACTACACATCTAGTGTGTGTGGGCCCACATTTATTATGAATGTGGATGTGTAAATGGATGTGGTGTTAGAGTTTTCCCCAGACTAATCGAAATTTTCCTTGGTTTGAATCTGTCCCTTTCCGCTAAAGTTCTTATTTTTTAAGCACTTATTTTTTGCTTTACGAGACATGTCATTCTCTCATAATATCACCTTAATTCACAAAATAACTACTTATTTTTTTTAGCGCAACATGGTTGATTGCCAGGGCTGGCCCAATGCGGAGGCCCAAGAGGCCGCCGCCTTGGACCTCCACATTTTGGGCAAAAAATGGGACACCCCTTCCTAGATAAGTATATATATTTTCTGTGTGCAATTATAATACAAACTCCTTTGGTGGTTTAGTGATAAAGTGTTTGTTCTTCCACATAAGATGCTTGGGTGCAAATCCTGATAGGGTACTTTTTTGAAGTATCTTTTTGCAGAAAAAAATTTCTTCTATCACACAAATTGGGGCTGCTGTGATTCAAACCTGAGTCCACCGAACATTATTGCAACCCACAAGCCATTAAGGTCGAAATATTTACCATGTTGAATATTATGAATGAAAATTATATGTAGATAAGTATTTCTGTTTATTGTTTTTAAATTAGAAAATTTAGGAAAAATGACGGCTCAGGACGTGTTTTGATAATTAATACCCGGCAAGGACAAGCTAAGAACATTTGTTAAAGTTGAAAATGTTCTTGGCAGGTATTAATTATTAAAACACGTCCGTGGCTGTTATTTTCCCGAAAATTTATATAGGGCACTATTCCACCACTTGGCCTAGGGCATCCAAATACCTTGGGCCGGCCTGTTGATTGCTATAAATTCTTTATGAGGGTTGCTTTTCTACGCACATAATTTTTGTTGCATAAATTAAAAAGACTCAGTGATACTTTGTAACTAACAACAAAAAATTTGAACGTCATTTTGAAAAATGCATTATTTTTAAGTTCATGTTCTATGGATTGGACAATTTTTTTTAAGACACAGGTATTATAATTTATGACAATGTTTAAGAGTTTTGATGGCAGTTAATACTAATTGGTAATTCATTTTTACAATTCTGCTTTTATAACTGCACTCATTTTATTTTATTTTGTCTTCTCGTAGTGTGAATTTACAATATTAACTTTTGCATTTGTATACTCTTTCACACTTGAAATAACAAAGTTGTAAATTCACATCACACAAGGAACAAAAAATAGAGTGTTGTTATATAAAAAAATAAAGGGGAGTGAAAATCATTACCCATACTAATTACCTAAATAAATAATGGCCACCCCATATGGACTTTTATGAGTTAGGTTCGAAGTTAATCATTGATACTCCCTCCGTCCATTTTTAAGTGTCATGTATTTCATTTGTGGCTGTCCCTAAATAAATGTTCTGTTATAAAGTTAGTAGGTAAAAGTTGATACATTTTCTATTTTGGTTCTAAAAGTAGATTTCCTTTTAAAAAGTTGATGAGTGAAAGTGTAATAATGATGTCTCCATAGAGGATAAATATAAAAAAATAATATTTTGAAGGTACAATTATGTTAGACTCCTAAAACTGCATGAAAGTCAAATATGAACATGTAAAAAGGAAGGAAGGGAGTATTTAGTTGGTCTGGGTCCGTATGGCAAACAGGTGCATGCATGGAGGAGATAACCAATTGGGCCTACTGTGACCTGGCATGGTGGACTTCACTGCATATTTAGATTAAATTATACCTCTCAGATCTTCAATTGTACACCGGAACTATGAAGCCGCTATTCAATTAACTCCTAACCATTTTAAATCTGTCAATTTGTTCATGAAAATTGCTGAGTTGGACTCATATGGTGAGATGAAAACCTTAGAAAATAAATTTGGAGGGAAACGATGGTCAAGTGGTAGCTTGGATGCATGTGAGGGCTCCATTTATAAGAGTGCGGACTCCACGCACTTTTGAGTAGGGGTGCAAACGATCCGAGCGGCTCGCGAGCGGCTCGAGGCTCGGCTCGCGAGCGGCTCGAGGCTCGGCTCGACAATGGCTCGACTCGGCTCGGTTCGAGACATAAACGAACGAGCTCGAGCTCGAATGTTGGGCTCGTTTCATAAACGAGCCGAGCTCGAGCTAGTCAAAACTCGGCTCGACTTGGCTCGCGAGCCCAACTATATTATATATATATTATTTTACTTACATATTTATATTTATTTATATTTATACACACACATATATATAAATAAATAAATATATTTATATTTGTTTCATAAACGAGCCGAACGAGCCGAGCTCGAGCTCTGTAAATACTTCTCGAGCCGAGCTCGAGCTCGAGCTCGAGTCCTGCAGCTCGTCACGAGCTCGAGCCGAGCTCGAGCCAACTATATTTTTGGCGAGCCGAGCTCGAGCACACTAAAACTCGGCTCGACTCGGCTCGTTTGCAGCCCTACTTTTGAGGAGAAGGAGAAGCATTGTTCTTTAGAGCACAAAATAATCTCCATTTAATCAGGGTAGATTCACATATTTCAAGCAACTCCTGACACTATGCTCCCTCCCTTATTTTCAATTTTGAAAAAAAACTGATTATATTTCCCATTAATATGCCCACGTCTCTCCTAAGACAAAGCCACTCAACCATTGACTTTGGTGGTAGGACCACTGATAATTGAACTCTGGCCCCGTTTGGATCAATTAATTAATTTATTACTCCTAAGCAAACACTAATTGAATACTCAATGAATTTGAGGGGTGGAGGAAAGCACGTGATACGGATATTATTTTCCTACGTTTTAGTAGGAATTTTCTCCAATCAAATACTATCATGGCTTCATTTTGAAGGAAAAAAGAAAAATTACTAGTACTTGACTACCAAAGAATAAGGTATGATTTGAATAACAAGCTATGGCCACATGAGAATGGTTTGAAGCTAGTTGACCCAACTGGAATATACTCTCTCGCTCCCCAAGATTGATCAAAAAAATTACTACAGTATTTGATGGTCTTGAGGCATCATCACGTCCCTTATCTATCATACTAATAAAAATGTGTGGTTAATAAGGGTGTTGGTGCCACTGAATAATTACTGAAGGTCGGTCATCTTGCACTTGAAATAGCAGACACAGAGAAATTTCCCTACTTGGTTTGGTCACTACCACTGCTGCTATACATGCTTGGATCTTTAATTGTCAGGGCAAATAAGGAGTAACAACAGAAGTCATTATCTCCCGGTGAACATGATTTTCCATCTTTTCTTTTCCTTCTCCCTACAAACCCGTGATCTCTCAGAACAAAAGGATTGTTAAAAATATCTGTTCGCTTGATAACATGACAGTGGAGGAACGGTTCAATCTATTCACCCTGACCCAGTAGTAGTTTCATGGCGACAACGTGGTTTCACTATCCTATCTCTTCTAAATTAATAATGAATCTGGGACTGGGACAGCATTTGAGGGGAATAACTGGTGTAGTTCTATTTAGTACTTCAACTTATTGGCTTGTCTCGTACTGTAGATCGATGATACCTTCACGTACTGTATTGATTGATATAGACAAAACACACATGTTGAAGATTCTTACAATTGCTAGACCTATACTTTATAGTAGTAATTTGCAGAGAGCCTCGTACCTCTGCCAGCATCATCGTTGCTATCATTCCAGCCACCCCAAAAATAAAATAAGACTTCAAGATCAAGAAATATAAGACAGAAAAAAGAGGAAAGTTCATCGAAAACTACCAACAATTAACAGAGGGCCAAAGAGATGATGAGAATCCCTTTTACTAGAGAGAGATTATTAAACCAAACCAACAACAGCTTAATGTTCGTTAACTTTGTCTTCATAGTTGATAGTACATATATTCTATTATAACCTTTTCCTTTTCTTTTCTTCCTCAATTTGTAGGAGTAGTTTATAAGGATCACCGAATTATTAATCTTAAAGTATGTGGGCCATATAGATATGTTGCAGGTATCGAGATCAGAATCAAATCAGACATTCAACTCTAACAAAGTAAGAAAAATCCAACTAAAATGACACAAGTCTGAAGTCCACATCACATAAAAAGGGCCAATCCAGGATATACCACTGAACCCACGACTAGCAAATTCACATTTGATCATGTCACTTCGACATGTAACCATTGGAACTTTTTATTAACCACTTCTAATAAGATAGTACTCCTACTACTAGCTTTTGCCCTCAGGAGGAGGAGCTGGAGAGATGCACACCGCAAGAGTTGCAATCAATACAACTTGCTGTGTAAAGAGAGTCAATCTCACTGTTTGGGCACGCAAGAGGGACCTCCAACAGAACACAAGAGCTAATGAACTATTTTCCACGTAATAGGGCCCTTTAGAAACATAAAATACTTCATAGTTCGTTGGACTCAACACTTTCAACCAACTCATGACACTTGCTAAGTTATAGAGACTTTTATTTACTTTAGTTTTCTTTTTGACAAATTCTCCTTTTTCTTTTCTTAACTGTTGAGTTGCAGCCGAATGATTTTGTCTGGCACAGCCGCACTCATTACAATTCATATTATTGTCACTCATTACAATTCATATTACCACCCAAGGTCGTAGCCTAGTGGGTAGGGTGCCCTTCATATCCCGGTGAGACTCGGTTTCGACTCTTGCCAGTGGCAAGGGGGTGTGGGGTAAACACTTATACCCACTTGCACCTAGGTAGTGCTATGGTGACTGTTTGTCCTCTCGGACAGTAGCTATGGCTCGAATCGGACATTCCACAGTGGGTAGAGAGCCCCTATGGTCACTCGCAATGTACTAAATGGCGCTTGGCGGGCGGAGACCCACCTCCAAGCGCCAAGCCGCCTAGGCGGCGCCAAGTAATTCGGCGGATTTTTTTTTTTTTTTTTAACAAACCATTATCCAATCAAACTATATTCCATGTGCCCATAATGCTAGTTCAAACTTCAAAGTACAAACCTCAATGAAATTAAGTAGTAGCAACTAGCAAATAAGTTGAATAAGACAATAAGTAGTAGGGCTTCGCTCACCTTCCTCGTATTATTTTATATATATATATTATTTTTAGGCCACCAAAGGCCTCCAAAGACGCCGCCGCAGCCGCCAAGACCGCCAAGGCGGCCGCCAAACACCGCCAAACCTCCCTGGGCGCCATATCAAATGCCAAGGGCTATTGGCGCGGCGGCAGGGCACCTCCAAGCGCCTAGGCGGCTGCTATTTAGAACAGAGGTCACACCCAAGGGGGGGTTGCTACGCTGGTTGCCCACTCTCACCCTTTTGCTGATAAAAAAAAATTACAATTCATATTATCTAGAAACCAACAGCAGAGACAAAAGCCACCTGTCGTTAATGGCAATATATCAATCTCAATCTCAGCCATTGACTAAGTGGTAGGCCAATGTATATGATTTTTACGGCCATCTGATGAATCAACAAATTCTGAGTGCTAGTTCTTGCCAATTCTGGACTCATGGATGATCTCCGGCCGATGCAACAGACGATAATTGGTTCTAGTGCGTAACTTCAAAATTAAGAGGACGTAAAGTTATGCTTTTTCATATATGAAATCAATCATAAGCACTAAACGACACAGTGAATTCTAAGAGCCACAAAAATCAAGTAACATAAAGCATGATTAATTATCTATGGAAGTCTGTCCCTACAACACATTCCCAGCACGGAAAGTAAAATCACTTGAAATTACATAGTTCATGTAACAGATAACATAACTAAGAAACCCACACAAATAAAACACAAGGAACTATCATATTTCTGTTTGGCTATTGTCAAGTAATCAATATGTCTATACCCAAATATACCGTACGTAATATGCTGCAAAATGCATAAAAAGTCAAAAATACAGTGGCAAACTAGTTAGCTACAGCACTGCAAGGGAGGATACGCATGCAATGGATGCATTCAACCTAATAATGCAATATTCAACTAAAAGTAATGTAACATTCAAACTTATAACTAATATTGCATTATTAACTAATCCTTATAAACTAATTCCATGTATACCCTTGATAAGGATTCAATATACTGATTTGTCTGGAGTCCAATCTGTGCTAATCAAAAGTTTTCAATTCTCTTTTATTGGATTTCAATGTTCATGTTTTGAATAGAAATCTACAGTAGGACCCAAGCTCTCAACTAGAATGTAATTGTAGCCCTGACAAAAAATCAAAATTCCTAGTACCTAACCATTTCTGCAATCTAATCTCCATTGTCCCCATAACCTTACTTGAGCAGCAGACTACTGACATGTGTCATACCCAATCTAAAACAAGCAGGAAAAGGGTAAAGAACAGTACACCCCTCTAGTGAAATGTCTTTCTGCAAAGTAGAGTCATAGTCTTGTGCAACGTGTTCAATACTTCAATTCAGCTCTCAGCAGACATACATAAGCAACAAACAACCACAATCAGATTCACAAAAACTATGCGCCAATACTGCTCATTAAATAACTTTTTCTTATGTATTCAAGCAGGCCAGAAAGATTTGAGGCTTACCCATCGCGTAAACTAGTGGGTGGACGAGAAGACCCAATTCGCAGCTTTGAAGTAACAAACTACATCCGTAGCCCACAATAGATATTCCGGCAAATGTTGTAAACGTGGTGTCCATATGTTGCTTTCCCATGTAAATGGTTGAAGGCCCTCCTCTCACCACAACATGCCTCAGTGGTGCCACAAAACCTCCTGACATAGTTACAGTAATGACCAATAATTAGGAGCATCAGCAAGAGCCAAAAAGAATAAAGAATTATTCAACTCACAATGCCATACTCTGATCTTACCATAATGTTTCTACTTGGCAAATAGACTTTTTCTGACTTATATATCCACGAAAGCAATTGCTGCATCCTCAGGTACTAGTACCATTTCATTGCATAGCCTATATAACTTCTGTTGAAAGCTTTCCAACATCATTACACATGCAAAGATAGTCGATCCAGGTTGCTCTCCTCATGGAAATGCAGTACAAGTTCTTTCAGGAGCATAGCCCAGAGGCCCATTGCTGAATTCAAAATTGCAAGGCCATGAGGAAGGATGATTGGAAGTCCTGTGTCTGCAAGTAATCATGCAGGGGCCAAATAGGATTGCTAAAGTTGATTAGAACAGCTCTCGTCTGGCTGGAAACAGATAGTTGACTTACCGAAGACCACCCATAATAGCGTAGTAGTTAATGAGACAATATTCAACGACCCATTGTATGTCACCCTAACCTTCACTTTTACTTGCTACGTCAAGGAAAGTAATTAACCTGTGCAATCTACACCATCTGCACCAAATAAATAATACCAGACCCACTTAAGTCGATTTTCTGCATAACTTTTTCTGACTGATTGGCAGAACTACTCAAGCGGTCAACTTCACAATACACAGCACTACCTGGAAAATGTGCACCATGCCCACACGCCAATGGCCACCATTGCAGGGATTCAGCCAAGTTCTCCTTGCAGTGGCTCATGGAAATCGATATCTAAATTTCAAGTCTTCCGTGACCCACCTTCCATTGCCCTGACCCTCTCCATTTGCAAAATAATCCAACCTACACGATCATAAGTTAGTACTAATTATGAGGTCACAGAAAATATTATTATATACTAAGCAGATTTCCTGCTTTTGTTTGAAGTCTGGTGGCTGAAAATACTTAAGTGAAAAGGGTTCAGCATTCAGCACACTACCAGGAAAATGTGTGCTACACTCACATGTCAATGGCCACCACTTCAGGAATCAGGAATTTAGATATCTCCTCCCTACGCTTGATATTCCCCAAGTACCAGTGCATATGGAAAAAGGTGTTTTGACAATTCTTTTTCAGTCACTTCACCTCGTCGTTGACTTTATGAGATGTATCGGCCTATTTTCTGTTGCCAACATTCGGACCTTAATCTGCTCTCTGGCCTGAGAAAACAAAAAACGTAAGGAACATCACAATGCGTGGCATCAAGTTCTAGATGCTGTTACAGAAATAACCCAACCTAACTTGACGTGCAGAGAAATTTTATGTAAGAATATTTTGGACGCGACAAGCCAATTTGAAGCTTATGTATGGTGCACTTCCCAGCTTGACCCTACCTCGCAGATGCTGTTAAAGCAAACCACAGTTAAGACAGCCTACGAAACCAAAACATCACATCAAAGGACTCTCAAAACCTGTATTTGCCATCAATCAATTTGAAAGTTCCAATACCATTATTATGTGCATTATTTCCCATTATCTAGGTGTTAGAATCCAAGCCAACCATCATCTGTTGCTACTGGTGGCAAGTTTTTGAGGCAACCAAATTGATCTAACGTTCATAATCCTTTCGTCCTCCCCAATCAAGTTTCTGACACCTAACACACAGTTGTCCAGTAATTAAGAATTTAAGATTATGGAAAAAGAAGCTACGTAATTTGCTAATCCATGTGTTACAGCGTATTATGTATCTTTATGGCCAGACGGTAGCATTCATTTCTTTAGATGTTAGTTCAACGGGGGATTTTGGAACCATGGAACTGAAGAACTTGGAAATTCAAGCAAAACAATAAAGATCGAGGTAGGTGGATGAAACACAAACAGCAAAATTAGCTCCATTGGTGAACTTTGGCCAATGATTCCAGACACATGATGAAAATGATAGCGTTCAAGGCTTCAAAAGCTTTCATCAGTAACGAAACAATAAGTAGGCATGAGAATAAAAAACAAAAAAAAAATCTTTTTTTCTGTGTTTGTATGTTGATCCCAATTGCGATCCAAGGTCATGAACCATAGCCCGAGGCTGAACTAGTGCATTCCGAGGACAGTAAAGCTGATAGAGAAAGCATGATGCCAATCAAGATAGCATTATTAGGAACACCATACATGTAATCCTTAGTATGGCATCACGCATGCGGTGAGCAAATAGTTAGTATTGTATATACACCTGACAATTCTTAAACTGCGATAAAAAATAAAAAAAAACAAAGCAAAGCAAAAAAAAACAGAAAAGACAAAAGTATTCACCACGAAAACTAGCCGCTAAGATGAATAATGTAGGCCGTCTTAGACGACGCAGAGACATCTATTAGAATCGTTTGGACGTAGATTCTCGGTGATATGAAGCTTCCTGCGCTTTTTTTCTTGCTTCCGTTTGCCGGAAGCCTTACTTACCACGCAACTTTTGAGAGAAAAATCCGGAAAGCTTCCTCGGGGGTCACAATCCGCCCATCAATGCCTTGGGCCGATGATCCACACTGTCGTAATCATCATCATCATCAGGAGTTTCTCCACCCTGTATTCAAGAAACTTAACCCTTTCTCAAATGGGGCTTGGAGAAGGGTTTTCATGATCCGGTGGAGTATAATCTTCTTCTCTTCGTGGTCGGGTCGGCATTCGTGGTGATCTTCTCTTTCTTGATCATCTTTCCCCTCCTCTGCATTCCCTTGGAAACCCCTTCTGATTTTTTGGAATCCCTTCTGACACTTCATGAATTTCATTGGGCCTCCTTCCCTCCCGCATTTCATTGGGCCAATTTCCGACGGACTCTGTCCACGGTCCTTCACAAACAAATTGTATCTTCTGGGCCACCGGCCTAAATTTCTTTAATTTATTAAATGTAATGTACTGTTGTTCGTGCAGTAGTTAAATGGTGAAAGATAATTCACTACGATTTTTAAAATACATTTGATAAAAAAAAATTATTTTTTATTTCAAGCTAGAATTTGAATTGAATTTCAAGAACAACTAACGTTAAAAAGGAATAATGATTAGAGACTACATATACACACATACACAAAAAAAAAAACATGCAAGCAGGGCCAAGCTCTTTACTCTTTATATTAAATTCATGGTTGAAGAGACTCTCTCTCTCTCTCTCTCTCTCTCTCTCTCTCTCTCTCTATATATATATATATATATATATATATAGATATTAATTGAAATATTTTTCCGATATAGAATAGAATAGATAATTCTTGCGCTTCGCACTTTGAATCCTAGATCTTTCGTTTTTTGGTAGTTTCGGATGTTTTTAGAAAGAAGCGTTCACATTCGCGTTCCTACATATGACTTAGAATGAGACCACACTGTATGAGAAGCTATTACAAATAAATGTTGTATCCAAATTATTTTCCGCATAGGAGAGGAGGGAGAGGCTGCGTTCACCCCTTCTCTCTCTGCCAAGGAAAGTTCCTAGCTACTCTACTCTACTCTACTACTTCACGTGCTAGCAGCACGTTGTCCAGGATGTCCCCGTGCTGTATATATAAAAGCCGACTGACGAGGAGTAGATATTTTATTTGTTTGTGATCCAAACAGGGATGGAAGGAGTGAGGAACGGGAGAGGTTAATTGAAAGCCAAAACGACAACGTTTTTCCCCACATCAGTGCCTACTGTGGTCCTCCAATCCCACAGGAAAACTTATGTCAAATTTTTTATTTTGATAGGCAAAACTTATGTCAAATTATTCTACCAGGCCAGAATATTAGTTTGCTTTTAATTGATGAGTGGTTACTTTTGCCTTTAGTCGACCATTTTGGTCCTAGTCCCCACTCCCCATCTTGGGAATTAAGCAACCAAGGCCAAGCTCTTTACCCTGCCTTTACTAAGGAGATTATATTAATTCCAATATTTATCCGAATGTCATCCATTTTCCTTAACCCGATGCATGACTCCAATAAGTCATTATTGGTCCCAAGTCCCACCTCCATAAAATTGGAGCAAAGTGTATGTATATCAGTATATATATACGGGGCGGTTCCGGAAACATGTATAAAAATATCTAAAAAACATCTCGTAATTTTCAATCAAATTTTAATGATTCGCGCCGCTCAATGTGATCAGAACGTGATTTTAAGGTTACCTGCGAGAAATCAGCAAAAAAAAAAAAAGACCGAGAAGGGCTTGATCCGAACAGTTCGGAATAATTTTATTAAACGGTTCAAATAAAAATTGCTCAAATCAAGCATTTCCCGGTCATTTGTTTTGTTAATTTCTCTTGGTCACCCTTTAAATCACATTCTGCATATATTGAACGGTTTGGATCATAAAAATTTGATCGGAAACTATGAGATTGAGATTTGAGATATCTTTTAAAAATATTTTTATACTCCAGTTTTCTTCAGAATCGTCCCGATATATACGGAAACATACAAAGTTAGTCTCAGAAACTATTTAAAAGCACATTGTAAATGTTGGGAAAGCAACAAAGGCAATTTGTATATTCGAGACTAAATTAACATTTCTGAAAATATTTTGGAGACCATCCATACAAATAAGTGTGGATTCATCCAATGAGCCCAATATATACTATACTATATATGAAAATTCACCAAACCTTTTGACTAAAACAGTACTACTACGGACGTGATACCAAGCGCACTAATCAAAAGAGGAGTAAATTTTTGAAACAAACCCAACAAGTCAACTTTCATAGTCTCCTCCCTAGTTACACTCGATATTCCCCAAGTACGTTCAAGTGCATATGGAAAGGGGAGTGAGTAGTAGTATTTGACAAGTCTTTTTCAGTCCACTTCCCGAATACTCCTCGTTTACTTTTTTTACACGATCTATGTATGGCCCCCTATTTTCCGTTGCTCACATTCAGAAAGTTACCTTTACCATATATATAAATATACCACCATCTCGTAATCTGATACTATCTGGCTTGAGAAATAACTTGCTTTTATATATATAGCTGTATCTCTGCGATAGAAAGTGAAAAGGTGAGGAACATCACAATGCTAGACATTAATAGCTTCTGTATAGATCAGGCATTCTAGTCTAGAAAGAATCAAATTTCAACTTGAGGTAGAGCTAGAAAAATCTGCGTAAGAATATTTTGGAGGTGACAAGCAAATTTGAAATTCGTGAATTGTGAATTTTGTCTCAACTTTTATCTTTTTTATAGAAGCTAACCACAGTTAAAACAGGCCGTGAAACCAATACATGTGGCCATCAATTGTCTCTTCCTAGTACATACTCCATTAACATGTGTATTATTTCTCACTATTTAGGTGGTTATAGTTGATAGGGGCATAACGACATCCTCTAACATGCATGATTAACTAACAATTAACAGATGAAGCAATATATTAGTATTGATTAATAACTAACAATCGGTTTCACTCTCATCCGCGTTCGAGTGGTGTATTGATTCCCATGATAGCATAATACTATTATCAGTATATGTTATTATCAAGTATTTTGACATTATTATCAGTACTATACTTTTTATTTAAACTATATTATTGTTTATATATATTTCTTAATTAGTCTAGATTTCTTTGTTGCCCTAGTTTGTATAGGTAATTGACAATTTTCTAACACTCCATGCATGGCCAATCGCGAATTGGGGAATTTCGATCCCCACCTCATCCGGTCTATAATATGTAACCTAAGAGTAGTTGTATATTTTTTACGTTATCAGTTGGAGTACTACTACTTTTTGAAGCATATCTAAAACTTGCATGATGTGGGATAATGCGCGCAACACATGCAAGCAATGCGCACAAAAAAGAAGAAGATAGAAGAATTGAACAGATAGATCGAAGAATGCTATATATGATAAGTATTGGTCGAGCTTATGGTATCTAATTAATATTAAAGCATCATATAGCTCAAGCAGTACTATCATATAATTTCACAAATAATTAACTTTCTCAACTTAATAATATTCTAGTCAAGAACATCCTGAAAGAATATCACTTTGCTTTAATTGAATTTCTTTACACAGAGTTAAATAAATTCATCAAGCCTCTTTTGACTGAAACAGTAGCACGCGCGTGAATGTGATTAATTAGAAAGAAATCAAAAGAAAGATATACTCCATATATACAATTAATTGCTAGCCGATGGCCATGCAGATGGAGGATAGGGATTGCGTGGATGTGGATGAATTCCAGCCCTTCTTGATTCCCAGCCCCACAAGGAAGGAAAAATTAATATCCCACCTCATCACCTCATGACCTGACCTCATCATTTTTTTTGCTGACCATAAAATGATGACCTAAGTATTTATGATGCATGCATGCATGCATGCTCTCTCTCTCTCTCTCTCTCTCTCTCTCTCTCTCTCTCTATATATATATATATATTTATATATATCTATCTTCTCCAACTCCAATTCAGTTTTCATATTATATATTTGCATGTAATTAAATAAGAGGACAATAACACATAACGAGCTAGCCAATGAAACTAGCTAGCTCTTACATGCATGCAATGAATGGTTCACAATTTCGATTGTTCTATATATACATCAGATGGCACCAATAAATGCATACAATTTTATAAATCATGCACCAGATTGAATTTGACTTAATTATTTTTCAGGCCGGGTTGTGTATTTGTACTTTTTTTTAATTGTATCAGACCAAAAATGTATTTCTACATTTCCATAACAAACAAAGACATATGTGTATATGTATGTATACACAAAGATTCTTTGTAGAAATTAATATACAAAGATTCCCTATTCAAACATTAATAAAAAAAAATCTGTTAAAAAAAATACATAGAGGTTCTTCGTACGTAGAAAGTAGAAATGCTT
Organism: Rhododendron simsii; assembly: GCA_014282245.1. Lineage (NCBI taxonomy): Eukaryota > Viridiplantae > Streptophyta > Magnoliopsida > Ericales > Ericaceae > Rhododendron > Rhododendron simsii. The sequence continues at coordinate 169,688 of CM024965.1, forward strand.
TAATTTTTAGTGGGATGGAGTCATGGAGGGGATGTTGAAAAGCATCTTCAGTCATGAAGTTCGAAAAACTAATTACTAACTTATACTAGCATTTATACCCTGCCACTAATGATCTTATTTAATTTATCTTGTTTTCTTCACAAAAAGTGAACTCATACATACATACATACATACATATATATATATATATTATATCTGCGGGTTCCTAAAGAGATAGGTACAGAAAAATATATTATTCATCGGTAAATATAGCAGCTCAAATAGCATGCCTTGGAGCTCTGAATTTTAAAACCTCATGCTAAATACAAAAATGGAAACCAAATTGCATGCAATTGTGAGTAATAAACAAACAAAAAAAATTGTGAGGGAAGACTCGTGTCGCCAACAGACCAGTCGAGAAACAGCTTATCCAAGAATATCCATATATTTAGTGGTTTCACCCTTATGGCTAGACAAGAATTAATTAAAGCATATATATAAGAGAAGTAATATGCTAGAATATATAAAGACAAGTACATTCATATATGTGCTTCATCAAGAGTGATTAATTTGAATTAAGCACCGTAGACAACTCCCTCTTAGGTAAAATAAAAAAAAGGAGAAAATTAATAAAACCAGAAGGCAAATTTTAATTGAATTACTCAAACGTACGTATAACTGAAAATATTGCACCTACTAGAATTTTTCTGTGGAAAAGTATATCAAAAATCGTGACTAATTAAGTTAATTCAAAGTTAGCTTAACTTAATTCATACCAAGTTTGCATACAATCCTCAAATTCAATTTTTTTTTTCTTTTATACTTCTTTTGAATATGGAATAGAATGCTGATTTTGGCGCTCCACTTTTATACGCAAGCGCTTCACTTATTACGTGAAGTTACTAGTAACTTCATGAACAAAGTGGAGCGCCTGCGTACAGAGTTAGACCACGAAATTCAATTTTCTTTGGAATATAGTTGTCGTGAATGCCAAAAGCATCCTTCCCTTTCATTCGTTATTCTTTTTTCACTTCAAAGGTACGGTGTTGAAAATTCCTGAAGCCACAAAGCCTTTGGACCGAACCCACTCTCAAAGCATAAAGTAATTAAAGATCATAAGCTTATTGTTATTTATTGTGGTGGATATGTACGTAATATTCGAAAAGTTAATAGGCTTTTAACTAAAAAGGGCTAAAATAACACAGGAATTTGATGCCCTATACCAATATGCATATGCTCATTTGCAAAATAATCAATATTCTTTAAACCTACAAAACTTTTTTTTTGGTGGTCATCTAATTAGTTCTGACTACATACAAAAGTGCTGTTTATCTTTTGAGTAGCTGTTCTACCGTTGCATATGGAATTTAGTACTATTTACAACAACAATGGGTTGTATTTTAGAATTTGGAGGAACTTGAGAGACCTGTGGATTATGCCACAGGTTGTATTTTATTCACTACGGTTGTTCATTTTGTAAGCCATACAAATAGATCATCGAAGCAAAAAATTATTTTCACTGGATAATAGTAGAAGTCGCGCGTATGATAACAAATACGTTATTGCACAATGGACTTTCAATAGATAGATAGATATCTATGTTGGATTAATGAATCTAGCTACGTACTTTGTTGCATTAATGATTTAAAACATTGATCGAGAATTACAAAATTAATAAACATTTGATCTTATCAATTAATTGAAATTCATGGTGATCAGGTCTTCAATTAATTTACTCAAGTAGTCCATTTCAAAGAGTAGTTGAGGGAAGTGCGCTAATTAACTCCGATGTTATACCATCTGATATTATTGTCACATAGGTTTGTAGTAACAAAAAAAGAGTTATATATATTTTAATTGTATGTTACATGATCATCATATATATAACACATGAATTAATGCATGCATGAATAGTCAATCATATATAGATCACATGCAGATGATCGGCACATCGATCACTACTTTTTTAATTTATTTGCTAACCCTAGCTAGCTAGCCTTGTTGTGCATATATATCCACAAGTACGTAAGCAACCTTTTCAATATTTATATTAATTGAGTTTAGTTTAATTATAAATAATCCTAATTCTGGCTGAGCTTATCTATATAACCACCCCCTTCTCATCATCCCATATATTCATTGGACAAAAGCCTACGTGCTAATCCAGAGTACTTAAAAAGAAGCTGTACGTCTTCTCCATCTCTAATTAAGCTCCATCGATCGATATAACTAAATCTAGTACGTAGCTAGGAGTAATTATATCCAGGAAATCTCTCTCTCTCTCTCTCTCTCTCTCTCTCTCTCTCTATGGATTCCAAATTAGAGAGATGTCATCGTGAGTGTGTAGCTAAAAAAGAAGAAGAAGAGATGACTGCAGAGTTGAGAAAAGGTGCATGGACATTTGAAGAAGACTCGAAGCTCATCGAATGCATTTCCATCCACGGTCCAGCCCAATGGAGCTACCTCGCCCGCACTGCCGGTGTGTACCAGCTTTATACTACCTCTAAACACCAACCCTTCTTTAATTTCTCCTTCCATTCATGCATTTATTTAAATCTATATTTGTATTGTATATATATACATCCACTAATTAACCTTCCGTATAATTAGTGCATGCCAAATTTAATTTAATTATATGGATGCATGAAACCCCGCAAGCCTTATTTGGGACATGCTAATTAAATTTCGTGGAATTGGAATCTTTACAATATTCCAATACTAAACCTGGACGGACGTCCTTGTAAGACAATTAATCCTACATTATTATTCAAATAAACGTATGTTGGTAGCACAGGCATCTTGACCTACGTACGTTTGAACTTCCTCTAACTTTGCATATCCAAATTTTTATGTTTATTTTGTAGGATTGAAGCGAAAGGGGAAAAGCTGCAGATTAAGATGGTTGAACTATTTACATCCAGATGTTAAGCATGGAAACTTCACCCTTGAAGAACAAATTCGCATCCTTGAACTCCACTCTCATTGGGGAAATAGGTCCGTACTACAGTACTACTCCTACAAATTTACACACACACACACACATATATATATATATGTATGTATGTATGTATCATGTGTTGGGAAAAATTCAATCGTCAATTTTCAGAATATAATTCTATTACAAAACAACATAAACTGGACGTTACAAATTACAAGTCGATTTGGAAAGAGATACAAATATCGATACAAAAGTGAACCGATTTCTGTGTTACACACAGTGTCCTTAAAATAGATTCTTCCCCTGCCGGAGGGTGTTGAGATTGAACCGGCGTCTGTCTCTCAAGAGTTATCTGGTTCGGACCACTACCCACAGAACACCACTGCGAGTAGCCTTGGCGAACTGGTTCAATGTCTGCTAGCCTCTCTTTCACACAAAGAATGAACTTAGGAAAAATAGTATGGAACTCGGAATTGGTGTCTCGATCCAAAAATGAGAGTTCATACTTATACACATCAAGGTGACGTATTCTTGAGTTGTATGGAGGAATCAATACATGAAACTCCCAAAATGAATTCTACCATAAATCCCACAGAACACCACTGTGAGTAGCCTTGGCGAACTGATTCAATGTCTACTAGCCTCTCTTTCACACAAAGAATGAACTTAGGAAAAATAGTATGGAACTCGGAATTGGTGTCTCGATCCAAAAATGGGAGTTAATACTTATACACATCAAGGTGACGTATTCTTGAGTTGTATGGAGGAATCAATACATGAAACTCCCAAAATGAATTCTACCATAAATCTCACGTCATGGGGGTATTAACCATCCGTAACCGCTGGACTTTAGAACTACCATGTCCAGGTTCGAGGAACCAAAGTGGGTCTGTTCGGTTGCCTCGGGAGATCCTTCGAATTTCCCAAATTCATTCACAAATTTTCAAACATCATGTATGTTTAATGTTCTTTTGTGTGGTTTTGTATTGTTTCCCTTCTAGCTAGTTTTGCATGTTTACTACTGCTTGACACTGGGATGTACATATTGAAAAATACTCCATTAATGAAGGTGGTCGAAGATAGCTCAGGGGCTGCAGGGACGCACAGACAACGAGATAAAAAACTATTGGAGAACCCGAGTTCAAAAACTTGCAAACCAACTCAATTGCGATGTCAACAGCACACAATTCAGAGACACCTTGCGTCATATTTGGTTACCCAGATTGCGGGAGCGAGTCAAAGAGGCCGCTGCGGGTTCAGCCCAATCTTCCATGGTCCAACCCACAAACACCACGCCCACTGACCTTATTGCTAATTGTAACAACACAACAACCGGATATGGACTCCTGGACTCGAATTGCACCAAATCCGAGACAGTACCGGATGATCAGGAAGCCAACCAAGTGTCTCCAGCTTCAGACTTGATCAGTACTTATGGAGATCATCATGGTGATGTTTTGTTAAGTGGTAGTAATTGGTGGGAAAATATTCAAGAAGGTTCGATTTATACGGACCAGCTCATCAGTACATCGGCCTCTTTCTCTATCGGATACTACTCTGAAGTACGAGAGGAAGGATATGGGTGTCGCATTTTCGAAGAAAGCAATCGTTGGTTAGGTGGTGGAGACTCCTTCGAGTACTTGAACGATGATAGTATTTGGCTCAGACATAATCCTGCAGCTACCTCTTTATAATGACGTACTTCATGACTTCTATTCTTCGAGAGGGGAAAAAAACATGCAGTATACTATACTGTATACAACTATCAGTCTTTGTGTAGAGTATAATAATGTACGTAAAAGATAATGAAAGAGTGAAAAATCTGGCCGGTTTGGATAGATTGGGCCCATATATAGTGATTAATATATAGGAATTTAGGGATGTTTATAATCCTGTGAAAACTCCGGATGTAAAAAAAACGTAAGAAAAAGTTTGTGTGTATATATAGATGGGCAAAGTACGGAAAACCTCCCTGAGGTTTGGACGTTTGGCAGATAACCTCCCTGACGTTAACTAATGAGCACATAACCCCCCTATGGTTTTGGAGTAAACTGCAACCGTTAGGTTTTCCATCCCATTTGACGGTATGTGTGTTGCACGCGCCTGGATTGCGAGTATTGACCTAAAAAACGTGTTTCCCTCCAAAAATGATATTTGTTCTTCCCTTAATGCCCTTTGCCCATCTCTATAAAAGATCAACCCTAGTTTACTCCTCATATTTCATACCAGGTTTCCAACTTTCTTGCCAACTTCTAAGGTAAAATATTTTACTTCTTCTATGTAAATTCATTTATAATTTTTATAATTTCTTCTTTTTTTCCCCCCCTTTATTTTTTTTCCTTTGCCCCCGCGCCGCCGTTCTGATTTGTCTCAATAAGGAGATTCAAAAATGTAAAATTTTATGATTAAAACTCGATTTTTTTTTTTGAATAAAAATGAAGTAATTAGTGGCTAAAAAAACTTTAAAAATCAGGTTTTTACTCTTTTTTTTTTCATTTCCAAACAATAAAGTAATTTTGACAAGGATTCAGAGGCAGTATCAGAGAATTTCCTGGAAGGCGATGATTGCAGCGATTGTACAGTTTCGGTCTTCGTTGCGTTCGTTGAAGCTACCGTTTAGATTTGGATTAAAAAGTCAAGTGACTTTTTTTTTTGTCTCGTTTAAATTTTTTTGTATTTGTTTGTTTTTTGACAAACTTTTTATCCCTATTAATTTGTTTCGACGAGAGAATCGAAAAAATATTTTTTTTTACTTTTTCTCTAATATTTTTTTATAATATTCAAGATAAATCCCAATAATCGGCTTTTTGGGCTTTAAGTTGGATGTTTTCAAAAATATTTGGATAAAAGTTATATAATTTTTTACTTTTCTGATTGGAGTGAATCAAAAATCGTAAAATACTTGTTATAAAACAACAAACGCGAAAAAAGTTGAATAAGGACAAAACGTAAAAAAATCCAAAAAAGGGAGAGGAGCCAAGGGATTGCTTAAAAAAATGAAGCAAGTAATGCATTTTCTTTTTGTATTTGTACGTTCTTATAGCTCAAGGGGTTGGTCAGTAGGTCTTAGAAATGGGGAGAGACACTGAACCCATTTTCTAGCAAAGAACCGAGCTTCTTTTTGCTTTTGTTTCATTTAATACATGATGCGATGCGTACAGGAGGCGAGAGACTCTTGTGCAAAGATGAGTTTTTTAATCCTAACCCATATTATGCTCATTCCAAATCCATTTAAATTCATGTAAATATGGATTGATATGGGTTCAATTAATCTCAACCCATTATATAATATGGGCGGGTTGAATTGAGTTAAAAGTGGACGGATTTGGGCGGATTAAAAACAGGGACGGAACCAGGATTTCATAAACGCGGGGGTCGAACTATGAACAAGAAAATTTTGAAATTTTAAGGTTAAAAAATCTAATAGTTTGTTTGGTTTAGGTTTTGAAAGAGGTTTTTTGAGTAATGAGTGGAGAAAGATCGAAAGAGAAATGAGATTAATAATTGAAAAAAAAAACTTATGACAAACCGTGTGCAAAGAAAGAAATTGAGTTTTGGGACCCAAAACAAACACATTTTTAAAGCATTTAAATGTCTAAATAACATTCAACACAAAATACAATATTTAGGTGTTGTTAACCAAAAAAAAAAAACTAATATTAATATTGAAAAAAAAAAAAAAACTCCAAAACAACGCGGGGGCCGTGGCCCCCATATGCCCATATACAGTTCCGTCTCTGATTAAAAAATATTGGTTAGGATTGCCACCCTTGATTTGATTTGGGCATGCAAAGAAGTGAAATTGCTTTATTTTTCACAAGGGTAACGAGGTCTTTTCGCTCTTTGCCGTTAACAGAGTTACGGTTGCAGTTTACTCCAAAACCATAGGGGGGTGATGTGCTCATTAATTAACGTCAGGGAGGTTATCTGCCAAACGTCCAAACCTTAGGGGGGTTTTTCGTACTTTGCCCTATATAGATTTATGATGTGCCCAACTTTGTCATTAATTTAAGGTTGTATTTGTAATATTGGTAAAAAAATATTGAACAATTACCTATAGAAACACAATTTAATTACGCGACTTATCTACACTCCTTGCTGATAGCTAGGGACGAAAGGTTTAATGGAAAAATTGCACTGATCATACTGAATCAGACCACTTTTAGCAAGTTTGGTCAGTTTTACTAGTGTCACGGTTGGGTTTGGTCTTTTGTAAAGAAAAAGTACTTGAAGATCGATTGGGTCGGTTTCATTTTTTGCGAAAGAGAACTATTTTAGATTGAATTGAATCAAATTATTAATCATATGTATTCTCCATGTTACATAATTAAATACTATCATATAGTTAATTTTTCTAAAATATAGTCGGACGGCACAGCCCAACTTGTATAAAATTTGGTACTCCAATTCCTAGCATTTGTGCATGCCTTCTAAAGGCCCAATCTTGTTTTTTTTTTTTTTTTTCCTTTTATATTTTAGTAATGCAGAGGGTGTCCCGGGTCCTTACAACCCCTCCCACAGTTGTTTCAAATGCTTACGCATGAGATAAAGTGGCCCCAAGAATTACTGTAAAAAAGAATCGAATCTGAAATCTTATGATGAACAAACACATACGTATTAAATTCCAGTCTAAGACTACTCGATAATAAGTACCGCGTATTCCTTGGATTCTCTTTAATTGCTGTGTCTTTTAGCATGGTGTGCACACAGTCACATATGGGTATGATCTCCACTTGCTAGGTAATTAACGTGTGGGTTATCCCATACCCAATACTGTGGCTGCTATATATAGGGAAGTGTGGCGGACGAGGCTCGTAGGGTCGTCAGGAGGTACGGTTCGGTTACTTGGGGTCGGCCTATTGTCTGACGCCCCCCCTATTGAACTGTCACTAGACGGGTGGGACGGCAAGTGGTTCGGCGGATCGTCGTTGATCATGACATGGTCTAGATCCCTCGGCGGACGTGGCGGTGTGGTTCGTTCGGCGGATCCTTGCCGAGCCTCGTGGGGGGTCACCGCGAGGACAAGAAATGGGTTCGGCGACGGCGTGCCGAACCTATAGTTCCCAGTCGCAGCCAGAGTGGCCTGGTCGGCGCGGTGCCTGGGCACCGAACCACCCCTATCCCCTGATGAGAAAAGGAAGTGTTGGATAGGGGGACATGTGGCGTAGTGTTGCTTCCCTAAACAACGGGAGCAAATCGTGGAAGCAGTTTGGGGCAATCCAAAGCTTTTGCTTGATTCGAGGGGGAGTGATGATCAATGCGTGATCTTCGGGGGTGGGTTGATCCATTCACTCCCTCGACCTATATAAGGGACAAGGGTGGCAAGTAAGAGAGGTAACCTAATTACATACGAGATATAATCTTTTCTTGAACTGACTAGACCGTCGGAGTGCCTATCCCGGATCACCACCACCCGGGTTTGGGCACTAACACGGTTGTTTCCTGTGCAGGGTTTCGACCAAGGCCAGCCAACTTACTGGGTCGCTCTTTAAGGTTCCATCGGAGAAAGCACGCCACCACAATTGGCGACTCTGCTGGGGACTCTTTCCAGGAACTATTTCTGGTGACATCTCCTTGGAACCTCTCCCCATTTCTCCACTATATCCAAAGATGAATGGCGCGAACGGACAACGGCTTGGCCTTGCCCACTTTATGAACCCTCAAGCCCGTCAGGACTCCCCGACGACGCAACGGGTGCGGGAGGACCTAGGACTTCTGGGAACCCCTAGGAGGCCTGACGGTACCATAATGACGGGCTCGACCATAGCTGGAACAAGTGACCAAGTGGGAGCAGCGTCGTTCCACATCGATGGGGTCAACCGTTCGACAGCTAGCCTCCTTCCTCATCCACCCCCTCCGCCAGATCTCCCGGTGAGCATGGCGGAGGAGTTGCTGCGGCTAAGAACACAGGTGGAAGAACTCCAAACACGTCGAGATGCTTCTCCCTCCTCGAGATCTAGGGGACGGCGTCGAAGGAGTACAGCCCACCCGGATCGAACTACAGACACTGCTCGGGCCTCCGCCTTTACAAGGCTCGGCCCTTTGTGTCGTATAGACACTAGCGGACGCGTTCATTTGGAATCCAGTCACCGGACGCCCTCTCACAGTGGTCGATCCGGTGATAGCCGTCTGGCCCCACCTCCAGAAACGAGTGCCACGGCTTCTAGCGCACGCACCAGATTCCACGAGCGAACCCCTTCCGAGGTGGCGCCCCGGGCCGGTGACGTAAGGAATAACATGAACCACCGTAATAGCCGTCCCTCCGGACAACTGGATCGGCGAAGCGGTCGGTCCCCAGCCAGGGCTGAGGAACAACGGAATGACAGACGGGATAGGGCTAATCCCCGCCGACCATCTCCGGAGCATTCTGAGCGCCGTTCCCAGAGGCATCCCAGGGGTTCTGTTGACCCAAGCCATGTTCGGAAGGACAGCCAGGGGCTGCTCCCGGAGGAAAGGTGTGAGGTCAGCAGTGACGGGAGGGTCCTAACCGTGGTAAACACCCGAACTGGAGAGCGGACAGCCTTTCAGATGACACAACCGCCACAGGAGCCCGTCCCTAGGAAGGCCCGCCGAACGGAATCTAGGAAACGGAGTTCTCCGGAGCCGAGCGTCGGTGGTCGGGGATTTCAAGAACCGATGTCGGACAAACGCTCCAGGGACGCCGTCCACGAGGCTTGTGTAACACCTTCGGCAGGAGTTCCACCGAGCGGAAAAGGAACGGTGGTAACAATGGCCGGAGATGTAGGGTCACCTTTCTCGAAGGCCATAATGGAAGAGGTTCCACCGATCAACTTCAAAGTCCCGAAGTTCAATACCTACAACCCGAAGTCAGACGCACCGACCCACGTGCAACAGTTCAGATCAATGGCTGCTCTATGCGGACTTAGTGAGGCAATGATGTGCCGAACCTTTTCGTTAAGCCTACCAGATGCAGCCATGCTGTGGTACACGCAACTTAAACCTGGGTCGATCAGCAGCTTCGGTGAGTTGGAGCGTTCTTTCACCTCCCGTTTCGTCGCGAGCAATCGGCGGCCGAAGACGGTCGAGGCACTCACCGACCTAAGACGAGGGATCGGCGAGTCGCTGAAGGACTACTCGGATCGCTTCTACAATGTGTACAATTTGGTCGAAAATTGCGACCAAAAGACAGCGGCTACCTCGTTCAAGCGAGGTCTGGATCGGACTTCTGATCTTTCCAAAGAATTGATGCTCCGGCCGCCGAACGATATGTCGGATTTGATGCAAACTGTTGCCCGATATATTGAACTCGAAGAATACATCGGTGGCTCCGGGGCTGCATTGGTTGCCGATCCGGCTAAATCGGCAGTCAAAGAGGTGAAGAAACAAGTAAACAGCATTGCCAAGAAGGAGGGAAACGGGTCCGGCGGAAATAGGGGCGGCGGCAGATCATGGGACAAACCGCCGAGCGACGGACGGGACCACCTCGCCATCACCACTTTTTTCAAAGAACCGATTTATCGCATGCTCCGTGAGTGTGGACGCCTACCAGGTTTTCGATGGCCAACGGGGGAGGCGGAGAAGCTCGGAACCGCCGATGGGCGGGAACCAAACCAGAGAGTATACTGCTCGTATCACAACGAGCAGGGGCACTACACGACGGCATGCCAGCCGTTTAAACTTTATCTCGAAGAGCTTGTACAGCAAGGGAGAATGGATCGGTGGATAGATCGAAACAAGTCTCCGGATGCGGGGATCCAGCCACAGAACCGAGCGCTGGACGGGGTGGTCCAATGTATTCACGGACCTATGGATCGGAACCGCGCCAACAAACTTCATGATGAGTTATATCGTTCGTCACCTGAGGTGATGGTGCTACAACCATCTATGAAACGTAAGATGGAAGCTCGTCACACCTGGGCGATTACATTCACCGAGAAGGACATGGAGGGGTTGTCACAGCCTCATAGCGATGCCTTGGTCCTTTCGATTCCTGTAGGTCGGAAGATGGTTCGCCGGGTGTTGGTCGATCAAGGAAGCTCGGCAGAGATTCTCTACTACTCTGCGTTCAAGGCTCTTGGCTTTTCAAGGGATCAGTTGTCCCCGGTGGACGCCCCTCTTGTCGGATTTGCCGGGACTCCGGTGTATCCGCTCGGCCGGATAGTGCTTCCAGTATTTGCCGGGTCGGTGCAGCTGGACGTGGAGTTCATCGTGGTGAGTTCGCCGAGCCCGTATAACGCAATCCTGGGTCGAAATTGGTTGCATGGCATGAAGGCTGTCGCATCGACTCTCCACCAGTGCGTCCGGTATATAGGCAAGTTTGGGCAACAGGAAACCATTAGGGGCGATCAAATGGTTTCCAAAAAGTGCTTTGTTAACTCCGTTCGCGGCAGTGGCAAAGTAAAGGAAGTTCATTGGGTCGAAGTCCCCGAGTCAACAGAAGGGAGCGTCCCCGGCAAAGACATGGACGAAGCGTTACAAGGCCCGGATGAGATCGAAGAAAAGGCAGTGGAGGATCTGGTCCGAGTACCAATCAACGAGGACGGTACCCGGTTCTTCATGGTTGGCTCGGGCCTCGACGAAGCCGAGCGTAACATGTTGATCCAGTTTCTCAACGATAACATAGAGGTCTTTGCTTGGACGCCATATGAAATGCCCGGCGTGAGCCCCGATGTCATTTCACACTCCCTGAACGTCGATCCGAGGAGGCGGCCCATCATGCAGAAGCCACGCCGCAGTTCGGCGATGCACGTGGACGCCGTCAATGAAGAAGTTGAGCGGCTCATTGAAGCTGGGGCTATTCGTGAGGTTCAGTACCCTACCTGGCTGGCAAATCCGGTAGTCGTCCGGAAGAAGAATGGAAAATGGCGGGTGTGTATTGATTTCACCGATCTAAACGACGCATGTCCAAAGGATTGTTTTCCTTGCCCGTGGATAAATCAGTTGGTAGATGCCACCGCTGGGTATGCTCGTCTAAGCTTTATGGATGCATACAGGGGGTACCACCAAATAGCTATGAGTGAGGGAGATCAGGAGAAGACCGCCTTTATTACTCCCAGCGGTACTTACTGTTACCGGGTGATGCCCTTTGGCTTGAAGAACGCTGGGGCTACGTTCCAGCGTATGATCTCTCATATGTTCAAGGGGTTGCTCGGCAGAATCCTTGAAGCGTATATCGATGATATGGTTGCGAAGAGTGAGGATGCAGCCGACCATATTCGCCACCTCGGCGAAATATTTGGCGTACTTAAGAAATTTGGTTTGAAGCTCAATGCCGAGAAATGTGCCTTCGGCGTTGGATCTGGCAAGTTCCTTGGGCATCTGGTAACACGCCGGGGAATTGAGGCCGATCCAAGCCAAATCAAGGCCATTCAGGAATTAAGAGCCCCGGCCACGGTGAGGGAGGTGCAACGTCTCGCCGGCATGGCTGCGCTTTAAACAGGTTCATCAGCAAGTCCTCAGATATTTGCCATCCTTTCTTTCAATCGATAAAGGGGAACAGCCGAAGGAGCTTTCAATGGACGGCAGAGTGCGATCGCGCCCTCGCCGACTTGAAGGTGTGCCTATCCCAGGCCCCCTTGCTCGTTGTGCCCAAGGACGACGAGGAGCTCTATCTTTACCTGGCCGTATCCCAACACGCCACTAGTGCGGTTCTAGTACGGCAAGAGGCCAAGGAAGGGGGCAGCGACCAACAACCAATTTACTACATCAGCAAAACGCTTCTGCCCGCCGAAACCCGTTATTTGCCGATAGAGAAGCTGGCGCTCGCGTTAGTCACGGCAAAGAGGAAGCTCTTGCCCTATTTCCAGGGCTTTACAATTGTGGTTGTCACTGAATATCCGTTGAAGACTGTACTTCGGAAGGCAGACTTATCCAATCGGCTATGCAAGTGGTCCCTTGAACTGGCCAATTTTGACATTCGGTATCAACCGCGGACGGCGATCAAGGGACAAGTGCTGGCAGACTTCGTCGCCGAGTTCTCTCCGGGGATGCCGTTTGATGAGGAAAATGTGGCTTCGGTGGATTCTGCCGGCGCAACGGATGGACCTCGGCTGAGTCATCCGACCCACGACGAATACATCACCAAACGGCCTGTTCCGCCCAATCGAGCGAAATTATTCACCGGGCATGCCTGGCGTCTTCATGTGGATGGGGCGTCGAACAGTCGAGGTGCTGGGGCCGGGCTAGTGTTGGTCTCGCCGAGCGGGACGATGCATGAACATGCCCTTAGCATTGGTTTTCCTGCCACCAATAACGAGGCTGAGTACGAAGCCCTGCTTGCGGGACTTAAAACCGCTCGACATCTTGGCGCCGAGGAGGTCCAAGTCTATAGCGACTCGCAACTGATTGTCCACCAGCTCAACGAGGACTATGGAGCGAGGGATTCACGTATGAGCAGGTATGTGGCCGAAGTCAACAGTTTGGTCGGTACATTTCAGAATGTGTTTTTTGATCACGTTGGACGAGATCTAAACTCTCATGCCGACGCACTGGCCGGTCTTGGAGCCGTCTGCGCCCAGTACGACGGCAGTAGGACGATACATCTCGGGGAGATCCCTTCACCGAGCATTCAGGCACCACTAGACGTGATGAATATCCAATTGGAACCAAGTTGGATGGATCCTCTCGTTGCTTACCTGAAACACGGTACGCTTCCCGCCGACCGCAGGGAAGCCCATAAGATTCGGTGCCAGTCTGCCTCGTACTTCCTCGATCCTTTAGATGTCTTATATCGACGGTCGTACACGGGTCCGGACCTTCGGGTAGTCCCTGAACAAGAGGTCCCGGGCATCCTTCAGGAACTCCACGGCGGGAGTGCAGGTTGCCATACCAGTGGCCGATCCTTAGCAGATCGTGCTCTTTCTCAAGGTTACTGGTGGAAAAAGATGGTGCATTCGTCCATTGAGTACGCCAGGCGATGTGAATCATGCCAGAAACATTCCCCTCTCCTCCACCAGCCGGCTCTGCCTTTGCAACCTATCTCTAGCCCTTGGCCCTTTGCCCAGTGGGGGGTCGATATTATCGGTAAACTGCCAAGGACCCCCGGTGGTTTCACTCACATCATCACTGCCACGGATTATTATACGAAGTGGGTGGAAGCCAAGGCGCTCGTAACAGTCTCGGCCGCCGACGTGGAAAGTTTTCTTTGGAAACAAATCTTCACGAGATTCGGGGTTCCTTATGCCATCGTATCGGATAATGGTACCCAATTCGTAGCCGACGCCATCAAGGCTTTGTACAAGAAACGGGGAGTTCAGATGAAGACGGCTTCCGTTTCCTATCCGCAGGGGAACGGCCAGGCCGAAGCTGCCAACAAAGCAATTTCCAGCGGGTTGAAGAGACGACTCGTCAATAAACGTGGCAAGTGGGCGGCCGAACTGCCTGATGTGCTGTGGGGCTATCGTACTACTCCACGGCGCGGAACTGGCCGGACCCCCTACTCGATGGCGTTCGGTGTTGAAGCTGTGCTTCCTGTGGCGGTGACCAGACCGACTAGTCGAACCAGAACCTTCGATGTTCCGACAAATGATGCTCTGTTGGCTACCGAATCAGATCACCTTGACGAGCTTCGCGACGACGCTCACGTCAAGTATGCGGCCTATCAGCAGCAATTAGCTCGGAGCTATAACAAGAATGTGCGCGCACGGCCATTCAACATTGATGATCTTGTGCTTCGGCAGGTGGTTCAGAAGAAGGAACTGAAGAAGTTTATGCCGAAGTGGGAGGGTCCATTCCGCGTGGTTAAGAAGGTCGGCTATGGTTCCTATGAGCTCTCAGAGATGGATGGCACGGCGGTACCGAATCATTGGAATGCGCAGTTGCTCCGAAAGTTTTATGCTTAAAATTGATTTCGGATGTTTGCTTATTCGTTTATTTCAATTTTGAATGATGTTCGGCGGTACAGTTCTTCCATTGTGTTTTTCCGATATTTTGTAATCTGAAGGGTGCATCTCCCAGATTCGGCTGTACCTTGCTTCGGCAGATCCTACTCGATTGTAAGAAGCTGCCGAAGAAGGGGGTGGGTACGGCAAGAAGCTGGGTGTAGTGGGCATAGACAAATTCATGGGCATGAAGTGCAAAACATGAACTGATGCATGAAGTGCAATACAATAACTGACAGGCATGAAGTGCGATCAGTTGAAACGTTGACGATTAATCAGTTGAACATGATAGACTAAACGTTGACGATTAAACAGTTGAACATGATAGACTAAACGGTGACGATTAAACATCATTACAAGTCATTACAAGGATGGGCCTCAAAACAAACAAAAACAAACAAAACACAACCCATCACATTTAACTATCTAGTTGTTGGCCACATCAGCGAGGTCCGGATGCGAGTCGGTGGTCGGACTCGGCACTTCTTCGTGGGGCAGCGTCTCCGGCAGTTCCATAGGGGGCACCACTGGAGGCTCCCTTCGATGATCCACCTTGGGAACTTCGGCATAATCAAGGCCGACCTGGTACCCACGGAGAAAGGAGGAGTGGTGGGTATCTTTCATTCCCTTCAGCTCCCCTTCTCTGAAGGCCTTGGTCACCAGATGTTGCACCTGCTCTTGGTAGTATTCACCGGCCTCGTTGTAGCCGGCGTCACCAGCTTCCTCCAGCTTTTTCGGGAGCTCCTCCTCCGCCTGCTGCTTCTCCATTTTCAGTTGGGTATTCTCCTCCTCGGCATCTTTCAGTTGGAGGAGCAACCGGTCTCTCTCTTGCCGAACGCTCTCGGACTCGGCGACTTGGGCTTCCAATTCTTCAAGCCGGTCGGCGAGTTGATCCGCCTCTTTCCTCTTGGCCTGCAGATCCACCCTCATCGATCTCTTGGTATCCAGGAGGGCATGCATGTCAGCGAAGGCCTTGCTAGCGCATTGCCCGGCCTGCAGTCAGCAATTTAGTACACGAAAAGGAAATCATTCAAGAGTCAGGGTCGGAAGAACACGTACCTTGGCAAGGAAGAGACACAGTTCGGCCATGTTGTTGGCCTTCCCCGTTTGAAGGTTCTCCATGTCCTTGGGAAGGGCTAGGCCCTTCAGGAGGGTCATGGCCAGGAGAGGGCTCTCCTCTAGGCTGTCGTCGGCGGCGATCACGTGGCCATCCGAACATGTGAAGTCTGGAACGAACGCCTCCGAGGGTTCGTCTGGATTGTCTTCGGATCGGCGGGTTGACAGCACCTCCACATCCGCAGCGGTTTTTGCCTTCTTCGTGGACCGTTGGTCCTCTCCCTCGGCGGCCGGATCCGTTTCCCTTCGGCGGATGGGTTGGGACTCAGTCCTTGCACTGGGCTGTTTTTGCTTCTCCTGTTGGCTGGAGGGGATGGGCTCTGTCTGCTCCTTTCGCTCCGGCAGTCCAGAAGTTGACAGGTCTTGGGCTTGGTACTGCTGTTGCAGTGCCTTTCCAGCAGCAGTGGCCAGATCGACGGTCTTTCTTACCATTTTGCTCTTGTCCTTTCGGTGAGCAAATCCGGCGTACGTCGGCGCGTAGTCGAGAAGGGTCGGCGCGTCACGGTTTGGGCACTGGAGCAAAGCAATCAGGTTCGACCACTTGCCAGTAACAAAGAGTCCCTTGTTTGGCGCCGAGCAATCTGCAAGTAAAATGTTAAGAATGACGCAGAAATCGAGAAACATACAAGGCAAATGGAGTAAAAGAGTACCAGGTTTGTCCCCGCTACCGGGGGACCCTCGTACTCGAGGGATTCTATAAGGCCTCTCAATCGCCGATCCGGTTCTGGTTGGGAATGGATAGTCGAGGAGAGGGTTGATCGGTCCCCATTCGAAATTGCCGGACACCTTGACTAGGACGTTGCCCCATTTCTCGGTGTCATAGAGGCGGTCGACTAGGTGATCGAAGTATTGACGGGTGGTGAGGTAGTATTTGTCGTATTTGGGGTTCCTCGACACCATGTACATCAACATGAGGTCCCCCAGTGTGAACGGCAGATTGTTCGACTCGGCCAACCTTATCGCCGAATTGAGAATTCGCCAGGTGTTTACCGCAACCTGGATCGGCGCAAGCTTGTAGTCCGACAGGAAGTAGCGTAGGAAGGGGCTCAAAGGAAATCTAACCCCACCTTCGGTGATGGCAAAGAGGGGGAGTACGATGAAATCTTCGCCGAAGGTGACTCGATCGGTAGATACCCTCTCTACCAGGACGTCGTCGGGGATCGAATATTTCTCCCGAAACTGTTCGGTGAAGCCCCCAGGCCCGTCGCCGTAGAAATGGTTATACGGCATTGGACCAAGCCCGGACGGCAATGGGGGAATAGTGTCGATGTCCCGAGGTGGTCTTGGAGGGGCGTCTAATCCTCCTGCCTCGGATGTGTTCAGAGGATCGGCGGACGATGTAGAGGTACCAGCCTGGGCACCAGCCGCCATCTGTTCGGCGAGATTTCCTGGGTCATCTGCTCCGGCCGTTTGGCATGGGAAAGTCCCCCGGGCTATCTGAGAGCCCCTCACTGCACTATCATCCGATTGAAGCGGAATGTGGATTCCGGGGATGACGGGCATTCCAGGGAATCGGGGAAAGTTACTGGAGCTCTCATTGAAGCTCCTGTATCCTGTGCCGAGGCCCTGGATCGTCTCCAACAGGCTTGGGTAGGCTTCGGGGTCTACGTCTGGAGAGTTGATGCTCGAGTCCACCATGCTGAAGACCTAGAAAAAGAGAAGGGGGAAGGGGTGAGAATTCCTACTTCAGCATGGCTGTTCTCTTGCACCAGACTCCCGCCGAGGGAGATCCATCGAGATCTCCCTCGGAGAAAGACGGGGCTGATTTCCCAAGATGGGAGGATGGGCGCCGGGCCGTACGCAGCAAGGGCCCCCGTCCTGAGGGTTCCAGGTCAAAGATAACGGCCAAAGGCGGCCGAAAAAGTAAGTTTATTTTGGAACGGGCATTTTTGGCATAATGAGGACCTTAAAGCATGATGGGATTTGACAAAATAACCAGTAAGCAGCGGAGATACCTGAAAATCCGGACGGTGAGCGACGGAGAGAGGCGGAGCACTGACGGGTTGCTGGTGGCAGGAACGAGCGCTCTGACGGTCTAGAGCGAGAGAGTGAGAGCAGGAAAAGTGATTCCGCCTCACTCCCCCCTTTCTTATATAATGGTAGAAAAGGGGGGGAAACGGGACTTGGAGGATCTCGCACTGGAACCGAAGCGACACCACGACCGTCCATTCCTGTTGCGCCACGTGGAGGCCAACGTTAATCCGTACTCATGGGATCCCCCGTTTGTGCCACGTATCGTCGTATATCGTCCTACGGTACGCCCCAACCGTTCGATCTCTGATCCTCAACGATCCCATCAATCCCTTCTGCAGTAGGACATCATTGTTCTGAGTTCAAACCATCTTTTCATGTTCCCCGTGGCGTTCGGCGGGAGGAATTCCGAGGCACGGAAACCGCCAGTCAACACCCTCCGTTCTCTAACCAGGGCCGGAAGGAGTTGAGGGGCTATTGTGGCGGACGAGGCTCGTAGGGTCGTCAGGAGGTACGGTTCGGTTACTTGGGGTCGGCCTATTGTCTGACGCCCCCCCTATTGAACTGTCACTAGACGGGTGGGACGGCAAGTGGTTCGGCGGATCGTCGTTGATCATGACATGGTCTAGATCCCTCGGCGGACGTGGCGGTGTGGTTCGTTCGGCGGATCCTTGCCGAGCCTCGTGGGGGGTCACCGCGAGGACAAGAAATGGGTTCGGCGACGGCGTGCCGAACCTATAGTTCCCAGTCGCAGCCAGAGTGGCCTGGTCGGCGCGGTGCCTGGGCACCGAACCACCCCTATCCCCTGATGAGAAAAGGAAGTGTTGGATAGGGGGACAGGTGGCGTAGTGTTGCTTCCCTAAACAACGGGAGCAAATCGTGGAAGCAGTTTGGGGCAATCCAAAGCTTTTGCTTGATTCGAGGGGGAGTGATGATCAATGCGTGATCTTCGGGGGTGGGTTGATCCATTCACTCCCTCGACCTATATAAGGGACAAGGGTGGCAAGTAAGAGAGGTAACCTAATTACATACGAGATATAATCTTTTCTTGAACTGACTAGACCGTCGGAGTGCCTATCCCGGATCACCACCACCCGGGTTTGGGCACTAACACGGTTGTTTCCTGTGCAGGGTTTCGACCAAGGCCAGCCAACTTACTGGGTCGCTCTTCAAGGTTCCATCGGAGAAAGCACGCCACCACAGGAAGCAATATCAAATGGAATACAGCTAAATAAAGACAGTACTCTCTCACTATACAACATCTCTCTCTCTCTCTCTCTCTCTCTCTCTCTCTCTCTCTCTCTCTCTTCAGCTTCAGAGAGGGGCGGTGGGAGGCTGTTTTCACTTTACAAATTGAGAGTAGTAGTAGCCTAGCTAGTAGGCCAGGGTCTCCCCAAAATTGAGAGTACTACGTGGTACTAGGGGTCCCCCATCTATTGAAGTTGAACCACTTATGATAGTAACTCGATCACTGGCATACATATGATCGAGGAAAGCCGCGTGCTGGCCAGAGGATTAATTGAGACCATCTTGATTATCTTTTTAAGTATTTGTCCTTTGGAGATCCCAAGTGAGCCTACATGACACGGTAATTAAATTAGCTCCATCTCCAGAAAATGGCCATTTCAAATATAACTATATCTTTTCCCCGATTGACAATTTGGTATATATCTTACGTGCTGCCAACTTTGTTATATATACATTTCATTCTTTGCAACATATATAATACTGCAAGCACTCGATCCCATGGCTTCAAAATACAATATTCAAGTTCTTCTCTTCCTCCTCTCCCTCTCAACTTTGTTTTTGAAAGTATCTTCTTTGCTGAAATCAGAGAAAGAAGAAGACTACAATAGTTGCATATCGTGGAATGTCAATAATTTCCGTAAGAAGTATAATGCGGAAGTAGAGACTCACGTGAGAATCAATGAGAATTGGGAGCAAAGTTTTTGATTTGAAATTGAGGAATGCTGAGATGAACAAAGTTAGAATCAATGTTAGTCAAGTCGACGGAACCGGTGATTTCAAGAGCATCAAAGAAGCCCTTGATAGTATTCTGTTGCACAGCACCAAAAGAGTGATTTTGACCATAAAACCAGGTGTTTATAGGTACAATTTTTATGGACTAGTTTCATTTAATTTTCATAGCAAGAACTTCTATGATCACATCTTTCTGATTTCTTTTATCTACCAAAAATTGTCTCTTAAGAACACCATTTGCACGTAATCCTGAATGAATTGACAAATAGAAAGAACTGAACTAACTAATTACGTGAAATATTCCAGGGAAAAAATTGTTATCCCTAGAACTTTGCCTTTTATTACATTTTTAGGGGATTCCAATGATCCACCAACTATAACGTGGAATGACACGAAGTCGGTGACTGGAACAACTTTCAGCACTGCCACTGTTGGTGTCAATGCAAGTTACTTTGTGGCCATCAACATGAAGTTTGAGGTAAGGGTCCAAAACTACTTGTACTATTTTTTTTTTCTTTCTAAAATCTCTGTGCATGATTGATCAGTTTTTAGTTCCGAAAATGTTATATCATGTGGTCGGAGTGCGCGAGAGAGAACCCTTCGATCGATGACAATGTACCAATGGGCAACGTATTAATGGTTCCCCGACGGATGTCATGGAAAGCTTTTCTTCTTTTTTTTTATTAAAAAAAAAAAAGGGATTCCCCAACGGCCTGACTACTTGAAACATTTCTAAGGGCCAAGAAAAAATTATGCCCCTTGCAAAATATGAAGCATGTCCCAGACTCCTACTATTTGCTAAATTAATCTTTATATTAGCCGTATGTGAACAATACGTCCTTTCTAGTTAATCATTGTTTCTACACTTACGCCACCACATGAGTACGTTAGCTAGGGTCTTATAAATTAATTAGTCGTTGAGGGAGTATAAAGGAAAAATAACAGAACCGAATATAACACCGATGCACTGGAGTGACATGATCGAGTAACAAACATTTGTACAAAATATAATATTGATGTGCATCATCCCTCACCCTGATGGTCATGTATCTCTCGTATACATGACCATCAACTATTGGCTTGGACCTAAGATGATGTGTGCACCTCCATCTGCTTAATTAGCTTGAACTTGAAATATGTGATGATCCTAATTAACAATACTGCATTTGTGAATGTAGAACACAGCAACACATGACGAGGGATCCGTCGGAGAACAAGTAGTGGCGCTTCAGATCTCAGAGACTAACGCTTCATTTTACAATTGTAGTTTTTATGATAGTCAAGACACGCTTTATGATCACCACGGCGTTCACTATTTCAGTAATTGCTTTATTCAAGGCTCCGTTGATTTCATCTTCGGCTATGCCCGCTCCCTTTATGAGATCGGTCAGCCATTTCCACAACATGCACTACTATTATAGAGTAGTAATTCTTGGATTTAAATTCTTTCCAAACACGTCACACAGATGGCCTGTTGAGATGACTCGTATTCCCCAACCCACCATGGGATCGCGCGGCCAGATGCATGTCCGGACCAACCCATGGGCCATGGCCCAACCAAACCAACCTAGCTATCTACTATTGCGTGGACGCGCGTAGTATAAATATGGGCCTACACCTTGCCAGAGGAAAGAGACTTAAAATGGATAAATTAATTAACAGCCCAACCTTTAACCCTTAGAAACATGGGGCTCAATTACCTGTGACCCTTAATTAGAAACATGAGGCTCAAATTTTACATTACATGCGACTGAATTAACTATACCTTTTGTGTGCATTATTAACTGTGTAGAATTGCACCTTGAACTCAATAGCCAAGAAGGATGGGGGCTCTTTCACCGCTCAAAAGCGCACTAATTCTTCATGGGATAGTGGGTTTTCCTTCCAAGATTGTAAGGTAACTGGGAGTGGATTGGTTTACCTTGGAAGAGCATGGGGTGATCGCTCAGGTAAGGACGGAACCAGGATTTTACCATAGCAGTGGCGAAATGTATACTAAAAAAATTTAAAAAAATGCATTACAATATTAATAGTCATCGGCTCCAGAAAAAATTAAAATAACATAACATAACAAAAACTAAACTAAATGATGTTTGTCATTTACACATGGAGTACAAAAGAAGACTAATTTTAATTTTGGGCATCGATAATGGCATAATAATTAAATTCTCTTAATTTTTTTAGGTTAAGTTGTTTTAGTGTTAGAGTGTGGATTATTTTTTTCTTAATTACACATCATCATTTATATTATTTCACTTTGGCTCATTGAATTTAGTTTTGGAATACTTTTTTGGGTCTCCTTTCATGAAAACAAAAATAGAAGATTTATGACTAGTATAGAATAAAAAATAAGGAAAAAAACCTAACAGTGACGAGACTTTATATGTTGGGAATAAAAAAAATTGTCACATATAATAATTTTATTTTCTAAAATTCTTGTCGTGGTGGTCACTGCCAATATTATAGTGTATGGCCATTTATTATAAATTCTCTCACCAAAAGTGCAATCAGAAACTCTTAACCAAAACTCTCTCTTAAATCGAGTCTCGCAAAATACTAATTTCCACAAAAAAAAAAAAACAACATTTACTGGCTTCTCCAATCCAAATGAACGAATCTTCAATCAATCAATCAAACAAACAAACAAACAAATTAATGAAGTGCGGAGTCTTCCAATATTGGATTTGAGCAAAAAAATTCCACACACAATCTTTCTCAAATATGAGAATGACTGTGTGTGGGGATAAGCTCATTTAATGTGCAATTGAGACATTTCGTTTGTTTATTTTAGCAGACTTTCAGTGAAGACTCCTGCAGTCAGCTTCAATAACAATGTATCAGGCCCTTGTTTGCCACCAGCTGATAAAGTGGGGACCTATTAATTCAGTGGGAAATGAATTTCATTCGGTCCTTTTGATTCCCTCGTTCAACAATGAGTTGATAATATTCTCTCATTAGACACCAAAACATCATTCTCAATTAAATGAAACCAAAAAGAGAGACCAAGACTATTTGAATAGTACACATACGTACTTGTCAGCAGGATAATTCCCAGGTCAAGAAATCCTCCCATAGTAACTTCTGATATGGTTCTTAATTCTCGATCTCGTGAATGTTATAATTGGAATGGTCTCGAAAGACAATTTAAGGAGTCTATCTCCAACTAATTAATTAAAAGTGGCACGAGATACTGAGATATACGTGATTATAAAAAGTAAGGAATGCAGCTGTCTCCAAATAATGTTTTCTAATGAACCTGGCTATATTTGAATCAGATTGGTCAATCTTAATCTTGGTTAGCTCATTAGTTTTGGTTGCATAGTCATAGTCGTAGATTTGATTGGGTTCAAGCAAAAGTAAAATAAATTAAGAATACAAGAATATCCACGTACTCATTAATTTCCTTATGCTGGCTTGAAGACTCAATGGGGTATTTTTCTGCATTACTCGATATCCAACCTAATAGAATGACTAATTTGGAGATAGATCTCATTCACCGTTTATTAGCAGGGATTCAATTAAAGTTGAGATAAATTTTGTAAAGACTGATCCTCAATACAAAAATGCATTACGAAAAAAAAATTAAAATAAAATTAAAAAAAACACAAAAATGCATTACAATATTAATAGTCATCGGCTCCAAAAAAAATTAAAATAACATAATAAAAACTAAACTAAATGATATTTGTCATTTACACATGGAGTATGGAAAAGGACTAATTTTAATTTTGGGCATCGGTAATGGCATAATAATTAAATTCCCTTAATTTTTTTAGGTTAAGTTGTTTTAGGGTTAGAGTGTGAATTTTTTTTTCTTAATTACACATCATCATTTATATTATTTCACTTTGGGCCATTGAATTTAGTTTTGGAATACTTTTTTGGGTCTCTTTTCTTGAAAAAAAATAGAAGATTTATAACTAGAATATAATAAAAAATAAAGAAAAAAACCTAGCAGTGGTGAGACTATATAAGTTTGGAATAAAACAAATTGTCACATGTAATAATTGCATTTTCTAAAATTCTTGACGTAGCGGCCGCCGCTATTAGACCCCCCTGGTTTCATCCTTGGCTCCAGGGTAATTTTCTCTTACACATACATGGACAATGTTGTTCGTCCCGAAGGATGGGATGACTGGGACCATCCGGAGCGTGAACTGTAAGTCCATTGCAAAATTTAAAACAACACAAAATCATAGCTGTATGATTTGTAGTATTTTGAATTAAAATTTACTACTAACTCTCAGCATTCTCTTCTCTCACTTAATTTGTAGGACTGTTTATTATGGAGAATACAAGTGTGGTGGCCCAGGAGCCAATTTCACTAGAAGAGTGCCGTGGGCTCGCTTATTGACAGACAAAGAGGCCGAGCCTTTTATAGGAACCAACTACATCTATGGGGATACCTGGCTTATCAACCCAGTCATCAGAAATAATTTAGATTGCAATCCATGTTTTGGTATATATGCAATTAATTAATAATACGGGCTCATATATATTTTCTTTTTGGATATTGCTCACATCATTTTCAGAATTTTGTGTACAATTTCATTGATATATATATATGGGCAAACGTTAGAGCTAGCTCTTTATATATGTTTAATTATGTTCCATTAATTTGAGTTATACAACATTCCAAGCAATCGATTTGCGGATCCTACCCAAACACGGGGAAAAAACGAAAGAAAGAAAGAGGTCAAGAATCAAATAGGATCGTAGTAATTGTGCTACGTGCGTACCCAATGGGTGGTATAGAGACTACCTGTACTAGTATTGGTGGATATAAGTTGGGACAAAGCTGGCCGGCGGACTTTCTCGTTCTCTAAACTAATGATGTAATCAAATGATGATAAAGAAACATTTAGTTGGATGAACAAATTAAGAAGAGGTGATCGAAGGCAAAATTACATAAAAATTTAGTTTAATTAGATTTCTAACCGCACGTTGTTTGATGTGGTTGCGCATGCATGTGCTTAATTATAAAAGTATCTATCCTATCTTATCCTATCCTATACATGCACTTAATTGATGGAGGAAAGGAAACTTAACGAACGGAGATTTATTTTTCCCCCCTTAATTTTAAGGCACCCAAATCCAACTCTGATCATGATCTATATATATACATACATACTCCGATCCAGATCCCATGGGCAGTAGTACTGATCGATCTCATATATAATCTGCACCAACAACAATACTCCACACATAGTCGTCATGATCATAGTGCCGCAGCTCCTTACCACCAAGGACGACCGAGTTCCTTTGTCTTCCAGCACCCTTGTAGTCGGTATTTTTCTCTATTAAACCCTCCACCAGCAGGCATTCCTCGCAGTGTCGGAATTTCATTAGAGCTTTTATCAACAACACTAATGAAGCCATTGGTTTGAACAAATTGATTTGATTACCCCAGCCTCTCTCTCTCTCTCTCTCTCTCTCTCTCTCTCTCTCTCTCTAACCTCTGTATATACTCATAAATGAACTACTCAACTACCCTTTGGAATTCCTGAAAAAGCAGGGGTGCCATATATATGTACATATAGTTACATAGGTCCGGCGGAGTCAAATCACGAGAATTCCCACCCAACTTTGTTAGCATTCAATTATATGCTATCTAATTCCTATTAAATTTAATGTTTTCTTTATTCACGGGGTATATAGCTGGAATTACGATCGCTGGAGTAGCTTCGGGCCCGTTCCACTTTTGTTAAAAGTGGGTTTTTGAAAAGTAAGGTAAATTTCAAGCTCAAAAATCATGTGTTTATGCAATAATTTTCCTTTCACTATGGATCTTGTTTGATAGATCTCATTGCGATCTTTAATACGGTGCAAAAAAAAATTGAAAAATTATTTTTTATTTTCGTTATATTTGAGTTTGAAATTTGGAAAAAAGGAAGTTTTAGAAAAAGAAGGAAAACTGGAACGGCTTTCATGTAGATAATACTAATTCTGTCACGAAGGAATATTTGAGTGATATATTTTCGATTAATCATTTGTCTTAACGAGAGAAGTTTAAAATGTACAAAATTATGACCGAAAGCAAAAAAAAAAAAAATCACTAAAGAAAAAAAAAGTATCAAACAGCTATCTTATTTGTCTATATCATCTTATTTGAATTTTTTCAACATCAGTTCATATTTTTATATTTTTCAATTCGTCTTAAAGAGACGAATGTTAACCCCAAAAATTATGACAAAAAATAAAACAAAGCTATAAAAGATAAAAAATATAAAAATAAATTTCAAACTTTTAAGTTTATAAGAATACAGCCTTAATTTTTTTTTATCGGCCACGCAGCCTTGACGTGAAATTTCTTCATGCAAAGAGTGCCACTTACGTTTTGCAAGGAGTTGGCCATCAACCCTCCTTTGCATGAGTCAATGAGCGTTGGACAACCAGAGAGAGAGAGGTCATGAATAATCAATTAGTAATTACCGTATTATAGAATATCACGGCACGTATGACGAGTCGGATCACACATGTTCGATATTTCTGCAGAAATTGGCAACTCAAGAAACCTAAAAGCTTAAGCTACTATTTTGTATGAAAATTTTATATTCATCTCAAAATTAATTGACAATAAATGAAGAGAATCCAAATGTTTTTAGGTGGTCATCCATTCCACTTCCAAACAATGTAAAATTTTATTTCCTTAACATCCCCCCATATGTAGCATTTGAGGTCTATCAAGTAATCTTTTTGGGTCTTATCATCGTGCAATATTTTTGTTGGTCCGTCATCATGAGATGTGAATTATTAAAATGTAAGGTGGAACGGAAACCGCACTAATACCATATGGAAATTTTATATCCCAAGCAATGTGAAAATCTATTTTCTTAACATCCCCCACGTGTAGCTGCGTTTGAGGTCTGTCACGCAATCTTTTTAGGTCTTATCATTGTAATTAATTAGCAATGACTGAAGAAGTCCCAAATGTTATTAAGTGTAGCGACCCGCTCCAGCTGACCTGCTAATTATTAGCCTAATCATGTGGCTCAAAAGGTTAATCTCAAGTTATACAATAGCTGATAGGCGAATCCTTATAAACCACTTTTATGTTTCTCTTTATTCCCGATATGGGACTCTTACCAAGCCATAGGGTGGGACTGGTGGGTTCTTACAATCTCCCCACCTTATGATGCAACGTTCTCGTTGCATTGATCCAGCAACCTTTCCCTTAGTGGTCACAATGTGACACTTAGTTCTGTATAGAACAATTAGTACGCTCGTACCAGATTTTAGAAGTTGCCCCCGCCATGTAGAACAGAATTGTACTCTGATATCAACTATAACGACCCGCCCCACCTGACCTGCTAACCATTCGCATAACCATATGACTCAAAATATTGATATCAAATTATACAATAGCTGTTGTGCGCGAATCCTTATAAACCATAGTAATTTTATGTTTCTCTTTATTCCCGACATGGGACTCTTACCCAGCCAGACGGTGGGTTCTCACATTATCTATCTAGTTTTCCTTATTTAAAATTACATTTGCATAGGTCCACGGGAACCAAATCACGAGAATACCTACACATTTTCTTAACATTCAATTATATGCTCTACCTAGCTACCTAAGGTAGGATCCGATTCTGACCAGTTCGTGAACAATGCATACATGGAGGTTCCATGTTTTTCCGGTGTTCCGAGATCACTTACGCTCTGATACCAATTATTGTGCTCACACTCAGAACCTCAAGCCAAACACACGCAAAAAAGATTGAGAAGAAAAAGCTTATATAAATCACGTGTACAAAGTTGCAAAAAATTCTCCGAGAACCACTGATTCCTTTTCCAAGAGCCACACACCAGCTCCCCACACTCACCTTTCTCTCGCATGGTTGCACCACTCACCCCCTTGGGCTATACAAGAGACATATATATAAGGAGACTCCAAAAAAAATTACACACAACACTCCTAACTTTGGGTGTTGTACAAAAACCCCCAACACTACAGGTGGATCTCAACAATAGTCAATTTGTTCACAAATTTTGGATGGAGGATACGTGACTATTTCTATAGTTTTTTATTCCTTTCTTCATTCACCAACAAATCCATAGTATACAATAGATATCTCACAATGCTTGTCAGAATCAGTCACGCTTGATGCATTACAGTTCAACTTTACACCAATGTATCCGTGTTCAATGAAAATCACTGCATTATAATCAGATAAAGATAAACAAAAAATGCTATCGTCTACCAGAAAACCAGCTTTTTTTTAAAATATTACACCCAACTCAATGTACTCTGACCATCCCATCTTCTATTCGTGTTATATGTTGTCTATCCCCAATAGACAACTTGTATGACATATAACAAGTTCCATGGAATGAGTCCAAGTTTTTTAGCTTTTGAATGAAAAATGAAAGGTGACTTTGTGTTTGACCGTTACCTTTTGGATAAACTATTATCCGAACCTTTTCGCCGATCTCAAACCATTGGCTTTTGATGGCGAGACTGCTGACCTTCTTCTTCTTTATAAGCTCCTTTATGGTAAGTAGGCTAGGCCTAACCCAAGAAATACAAAACAAACCCTAATTAGTCGAACATTTTCTTGCCGCCCACCACCGCCAAAAACACAAATTAGACAGCCAACCACCAAACCGCCGATCAGCCTTCGCCGCTCACCACCTTGCTGCCATTGGCCATCCCAAACGGAGAACGTCCTGGCATAAACAAACCATTCGCTGCTACGGGAGCTCACGTTAGCCGTTAGGTAAAACTGAGGCACCCAACGATGATCACAGTGGGAGCCATGCCGCTCATGCCGTTAGGCAAATGGAGAGATGTTAGTTACTTTGACATAGTATCATATCTTAAAAATACATTTGTTGGAAAAGTATGAGTTTCTATTATTTAGTTGGACAAAATTTGTGGAAGAGGGAGAATGTTAAAGGACAAAATTTGTGGAAGAGGGAGAATGTTAAATGACTAGAACTCATCCCTATTTATATTATTACATGGAAGACTCTAGTACAAAGATATTTTCATAGAATTACACATGTAACTAATTTTCACTTAAAAAACTCTTGATATTTCAAACAAATATTCTAGAGCTTCAAGAGCTAAATATTTTAAAAATTCTAAAAACTAGATATTTATATATTCTTCAATAATATCTTCCATCTTTGAGTTTTGTTGATTTGAACTTTGTCAATTGGACTTGTTGGGACTTAATTTTCTTGTACCAACATACTAAATTTATTTTATACTTCAACAACGTTAATCATAATTAATATACAATTTAAAAGTAGATACACTTAATAATACCAACAAATTATGCTTACATCTTAAAAAAAAAGGGTTTTTAATTTGCAAAATTTCAAGTGTTTCAACTGGGGCCTATTAGATTAAGGTTTTTTTTTGTTCCCGGCCTTTGTTAAGATAAGGAAAATCATGCAAAACACAATCGAAATATAGTTATTTCTATCAAATGGTTTGAACATTGAAGGTTTTATCTATCGGCACTCTCTTTTTGTCTTTTTATTCATGTGAAGTTACCAAATTACACTTGCCTCTTGGATTACTTTTTCCACATGGAAGACAATTTGGTACTTTCACATGAATGAAAATAAAAAGAGAATGGCCAATAAATAGAGAGTGTTAAAAATTTAAAATTATTTCTCATTAGTAAATAAATATAGTATGTGCACACACTTTCACTTCTATGATTAGGAGGATTAGGATTAGGAAGGGTAGTGATTTTACCACACCTTTTTCTTGCAAGTGTATTTTATTAAAAAATAGTGTAGCAATATCATTTCCGATTAGGAATTAGGATTCAAATTAGTATTACTAGTATGTCCTCCCCATTTTACTTTTGTTCCCTTTGTTTTATCTGATCTGAAAACCAAAGAAAGCAAAACACACCTCCTACCAAAATACCTTCGACATTTCGCTCCATTTTTGCCCTGCAACAAAAAGGAGAGACTTGCGGATTATTTGAACGAGATTTCTTCTTGATCCTCGATCTGCTTCGAAAACTTTGGCGCTCGAAATAAGCCCTAACTCTCCTTTGGTACTAGTCCTCCGCCATCTTCCTCAAGAATTAATCCAACCAAGCCCTAATTAGTAATATCTTCTTTCCTGCGTTCCAATGCAAAGATTCTGATCCTCATGTCCTGTACCTGGCCGTGAAAACCTCATCAATGTCTGACCTAACTGCCAAAAGACCGTGGAAGATAAAACCCTAACTCCATATCGGAATCTGAACATGGATGCGAAGGACATCTTGGGATTGCCCAAAACTCCGTTGCCTTTACCCCAAGAAAAGAAGTCCAGACCCCAGAAAGATTCTCAACGAAAACCAGATGGCATTTCTCGCGAGGTACTCTCTCTCTCTCTCGTTGATGTGCTTCAAGTGTGGGAATTTTCCTGAAATTGATGGTGGGATTTCAGGTATACGCCCTTACAGGTGGTTTGGCACCTCTCATGCCTGCAATCGATATTGCTCAACTGAAGCGGCGCATTCAATCGGAGAACGAAAAGGTTGGTGATCCTAGAACTTCAACACATGTTTCACTATTCATACTCTTCTCTCTCTTTTTTGGGTAGTTAGTAAGCACAATGCTGGGATTTTAGATGTGTTCGAAGAAGATTTGGGTGAAGTTAGGGTTTGGTAACATAATTCCCCTTCCTTTTACTTACTATTTAGAAGGAAAGATGCAAAAGCATATCATAAAGAATATTTACCTGTTGAAATTGGGATGATTTAAGTTTGGTGCAGCCCGCGCACAAGCTCATGAATGCGATTTAGTTTTTCCCTGAGCAAAGATCCTGTGCACAATTATAACTGGGCAGATATCCTCTTATTACGAGTTCAATTTCTTGTCGTCGATATTTTATATTGTATTAGTGTAATCATTCATTGAAATTGGGATAATTTAAGTTTGGTGCAGCCCATACAGAAGCTCATGAGTGCGATTTAGTTTTTTCCTGAGCAAAGATCCCGTGCACACTTATAACTGTGCAGTTATCCTCTTATTATGAGTTCAATTTCTTGTCATTGATATTTTATATTGTATTAGTGTGTTTGCATCTTCCATTCTGCATGTTACTTAAGGTTGTTTTGCAACTAAGTTTTTATTTTCCTTCAGATAACATGGCAGTGGCTTCCGTTTACAAATTCTGCTCGAAAAGATACTCTGCAGCTTTACCACTGGGTATGTTTTGTACTTCTCTGTACAAGATATTGAATCATTAGTCAGAGGGCATTGAAGAAACTTTTGCGCTGGTTGTGTTTTTCAGGTCAGAGTAGTAAATGGTGTTCCTCCAACAGGTGACTATTCGTTTGCCAAGTATAACAAGGTAGGTGTGTGAGTACATTCGCATATTTGTGTAGCATAGGACTATTTACATGAGTACATTCATATATTTGTGCGTAAAATTCCATAATAGTCTCATGTTATTTGTGAATTGCTATTCACTTCATTTCTTCTTTGCTTGCGTATCACAACTCCATTTGATCCTTTTACTGATGTGGTAACCTTTGTGTTGCAGTCTGTCGACCTTGTCAGGTACACAGATGAGGAGTATGAAAAGTATTTGACTGATCCTGTACGTAGCACGTTAATATTGCTTCTTTTTTAGTTGTTGCAATTGAGCTTGTAAAATTGCTTCTGATTTTTTTAGGGAGTTGAGTTTATTTATAGTTCTTGTCTATAACATAAAGAGGAAGAGGTCCTAAATATTTTGATGTCTGAGAATACCTTCTTTGCTCCTTCGTTTTTTTTAGGTAGTGTTTTGAGGTATGATCTCACTTTGTTTATTTGCATTTACTAGATGTGGACCAAGAAAGACACTGATCAACTGTTCGACCTATGTGAACGGTTTGATCTCCGGTTTGTTGTGATTGCTGATAGGTTCTCATCATCTCGGACCGTGGAGGAATTGAAGGATCGTTATTATAGTGGTATTTTTGCCATCTTCTGTTGTGTAATCCTTGTCACTCTGTCAACTTTCGAGTTTTAGTTTCAGATATTGATAGTAAGCTTTCTAGGATTTAATCTCAGTGAAACTTACTTATTGTTTCTTTGTTAATGGCCCTATTTGTAAGCAGTTTGTCAAGCTATCTTGCTTGCTAGAGCTGCATCTCCCGGTGATGTTTCTGGACACCCTCTTGTTAAGGTTTGACGACGTTGTGGTGAAGTTTTATGCTAAAATACTACTTTCTGACTTTTTCGTCTCCAGAATTCATGTGATGAATTCCCCCTTAGGTGATTATGTCTTTTAGAGTCCTAAAATTTTTCTCGTTGATGTAGGAACCATATAATGTTTCCCATGAGATTGAGCGCAAGCGTGCATTGTCTATGGTCCTTTCTCAAACAAAACAGCAAGAGCGCAAGGATGCTGAGGTTTCAAATTTGCCCTTTCTTACTAATCCAGCATATTGTTTAACCTTCTTGAATGTTCTTCACTTGTTATTTGACCTCTACGCTTTAGCTTATTGCTGTTTGTTTTTATTTGCGTTTTTTAGGTTCTTGCCGAAGCGAAGAGAATAACGGACTCGCGCATGGCTGCAAGGGTAAATCTAATTATGGATTATCTATTTTGTTCTTTTTGAGAGACTGTACACTTTGGTATTACGAATGAAGGGTGAGACGTATTTGTTTTAATTTCGGTTGCCTCGGGTTCCATGACTTCAAGTCGTCAGCTTAATACATTATCATCGAGTTCGCGTTTGTCAAAGAACTGGTTACAAGCCACCTTGTGAAATGTTGACTAGTTTTGGATTAACTGCCATTGTTAACTATTCGGATTTAC
Organism: Rhododendron simsii; assembly: GCA_014282245.1. Classification (NCBI taxonomy): domain Eukaryota; kingdom Viridiplantae; phylum Streptophyta; class Magnoliopsida; order Ericales; family Ericaceae; genus Rhododendron; species Rhododendron simsii. The sequence goes on from CM024965.1 coordinate 202,278, forward strand.
ATTTTGAAAAATCTCGCCTTCATAATATTTAGGGTAACCTATTGTTCTGATTTTTCTGTATGTCCTGAGTTATTTATTGCCATGGGCCAATTTGTGAGAGTTTGGGGTACTTATGTTAGACTATATAACGACTATTCTCTAGTTAAATAAAAGGGAGGAATCAGGGTGTGATGCCTTTCCACCGACTGTTTTCACTCGTTGTTCACTTGACATTTGCTGTGGCTACTATTGTCCATATAATAATGAACCATTAAACTTTTTATTAATTTCCCCTTTTGTGTAGCCAGTGTACGACAGCTCATTGAGAAAGTTCATTAGGATTTGGCAGCTTAGGATCCTATTTTGAGTTCGGGAGCGGGGGGTGGCTCTGAAGAAGGTGGGAACATCAGGGAATCTAGCAGGGTATTCAATGACGCAATTAGTTTTCGGCATTATGTAAATAGGAGAAACCGACTAATAAGAGGCTATTTTGGGTGCAGCAGATACTATCCGGGAAGTGTTTATTTTGTTTGTGCTTTTTAAGGTTGTTTTAGAGTTCTACTGTTGAAGAACTAATGGGGAAGAAGTTGCAAGGCTTTGAAGTTAGGAAATTTTGAGGAGAAAAACTTGACAGATTTTTATTTTCACCCTAGCAAATCCTAATCTAGTAGGAATTGGATTCTCAATTAGAAAACCCATTAAACTACCCTTGACCTATGAAAAAAGGTTGCCACCCTCATGTATAATGTAAAACTAAGTGAGCATAATTCAATACCCTGTTAGATAAAACCTGATTACACAGATTCCAATGTTCCAAGTGGATCACATCATTGAATGCATGCCATATTAAAGTTTGGACCTTGGATCTTGTACACCTTGGGTGGTTGCTGCTTGTCTATATCAGTATCTTTCAATTTTATCTTTCTTTATAGTCTTTGTATGAGCACTAGAATCTGAGTGTCTGCTCTATTAATGATCGCATGAAACCAAGAAATAACCCCTTACGTGCGATATTATCGAAGATCTCCTTTAAGATCAAAGAATTCCATTGAATTGAGATTAGTTATCTTTTTTTCCTGTTCTTTCAGGGTGCTGAAGAGTCTGAGTTGCCAGTCACATCTAATATTGGTCCAGAAGGTACTGAAAGGGCTATTGTTGCTGTTGATACAGCATCACCTTCGTCCAGTGCTCAGTTTGCTTCTGGAAATGTTACACCTCCAACATCAATGGCAGAGAGTGCCTCTGTTGCAGCTTCTCTTCGCGTGGTATATGTGCTTAGTTGAATTTGTTTGTGATTTCTTATTCTCTGTCCTTTATTTTTACAAAAAAGGAAATGAGAGAGAAAGCAAAATGAAAAATCATTAGCAGATTTTGGCCTCGTGGCTGGGGCAAAGTTCATTTAACTATTGGTTTGTGCTTCTATCTAATTTTTTTAATACATGTTTCTACCTTTCTTCTCATTATTTTTTCAATTGCATTTTATTGTTTCCCCTTGATGGGAACTGGGAAGGTGTTTTGGTCCTTTTGATCTCTGATATCTAGATTGTTCAAAGAACCTGCCTCTAACTTCTGCATATATTTATGTATCCTTACTGCACATCTAAGCTGTTAAAAAAGTCCTATATGTCATCATTTTGGTTTTTATGTTTGGAAAAAAAAAGTTGAATAGCCTTACTAATCTAGAAAGTTTTCAGCTCCGTGTTTACACGAGAACATATGCACTTGATCAAATGGTACAAGCTGCAACCTCATCTGCCGGCCTTCGGACTATCAAGCGGGTTGAGCAAACTTTACAAGATCTTGGGGTTTGTTTTTTCTCCCTTAACTATTTATTTTACTTGGTTTAACTGATTATGTCATGTCAGCATGATTTTGTTTACCTAGAGAGTTTTGGTAGTGTCGTTAATGCAACTTCTTGAAAATATTCACTTAAACATTTTCTTCCATTAGAATGTTACTAAGCAAACAGTTATTCGTTTCTTTTGTAGGTTAATTTGAAGCCAAAGGTTCCAACAAAGGCTGTATGTGCAGAGCATCTTGAGTTGAGAAAAGAAATACTTACTCTACTAAATCTTCAGAAACAGGTATTTCTTATTGAGATTCATTTGGTTTGTTTTGTAGGCAATCCGTCTTTATGATTCAGTTTCAAAGGCATCTGAATATTTCCAAGTTATTTGGTTTGTCATATCCTCCTCCAGCGCGCTACGCACCCACCCATACTCCTAACTCCACCATCCACCTATGTCACCCGCCCTTCTCTTAATGTTTTTCTACTAGAGTTGACATTAATTGGCAGAAGGGTGTGTAAGTTGTGTTGTACATTTTTGACCCTTGTTGTTTGGTAATCAGTTGCAAAATAAGGAGGCAGAAGGTTCATCTTATCGCGAAGGTTCATATACTGAAACACCAAGCACGCCTAAGGTCCGTGTATGATTTTAGATCCCATTTATGGATGTCATACATTAACATGCAAACTTATAGACAGTTGTGAGAATATGCTTACCTTCTATGCGTGTGAAAGTTTGGTTGCTTTACGTTAACAGCGGTTGCAGCGTGGCGCTGATCAGGACCGCACATTTGTTCCTGATCCAATAAGTTTTGGAGGTAACATTTCAAGTGACAACCTTGTTCTATCTTTTATCTGACCTTATTTGTATTCTACTTTCCCTTTTCGTTTGAGTTGGTCATGTTGAATTTCATGGATGCAACCAGTCTTTGTATTATTTGGTTAATCTCAATGTCCAACGGTGATTTCAGGGGAAAGAGTTGTTAAAAGGGACCAGAAACGCAAGGTACAACCTTGTTCTGTCTATTTCATGTCTCTCAATGCATTTCATTTTTGGGTTCTCCTTTGGCTTCATAGCAGTGTTCCTCTTTGGATGTAACTTTCTCGACTGTTTTTGTCTTTCACAAGGCACCTGGAAGGTTGTCTGAAGCTCCATCATCACCGGCTCAGTCTAATAAAAGGCCTCGAAAGTTAAAGGCTTCAGATGGATAGGTAATGCTCTGGTTGCATTCCCCAGGATTTGGAACACGGTCTGATTCATTTGATCAGTCCGGCATTTCTCTGGTTCTTTTATTCAAATATTTACTATATCAAGACGTGTTGTGGAAATCCTCAAATAGGCAAGTGTCAAAGCGGCAGCATCAATCTCTAGGGCATGCAAGCATGGCATTAGCAAACAGAATGAGAAGCCCCTACCTGTATTTTTGTTAGCAGTGATGGTATCATGAAAGTGGCAATCAAATCAGTTTCCTGCTATTGCAACATTAGACATCTGAAGCTATGATGTGATGCGATGTACGCTAGAAACAATGAGAATGGACAAATTCTTTTAGGCAGCATCTTCTATGGTTCAAGAGATGGGGCTCCAGTTGTAAAAAGGCGGTTTCCTCGTGTAGGAATGTAGGTTTGATGCTGCTATATATACACCAAGTTGTTTGGGCTAATTCCTATGCATTTTATTTATTTCATATTCAGCTGTTTTTATCATAAAAATCAGAGGTGGGGACATCTAATGTCGTCTTGAGCTGATGTTTTGATATTACACTCGGGGCTGAATTTTTAAGCTAAAATGGTTTGATTCGGTGTGGAAACTATGTCTCTTATGAGTACAACATTTAATTTGGCTGATTGTTAAGCTACTTCATCACAAAGGAGCCTTGGCGTTTTCTTGTCTGCAATGCAACTAGTAGAACTGATGCAGGGAAGAGAGAATGGTCCAAGGAATTGGATCTCTCATTACATGTTCACACCCAATGGTTTTAAGGCTCGACTGGTCACCTCATGACAACGGCAAATATTTTCAAATTGAATACCACACAAACTTGCTTTCTACAGCAATAGCCTTAACAGTTTTTTCCAAAAAAAAAAAAGCCTGAACAGTTTGGGGCTATTGTTTCATTGTCTTCACTTGAGCTTTGAAGGAGTTTTGCAATTGTGTCTGAAACAACTAGAGGGAAGAGTAGCAGCTTAACGTGCATTAACATAATGATGCATTGTTATGTCTCAGACATTGCCACAGAACACAGTTCAATTCTAGAAGCGAAAGTGATGCGCTATTGGCTTTGGATTGGTTTGTTATTTCAAAAATACTGTTAAGGAAAAACAAGAAATAAGTGAGGATAATAGCTTGCTAGATGAGGCCGTAACAACGCGATGGGAAGAAAAAAATGTCCTTGGGAAAACATTGTCATATGCTCACATTGCGAAAAGACCATATCAAGATTTTTCTTAGGGGAGTGGACTTTAACAACCTTAACCTTTCTTTTTATACCTTCCGCATTATCTTTCCTTTTTAATGTGTCTCACTCAGAATTTTGTGTTTGAGCCTACTGATTTTCTATGGGCCTTCCTCACAATTTGTCAACCAACGTAACATGTGCCCCTTTTTCCATTTGTTCGTTCGGACAAAGAAGCTGTAATAATTTAAGTAGTAATCCTACTACGAGTACGAGTATTATTCTGTGGGTTTGGAAGGGAGAAAAACATGCAAACCCTTATCGGATTGGGGGCCTCGCCGTTTGTTCACAAATTCACACACTATCCAAATCCAAATCCCAAACACTCTTCTATCTCTAGAGTTCCCAAGTTCACAACATATTGCAGCAGTAATAAGAGAAAGCAAAGCAGACCAACACTCGCCAAAACTTGGCCACTGATATCTCTCTCTCTTTTCGGTTCGGGTTTCTTTTTGGGTCCTCTTATTGATGGAATTCATTCAAGAGTTAATCTCGTGGTATATCAAAATGGGTCGGTTGATATTGGTCCGCTTCACACAAACATCTGGGTAAAATCAATTCCTCGGAAAAAACGCTCTTCTGTGTATGCAAATTGTTGTTGATTGTTTTTCACTTTATATACTACTAGTAGCTTGTCTTTTGGAACAATGATTAGATTAGACTAATAAATAATTTCCAGGTTCCTCCTTTGCTTGGATTGTTCTACTGTACTGTTGGGTTGATACAACTCTTCTTGGATGAGAAGCTTTTTCCCAACCCAACAGAGGGGGATTTGGGGAAAACTCTGGCCTCTCTACTGTGAGTATCCATTGACTGAATTTTCTGTATCATTATCAATTGTAAATTATTTTTCTAATTTCCACTGGTTGAGTGTAGAAAAGGAGTGAATGCCTATGGTCCTTCCCGATGCACACGACTCCTTGCTTCTGGGATAGATAGTACTAGGAAGATTAAAATTGTGCGTAAAATTCGTTCTTTAACGCCTCAAAGAAGTGGAAGGTAGCGTTTTTGTATTTGTCCTAGCTCTCCTATTGTGAGTATTTCTGGGGTTAGTTCAGGGTGTTCCTTGTTTTCTTTGTGGTTTTCCCCTACCATCATCTTGTTTTGTCCCCTGGGGTTGTGATTTGTGAACCAAACCAAAACCAAATCAATCCATAAGACCTAATCTATTTTATTCGGCCGCACCAAACCATTTTTCCATTGAGCTCTTTCAAAGACAGCGTGTCCAGTGACTCGTTAAGTTTTTGGTTGATAAAGTAATTGAACCAGTTTAATCAGAGCTCGATACATGTTCAAGTCTTTTAAAACTTGTCCTAGATGGCTCGTTATGTAAATCACAGAATCACTAACTTTGTATCCATTTTGGTGAATCTTCCATTTTTTTGCTTCGCTCGATGGACTCATTGTTCTATAGACCTTTAAACTTACTCGAGCTTGGCTTTTGATCAATTTAATAAATAGTTTGAGGTTGGCTGGCTCGAATGAAAAGGAAACCAAGTTTGAAAACATTTTCAAAGCTCCCTTAGATTTCTAGGCAACTTGAACAGCCGCTCCTTCTTGACTCACTGAATATTTTGGAGGCCAATGAATGCTGCTGAAGATGGAGATGAATGAGCGTACCGAAATCACTAGGCTACTGTTTGCATGTTTGGCTATCTTGCCAGGAAATATGGGTGATTTAATATTGCCTATGTACTTGATTTAACTCAGCGCACTGGTAATATTCATTGAAGTGAGTGCTGAAATGTACAAAGATGGAGTAGCAGACAACATTGAAGCCTACATATTATTTGCCGGAGCTGAGTTCATTTGGTTTTTCCTGGATAAGACCCGTTTGGGATTTGCTCTGGCTTCCATTGTAGGCCTTGTTTGCCCATTAGCTGAGATTCCTATTATGAAGTATGTAGTCCATCTTTTTGTTTAGAACCATTTCCATTTATCTGAAAATATTTACCAAACACTGATTCTTAGTTGTGCTCATTTCAGATTGTTCCACCTGTGGTACTATCCCCAAGCAAATGTTGAACTCTTTGGGCAGGTAATTAATAGACACTAGCAGATTATTTTGTTTGAATTATGGCTATGGTTTTGTTCCAAAGAACTCAAAGCCAAATCAAAATCTATCTTTTCATGGTTTCTACTTTGTATGCAGGGGTTAATAACTTGGACACTCACTTGTTATTTTGTTTATACGCCATTCTTGATTAATTTATCCCGTTGGCTGAAAGCATTCATTGGTACTGGAGATGCAAAGGAAGACTCTGTCTAGATCATTAACTTGGGGTTGACACCTCTCAAACTGCATAGAGTCTATTGTAGAACAACAATACCCATGAAAAGAGAAGGTATCTTTTTGTTGGTTTGGTGCTGATTCACTTTATGTCTCGTGTTGTAGTATCTTTGATTGTGTTGAACCAGTTTAATTCTTCTTTTTTGGCCTAATCCTACCAGCATTAAACGTTGGTTGCGCTGTAGCTATGCAAGACTGCAAGCACCTTGGTACTTCAAATCTGGTATCCATTAAAACGTAGGAGGTTCTTTTCTCCATGGAATGTAAGGGCGAGGTGTACATTACCAAAGTGAAGGTGAGTGTCACTGAGCTAGGCAAGGCAATCTAGGACACGACATATGCTTGTCACCGGGTAAGGTAGGACACGACATGTGCATGTCATCAGGCTAGACAAGGCGTTGTCAGACTCATCACCAAGTGTTTCTAAGACTACTTCCGAGAAAAAAAATTCTTTGATCCCTCCCACTTTGCCCTCTTCACTTCAAAGGCAGCAGTCGAAAAGACTCAAAAACTTGCATTTTTAGGATGAGCTCCACTCCAAAGGGGTTCTAACCTAAAATGCAGACCTTTTTCTTGTAGGATTAGGACTAGACCTGGGTAACGAGTCGTGTCGAGTCGTGTTCGTGTCGTGTCAGTCGGGTTTGTATCACAAATCACCCAACCCTAACCCGACCCATTTAGAATTCGTGTTTCTCGAGTCGTGTCATTTTCGTGTTTCGTGTCAGTCGGGTTTGTGTCACAAATCACCCAACCCTAACCCGACCCATTTAGAATTCGTGTTTCTCAAGTCGTGTCATTTTCGTGTTTCGTGTCAGATATGCTCAACCCTAACCCGTTGCCCAGCTCTAATTAGGACACAGGTCCACAGGGGACAGGTGGAATTGAACTACTACTTGACAATTTACTAGTACTAGTATAAAAATTAAGTAACAGAATGGGGTCCCAATGCATTGATTAGTGTCTCCTCCTTACAAGGCAAGATGGCTGGTAAAATTTTAATACTGCAATCTGAGACCGGGTCCAATCATCATCCATATTTCATAATGCATGATGATGATGATGCCCAGTTCTTCAAGGTAGCATTTGCCATGATTTTTTTAGAAAATATGTAGAGCATCTCTGGCCCCCCTTCATATTTTGACTCAAATTTAAATAAAAGCTTAATTTGGTATGAAGCATTTCAAGAACAATTATGAGTAAAAGCTTCATGAACTGCATGAGTGTACATTTGGGAGGGAGAAAATAGTCTTTCAAGATTTGAGTAACAATTTGAATCTTCCATTAATTTAGTTCGAGTTAAACGCAATTTCGTGTAGGTTGGAGTCAAGGAGTAGACTGGATTTTGGAACATTTTAATCAAATTTTAGGTTGAATTAAAAAAGGAAAAAGGAAAAAGGAAAATAGTGCTGCATAAATAGGGCCATAAATAATGCAGTTAGTCGGTAGGTAGGGGTCTTTCATGGTTGGTGGGGTTTTTAATTGAAAAGACAAGGAATTGCTTGATGTGGTTGTTGAATATGCCCCGTTCCAGAACACCTTCTTAAAAAATAAGTACTTATTTCACATTTTCAAACTAAAAAATAATGTAAATGAAAAATAATTTTTTGAATTTTTATACACCGTATTAAAGATCTCATCGAGATCTTTCAAACAAGATCCATATTGCATATTTTTAGATTTCATTAAGCCATTTATTTTTTAGCTTGAAATTGCCTTCTTAAAAAATAAGTACTTATTCTCCGCTCTGGAACGGGGCCTCTCCTAAAGGAAAGGTATTTTTAAGAAATTGGCGCAGGAAAATTGTTCCCGAGAAAATTTTCGTGCAGTGAAGATAATGAAAAAGGATAAGTATTGGAGTATCCTACATGTGTACATTTGATAAAAGAAATTTTTGAAAAAGTTAAAAAGAAATAGGTTAATTGTATAGGAAACTACTACAAAAACAATATCCTACAACACTTCTAGTAACTCTTTTGGAGTCTATCTATATGGAGGTTTGCTTTGAATGTCACGACGGAAATTGAGGGCTTTCATGGACCCCAGCTTACTTAGGAAGAACATGACCTCATATTTCTTTTGAGGGGGAAAAGGTATTGAAACCCCTCTACAAGTACAATTAAGCTTCTTCGCCATATGAGAGCACCACCACGGAAACTGATTCTTCTACTCTCATTAGTTTTGACTGAACAAGCTAGCTAGTATCCCTTTCATTGTGATTGCTTGAAATTTTTTCGTATACTCTTTGAAATTGGAATATGAAATTGTGCATGCTTTGAGAATTGCTTTGACGAAGTTTTAACCTATTATTCTGTATTGCGAAGGCCTAGTTGAAGACTATGCAAGGTAATCCTTCTATTTTTTATCAGCCTACGCTCCCAAATATCTAAAAGAAATAAATGGTGTTCCCCGGGGCCCATTATCCATGATTTTAGATAAAAGTGGTGTTGCATTGTGTCCTTCAGCATACTCTAATGCTTACACAATTGAATTTCAGGTTGTTAGAATTGAATGTAGCTATGATTAAGAGAGAGAGAGAGAGAGAGAGAGAGAGCGCGACCACGATAAATACTTGGTACTCTACTACAGTTAATACCAGTAGTTGACAACCCCTTGTTTACCAGCAATATTAATTAACCTTGGAAGTTAAAGGGGTACCTGCTAAGTTCTAAACTCATGAATTAATACACTCAAACTTGTGTCTCAAGGGTATGGATTAGCATTTGCCTTGCACAAAACATGTGACATGAAGTGGCCAAACTAAACTCCTCAAAGGTAGAACATCAGCTATTCTCATCCCTCATGATCTGGGGACGACATAGTTATCGCTGTGGGTGACCATCAGCAGACGCCCTGATTCGTTGCAAGGTCAACATAGTACACGGGATGAATTGCAAATGACAATACAACACATAGAATTTGAACATCTCTGTATGGGAAAAAATCGCAACAAATTAGAAAACAATCAAGAACAAACCTAGTGAGACCTAGTTTCTGAAGTGTGAACATCTGGAGAGATGCAAAAACATACTCCATTCCATTAGACTGGATAGCAAAATAATGTCCTATTCACAATAATGAAGGTGCAAAATCTGAAGTACCGAAGATTTAGATATGACAGATTATAGGTGAGCTGTTGTACATCATCAACAATTAATCTGTTCAAATCCAATAACACCTTGTAATGTGAAGGCCGGCTTGTTCCATGCTCATAAAAAGTAAACAACAATCAGCACTTCTTACTTTAGCAGGGGTAAAATGTAGTGATTCTATTTTTTTTTTTATAAAATAATTTCATTCTATTTATTAAATAAGATTTTAAACCTATTTAATAGACGGTCAAACTTTAGACTGAAGTAGAGGATCGTTTTGGAATTTTGGATTTGGATTTAGATTTGTAGGTAATAAGTGTAGAGAAAAATAAAATAATGATTGAAAATATAAGTAACGATTAGAGAGAGCGATAGAGAGAAAAATAAGAGTAATAATTAGAGAAAAATAGGATAATGATAAAAATCCAAAATCGAAAACCCTTAAACAAATGGGGTCGAGGAGTAATCACCTTTTCGCTACCCGGAAAAAAACCCCAGGGGTCTTTCAAAGTCGTCAGTTTTAAGTTTTACCATAAAAATTAGCTCCACGAACAAATGCTATGATGAGTGTGTTTTTGTTACAGTATGTGGTTGTCTGTGCTTCCAGAAGAGTTAAAGTCCCCTTCCAGAACGGGTTTTAAGGAATTATTTTTTAAGAAGGCAATTTTAAGCTAAAAAATAATACTCCCTCCGTCCCTTATTTATCGTCCAGTATTCCATTTTGGACTGTCCCTTAATAAGTGTCCATTTTATAAAGTTAGTGAGTAAAAGTTGATGCATTGTCTATTTTGTACCTAAAAGTAGATTCCATTTTGAAAAGGTTAGTGAATAAAAGTATAATGATGATGGGTAAGTAGGGAAAGTGGAGGACAAAGTTGATGTGAAAGGTATAATGATGATGTCTTTTTAATAAATTGGAGTTACGAAATAGGATACTTAAAAATGGACGGAGGGAGTAGGTTTAATGAAATCTTAAAATATACAATATGGATATGAAATCTTTTATGCGGTGTAAAAAAAATCAAAATTTTATTTTTCATTTACATTATTTTTGACGTTGAAAATATAAAATAAATATATTACCATTTTTTAAGAAGTCTGGAACGGGTTCGAGGTTGTTTGGACAAATATGCCAAATGGCTTATTTTTTTGTCTTTATTCAAAAAATTTTCGCATTTGTTTGTTTGTCGTTAATTTTTGGGGAATTATTGTATCGTGATGACGAGAGAAATCTAAAAAGTAAAAAATTATAATCGAAATCAAATTTTTTTGAATAAAGATGAAAATAAACCAATAAGCCAATTTTTTCGTCTTTATTAAAAAAATTTGATTTCGATCATAATTTTTTACTTTTTAGATCCCTGTCGTCATGACGATGTAATAATCTCTCAAAAATTAACGACAAACTAACAAATGCGAAAAAAATTTGAAGCCATTTTGTCCAAACTGATTTCATAGTCAGTAGCAATAATTAACTCACTCTCTTTTGCACCAAAAAAAACTCCAGTTCGTACTCCACCTCCCTGATTTGTTCAATTCATGGGAGGGGGGGGTTTTCTTGCGAAGAAGTGCAAAGTTTGATCAATCAAAGAAATACTCCCATTCCTTGCATAAAAGGGTTTCGTGACAGAAAGAAGAAGAAGAAAAAGAAATAAGAAGAAGAAGAAAGTGTGCATGCATTAAATGGAACTCTGGTCAGGTCAGATCAGATCAGATGGGATGGGCCCAAAACTATTTATGGCATTTCAACTACCACCCCCCTGTTTTTCATTAATCTCTCTTTCAGTCGCTCCTATTTACGCAATTCAATGCTGTCAACACCGAGTTTGGCTCCTCTCCAATCCTCCAATAATTGGAGGATTCTCCAATTCAAATCCAACGGTTGAAAATCAATTCTTCATAGTATCCTCGTTATCCTGCTAACACCCAATAATCTCTCTCTCTCTCTCTCCTGCTACCTCTCTGGTTCGTTCATAAATTTCAACCCATCACCACCGCCGTCGCCACCGCCCTTTCAAGGTTATAGTCTCTTCAACCTCACTCGCAAAAGTCTTCTAATTCCAATATGCTAGCTTCTGCTTGAATGTTGAAAAAAGAAAAAAGGAAAGAGCTAAAGGGGCAGGTACGTTGGATAGTGGGGACTGGGGAGTAATTAATTAAAGAAGTGCCGGCCACCAACTTAAAACATGAGGGGTTCACGTGGTTTCCTTGGGACCTTAGGACTTTCTGTGGGGGCGCGCCATGCCTTTTTCCCTCTGCAGTTCAATTTGTTTACTTTATAAATTTTGTATGTGGGCTTCTGCTGATCTAATCTCTCTTGTTCTTTCTGGTTCTGGCCGGCCGGGTTCAAGTTAGTTTTGACTTATGCACACTAACTCTATAACTGAATTCGTCACCAGTCTGGTTTTCTTTGTAATCCTTCTTGACTTTTTCTGGTATAGGTGAGAGTTATCTTTGGAAGTAGCTAGTATTTTAATTAAGTATAACTTATTGTCTGCACTTGTTTATTGGAGGATTTGCTCGATCAAGTTTTGTCAGTGTTGTAGGAGTATTATATATGTACTTACTTTCTGTTTAAACACATACTCTACTACTATTATAGAGCCATCGGCTTAAGTTTTCTCAGTTCGTTTAAAGTTTTATGGACTAATTATTAATTTGTTCTGGCCTGGCCACCTTTATGATATGTTGGGCGGGCTAGTTTTGATTTTAATTTCCTGGTCGGTCTCTGCACTCGTGTTCATTGCAGCTAAACTTACTTACGGTACAAACCGATTATTGAAAAGCAAACTCCAAAAAGCATGAAACTGGTTCTCTTCAGATATATACTACCATTAGGTTTTTTCCTGGCCACCTTTATAAAGTTGTTTTTAGCTGACATAAGCTAAAATCAGCCAAAGACGAGAAAACCCATTCACCCTCTTGGCTTATTTTGGGGAGCTCGATGAACTTTCTTTGGAATTGTGGTTTTTTTTTTTTTGTTTTGTTTAAATAAGGGTATATTTGTACTTGGGGCACTTGATGTGCAGGTGTTACGGGCTAGGAGAATGAAGATGTTTTCGGTTAAGGTTGAGGAGGGAAGGGAAGGGCGAGATGGGAATCCGTCCGTTGGCCCAGTCTATCGGAATCTGCTGGCTAAAAACGGGTTTCCACCTACTGATGCTGATATGTGTACAGCTTGGGATGTCTTCAGGTATTTCACAGTAGGCGCACACAGTTTGCCATAATAAAATAATTCAATCTTATTGAAGAAACCATGGAAATATGCACAGAAATTGAATTGTGTCTTTAGACCTGTCCTCTCTAATGCCATTTGACTTTGATTTAGGGGCATGATTCCGCATAAAAACAGGTATAGGGGGCCCAATGTTTCAGTGGTAATCTAAGAGTAGCCACTTTGTGCATATTGTCAAAGGTTGGGTCTATCTCCAATCTTCTCCCGCCTATACCTCCAATGATTGAGGACTACATGGGTTCTATTGCTGTTGTAATCTTGTTGAAATACAAGTTGCATTTTATAAATCTAGAGACTACATTAAGCTATCTTTTATTAAAAGTTTGGTAAATTGCGTGAACTGTTGCTTGACGAATTTCTAATCCTAATATAATGCGTTGCCCAAAGCGTAAAATCGGAGTCGAATCCATAGAGACGGTGATATGTGTTGATCAAAAACTCGAGTTATTACTATTTAAATTAGCTCTTAGGTAGCCACCCCTTGTAATTTGATGCTGAGATTAACTAAACTAAGAAATTATTTGTTTTGTTTCAAAAAATTAAAAAAAAAAGTTACGGTAGTAGGGTTTATAGCAATCGCAACCAGTTCAGACTTTTCTACTCCATTCAGTGTTCTTAAAAACATTCAACTTTAGAGAGAAAAAGATACCCCGAAAGATGTGAACCTTTATGGTCGCCGTTTACCCATGTGTAACGGAGAATGAGTTTTGGACCCCCATTCCCCCGTTTACAAGGGCTTCAACGATGTTCGGGTTCGTCTCACGGATGTTCTTAATTAACCTAAAATTGCCCTTTCAATTATTATTTCGAAATAGGAGCAGAACGCATTCGATCTGGCCACAGTGTACTAATAACCCCGTGACCCTACCTATACGACTACTCACCCATTATCAAGCAAAAAATATAAGAAACCCTAGTTTGAAACATGCTTCTAGTACTTGAGAAGGAAAATAAGCAAGAAAGCTCTTGAACAAAATTTCAAAAATTTCAAAGGAAAAGAGCTCTGGAAGAAACAACATAAGAAAAAGCTGCTATATAATGTTCTGAACTCTAAAAACGAAATTCAGGGAGGTATTTATATTAATCCCCCGAAAGTCTGAAATTCAAAATACCAATTTTATTTCGTTGTTGCCATCGGTAGCACTACAGCCCAGAGCTGTAGCCCTGCGCATTTCTCTGGTCCGCAGCTAGTGCTATCTGTAGGGATACAGCTCTGAGAGCTGAAAGCTGTATCCCTACAGCCATACGTTAGGGGGTTTTCACGGCCTTGCATGCATTCTTGGCAGCCGGCGTCTCCATCATATCACCCGATGCCTCACGCCTTTGCCTTGACTTCCCACGGTGAAGTCCAACACGGCCTCACAATCCCAACTTGGCGCAAAAACCGCTTTCTTTCGTGCGAGCTTAACAAAAACACAAAACAAGACAAAACACAACATCAAGCGGAAAATGAGATAAAACGCGCCTCTAACGCGCTAATTTGCCCTATTTAGGCTCTTATATCTATGATATTGTGCGCCTATCAACTATGGATACCAAAAACTTGTTCTCAATAATCACAATGGGTGTGGATCCCACTCAAAACACTTGGAGTGGGATCAGATCAGCATAATATACATTTTGGTATCTTTGACATTTCTCTTTGTGCCAAATAGACCATAGATGTAGATTTCAGTTCATTGGTGTCCTATCTACAAAGCAATTTTATTAAGCTTTGCTATGTTGTGAATTTAACTGTAAAAGTAGATGCGGCTTAACTGTTCATCGTTTGTAGAATGAAATTATATGTAATTATTAACTGCACATTAAACATGAATTCTAATATCCAGGGCATCTCATGAAAAGTATCCAGGGAATAGAATGCTTGGTTGGCGGGAGTTTAACGATGGGAAGGTATCTTTGTGTTTTTTTCGGGTGGATATAGTCAATATGTAAACAATTTTTACATTACTTTCTGTAACTCCATCCTTTTGTTTGGCCTCAAGTTTGGGCCTTATATATGGAAAACATACAAGGAAGTTTACGAGGAGGTTATGCACATCGGTTCTGCATTACGAGCATCCGGCGCTGAACCTGTAAGCATAGTCTATTTGCCATATGCCTTTGCAATTTCTTTGATTATTGCAATTCTTTACTTGAGCAGTTTGTCAACTGGAGAAATGATCCTTTCGTGACAGGGCTCTCGAATTGGAATTTATGGATCAAATTGCCCTCAGTGGATTGCAGCAATGGAGGTAGTTTCCAACTTTATTTACCTGGTTTTTTCCTTTCTTATTTGTATAATTTCCTTTTTCGTGGTTCATTGGTTTATAGAGTGTTTTTTTTTACTGTTTGTAGGCCTGCAATGCACACAGTTTAATTTGTGTTCCTCTATACGATACTCTTGGTAAACAACTTCTTTTAGACTTTCCTGCTCCAGTTTAATTTCAAAAGATCTTGGAGTTAAATATTGTGCTTTTAGTATGGTAGTAGGAGGATCTATGAGTGGTTCTCAATGCTCATGCAGGATGCTCTTTTAGATGATAGAAGCTGGTATATTTGTTTTGTTTTTAAATTTAGCCTGCAATTTATTAACTACATAGTGAAATATATTGGAGACAGGGCCAGGTGCTGTAAACTTTATCATTGGTCATGCGGAAATTGATTTCGTTTTCGTCCAAGATAAGAAAGTTAAAGAAGTGAGTACTGAAAACCCTTGAGCTTACCTTTGAGGTCATGTTGCAACACCTTTTCAATGGGTCTTAATTTCTATGTTTGTTATCACAGCTACTAGATCCAGAGTGTACGCATGCGAAACGGCTGAAAAGTGAGACTACATTTGTGATTTGTTACAACCACTTTTGTCAAGACCAGGGAAAGGCACTTAACTAAGTTTTTCTTGTGGTTGCAGTGATTGTTTGCTTCACTTCATTGACAGTGGAAGAGAAAAAGAAGGCAGCTTCCATTGAAGTAAAACCGTATTCCTGGAATGAGTTCCTTCACATGGTCAGTTTTAAATATCACATATTGCCAGTCTCTGACATTCATCCATCTTTAGACTGCTATTTGATGTGCAGAAAGTTTGATCTCTCTGGTGTTGAAATGATTGTCAGAAGAGTAAGAAGAATTAGATTCATGTAGCCTGGATGTCGTTGATTTCCTTCTGTTATTTGCCAGGGAAAGGACTACCCATCAGAGCTTTCGCCACCTCAGCCATTAAACATATGTACTATAATGTACACTAGTGGCACCAGTGGAGATCCAAAAGGTGTTATTCTAACACATGAAAACATTGTAACATGCATTGGAGGGTTGAATCTCTTTATGGACCAATTTGAAGACAAGGTAAGTCATATTATGCATAAAAGTGGTAGTATTTGTTTTCACACATTATGATGTTAATGCTCACAAGTTCTAGTGTCACAATAGGATCTACTAGAGTTGATGTCTTGCACATGTTACTTTTAGCTTATGTATAAGTTGTATTATTCTGAGACGCACCATCTATCCAGGGGATACAAATTGTCTTTTAGGTCAAACCATTTACCCATTTACCATCTTATTACGAGACATCATGTTCTGAGACTTTCTGTGTAATACCAATCAAATTGCAACCTCATATGCAGTCATATTAATTTATTCGTCTAATCTTTCAAAGAATGTTGTGCATGGAGAAACGTGTGACAACACATATGCCTTGCACAAGCATGTGATTCGAAAAATTCATCTATTCGATGTGCTAGGTTTACTGTTAACAGTTTCATGTTTCCCTCTTTCTCTATCTGTTTATATACTGACTCTTGGCCTCTTGATAGATGACAGTGGATGATGTTTACATATCTTTCTTGCCACTTGCTCATATCCTTGACCGCATGATTGAAGAATATTTTTTCCACAAGGGTGCTTCTGTTGGCTACTACCATGGGGTAAGCTGCTAGAAGTTTTTCTAGATTTTCAGAAAGACGGAAGACACTCATTTGGTTCCTGGAAATATAGGGGCAAAGGAAAATTTGAAGTCGAGAAAATGGAGAGAAACTCCTGCTTTTGATTTTCTAGGATGGGTCAAAAGATCTGAGAAATAAGTATGTAAAAGAATAAAATATTGTCGGGGAAGCAATTGCATAACTATGCCTATTTCAGGGTGGTGGTGCCTAGTGGTAGGTTGTCCCTAAAGACAAGGGTGGAGAGAGATAACTGCTAGAGTGTTCCATTTATTGTAATTTCTCTCTTGAGCTTTCCACAAACCAAGCGGAGCATAAGGTTCTCAAATTTGTATGTTTTTATGGATCTCTTTTTCTTATTCTGCTTCAATTTTGTAACTCTTTATTCCTTGAAGGATCTTAATGCACTAAAGGATGATCTGATGGAGTTGAAACCAACTTTTCTTGCTGGTGTACCTCGAGTTTTTGAACGCATACACGAAGGCATGGAAGTCTTTTATAGTCATTGGTCATTCAGCACAAATTGCAATTAATATAGAGCATTCCACCCAACAGCCATCTGTATTTTCCTTACAGGTGTCATAAAAGCATTAGAGGAGCTCAATCCAAGGAGGAGGGCAATTTTTCACATTCTTTACAAATAGTAAGATAGTTTCTGTTTTATTTTTTCATTTTTTGGTAGCTGTGTTCATATCTTTTTGCATGCAAATCTTGTTGCTTGATGTTTTTCTGTGTCTACTTTGTCAAACAGCAAACTGGCCTGGTTGAATTTAGGATTTAAGCAGAAAAATGCATCATGGTTGGCTGATCTGCTGGCATTTAGAAAGGTTGTATGCCTCCTATTAAACTAGTGTCATGTTTTTCTTGTTTTTGTTTTACTTGTCGAAAGAAAATGGATTGTTTACTCATCACCTCCGGTAGTTTGGGCCAAAACATTCATAACCCCTACAGGTCTACATCTAACAGACTCGAGTGTAACATGTGAGGTTTTTCAGAACCATCATAATGCTGATGCTCCTTTCTGCTATTTCTGTTATTTCGCGATTTTGTTTTTGTCTGCCCATTACGTCCCAGTTCCACACCACCACCCGTTCTTGGAAGCGGATGTTATTGACAACTGTGGTGGCAGTTTTTTGTTTTTGTGCTTGACATTGAGGAAACTATTACCATTTTGAAGATACTGCTAAGTGACATGTTGATGTCTTCGTTCAGGTAAAATCCAGACTGGGTGGTCGGATTCGTCTAATAGTATCTGGAGGTGCCCCCTTAAGCAGTGAGGTGGAAGAGTTCTTGCGCGTTACTTCCTGTGCTTTTGTATTACAAGGCTATGGTAAAGTTTATTTCTCAAAGTACAGAGACTAAGCAGAGAAATCTATACAAGTAGAAAATCTAGAATTATGAACCATCATGATCAAGCCACTTGTTTAGCATATAGTAGAGGACACAAATTCAACTTTGAGTTGTCATCCCTTTTATAGTTTCCAAATGATAGAATTAACGAAACTATAAAAAAAAAAACAAAATAGGGGCAAAAGCTCTGAGTCTAGAAGACTGAAATTAGTTACTATCTTTTGCACATTGTCGAATGACCACGTGAAGTTTAATTCAGGGCTGACGGAGACTTGTGGTTTGACTACTGTTGGTTTTCCGGATGAAATGAGCTTTCTTGGCACAGTTGGTTCTGCATTTGTGTGTAGCGAGTTGCGTCTGGAGGAAGTCCCAGAGATGGGTTACGATCCGCTTGGAGACCCTCCACGTGGTGAGATATGTGTAAGGGGAAAAACTGCTTTCGCTGGGTACTACAAGAATCCAGAGTTGACAAGAGAGAGCCTTATAGATGGATGGTTTCACACAGGTATATATGACTCATTCCCCCTTGAACTAATTGTTTGTAGTAATTAGTAAATGACAACTTCTGACCCCTACACCTGAGTTACAAAAAATAAAAAAATAAAAAATAAATAAATAACAACTTGTCTGTTAATATTTCCTTTGCATTGCCAGGTGACATAGGGGAGATGCTACCTAATGGGGTGGTTAAAATTATCGATAGGAAGAAAAATCTAGTTAAGTTATCTCAAGGAGAGTATGTTGCTCTTGAATATCTGGAGAAAGTTTATTGCATCACGCCCATTGTTGAGGATGTGAGCATCATCTCTTCTTTATGAGTTGATTTCGTAGTAAATTCAATTTGTTTGACAATCGAGCGTTCTTGGTTTTTTAAGTGAATTGTTTTCTTTAATCTGCTGCTTAGATCTGGGTCTATGGGGATAGCTTCAAGTCGATGCTGGTTGCAGTAGTTGTACCACAAGAAGAGAACACCCTAAGGTGGGCCCATCAGAACGGCCACAGGGGTTCCTTCTCTGAGCTCTGCTCCCTCAACCAACTACAAGACTACGTTTGCCTCGAGCTAAAGTCTACAGCAGAGCGAAACAAGGTATTGGCCAGCGGAGAAATTTGCCCCCAAATATGAAGGCTTGTGTCACGTCCATTCAAAGTGCTCTCAGTATCATAAACCTGTTGCTTCATTTGTTGAGTGGGTTAAGATCATAAGAACCAGATATTTTTCAGTTGTTTGAGTCATCTGCGTTTTTTTCTCGTACCAGTTGAGAGGATTTGAACATATCAAGGGCGTCATTCTGGAACCACAGCAATTCGATGCGGGAAGGGATTTGGTGACTCCTACACTAAAGAAGAAAAGAGGTATACTATTCAACTGTTACAAGGTAAATGGTTCAACTCTCTTCTTTCCTTCTATTATTCAGTCCAATAATTTTCTCTATGGAAAAGGGACTTATACAAGTCGTTACATGTCGTGCAGGGGAAAATCGATGAACTCTATAAAAAGTTGTCGGGAGGGAGAACCACTAGCTATTGACCTATGCACTATTCATCTACTTCGTTAGCTAATACTGCGTGTCAATTTTAGTTTATAGCATAAGTCATGCTGTTTTCTGGATAAAACAGTAAACTAGTGAAGTGTTCGAACTTGTTGGCCCAATTTAGAAAGGAAGATATTAAATAGGCATCCTGTTTGGGGAACTTATTTAAGTGTCCATCTTGATGAATTTGTATATTCTCATTCTCAAATTGTTAAGTTGTCTTATTATACCGCTATCTATACATTAATATATTAATATATATTTTTATGGGATATACCAGATTTTTAATCCCACAATTATAAGGATTATGCAAATCTCTCTCTCTAATCCCACATATCTCCTCTCTCTCTCCTCCTCCATTCCATTTACCTTACACAACGTGCTCCATTCAATTTCATCAGCAACAACCATGAAATTCGTCCTCATTCTATTCTACCTGATACAAACCCAACTCTGTTTCCTTCCCCCACTTCACGTTACTATGGTGGCCATAGGAGAGAGAGAGAGATGGGGGGATGGAGAGGAATACTGGGTTTTGACTACGGAATAGTGCAGCACCATTAGTAATCAGACTAACCCCATTTTGAAAGAGGCTCCGTTCCCTTTTTTTTGGGTCAGCCCCATAACCCCTGACTCTCCCAACATTCTTCCACTTTTTCCACTATTCCCACCTTCTCCCAGTTGAATTACAATTTCCCAGAAAACAAAACAATCAGTCCTTAATCTGCCCAATCTGCACCCCTCGATTTCGATCGGCCAAAGCCAACGTCTCATCTGTCCTCCGCCGTTACGCTCGCTGCCTCCGCTCCTGGTTCTCTAACAGGCCAAAGCCAACGTCTCATCTGTCCTCCGCCGTTACGCTCGCCGCCTCCGCTCCTGGTTCTCTAACAGGCCGTGGATGGCCCACGCCATTGGAGCGATCTAGTGCTCCTGATCATGTGGCTCTCCGTCCGCGGAAATCATTTAGCCGTGGGTTCCGGCCAAGTGTTTCTTCATGTTGATTTTGTTTGTGAGGAAATAGTTTTTTTTTTTTTGTTTGGGAAAACGTGGAGAAAATAATTGTCATTATTTCGGAATGCGTGTTTCGATTTCTCCGAATTTTGTCATTATTTCGGTTTAGTGCAGTTTCATGGGCACAATAATACGATACGTATTCATGATCTTTTTTGTTTCATAGTGATTTCATAAATTTTTCGGAATGTGTGTTTCGGTTTCTCCGCCGCTTCTTGCCATTACCGGATTCCGTTTCCGGAATATCAGTTTTAGGTATTATGTTTTTCGATTTTTGTCATTTTTGTGAATTGATGATGTTTTGTTCATCTACCTCAATTGAAACCTATACTTCTCAAAACTTGTCATGTTTTCTGATTTTTGTCATGTTTTTTTATTTGATCATGTTTTGTTCATCTACCTTGATCGAAACCTACACTTCTCGAAACTTGCCATGTTTTCTGATTTGGTCTTGTTTTTTAATTGATCTTTTTTTTTTCATCTACCTCGATTAGGTTTTGCTATGTTTTGTGAATTGATAATATTTTCCGGCTTACACTGTAAGGGTCATATTTTCTTTTTAGATTTTAGGAGAATGAAAATATGAGAGAGAAGATTAGGAGAGAGAAAATTCAAAAGATTAGGTGAGAGAAATGTTTGAAAGAGGAGAGAGAATTGAGATACCTAGAAAAGATATTAAAAAAAAGAAAGAGAGAGATTTGAAAAATTAGGAGGAAGAAAGGGTAGTTTAGGATTTAATTGAATTTGAGGATGGAAAGATAAATATTTAAACACATTAGGATAAACACCTAAATAAGTAGGGTAAAAAGGATGACTAATTAAATTCCCCCTATTTGAGATATTTACATGCCTTTGAAAAAAAATAAAAAAGGTTTCCACGAAAATGTAAAACTTTTGTTGTAATTGATTAAGATTAGAGGACGAATGGAGTATTTGAAAGTTGTAAGTTCTCTCAGATGATGTATGTATTGGCATGTTAAACTAATAAGTGACCCCTGACCGACTGATAGAGGATATGTATGGGATGATCTCTAGTACTCTACTATCTCGGGGCACCTTCAAACTAAACGCAGACAGCATCTTTGACTGTGTTTTTGGGAAAGCTACCACGGGGTATTAATTTGAAAACATGATGGTCAAAGGATTACCGGGCTTCATCGGGACATGTCTAGCCTTGAGGGGTGGATTGCAGCTTTCAATAGAGGAAAATATTACTACTAAAATTGGATGCCGAAGTGGATGCTCTTGCTCTCACGCAACTGTTTGCTCACCAAAACTTGGATTATTACCATAAAAAAACAAAGAGAAGAGGATGCTTGTAATAGTACTTCTTTCCCAAGATATTTGTACGTGTACCATGCAAGGCAATGCAAGAATTAAGGTCTATGTTTTCAGGGCAATCAAAATTTTGCTTTTGTAGCAGTCGGGAAAAAAAAAAGCATTAAAAGCTGGGTAGATTCAGCCTCAGCCTTTTCACCAAGTTTCTAACAAAGATGAGTTCAGAGATATAAGGTTCTACGTTATGGTGTGGGCAGATCTGATTTGGTGATCAGACCAAAAATTCGATTATTTGTGTGGTTCCCATTTCGGGGTATGGCACTTGATCGAGTTGGCTTAGGCCTCAGGGCCGAAATAAAGAAATACACTCCTCATTCTTCCATGGTTTAAGAAACTTTGAATGGAACAAAAATGAACTTTGGCTAAGTTAATAAAGCCAAGTACCCAAGGATGGCAACATTTTGGATGTGAGATATGCTTGCTTACAGTTAGTCTAAACTCCAGAATTCATAATAAAGAAAGAACAATTGCCTACAGTAGTCCCGCTAGTTGAAGAGTAAAAAAAAGCAAGAAAAGATAAGATGTAAAACAAATTAGGAGAAATCATACAACTTCGTACAGCTCTGAGTTTCTCTTAAATAAAGGATACAAGGAATTCTGCATGTCTGCACCACAAGAAATTTGCGAAAGGGTTGCATTAGTCAATTTCGACACAGTCGAGAGGCATCTGAACAGCAGGCTCTCAATACACAATAAGCTCCTTGGTCTCGCATCTACCTCGGTGGCAGAAACATGAGAGGGGCAGCAGAAGCTCTACTTCGTGTCCTTCTCTTCCTCCCTCTCCCTTTCCCTTTTCTTGTAAATCTTTTCAAGCTTCCGCCTTGCCTCACATGGTGGGAAGTTAGCAAGGTCGAAGTAGTGTGGCGCTATATCAACTAACCTGAATCAAACCATGGGGAAAAAAAAAAAGAAGCAAAAAATTTGAATAAAATGGAGAGTGGGTAATCTGAAATCCAGAAAACACACAACATTTAGTCCCATCTACGACAACGATAAGATGATAATGCATGCCTTCTTTCAAAACAAGTAAAGATGCCATTATCAATAACGGTTGCCAACAAAAGGGGGCGCGCCTATACACACGATGCATACCGTAAAAAGAGTAACAGCTCTTACCATGATGATTACATTTTTCAGGACGATGACAAACTTTTGCTTATCTGTTTCTTTCCTATTTTAACCACTCTTAGTTAACAAATATCATTTTTTTAATTTATAAAATCCAGACTATAAACAAAGCACTGAGATGGTATCAAAAGAGCTTTCTCCAGAAACTGAATATTAGCAAAGATCATAAAAATAGAAAATATATGTGACAAAAACATATTACAAACGAGACATGTTCACGTTCGACAAAGAAATTTGTCAATTGAAAGGTGGATTTCATCTTCTTGAACCTCCATAATTTCATTGTCTACCACTTCAAATTTAGTAGGATATCTATCATACAGGGGGCTCTGCCATGAAACAAACATGCAAAGGCCAACTTATGAAGGAGTAACGGAAAAGTGAGTAGTGTAGCAGGTGTAGTAGTACACATCATTTAGTAATATGAGCTTTGCTAATCTTCCTTCCAATGTCACTTAACACTCATTTCGCATACCATCAAAATATAAAATTGTGTGCAACCATTAGCAAACCATTAAGCTACTAAAAAGATATCAATGCCATAAAATAATATGACAAGTAAGAAACAGAAGCTAACCAGTCGCCACGAACATCTGTCACTGTGCGGATGAAGTTTCTGCTTGTCAAGACAAACTCGTTATAGATGACCCACTCTGGCTTATGATCCAGGCAATTTGAAGGGTGTAAGTGAACCACCTGCATTTTCCACCATCAACATCCAAATGTAAGACATTATTGTCTTCTGAGCTTCAAATACTTTATTTCGCTAAAATTCTCAAAAGAAGAGATGAACAATCAAAATTACTTGGTTGTCCTTCACAGTCAAATAGTGTCCAGTGCGCTCCAGATGAGCCACTTGCATGAAATATCCAGCTAGCATAGCCTTTCTAATGTTGATGTAGTAGTCACGACTGTTAAAATCTGTGCTGGACAACTTGAGGTTGAACCTAACCATGATCCGAGCTAGCTGTTGTCTTACATTATCAGCAGATTTTAATGCGCGATGATTAACAAAGTTTTCATAGCACCAAGATGGATCCTCATCTGAAACCCATTCAAAAAAACACAGGATTAGGCACACCAACAATGTTAATAGTGGCCCATATCATTCTTAAAGCAAAAGCAATGTACGAAATGCAACTCTAACTCACTATTTTGCTTGTAGGCATGGTATACATTCAAGAGCGTCAGATGGTCCCCGTCAATGTGCCCAAACTTTGCTTTTGCTTCATCTGCAGCTTTTTGAGCCTCCCTAGGCCGGAGAAAGCAATTGGGTACTAAAGAAAAAATTGGTTATCACAGAGGAGGCCCACGGTAGGTCAGCAGATGCATAGAGGCGAGACTGCAACTTCATGAGAGAATACTGAGAAACTGCAACTATATGCATCAGCACTTACTTATAAATTCTATGGTGCATGCCAGCACGGGCATGGAATCACAGACAGGACAGTTGCTGATGACAACCTAAGTGGACACAAATACATTTAACTGCACACATATGTACCAATGTACATAAGAGTGCAATTAATATGAAACTCACATGTGCACAGAACCCGTCTGCGCACATGCTACGAATGATGGGCATTCCTTCACTACTAGTGAAAGACTTTCTCAGCCAATAATTGTTTTACTTTATTGAAGACCTAGAATTGGACTCAAGACACACAAGGAGAGTCTAGGCATTCAATCACATACCTGAAAGCATGGCCGATATCGACAGAATCTCATTCGAACAGTTAAATTTGGGGCTGACAACAAGCATCTTTCCCATCTGTGGATCCAATGGGAGCTCACTCATGATCTCACCCAGTTTCGTCAAGTTGCCTTCATCATCCAATGCTCCCAAGTAATTCAACACCTCTAAAGCGCGCATCAGCGTCTCGGGGGCAGGGGGGTCCATGAAATCAAAATGGACAAGATCATCTATCCCTAGTTTCTTCAAGGTGAGGACCGTATTCGCAAGATTTGATCTCAATATCTCCGGGTAGGTCTGCGACTGAAGATCGTTATTGAAACTTTTCTCAGTGTACAGTCTATAACATTTTCCTGGTTGTGTTCTTCCAGCACGCCCTGCTCTTTGGTGCGCACTAGCCTTTGATATCGGAGAGACTAATAAAGATTCAACACGTATTCGAGGGTTGTACACTTTTTGTTTGGCAAACCCAGGGTCTATCACGTAAACTATGCCATCTATAGTCAAAGATGTTTCTGCAATGTTTGTAGACACCACAATCTTCCTCCCTGCAGGACCACCTTCCGTGAGGGGAGGTGGAGCAGGTTCAAATATCTTCTGCTGCATAGCTGGAGGAAGGGTAGAATACAGGGGAACTGCTTTCACAGGGCCCACGCGATCTCCCATATTTGCAACTTCTTTATGTATTTTCCGACATGCTTCTTCTATCTCCTCCTCACCCGTCAGAAATACAAGTATGTCACCAGGTGGTTCATGCATGTGTATCTGAGTAACAGTACGGAGTGCCGCTTCAAGGTAATCCCTCTCAGGCTCCTCGGTGTATAAAATCTCCACAGGGAATAACCTTCCAGGAACTTTCATAAGAGGTGCACCATGGAAATAACCTTGAAACTTCTCTGCCTCAAGGGTAGCACTCATAACAACTAACTTGAGATCCGGTCTGTTTTTCAGCACTTCTTTTAGAAGCCCGAATAAAACATCTGTTGCCAGAGTTCTTTCGTGTGCCTCATCAAGAATTATCACTTTGTACCTTTCCAAAAGCGGGTCTGTCATAGCTTCTCTCAAAAGCATACCATCTGTTAAATACCTGTCATGAAAAAGAAAATTCTCACCACATGACTAAGCAAAAGAAAACAAACAGACCAAACACACCAGACAGCTGACTTACTGGCCATAAACGGATAAATATAGAGACAACATTCAAAAGGAAAATAAATAACTAGACCACAGAGGTACTAGCTTACTTCAAAACGGTCCTTGCACTACTCTGGTCTTCGAAACGAATGCTATAGCCAACTTCTTCTCCAATAGTTACATCCATCTCTTCAGCAACTCGACGAGAAACAGACATTGCAGCCACCCTGCGAGGTTGGGTGCAGCCTATCATGTATTTCCTGCGCTTATCTGGTCCATCTAAATCAACAGCGTCCAGAACAAACTGAGGTATCTGCAAAAGAGGAATTCTACCCTTGTTAAGAATTAAGGTTCAACCATTTAGACATTTATATTCCAATGTGCAGAGACTAGTTATTTCTGCGCGGCAAAAGCTCATAAAAAATAAAAAAACTATAAGCTATATTTAACAAAGTACAACAAAGGAGCTATCGAATTTTTACGCATCAGACGCCTTGTCCCTTATTTACGACTTACTCAGTGCCATTAACCAACTTCTAAAAATGCAATATCTCATCCCAACGGCACTTGCTGCAGATCAGCTCACCAAACTGCAGTAAATATTCTCACTACAACACGGTATAATGAAGAACTAGTAAATACAGCTCCAGGACAATATCGGTATAACTCAAAACTATTAGGCCTGTCAGCGAAAAAAAGGATGCAACAACCTACTTCAACTTTAACTCTCCAACCCAAAACATGAATGCCAAATAAAGCACACATAACGTTGCACCGTAGTGCAAAATACTACTTCCTGAGCAACAAAACAAATCAAGTAATCTATGAATGCCAAATAAAGCACACAAAATGTTGCACCTGTGGCAAAATACTACTTTCTGAGCAACAAAACAAATCAATAAAACAAATCAAGTAATCTACTTCAGAGAGGAACGGACCTGAGTAGTTTTACCACTGCCAGTTTCACCAACCAAGATTAGGGTTTGGTTGGCTTTCAAGGCTTGAAAGAACTCTTCTTTCTGGTGCCAAACAGGGAGGGTCCTCCTCTTCTCTAATATCTCGTAATACCTCTGCGAGTACGGCCTTCCATTCCACCGATTTATCAGATTACTTCCTGCGCCGCCACCGCCGCCGTTGAATTTGGCAAGTTTTGCAGAGGTATCATCCACCACATCGAACAAGCTCACCTTCCTCTTTCTCTCCGTCCCCATCTAAAACCCTAATCTTCCCGCCGAATCGCAGAAAACCCCCGAAATCAAGAGGCTTTGGGAGAATTTTCGAGACTGATTCTCACAACTGAATATCGAGAAAAATCGAAACCCTAGACGACTGAAGGTTGAGGTTACGGCCTATATGTAAAGGAGATGGAGAGAGCTCTTTCGAATTACCTATCAGCCCCCCCATGTTTTGCTAAATTATTCTAAATACCTACTAGGTTTCCTTTCTCTAGTAAGAAAACTGATCATATCGACGATATTTTGTTCATGTATATACACGAAAAAAGGGTGTGTAGATCAAGCACCTTACACACATCGGATGCCCTTGATTCCCGCGTAGACCCCCTCGGTTTTTTTTTTTAGAATTTTTGGACGGCTCGGATCGGCCGTCCGGTGGCCGGAGGACGGCCGGCGACGCCGTCGGTACGATTTCGGTATATTTTTGGTCGGTACGTATATCTTTTCCGTTTGTTCATTAGGCTCGTTTATCCTGCCCTTTTCCCGATTTATATCAATCAATTTTTTTAAAAATATGTTTCTCTATGTAGATTTTTAAAAAACAACATAAAAAGGATAATACCAAATTATGAAACATAATTTTATTTCTCAATCTTTCTTGTTTTTGTTTTCATAACTCATCAATAATTTTTGAATGGTCGAAAGCCTTTTAACAGAATAAATTTAGACAAATGCAAACTTGATTATTTACAAATTCCGCTGGCGTCACCTCTTGATGTTGCTCGTTCTATTCTCGTCCCAATAGGAAGACGCGATGGATAGGGTACCATAAATCCAGCACGACTTGCCTGATTGCCAAGCTGTGGGATGAGCAAAATAGGACCAGTCTTAACAAACAAACAAAGTAAATACTTCTCGATTTTTAATGGGCAAAATTTTATGGTCCTAAGTGAAAATTTCCCAAAAAAATTGCATGCAGTTAGACAAGTTAGGCCCAAATGGTGTGTAAACCTGGGCTTCCCTTTTGGTAAAGAGAGTACTCCCATAGATGGGCTTGGCACTCTTTTTTCCCGAAAGTAATCTCCCAAGTCCCAATTCCCCCGACCAAAACAAAAATCTCCCTTTCCCATACTGAAATCCTCGTAACATTATGATAATTTTATTCTTTTTCTGACAATTTGTGTTGCGGAATTTCAAAAGTTATCCAAACCTAGCTCTGGAATTTTAAGAATTTCTTTCCTTTTTCAGCTTCTCAAATCGATCTGTAACATAATGATAATTTTATTATTTTTTCTGACAATTTGAGTTGCGGAATTTCAAAAGTTATCGAAACCTAGCTCTGGAATTTTAAGAATTTCTTTCCTTTTTCAGCTTCTCAAATTGATCTGTAGATTGTAAAAATCAATTATTTGTAATTTTTTAGCTAGAATCTAAAAATCTATCAAAATAATTATGCAAACATCCATTGAGGCAATGTTTTATGCTTTTATTTTGTTGTTGTCTATGTGTGTATGGGGAACTATGTACTTTCGTGGACCTATATATATGTAGGGTTTTGTTCATGTTTTCTATTGAAGTTGTGATTGTCGAGCTTGTGGTTGATATTGTTGACTTGATGTGAATGAATGGCTAATTTGATATAATTTTCGTGGTAACTATTATACTAATACCCTAACATGCAGTTGACAAAAATACTAAAGTTGTCGTATGTCAAACTACTACTAATAGAAAACTCAAAATATGGTAAAATTAAAAAACCTGTTATCCTAGAAATTTAGGTTATTTTCCTGTCTTATTTGGAATTCTTTTATATATATACATATATATATATATATATATAGCGATAAGTTCGTGACATTTACATCAATTAATCTGGAGAATTCACATGATAAAAAAAATCCAATAATATCTTTCACCAGCACTATATAGGTTAAACTCTCTTTACAAATACAACTCGATCGATCCAAATAAAAAGGGACAAAGCTTGCATAAGCCTTAATTATCTGGAGCTTTCGGTGGCATATATATACATATGGAATTATTGGTTTGGTCACTGGATATGGTGTCAAATGCTGCCCACATGTGCCCAAGAAAAAAGAAATTGTACCTGATCGATCCAGTCCAGTACTATTTGCACGCTCCTACAGAGTAGTAGTAGTAGTTCTCCTATTTATGTTATGAAGTTCGATCGGCTGGTTATTTTACTGATTGAAAAAACAATAAAATGAATTAATTTAAATACCTCATCGTGCATCTGTCCGTCTGTCTATATATATATATATAAGAATATCGATTGAGAAGAAATTAAGAAATGCCAAGCCTAAAAGGAATAGATCGATCGAGTAGCTGAAGTAGTTAGTTTGTTTCTTCAATATCACATTTAAAGTTGCAGGGAATTAATTATGAGTTGTGCCTGGCCTGTACCTACCCTTATATATATAAGAGATAAGAAAAGAAAAACAATACTCCTATTATAATAGCTCTTGCGCGCAGAAGCAGGGAATTATAATATATAATCTTGAGGCACCTAAAATGATTTGTCTTGGGTAATTAAGGGAATATGTACGTAAATCATAGCACTTAAAAAACAAAAGCTGGCATGGCTCGATCGAAAACTCTATGATCATTCGCTACGTACCATGTGAATTTATTTGAATTAACAAAATCAACAATTATATAATGTTGCACGTCCGTTTGCTCATTTTCCGTCAAAATCTAACCATATATATTCAGACACACGTATAATCTCTATTATAAAACAGAAGGGTGTAGGGACAAGTTAGTAGGACGGCTTAAATTCATTTGATCCAAAGGTTGTAGTGCATCCTCCCACTTTCCGGTTAAGAGTCCATGATTTTCACCTAAATCACACAACTGCCATCCCCTTTTAACAGGATGCGTAGTGCCATAGGCACGGACTAGCACTGGTAAGCAAATAAGACAATAAACGTACAATATGCAATGAAAACCGAACAGGTAGAAGAATTCACTCATATCTGAGTGTGTTATATATTGAGAAAATTAGCCATACAAAAATTAACAACGTGGCAATGAGCTAGCCTTTTGTAAGTAGAATCACAGTGATCAGGGGCGAATTTAACGAGAGACCAAGGGGGTCACGCGCCTTATCTATCTACACTTAGACGGCCCCGATGCATATATTCTTATGAATTTTCATTTACCTCCACGTATAATTATACTAGTGCTCCGTGTAGATAGATGTTTTTTGACGAACAAGATCATCCCAAATAATATATAGAAGAAAACACAGTATAATAAAAGCAGATACTACAGGTCTGAAAATACAGAAAACAACAAACAAAACAAAACAAAAAAAATGTCTTAAACTAAGACGCCAGAGTTGGACCCTGTAGATAGATTTTATTACCCCATGGACTTTCATTATAAGTCCCAAAAGAAATCAAAGCAGCCCTTATTGCTTCACTATTTTTCTCTCACACATCACCTCTTCTCAAATTTTATGTATGGAGTATGATTCTATTAGACAACTTTTTTACTACTCATGCATATGTTATGATTAGGATTCCGTGTACTCAATTTTCAAATCGAATCTTTGCTTATATCGCGTTCTTGAAATGCATGACGTACTTAGGATTCCTAAATTAATTGTTCATCTTGTTTGTTACATGCTTTTGATTTTTGTAATTCTTGTGTAGATTGTATGCCAAAATTTTAAGTTTTTCCGATTTGAAGAGCATATCTTCAAAACATATGAATCAAGACTGAAAAACAAAATCCGTTAAACTTTGTGGTGAAAAATATTTCCAGACCATGATTAATAGTGCCCCGTCTATACCAAATCCCTGCATCCTCCACTAACTGGCGCGTAATGTTCATTGGATGTATATATATAAGCCATAACCGAATCATTTGCAATGAAGTTTGTTATAGTACGTAGTAGTACATCAGTTGGTAATAATTAATTGTAGGAGGAACTAAAATTAAGGCATGCAATTGAGCATCTTAACTTTCTAACCCTTGCTGATCGATTCAACTATGGATTGATTTCAATGGTTAATCCGGTCTACTTTCTAACCCAGAGGATTTACGATCTCATTCAATTTAGAAGCTAGGCTCCCAATCCCCAGCCACCCTAGAAGGATGATGGCTGGCTATATGTATTAAGGAGGATGCATGCAAGAATGATTATAAAAAAGATACGGCTATTCTTAGCTAGGGTTGTACGTAGGCCGGATAAATATATAGAGACCAAAACTAATAAATGGGATTAGTGTACTAATGTTAGTGTGTGTGGTTCTCACAAAGAGGAACCATTTGTGGCTCACAAACTTTAAAATTGCTACGTACTTTATATATATACTCCTTTTCTTTTTTCTTTTCTTTTTTTATTTGAAAAGAGCTATATATGATACTTAAAGCTGGTGTAACAGATTAATTAATTCACGTGGAAATTCGACCGATGGGATCCCATTTATGAGATTTCTAGAGCTGATTATTAGGTTTGTAGGATTTGATAAAAGATAAGTTATCTTATTAATTAAAGAGATCGATGCATTTAAAACTATACTCTACTAGCTAGAGATAATATAAAGAAGAAATAAAAGGTCGAGCTTCACAGCCATGCATTTAAAACTGTGCCTCGGTTTGGCTTTCATGGTTCATTCATGTGCATGTGCGCCTTCTTGAATTCATTAATAATTGGAATCCGGCCCTAAACTTAATTACAGAAGCCATTCATGACCGCCTTTTTTCCCGTTCAATTAGGATGTTCGAACCAGTACTACTTTACGCACACTTTAATTAACTTTTAAAAAAAATCCCACCGTCTATGAACAGAAAAATTATTATTGGATGGCCTTGAAGCATCATTCCGTGTTATCCCAACACTCCTTCATTCCACACATTTTCCGCAATACCGCCAAGTGGTGCTCAAACATAGATCGTTATACCACGAAAATTATTAAGTGATCCCGAAACACCACCATGTGGGGTGATCCAATCCTCCACCACCACAGATCCACTTGGGTCTCAACACTAAATATTTGAACTCCACGTGAATATGTGATTAAAATTACCAAAAATTCATTTTACACCACATATTCATTCGAGGCCAATAGGCAATAGCTTAGCATATGAACCCCACATACAAGTGGAGTCGAGACTCAAGAGTGTTGAGCACTAGCGGTTGAACAACACCATCGAAGAATTACTTCAACTAGTGCGGGCGAGCCACATTTAAAATCAGAACAAAAGTTCCATATATTCAGCGCTCCTTACCATACCTCACGTCAACTCCCCTTTTCACCTAATAAGTTATTAGAATAAACAAACAAAACCACCCTTTTCTCCTGTTCACATCCCATTTGTATAATTGTATGCTTCAGTGGTAAGGGCAAATTTGTGTCTGCAACATGACAGGGTTTGATTCCCCCTGCATGCAAATCATGATTTAAGTGAGGAGCCTGGAGATGGGTTGAAGTACTAGTCTCCCCCGAGGATTTAGTCAAGGGGCGCGTAAATTGGCTTGGATACCTTAATTATCAAAAAAAAAAAAATCACACGAACAAGAAAATGAGATCTTCACTGCCTACTCTCACAAATATGAACACTGAAATGTAAAATTGAGCGGACAATCCCGGCAAAACACGCAATCAATTAATAGAATGATCTAAGTCCAAAAGAGGCAAATGCACAACAAGTTTACCCCATTTGGATGGAAATCGATCCATATGGTAAAAAAGCCATATTTTTAATTACAACAAACGTATGTTAAGTTAAGGTACGCACGTAACGTACGTAGTTCTAGCATCTTTTAACAGTACTATAAGCTACCCCGTCATTCCCTGCCAAGATCAAATACTTGTCCTTCCTTGTAAGCCCAGTGCATTCGAACCCCAAAGCCTTCCCAATCTCACTCTGTACGTAATTAGCCACATCAATCCTCGATTTCTCACTATTTGCACCGCTGACCTTATCAAGGAACTGAATGGTGTAACTAGGAAAAGGGTTCATGAGGAAGAAAACGGGGTCCAAACACTTGAACCCGCTTGCAGTTGTCCCGTAAAACAAGCTCACCTTCACGTCCATCGCCACGGGGACTATATCGTCACTCAATTCCGCAAACAACGGGCTGAACCGTAACAAAAATGGCTCCCTACATGTGGTCCCTTCGGGGCAAACAATCATGTCCCCTTGGTTCAACAACCTCTCCATCATCTCAGCATCTCGATTCCTGTCCCTCGTTAATCGGACGGTCTTGATGGGCGCCATGATCTCCGATACTCTACTCAGGCTGTATGTCGCGGCCGTGACGGGCTTCTTTAGACCGAAAGAGAAGTACAGTGGGTCCAACAAGGTCCTGTGGTTGCATACGTATAAAAGGCCTTTGGGTTTAGAAACAGAGTACTGTAAGAAATAGGGATTTTTAACCTGGAGCCGGAGGCCGGTGAAGGCTAAGATTGGAATGAGCATGTTGTAGGGCAATGTTAAGGCAATAATGGCCCTGAAGAGGGCTAGGGAAAATCCAAATGGGACCCACATGAACATGGCAAGAGTGGCCAGTGGGGTCGGTCTGAATGCCAATCTGCCATCATGGAAGATAAGGGGCTTGGGGTATTTCTCTGTGGGAAGATGATGCCAGTTCCTCCTGTCCGCCCCACTCACCAAGTATATCTCCTGTTGCAACAACCACCACAATAATAAGGGACTGTTAACTTTTCTCTCTATCGATTCATATTCATATGCTTGGTGGGCTCTGGCCCCGAATCATTTTGTTTGTTCTCATTATCATAAAAGGATAGTGATTTTCGCGCTCCAAGATTTATCGCAGGCGCTTCAACTTTTTGTTTTTACACTGTGGTATTGCTGGCAACACCACAGTGTAAAAAACAAAAAGGTGGAGCGTCTGCAGTAAATCAAGGAGCACGAAAATCAGTAGCCTCATAAAAATGCGTTTTTTTTTCTTGTTTCCCCTTGATTTGGAGTGACAACTGCAATTTTAAATTGTTAAAAAGTGTAATAATTCGCAAAATTACTATTAGATAAGGACATACGTCTATTAAAAGAACATACAATCACATGATATTTATTAAAATCTCTTAACACATGAATTTAGAAATATAATAATCGTGTCATTGTCAAGAAATATTATTGCTTTTTGTTGTCAAAATACTACTAGTTCAAACAGAAAAATACAAATATTTGGAGACCAATAATAATGTCGTGGTGTGAGAGTCTTACCTTGCAGAGAGAGAACAATTGATGATCAAGAGATATGTTGAGGCTACTAATTCCAATGATTTTAGATGATGTCTTGTCGTCTTCAAGCACCTCATCTAAAACAATCTTCTTCTTCTTCTCTTCCATCAACCCCACAAAGTAGCCAGAGCACACCTTCAGTTCCCTGCCAACTACAAAGTCAATCTCCAAGTAATCCCTCAAAAAACTATCAACCATTACGCGAGGCAAATCGGTGACCCCAACTTTCTTCCCACCTCTCCTCACCACCTCAAAGCTTTCCAAACCAACATCCTCCAAAAAGAACTTGGGTAAAACAGCTGTTCCAGCTCTAAAGTTCTGTTCTTTGATCCCAAGAAAGCAAACCATGACCATGATTTTCAAACCCATCTCATGGCCAACAACACAAATAAATGGGTACAAAATGAAAAGAGTAAGTGCCCTTAAGATGCTTCCAGCTTCAAAGGCTACTAACAGGAAGTAAGGAAAAAGAGATTGGGATTTTAAGAGAGATCCTTCAACGCTGAAGATCAAAGTGTGGTCCAACAGGTCTTCTAATTGTCTATGAGCAAGAGAAGGGTACTTGTGAAATTTGGATTGGGTTGTGGCGCTGAAGCTTCTGTGTAAGGTTTTTGGGTTTTTGAAATATTTGAGGAGGAGACGGGCGAAGAAGACAACAAGAGCTTTGAAGAAAAACGCATTCGACATTTTCTTAACCCACTTCTTCTTTGTAATGGCTATGCGCACAGCAGTTGTTGACTTGTACGTGGTGTGTCCTCAGAAGAATGAAGAAGTACTCTATTTATGCCAGTCCAATTATGGAAATGTCCATCGACTTGCGTCTTTATTACGAACGTGGCACCTTGTTGACTAAGCCAATTCTGCATTATTATTATTATTATTATATTGTATTTTATCAGAGCCAATCAGCCAACTCTGTATTTCATCAGGGCATGGTTTTTTTTCCTTTTTTTAATTTCTTCCTCCCCTTATGATCCATGTCATGGGTGTGTTTGTGGACGCGTTACATAAGCGTGTACGTAGAAGATAGAGTGAAATAAATGATCAAGTATCCACGTAGAAAAATCAGATAAGCATAAGAAATCTCTTTGGATTTCCACTCCTCTTTCTCTTATACTGAGCTCAAATGTAGAAAGCCAGCGCATTTCAAGTTCAGAGTTGAGGGCTTTCAGTCGACAGGTCAAATTAATATGTCAACGAAATAATAAAAGAATAACATATAAAACCAGGTGCCCTGCAAATTGGAGTAAAATAATGCAAGTTCCCTCTTGTTTTTTAGTAGTTTGTCTATTACACTAGCTAGTTTTTATTTTACTTCAACCGAGTTTGGCCGATATTAATTCGATGAAATTTTTTTTTAGTTTTTCATCAAAATGATTAGGATTAACTATTCTTCTCGACGAGAGTGTTCAAAAAATTATAAAAATATGAACCAAAGTTCAGCAAATTTAGGGGTAAAAAAAACATAAAAAATTCTTTTTTTTCTCCAGTCAACTTTTTTAGCTTTTGTTCATAACATTTTACTCTTTCAATTTATGTTCCTAAGAGAAATGATTAGTCTAAAAAATTTAACCCAAATCTAATCAATATTAGTAAAAAATAACTAACAAACAAAAATTTACCATAATTTGAGCCAGTCTATGTGGCTACTAGCTTATTTGGTTTTACCCATTGACTTTCACGGCGAAGTGGGATTCGAATCTATGGAGAGATATCGATCCCCCTTAGTTGTTAACTCACTAATTTTTCATTAACCTCATTGGCGTATACAATTTTTAAAAAAATTATTTATTTTTTGATAGAGAAAAAGAAAGTAAAAGGCCGGTAAAGTTCTACAGGCTACAACTGGATCCCATCCGAGTCATCCGACACACGCGTATAGCACCAAACTGTTACCAGCTATTGCCCCATGAGACGGCTGCACATGGTCGTGTTGTTTAGGTCCAACATGTAACGCGCTATATAGTAACTCGGTTTTTTTTTTTTTTTTCCAAATCGTAGGAGTTGTATTATATATGATAACAGCCAAATACGTCAAAGTTGGATATCGTTCCAAGGGGAGTAAATTAATAACCAAACAAGAGGACTAGCTATCCAAGATCACCCACTATAGCCTCGTTACTAGGCTTTGTCAGCTAATCTGTCATAACTGACCTCTAAACAGAGAGAGTAACACAAACTCTCAACTACGACCAAGACAAGCAAAAGAACACCAGAAACCCCATACAGGCGAGGGAAAACTCTTATTAAAGGGAGAGAATCAAACCAACAAAACCCAAAATAAACGAAACCAAAAAGAGAGAAAAATTTGAAAAAATAAAAAACCCAGCCTAGGACGCTATTGCTGGAAGTCGCCGCACCAGATCCGTCAGCTTATTCGCTGGATGAGCAAAGCCAAGCCATCTCATCTTCAAATATTCACCAGATCGGCCCCAGCAAAGCCGAACAAACAAACGAGGAAGGAGGCGAAGGGAGGCAGAGGGAGGATGGAGGCGGAGGGGAAGGGAAGACACAAGTGGAGCACAATAAGGCTAGGAGGTGAAAAAGAAGGAGGCCGGAGGAAGGGGGAGGTGGAGGTGAGGAGGGACGGGCACTCCCTCCCCCCAAAGAAAACTCTAGAAGGAGAAAAGTTTACACACAGAGAGTATAGTAACTCGGTTACCAAGTAAAAATATTAAAAAAGCAAAACTCGGCTACAAAGATGAAATAGCCCTTTAATTTTCAGCTAGCACATGACTTCCATTTATTTCCATTTAATTTGCTAAGAGCCACCTTTGATTTTATACTCTCTTCCAATTAATCATATTTTGCTTTTATTTTCCTCTACTCTATCATTGCTTAGCACAATATTGGTCTCATTTATAGCTAGCTTCTCCACTCTTTGTAGTCGTGTGTGTGTTAATATACCCATTGCATGTAATCATGAGAAGGGTAACATACCATACGTGAGCCCGCACTAATTAAAAACAGAATTATCCTACTAGCATCCCGTTGTATTTTCAATAATCGTGCAAGTGCTTCCACTAAATAACTATACTGTACCATTTACCCTTGTAAATAACTTGAAAATAAAGACTTATCTTTGTTTTATGCCTCAACCATCGCCCTGTAATGTTTCTTGATTTATATTTATTGGTTGGAAAAGTCTATAATACACACTCCTTATTTGGATATGTATCATATGCACCCCAAAAATGTTATGAATTATAGAGAAAATATTACGAATCGTATTGCTAGAAAGTTACGAATCGTATAAAAGTTACGAGATACATCAAAATGTTATGAATCATAATGAAAATGTTACGAATTGTACTACTGAAATGTTATGAATTCTAGAACAAAAGTTACAAAACACACTAAAATATTATGAATAAATCATAAAATATGTGCATATGGTACACCCTTTTAAGAGATGTGTATTATAGTCTTTTTGTTATTGGTTTGCAAATTGATATTCTACTTGGAGAAGTAATTACTGATTCTGAGAAACAATCACGGATGCAATATTTAAAAGAAAGGTCAACAGAGATAGAACTATCTCCATATATATTGTGAGAACTCTTTCAAGTCAATTGTAGAAACACACTCTTGAAACCTTATCGATGGATGCAGAGACGTAGCTACATGTGGGCATATGGGGGCCACGGCTCCCACAAACGTTGTTTTAGGGTTTTTTTTTAATTATTTTTAATATCAGTTATTTTTTATTTCTTAAGAATTATGTATTGGGTGTTATTTAGACATTTAAATGCTTAAGAATGTGTTCGTTTTAGGTCCCAAAACTCAATTTTCTCTCTCTGCTCATGGTCTCCCATAAGTTTTTTCTTCAATTATTAATCTTATTTCTCTTTCTATGTCTCTCCATTAATTATCCTAAAAATCTCTCTCAAAATCTAAACCAAACAAACTATTAGATTTTCTAATCTTGAAATTTCAATTCAAATCTTGTTGTTCATAATCTAGCTCCCGCGTCTATGAAATCCTCGCTACATCCCTATGGATGTTTAACTTACGTTGTGCTTAGTTTTAGAAATTTATGTGTAAAGTATACGCGCACTAATAAGCTTTTTTGACTAGTACTAATTGAAGTCCAATGAAGTTAATTAGTAGAGTATTATCATGTTGCTGTTGATTATGAAAATAAGCTCCTAATGGTGAATGTGATCAGCTGCCACTCATGACTGTAATCCTCGATCCTAGCAACTAAAACTTTTATGGTTTTTTTTTTTTGCACTAGTCTATAAGGTTGACATGCACATGCATGAAGTGGACTCATAACGGATTTTATGTGAGTGGTCGGAGTTAATTACTATTTTTAAGAAATTTTGTGAAGTGGAATATTCATACATGGTGCATTTCCACGGGCCAATCTAAACCCACAGATCGACGTACCAACCATATATAAACAGAAAACCAGTTAAAGGGAATTAAATCAAATAAAAGTGAATATATACTATGCATGCATGAGCATGATGCATCGCAACTACCGGTATGGTCTCGCAACGCATGTCTTCTTCCCTCAAAGTCAAAAATCCATTGTCGGCTGGCTCAACAGTTTGACCGCCCGCCCAAGTCTCTATAAAATTGTATCCGGATGAGGTGGAAATCATGGCTTTTCCGCCTCCCATTGTAAGTCCCATCTTGCATTCATTGTAGTAATCTAAGTCGTTCATCTTATAGAGCTCATAAAATAGTGTATTCATGCAAAAAATCAGTTTTATTAGACAATCATACGTATATCAAAAATTAAATTTTGGTTTTTAAAACGGATAGTTATGCACATTTTACCTTAAAAACTATTGTAGGCCACCCGTTTTTATAAATCAAAATTCAATTTTTGATATACTTATGAATGTCCAATGAAGTTGATTTTAGGCACGGACACACGATTTTACGAGTTCTACAAGATAAATGATTCAAATTACCTCAATTAACACACGACAGGATCCACATATGGCGATAGCGAAAACCCCACGCTTCTGGCTCATCCGGACATAATTCATCCTCGAAACAATAGGTTTGACCCATTCACCATTAGTTGCTTATGTACGTACATGCCAACGTGTCTGTGATTGAACACTCACTTGGAGAAGAAGCAACAATGAAGAAATAAATGATGGCCGGTTACTTGGTTAGGCTCACCCATCTTAAGCTATGACTTCCTAGCTGTGTAAGAAAAGTAGTACCGGCCGCGCGTCCTTCTTGGTTAGGCTCACCTATCTTAACTATGATTATTACTCTATGAGAAAAACTTTAGTACGGCGGTTTTCAGTGATTAGTTGTTTACGAAGATGAATTGCGTGCATCCGTTTCGACTTTGACGGTCCGGATTTAAATAAACAAATTTATGAAAAACAGACAGCCGAAATCGCATGACTCTGTAAATAAGGGAATCACGAAGCTTGAATAAGTCAAAATCTCTTACTCTATATTGTTTTTGCCAATCAATAAAAAAAAAATGGCGGTGTTACTTATCTTACACAGAAGTCTGTAGTTGAAGTCCTTAATTAAGAGTAAAACTTTGTTTTGGCCTCCCTCCCGTAAGTGAAGACTTATGCAATTAGAGGGATCCATTCTGAGTTATAAGCAAAAATTATGTAACAATGAGGCGGATGATCCGTTCAGATTTCAATTTTCAAATTGCCAAGGATTCAATGGCATGCAAATTACGGTGGTGCAGGAAAGGAAGCACCACACATGACACTACTCACGCCAGCATAACCCATGCAATACAGCTAGCAAAAATTCAAAAGGGAAAGGTAGAATAGTACTACTCCATCATAGTGTACTACTAGGTCCTATAGGAAGGACCATGAACATGCAGTAAAAGTAAATTATGCAGATGGAATGTTATATCAACCACCCGCAATTAGGAAACACTACATATATACTATCCCCAAAACTACTATACCAAGGTTTCTATCTCCAGTAATATATGTAAATTAAACCTAATTAATTTATGGGATCATTAATTGAAGAGGTACTCTTAGGTGAAGGGCTAATGGATCGACCAGAGGTTGAGCCACCTCCACCGTAATTGAAACGCAAATTGACCAGCCAACCAATCTGGTCCTATGCGTAGAATTAGCCAATGCTTGTTCAAAGTATCTAGCCAACCAATCTGGCTATAGATTGAGCCACCTCCACCATATATAATAGAAATGCAAATTAGCCAGCCAACCAACTTCTCTAGCACCCTACTTGTAACGCTCTTTCAAATTAGATTAGACAAAGAGATATATAACCGGGCTAGACATTGGATATATCATATAGACAATTAATCTATTCTAATATTTAAACTGAGACAATGGCCCAATGTGATGTGAAGCCGTGTTATAGAAATAATTTTTTGGGATTGCCAAAAAGAAAATAAGTTTTTGTGATTAATTTTGATTTGGTGGGAAATACTAGTTGTTATGAAAAAAATCAGGGCCACCCCTACCTTACTAGAACTATCCTATACATTATATAACCAAATGTGAATTCCAGGTTCCAAGTTTCTAAACAAAATAGTAATCAGTAATTAAGAATGGAAAAAAAAAAAGAGCATGTCGTATCAATGGCACAAAATGCACGTCGGGGTGGGAAAATATAGGCTTCTCTTGCGTTACGTACGGGGTATGCATGACTGATATGGACTGCGGGATTAAAAGGATCATTGATCATCCTCAAATACAAGTAATAGCTAGAGGTGCTCAATTAATCAACCCCAGCTACTTTCAGATTTTGCGTCATTATCATAATCAGCTAGTGCTCCACTCTGGCCAGAACAATCCAAAGGATTTAGCCAGCTAGGATTGGTACAGTGTTCCAGCCTCCTCGCTGGTATGTAGGAAACAGCCACACAAGCTAGCAAAATCTGAAAGTAGTAGTAGTATCACAATGAATGGTTAGGACATGAGCTGAGAGACGAGAAACCGACCTCCTTCTTTTTTATTAGACAGAGAGATCATCTCTTTTCAAAATTAATTAATGATGTATTGTGTACGTATATGCATTAATTATGGAGCGGTGACTTATAACTTCAAAGAAGTAACGTACGTGTCAGTGTATTTATGAAGGATGATGGGTTTGCATGTTAAGGTTCTATCATGGGGTTGAGATGTCAACCGTTTGAATTCCCACAATACTATTACACCATGTATCGATCGATGAACCTGCTTGCTGTACGTACGTGTCCAAGGAATTATATATTTGACAAGCTAGTTTTTTTTTTTTTTTTTTGCTAATGAAAAAAGTGGGCTACATTGAACCAGTGTAAACAGAGACTACGGAACTACTCTTAGCTAGGCATATGAGGGGCCAAGGCCATCGCGTAGTTTCAGATTTTTTCTCTCTCCAAATTTCGATATTAATATCAGTTGTTTTTTTGTTGTTAAAAGCATTTAGATATTGTATTTTTTGTTGGGTGTTATATATTTAGATAATTAATTAAATGCTTTAAGAGTGTGTTCGTTTTGGGTCCCAAAACCCAACCCATCTCTCTACGCACAGCCTCTCATAAGTTTTTCCTTCAATTATTAATCTCATTTCTCTTTTTATCTTTCTCCACTCAATACCCAAAAGACCTCTCTCAAAAGTCCAAAACCCAAAACCAAATAAATTAACTTTAAAGATTCCAAACCTTGAATTTCAAAATCTTGTTGTTATAGTTCAGCTCCCGTATTTACGAAATTCTAGTTCCGTCCCAAAGTGTAGAGACCGGACCCCAGATCAATTAGGATGGAATATTGACAAGCTACTAGTACTATCCATATATTAAATTCCAATTAATATTCATGAATATGGAGTCCTGACATTATTAACAATTAATGGTGGGGTATTTGGCCTGTTTCCCGGCTATCCATAAACAATTGGTTGTCAAGGCCCTTCAGTAAGTACTGCTTCCTTATTATTTTCGTTTTCTTCATTCATTTTAGCAATCAGTTAAGAGTCATGCATGTACTCCTATTAATTAATTACAGGTATTATTATGGACATATTCTTTAAAGTTAGGTACGCAATCAATCATATATCTACTAATATATATAATTAAGAAAGCCAACAAAAGCTAGCGTGTCCCGCCACAAGTGCTAGCTAGCTACAATCACAACGTACGTTGAGAGAAGAAAAGAATCTTGCATGTGGTAGCTAGCTAGCTAGTTACTTTCACAACTGACAATTTAGTGAAATTTGTCAAAGTAAAGCTCATCTGTTGTTTCCACGTCCTTTTTCGTTTTTTGGACAAAGAGTGCGTAAAATGCAGTGAAATATCTTCTTCATATGACCAAAATTGATTTTGTCTAAAATTCACTAGTGTAAGGCATTTTGGGTACCTTCCAAACCCAACCCCGCGCCCCACCCCCCGCGCCAACTTCTCGACCCATTGAGAGGTTATCCTCTCTGTGCGTGTGCGTGAGAGAGAGAGAGAGAGAGAGCATGACCATCTCCTGCACCTGCAGACTACTACGGGTTTGGTGATCAGCCATCACCTTCTCTTTCGTAATCCCTCTTGCATGCATGCTTTGACCCGTCCATCAACTATGTGCATCTAAAATATTGTAATATATTTTTGAACTACTATTTCATGCGAAATCGTTCTACGTGATCAACAATTTTCTATGTCAAATGCTTTACATCGAAGCAACAGAACGAATTTTGTGTGCAGAAGTTATTTGGTACAGAAATCAAAAAAAATGACTAGAGACTTATTCAGGAAAATAATTAATGTATGGTTGCTTTCAAAGAATTAGAAGATACGGAATTCTGCGTTAAACATATTGTAATTTTGAGAAGTAAAAATTTTAATTTCCAAAATTTCTCTAATCGCCTCGTTTAATCCAGAAGTTCCATTGACATATGAAGGAACTATCCATTGTGCATACAAGAGGTTTAATAAGTTAAAAGTAACTGTAGATTGCTCGACATACATATTGAAGCGTCTTTTTGTCTTTTTTGAAAGTCAAGATTAATTTTTTGCATGAATGATTTAGTCGGCAGGCCACTCAATTGAATGTCGTCCAATTCATAAAGTACTTTTATCAATTCATCCAATTTTTCATGCAAAATTCACAGTCTAGAAATCTGGACTAAAATTTGAACGAAAGGATCGAGTATTTACCAATATCCAATTGAGCTAATTTTAACCTCAATGCTCGATAGATCACTCTATACGAAATCCAATCTATGTAGGAAAAAGTGTTAATATGCTGATCAACTCTTAGCTCA
This sequence comes from Rhododendron simsii, assembly GCA_014282245.1. NCBI lineage: Eukaryota > Viridiplantae > Streptophyta > Magnoliopsida > Ericales > Ericaceae > Rhododendron > Rhododendron simsii. The sequence goes on from CM024965.1 coordinate 245,840, forward strand.
TGAGTGCGTAGGGTTCCATATATGGGAACATTAACCAAATGCATGCATGCATGCATGCTAGAGAAGTACTAAAAGGGGAGCTCTATACCTAAATATGCAAACGTAATTGCCATCTTAGCTACAAAATTATATGTATGCATGTGAATAATGTCACAAGCGAGTGATCGAAGAACTAAAAGAAGAACAAACCTATGCGCGCAAATTAGTGCACGTCTTACTAATTTTGATTTTAACCTAGCTAGCTAAGGCAGTCTGCAAAAGCCACTGCGCGCCATCACAATGTCTATATAATCATGCATTGGGTAGCTCTCATGAAAACCAATTAGCTCCATTCTCCCAATTCGATTCTCTCCTAAACTTCCCATATAGTGCTGATCCCCCATTCATCAAACAATATGGCTACAGAGAAATTGGCCAACGTACTCTTAGGCCACGCTTCTAACACAAAACCGGAGGAGGAATCGGAACTCCTTTCTAACAGGAGTTCCATAATCAAACAGTAAGGAGGATAATTAATTTTTAATCTTCTTATATACAGCTACATATATGAATTATTTATTTCATTTTAATTGGTTTTATATATTATTGTGGATTCAATCAGTAACTAGATGAGTTGATCGTATCATAACAACTTCTTCTTCTTTGTTTTTGGCAGTGCTTAGATGTTGGATACCCACCATTTCAATCATTCTCCCTGGTGGGTTACGTGATTAAATTAAAAGGGCCTACATTTCATAATTAAAGAATAGTTTTCTTTTATCATCAATGTCACGGTTTTTTTTAAAAAAAATTCTCATTTATCCTAATACAACAACGAGAAAATGAATATGACAATTATCAAAGCTCTATGAGGGCACATTTACTTGTTACAAAAATGCATACATGAGTCAGACTAGAGTTTTGAAAGCAATAAAGCATACTATAATACATATAACTATGTCAATACTAGCCGTTATGGCGCATCCCGAGAATTTAGGTAAGGTTTTTGAGAGAGAACAAAATAGAAAAACAAGTTTTCAAAACTATAATCGTTATATCTTCCGAAAACTCCGACATTTTTCAAAACAAATTAGGTATAACTTCCTACTTGAGATGTCAGTAAGGAAAAGAATGCTTTTTGTCCATGACTGTCAAACAATTGGAACCATTTTTACCGATCAAGACCCTTTTTTTTGTGTGTGTCTTAATCCATTAATTTCTATGAGAAATAGTGAAGAAACGCCTAAAACAGAAAAGAAAAATCATGTGATTATTTGTCTATCTGGGCTTTCACAGAAAGAAATACGAATAGAAAATTGCTAACCTTCTAAATAGGGTTAACTCCTGTTAGCGATGAGTTCTGAGCTTCAGTTTTTGTGTTAGAAAGCATGGCCTAAAAGTATCTTGGCCATCTCCTCTCTCTACAGCCATTGTTTTAATTCGAGTTACTCATGGTTTTTGGAACTGGTCCTTTACGGCGATGAACTGCTATTAGCAGCCATTTAAAATCGAAAAAGAGTTAATTCTCTTCTTCATCAATAGGAGAGAGAGAGAGAGAGAGAGAGAGAGAGAGAGAGAGAGAGAGGAGTTTGCCAGGAGAAAAAAAATAAAGAAATAGAGCTGGCTATGGGGTGGAGGCATTCCATACCATCTGCAGAAATACACTGTGATTTCTGCTGTGGGGTGGTGCCAGTTTCCTAAATGCAACAAATTCTAATGGCTAAACAGATTCTGCTTTACAAAATAGAAACACAGTTTACATAACCAAGTTATTTTGACTTGTAAGGTACCTAAGTTCCCATATTCTTGTTTGAATCCAGATTCGAAATACTTTGTACTTCTACATTACACCACGTTTTACAAAATTCTATTCTGTACGTTATACATATACTATACACACCCCTTGCACTGTTTTGCACTTTTTTTTTTCTGTTCCTATTAAAATGCTCTATTATCGCGAAGAAAAAACAATAAAATCTAATCTTTGTTTCTGACAAAACAAAGAGTTGCCAAAATTTTCTATCTAATGAATGGATGGCTGATGAACTTCCATTTCAAGTATTTGACCTTTTTCCTGGCCTAAGACGAATGATACCAAAAGTCGTGACTGTTTTTCTAACTTGATGTTGTCCATAGCAAACTAGTAGTTATGGTTCCTTTCGCAATTTCCTCTGTTTTGTCTTTGTTTTGCTTGTGGTCTGTAGCAGCAGCCATACTACTATACTCAGGTTTTATGTACTAGTAGTTATGGTTCCTTTCGTGATTTCCTCTGTTTTGTCTTTGTTTTGCTTGTGGTCTGTAGCAGCAGCCATACTACTATATTCAGGTTTTATGTACTCTGGTTCTCCCTAGCAGAGTAATAATCCTTAGTCACTTTTAAAGCAAATTTCACAAGTCTCAGCTCCAGCAAGAAAATAAGGCTATTTAAAACAAGACATTCCCAGAAAACAACAGTAACTAAGCTAGGTTTGGAGGATGATCCGAAAATGCCTCCACCACGCCTTGTAATACCCTGACATCTACTAAAAGTAATATACATTTTTGACAGGTGGCACACAAAGCTGTTTGCGATCCTCATGTTGATGACGCTTTGCTCGAGTGCGCAAAGCCAGGTCATGGACATAGATGTTACTGTAGCCAAAGATGGCTCAGGGAACTTCTCGACCATTCAAGAGGCAATTGAACATGCTCCAAGCTTCAGTCCACGGAGATACAAAATACAGATCGGTGCGGGTCTCTACGAGGAGTACATAGTAGTGTCTTTAAAGAAGACAAATCTTATGCTGGTTGGAGCCGGGATGGACAAGACTATCATATCAGGCAACAGAACCACTGCTACTGGACCCTACAAACATACTTATCAAACAGCAACAGCAGGTCAGTTACTGCATTATTAGGAGAAGCAAGTCAATTGTTTGATACAATTGAAGTCAGGATAGACACAATTTACAGTTAGCAGTGATGCATGAAATCCATAAAGCAATAGCCGACTGTTTTGGACATTAATTTGATAGAACCAGCTCTAACAGGAATTAAGCAGACATCCAATTTAATTGCTTCGATTTTATGGAAAGTGGTAACAAAGCTGGGTTATCAGAAAATTATATTTTTACAACAGTTAAGGACACTCCGTAAATGAAATATGAAACAAAAATTGTAAGCATATGGCATGTCATGTACTGACATTGAAATTAGAACAGAAAATGAGTTTTCTCAATTGAATGAAATTCACACCAACGCATGCATGCACACACAATCTTGCCTGTCCTTGGGATACATAAACATAGTAAATATACGCTGAAGCAAGTCTAAGATATTGTTGAAATTCATAATACTACGCTAGTCACTAAGATACTTACTCTCTTCGTCCTCATAAACAGCAATAGAAGGTCAAGGATTTGTCGGCTTGCATATCACTTTTGCAAATACTGCTGGAAAGCAATATCCCCAGGCTGTGGCATTAAGAGTTGATGCAAATTACTCAGCCTTCTACAAATGTCGATTCCTAGGGAATGAAGACACTCTTTTCACTAGAACAGGGTACCAATTTTATAGGGAATGCGAAATCTACGGCACTGTAGATTTCATTTTTGGAGATTCAACTGTAGTACTCCAAAACTGTTTCATCTACCCACTCCAGCCTCTTGTGCAGAAACAGAATACAATAACCGCCCACAAGAGAGAGCTCCCTGAAGAACAAACTGGTATAATCATTCATAACTGTACAATAAGAGCTGCACAGGAACAACTTCAGCAGGATTCCAAGTTTACAACCTTTTTGGGAAGGCCATGGGGGAATATGTCAAGAACGATCATAATGCAAAGTTTTCTTGATGATCTGATCTACCCCAAGGGTTGGCTGAAGTGGGAAAGCCCACCCCACAGTGTCGATAAAGTAGACTATGCTGAGTTTAAAAATCAAGGGCCAGGAGCCAATACAGCAGGTAGGGTGCATTGGTCAAGAGTGATCAATAGCTCCAGTGAAGCAACCAAGTATACTGTCAAAAATTTTATCAAGGGGGACAAATGGATTCCTGCAGAAATTCCATATTTTCCAGGCTTAATTTAAATTTGTGTTGTATCTTTTCAATGAATAATACAGCAACAGGATGCAGGGAATTACACTTTCCTAGTATTTCATTGTACACAGTTCCAACGAGTAAAATCAATGGGGTTTATACTTTAATTTTTTTTTTTTTTTTGAAAAGGGGTTTATAATTGAATACAGTACTTGGAAAACCAATCCACTTATGGATGAACTTACGGAATGATGATAGATATTTACAGAGGTACAAGTATAAGAATAGGATTTATAATTGTAAAATCTTCAAGAACAAAATACTCCAGAGTAATTGGAAACCAAACCACCTGTGAAACAGAAAAATCAAATGATGAGGGGTGAGGCCAAGATTTCGTCCTGGTGGAAGCAAAAAACCCACTAGAAAGTTGGAACACAACCCATTGTAAGTGACTGAAAAAAAAAAACTACTGCATATAACTATATCAAGAGAGGGAATACTCTATGCAAACATGAAATCATACGTACTATACTTTGATAGTTCTTTTCTAATAGCACATCTATAGTTCATGGAAAACCTATGTTTCATTATGCCCTACAAATGCTCTCGAGTCTTAACTAGAACCAGTTATCTAGCAAGCATTTTGAAGAGAAGCCCAAGGCAGAATATCTCCTAAACCAGAGCAGACTACGGAAAAAACCCAAAAAAAATGCAGCTAGGAAGAAAAGGTTTAGCAGTCTCCAGCCAATCCCCTCCCTCTTTTATAGTCCAGGGTTAAACGAAACAGATCGGGTGGATGACTCAAAGGCAAGTCAAATGAAAAAGATGTGGCAGCTGACTCAAATACAAGTGACTATCGACAAAACTTTAATCTATGCATTCGGAGAGAACATTTCAGATATTTCACATAAAGTATTCTGAAGATAACAGAAGGTTGAGACGTTCCAAAGCAAGAGGAGGGTGATGTTTTTCAAAAAGAAAACTAGAATTTAACAACCTGCACCACCCAAATAATATATCGACTCTAGCGCAATGCACGAGTTCATACTTGCATTGAATTATAGTATATTGTATGTACAAAGCTTTATGTTAGTAACTGCTTCTCATCGAATGATATGTTGACTATAGAAACCTAGATCATATAGAAAGTGCCATTTTTCATTCGAATGCGCCTTTTTCTTGGCCACAAATCCATCTTTGATTGAGCAACTCAAAAATGTTATCCTTTTCTTTCGAGAGGTCACAACCTTTTCTCTTCAAACTATTTGTCAGAAGTTATAACGTCATTGCTCCTTAAATATTGGGTGTCTAAGGAGTGGATGAAAAATGGACTTGGTTGAAAGCTTATATTTCAAGTTTAGGAACAGAGATACGTCTTAGCATCCTATTGAGAATGGGACGTAAAGGGAAAGGAAAGGTAGGTTGTTTCTATTGCCATATCACCCTGTTGTATAGCAAATTACACACGGCCATAAAGATCATTTTTTCTATCTAAGATGTGCATCTCTTTCTCTAAACAGGCCTGGGAATTCCCTTCATCAACCAAAAATTACACTTCTTTCTCCCTAAAAGTGTGAAGCACTCTTTTCGGGGACAGATGAAAGACATTCAACTAATACCTTAAAAACAATACAGCACGCCATTATATGGATTTCAATTGCAGGAATAGGTAATCAAGTGCTAGTTGCAATTCTGCTGTACCTTCTTTTGCCACCCTAAACCGTAAATGTAAAGGATATGAAATTATGAGAGGGGAATAAATAGAAGCACAATTTTAAGGTTCAATGGACAACCTCTATCATTTGAAAGAGAGGCCGTCGCACAGCATGGAAGCACCAATATGAATCGTGACATTAGCACCACTCAATGTAGATATAGAATTAGATAGATGGCGCTAAGGAGATGTGCGAATTGGTGCATGTTAAGCAAAATATAACAAATGACAATTATGCGGAAATCTACATGCCATTTTTACTTTTGCCAAGGAGAAATACAACTTGGTGCAATTTAAGCAAAATATAAAAATTGACACCATAATACGTGTAAGTTGCAATGAGCGGGTGAGATAGGGATTTGTCTCATATTTTGGTAAATTTCTAGATGCTTCTGCATTCAAATACTTGATCGAAATGGCTAGAGAGTTGTCAGCCAATTCCCACGCAGTATGAAATCATGAGCCAGAAACATCATCATAAGGAGCTATCATGGGGTGCAGAGTTATGAGGGAAGAACAATGGGTAATAGAAAAATGGTAGATGATTCATTTATTTATTGAATGCTGCAAAGGGGGAAGGAAAATTGATAATAGAGACTCAGAGAGAGCCTCAAGACTCTCAACCAAGAGAGTCAACAATCTCAATAACAAGTCCCGCTAAATCTCCCAAAACATCATTTTCCACTGTTAATGGCGATTTTCTCTTGTCTGGTCCGTCAGTAAATGTATCCTCACAATCTTGAGCCTCAGTAACAAGGTCAGCAGCTACTCCTTTAACTGCAAATATATCTGAGCCCACATTCTTAATGGCCTTAAATATATCATCAAGAGCACTTGTATACTCTGAGGCACAGTTTTCGAGAGCTCCTATTAGAGAAGCATCATTTGTCTTTTTGAGTAGCACATTTACTTGGTTGAGGGTAGCAGTTGCTTTAACCGCTGTAGCATAAAACATGATTCGAGCAAGCCCTTTAACATCTGCAGCTACGCTACTAGGGTTTGATCTTAGAGTTGAAATGCAAAGATCAGGATATAGAGTTTTCTTGCAAGTGTCGCCAATTAAATCAGCCTGCGAATGGCAGCTGAGAGTGAAGAGGAGAGAAAGAAAAAGAAATGACATTCTTGTCAAGGTGACAGAGATGTCCATTCCTTTACAAGGCAACGTAACAATGTGTTTAAGCAAGAAGCCAGATGATATCAGGAAGGATAGCACAACCTTAAGATGAATATTGACCTATCATATTTTCCAAAATGTAAAAGAGCAAGGGTCTTATGAGGAGGAGAAAATGAAATTACCAAGGCAACTTATTGCAATGATAATGCAATATGATTTCAATGCACCCAGATTACATTGTCTTACCCTCCTAAACAAGGAAAGATAAATCTATTTTATTATCAGAATCAAGTGAAATTAAAAATGCAGTCAAGGGTCAGATAAGCATATTAATATTCCAAATCCACTTGTAATTGACCCATAATTATCTGGGATGCACTATAAAGTTTAGGAAATCAAGATTTCTTCCATGGCCTTTATATTTTGTACCAAGTTAATCAATGCATAATCTATGTAGCACCGACACTCCAAAAGGGCGCCATGTCCACGTATTGGACATGGGGACACGGCGGGGACACGCCCAATACGTATTGGACACACGGCGTGTCCAATAATTTTTATTATTTTTTGATGGGGGACACGGCTGGAGACACGCCGGGGACACGGATGGGGTCAAAATGTAATATAAATTTTTAATTTTGAGGGGTTAATATGAAATTATTCCAAAATATTTGGGTTAAAACTGTAATTATGCCTTTATTTGGACCATAGTAATCTTATACATCCATATAGGACATGTCTTCATCAACAATGGAAGAAAAGAAATATATATGTATATATGTATTTATATATATATATATATATATATATATAATTATTTATACACATGGCGTGTCCCCCACCGTGTCTGTGTCCCAATTTTTTTAGAATTGACGTGTCCCGTGTCCGTGTCCATATCCGTATCTGTGTCCGTGCTATATAGTGCATAATGATTGACTCCTTCTAACATGCTCTTATGGGATGCACCACATATTTATAAAAATCCTAATGCAGTCTTCAACAACAGGATCAAATAAAAAACCAGTGACATTCTCTCAAACCAGAGCAGCTAGGGCAAAAAGAGCTGCAGGTTAGAAGAAAAAGTACAGCGGTCTCCAGCAAACCTCCTGGTCCTCCTCCTATTTTATGAGAGCATGTAAACCAATCTCCCTAAATTTTGAGCCAAAATACCTACTCAAAGTCACTTCTGTACTTTAGCTAGTTACTTTTTGGACACACACTACATCAGTCTCTCCATTTTAACTCTACTTCATTAAAATACTATTTTTTATAATCACAAACATAATAATAATTTACAAAAATGATGTCATACTCAAACCGATCAATATAAGATGATTTAAACCACTCATATCAAAATATTCTTCATAAAAAAAAAATCATTTTGATCGGACATTGATAGGGATCAAACAATGTCATTTTTGAAACTAATTTTTTTTTAGATACCTATCGATGTTCCGTGAAGATAATTTTTCATAAATAAACTTATTACCTCTAGGGCATTTCGGGGTTGGGGTTTTTTGTTAGGGTTTTGTTGGTCTTTGACCAGCGTTTGGGTCTCGGGTACCTATGAAGATTAAGTAATTTTAATTTTCTTGTGCCCTTGTCCTTTTAATCTCTGTAATTTTCAAATTCGGTGATTAATAAATTTTTTGGCTCATAAAAAATTTAAAAAAACCCAAGCCCTATAAAATGACCAGTTCGGATCATTCAATTCAGTGATCGGTGTTTGCTTATAAATTATTTACGGTGAAAATGCCATCTGAAAGTAGTACATTTGAAAAAATGTTGTCTTCCTAGTGTACAGTTCCTCGGTTGATTTCCTGAGTCACTGTAGCATATTTAGGATATCTGCCAAGTAGAGAGGTTCCTAAACCTCCTTTTTTCAATTTTTCCTCGCTATTTTACCTAAGCATGAAGATTAAAGCTTGGTGTATATGTTCCAAATCGAACGGTAGCAAGAAAATGTGGGGTACGGTGGGGGACTCAAATGCAAGCAACTTATGACACACTATTAATCTCTGCATTCGGAGATAACATTTTACTAATTCCACCTAAGGGAAACGAACGAACACCAGAAACACTGGAGGATAACATTATCAACCCTTCCCCGAATATTGCAATAGTTATCCAATCTGATTTCAATGCACCCAGATTACATAGATTTACCCACCTAAACAAGTAAAGAGAAATCTTTTTTATTCTCAGTATCAAGTAAAATTAAATATGCAGTCAGAAATCTTTTTTATTCTTCGTATCAAGTCAAATTAAATATGCAGTCAGAAATCTTTTTTATTCTCAGTATCCAGCCAAATTAAATATGCAGTCAAGGTCAAATAAGCACTAATAATAAAAATATAATTGCAATTGACTCATAATTATCTGAGATGCACTTTGAACTTTAGGAAATAGAATAGAAAATCAAGATTTCTTCCATTGCTTTTAGATTTTGTAGTGAGTTAATCAATGCACGCTAACAAAACTTTTGTACCTATTCTTATGGGATGTACCAACAACTTTTTAAAGTTTCTGATAATGGTCTTTGAGGACCAAATGAAAATCCAGCAACAGTTCCTAAACCAGAGCAGACTAGGGCAAATAAACAAGCTGCAGCCTGGAAGAAAAAGCACAGCTGTCTCCAGACAACCTCCTATTTTATAAGTCCAGCGGTTGCTAAAAAATGATGGGGTGGAGAAATCAATTGCAAGCAACTCTTGTCAAACTATTGGAGTAATATGCATTCGGAGATAAGATTTTACGAATTCCACCTAATGTATGAATGACACAAGAAACACAGGAGGAGAATAACATTATGTGGGACGTAGGAGTGGGAAGAGTACTTGAGGTCGCCCTCTGGGTATATGGCAGTTGCTACAATGGTGCTCGAGACCACCGGAGGTGGAGGAGGAGAGAGCTCGGGTCAGACTGAGAGAGAGAGGGATGGAAGTGGAGAGAGAAGTCTTAACTAGAGAGTAGATATGTGTATTGAATGCTTGTTGAATGCTTTAGTGTCAACTCTCCTTATATATGAGCCTTGGAAGAGGAGAGAGCTAGGTTTGAGGCTCCTCCCCATTGGTGGGCAGAGTGGAGGTTGACATGCTTTCCTCTTTTAGTTCCTAAGTCAAGCCTTGAGCTTGCATCAAGGAACCAACAGAGGCTATTTCGGTGATATAGGGAGACCCATATCATCTGCCAAGTCAGGCGGTAGGTATGATACGGGCTCCGAGGTGTCAGGCAGTAGGTAGGATGCTTCTTCTGAGATATCAGATAGCAGTCAATGCCACCTCTCTCTCTAGGACCGGTCAAGTTAGAGCTTGCCGGAGGCAAGCTTGTCCTCCTTGACAAACCCCTTGCTCTAGCCTCCAAACCACATTCCTCCTTAGGTCCCGAGCGAGATACCTAGGCCCTGCTCCCGACTTAGGACGGTGTGTAAAGTCGCATTTGAGTACATGTAGAGGACTCGCAGAGCCTTAAGAGTGTTAAGTAGGAGGTGAGGTGCCCGGAGGTGATCTCATTCCTCCATGGGTAGAGGGTTTTGGAGGAGGCATTGCTCTTGCGGAGGTAGAGTTGTGGAGAAAGCCTTATTTGGGCGGAGGCAAGGCTTGTGAAGGAAGCCTTGCTTTGGCGAAGGTAAAGTTCGTGGAGGAGGCATTGCTCCTCCGGAGATAAAGTTTGTGGAGGAAGCCTCACTTTGGCGGAGGCAAGGTTTGTGGAGGAAGCCTTGTTCCGCCGGAGATGAGTATCATGGAGTAAGCATTGCTGCCCCTAGAAGTAAGGATCATGGAGGAAGCCTTGCTTCTCAAGGAGGTGAGTATTATGGAGGGAGCCTTTCTCCTCCTGGAGAGGGTCGCCGAAGGGGATCCTGGAGAAGGCGTATCCGGATGTGGGATATATCATATATCTACACTTTATCAGCCCTTCACCAGACACTTTTTCTCAAACACCATTGCATGTTTCCGCTTTTGTCATTCCATTCCCTCAAACAGGAAAAAAAGATCCCTTAACACACACCAACATTGCTTCCCTTAGTATCTCAACCCCCAAGAGTTTTGGTCTCTCCGCTGCACGAATTTCTGTGAACTCTCCTAATGCCATAACCACAGAGGGAATTCAGGAAAAAGACCATGGAACACTTCTCACCCCTACAATAATGCTCTCAAGACTCTAAGTTGGTTCTCATATTATATAACCTTAGAAGACACGCTACAATATTAGGAGGATAATATACAACAATAAGAACTGTTTGAAGCGTAATTGCTCATTAAAAACCTGTTTTAGAACTGGGAATCAAAATAAACAAAACAAAAATAAATAAAAAAAGGGGCATTCAAGAGCTATGGGAACAACCCCAAACAAAACTAATAGCAGTAAACAAACATCATGGCAGTAGAAACAGGAGGGCTAACAAAGCATTAAGAGGTGATGCAAACTACTCAGCCTTCTAAAAATGCCAATTCCAAGGGTATGAAGACGCTCTTTTCGCTAGAAGGGGGTACCAATTTTACAGGGAGTGCAAAATCTACTGGCACTGTAGATTTCATTTTTGGAGATTCAACTGTAGTACTCCAAAGCTGTTTCATCTACCCATTCGAGCCTCTTGGGCATAAGAAGAATACAATATTCACCCACAAGAGAGAGCTCCCAGTCCCAGATGAACAAACTGGTATAATCATTCATAAATGTACAATAAGAGCTGCACAGGAACAACTTCAGCAGGATTCCAAGTTTACAACCTTTTTGGGAAGGCCATGGGGAATATGTCAAGAACGATCATAATGCAAAGTTTTCTTGATGATCTGATCAACCCCAAGGGTTGGCTGGACTCTGGAGTGGGAAAGCCCACCCCAGTGTCGATGAAGTTGACTATGCTGAGTTTGCAAATCAAAGGCCGGGAGCCAATACAACAGGTAGGACAGTAGGGTGCATTGGTCAAGAGCGATCAATAGCTCCAGTGAAGCAACCAAGTATACTCTCAAAAAATTTATAAAGGGGGACGTGGATTCCTGCAGAAATTCCATACTTTCCGGGTTTAATGCAAATACGTGTTGTATCTTTTCAATGAATAATACAGCAACTGGATGAGGGAATTACACTTTCCTAGTATTTTATTTTTTTGAAAAGGAGATTATACTTGAATACAATACTTGTATTTTGAAAAGGGGTTTATACTTGAATAAAATACTTGGAAAACCAAACCACGTGTGAATAGAGAAATCAAATGATATCGGGTGAGGCCAAGATTTCGTCCTGTTGGAAGTAACAATCCACTAGAAAGTTCCACACAACCCACAGTAAGTGACTGAAAATTTTTTTTACTGCATATAACTATGTCAAGAGAGGGAATACTCTATGCTAACATGAAATCATCCGTACTATACTTTGATAGTTCTTTTCTAATAACACATCTATAGTTCATGGAAAAACTATGTTTGGTTATGCCCTACAAATGCTCACGAGTCTTAAGCAGACCCAGTTATCCAGAAAGCATTTTGAAAAGAAGACCAAGGCAGAATATCTCCTAAACTAGAGCAGACTACGGCAAAAACCCAAAAAACTGCAGCTAGGAAAAAAAAGGTTCAGCAGCCTCCCGCAAAACCCCCTCCCTCTTTTACAAGTCCAGGCTTAAACGAAATAGATGAGGAAGATGACTCAAATGCAAGTCAAACGAAAAAGATGTGGCGGATGACTCAAATATAAGTGACTATCGACAAAACTTTAATCTATGCCTTCAGGGAGAACATTTCAAATACTTCACATAAAATATTCCGAAGATAACAGGAGGTTGAGAAGTTCCAAAGCAAGAGGAGGCTGATGTTTTTCACAAAGAAAATTAGTAGAATATAACAACCTGCACCACCCAACTAATATATCGACTCTAGCGCAATGCACGAGCTCATACTTGCATTGCTTTATAGTATATCGTATGTACAATGCTTTATGTAGTAACTGCTTCTCCTCGTATGATCTTTTGACTATCAAAACCAAGATCATATAGATAGTGCCATTTTTCATTGGAATGCGCCTTTGTCTTGGCTAGAATCCCATCTTTGAATGAGCAACTCACAATTGTTTTCCTTTTGTTTTGAGAGGTCACAACCTTTTCTATTCAAAACTATTTGTCAAAAGTTATAATGTCATTGCTCCTTAAATATCGGGTGTCGAAGGAGTGGATGAAAAATGGACTTGGATAAAAGCTTATATTTCAAGTTTAGGAACAGAGATATGTCTTGGCATCCTGTTGAGAATGGGACGTAAAGGGGAAGGAAAGGTAGGTTGTTACCGTTGTTTCTACTGCCACATCACCCTGTTGTATTGCAAACTACACACGGCCATAAAGATCATTTTTTCTATCTAAGATGCGCATCTCTTTCTCTATACAGGCCTGGGAATTCCCTTCATCAACCAAACATTTTTTAAATTAAACTTTTTCTCCCCAAAAGTGCGAAGCACTGTTTTTGGGGATGGTAAAAGACATTAAACTATTGCCTTAAAAACAATACAGCACGCTAAACCTTCTTTTGCCACCCTAAACCGTTAGCGTGAACAATATGAAGTGATGAGAGGGGAATAAATAGAACGACAACTTTAAGGTTTAATGGACAGCCTCAAGCATTTTACAGAGAGGCTATTGTACAGCATGGAAGCACCAATAGGAAACATGACATTAGAACCATCCGATGTACATATAGGTATAGATAGATGGTGCTAAGGAGATGTGCGACTTGGTGCATGCTAAGCAAAATATAACAAATGACTATCATGGAGAAATCTACATGCAAATTGTACTTTTGCCAAGGAAAAATGCGACTTGGTTCAATTTAAGCAAAATTTAAAAATTGAAACTATAATAAGTGTAAGTTGTAATTAGCGGGTGAGATAGGGAGTTGTCAAATATTTTGGTTAATTTCTAGTTGCTTCTGCATTCAAATTGATAGAAATGGCTAGAGAGTTGTCAGCCAATTCCCACGCGGTATGAAATCATGAGCCTTTTGTCAAGAAATAAGAGTCCACACAATCATATGGGGCTGTCATGGGGTTCAGAGTTATGTGGGAAGAACAGTGGGTAATAGAAAAATGGTAGATGCCTCATTTATTTATCGAATGTTGTAAAGGAGGAAGGAAATTGGATAACAGAGTGTCTCAACCAAGAGAGTCAACAATATCAAGAACTAGTTCCGCTAAATCTCCCAAAAGATCATTTTCCACCGTTAATGGCGATTTTCTCTTGTCTGGCCCGTCGGTAAATGTATCCTCACAATCTTGAGTCTTAGCAACAAGGTCAGCAGATACTCCTTTAACTGAAAATATATCTGAGCCGACATTTTTATTGGCCGTAAAAATTTCATCAAGAGCACTTGCATACTCCGAGGCACAGTTTTCGAGACCTCCTATTAGAACAACATCATTTGTCCTTTTGAGTAGCACATTTACTTGGTTGAGAGTAGCAGTTGCTTTAACCGCTGTAGCATAAAACATGATTCGAACAAGCCCTTTAACATCTGCAGCTGGGCTACTAGGGTTTGATCTTAGAGTTGAAATGCAAAGATCAGGAAATTCAGTTTTACTGCAAGTATCGCCTATTAGGTCAGCCTGTGAATGGTAGCTTAGAGTGATGAGGAGGGAAAAGAAAAGAAGTGACCTTCCTAACAAGGTGATGGGTATCTCCATTCCTTGACAAAGCAATGTAACAATGTGTTTAAGCAAGGAAGCAAGATGATATCAGGAAGGATAGCAAAACCTTAAGATGAATATTGACCTACATATTATCCAAAATGTAAAAGAGCGATGGTCTTGTGAGGAGGAGAAAATGAAATTACCAAGTCAACTTATTGCAATGATAATGCAATATGATTTCAATGCGCCCAGATTACATTGACTTACCCTCCTAAACAAGGAAAGATAAATCTACTTTATTCTCAGTATCAAATAAAATTAAAAATTCAGTCAAGGGTCAAATAAGCATATTAATATTCCAAATCCACTTGTAATTGACCCATAATTATCTCAGATGCACTATAAAGTTTAGGAAATCAAGATTTCTTCCGTGGCCTTTATATTTTGTACCAAGTTAATCAATGAATAATGGTTGACTCTTTCTTTCATGTTCTTATGGGATGCACCACTGATCTATAAGAATCCTAATTCAGTCTTCATCAGGATTCAGGATCAAATAAAAAACCAGTGACATTCTGCCAAACCAGAGCACCTTAGGGCAAAAAAAGCTACAGACTAGAAGAAAAAGTACAGTGGTCTCCAGGCAACCTCCTGGTCCTCCTATTTTATGAGAGCATGTACACCAATCTCTCTAAATTTTCACAAACATAATACTTTTTTACAAAAACGATGCCATACTCAAACCGATCAGAATGAGATGATCTAAACCGCTCGTATCAAGAGTGTAGTTGAGAATATACTAGGTAAAAAAAATCATCTTGATCGGACCTTGATAGGGATGAAACAATGTCATTTTTTCAAAATATTTTTTTCGGTTTAGATACCTATAGATGTTCTGTGAAGATAATTTTTTTATGAATAAACTCATTAACAAGCCCTATAAAATGACAAGTTCAGATCATTCAATTAAGTGATCAGTGTATGCTTATAAATTATTTACATGTAAACAATTCCATTTGAAATTGAAAGTGGTGCATTTGAAAAAATGTTGTCTTCCTAGTATACAGTGCCTCGGTTGATTTCCTAAGTCACGGTAGCATATTTAGGATATCCGCAAAGTAAAGAGGCACCTAAAGCTCCTTTTTTCCAATTTTTCCTGGCTATTTTACCAAAGCATGAAGCTTAAAGCTTGGTGTGCATGCTCCAAGTCCAACGGTTGCGCACACAAAAAAAAATTTGTGGGGTACGGTGCAGGACTCAAATGCTATGACACACTATTAATCTCTGCATTCGGAGATAACATTTTACTAATTCCACCTAAAGGGAGACGAATGAACACTAGAAACACTGGAGGATAACATTATCAGCCCTTCCCCAAACACCATTATTGCAATAGTAATGCAATCTGATTTCAATGCCCCAGATTACATAGATTTACCCACCTAAACAAGGAAAGAGAAATCTATTTTATTCTCAGTATCAAGTCAAATTAAATATGCAGGCAAATAAGCACTAATAATAAAAATCCAATTGCAATTGACTCGTAATTATCTGAGATGCACTACGAACTTTACGAAATAGAATAGAAAATCAAGATTTCTTCCATTGCTTTTAGATTTTTGTAGTAAGTTAATCAATGCACGCTAATAAAACTTTCGTACCTATTCTTATGGGATGTAGCAACAACAACTTTTTGAAGTTTCCGATTATGGTCTTCGAGGACCAAATGAAAATCCAGCAACGGTCTCCCAAACCAGAGCAGACTAGGGCAAATAAACAAGCTGCAGCCTGGAAGAAAAAGCACAGTGGTCTCCAGCCGACCTCCTATTTTATAAGTCCAGCGGTTGCTAAAAAAAATGTTAGGGTGGAGAAATCAATTGCAAAGAACTCTTGAGAAACTATTAACCTATGCATTCGGAGATAACATTTAACGAATTCCACCCAAAGTATGAACGACACAAGAAACGCAGGAGAAGGATAACATTATCAGCCCTTCACCAAACAGTTTTTTCTCAAACGCCATTGCTTGTTTCCTCTTTTTTCATTCCATTAGTATCTCAACCCGGAAGAGTTTTGGTCTCTCCGCCGCACAAATATCTGTGAATCTCCCAATGCCATAACCACAGAGAAAATTCAGGAAAAAGACCATGGAACACTTCTCACCTCTACAATAATGCTCCAAGACTCTAATAAGTTGGTTCTTATGGTTAGAAGACAGTGACACGCTACAATATTTGGAGGATATTTAAACAGCAATAAGAAGAGTTTGAAGCGTAATTGGTCATTTAAAAACCCGTTTTCGAACTGGGAATCGAAATAAACAAAACAAACACCCAAAAAAAAATGGCATTCAAAGGCCATGGAACACCCCCAAAAAAACAAAGAGCAGTTAACAAACATCATGGAAGTAGAAACAGGAGGGGTAACAAAGCACATAATATAAAAAATTGGGAGCGATAGTCGATGAACAACAAAGAACATACCCTCTTCAGAAAACGGGAAGAACCGATTGTGAAGAGATCATCGACCGGCGGCTACGATCGATGTCGCTTTGTCAGTAGGAGTAGTTTGTTTGTTTGCTTGTGTTCAGTGGAAAGTTACGACGACCTCCCCTCACGTATCAAACTGATACGCCATAACCCGTCCTTTTGGAAACAGAAAAGCTATGTGCACAGCAAGCTGTGCACAGCAGCTGTGCACATACGTCTTTTTCTCCCGCTTCGGGTCCCATAAAGATGATCGGAGCCGCTCATTCTGTTCAAAATATGTCGTTTAAGGTCTCTGTGAAAAATGAGCTTCGTTTGATATCGTTAGATGTGTTAACAAAACACCCAAAATCACTTCAGAATTTAGGTCTCTGTAAAAGTGATTTTGGGTGTTTTGTTAACACCTCTAACGATATCGAACAAAGCTCATTTTTTTCAGAAACCTTAAACGACATATTTTAAACAAAATGAGCGGCTCCGATCATCTTTGTGGGACCCGAGGCAGGAGAAAAAGAGATCTGTGTACAGCTACTGTGCACAGCTGCTGTGCACGTAGCACGGCTCTTTTGGAAATTACCTTCTTTTTAAACTTTCGTCACCCCTTAATGTCGAATATAAATAGATTTGTACAACTTTGTGTCATATAAAATGCTTAATAGTATGATATGTGTCCCCAAAAAATCTTTTTTGGATTAGTTTGGAAAATAATGCACACTAAAAATGCAAATAATGTTTCACCCATGGGATACTACTTGTAGTACAAAACAATTTGAATAAAACATCAATAGCATATTTTAATGTGTATATATAGTAAAGTATGAAACAATCGAAATTAAAGAGTAAAGTATGAAACAACTGAAATATATAGTGTCACTTTTTCCCAACAAAACGCTTGCTTTCTTCCTTGAACAAATACTAGCCCCTCTTTTTGTTACTATTAAAAAAAATATTTGCATTGTAATCTACGATACCAAAAGAGAGTGAGAGAAATTGTACACATTTTTTCCCCTTTGCCAGACATTAGTTGATGTGCCTATAGAATCAATGGAGGGAAGAGAGACAACAACAAAATGCCAAGGTGGATATATTATGCTCTACTGAGAATTCTCTTCAACTATTCGACAACCAAAAACCAACAATAGAACCTACCAAGTATGTTTTCTTCAAAACCCGTATCATTATTAATTTTTATGATAAACACAATAACAAACCATCTTAGCATCAAGCTAATCGTTAATAGACATTAGATAATGAATACACCACCACAAGAATTTAGGACCAACCCAAAACCTCGATAAATTAGGCGACTAGACTTAGACCAATCCTATAACAAGCATAAGCATCAATACAAGCATACTCAACCTGCTTCTCATCAAGAACCCTAGCCTCCCAGTTACTCTCACAAACATGCTTCGGTTTCTCCATCGAAATTCCCGCGACTGCATAAGCAAGCTTTTTCAGACCAGGTTTGCGATAAAATCGTATCGGCCAGCGCGTCATAGCCACGGCTTGGATGTCAGTGGTGCTTGCGACCCTCAAGCCGTATTCCTCCCTAAGCTTCATTGCATCGTCCCCAACCTCAACTCCGACAAAAGTAATGTTAGGGTCATTGAGGAAATCCTTAATGGACTGAGGAATGTAGTCAATATAAAACATTTGGAGGATGAGGCATTTGGTGTCAATGCATAGCTGCACTGTGGCTGTCTTATTACTCATTGAGCTGATGACGTGAGGCCTCCACTCGCAGTCTAGTCCAACGATCATCTTTTCATTGCCGCTGTGAAGAGAGAGTACATTTTGGACCCATTCATCGGCCATGGAAGCTTTGTCTGTGACGGTCACTTCGATAGTCTTGCCGGAGAAAGAAACCATGCTTTTGTAATTGTTAGCCATATCTCTCAATTGCCTCGCTCTTTTCGTGGTTTGTCTCAGGAGTACTTCAGTCCTTATATAGAGCTAATCATGGATACGACGACATGGAATCCAAAGGGTGCATTCAGAAGGGAGACCATGAGGCAGAGTTGGCATTGTGGATTTCCATTGGTTCTAAATTAAGTGATTGTATGTTTTTCGCAACCAATATCGGTCCCGACATTTGGGTTGCCCAAGCCCAACCTCACGGTTGGTTGCCCACTTAATATTAAGTTACATTACAAAAATAGAGAGACATACAAATCAAAAAAATTAATAATTCAATGTTACACTTTACTTTTAACTAGCTTGAATTACATCAAAAAAAATAAAAATATGATTATCACAATTTGATTCAAAGTAAACAATTTTTCCTTGAATTTCTTGAAGCAACTTCTTTGATTAAGTCACCATACTTTAGCTTATTCATGAACTCATTTTTAATTGAGATCATAACGAATCTACTTAATCTCTCATGTGACATGGAGGTCCGAATGTAAGGTTCTACGTACTTCAACTAAGAAAAATTGCTCTCCGCCGGAGCACCTGTAATAGGAATATTTAACTATATTGATAAGCAACCACATAACATTTGGAAACTACTATCTTCCTAATAAAATCTTATAACCACACAATTAAAAAACACATCTGGACAAAATTTGAAAAACTTAATTACACTAACTCTCAAAAAATCAAAGAAATAAAATCTTTTTTGGCAAAAAATCCTACTACGGTTAAAATTAAATTAATCAATTGTCACGACCCCGATTCTATAAGTTTGTCGAGTCATCGTGACCGGCCGATGAGACCTAACGCTCATCCAGGCCTCTTTTCATAATTAAATTTGGAGATAAAAACATGACTATTTTATTCCTAAAACTCTTATTACAAAACCAAGTCTTCTGAAAAGTTAACATTTTTACAATATCTACACAAAAGTACAACAAGCATGTCCCAGGGCAACAGCAACTCCATCTCTATCCTTCAATATCTGTAAAAAATATCAATTTTCATAAGCCGAATGCTCGTGTGAGAAACAAATACAAAAGTTGCACGTTTTATACCATGGAAACAATTTTAACGTAAAAGCTTGCATAAATTGAACCAAATAATCTTATGATGTTCATCCAACAGCTTAATCTTTCTGTAGGGGAGCGACCCCTCTTGCTGTGTGAAATGATCAAGTCACTGGCCACTAGGACCCTATTCTTTCCGTCCATATAACTCCATTCTGTGTTATGGTATCTTTTTAAGCGTCCCCCAAACTCGGGACAACTGTCTGGATGCATCAATAGGTCATCTCCTTTGTCTGACCACTTTTATTTTCTAAGCTTAAACTTTATAGCGTCATCACCTCTGTCTGACGTGCTTTTAATCTTTAACATGAAAATTTTATCATATCTTCTCCATGGCATATCTTAAGTAAAAATTGTAATCTTTTCTCAACATAAAAATCATACTACTAAAGTACAAGTATCTCACCTTGAAGTTCTTTGTTACGTATACTTGTTAACCTCTGAACAACGTAGAGCACGGCTGGCTGGGAGTCGAGTACCTCTTTTTCCTTTTATTATTATACTGACCTACTACTATTCTTTTTTGATAATAATCTACTACTATTCAGCACTCATTTCTTTCTTCCCTTTTTTTTTTTTTTTCCGTACTTAGTAAGTAGGAATAGTTTGCTATTTTTGGCTATGAACCTAGAGTAGGGCTGCTATTTATAGTATTCCAAATTAGATCTAATTTTGACACATAATGCCACTCATGTCATTCTCTTACCTTGGGTAAGCCAAGCTAAGTGGTGATTTGGCAAAGCTACATTAGTAGCTATAGGTTACTTGGCAGGCATGCCGTTACTCTTTTTCGTTTCTTTTCTTTTTTTTTTTTTTTCAAGAAATGTTTCTAATTTTTGTTCCAAACTAAAATTAAATAATTTTACATGCTGGTCCCAACATTGCCTTCATTTTAAATCGAACCACGGAAGAATTTTAGGTCGGGGTGTTACATCAATATAGACATTTTTAACGTCTATATGAGATGTTGTAATACAAAAATTAAAAATAAAATAATTTGACAAAAATATAAAAAGATTTATTACAACAAAGTTTAATAAACCCTTTAACTTTTAATAGTAGAAATCACACACAAAATTAATGAAAAACAAATAATAGTAGGAGGCTTAAGCAAATTTTTTAAAAAATGTCCCATGGAAAGGCAAAGATGAATCAGAGTATTTGGCCATTAGTTTTTTAGAAAAATCATGACCGGAGGAGTGTGCAACAGAGACAGAAGTGCGAAGCAGGGAAAAATTTTCCCAAGTGGGAATTTTGGGTCCTAACTGAAAGAGAACGTAACACATATTTCTTTAAATTGAGATAGGAGTATAGGACAAGAAACGAACAAAGGAGACTTGGGAGGATTAAAAAATGACGTAACACGTATTTCTTTAAACTGAGATAGGAGTATAGGACAAGAAACGAACAAAGGAGACTTGGGAGGATTAAAAAATGACGTAACACGTATTTCTTTAAACTGAGATAGGAGTATAGGACAAGAAACTAACAAAGGAGACTTGGGAGGATTAAAAAATGAGAAAGGAGACTGTAACACATATTCCTTTAAAAAATGAGAAAGTACAGGAAACGAATAGAGGATGCTTTAGAGGATAAAAAAGAGAAAGGAGACCGTAGGTGGCTTTATGGGACTCGAACTTGTTCATTCTCTAGGAAGTTACATGGCCTTACCACTAGGAAGCTACATAAAAAAAATTAAATGAAAAAAATAATAGTAGGAGGCTTAAGCAAATTTTTAAAAAAATGTCCCATGAAAAGACAAAGATGAATCCCCAAAAATTGGCCATTAGTTTTTTAGAAAAATCATGAGAGAGAGAGAGAGAGAGAGAGAGAGAGTACGAAGCAGGGAAATATTTTTCCAAGTGGGAATTGTGGATCCTAACTGAAAGAGAAAGTAACACATATTTCTTTAAAAATGAGCAAGGACAGGAAACGAACAAAGGAGGCTTGGGAGGATAAAAAAAGAGAAAGGAGACTGCAAACGGCGGCTTTTTTGCCTTTTTAATCCCCAAAGTATTAGCGAGTGGCCAATTTGGTCCCCAATGTATGAATTTAGCCAATTTGGTCCCCAATGTTTAAAATGTGTGCCAAAATGGTCCTCCTCCCCAACGGCGTTTGCCTCTTCCGTCAAAAGGGGGGCATGAATGGTATTTCACCCGTGTACACGTTTCCTTCTCATGGAGAGCTTGTTCTCGCCAAATGTCATCCCCCCCTCTTATATAGATTGTACCACTCAAAAGAAAACACACATGGTAAGAGATTTTGTTTACCCAGGATTTTTTTGTCACCTTATTTTATTTGTCCATGTTCAAAAAAAATTCACATTTGTAAGTTTTTCGTCGATTTTCTGAGGATTATTGCTTCTTCATAGCAAGAGGAATTTGAGAAGTAAAAAAAATTACTATAAAAGTCCAATCTTTTTTAAATAAAGACAAAAAAAAAAGCAGATAAGCCAATTTTTTCTTCTTTATTAAAAAAAAAGATTTCGATCATAATTTTTTTACTTTTTAGATTATTTTTGTTAGTTTTTTTTTTTTGTCTTTATTGCTTCTTTAAAAGCCGATAAGCCAATAAGCCGATAAGAGGAATGCAGAAAATCTAAAAAGTAAAAAAATTATGATCGAAATCTATTTTTTTAATAAAGAAGAAAAAATTGGCTTGTCGGCTTTTTTTTTTTTGTCTTTATTTAAAAAGATTGGATTTTTATCATAATTTTTTTACTTTTCAAATTCCTCTTGCTACAAAGAAGTAATAATCTTCAAAAAATCGACGAAAAACTTACAAATGTGAATTTTTTTTGAACATGGACAAATAAAATAAGTTGACAAAAAAATCCTGAGTAAACAAAATCTCTCACCGTATGTGTTTTCTTTTGAGTGGTACAATCTATAGAAGAGGGGGGGGATGACATTTGGCGGGAAAAAGCTCTCCATGAGAAGGAAACGTGTACATAGGTGAAATACCATTCATGCCCCCCCTTTTGACGGAAGAGGCAAACGCCGTTGGGGAGGAAGACCATTTTGGCACACATTTTAAACATTGGGGACCAAATTGGCTAAATTCATACATTGGGGACCAAATTGGCCACTCGCTAATACTTTGGGGACCAAAAAGGCAAAAAAGCCGCAAACGGCTTTATGGGACTATGTGGGTCATAACTGAAGGAGAAAGTAACACGTATTCTTTTAAAAAATGAGAAAGGACAGGAAACAAACAAAGCAGACTTGGGAGGACAAAAAAAGAGACAGGAGACTGCAGACGGCTTTATGGGACTATGTGGGTCCTAATTGAAGGAGAAAGTAACACGTATTCCTTTAAAAAATGAGAAAGGATAGGAAACGAACAAAGTAGGCTTGGGAGGATAAAAAAAAGAGAAAGGAGACTGCAAACGGCTTTATGAGACTATGTGGGTCCTAACTGAAGGAGAAAGTAACACGTATTCCTTTAAAAAATGAGAAAGTATGGGCACACGCCCCTGAAAATTTTATTTTGGGTATAAAATCACGTGCGCCCTTTTTTTAAGCGCGGCGAAATGCAACAATTCAAAGTCGTCACTCGGGTTTCGCGGTATGCACCCAAGGAATCGAACTTGAAGCATTTGCTACGTGTTTGATTTGAAAAGACTTGTAAATTGCACCATCATCACCTTCGATATCTGAGATTCAGGAGCTAAGTTACGAGAGGGGAAGGGTTTTATGGCATCCCTCTCGCCCAATCCGAAGATCGGTCTCTACTCGGGCGTTTTATAAAATGTTTGCAGTTTTCTCTCATTGATTATTTTTAGCCAATTAGGGCGGGGAACAGCTAATGGGGATTAAACTGTAACAAGCTGGCAGGATGTGATACCATGGCATGCTTGTGCTATTGAAATAATTAGTAATAGATTGAGAACAAGCACTTGTGGGTGTTTTAAGCAGACCGGAACACACTGGTCCAGAGTGACGTGCGCAGAAAGAAACCAGTATGCATTGAACAAGTCACTGCATGTTGCTTACACCTACGTACGCCTCTCAGGCACTGGCGTGTGCTAGTATGCTCAAACCCACAGCTCTTGTTTTCAACCCTCTAGGCTCTGGGAAGGACCAGTGCACACCTAGGACAAACCAAGCAGTTCATATAGCATTATGTATACAATTATAAGCAGTTAAAAGGGCCATAAGGCCTAAAGAATGAACAAAAACACCCCTTAAATAGTGAGGGGACAAAAGCAGAGGCCAAAGCCTAGTTACCATGCAAGGGCCAGCCACTAGCCTAAGAAGTACCGGGGTGCACGGGTTGCCCACTGCAGCACGCAGGTTCATATCATTTGGTTAGTGTTTGGTTTTGCATTTTCTAAGTTCTGGAACATGACCAGAAGGATCCCATAGGTACTCCATAGTAGCAGAAACGAATATTAAGAAAGTAAAACTTGCAACTTTAACTATGGAAAGCAGTAAACTGGTTATTAGGCAGGCTCACAGTGATTAATAGACAAGAAATAAAGCATAAAATAAAGATCCAGACCCCAATTCACAACTAGAGTATGGCAGTTCCAAACTGGCATACGCAGGTTCGTTCCAGACAGGTTGCAGTCCCTACGCCAATTCTGCACGTACTGCCAAGGATGGGTGTACGCGTGCTTATGACCAATGCATGCTGGGTCTTGCTCACACGATTTTGTGACCTGCTAGCCTTAAGGTCAGGACTGGTATTGATTAACAGCCTTAACCTTGCCAGCCTCCCTCAGGAATCAGAATAGGAAAACAGTACAAATGTGTTATACCTTTGGTTTTTTTTGGGTTTGAAAGAGTGTTTGAGCTTATACTTGAAGATTGGATGATGAATGGTGAGTGTGGATGGATGTGAATGAGTGGTGTTTTGCTTACTAGTATCTTCCTTTGGCAAGGAAGAAATGAACAAGGGGTTAGGGCTTGTTTGGAGACTTCTTTTGAACTTGGCAATTTGTAATTAGGAACTTGAAACTTGGAAACCCTTCAAATGGAAGCATATGGGGGAATATATAGGGGGAGAGGGAGTGAAAAAGGGAAAAGGCCAGTCAAAGTGACTGGTGCCTTAGCCCTTAAGCCTTTGCTCCCATTAGATGAGAGGGAAAAGGTGATGATATGGGTGTAAGAGATGTCCCCTGACGGAGATTGCTTTTTGGATGGATTGGAAGGTTCCCATGTGTTGTAGACCCCTACCCATGACTTCTGCATGCTAAAAAATACAAGTTTGACCAGAGGTTTGACTGGCGTACGCCAGTAGGTGACCGGTGTACGCCAGTCCAAGCCTGGTCAATGGTCAAAGTTGACTGATGACTGACACGTGGCAGAGGACTAGCGCACTCCAGATGAGTACCAGCATATGCAAGTTGGGTTTTGCTGAGGCCTTTTGGTTTTGGTTTAGATAGTTTAAAAGGGATCTGAAAGGGTTTTGGAATGCTCAAAGCTCAAACATACTAACATTTTTGGGGAATCAAATACCGTAAGTAAACTAATTTGGAAAGTCCAAATGGGGTGTTTACAGAAAGAACAGAAAACGAACAACTGAGGCTTAGGAGGGAAAAAAAAAAGAGAGAGAGAAAGGAGACTGCAGACGATTTTATGGGACTTGAACCTATTCATTCTCTAGGAAGCTACATGGCCTTACCACTAGGCCTAAGACACCATCTGTTATTTAAGTGCTAACTTTTATATTTATTACTTTCTCCGTCCGGATTTAATTGTCTCTGGTTTTATCCGAACCAGCTAAAAAACGGGTTATATCTTTGAATCTGTTTCTCCACAAAAAGTGTCAAACCGAATCGACTTGGAATCGCGGGCATGCTAGGACTGGATTCCTGTCCAAATTTGTATCAAGGCCTGGAAGCCTCAATCTGACTTCTAATAAAACGAAAGTGCACGGCTGAAGGGTAAAACCGTGAGGTGGTTCGTGGTTTGCCTTAACGAAAAGGACTTAAAAATTTCCTAACCGTTGTTAGAAAATGGAAAGAAAAATAGAACAAAGCTTAAAGCAGAATTAAAAGGACTTCATTAACAGTTTAACAAAGTTTGGTTACAAGGAAACATGATAAACTTAAGCTAAGTTGCATTGAATACAAGTTGGGCTTTGAAAGTAAAGGAAATTGATAATAAAGATGCAATGAGCCGTAGGCTTTGAAGGTCGTGGACCTTTGCTATGGCCTTTAACTCTGGTGTTTGTAGGCAAAAGTTCCAGGCCTTGAGCTAATTAAGCTGCTTCTACTTCCTCCAATGAGTGATTGCCACTTGTCCAAGCCTTGCTCCTTACTCCAAGAAATCGGCTGAGGCCTGAAAGGCCTAGAAAAACTCTCCTCTCCTGCATAAAAACTTGTAAAAGGGCAGAAGCAATTTTGGCTGTGCAAAATCTCCAGGCCTTTTGAGCTACTCGTAAGCTACTTGAACTAGACCAATGCATGAGTGCCACGTGGCCCTATTCCTTGCTTCATACTCCAAGATTTCAGCTGCATGACTTGCTTCAGGCATGAAATCAGCTGATTACAAGCCTAAATTACCTCTTTTTGCATAGATATTGGCCCAAAGGAGAAACATGGGACTTTTTAAGGCTAAAGGCCAAAATTCTCTTGTAAAGAACAAGACTTTTTAGCCACGTTTTGACCTTGATTGGCCCTAAGGTGATTCCTTTGTAAGAAGACTTAAGGCACGGAGAATCTTTGAAACTTGAGCCCTCTTTTCCTACAACAGAAGACAAAGCAGGCCTAGTTAATTAAGCTGCCTGTGGGCTGTTAGAGAGAACCTTCTAGCCCTTTGAGCTGCTTGTGAGTTGTTTGGGCAGGCCTAAGCTACTTGTGAGCTGCTTGGGATGTCTCCATGCATGGTTGCCATGTGTCCCAAGCCTTGCTTCATGCTGAAGGATAGTAGAGACTCAGGCCTTGAACTAATTGCAAGCAGCTTACCTAGACCTGCTAAGCAAGAACATTCTAAGCCTTCAAGTTGCTTGTGAGCAGCTTAAGGCCTTATCTTGCCAATCGAAAGCCATATGCGACGTTTTAAGAAGCAGCCCATCTGCCACTTGGGCCTGAGCTTGAGGTAAATCATAGACCTCCGTCATTCGTAAGCCTTGTGAGCCCAAGCCTGGAGAAAAACCCATGCTTTAACTAATTTGGACCTACTAGAAGACTTTATTGTTTCTAAGAACTGGCCTAGGCTTGGATAAAACGCTCAGACCTAAAGGGTCGACCCAAGACTTTGGCTAGTCCTGGGCCCGAATTTGTGAAAGTGATATTTTGGGCATTAGTTTGTCCCAAATCTTTGCAAACTCAATTGGCCCTTTTGCATTCAAACTGACCCAAGTCTGCAGGTGACCGATTTATAAGGCTTCTCAAGGCCTAAAACTAACTCCAAGGCCATTCTTCTATTCTTTTTCTAATTTTGGCCAAAAATGGGTGTAAACTGAATCCGTAATGAATTTCATTTCAAATATGGATCTTGTTTGATAGAACTCAATTAGTTTTATAATACAATGATTTCGAAATAACGTAAAACATTATAAATTGGAAGATATAATCGATTGAAAAATGACACAAACTCCAAAAAAAAAGCTATTAAATCCGGACGGAGTGAGTACATACTTCATGTTTTTTTTTTTTTTGGTTGTCCCGTGGTGGGGAGTTGCCCAAGCCGTCGCCCGTGGGCTTGTTGGGCTCACTCCGGGGCCGGCCCTGCTCGTAACAAAGAAAAAGTCAATTGCGTGCAGATCCCCATGCAAATGCCAAAGAACAATCATCAAATACTCTTTACCTTCTGTTCCTATATATACGCGAAACGCCAACTTCAATAAGTTGAAGCACTGATAACTTCAATTCATGGATGGAGAGGAGGAATCCGTTGAGTTGGTTGAGCTGTGCTATGTGCACAGCAAGCTGTGCACAGACCTCTTTTTCTCCCGCCTCGGGTCCCACAAAGATGATCGGAGCCGCTCATTTTGTTCAAAATAGGTTGTTTAAGGTCTCTGTAAAAAATGAATTTCGTTCGATCTCGTTAGAGGCATCAACAAAACATCCAAAATCACTTCAGAATTCATTTTTGTTAATGCCTCTAACGAGATCGAACGAAATTCATTTTTTACAGAGACCTTAAATAACCTATTTTGAACAAAATGAGCGGCTCCGATCATCTTTGTGGGACCCGAGGCGGGAGAAAAAGACGTATGTGCACAGCTTGCTGTGCACATAGCTTTTCTGGAGTTGATAACCTTATCTAATCTCAGAGTCACTCAATGAATCGGTGAATCGCATATTTGGAGACAGGGACGGGGTCACGCCGGACTACTTTGAAAATATAGTTTTTTTTTTTGAACGGAGCTACTTTGAAAACATATACTAGTGCTGAAAGACTAAAACTTGTTTCTGTCAACACATACAAGGTACACTTTCCCCCATGAGTACAACATATGTACAATACCGCTGAATAAAATTTTGCAAAAGGTTTGTCGATCGTGTAATGAATCAAGTAACATGGTAGCCATTATAATAAAAATCATGCCTCGATGCTATTTTTTAAGTTTTTTTTGGCCGAAAATAAAACTGAAATTTCACTACAAGTTTCGTTGTAGGTTATCCGGCATTTGAATGAGACAATTAGGCCAAGGAATTACATATATTTTGAACAAACCAAACCTACAAATCATGAAATGTAGGACACCTTATGTATATGGTATTCCTTTTTCCCTCGCAATAAGCTTCTTTTTTTTTTCCGATAACTCAGGATTAACTTAGTGAAAGATTACTCATTTTATGCAGAAATGCATCCCATTAATCAAAAAAGCAAGAGTGACAATGTGCTTGCAGAACCTTAACACACTATTTTGTTATTCACCTTACGTTCCTAGTAAAACCATTTTACATCTCTTCTATTCCATGCTGCATTTTTGTTTTTCACATTACCAAAATGTAAGTATTTCAAGGCCAAAAGACGACTGGACAAGACAAATATCCCCTGCCCACGTTTTGCCCAAAACCCCTCGCGCAAAACAACAAAAACCATTGCTCATTCTAGGCGAAGGCCAAGGGTTTATGCATATACTTCTCATTCCGATGGATATTTTTAACTTGCTTATACATTGTCTCCGAGTTGGAAATTCAATATGCCACTATAATTTTCATCTAGTGGGTTTTACCTACTTGCTTCCACGAAACTAACCCAATTGTGTAATATCAACCATAATGATGACAAAACTCTGCAGCTCTTCACCAGAACTCTGCAAATCTAATACTAGTAAATAACATTAGCAGCAATGTAGGAGTAATTAACTCTTAATATATGCCAGAAGCTGGAAAAAATGGAAAGAAGTCGTTAAATCTCCTGGATCAACTTGTTGGCGATCCTATAACAAGCATAAGCATCAATGCAAGCATGCTCAATCAACTTGTCATCAAGAACCCTTGATTCCCAATCACACTTGTACGGCTTCTCTGTCTTCTGCATACAAAGCCCAGCAACTTCATGTGCTATATAGCCCTCAAACTAGATTTCCCATGAAAGCTAATTGGGAACCAGATCTTTGCCAAAGCACGTATATCGACCTTTTTACTGCAAATGAGTTGATACTCCTCCTCTAGCTTGCGTGTATTTTCATGGATCTTAATACCGACGAATGTGATACTGTGTTCAGAAAGAAACACCTTTAAAGATTGGGGGAACTCGTTCATGTGTAGCAGTTGGAGTACGAGGCACTTGGTGCCATGACATAGCTGTAAGGTTGATAGTTTTGCCACTCATCGTCCTTATTGGGTGAGGGCTAGATTTGCAGTCCAAACCTATTATAATTTGTTGACCTCTATGCGTGGATAGAACATTGTGCACCCAGTTGTCTGCCAAGGAAGCCTTGTCAGCAAATGTTGCTTCTATGATTTCACCCGAAAAAGAGACCAAGAGTATATTGCTCTCTCTCTCTCTCTCTCTCTCTCTCTCTCTCTCTCTCTCTCTCTCTCTCTCTCTCTCTCTCTCTCTCTCTCTCTCTCATGTGACTCCATCTGATGTGCCTTTAGAATCCAAAGTGGGTGCATCCACCAGACCAGGAAGACGTAGAGGCCTTTTGTCTTCGTTTCATGTTCCAACAGGTTCCCTTTTTTTCTTTTTTGTTTCTTTTTTGATAACCAAAGAATTTTATTAGCAAAAGACATTAAGGAAATACCACCCGTATACCAAAAAAAACCTATACATTCTCCTAAAATAGAAAAGCTCAAACTAACTTAAAAATTGATCAAGAGAGGAACAACTTCCGTTTAAAACTGGTCATCATGTCCTCTGTTTAATCACACAGCTTAAACATGTGCGCCCTAAGATTCATATAGTTGCCTCTCTCTTTTCTCCTACAACCCCCTAATAGTTATTTCAATGTTGGCCAAAGCATCATTTTAAGCGCTACCAAATCGAGTCTATTAGTTTGTACTACTATAGTATATTTGTCTAATTATTCATGTAAAACCCGTTTCTCTGGGGTATTAGAATTATCTGGCAATACAGCTTCAGACAATTGTCTCGCGAATAACAATGTCAAGCACGTGTTAGACACTACAATAACATCCATCTTATTAGGTGTGTACAAGCTGTCAAGCTTTCTAAGACTATATTGTAGCATGTACACCAACCAAAGATAGTTTCTTGCAACCATTGGTTAGCATTCAGATAATAATTTGATATGAGTTATCAACTGCTTTTTGCATAACCATTGCCTTCCATTCCCTAGTTCTCAGCAAAGGCCGCCAAGTACTCAAACATGAGATGCCAACCCCAGTTGTTCAGAGACTTATGCGATCGCATCTTGATACTTACCAAGCTCCCAATTTCTACATATTCTTCTTTCGAAACAAGATCAATATGGGCTCCATCTAAACGCTCAACCAAGAGATTGCCTGTCAATCCATGATCTTTGTCCACCAAAACCTACGAAATAGCAGAGATGTGAGAGAAAAGTGCTCCCCAGATAACTAACACCTTTCTAAATGGAAAAGAAGTATCCTTTAACGTGTGTAACATAAGGTAACAGTAGATTCAAGTACTTAGAAGCTACAGCAGTTGCTCAACAGGATTGCTTTGGATGACTCCAAGAGCTCCAATACAGTCTGCCCCTGAGCTTCTGCAAACAAGAATTCCAGTTTCCTGACCTTGTTACCACTCAATTGCTTTCCTGGAAGGTCATCACGCTATACAAAAAAATTCTGTCAGCCTAAGCCAAGAGAGTAAAAAGAAATCTGTGTAAACTCAAAAATTTCATAATCCGTAATGACCCAAACAATCGTCTTTATGCCAAAATGAAACAAAACCTGTTTGCTTACAACAACATTTTTTAAACAAGAAATGAAATTGCTGGAGATTGGCATATGATATGCAATATGTTTTTGTTCTACCGAGTCTGTTGCATTGCTCGATAAATATAGCACAAAACGTCAAACAGACATAATCCAGTCGCACATACTGAGTAGGATAGTCGATGATAATTATCCACTCACACACACTGGGTAGGAGTCAATGATAATTATCAAACAAATACCCCCACAAAACATCCGATGGACATAACACACACATAATAAATTAAAAAAGTAGGGGAATTAGACGAAGTCAATCACTCAGAGTAGTCGTCCTGCTATTCTTCTTCTTCTTCTTCTTCTTCTTCTTCTTCTTCTTCTTGTTTTTGGTGCAACTGGCAGAAGTGAGACTCAAATCCTTGTCGTTAGAAACCAAATCACTCAATGGTGTGATATCTTCCTCATAATAGTATACACGGAACTTTTCTATGTCCTTCCGACAGATTGAAGCAACTTGGGATGATGGCGACAATGACAGGAAGTTGCCAATTGCAAGCTTTTCAAACTTGCCTTTAGCGTGATCGAATGAATAAACAGGCACTGCCGACTTCTTATTAATAAACTCCACTAGGCCAGTCAATAACATCTGATCACCTGTGGGGAGGGGGAGACTCCCAACGAAACTGCATCCACGAACAGGGAAATCACATGGAACTTCGATGATGCGGTTAATCCATTCATATGATCCTTGTTCATATTTATTAAGCTCTAATACCCAAATCTCTAAATCATGGTTAACTAACCTCCCATGTAGACCTCTTACGAAAGCGATATGACCTCCAAATTGCAGCAGTAATGAACCATCCTCGAAGTATATGGAGCCACTAGACTTGGGTGGTGGGTAAATCTCTTGAAAGCTCTCATCTTGGAAATTGAAAACAATCAAAGTGCAACCAGCGCGATGCCAGCAACAGAGAAGCCCATCGATGTAAACGCTTGTTCGGCCCAATTGTAAGCCAACTGCCGGAGCCTTCAAGATATCCCAAGGCCTTCTCCACGACGCGTCCTTGCCCATAGTGAGAATCTCGAAAATTAAACCATGGAAAGAAATAACGTCCTTGTTGCGGTAAAAAGGAAGCAAACACATTTTCACTAGCTTGTATTCCTTGCTAGTAGAAGCAAAGCCAAGGCAATAAGTAAAAGCTACGGCATTTTCCAAATCTGATGAGAAAGGAAGCTCCCTGATTTCACGCGTAGAGACATTGCATAGCCACGATCGATTACCTGCGTACAAACAAAATAGGCCCTTGACGACGTCCGTAGCTCCATAGTATTTGTTGCTGCTGCTGCAGGAATTCGAAGCAGTAGGAGTAAATTGGTGAGGCACCAAAACAGATTTACCATCACCTGGGCACGAAGAAGAAGGGAGGGTGGTTGCGTAGAAGCAGCGTAACGAGTCATCGGCATCAGGATATATAATGAAGAAGCCGCCAGTGCGCGAGGGGGAATGCCGAGCACGGTGAATCTTGGAAAAGGAAGGATCTTGGGTGATGGTTGAGCGCCACAGATTTGACACGCACTTGAATCGCATCAGAGACTTGGCCGGAAGCCTTGTGAGCACTTCCACCACCACTAACTCATTGGGCAGCACCACCACCGCACCTACGGTTGGACCTTCTGCACCACCACCGCTACTGCCAATAAGGCCAAAGACATTTTTATTGCAACGTATATGAGTAGTTTTTAGGTTCAAGTTCCAATTCCATGATGTAGGTACACAGATTTGAAGCGGTTAGAATTTAGTTGCAAT
Organism: Rhododendron simsii; assembly: GCA_014282245.1. NCBI lineage: Eukaryota > Viridiplantae > Streptophyta > Magnoliopsida > Ericales > Ericaceae > Rhododendron > Rhododendron simsii. The sequence goes on from CM024965.1 coordinate 278,826, forward strand.
CGTGTACCTGTGCTCCATTCGCCCAAAAATCCTACCTCCGTTATACATGTTGCGTATTGCTCTTTATTTCTGTTCCATTAGAAGGCAGGCTGCAATTGACCAGATGTGATGTGTAAAGATCCAATATTTTATACACCAAAACATATGAGACCTGAACTCATCTAGCTTTCCGTATAAAGGGTCGGTTCAATACGCAAAATTGAAATGAGAACACGGACGCTTACCTTGTAGGAAGCTTCGAAATTACTAAATCATATTCCAAGACATGTTCTTCTGATCAAATTTCAAAACATGGGAAAAAAAAAAGTGTGAGTAACATACTTCTCTCATGACTTTGCACTCACCAAAAAACAAAGAACTAATTTTCTAAACAACTAATTTTTTAATTCACAGCCTTCAACCATTTAAAAAAAGAGAGAACAAAGAGCTATACCTACGGAGAGAGGCCTGGAGGTAGGGCAAGAGTCAGGGAGAACTGAAAAGAGGACTTGTTCAAAAAACAATTAGGGAGAGAGGGAGAGAGAAATTCATTCACCCAAAATTCATTACCAAAAACTGAAAACGAGAATAAATCATTACAAAAGATTCGTTACCAAAAATTCTGCCCAATCAACGCAATTTCCCTTTCCTGATTTATAGCATGTCATTGTGTTTTCCATAATATTATAGCATGTCATTATATTCAACGCCAATCAACGGCAATTTTAGAAATCATTACCAAACTAAATATAATGACTGAAAAAATCAGGAATTCTAGTCCACCCAATCAAGGGCAATGTTATTGTATTTTCCATTTTTCAATACTTGTTTAATGCCAAGGGTTGAGATTTATGTAGAGAAATGTCTACTAAATCCAACGGCCAAGATTTATATAGGAAAAATATGTGGGCTACCATACCATCGCAATTTGTATTATAGATAATTTTAGAATAATCGGCCAAACCCATAATAAAGTAAACATTGCAGAAAATACGTTTGGTAGTACTAATAAAACAGTTATTACTATTCCCCAAGTAGGCAACTTTCGACATGCCAAAGGAACGAATTTTTTCCCCGGGTGCAGTAGGAGGAGTCTTGACCTCCGTTCTCACTTTTTTCCTATCAATAAAATTCTTCTTTGTCGTTAATAAAAAAAAAAGAGGAGTCTTGACCTCCTTGCAAGGAAAACAAACTCTAGCAAACGAAAGACGGTAAACATGAGTGGAGCCACGCAAACACCATCAACCACGCATCATCCTCCACAACTATCAATTCTCAGCCACCGTTACAAGCTCTGCTCACCGGTCAACTAAAATCTGTGCGTAATATTAGAGTATAGTATCTCCAGAACCCTTGCCAGCAGTGTAATTGTCGCAATGTAAGGCTGCTAAGTGCTAATCGCAATTCCAAATGTTAAAATTTCAAAAGTACAAGCCGACAATTTTTTTGACCAGCAGTTAATTAATGTTGATATGCCGACGCCGAGCTGTTAGCAATATCTCAACATCTCGACTGATGAGTGTCTTAATTACGTAGCGAACCCCGCCGGCACAACTTTGGGAATGCACGTTAAGTAACCTTCCATCACTATCCCGAAAGCAGTCCCCATCCCGTATTGGCTGAGGACTAATATAGTAGAATCCTAGGTTGGGGGCGGGGATTGGAGGAACGTAGCCAAACCATTACATCGGTAGAATTGAGTAACCTGGCGCTGTCCAGTTATAGGCGCACAACTTCAGCTCAATTTCAGATTCATTCCCAGACATCCTAGATGATTACAATAAGGTTGCATACTTACTGAACTTTTTTATGCAGAACTTTTTTCGGTCTTTTTTATTTTTTGTAACTTTTTGTTTAGCTTTTCGGTTTAATTTTTAAGATTAATCATTCGTCTCAACGAGAAGAATCAAACAAGTACAAAAATATGGACCGATATTCAAAAAAATTCATATAACCCGAGACTCATTCAAAAGAAGTCAGCTGTTTGGTACTTTTTTCGACTTTAGTGGAAAAAAAATTGCTTTTGGTCATAAACTTTTATTTTTAAACTCCACCTGTCGTAACAGATGGTTAATCCAAAAAATAGCAGGCAAGTCGAACAAAAACTTAGAAAATGCGAACAAAACACACCAAAGGAAAAAGAAAAAGAAAAAGAAGTTAAGAATGGCCCTAAGTTGAACAGCCAATAAGGGTAAGAGAATAGTTAAATACCCACATGGCAGAAACATGCCAGGTGATGAGATTTCCCCCTACAGTACCTGTACCTTCTCCCTTGCAGATAAGGGACCATAAGTAGCCATACAGTGAGCAATAGGATGTGTCAAGTAGCAGGTCACCAGCTACCAACACACAAGCTACCATAGTGATAAGAATGAGCGATGATAGGGACACATCTATTTTTACATCTCTCACAAATGTTGATAGGACCCATAGTACTATTTAGAGGGTCTCACAATCACTTGTGAGAGAAAATGTACAAATGGATGTGTTCCTGGCATTTTTGGATAATAAGAACAGAGCATAAGAGGATAAAAAAAAAAAAACAGAGCACAAGAGAACAATATCTATACCAATCTCTGTTAACTGAATCAAAAGGAGAAAATATGTCCACATCATGGAAATCCACTTTTTAGAAGCCAAAATTAGAGACTACGAGCTGTTGCAGATAAACCAAAACCATGCCTTCATTTCTTCTGTTCACAATGCGAATGTTTTAAAAGGAACAACAGAACCATTTAGGGGACAAAAGTACACTCTCGAATAAGGATTATAAAAACCAACCGTCCTTCTGAAGTCCAGAGACATCATTAAAAAGCTCACCTAAATTTGAGACTCCCATGCTCCAAACAACCGGACCCTGAAAATTTTTGGAGTGAAAACTTAAGCTACCGCATATTTAGACAAAAGGTAATAGAAAACATCAAGGTAACTTCACCACAATGGCCAACCCCTACCAGCAGAGAGGGGAAAAACTACAAAAATCACAATAGCCACACCATATGCGAACTACAAAATTAAGCAAGACACATCCCAGACTAACAACTTGGTATTGGTATTTGGTATTGTAGCCAACTCATGCCTGATTGACCCCGAAAAACCAAGACGAATAACTTTCGAATCTTACCCAATGATATCTTCAATGCTTCCGCTTAACAAAAAACAAAAGAAGACAACAAGAAGATTCGGCTTCTTAGCTTGATTAAGGAGAGAGATTACTCACCAAACTTAGCTCCCATGCACCACTCAGTACCGATTATACGCTTTCCCATAATCCTCACGCCTCTGACGCTGGAAGTCTCCGTAAGTGTCATGGGGCCTCGAAGAAGGATAATTATCTGTAGTGTTTTGGTATCTGCCCCTTGAGTCCATAGGCATACTAGCTCCCGCGTAGTGAGCACTGCCTGATGGGCTATCATACTCAGGATAACTGGGTTGTTTATAACCACCAAATCCAGAAGAGGATATCTGTTGCCGTGACCGTTGTTGCCTCCTTTGGGCATCAAGTTGAAGAAATTCTTCCCATTGTTTTGCATGGATCCCCCTTTGTAAAGCCAATTTCTTCACATAATTCTCCTTCATTTCCCTGACAGCCTTAAAGGCGGTAAAAAAAAAAAAACAAAAGTTACCAAGGGATTGGGTGAAATATCTCCTCACGAACAAAATTGACAAGTACAATAGGCAAAAACATTTTCTTCTAAACATTAAGGAAAACAAAACTAGTGCATCGTTGTAACCCTCATAAAGATCGCGGGTAACAAGAAGAAAAATCATCTGTTAAAAGGTTTTTTTATCAAAAAGGAAATAAAGAACACCCAACCTAGATTTCTTCAAAACATCAGAAATGATTTTTTGCTCGTCACAAATCATCTTTCTTTATTGGTCGACTGCTTGTCAAAAATCCTCCAAAGGCTCATATAAACCATCAACATTTTGAAGTACATTAAAAAAGGACTTCAAGATATACACAAACCTCGCGATGCTTGTAATTCTCTTCGTCTTCTTCCTTGTCACGAATACTTCCAAGTTCCATCGCCTCCCTCTTATATTCTAACTCTAATTCCTCTAAAGTATGTGGGAAGGCAGGGTGCTCAAAATTACGGCTAGACTGAATCTCTGATCCTCGTCTTTCATTAACCCAACCATCAGTTCTCTGGACCCCCATGCTTTGATTATGACCATCATACGAATCAAATGAGTTTCCAGTAAAAGGGCCACGAGTTGGAGATTTTGAGTTGCTTGTACGAACTCTTGCTCTGTTGTTAACATAAGCTACCACCAAAGGAAGAGTCTGTTAAGCACTTCCATTCAAGATGTCCAACATTGATGTGAGAGATAACAGTGTCTTAAATACTCTTAGTGAACCCATGTTGAAACAAACAAATGTCGAAATACTGATGGTAATTTTTTTTTCGAGACAATCCAATCGATTCACACATACCCATGTACGTAACTTCAGAATCGAACGCAAAATGCTTGAAGATAAGAACTTACCTCTCGCTGCAAACCAAATCAGAAAGAACAGGCAGCATTATTACAACATTCACAAAAGGATAAAATGAGTACAACTGCAAAATAAGTACAATTTTGTTGGGCCTAAGCTACGATAATGGGATTACCAGTTTCCTATCGACGCCGTAAATGTATCCTATGCTGTCCCTACCTTGTGGGGAACCCCTTGCCAGTTTTTGCAGATCATCATGAAAACGGTCTTCGACAACCTTATCCTGTCTACCAAACCTCTGCTGGACCTGGGATGGATTGCGTGGGCTGGGGACAGACCTCTGGGAATCAGAGCGTCCAAGCCGTGAGCTAACAGGGCTTCTCCGCTCAGGTGACTTAGATCTGCTCATGTGAGAAGAGGAACCCTTTTTTTCACCCTCTTCTTTAACTTTGTGAACAGAATCCACACCTTTTGCCAAAATCAGTCTATCCTTGCCACTGACAATGATAAATTTTTCTTCTACTTTAATTTTGCACCCAATATCTTTTTCAATTTTTTGAATCACTTTCTCCGTGAAAAGTGCTTTCACATGTTTCTCTCTCGCGGGAACTCTTTCAAAGAAATCTTGAGACTTGCGGTTAGCTCCAAGAGTTGACGGACATCCCTACACATATAAAACCAAATATGTATACACATCACTTGGAAATTTTTACCAAAGCACAATAACGAAAGCCAAACCAAAAGGACAAAAAAGAACAGAAATTTTTATGAAGTTAATAGTCCATGGAAAGAACAATAAGAGTAAGATGCCTGAGGGTCTGAGACATGTTCAGAAAGAAAAAGAACCTCTAATATGATGCACAAAGAAGATGTTTGGCATCTCTACATCAAATTCTAGAACGACTTAGTGTGCAAAATTTGGGAGTATCCACAGTCAAAATATAAAACCAACAGAATGGGAAACATTCAGTTGGCAAGACGTAGATTGTTGCAATAGATGAATTCTGACTTCTGAGTTTCATGCTGTACAACCCCGAAACAAATTACTACAGATAATTGGTTTAACAATGACAGAGAGAGATGAAGAAATAAATGTCAACCAAAATTCCGACAAAACCACAACTATAATCGTAACTGCTGATTGACACCAAATGTCAACTAAAAAAGCAGGTTGAACTACTGAAAAGTAAAAAACAAATACAAAAAGCTACAGCAAAAGTGTAACTGCACAAAATAATTCTATATGAAATACATGCATGCATGAATTTCAAGAAGAGACGCTAAAATAGAAAGCATTGAGAGGTAGAATGCATAAATACCTGAGTAAAGTGACCTGATTCCCCACATATTTTACAAATCATTTCTTCTTCTTTCCTCTTCTTCCAGATCCTCTCAGTAGCTTTAGACTTAGCCTCCCAAACCTTAGCTTCTCTGCTAGTAAAATCAGTTGGGACAGCATAAGGGTCATGAGTCTCGTCTTCGTCATCAGAACTTGCATGTGACCTTTTACCAGTTTTTGCTTTGTCTTCTACATTTGCGGCATTAGAACCCAGAGGGCCTGTATATTCCTTATAAAGTTCACTAAAATCGTCATCATTGTCAGGATCGGGACTATTTGCCATTCACAAAATGACAGCCTGATATAAGTCCTGCATTCGTGTACATATTGCACATCCCACCACCATCAGCAAATGAAGCAAAATGGATATGCAGACAAACATTTCAAAAACCAAAGAGACTAAGAACGAGTGGCCGAATGGTCGCCCCGAAGAGTTAAACAACAAAGGATGATGAAACATGAGGAGTCTATTCCACTTTCAATTAGCACGAACAATTCCATAACACAAGTGACCTAGTCCCTTAACAAGCTGGTCAAGCAGTCAACTATAATAACAGAGTAACTATCAAAGCATTGTGAGCAGTCTTTGTGTTCATTCTACAATGTAGTAGTCAATCGTTCTTTATTTCATTGCAAAGCTTTTGGGAGTAAATAGTACCAGTGATTTCTTAACAAACGTTTAAGTCAAATTTCAGGCCCCATCGTCAATAAGAAAACAACCACAAGCACAGTTGTGCGATTAAATGAACCTCGTTATCAAAATATTCCACAATGCACTTTTTTGGGCAATAAATGAGAGAATTAAGACGGGTGTACAAGATGACCATAACTGCAGTACTTCAACAAAAGGAGGAAAATAGGATGAAACTCAAAGATAAGCTGCACAAGCCAAGACTCCTACAAAGGACAGTCTTGAGCATACAAATCCTCGTGAAGATAAACCATCTTAGTCTTGAGATGACGTAGCGGGTTAAATATCCAATTTCGATAACACATAGGCATAATATCAAAGTGCGAAGAAGAAATATCAGTCAGTAAAAACAGGGCTGGCCCTGGGCAAAAGCCTAGAAAGCCACTAAATGTATAGTACTCCTGCATATGCATCTGCGTTGAATCGATTGATCACTCCTGGTGTGGGGGTCGGACATCCTTATACTAGGGCCATTAAATTGCCGATGTGCGTCTAAGCCTCCAAATTGCCCAATGAAAAACAACAAACAAAAAGAGAGGAAAACAGATAGAAAGAGACGAACACACACACGCACGGAGAGAGAGAGAGAGAGAGAGAGAGAGAGAGAGAGAAGGGGGTACCTGTCCCGTTCACAATTTGGGCTCTGTTGCAGATTACAGACAAAACCCTAGACTACGTACAAACCGGATATACATATTGCGACAATTACATACAAAACCCTAGAACTTGATCAGTGCTACAAATTACTCCCCTTAAATGTAGTGTAGTACTTTTTCAGTCCAAAATCTGACTTGTAATTTAACATCTATGTCACGCTTTGTGCATCAAGCCTTGTTCGCCTTAGAATTTTGGCGTTTTCTTGTTTTGACCTTGTTCAAAAAAAAAAAATCATTTTTTAATTTTGCGCCTATTTTTATAGATTATTGATTTGTCTCGTATAGAGAAATCGGAAAACCCAAAGAAATTTTACTTTTACCTTAATATTTTTGAAAACAGCCAAAATAAAAGCCCTAAAAACGACTTTTTGGACTTTAATTGGGATGTTTCTAAAAATATTTGGGCAGAAACAGAAAAAAAAAATTACGATTTCTCTCGTCGAGACGAATCAATAATTCACATTAAAATTTGGTACAAAGCTAACAAACGCTAAAAAATTCATATAAGGACAAGTCCCAAAAAGTTTAGGAAAATACGGCCTTAACTTCTCTAACATGGCGGACTGTATTTAACCTTTTAAAGTGGTAAATTTTCATTTATCACACTATGTCACAACCAAACCATGTTTACAGTGCACAAAATATAAATTAACGATACCATGTGCCTCGTGATTTAATATCATTCCACAGCCATCAAACTAGCATTTTAGGGTAGTTACCTAACAATTACTAGTTAATTGATCAATACTCATCTTGAATACTATGAGAATTTTATTTACTAAACTTCCTAGAGTTCTTATCATTTTATAATGTTGAACCTCTTACGATCATTGTTATATTGTCGACACCTTATTGATTGACTCGAGTCATTGTGGATTTTAAAACTTACCGAGCCAAGTAATTTCTAATAGCTTACAAGTTTATTGCATATATATGAAATTTTAAACCTATATTTTTTTACCTGCGACACGTAGTAGGTGAGTTCATAGAAGACCTTTTGGGGTTTTCTTGGCCGGTGACACTCAACAACAGAGTCTTAATTACGAGTCACCAGACATTTGGATAAGAGTTGTTTATATCTTCGTTAAGTTTGAAAACTTGTAAATACTGTAATTATCAAGCTCCAACATTTTATGTTGTTTGGTTGTTACAGCCCATGTTTTGAAAATGAAGGTCGTCTTTTATGTGGACGGTAGATGCAATAGGAGGATATTAATTCCCTAATCAGTCACGTAATATAATCCATCGTTGGTTGTTTTGCATTGTGACACAATAAAATTAAGGGAGATATCACCGACTTATACTAGTACTTACCGAGTAAACATGACTTTGAGCATACTTGGTGCATTCAGACATGGTATTTAACTCGAATGTAGTTGATTTATAAAGTCAAATTCATCATTTTTGTGCTAGATTTTTTTTCACAAGAATATTGATAATTTCTATTTGCAACAAAAATCCAAAAACATAGCAAGGTTAGGATCAAGACTGTAGTGTTGGGATATAATCGACCGGCTCTTGGACAAACAATATCAGAACTTAACACATAGAAGAGTCTATGATGCTTAAAATTTAGGAAAAAAAAAACAAAACAAAAACGATTGTTCCTTTTGGAATGCCTATAAAAGGGGAAAACTTGTTTTCTTGAACTTTTGTTTCGCATTTATGTTTTTGTGAGGTCTTTTTGAAAATGGTGCGTTATTTTCTTTTTATGCCAAAAAATAAAAATAGTTTTTCATCAAAATACTCCTACATACTCAAAATGAACAGGCCACTCACATTTTTTTAAAATGCATCCGACCTAGGTCGAAATAGAACCGTGTTGTATCCAAAGGAAGCCCACTTTGTTACATAGTTTTTGATTAAGTGTGGCTAAACCTTCTTTATGAAACTCAAATACAATAAGATCAAATATCGATTGATACTTAATAAACATAATTTTTGTACATGACTTTCGTTTATGATTATCGATCTGAGACATCAATAACGAATGTCTCATATCGTTAAAATGTAACTGACACAGGCCGAAACACAACCTTAGAGTTCGTAGAAGGAAACGACGTGGTTTTAGAAGGAAATCTGCAGACGGGAGGAAGTTAAGCAGGGGTCGTACCAAAGACTTTCGCATGCTGAAAACGCGAAGAATCTTGAATTTGTTTTGCCCAAAACACCCTTTCTGGTCTCCAATTCCCACCGAAACCAGAGGACTCCTCCAAATGTAGAAGTCGATCTGACCAAATTGAATAGTTGTAAAGTAAACTCACTTGTACTGAGATGGATAGAGACAGACAGAGGCCGGAGATGTACGGAGATTTCTCCGACTCTCATCGCAATTCGCATTCCTCTACGTCTTCTTGGTCCTCCGACGATCCTCCTCCTCCTCCTCCTCCTCCGCTTCCACCTCACCAAGCCCTAAACTCCGACGCACACAGAGCTGGATACTCCGGCGACGGTGACTACCACCATCACCACCGTCCCCATCATCATCATCACCAAACTCACCGCCACCACTCCAACCAACGCTACAACCACCAACCGAATTTCAACTCCGAGCAGCATGGCCCAGTCCCTGGCAGTGGGCCCGTCGATAATCCAGCTCATTTCGGCCGGAAGAGACCGTTTTTATCTTCAGGTGCGCGATATATAAACGTTTCCTTTCATCAATTTCCTTTTTTCTGCTAAGTAAGTAAACGTTAGCTGCATTTGTAAACACACAAAAAAAATAAAATTACTACAATGTTCGCTCGTTACACATTCCAAAAGGAGCGCCAGAAAACTACAGCAGAAATACACACAATTAGCCTTGAAAAAACTCTCAACAAACCCCGCGAGCCTAGGCAAAACAATCAAAGCTCAGTGGTGTAGCCAAAAATTGACATTAGTGTGGCAGCTATTAAGCATAATTTCAAGGAAAAAAAAAATTATGGAACTTAATATGAAGCACCGCCGGTCTTTCTTTCCTTGTTCATTTGTAGCCCTATTCTTATATGTTGTTGATTCTTCTTCTTTTTTTTTTTTTTTTTCTCATTTTGAGGTGTTATAATTTCATTACATGCCCATTAATATATTTGGAAGTTGTCATTTTCTCAATAAAGATTGCTGAAATAAGGATTTTCTTAGGTTGTATTGAAGGTGGCAGTTTTGTGAAACTTTATGTTGGGGGCATACCAAGAACAACAACACAGGAAGAGGTATGTTGCGTTGTCTGTACTGCATGTTACTGCTTTGTTTTGTAAGCCTGAAGTGATGACCTATGAACAAACTCTCTCATGTTCCTAGTAGTGGATGGTTAAATTTATGCATTAAAGTGTGCAAACTTTCAAAAACCGGTAAAAGTAGGACCCGATTTTGCGTGTTATGTGTTTTGTTTGCTAGTGATAAGGGGCCCCACTTGAATTTGGTGTAAAATGATGAAAACCATTTTAAAGGGCAACCCTCACGACGCATTTCTCTCTCCCTCTTTGTGGGTGGTGGTTTCTCTTCAAGCTCCTTCAAGTCACTCCTCCTCCGCTCCGCTGCAAACCTGCACTAAGGCGTGAGGCGGCTGGCCGCCTCTTGCCCTTTCAACGGGCAAGTTAGAATACAGGAGAGAGAGAGAGAGAGAGAGAGCGCAGCCGCCTCACGCCCCTTCGACGAGCAAGTTAGAATACAGGGGGAGAGAGAGAGAGAGAGAGAGAGAGTACTGTAGAGTGGTGTGAAATTGCGTACCTTTCTCTAGGGTTTATCCCTCCACTTACATAGGCGAATGTACTTGCCCTCCAAGCTAAGAGCGACCATGACGCACAACATATGCTCGTGACGTCACACATAACCGCCTCTCTTCTTAGATATTCCAGGTCCCTCTGGAACCAACGAGAGGAATCCCCACGTGGCCCAAACCGACCGGCCCGGCCCGGCCCGCAAGCCCAACCCGAAGGCTCGGTCGTTGGGCCTGCAACCTGGATCGTAAACCGTTGAGTCGGACCCTTCGGTCCAGCCCACCTCTACTCGGCCGTTCCCTTCGCCATGCTGGGTCTTAGCCTAGGTAACGTACGCGGGGCCAGCTAGGAGAGCCCAAACTTTGGCTCTGCCCACTTTCCTTCCGTGGGCCAGCCACAGGGCCCAATTAGGTTCGGCCCACCACACTCTTTGTCTCTCTCTATGTTGTCTATGTGCTTGCTAAAGTTCTAATGCAGTTGGCAAGCAATATAGTGACCCGCAGACTTTATGGGTTGCTAACTGCTCCATTGGAGCAATTTTTGGAACCTTCGCTAAATATTTGGCCACTCTGCCATTGATGTTAATTTTCCCTTTGGCCAGCCTACTATAAATGCCCTTAATATTATCCTTTGTCCAGTTGGGGCTGGAAAATATATTCTGTCTTCACTAAATCCGTATCCGCAATACAAGCTATTGCTTTAGCGTGTGTGTGCACAAATCACAGATCTTTTTTGTAACTACTTTGCCTTCGCCTGAGTGTCTTTTTCTCTGATAGCTTGTTTATGTATGGAGTAGGGCGGGAGCATTTGGTGTCCTTAAATTTAAGGTGAATGGGGTTCAATGCATTGACATTTTGCCTTTTGTTCATTGTTTTCTTCACATAAATGCCCCTACATTAAAGTTCAAGCGATTTTTCCCTTGTGGTTCATCATTATGGATTTCAATATTTCATTCCATAATCAACTGGTGGACAGTTCATCTTATTCTTTTTCCCTAACTTTTAGGTGCAACTGTGATTGTCTTTGTGTGAGAGTTGGAAATTATCCCTCCTGCATACCCGAATGCATTGTTAATTCCTTCTTTCATGTTAGGTTCGCTCCTTGTTTGAGGAATATGGGAAGATTGTCGAGGTTGTTCGACTTAAGGACAATAGAACCTACCAACCACATGGTAAAGTATTACCAAGATGACCAAGATGACTTTGACTTTTGCATACTTGCACATGTTTTTGCTCCTCTGCCTGATGGAAGGAGTGTAATAATATTTACTTCGCAGAATGTGGTTTTGTTAAATATGCAACTTTAGAGGAAGCGGACCGGGCCATTGGAGCATTACACAACAAATATACTTTTCCAGCAGTAAGTTCTCTCATGCAAGCAGTGAGAACTTTGCATTTGTGTATCCCAATTGAATGAACGTTCCACTGTTTATTTTTCTTTCCCCAGGGAGTGGCTCCAATTAAAGTTCGATATGCAGATGGGGAACGGGAACGCCTTGGTAAGTTTCCGAGCTAAAGATGTATCATTGGTACTTTTTGGGTAAAAGCTGGTATGGAGCCTTGTTGTCTTGACTTCTTGTAAAAATGAAAATAAGTCTTTACGTATAGGCTGTATTTGCATCGTAAGATATACAAGAACACATGGCTTATTAGCATAATCTTGTTTTTGCAAGACTATGACACGGTTCAGAACCGTGGGAGACACACATGTCCATCACTTAGGTCCTCGTGAAACACATTATTGGTTAGTAATAAAATAATTTCAAAAAAATTGTTCAATAAACGCAATGTTCACTTTGAATTAATGAACCCTCTTCCTAGATTTTGTTATTTCGATTAATAATTTTGATTATAGGAGGTTTATGTTTGATGGGTGTGCCATCTATAATTTTGAGTATAGGAGGTTCATGTTTATGTTTATGTTTATGATTGATTTGTAATTGCGACTTGATTAATCCATCGATATTGAAGTTATGGATTGTGTGGTTTTCTTCTTTTAATTATTGTGAATTGAGATGTACTTTAACTATGGACATATATGTAGATGTGAGTGTCACCGTGCCATCATTCCAGTGGTGTCACTGCATTTCCAGTATTCGTGCGACTTAGGTTCATATGGACAATAATGGCTGTTGTCTCGACTCATGCCATTCTTAAGTTTTCTTTTACTAATTCAGAATCTCAGAGAGCATTGCAAGTGTGGACCGTGTGGTATTTTCATACATGTAATAAAGCAATTTATGAATGCAAAGAAAATATAGTGTGGCTGGCCTTTATGGATGAGATTATAGAATGGGGTGACTTTGGGATGGGACCATTGATAGCGCGACTAGCTGAAATCATAGTTGTGACAAATTAATACCCTTGTTATATCCTTTCCAATCTTGACTTGTGGGAAGTGCCAACATTTCATGCGTGGAGGCTGGAGTCATAATGAGAGCCCGGCTTTCCCCAATAAAAGATTACTCTTCTCGCTCACAAAGCAGGTGACCAAGGCAGAGGACTCCAAAAATCCTTCTTTTTATTAGTTATCCTGGATATTTGATTCAGGAACGACCCATCATATGACTCCTAATAGCACAGTTCTTACTTCTTCTGTCACACCATCCTTATCTATTTCTGTTTTTTAACAGCTAGTGGTGCTTTTGCTCCTGTTCGTCAAGTTGGATCTGTGACTCGCTCTTCTGATCCATCTGGTCGTTTATCTCTTCATGCACTATATCTTGTTCTTCCTTTATCTTTCAGTTTCTTTTCTGTCAGTCAACTTGATTCTTGTTGTTGAATCCCTTTTATTGCTGATGTTACCACTTTTCTCATGGCAGGGGGTTTTGGGACACAGGACTGCAAATTGTATGTTGGTTGCCTGAACAAGCAAGCTTCCAAAAAGGAAATTGAAGAAGTACGATCCAAGCTATTAGCTCTCTGGCCCATCCAAACGAATAAGATACTATAGTTTCCTTCTTTCTGAAGTTATACCCTGCATGCACATGTCTGCAAGGGTAACTTATGTTTAATATGTAAGAAGTTGTGCATGCTGCTTATCCTCAGTACTTACTTGTCTAATTTCACTCGGATTTATTGCAAGCTTCTCACATATAATGCATCCATTGGCCCCATTTAGGACTGCATTGCTGTAAATCATTGTTACAACTTACAAGTTACCCTATCCAATATAGTCAGCACAATAACTGTGTATCAATGGGATTTTGCAATATTAGGGTTTGATTTTGAATGTGAGGATGGTAAAGTTATGTGTTAACATATTGATGACATATGCTGCATGCCATAAGTACCTAAATGCCTTTGATGAAATAGGCAAGAGAAGACCTTTGCTTCTTATAAATTGGACCTTTTTCTTGGTCCTTCCAACTCGGGCAATAATGCTGGATATCATTGTTTATTCTTTGTTGTTTCGAGAATTTCAATCATTAGTTTTTGTGTATTCTCTTTTGGGCTCTTACTAAGTTATACTGTTACATTCTCTGTACGAACATTTTCCCTTTCAGATATTTTCTGCTTTTGGTCTTGTGGAAAATGTCTACATTGTACTTGATGAAGTGAAGCAAAGTCGGGGTACGTCTATTACTCTTAACAGTTGTATTTGTTTTCCTCATATCCCAATCTTTTGGCTCTGTATAAAACGTGGGAAACTTAATGGAAGATGACCTTTGCTTTCCCCTGATCCCGTGTGGCTCCTGATCTCTCATTTTACTTGCCAACGCATGTTTGTCACGTTGATCTAAAGCAAAATAATGTAGGTGAGATAGTTATCTAGTTCCAAGTCCCACAGTCCATTTCTAAAGCAAGGTGGTGCTTGATCCAAGTCCATGACCCACTCTCTTTTGCTTTTATCCACAAAAATCCTATTCTATACTATAATACTAGGGGAAAGGGTAGTGGGGGTTGGGTTTGAACCCTCACCAAATGAAGTGCCCATTACCTGCTCTACCAATTGAGCTAGGAGGTAACTTGCATGACCCACTCTCTCTAATGTCTGCATTGGAGGTTTCAAAGCAAACTTCTCCTAATCCTAGTTAGCTGATCCACATTCATTCTGCTTTCAAGGTTCCGGGTTCATCCAATTTTCTCATAGGGACATGGCAGTAGCTGCAATGAATGCACTGAGTGGAACTTACATCATGAGGGTATTATTTTAATTCTTCTAGTTCCATTGCCATGTTTTCCGTTTGTTCACACTTTTTTTTTTGTTTGTTATTTAGGGATGTGATCAACCATTGATCGTACGCTTTGCAGAGCCAAAGAAGCCCAGGATTGGAGAACCAAGGCAACCTACATCCCCTCTCAAAAGACTCTCTGTCTTGATTTATATATTTTGGCTGGGTAACAATGTGTCATATAGTGTAATTAATCGACAGTATGAAATCTGAGCTACTTTGTTTGACTCGTATGAATGCTTATGCAAGGGGCCGCAACTTGCCCTTTATTGGGTCATAAACAAGTGCTTCAGTGAAAATGGAAGAAAAACACACAGGAAAATGGTTGCTTAACTTGCTTAGCTTAATAATATGAGTACCCATATGCTCCCCTTCCCTGTGCATGCCCTTCTCGCTTTATCTTAATCTATTTATGATAGCCAGAAGTTAGAGAATGACCTTCTTCTGACTTCGTTCTGGTATCTCCTCAGGGATAGTTGCAAATATGGTGGTTCCCGTCCTCAAGAATATGTTAGGTATGCTAGAACATCTATCTCTCCCTGTCTTATTCACATTTTGGTTTGCATAGTTTTGCTAATGGAATGAGTTTTCTTGTTGCAGGCCAGCACCATATGTTAATGACCCAAGGGCTGGACATACATTGCCTGATGCTTCTCTTCCACTAAGTCCAAAGAATATGGCATCATCTTCCCAAGTCAGTAATGATTTCAGCAATGAGCTTGTATCATTTAGAGCTTGTGGATTCATGGTTTTAAGACACATACACAGAGCGGTGTAGGTTTCTTAGGTGAAAGAACAAACATAAACCTGATTTTCAGATTTTCTGGTCGCGGGATTTTCTGATAAGTGCAGTTTGAGGGCCTTAGTAGGAGCCTATTTAAACGTCTTTTGGGGTATAAGGGAGGCCTCTGAGGCCAGATTTACCTGTTTCGGGAGTGGAGCTGTGAAGCCCCTATCCCACATCGGGAAATAATAGAAACATGAAGTGGTTTATAAGGTAAGGCCCACCAGCTACTATTAATCTGAGGTTAACCTTTTGAGCCACGTGGTAGGCTAAGGGTTAGCAGGTCAACAGGGGCAGGTCGTTACAGGAGCTCTGTCACATGTGCATTAGAATTGGAATGCTGTAACTTTATCTATGCAGAGTTTCACTGACTGCAGTGTTGCATTAAATTTTCCCTCTTCCTTCCTCTTGTAACATTGTTTACATGATTTTGCCTCTTTTTAATTGAGCATTCTACTTCTTTTCCTCCCCATTTCCAAACTTGTTTTTTACTTCCAAAATTTTTGATGTGTACTAATGATGTTGTCCTGCAGTCTCCAGGGACTGGAGGCAAACCGCAGACAGTTTCTAGGACTTCTTCTGTGTCAGAACTAGTTTTTCCTTCAATTGCCAATCCATTAGATTCTGATTGGAGTGAACACACTTGTCCAGATGGATACAAATACTATTATAATTGTGCAACTTGTGAAAGCAGGGTAAGAGACTTCTACTCAACATAATATTTCAGCTTATCCTTAAATTGGTACAAGTGTCTGAAAATTCGACTTGCAGTGGGAGAAGCCTGAAGAGTATTTGTTACTCGAACGAGTACAAAAGCAGCCGCCGCAGCAGATGCAACTTTCTTCTCATCAACAGGTAAATTCCCTGTCACGCTCACAGGTTCTTCTAGCCAATAAGTTCCCCTTTCTTCTCATCAACAGGTAAATTCCCTGTCACGCTCACAGGTTCTTCTAGCCAATAAGTTCCTCAAATGGAACAGGTGCAGCTTCAGACATAACTTTCCACCGAAAACCCTCAAACAGCATTCCTTGTCTGCATTTTTAGTTATTTTTAGTTGTCGTCTAAGGTTTATTGATAAGCAGAATGCATTTTAGGTTTATCTATTTGAATTATTCACAATACTCCCATGGAGTATTAGTGATGCTCGTTTAATCCGTCAGGTGAATTGTTGTAATGATAGTTAGTCCCATGGAGTTCTCCAATTTATGGCATGCGATATCTAGGGGTAGGCTGCATCAGACTCTACAGTCTACAGTATTACCCCAGCCATAAAATAAGTAGCAAGTCGGGCTTGCTTAACCAAAGCAATAATGGTCACCACAGAACAGAGGACAAAAACAATATTAATGATGAACAATTTTTCTACAGAATTTTATGCTAGTTTAGGTTTGGCATAGTTATTAGACACTTACATAGCTGTAAACTACATGTTTGTTTGCTCAAAATTTATATTGACATGGTAGTAATGTAGTAGATATTCTGTTTGTATGTATGTGAATACTTCATCCTCAACAATAGTAATGTGCACATTCTTTTTGTATGCAGATGAATACTTCATCCACAAACAACGAAAGTGAAAACTAATAGTAATTCAACATACAGACGAGTCCCAAGACAAACAACTAGATAAATTATCTTCAGTAATCTGTTTTCATGTAGCATGTCCTATAGATTTTCAGTTTCAGATTGTGGACATGTGGTAACCTTAGTAACATGTAACATCTTCTCGGAGAGCCCACATTGGGCTTTAGGGGAACCTTGATTCTACTGAGCCAGCCTTCTACGGGGCACGGCCTATTTCGACCCTTGCACTCATTATTTTGATGCTAGCATGCATGTAATTGTGTGATTTTTGTGTTACGAGCTACAGTAGAGGCTATTTTCCATATTTAGATATCAATTTTTTGGGTCCTTATTTGGAACCAGGTCTGATGTCTTTCAGAGTTCTAAACCTGATATGGATAGTGCGATGTGCTATTGACAAACTAAGTGCTTTCATTGACCATATTCACCAGGTTAAGTAAGCACCTGTTGATTAGGAATTTAGGATACTAAAAGCTTATGATTGATGGATAACACAACTTAATGGGTTGTTCTCGTTGTCAGGTACTTGATCATATGCTAGTACAGGCAGTGACAACGCCGACACGCGTCATCATTTCTCCAACCTGTGTCTAAGTGGTATTGC
Source organism: Rhododendron simsii (assembly GCA_014282245.1). Classification (NCBI taxonomy): domain Eukaryota; kingdom Viridiplantae; phylum Streptophyta; class Magnoliopsida; order Ericales; family Ericaceae; genus Rhododendron; species Rhododendron simsii. The sequence goes on from CM024965.1 coordinate 296,776, forward strand.
GATAAGTCTTTTAAGGAACTCAGTTTATTGCGGCAGTCCAGAATGTTCAGAGTTGGTCTTGAGAAGTCCTATAACTATTTTGAAATTCTATAATTGTAACTCCCAACCCAGATGTGTTATATGTACTAACCTCTGATCATTTTCATTCCAAACTTGGTTTCCCTAGCTTTTCTGCAATGATTTTGTCTGTTGCAACAAACAACTTCGTTAAGCCAACTTATTTCGTGGCCAACATAATCATTACAATTCATTTACATGTTGACAGCCTCGACTGTTCTTCTGAAAGTGGTTGTAAAGAGGTATATCTGTTTGTTTTGCGTTCCTACATTAGAAAATAGACGCTTGTTTTAACATATTAGGACATCTGCTCGTATATATGGAATATGTGAGGTTTTTTTTCAAAACAATGGATGGTGCATTTGTCTAATCTCTTCTATTTTTCTTTTTTACTTTTCTTTTCCTGTCTGATGTCAAATAGTTTGGTTGCTGCGCTTTCAGGGATTGGGAAAAACAGTTTTCATTTAAAGCACTTGTGCTGGTTATGCCTCATGTTTGGTTCTTGCACTCAAATCGGCGGCTTAAGTCTAATGCCTTGTATGAATGACATTTTTGAAAAAAAAATCAACTAGAAAAACACTCATTATTCCTACTTTTAACCATTACTCTTATTTCTCTTTCATCTCTCGAATCATTATTCTCATTTCTTTCTCTATTTCTTTTCACTCATTACCTTTATTCAAATTATTACTTTAATTTCTCTCTCTATTCATTATCCAAAAACCAAACTTAAAAATTGTCAAAATATCATCCAAAGAAGACATAAGGTTGCACAATCAGTGCTTCACTTTTATACCAGTGGGGTAGTATAAAAGATTAAGCTTGTGGCTGTGTTTTTGAAGGCACGAGCTCGTCACATAGGGATGGCAATGGGGACGGGTTGGGGACGGTGGGTACTACCTCCACCCCCTACCCATTACCCCGTACCCCATCCCCGATGGGGATTCGGAATTCGGGCACCTGTATTTCACAATTTCAGCATCTAACAACATATATTAGCATGTGAAAGCCGAAAGGACTTGGATTGTTTAGTATTTTTTTTCTAGGAAAAAGGGCTAAGGAAACAGTACTAGTAACGGTTGTCGGTTGGCCAGGAAGTTAGGAGCCAACAAAGCTCCACAAACAAAATTAGAAAAGCCAACAAAATAAAATAATGTAAAGTATCAGGAACGGCCATATTTATTACTGAAAAGTTTCAGCAGAATTCTGCAACACACATTGGCATGCACCTGTATTTGCGGCACATAATAGCACCTCCATTTTCTACACTTGTATTTCACAATTTCAGCATATACTACCAATTTTCAACACATAATAGCACCTGTTATCACTGTTTCAGTAAGTACTACTAAAGGGGTCTATATAATATAGTATATATTTATTTATTTTTATATATCAATATATATATTTCGGGGATTCGGGGACGGGGTGGGGCAGGTAACGAACGGGGACGGGTAGGGTTCGGGGCGGGGACAAACCTATCCCCGCCTCGTATCCGATCCCCGATTTTTTTAAAAAAAATTCCGCATACCCTACCCAATCCCCAAACGAATCCCTGAAGTTCGGGAATTTTCGGGGCGGGGAACGGGACGGATTCGAATAGATCGGCCGAGATTGCCATCCCTATCGTCACACCTCCAGGTTGAGATACGCCCAGTTAGGGTTGGGAAAATGATACTCGTACTAGTAGTATTCATAATTGAGAACCCAAGTTGGGTGGCATGTGGAGTAGTAGTGTACTACATTTGGTAGCCGGTGGGTCTTTAAAATTTGGGGTAGTTCACCCACCACGTCAAAGAGTAAGTAACCTTTTTGTGGCTAGACACCGTCACGTGGGATGATGAGAAGTTTCTACCTGAGGGAAGCTCTAAAAGCTGAGAGCTTCGAGGATGAGAATGGTGAAAACCTCAACGTCATCTTCCAAATTTCGGTAGGGAGGGAGGGAGTATCTGCTTTTTTGGGAATCCTGTCCTGTCGCGCGTGTTCTTTCCCTATTTTTGCTCTTTCGGTTCTTTTTAATTTGCTGACATGCGCTCTCTCTCTCTCTCTCTCTCTCTCTCTCTCAAGAGTTGGCACGTTCAATGAATCAAAGCCTCCCACGAATGGACTGTTCTACTACTACGAACAATTCGATTCTAGTGGGAGGGAGGGAGTGGGTCCAGTGGGGAGAGGAGTATTCTAACTTCGATAAAACAACAGGCCGGTGGGTCAGGATTCATTCGCCAAACTCACCCTCCCTCTCTCACTCTCCCTCACACTTTTATTACCCTTCACCAAATCCTAGTCCTCGATTCTGGTTTAAGGCCCCGTTTCAAAACGGGTTTTAAGTACTTATTTTTTAATAAGACAATTTCAAGCACTCTCATTCACACTTTTATTACCCTTCACCAAATCCTCGTCCTCAATTCAGGTTTAAGGTCCCATTTTAGAACGGGTTTTAAGTATTTATTTTTTAAGAAAACAATTTCAAGCTAAAAAATAATATGTTTAGGCAAATAATTTTTCTATCAATATGAATTTTATTTAATAAATCTCATCAAAATCTTTTATACAGTGCAAAAAAAAATCAAAATATTATTTTTCAATTACATTATTTTTTAGTTTGAAAATATAAAATAAGTTACTTACTATTTTTTAAGAAGGTTTCAGGAATGGGCCTAATTCCCACGAAATATTAATTTTGTTATCTACAGTTTACAAAATTGATAATATATGTACTGATTTTTAGTTTTTTTTTTGGTCATAATTTTACCTCACATTGTTCATACAAAAATATAAATCAAAGCTGAAAATAAAATTTACACACGCCATTAAAGATATACTTCCTCAGTCTCCATTTAATGGTCCCTTATTCTATTGTAACCAAATAAAAAATGAGTTGTATTTTTTTTAAATCGGTAATAAATTTTATATACAATATAAAGTTTGTTTGATAGAACTCAATTAGTTCCGTTAAACGATATTTTTAAAATCACATAAATTATCATATATTATTAGTTCTATTAGACAATATTTTAAAATCACATAAATTATTATATATTAGGAGATGTAAACAATTAAAAAGTGACGAACTTTTAAAAATAACTGTTAAATGGGGATCGAGGGAGTATAAGAAGACTTCTTCGTATTTATTAATCTAACTGTTTTTATCTTTGCTCTATATTTTTGTACTTTTTCAATTCCTCGATCTTGTCAAAAACGAATGAATGATTCAAAAAATTGACTTGATTCTAGTAAAAATCAAGGAAAAATAGCAACAAAAAAAATACGAGGAATGCTAGGTGCAGTAGCACAACTTTCCGAACACAAAATCAAACACAACCTTTCACAGACAGTCACACACACATTTTAACATGCGGGATCCACGTGTATGTGAGGGATTGTGTTTGTGTTGTGTTCGAATGGTTGTGCACCTAGTATTTTTGTTCCGTTTCTCCCTAACATCAAATTCTTTACACACAACTCACTCACTCACTCACTCACTCAAGAGAGAGAGAGAGAGAGAGAGAGAGAGAACTCAAATAACTTTTTAATGCTAAAGAAACGACAGACTTGCAAACTAGAAGGGTAAAAAAACAGATGCCAAAGCGATCCGATCAATGGGGTCAGAGAACTTCTCATGTTGGAACTTAAAGTTCTGGTGCAAGTTTAATTATCGCCACCAGTACTTAGTGGGAGAGCGAGTTAATTACACAACAGTAATTGATTGGTGTTCCCATGCCATGATGATCTACTACTCGATCTGTCTCTGATAAACAAAAAAGTGAGTCAACAAAATTACTACATGATCAATCCAGCTTTCTCATAAGAGAAGGGACAATGTCTTGAAGAAGGCCATGGTCGACCGTAAGCAAAGCAGAAGAAGTTGGATTTAACAAGTTACTACTTGCGTAATTACCACAGTTCAAGAACGGAGGCAAGTTAGTCATGAACTGGGATTGAAGAGGAGACATTTGTGGCGGCGGGAAAGGGGTGGCAGCGACATTGAAGGCGGTAGCTGGTCGGAGTCCGCCAGCAGAGGTGGTAGCGCCGCAGCAGCGAGGCATGAGTTGGCTGTGATGGGTATGTTTGCCTTCGTAAGTTGTAACAACTATGGATGGGTCACCCATGCATCTCTCCACTCTCTTCTTCACATTACAACTAGCATTGGTGCACCGATAGTAACTCCTGATCGATCCAACAAAAATCACAAAAAAAAAAAGAAAAGAAACGTAGTACGGATCGAGTACTTCAAAACCTTTTAATACTGTAATATATATATATATATATATATTACTCCAACTGGGTATATATGCACGGTAGTATCAGCTGGACAATGCAAAATGATCAATCTTGCAGATAGAGCTTTCATAAAGAATGACGTGCATGTTTTGTGGTGCAAATAATCTACTGGAGTATTATTATTCAAACCACCTACCATTCAAGATTAATTTTCTAATTTAGAAAAATGGCGATGACTGTGTGTCATTTCTGGACTGTCATCATTGAGAGTTCTAATTTCAACTTAACATAATTCACATTATTGATCAGGACAAGAATCCTACGTATGAAAATTAATCTGTACATTTATTTGTCGTTCATTGATTTTTGTCATAAATATATTATGAAGTGATGACCATGGAGAATAAAATTAATTTGATCATGAACTTCCAACATCGATATTCCCGACCTGTTGAAGAGAAATTAATCTGGCCTAGTTTGAACAAATAGTAATTGGTACAAATAGTAATTGGTAAAAACTGAAACAGATACTAGCAAGTAAGCCTTTGAAAGATCGAAAAGTTGGATCGATATCAAAAAAGAAACTAGTAGGTTACTATTATTGAAAAATTTCGCGAATCTGACTCACAGAGACAGAGTAGCTCAGCAAATAGTATTGCAAAGTACTACGTGAGAAAAGGTTTCATCTAGAGCTAGCTTATACCAGAACAATTTTACTCTGTATCACAGAAAAATACTCCTTTACTAGGAATCAGAAGAAAAGTGAATGAAGTGATGAACGTACCTAGGAAAAGGGCTGTTCTTGACAGCTTTCTGTCCGTACTTTCTCCATCTGTAACCATCTTCCAGATGATCTACCTCGCTTTTCGTCATGAATGCAAATCTTGGCTCCCTCTCTCTCTTCTTCTTCTCGCTCTTCTTTACTTTCAACCTATAGAATATATAACCAACCATAAATTCAACGAATACGATAACAAATTGAAATAGTACTACTATATACTATCAATTCCAAAAGAAATTACCCAAAATAAAAAAGCCATCTCTTTTCTTTACTCTCATGAATATTAACCATCTTTATTCTATAAGAATTAAGACACAGAGTGGACAACTGTATTTCGAAACTCGTTTTTTGTATTAAAAATTCACATTTTTAACGAAGGGTATGTACAAATCCCTGAAAATTATACTAGATTAGCAAAAATAAAATAAAATAAAATAATCCCAGAAAATTATAATACAAAAGTCAAGTTTCCGAAAATCAAAACTCATCAAAAAGAAAAAAGAGCAACCAAACAAACAGGGTGTACTTACTGTTTTATGGTCTTTTGGTGCTCTTCCTCTTCTCCTTCTTGTTCATGTTCATGTTCATGATCAGCTGCCCTAGACCCAGTAGTACTACTCTTGTGTTCGTCAATGTTAATAGCGGCGGCACCACTTGAAGCCGATGAAATGGACGAGTTCGGGGTGGTGGGGTCCACGGATATTGATTCCGGTTGTAGTACTAATGAAGCTGAAGTTAGGGTACTCGACTCCGGTCCGCAGGGTTCAAGCGGATATGATGGTGTAGAAAATTGCAAGAAATGATGATGATGATCGACAATACTAGTAAAGGAATTAGGGGAAAAATCTCGAATACCCAGTAAGTCCATGAACCCTAATGAGCTCTTTTCTACAGATCCTTCAGTGCTTAACAAGTCGTAGTACATCTTATCTCCAGGAAAATGATGGTAAAATAAGGGAGATGGGTTCGAATCCAGCTCGGCCTTTACCGCTTCTTTCCGCTCCATGTGTTGTGTTGGATCCAAAAAGAAAGCGCCCGTCTCTCTCTCTCTATCTTGTCTAGTTTTAAAGAGAACGATGAGAAAAGTGGAGAGAGAGAGAGAGAGAAGGGCAGGTTTTGGGCGAGATCCGAAGGGTATAAACACAAAATGAAAAAGAGTTTTTTATTAATAAGTAGTAGTACTCTATTTGGTGCGTGGTGGCTTGGGCACAAAGATTTGACCGGGAAGGATTGGGGCAGTCAAAAAGACTGTTTCCGAAGACACGATTGCAGGCAGTGTGGCATTTAATGTTAATGTTAGTACTCCTAGTCCTAGCTAGCTAGCTACTAAGAGAGAGAGAGAGAGAGAGAGAGAGAGAGGGTGACTAGGGTCTCGTCGGTCTGACGTTGTGATTGCGTTAGTTAAAGTTTCGACCGGTAAACCAGTTTACTTCTCCCACTACGGTGTGAACACGCCATCAAGTTATACGGTGACTACATGCATACGCCACAAAACTAGTGTATACGTACGTAAATACTCTTATCTACTCCTGCGCAGGTGGAGAGCTTCTATCTACTCGACTCCAGGAGATATTCATCGCTCCTCCACCACATATTCATCGCTCCTCCACCACATACCGCTGCGGAGCTTCCACCACGTATTGGTATGGAGTTATGGAAGAGCCAACACTTCTTTTCATTGCGGAATTCATACAAATATGTGCTGGAGTAAGTTTAGCGAAGAGATTAGTTGAGGCTATCATAGAAATAAATTGTTCCATTTTTAATTTAGATTTTGCAGGTCGAATTATGAACTACTGCTATAATGATTTGATTGAATGCTTATAAAGTCTAATTTTTTAAAAGTGCTAAATACTAAAAGCATTTTTTCCTTCACAAAAAACAAGGAAAAAATGTACTTTTGCTACTTTTAGAACATTTGTGAAACTACCCAGAGTTGTTTTTTTTTTTTTTATAGAGCCTTAACCTTGACAAATTTTTGTTTTGTATTCAATGTAAATTAATGGAAAAAAATACTCCTTTTTAAAATTTGAGCATTTTTAATTCAAATTTACAAAATTTCTGGTCAGTATTAAGGTTAGAAAATTATTGTCAAGGTGAAAAAAAAATGGTTGAAATTTATGTTAAATGTTGGAAATAAAATGTGAGTAAAAAGAACTGTGCAAACCAAAAAATTACACGAATCCCAAGGGTTGGTCTGGTGGTCTTGACTTTGAGACTTAAGACCCTATTCGTTTTGGAATTTTAGATTTGAATTTGGAGGTAATGAGTAATGAGTGTAAAGAGAAATAGAGTAATAATTGAAAATAAAGATAATGATTGGATAGACCAAGGCCTATGTTTGCTTCATGCTAAGATGCATACAAACTGTGGTATGGGGCAACTTGCATTTTCTTTATAAAAAAAAAATGTGCTCCTATCCAACGGGCTTTTGGGGGGTGGAGGTGGGGTTTGGCGTTTTAATTTTTCAAATTTTTTTTATTGAGGTGAATCAATAATTAATAAAAAATTTAGTACAAAATTTACAAATATAAAAAAAATCAAAAATAATAATAATAATAAGGGTAAAAAGCTACTCCTACTATAAAATAAAATAAAAAAATTTTGCCCTAAAGTGGTGAAGTGAAATGGGGTCACGGACTGACGATACACATACCCCGGTCGATATCATTGCGCATGTCGATGCACGACTGTTTGTGCCTTTTATTAATCCACACGTGTAATCTGCCGTTGATTTTGCTATCCCCGTGAAGGCCCACAAATCCTCCAATACCATACACGTGTCCGATCCAACGTATCTCATCTCTCTGCCTGACGTCAGGCGTAACGTTTCCCCAGATTTCACGCGGCTTTGGAATATTCTTGGCTTTGCTTCTAAAGCACGCTGTTTAGATCTCCTCCTTTGCCTTGTAGTTATTGCATTTCTATCATTATTGGATTGGAGTCTCTCTTTCTTTCTATTCTATATTAATCTTTTGTTAGTATTTGATGGGAATTTTTTAAAATAATAATGAATGGAAATGGATAAATAGATAGAACAAATTTATTAAGAATTGTTCGCTAGGATTTTTTGACCCAAATAAAATGAACAAGTGATTGCTCAATCGATCTGCTCATATTTAACTGCAATCGTTTCATAATAATGTTATCGTAAATGTACTACAGTATTATTATTATGTAAATAAAATATTATCAATGGCCCGGGGGAATGTTTGACCATAGAGATTGCTTCTGGGATACGTTTGGTAGCTCAAAAGGATTCAAAATTACACCTAAACCGTATGGACGCAATATATATATATAAACTGGTCCTAGTAATAAAAAGTGGTTTTGTTTGCTTCTGGGTGTCACCGTCAACCCCGCCAAATGCTCTCCTGATACTTCCAAGTTTGTTTCATCTTTAATATCTCTATACTTATTTTTTTATTATTAATATCTCTTCAGCTCACACTATCTCACACGTTAACTTGTGAAAGGACTCTGAAAAGGATTGCCGCCGCTCGGCTAAATTTACATGTGAAGGAACTCTGAAAAGATACATAGGGTTGTTCTTCTTAATAAATCAATGACTTTTCCGTCAAAAATGAACCAAATAAAGCCAAAAAAAATGAAATAAGCCAATAAGTCAATTGTTTCGTCTTTATTCAAAAAAAATTGGATTTCGGTCAAAAAATTTTACTTTTTAGATTCCTCTTGTCATGAGGATACAATAATCCCCCAAAAATTGACAATAAGCCAAGTGATACGAAAAAAATTTGAATAAGGACAAAAAATAAGTCACTTTGGCTTATTTATCCGAACACCCCCTAAATAAACAAAGTGGCTTTTTTTTAAAAAAAATTTTTATCGTATTATTTTGTTTATCATTAATTTTTTAGAGATTATTGTATTCTCATGACAAGAGTAATTTAAAAAGTAAAAAATTTTGATCAAAATTTAAAGATGAAAAAATTGGCTTATTGGCTTATTTTCATTTTTATTAAAAAAAATTAGATTTCGGTCAATTTTTTACTTTTTAGATTACTCTTGTTATTAGAATGCAATAATCTCCAAAAAAATTGACCATAAGCCAAGTAATACGAAAAAAATTTGAATAAGGACACAAAAATAAGTCACTTATCTTATTTAGACTATATATGATGTGCGTAAACTAGCCTCAACACATTGCATTTCAAAATAAAAATGTCAGCATGCATCTTCAATTTGATTGTGAGTCAAGCGGCAGGACTAGCATTCGTAGATTGGACTACGAAAAGACCACGGTTCCTGATGGCACGCCGGGCCCATTCCGGCTACCGAATGGCCGATCTGAATATATATAAAAATATGGAGTGTTTGAATAGAGTATCAACACAAATCGAATGCCGTTAATTCTCTTTTTGGACGGCTCAAATCGGCCGTCCGGTGATCGGAGTGGACCCAGCCCGCCTTCCGGAACCGATCGGTATCCCTTTAGGGTCGGAACTGTAGCACCGAATTTGACTATTGTTACTGGCCACTGCAACGGCCCAATTCGCACTTAATCAATCATCTCTCTCCTTCTCCACGTGTAGTACTGGTGGGGCTTCTCTTTTGTTTTGAGATTTCAAGTGGCGCTTACTAAAATTCAAAACTCAAATCTCACGTACTATTCATGTTTTTGTACATATCTATTCATTCATGTTTTTCATTCGGTGATTGGATCACAAAAAATTTGGAAGATATGAAAAACAAAGGAATAGGTAAAAATGAATACAGAGAACTTTTTTTTTCTCGGCATGAATACAGAGAACTTGAAGCGACAAATTACAGCGATTGGATTATCATTCAACAACTTTTGGAGTAAAGTCATCTCTGATCTAACAATGGCTTAAATTCATGAGACTCATCTTTTCCTAATTCCAAGCTAATCAGTAACCAAATGCTAATTATGGTACACGACATATATTTCACACTAGATAGAACATAATTAGAGGATGTAATCTGAGAAACTTTTGTGTATCCCGGGGATACCAAGCCTCATGGCATCCTCTCCGGTCCGTTTTCTCATTTTTTTTAGCCATTTTCTGATCATATTTTGATGATCGGTTCCGTTCATTTTGTAGAGTTCGGTGAGAACCTCATTCGTACCAAAAATCGCGTTCATCGGACTTTATTTGATACATGATCGGCACACATGAAAATCGCAAAAAAATCCAAAACTGGGTTCCGATTCAATGTGTTTTTGGACCCAGTTTTAGTTTTATTCAATATTCACGTGTGCCGATCATGTATTAAATAAAGTCCAATAAACACAATTTTGGGTATGAATAATGTTCTCACCAAACTCTACAAAATGAACGGGGCCGATTAACAAAAACATGATCGAAAAATGGCCGGAAAATTGAGAAACGGACCGGAGGGGATACACAAAAGTTTCTTACCGCGTATCTTGGTTAACACCTCTAGGTGATTAAGCATTCAATCAGATATTAAAATGTTAGAAACATCTTCAATTATTGGTGGATGGATATGAATGTAAACCATAACGTTTAATTTCTAGCTAGCTGTCTCCCGTGATTCTAAAAATTTTACCTAGAGAGAGAGATACCTTCTTAATTGGATTGGCCTAACCTTCAGATTTTATAAAATGGCCCGGCCACCATGGATGCAAGTAATTCTTTTAAGTCCTTGGGCTTATCCAGTACCAGATGTGGAGCTAACAATCCTTAGTTAAGCTTATCCAACGCATGCATAAAATTAATTATCCAGTTTCACAATCACTATATTTATTACCCTTGATGTTAGTAGTAATATTTATTTAGACACGAGAAATTAATATTGGTTGGTACCTTGTGTCTTGTGCGTCGTCAACCACGCATGATACCATTTGTTTTAATTTTTCACATTCAAACAGCAACTTGAGCTTAATTTGCGCTACCTGCACATGGGAACAGAAAAACTGGAAAGGTTAGACCTTTGGAGCGGCCTCTGGTCAAGTTTAATCTCTCCCACTGATTGGTCTAGTTTCAAACTGTTGTGGGCCAACCCCAGAGCCACAACAGTGATCAGAACATTTTATTTTAACTCATCGCAGCAAATACATCTTTCAAAAGATTAACTCCATCGGACATTAATATATAGCTAGCTATGTCAATTATTTACTTTTATACGAGATCGAATGGACGGCAAATGTGATTTCAGAACTTTCACCGTGCATTTTATTATCGTCCTCAAATGTGAACTGTTAACAAAGCTATTGATGTTCGTTCATGCTAACTTTTTGCACAGATGTGTTTCCCTGTGAAGCCTAAAAATATGAACTATTTTGAGGATAGAATGCAGGGTAGAAGTTCTTCTTCAGCTACTTAATTTGCTAATGGTGAAAAGAAACCAAAAGGACATAAGAGGGACGAACCAACATTTTGTGGTCTCAACTGTGACCCCTCGAAAAATTAGCACCATTCAATAGCTATATAGTCACTTTTTTTTTTTTTTTTTGTAACTTGCGCATTTTATAACCAACCAACTCAAAAAATACAAGAACCTATACAAAGGCAAACCTCAACACAATCTAACAAAACTACAAAATTTAAATCCCAAGGACTCTTCTTGAGATATTCTAGAGACTACAAAGTCTTTCGTTCTCAAGAAAGTTTGGGAAATGCTCCCAAATACAAATACGAAGTCACTTCTTATGCAGTAATGAATCCTTTGAGGAGAAATTTTACCTCAAAAAGCCACACACTAGATGTCGGCTCAACCCAATTAGTGAAAATTTTAGGAAACGTAACTCAGCCCAGACAAATTGTTCTTGGATCAGACTTATTCGGCCTGCCTCATTATAGGCCCAAAACATTAGTAGACCTCAGTAAACCATCCCTCTCCCCCCCCACCCCTTCCCCCCCCCCTAGTAGACCTCAGTAAACCATCCCCCCCCCCCCCCCCCCCCCCCCCAAAAAAAAAAAAAAAAAACATCCCAAAAGATTAGTAGTATTTAACATAATATCCTCCCTGCATTTTTTCTATATCTCATATGTGTCTAGGTCAGCTTACGCACACTTCGATCAATCCAAGGGGATCAATTCCACCATCCACTTGCAAGGGGCTTAATTAAAGACAGAACAAAGCTCCATACAGAGTTGATAGCACCTGAGAAGTTTTGAACCTCCAACCTTGAGAGGGAGCAAACCCATAAGTCCAGGTTCAAACCATAAATCAACCTAATGTTTCTAATTTTAAAAAGAAATGGTTAATAAATGCAAGTGTTGACCAATTTTATTGTCCCTCTTATGATCTAGAAAAATTTCCAAACACAACACAAATCCTATCTAGTATTCCAGTGGCGGAGTCATGAATTAGAGCTAGCGCGCAAGAGCACTTTTTACGCACACTTGAATAAAAAAAAAAATTTGTGATGAGCAATGCTGAAATAATTTTGAAAATACTTTTGTGATCATTTTGAGTAATTTTTCAAAGAAAGAGTAAATCCTTCGTTTTCAATCGGTTTTGAGCAGCAAGCCAAAGAAAATTACGAACTCTGGGGTTAGTGTTAGCTTTCCAGACCCAACTCCAATCCTCAAAAGGTTGAGTACGCGTACGTACATTACTTCCACAGCAATGGAGTTGTTTATTTCGGTTTAAGTAGGTCGAGCATTGTTTTTAATTAAGCTCTTATTTAGTAGTTTGTTTTCACCTTCTCCATAATGGTTAGAAAATATTGAAGTTTTCTTTGTTCGGGCAATTAGCAAGAATTAACTGTCACACTCCCGCAATCAACCACTCAAGTACATTTGCAAATGTTGCTCATGGCTTCACCGCCAAGGGGTGAACATTTTTATATGAGAGGATCTCGATCTTGAAAAACCTTTTTGTTGAGCGACACTATTCTTTACGTAAAACAAATAGCTGGTTGGTGTAGTTTGGTGTTGAAGCTCCTTAATTTAAAAGTATGACTAATGATCACTAGAATAATGATATCATTTGCAAGAGAACAAATATCCACATGGCCGGCCAGTTCATCAACTCCGGGCCGAGTTTTAACTTTTAAGAGCCGGCCCCTAAGGGAATGGAGTAACACAAATTAATTAGATATATTCTACAAACCAACCCATTTAATTAGAATCTCCTTAAAAACAAAGAACCAGTGTAAAACAACAAATGATCGATCATTTAAAGAAACAATAATGGAAGAACAAATTAAACCAACCAATTTAATTAGAATCTTCTCCTTAAGTAATAACTTAGATCAAATGATTTCAAAACAATAAATAAATTAAAAGAACAAATCAATGAATACACAAACTACATACTAATCGATCTCTCTCAAAGTCAATGTTCACACAATCGATCAACTAATGCCGCCCCTAAATCTAGACAACACGAACAAATAATAACAGGCCTTTGAAATCCAGCAAGCATTTGTACGTCACATGGAAATTAATTAAACAGATACAACAACAAAATGAAAGAAGAAGAAAAATGACCGGACATGCATGCAGCTAGCCTTTACAACTGAATGAATCATTTGGTCATTCATCGTGATCAGATCGATCCTCCTGCAGATAATGCTTTTACCATGATTTGCATAACTTTAACTCGCATTTCTAAAGCAAGAATATAGTCCGTTGTATCTCTGAAAAGCCCATCGAGACCCTCAGACTCTTTGGTCGGAACAAGTTTCCTCAAGACTCTAACCCGTTTCTCAAAGACATTTGCTGCTGGCCTTGTAGAGCCAGCTTGTAGACGGTAGTACCTCCTCTTCATCAAAATCATCCCGGGCCTCTTGCTGATCTCTTTCCATCTTCTTGTCGATTGCGCCTTGGAATTAACTTTGTTCTCCGAGGGCCCATTTGAATTCCACCTCCTTCCGTTTTCTTGGTAACCTGCTGCAAGGAGGGATTGTGGAGCATCATCACCCATGGCTCAAAAGGATATATTTAAAATCACAACACACTACCAATTCTCTCGATCTCTAAGAACAAAACTGATGGAGTTGCTGCTTGCTCGATTGCAGAAAGGAGGGGGGGTTTTATATGTACGTACGTACGTTGCTTGGGGGGAATGGGTTGGTGGCTAGCTATTGTGGATAAATTTTGGATAATTAACATGAAGTTTTTCTAATTAAGGCAGCCAGAATGCATGGGGTCCACTATGTAATTTCAAAATCAGAATTCCACCCCATGCCAGTTTTTGATTGAAATCTAGCTTGTTGATCAGCTCTTTCTACATATACATGGCCTTATGTAGACCATTTTCATGATTGCCATTTCAGGTGGTGCATGTGTAAATTAAAGACATTTGCGTGCATCATATATATAGTATATTGATCATATATTTTAGTTAGATATATAAATATATGTTTTCCTCAGTGTTTCGGTTTGTGGATCATTTTCTTTAATTCCTTGCTGTCCGAATCGGCGAACAAGATATATAGAACCAGAGTGGGGATGATCAGCTTCTTGCTTTTGGGCATGTTAGTTATCCAACCCAATGCTCATGCACATGCACCCACATGATTCCTTTCACCATCGATCCATCGCTCAGCTAAATTCCTTAAACCGCCCTAGCTACCCTCTTTTATCAACTCCATCTCATCAAAACACCCTGGATTATTCCTTTCCCACTCCCTAAATTCAATGCCTAATTCATAATATGAACCCAAATTACTTTCTTGGTTATTCTTTTATTTACAGGACTGGAAACCCATCTATATTGAAGCGTCACTAATTTTTTTAAAATTATGAGCCAAAACTCTTGGTTATTATGGACCGAGAGCATCTCCAAACGGCAAGCCATACCTCCGGCCGAAGACAAAAAATGGCTTCAAGGCCATATATTTTTCAACTCTCCAATAGCAGGCCGGCCAAAACAGGAGCCAAAAGATGGCTTGGCCATTTCTTTGGCCGAGAAAATGGTCCGGGCCGTTTTTTCCAATGGCTAGGATTGGGAGTGATTCTATGGCTATGATGTGGGAGTGATCCAATGGCTACAAATCAGGTTGGCCAAAAAATAGCTTTGATACCAATGGAGTAGTTTTGTCAAAATCACATTGTCAAAATTTTACAAGTGACGCTTGTAAAGGCTATGCCTTATATTTGGGTTTGTTTGTGTGCAATGAAATGGTTGAGTTACCAAAAAAAAAATAGATGTGACTTCCCAAAATTGGCTCCAACCACTAGCGATGCTCTTTGTTATTTTTTCAAAGTATGTCTCTTGACTCTCTTGGTTTGTAGTGAAAGGATCACAAAAACAAATTTTTTGGGAATTTATTGATTTTGGCATTCCTCAAATTGAAAACCGCACTCCCCAAGCACTCCCTTGGGGAGTGCGGTTATCAATTGGGGAATGTCAAAATCACTCCCCATTTTTTTGAAACAATTATATACTGTATTATACACAACAAAAGTAACCCAATAGGATATATCCTAATCTGTATTTTAGGGTTCCTTAATTTTATCATTCTAGCTCAATGAACAGGGAAATGCACACTCTTATGGTGGTCGGTTAAACCCACGTTTCCAAAGAGGAAGCCAGTGGATGGACTATGAACTTGTCAATGTTTGTGCCAACAAAAGTACTGGATAATATATATATGTTGAGATGCTAGCTACATAATACTCCAGTAGGAAGGTATTTTGTTGACATTCATGAACCAGAACTACTACGTTAATTATTAATTCCTCTATATATAGCTGATTAATTAATACTATTACTATTTTACAAATTTGATTAACTTATCAGAACTCATGTTTTAACATACTCCACATGCATATATGTCTGGTTCGAGCTGATCGAGTATGCATGCCGGCCACGAAATATAGTTTGTTGTGACATTTGTGATCATGGAAATTGGACAGATGTTATATCTATATATAATTGGTATTAAAAAGGTTGGCAGGGGAGAACATGCTTTCATGTGCATACTCAAGTGTTTAGCCTTAATTAATTAGGCCAAGAAAACAAGAGCACTATATATAGCTGGCTAAGTATATATGGTAGGTGAGGTCGAATGGTTTTTAGGCATGTAACATGGGACTAAAAGAGTTAGAGGGCCCTCCCTAGCTATATCTAGACCAGAGTCCATATATATATATATATATATATATATATATATATATATATATATATATATATATATATATATATATCATCCAAAATTTGAGTGGGGCGCACGTTATAATGAACATGCATGTAGCTAGAAAGGAGTACTGTGGGCTACCCCCCCTCTTCTTCCTCTAATCTAATGCACGATTGTTTTGGCTTGGGTTTCTTGTTTCTTTTCTTGTTTTTTTTCGATTGCTAAATATTAGTGTTATAGTTTGTTGTCGATATCGATCGATCACAGCACAAAGGGGACTCAAACTAGTACCTCCGGGTAAAAAAAAAAACCCGCCATTAATTTTGCTGACCCCAAAACTTCTTTATGATTTGGCTGAGAGAGTCCAAACCCACATACTGTCCGAATTCCGAATTCCGAATTCCTGCCCTGCTCTTTCCAGCCCTAGTTCTGAATGTTCAAATATAGACAAAGTTGTCAAATCCATTCCGTACCTGTGCTTAAACGGAAAATGCAGAGTCAAGATCCGTTCCGGTTGAAATACCGGCCAATACAGGATGTACCGGATAATACCGGTCTGTTCCGGACATTTTCCGGTGTTCCAGTCAGTACAAAATTACCTTCTTTTTCTTTTTCTTTTTTTTATACATTTTATTTATGTTTATACTTAAAATTTTGAAAAAATGGTAGATATATATTAAATATATATATATATATATATATAAAATATTAATTGTGGTAAATCAGGAACGGTACCGAGATACAGCCCGTTATCGGTACGTACCATTCCAGTAGTGAAAACGGTACGCTGGCCGGTACGATATTGACAACTTTGAATATAGAGAATATTTGATTTCTTTTTATTTTGGCTCCTCTTTTTAAGCATAGAATCAATCGTAAATCTTTCCAAAAGAAGTGGCATAAATCAAGAGTAAAAAGTGGAGTACATATCATCCAAGGCCATATACTTTTGTTAAATAAATATCTCACAACAAAGAGTTTGAAAATTTCTAGACAAATTGAACTTTAATAAGTTCAAATTTATTCTGGAGAAACATCATATGATGCCAATAAATTGTTGGCTCAAATATTGAGGAGAGGTCCTCCAATGGGCCATTACCATGTGGTGCACATTGAGCCATGAACATTACCTAATTCCATATTTGTGGCCCCAAATTGTGGGGTGAATGCACGAACGTACGTGTAGTCCCCACACAAGTTTCATTTTCCTCCCAAGCCATTTTGCAAGCCATGTTCTCCATGTGATAATTGAGCTAGCTATCCTAGCTTAGCTAGCAGCTTCTCTAACCTTCGGGCATGTTCTTCCACGTGCGATTACAAGAGCCAATGTATGGTCCACCTTTAAACTTTTTCATTCAATTCTAAACTTGCACAACAGAGAATTCGAACCTTTTTGGTTTTTCTTATCCCTGACTTGTCTGTCATTAAAATATTATTCTGGGATAATGTATTTTCACTAGCGCTTGTTCGTGCCTACGGCACTATGTATCCTGGTGGTGCCGTAGGCATGGACATTTTTGTAATATATTTTTATTTTTTTATGTCAAAGTCATAAGCCGAACAGTGGATAAAAAGAACCGATGATATTTTTGTAATATATTTGTAAGAGAGTGTGTGTTTTTTTAAGAGAGTTGGAGAGCACACATCATTCCTTAGATCAAATGAACCTCAACCATTATTTTAACTTGTGTTTGTGTGGTTCCCATACCTTTATGTTTTATTAGGTAGATTATCTCAAATTTTGGATCCTAAACATGGGGCGTACCTTCGTTTGCCATGGGTGGGCCTTCCCGGAGCCAATGGGCTGGGATAAAAAGCCCTGTAAGCAAGAGCCGCAGATGTTTGAAACTTATTTTGTCGGGCATAGGCAGAGGTTTTTTGTTTTTTTTTTAATACTGTACATTCAATTCATTTCATTTCATAACAAAGCCCGAACGCAATACAGATTCTATCAAAAGATACAATAATAAATCAAAACTACCAAAATTTCGACACAAGCACCCTCTGCCGAAGCAAGACCGACGAAATTGTCAGAAGAGAACCAATCTAGGTCCAGATAGTAGAAAATCCCAAATAGACCCCCAGCTCAAGCCCGAGAAAGCACATATAAAATCTGGATGGCTTCACGGCCGTGATACCAACACCCTAAGGTGAACCGACGAACGACGCAACCACGACTATTGTGTACCACCTCTGAGAAACCCAACAAACAGGCAGAGGTTTTATACTATGGGCTTTTATCCTCCTTTAAGAGCTCTGTTTGGGATGTGTAGAAAAGTTAAATTTGGTTTTATATTCGTTTAAAATAAAGGCCGCTGATTTTGCCACTTTCTTTTTTGTTAACGCCACTCCCCTGCAAATATATTTTTGGTGCAAAAATACATTTGTAAAGAAGTGACGTTAATAAAAAAGGGAGTGACAAAATCATTTCCCAAAATAAACTTCTAACAACGGTTCATTGTCCTATCTGTACTTTACTTTTATCTTTGTGGTTATTATTTTTATACTACTACTACTACTTCTTTAGGGCCAAAAGGTGGGGTTCCCGTGGTGGCTCAAATCACTACACCCTTGTAGTGTCTTCGATTGTAGGTCCTCTATAATTTTTATTTGGTATTTAAACCATTCATTTCGTTGAGAATGTTGAGTAAATCATTTATGCAAAAAATCAAATTGATTGGGTATTAGTAGCCGTGTGATGCGATATCGTTAAATTTACGAAAATGAATGGCCAATATAATTTAGAGAATGCACTGTAAGACAAATGAAGTGAATGGGACTTGGAACTTTTTTTTTGATCATCAATGGGACTTGGAACTTGATCACATGTTCTTCCACGTGAGATTATAAAGGTTATTATAAAGCTATACTAGCTTAGCTGACCCTTTGGGTTTTTTATAACTATAGTGTCTTGAGTTATAATTTACGCACACATAAACTAATCCTAAGAAATCAATCTCATCACCTATTTACAAAAGTCTCAATTAACACAAAAAAAAAAAAAAAAAAAACTCTGTATAAACTAATCCAGGAAACAAATCCCTAAAATATCAGGCCTTAAGGCCCTTAACTACTATGTCGGTGTTTTACTCACCTCCTCTATTGACTCTCATTATAAATTAAAAACATTATTTTGGGCTATTGTATTTTCATAATCTCAATTGGGCTTTTAGACATGGGTACCTTATAGTTTGCAATGGGTGGGCCTTCCCGCAGCCAGTGTAGACAAAGGTTTGCACTTCTTTGGTCAGGCGTAGGCAGAGCTGAATTGTCATTCCAAAAATAAACCTCTAAGAGTATCTGCACCCGTATCTTTAAATTTTGGATCAAATTAGAGAGCAAAAAGTCACTTTATTACTTTAGGTACTCATTTTTAAAATGTCTACTACATCAAACTTTCTATATTAAAACTATCCCATTAAAAATATCATTTTTATATTTCAAAAAAAGAAAAAGCAAACGTAGGTCGCCAGCCAACCCCAAACCTCCCCCCTCCCTCTATCTCAATCAAAAACAAACACCTCTCTCTCCTCTCTCAACCCAACCTAGCGACAGTGAAGGAAACAAAACCCCAATAACGCCGACCTCACCCTCTTGAAGGCTTCAACGGCGTCAATCGAGGGCATGCCGTCAGTGAAGGAAACGGAGTTGGATTCGAGCTGCTCAAAGAAAGCCATGCTGTCGGTGAAGTTCATGCCGTCGATCAGGTAAAGCTAATAGAAAAGGGCGGGAGGAAGGAGGAAAATGAGGGGCGCGAGTGAATAGTTCCTCATCAAGAGAAACGAGGTACTGTAGCTACTTTACTTTCTGGCGAGTTGTGAGCGAGACTGATGCATACTAGTTTTGAACAATTTTCTCGCTACAATAGCGGCAAAAGCTGGTTTAACCAGCCTGATGCAGATGCTCTTATGGGCTACTATTTTCTTCCTTTAAGAGCGCTGTTTGAGATGTCTAGAGAAATTAATTTAGTTTTATATTCGTCTAAAATAAACTTCTAACAATCGTTAATTTTTTCCGTACTTCGAAATAACAACCACCGTGGCCTTATAGTAAAGTTCAAATTTCAAAGCTGAACACATCTTTAACACATTGCCTTTCATCTAATGGACTGTGGTTAGTAATTTTCATTTCAATAAAAAAACAAAGAATCCAAGGAAAACAGTTTTTTTTTATTCACTGTCTTAACTAGTAATTAAATTTTCCCAGTTTGACTTAATGCAAGTCAAAATAAAAGTGCATTTGTTGACAGAAAATGATGGACATAACTGAAAATAAAAATAAAAAAGAGGACCAAGAAATCCCCAAAAGTGAAGGGAAAATCACGGCCCAGAATGTATTTTGATAATTAATACTCGTTAAGGATATGCTGAGAATATTTTTTAATACTAAAAATATCATTGAGAAATATTAATTATCAAAAACACGTATTTGATCGTTATTTTCCCAAAAGTGAAAAGAGAAGAAGATACCCCAAACAGGGCCAAAAGTAAGTTGGCCTGCCCAATTTAGGTACACTCGTATGGTTGGCGTGGCCCTTTCTAATTCTAGTGGTATGGGCCCCTCAAGCTCAAGGGCAAAGATAAAAAAGAGTTTTGAGATCTTTTTTTCTTTTGATCCGGAAAGAGTTTTCAGATCCTAATTTGTTTTACTAGAACAACCCACCCACCAATTACAAGTACACGTGAAAGCCGAAGTACTCTCCTAGGATCCCCAAACTAATACCACGAAAATAAAATCTAGGGTTTCCCTTCCTTTCTGCATTAGGACTATATATACTACTATATCATTCTCTCTCTCTCTCTCTCTCCATATTACAGAAGATAGGAGCTTTCTGCCTCCACAGCCCACACGAGAGAGAAGAGGCATCTTTCAGGTTTGTGCGTGAATTTAACCACTCCTTGGCCAAACACGACCTTAAAAAAAACCCTACTTTTTTAGGGGTTTGATGTTGTTAGATTCACGCACAAACTCTGTGATATGTCTTTTCAATCCTCTTCAATTCGTCAATTACGAAAAACACCAGTTTCTTCTGCCATTCCATCTATCAAAATCAATCAAATCATTTGATTTTGATTCTAGCGCCATCTCTGTCCCAATCCTGTTTATCTCAAATTTCTATTGTTTCTTCCCCTTTTTTTTCTTTTCTTTTCTTTTCTTCTCATGGCAGGGGTATGGGTTTCGAGATGAACGCTGCGCTGATGGAGAAAGGGGCTGCTGCAGAATTAGTTAAACCTGGTTCGATTCAATACCCTGTAATTTCTTGGGTTCTGCCATTTTTTCCCTTAGTTGTCTCATTGTGATTTGTTGAGAAGTAAGCAAAACTACTACAATCAATTCTGAATAGCATGCATTGTTCGGCTTGTCTAAAAAAGACAACTTTTTGGAATGGAAAATAAAATTTAGCCAAAATTATCGTAAGATAGCTGAAAGAATTAGGGGGGGTGGGGGGAAACAGCTGAAAGGGCTCCGCTTCTTTCTCAGAATGCCCACTCTTCATCTTTATGAAGCCCGTACATATCTTGATTTGCTTATTAATTTGGCAGAGGAGAAAATTCAGTGCTCCTCCAGCTGTTGGGCAGACTATAAGGTTCATGCGATTGAACACTTTTGGGCTCAATTTTGTTGCCCTTTTCCTTTTCCCTTCTTTTTCCTCCAAACAAAATGCGAAATCATTGATTTCATTGCGAAACCTTGATAGTTATAGGTATGTGAAGGATAACATCTGTAATGCATTTGGACTTTATTTCTAGTGAATTATCTATACCAACTGTAACCACAGTTTCCTGATAACTTAGTTGAGAAGTTTATTATCTCGACTTTGAGCCTCTAAATTCTATTGGAGTCCTATGAAGAGGTCAATAACTTAGACATCTCGGAATTGCGTAGTTATAATATCTCATCAATGTTGGGTAGGACTAGAAATTGTGAAAGGAAGTTATGAGTTGAGAAGTTCTATCCGACATAAAGAGGGAGTATCTTGATCTATGTAAGCAACTGAAAATAAAATCAAGGTCATAATTTTTGTAGTAATTATTCCATAAGGATGTGTAGCGTGTGGAAAGCTAGGTTCAGATTTTTAATGCCTTTCTTTGAAGCTGAGGTTGCCTTTGCAGAGTTCAAGTTCATTGGTTGATGACTGAACGATGAACATGTTGTTCTCGCACCTCAATTTAAGAAAGCGTGGCAATATTGCCATTGGCTTATTAGTGGTGTTAAATATACTGATAAGATCATAGTTGCAGCAGTTCTAGTTGTTTGGTTACAAGATTTTACCTTCTACTTTATCTTGTCTTCCAAAAAAATCTTGTGGAAGGTGGGTTGATTTGAAGCCCTGGCATGAATAATTGGTTAAATCTCATTCACATTTTATGTTCTTATTATTCCATGTGTTGCAGATGTGGACATAGTTCGTCCCTTAAATTTCTGTTGGAGTATTTCTAGAGTGCAAAATTTGCAAACCACAAGAGTGAAAGAAAACTATTATCGATACACGCAAAAAAACACGCACATGAGAATATAGAGGCTACCTCTGGAATTATTTGCCTTTCATTGACATTATAAAGACTATATATTTGACAGAACTCATCTTCTACGTTTAGTAGAATAACAATACTAGGAAAGAAGTTCTAGTAAGATATGCTACCAAGTCAGTAACCTGGCAAGACAATATCCGAACTCAAAAACATATAGAAGGAGGTAGATAGCCAGGTAACTAATTCTATAACGGGGACAATCTATTTGGTGAGTCATTAAACAGCTGCAACTTCAGGCTAGCGAATCTGCCAGGTTCTTCGCTTTAGTAAAAACCTCGAGAAAATCCCATAATTTGTGCTTCTTTCCTCCATACTCACCTTTTCTAAAATTGCTTGACTGAGGTGATGCTTACAGTAGGCTCCCGCCGCTTCCAACACCCTCGAGAGCAGCTGCATCATTCCCTTGCTCTCATCCATGTGCTCTTTATAGTTCATGAGAATTGCATGAGCCCTCTGCCTAAAGTGTCCCGCCACAAAGTCTGCAAAGTCCCTTGGCGGCCTCTCAAGGGTTCGAACAATTGCCTCAGAGGTAAATATGATAGCATCCCTGTTATATTCCCGTTTCTCCGATTCCGTGAAATAAGAAGCCAGGCGTTGAATCGCAATAAGTACTTGGAGAAGGTTGATTGGTTAGGATCCCAACACTCTCCAGTCTCCAGAAGGCTTAAAAAGAGCTTTCCATCCGGTTGCAAACTAGGGTGGTTCAAATCGAGTCCCTGAGATTGGCAAAAGAGTTTTGGTGGGCAAGTTGGGTAATTGCTTGGGAAGAGGATGTCAAAGAAGAAGAGAGCGTGGTAATAGGGGGTTTTGGGAGGGCCTATTATGACTGCTCTCATTAGATCAGTTCTGTTTTCGTAAGCTCTGACGAGGATCAAATTGGGTAGATTGGCCTCCAGAATTACACATTCTTCTTGAAGCTTTTCGGTTGGGAGGCTACTGATTCCAAGGGGTGAATGCTTGTTTATGGGCTTCTTCTTGTCGAGTTGGTGATTGAATGGAGGGTCGCTAATGATGTCGAATTTCTTGAAATTCTTGAATTGCTTTTTGATTTCGTCTTGGATCTCTTCAATCTCTCTGTATGAGGGGTTTGCTTCTAACACATTCACATCCATTGCAGTTCTTCTGACTTGCTTGATCTCTTGATATTCTGTATGGTATGTCGAATAAATTTTTAAGGGGAAAGGAGCAGGAGTCTAATATGATTCAGTTATCCATGTGATTAATCCAAATAATGATATCTGATGCAAATTCCAAAGACTAGCTTTCCCACTCGGTGCCTCTTACTTGTTCACCCTAGTCATAAGGTATCATCCTACTTCTTTTGCTTTTCTTTAAGGGGATCTTTTTGTTGTGTAATCCATCAATGGAAAGGAAAGATTTTGGAATATCCCCAGTGGGTTCCTAAAATGGCTCGCTCCCAAATGAGGCTCCTAATTTATTCATATTAAACCCTTTGTTGAATTTTGGCCTCCAATGATTTGAGTTGGAGCAGTACAAGTACTAGAAATCTAATACGATTCAATCAATTAACCATGTGATTTATTTATCAAAATAAGGATATCTGATGCAAATTCCGGAGACTAGCTTTCCTAGTCGCTGCCTATTACCTCTTCACCCTGGTCATGGGGATCATCCTACTACTGCTTTTTTATTGGGTTTTCTTGTCGGGTAATGCAGCAATGGAATGGAGGGTTTTTGGGAATAAATCCAATGTGTTCGTAAACACTATACTTTAGTGGAAAATTCTAAAACCACAACCACTATTGTTGTGAAATTTGGGTGGGTTTCACTTTCCCCTATTTTTGATTTGGGGGTAAAATGAGCAAAAATAAATCTGGAAATAAAATTGGGTGAGAGAGGAGAGAGATAATATTAGCTAGTCGGTCCCTTTATTGTAAAAAAAAAAAATATATATATATATATATTTACGATATTTTTTTGGTTATTGGGGTTAGGATAGAGGTTTGAGGTTGAAGATGTGATAATTTGTAGCTAAGTTCCAAAAATACTCCTGCCTTTGACGGCCAATTTGGATGGAGTTAGTTCTGAGGACCATTTAAACGCGCACTGTATACATTGGGGATGCAATAGACACAATTTGTATATTGAGGACCAAATTGATATTTCAGAAATACTTTGGGGACCATCCGTATAAATAAGCCAATGATGGTACTTTAGTGATCACATTTAGTGACTATATTTTAGGTGTCATTTATGTATCATTAATGCATTGGTAGAATACGCTCCATGTTTCATGTTATTGAGCACTTACCACCTATGCAATAATGACACTCACATAATTACCATAGCATTACTCGTTCTTAAAATGGGGCAAAAGTGAGCCTCATACTATCTAGCTAACCATTGGTTTCTCTCTCAATGATTGCTCTCAAACATGAGTCCCAACCCATTAGCTCATTGTAGGGAGCCTCTTAACTAGCCTTAAGTGGGATCATTGCCTTAAAACTTTACATTCATATAATGGGTTTCACTTCTTTCTTTTTTGAAGCTACGGAGTATTTTTCATCAAAATATGTGAATGGTTTAACTGATATCCACTGGAGCATAGACATGCTCCTGATTAGAAAAACTCTCTTGGGCTTCAAAATTCATGCATTTGTGCTTATATGGACACTTCAGGATCCAAACTAGTTTTGGATAGTCTACTGTGTATAGTTAATCTCCAATATTGTATGCATGTATAATGTCAGGTAATTAAACGTTTGGGGATCTATCCATTTAATTTAATCATTCATACCTCTGGTACTGCCTCACCAAATCCTTCTAAATTGAAGATACTGGACATAGGAAAAGATAATCAATCACAAAGATAATAATAAATCTTTAATTGATAACTTTGACTAATCTTAAACCCAAGGGGTTAGCCAAGTGGTTTTGGCCTGAAACTTAGATGTTCGCTTCATTTTAAGGTCTCAGGTTCAATTCTCCTTTCTAACAGCTCTTGGGGCCACCGCACCCTCATGCGTAAGCATATGAAGCAAGTGTGGGAGGGTTTGGAGGGATTCACCCAATGTGCGCACAAACTAGCTCGGGACATGCTGCATTACCCCAAAAAAAAAAAAAACTTTGAGTAATGTTGAATATTGGCGGTTAGGTAGGTAGTTAATATATATCTGCTTTTGTTGGTGTAAAGTGGACTAATCTAATGTCTCATGAACCTTCCTCCCCTTTTCCGAACGCAGTCGGTTGATAGCAAACGCGTTTTCTTTTGGATACTATATTACTACGGAGTACTAATTCCTTTCCTTTTGGAGTACTTTTCTTTTTGGAGTATATATTTATTTAATAGGCCGGGAGAACCGTCACCTGGTACTCTAGATTACTTTACAATCATATATTCTTGTGGAATTCGTACACTTAGTGGTAAATCGCACAAGAATTTGTAGTTGTAAAATGATTTGAAGTACCACATGACGGTACTCCTGGACTATTGTACCTATACTGGTATTGGATAATAGTATAATTAATAGTTGGATAATAGTATAATTTATAATACTACAGTTAATATAATGGGTTAGATAGATAGACAGACAATTAAGCAAGTTAAGTAGTAATTTCTTTGGGCTGGTCTGAAGGATGCCGACATTTTGACTCGGTTTGCTTCTCCCCCAAGTATCTATATGTATGTTGAATGACAGTTAATTTAGTTAATGTTATCAGTTGGTGGTCTAACTTTTGATCTCGTGAACCTATCTTCTTCCCATTTCTTTTTTTCTAACTTTTGATCTCGTGAACCTAGCTTCTTCCCATTTCTTTTTCTATTGGTCCTTTAATTGATCGAAAGTCGGTTCATGGGCCTACCAGAAGAAACGGATAAAACTTCGCCCGGCCTGAAAATCCTTGGATTTTTCCTGGGCAGGTTTGACGTAGTTACGGGTTACATGCCGACATTTTTGGTTTGTTTATGTTATCGTGCATCCCGGCCAGTACTCGGCCCGCAATCTCTTCATCGTCCACTAGGCGCAAAATGCTACTCGATCAACCCCATGGCCATGAAATCTCTTGCGTACTGTTTGTTTATAGTAAGGGTTTATATGATGTGTATGTGTCTGTCGCACGGGTCAATGATTTTGTTATTCAATATGATTTCAAGTGACCTTAGTTAGGTGTGAGCTTAGCCAGTGGAATGCTCATGCCTGAAGGCACTTGTGAACAAAATTTAACTTCACGCTATATTAACCACTTGATTGTAATACTGATCACTTCCCAAAAAATTAACTGTCTTCACAAAATTCACTTTATAAGTTTGAAATAGGAAAACATCTATTTTATCCATACAACAAAGCAACATCTAACTAATCAACTGGAAATGAAAGAAGATTGAGGTGACTTCACTTCCACCTAATCAACTCAATATTGAAGAAGTTTGAGGTGTTTTCACTTCTATCGCAACATGGCTTTTGACGTTGCAAGATTGGCCACTTTCACTTGTAAAAATAAAAATTTTTTGTTTCAGCTCACACATACCATTTTTTGATTAAGTACTTTAGTAGAAACCGCTACTACTGCATTTTTCGAGTTGCATCTACTAAAATTGACCTTTATACAAGTTATTCCTCAAGAGCGAAAACTAATGACCCATTAGTTAGCAAAGAAGCAAAATGATTTGGTACTCTTCCAATTTTTTTTTTCCAAATACAGACATAATAGAGTGTACCGATATGCAATTATCAAGGAACCAAAAAGTAAGCAACTCATGTGTTGAAGCAAGGGTTTTCCCATCAAAACTGAATGCTGCTGCAATGGTTGACCTTGGAGGAGGCATCAAAAGACAATACTTAGCTTATAAATGTCGCAACTACTTGGCCTCAACCCTGAAATAATCTAAAGATGCGCCTGGAACTCAACATATTCAAAATGAGATGAAAACCAGTAAATATAATACTAAATCCTGTGTGGAAATACCATGATAAAAGGCCACACTTTATATCTCTCGTTGCTTCAGGTCAGGACCTTGAATCAATCCCCCAATTCTGTCTAGTGCCACAAGCATTTTGTTCTTGAAGATACCTTTCTCTGTGCTAAACTGAGCGGTATCCAATAAGACCTTAGCGGTATGTTTCAATCCTTTAGAATGCCTATTACGAAACCAAGTTGAGAAATGCCTAAGAACGCCAAATGTTGTTTGTCCGTTTCCTCTCTAGCTATAGCTAGCGAGGTTTGGTCACGTGATGCAATACTGGACTCAAACCTTCCCCCTGTTTCTTTGCTTCCAAAAGCTACCAGAAAAATATAACTAATATTTCAAAATTAGTAATTAAGTAGTAGTACCTACTAGTTTTTATAACCTTATTAGGTGATCAGGACATTTTTCCTGCTGTTACTGCATGCATGTCTGTGGAAGGTTTTCCCCTAAACCTACGGCTAAACACTACAGTAGAATAGATTAATCTTTCAGCTAAAAAGTCCAAAATCTACATTAAAAAAAATCTCCGATCAAAGTTGTTTATTAATAACGGAGGTTAAAAAAAAAAAGAAGTAAAATCTACATTAAGAAAACTCTTTGATCAAAGTTATTTATTAATAACGGAGGTTTAAAAAAAAAAGTATTGAAACAGAATTTCAAACAAGAGTTAACTTTTTCTCATATTTTTTGGCCAATAAGTGAAGAACATAAGTTCTGTAAGATAGAATGGCCGGCCAACAAACACCCCAATATCTTCCAAAAAATCCAATGCATGTGGACGTACTGCTATAATTTTATCTTCAAATTTGGAGTAGCAAATAAATACAGTAAATCAACTTAAAGTAGCAATTCAGTCAAACAAAGTTTAATTTATGTAATTTGTGTTACAAGATTCTGAGTTTGAGCTGATAAAACAATATCAGCACTCCTCAAAATAATCTCAACGTTCTATCTCTAGAGGAAAAGAAAAGAAATCAAACCAAAGCCGTAAGTAAGAATTCGAAGGAAAAGTGACACCTCCAAAATTATGCAAGAAATATTAAATTGCCAGTTTAACACAAATTAATTAATAGTAGATCAACTGATCTTTAAACACTTACAGTCCAAACTAGGAAACATAAAATGTTCTCCAAATGATCGATCATGTTCCACTTCAGTTTTATTAATTAATAATAATCTGCATCACAGTTGACTTCCCTTGACAACTCCTTATTATTACATACTACAATCATCCTATACATTCAAAAGAGAAAGGTCACTTCACTGATGCCACCAGCCTCTTCAACCCAAGGAAGACCGACGGTCAGTTTCCCGTCACCGGACCAGTCGAAACCAACATCAGCACCATTCAACCAACACTTCTTCGGATACCCACTCGAGAAAGCTAGCAAATTTCCTCCCCCCTTAACTTGAATTTTCACGCCCGTCTTGCTATAGTCCAGCCCTTCTATGGCACCACCACTGTTGAACATATTTGTAAGCCCAATGGGCGCAAATTTCGTGGTCCGGCCAAGGTTCATCACGGGCACAAAGGTGAAGATCTCGAAGGTAGAGGGCATAACAGTCATTTGAATGGGGTCCGATTTCTGGGTGGTCAAGATTAGTTTCTCGGCTTGGTTGAGGTAGACTGCATATTCCTCTGCTTCGCCCAGTTTGGTTGCTTCCACCTTTTGGTCCCACTCGATATCGGTGACGTGGACGAAGCCTGACATTGGCCTGTAGCAGTCTTTTTTGCCCTTGATCATTTGTTCCTTGGGGTCCCATCCCGCTCCTTGGCAATTGAAAGCTCCGATCACTCCTCCGTACTGTGAAAGCATACAGGCGATATGTTGAGCATCTTTGATGAACTAATAGGAACTCGATGCAGTGATCACATACGTATATATTCATTTTCTTTTGAATATATACGTATGTGATCAATTAAACTATGGTCAAAGTGCAATTTCCAAAAAAAAAAAGGACTATAGTGCAAGGTGGATACCTTGTTGAAGTTCCAAATCTTGAGAATGGTTTTGTTATCAAAGAGGGGATTATTGAAGAGACAATCTCTAGTTGGGAGTGCAAAATGCTGGCACTTGGGAATGGTACCATCTGGGTAAACAAGTTTCTTCAAGAGTTCAAAATCGTGACCGCCCACTGAGTCACTCACATAGACGGGCCCACCGCAGATGGCCCTCGATCCAGCATGGAATTTTGCGCATACGTGATCTGACTGGAACATGTCCCAGTCGGGCTGTATGATCTGACCCATCCACATGCTGTTGTAGGCGCAGTGGATCATATGAACCCCCTGTAGCCAATAAACTCCACTTGGGTCACCATATGGATCTTGGAACCAAAAGTCATCACCTGTAACCCCCAAAAGTAACTAACTTAACTGTCTCCAAAAGAAAATAAAACTTGAAGCAGTGTGGAAAAACTGAAACGGTGGTTACGGTAGCAAAATTCTCGCTTAGATAATTACGTGATAATACTTCACTTTAAGTTGCAACATCATTATTTCACTGTTCCGAAGTTAGTTAAGGTGTGCAGCATAAGTTGGTTCAGGTATCAAGTTATGACAGTTATTGCAAAAGAGGACATAGAGAAACAATGAGTACAGTAGTTAAATTGAAATTCATACCGACTCTACCCATGGAGATTTGCTCTGTTCCAAGGAAGAAGAAGTCATTGCACTGTTGCATGCTGGAAATAAGTCCATTTCCATTGAAATTCTTGGAAAGTGATTTTGATATCCCCTTGTAGTATGCCTTTGCTAGCTCAACCCGACCTCCATATTCCTCGCTCAAGTACTCAAGTGTCTGGAATCGAAACTCCAAATAATTTAGTTTCTCAACAACTGAAAGACATAATCAATGTTACTGCCTGAAGTAAAACAGTTTCAAAAATAGCATGAACAGATTCTGACAAATACTTGTGAAATACTAGAATAGAGAAGGGAGAATTTCTTAGGAAGCTTACATGAATAACATCCACTTTGACTCCAGTAACTCCCACTTTTGCAAGGTAAGAGTGCATCGAATCGTAGAAATCCTCAGCTTGATCAGGTTGAACAAGCCCAATTCCACCTTCAACGACTTTCACCACTGCAAGATCATACATCGTCCCATCAAGCCCGGGAGACAATTTACAAGGAATCACCTTAGCATTCAGGTGAGTTTTTCCAGGCCTAACGCCACCCCACGCACCACACAGCGCATGCCAAACATAGATGTCATCCAAACCCTTGAACTTTGTTCTCAAATCCTTAGTAAAACCCTTCATCCCATTTTCCTCTGTTTTGCAACAGCAGCTCGCGCACCCCTGACTCAAGCCACCGTCTTTCCTCTCTCCACCAAACATTTGGTTCAATTCTAGTTTCAATCTCTCCATCTCTGCATCGAATTTGGACAAGTCGGTGGTCCCCAATTGAACCGCCTTGGCTCGAGCCTTCTCAGCTTGCTCAAGCTCAATTGCCTTGGAAATTAGCATCTTTGGCTTGTTGGCATCAAACCGGGGAGGATTAGGCCCTAAAAGGGATCCACCCTTGTAGTTCCTGAACTTTTCGCCCTCGTCGAGCCTGTGAAGCCTAGCAGTCATTTGGGTCCCACCCAAAACAAGATTTTTCGCGTCCTTGTCCGGGTCTTCCCCGTCTGAATTTATACTCTGCCACCCATCATCAATAATGATGAATCGCGGGGAGATGCCTCCATCAGTAAATTCCTTCACCCCGTGCCAGACTCCGGCTGGTTCTACGGTTAAGTAGAAAGCATCCCAAGTGCACCAACCGAATTTATCGACAAGGGGTGGGGCTGATTTCTCTTCTAAGAGTCTGAAAGTGTTCAAGTGAACCCTAAGAGCAGTATAAGCTTCTTTCATTATGGTGTAGGGATTTTCGGATACGTGAACATAAGCAATGGTATCGAATTTCGATGCTTTTGCTTGGGTAGAGCCGGATTCGGCACAAATCAAGACATGGCCATCAGAGCCAGGTTGAAGTGCAGACCTAAACTTCCCTTCAATTGAGGGAAGAATTAGGACATATGACCTTAATTCAGGGACATCTAGGAGTACCCATTGGGTCTCCATTTGCAAATCTGACCCTGAATTTCCTACCCACTGGGTAGACCACCATGTCTTGAAGCGAAAAATGCTAACAAAATCCCTACCACTGAATTTACCCAAGGAGTTCATTAGCCTATCAGAAGGTTCCTCGGTAGCGAATCCGATGAACCCGCCGTTGTTGGAAACAGACTGGACTCGCTGGAACAGGGGAAGTGGAGCGGCAGAGGATTGACAAATTGATGAAAATGTTTTGAAAGAGACATTATTGGGGACTTCAGAAAGTAATGGGACACCTTTGACAGATAATTTTCCATGAGACAAATCGAAACTGTTTTTCTGGCTATCTGATTTAAAGAGGCCGAAAATTGGGTTGACAGGATCATTAGGCGGTGCCATGTTTATATGGAGATAACAAAGGAAGAGAACAGAGAAAGAGTAAGAACAGAAGAAATAACAGAGTAAAACAGAGAGCTGAGCTGACAAAACACAAAGAAGAGGACGAAATGTGAAGTTGAAAGGCTATGGACTCAGAAGTGATGAACAAGAAAGCTTACTCAAGAGAGTGAATAAACTTAGGGCAAAAGGGATGTGTGTATGTTTAGGTAGAAATAAATGTGGAGCAAAGAAACATATTTATAGGGGGAAAACAGGACGAAGTTTGCGTGGAAAAATGATTAAAAAATGGAATCGAAGAAAGCTATCCAATCCAGATACGGTAGGGAGGTGGACGGTGGTTCTAGCGTGGTGGATATGGAGTGTAATTTGGGGGTTCTGTTGCCGCCTTCTGCCTTTTATTATAATGGTCTGCGGATTCCCAACGTAAAGAAAACAGCGTACTTTTTGCTTCAAATAAAAAATGACCTCGGTGGAATTTTTTTTAAAAAAAAAGAACGCACTGTGCAAAGATATTTAGTTATCTTTTGAATAAATATCCACATACTGTAGATCATAGGTCGGTCAGTTACTAAAACGAGCAATAAAATCAGGCGCCTCTCGAAATTTATGAGGGAGAATTTTGACAATCAAATGAGTAATAGTAGTAGTAATTCATAAAACGGAAAATTAACAAAGATACGAAGTAGTAATTGAGATTGTCAAAGATATGAAACCGTTTTATGATACTACTATTTTCAACATTTGGTTGAATTGCAGAGAGAGAGAGAGAGAGAGAGAGAGAGAGAGAGATTTTGTGAAGTGGGTGGGTGCGTTGGGTAGCTGTGGGAAGATGTAGAATGTAGGAGACAACTGGAGTGCAGAAAGTGATGAAGCGTGGACTGTAGAGATGAGAGAGAGATGTGGAAACTTCTATTTAATTCCTCCGTTCGGCTAAATAAGTTAAATGGTATATTTTTTATTTTTATTTAAATTTTTTTTGTATTTATTAGTTTGTTGTTAATTTTTGGAAATTATTGCACGTCATGACGAGAGGAATCTAAAAAGTAAAAAATTATGATCGAAATCAAATTTTTTTAATAAAAACTAAAAAATTGGCTCATTTTCTTCTTTATTCAAAAAAAAATTGATTTCAATTATAATTTTTTACTTTTTAGATTTCTCTTGTCATGACGATTCAATAATTTTTCAAAAATTATCGACAAACTAACAAATGCGAAAAAAATTTGAATAAGGACAAAAAAATAAGCGACTTAACTTATTTAGCCGAACGGGGATGTACTACTCCGCTTTGTACCATCTCAGTTATCCAAATTAAATCATCAGTCAGATAAAGAAACATTTGTCACACCCCACCCTTTGGTGCCCCCAATATATACAGGAGGGAGTGTCGACAGAAAAGATTACTTCACTTTGCAACTGCTTTGAACCACTGTTATTCGAGGACTTTAGGGATCGATTCGGGGGCCTTCGTTTTTTTTTGAACAGATAATTCGGGGGCCTTCTTGTGCCGACAATTTATGTGTCCATTTCATGTCTAAAAACATGATCCGAATCATTCATCGTATAAAGTTCGACGTGTTAGATAACTCTGAAAAGATCAAGACATCCAACATCGGTACCTAGTGAGAAAATCACATTTGTACAAGGCACAATTGTTGTCTAAAAATCAAACCCACAAATGTAATTTGTTCATCGAGTTACCGCGCGACATGATTTTCTCACGATTTCTTGAATGCATGGAGCTGGCTCCGTTCAGATTTTCAAACTCGAGACAATGCAAAAATAGTGGACACAGATGGGTCTCGATTCCTTCTTGAAAGGATGATGTTGCATTTACTCTTTACCCTAGCAAAAATGCTGAATTTATAAGTCTTTCTCATTAACTCACCGGTAAAGTGAAAAATGTGAGTAATTTTTTACAAAATTTATGGCTTGGTTGCATTACTCGGAAACCCTTGAAAATGGAACAGTGAGAGATAAGCCGATACTCACAAACCCGTGAACGGTCCCTCAACACATAATAATTCTATCTCTAAAAAATAGGAGCACCCCTCTCTAACTCTAAAACAGCCGTTACACTTCCTCTTCTCCTTCCCCTCCTTCTCCATTGGGTTTATACCCAAATATGGGCTGCGGGAGGGGAGGGATCAATCCCTACCTTTAGATCTGGTTTCCTTTCCCCCTTCTCCACCAAAATCACTTGCCGTTCGCCGCCACTTTGCTTCTGGGTTTTCAGTCGCGTGATCGCCGGTGGCTTCATGGGTCGCCAACTTGGGAGGTTGATCGGTAAGGGGCTAGGCAAGAGAAGGGTTACTTAATGACGGAGGAGAATGTATTTTTTTGCTTTATTTTGTTTTTTGTCCGGATTTAGTCCGGTTTGTTGGTCATGTGCTTGGTATTAGTTTTATTTTCTGCAAACCTGATCTTGCTTGGCGAGTTTGAAATAGGACTGCCCTCAAGGATGGGACCAGGAGGGTCTAGTGGCGGCAACCGCCATGATAAGAATTTAAAAAAATACAATTATGATATGTAAAAAAAAATTTATGCTCAACTTATATAATTTCGCCATCACTAGAATTTTTTAGTATACATTTCATCACTGCTAG
Organism: Rhododendron simsii; assembly: GCA_014282245.1. Taxonomy (NCBI): domain Eukaryota; kingdom Viridiplantae; phylum Streptophyta; class Magnoliopsida; order Ericales; family Ericaceae; genus Rhododendron; species Rhododendron simsii. The sequence continues at coordinate 331,379 of CM024965.1, forward strand.
GGTAAAATCCTAGTTCTGTCCTTGACTGCACATACTGTGCTCTGATTGCCTCTCTAATGGTTTGTCCGGTCTGTGGACACCCATTTGCCTCTATGGGATTCCTCTCTGTTGTGCAGACTTTCGCCTCACAATTGAATACAACTTCTCACATTTGCAAGAGAGAGAGAGAGAGAGATAAGCCGATGGAATGAAGTGTTTTAGTTATCTCCCCCTTTATTTATGCATCCAGCTCTGTTGGGTCCTTTACCGGCTCTTCTTTGGACCACTCCAATTATCGGACCCGTTTATTTTATCTCTCTAAGGACACTAATCACGTCAAAATTTATCTTCCTCAAATATTGATTGGTATGTTTTTAAAATGCATTTATATTAAGACAACATAAAATAGAACACTAAATCGAAACCCATTTCTTACCTTAATATAAAGATGCTTCGAAAAAAATACTCAATCGATATTCGATAAACAAATTGATACTCTCGACGAATCCTAAAAATGAACAAATTCCTTTGGCAAAGTGAACTTCAAAAGGCCCACGAATCAACAAATCTCCAGCAATCCGTAAGGATGTTTTCCTCCTGGAGAAAAGTTAAATGGCAAAAGGCGTCACGTCGTATCTTTGAGTGGGCCGGCCAAACCAAAAAAAATGCCGTGTCAATACTTCCTTGGGCGGTTGCCGAAAAAAGCCAAATATTTGTACAAGATTAAACCTTAATGCAAAACATTTGCAGACCTCTCCATCAGTTAAATATAACATAGATAGCTAAGATTCTGCCAATAACAGAGCTTTCCGGTATATTGCAAAAGAGTTGAAAAAAGGGTAAGCTTTTTTTCTTCTTTGATTTGAAGAATCAAGAATATATAAAGTGAACTGCATTAACGAAATCTGGATATATGCATGTTGCTGTGAGTGTGCCCTTTCTTATTTCCTGAGATCCTTATCTCCTATTTACCAAGGTTTTGAATACCGTTTCGGATAACGTACCAATTTTCTTACTGGTACGATACGTACCGGTACTGGTCAGATACCAGGTACTATTTCGGATTTAATGCAACTACCATTAAATATAATTATAAATACATAGTAATATTTTTGATACCATTCAATTCATCCTACATTTCTGAAACAAAAAAATTACACTTTCATAATATTATCTATATTATATTCGAAAATATCAATATAACTTAGTTAACAAAGTTTAAAATTCCCAACACACAGTCAACCACATGCCATTTGACCATTTTAAACGGGAGATTAGTAAAGGGTAGTTTCGTCATTGTGAGATTAAGGGCTCGCACTAACTTTTCTAGCTCTTATCTGCTTCCGTCTTTCAATTCCATAATAATTCACTGGTTTTTTCTGCCGACACCTCTCTCTCTCTCTCCAATCAACCATGGCAGCACACATTTGGGTTTCTCTGTGGTTTCAATTTGATCGATTCTTCTCTCTCTCCTCTCCAATCAATCTTCGCACACCAACAGTTTTTCAGTTGGTAGCATCATCGGCAACTGTTGAAGTTTCAGTGACAGAAAATCCAGTCGGTGCAACATACCAGACGGAATCAACGATACCTGCTTCTCGGCCAAAATTTCCTGAAATTGACGGTATTCTCTAGTAAGCACCGATATTGAGACCGAAACGAAAGCTAGTGTTCAAGTTACCGGATTCTGTCTAAAACGATACGTACCGGTACGTATCAGCCGATACGAAACAGTATTTAACAACCTTGCTACTGGCCCCGTTCCAGAAACGAAATAAGAACTTATTTTTTGTGTAATAAGAAGGCTTGTTCCTGAAAAGATTGAACAATTACTTATTTTTTGAGAAGACAATTTCAAGCTCAAAAATCATGTGCTTACGCAAATAATTTTCCTATCAATATGGATCTTGTTTGATAGATCTCATTGAGATCTTTAATACGGTACAAAAAAAATTAAAAAATTATTTCTCATTTACGTTATTTTTGAGTTTGAAAATGTGAAATAAGCTGCTTATTTGGATTTTGTGGAACAAACCTTCTTATTTTTCTTTGAGAAGTGGCAAAATAAGTACTTATTGTTTAAGAAGGTTACTGTATTACTGTATATATGAACTCTCTTATCCTCTGCCTGCCAAGATACGGTAGATACCCAAATGGCTATAAAAGTTTGGTACTACTTATATTCGAATTTACATATTCTATGTATAGATACCGCCAAAAATATGCACTTTGTTTTGTCAGTTCCAGAGATACGAGGAGAGAAAGAGAATTTTGAAAGGAACCTATATTACAATACGTGCCGCAAGTCCGAATTAAAGTATTCTTCGCATCAGGCTAGTTAAATGGACCTCATAACCATTTCGGATAATCATAAATAGTCAAATAAAAAACTACTCCTACTATTTTGGATAACCAAAAAGAGACCTTCCAACACCGAGAGAGAGAGAGAGAGATTAAATAAAATTCATTATGTCCAAACTTGAAACACAAAATCCCAGAAACTACTCTTTTATTCGCCACTATCAGAAAACAACATATACAAAATTCTACTAAAAAGAAAGGAAAATAGAAGATGCGAAGCAATATTAGTATTACCAAAAGTAGAAGATAAAAAGTACCACAATTTAATTGCATTATTTCCTTGGCATGGTGCAGAAGCTCTACGAAGTGAACGTTTCCCATCATCGAAGCGAGACCGGAGCGGGCCCTACTCGGTCAGGACAGCAAAGGGACAACACCTCCCCCGTTCCCTTTCTTACACTTCTTTAAGAAAACCATACACATGTCCATCTAAACAATGATGGCCCACCAGATTTGCATTGAAGAAATTAAAATCCTCCACCCCCTCCGAATCCTCCTCCCCCAGCTCCCCCGCTGCCTCCACCTTGTCCACCACCAAAAACCACCTCCCTCGCCGCCACCTAAACCACCACCTGCACCACCCCCAATACCGCCCCCTACACCTCCACCTCCACTAGACCCACCTCTGACTCGTACACCACCACCTGCAACTCCACCAATGCCACCACCTTCACTAGACCCACCTCCAACTCCAACACCCCTACCTTTACCACCACCTGCACCAAACCCTCCTCCAATCCCGACGCTGCCACCTTTACCACCACCTACCCCTCCCCCTACACCTCTACCTGTGCCACCCCCGGTACCTTCGCCTCCTCCAAAACCACTACCTGCACCAGATCCACCTCCAACCCCTTTACCAGCACCATCGCCTCCTCCAAAACAACCACCCAAACCAGACCCTCCTCCGACTCTGACGCCGCCACCTTTACCACCTGCACCTCCACCCCTACCAGACCCACCTCTGACCCCTACGCCACCACCTGCACCTCCGCCTATGCCACCACTTGCACCTGTGCCACCCTTGGTACCACCGCCGCCTTCTAAACCTGTGCATTATGGTATTTATACTTGAAAACAGGGAATTGGGACATAAATGCATGCAGTTGGAAGTTTAGCTTTTTGGCACAAGAGTAGTGTTTTCCAATGGTGAATGGGGTAGATTCAACCCATTTGTATCAGCTATGAAAAATTTCATACCCACCTTTCCCAACAGACTGATTCTCTTCGTAATCCTTACCCTACCTCCCACCTTATTTGGCTGTGCAAATGCAGATACTCATCATCTCAAGTTTGGCTCTTTCCTCTAGGGACATTTCACGGATTATTGCATTTTAATGGACAACAACCTGCTTCTGGGATCCATCATAGACCACATTTGGTTCATAAAGGACTCCAATCCTGCGTAAAATTTGATGAATCATCTCACACATCTAGACACATACACACAGAAAGAGCAGTTATTTTCATGTGGAAATTAAGCCCAAAACGGCTTATGCGGTTGCCTTTGGATTGGACCATGTGGAGGGTCAAATATCCACTCCAAAACGGTTTGGGCTTAATTTATGTTTTAAGCTACTTGCATTTCAATCTTTCATCCTTTCCGGGCTTTCCCTATAGCTTAATTGCCCTCACTGTTTTGTGTGGACTCCTGGGGATAATTAAATGCATATAAATTATTGAAGGGAGTGTAGTTGAGATGTGAATGAGAACTTCGGCAATGTTCTTCAACTTTTGATTAATTTATTTCACTTGTGCGAGGTATGTCAAATACCATTATTCTAGCACTGGAACTGATTCAGAAAATGCACGATTGCATGTCCTTACTGGTACATACCGACAAAGTGCACCACTGGCAATGTATAACAACCAGGAACTATTATTTCGCAACCAATCTTATGTCCCCCATCTCTCTTGGCCCCTTAATGCACAATCCGTGCCCACCACAGAATAGTCAATTAATGAAATTGATCATGTGGAAGAGAGGGGATTAGGACAAGGGGACGGAGGATATTGATGACACATGATTTGATTTAAATGGTTCCCTGTCAGTTCACCACACCGATATCTTGCACATAATGCCATACCGAATTTGAAGGAGGGGGGACAGGGGAAGGGCACTACCTATATGTGCATGACTATGCCCTGGCACAACATAACAAATCATGCAACGCACTAGTCAAAGCCTCCCAAAGATGTAATAACTTGAGGAACTAGTAGAGGATAAAAAAGAAACTTGAGGAACGAATATCCTTGATCTGCTGCAACCTCTTTATGGCCTCCCAACCCCAAATTGTAACGATATATTCGAGAAAGGGAGGTGAATTCACTTCAACAGTCTACGACATTTTCCTACCTATCCAGGACGATACATTCACTCTGCGATAGACCACAATATCTCCATTCTCTAGTGCATAGACAACACAACCCTCTCAGCTTTTTCTAGTGAGGTGCAGAGTCATTTGGCAGCCAAGTATATAGTCTTATCACCTAGATATGGTCTGACCCCAAGTCGCGTTTGCAAAGGTTTCTCAGCTTTAGATTTCGACTTTCGAGATAAGCTTATCTCAAACAAAAATTAAAAGTTCCAAATAGCAAAGAAGATTGATCTTTTGGAAGCCTACATATTATAATTTATACTATGCATGAACTTACCAAGAGAGAAAGATCACTGAAAACGAAAGTCACATACCTGTGTCCCATTCAACATGAATGCCCTCATGCTTTCATATCTCTCCCTCAAACTCAAAGGACAAAAGGCCCTGAAACAAAACAGGCAAGAATGACATCTTTGCATTCCCAAGTTTTCGAAATTAACCAAAAAAGTTGTACGAATGAGTGATGAACCCAGTGTGAGAGAATATACAACCTACCGCAGCCTTGGAGCATCCAGCAGCAATAGCCTCGCAAAATGGAGGATCAAAAACTCATTGTATCTAAACTAGCGAGAAACAAGTGTATATGTACACCCAAGACAAGGCCACGGCTCACAGTTTGCATCCCATGTTAGATCACCAATTGTCGCAAAAGCTTAAGGTGGTAAGTGGTAACAAATGTTCCCTATAGTATGATTAAACAAGACATACGAAGAGAACCATCATGTCAACCCAAAAAATTAGAGATGGTGGAAACGAGTTGAAAACTGCTCATTCTTAATAATATTTGCAACACCAAGAATCCTCAGGAATCTGGGCTTTATTATTTCAAAGCTGTCTTCTCCCTCTCTTCGGCGTACGAGGATCAACTGGCTTTGGCCAAACAGAGTCCTCCCAGAAAATGTTCGACCACATCCCCATAAGCTCATACATTAATTAGGTTAAAAGGTCTCAAGATCTTTCCAATGTGTTGCAGCACTAGAATTGCATCATTCTTGAGCCAAACAACAAATGTTACGGATCACAGAAGACACTGGACCTACAACTGACCTAGTATGAATGTTTCCCTGAGAGAACTCGAGAAAAAGGATAAGCTAAACCAATAATGGCATTGGCCTCAGCATGAATTAGGAATCAATCAACATTGCAAAGAATAAAATATAACTTTTGGAAACAAGAAATTCCATGATACCATAATGCTCATTTTACATGAACTGAAGAAACTAGCTTATGGTGTCCGTGTGTTGCACTGAAGAAAGCAATAAAGCATTTTATTCTTATGAAATCAAGAAACCTTAACTATACCCAGTATTTAGTCAAACAGTTCATGAGTTTGAGAAAAATTTTGAATTGTGTTAAGAAGTAAGTTCTAATGGATTGGATGCATGCAAGAAACTAGGAGGGTCGTGTCACACAAAAAATACAACGATTTTTAAGAGTTGAAATAAATAAATAAACAAGGCTTCAAATTCATTTAGCTCATTGCAGTAGAAAAAACTGTTTGTAGAAAATAAAGTTAACACCACTTTCAAAAAGCACTAGTGACCTTTTCTTCTTTACAGTTTCTTTTGTAAATTATCTCCATCAAAGAATATCTTCTCAAGAATGTGAGAACTAAAACAAATAGAAAAGGTGCATAGGTTTTAAACAAAGCTATCAGTAAGTAGTTTTAAACTAAACACTACAGATTTGAACCTTTTTTGTCTTCAGAAGACACTTCATTGCGCCTTTCTTCTCACTCCTCCTGAAGACACTTCAGTTGCAACTTGCAAATATATTCTCTGCATTCCGCATCAGTAGGTCATTCATGCAAAAACATGGAACACAGACAAAACTGTTAACTTGCACTGAAGAAATGAGAAATTATACATTTGCGAGTCCTCAGAGAAAGAGACCGAGGTAGATTTTTGGACCACTAAATTTACATGGAATAAAAATGTTGGCAGCAAAGCCCCCAAAAAACGAACTGATAGATGAAAATCATACATATACAAAAAATACAAGGGAATTGCTTGATACATAGAGGTACAAAATGCTACAAGGGGATTGTTTGGAATGGAGGACGAAGCTCCAATGTTCCAATTCCCGTATGCTTTCTGTCATCATGAAGAATGAGGACTTTCAGAGTTTCCAATTCTCTCAACCAGGCAGTCACCAGAGCACCAGTTGATGTAAACCTGCCAATATTGCACTGGGCAACCCGAAATGGTGCACCCATTCCAACAAGAAGTGTCTCAATTGCTCGCTTTAACGTCCCATCGCCAACCACTTTGCTGTGTTTGCCCCATCCTGTTAAAATGCTGCAAAACGAAGAAGTTGAATCTTCTCAGAAATCTAATTAAACAGTGCCGAATCATCAGAACCATCACCATTAACGATACCTCAGTAGTTTGGGCAACTCCTGGCCTTCAAAAACTACAGAACGAATGTTGAGAAGCCAGGCATGGACCATTGCCCGTGCAGCACCAGAAGACATCAGATGCAGATCTAAGCAAGAATCAGACCATGTGTTCTCCCACACATGACGTTGTTTGCCTTCAAGCACCACCAGTTGGGCTCCTTGTCTCTGTACATAAACCAATACAAAGATTAATACAACAATCACTAATCTTTTTGCAAACGGTTAGCGTGAAACACTTCATTAGATTCCGAGTTTGAGGAGGTGGAAAAAGGGGCCAGGGATTGTTGACTCCTAGTTCATGTCCTTGCTGAATTCCGAAAGTCTAAGTCTATTAACTAATATTTTAACTATTAAGATGCATTACACTACGGAAAAAATTCCCAAAGAGAAAAACTGTAGAGTTTCAAACAATGAAACAACTATAAAGCAACTGATGGAAATACTCTTACCTATTACTGCTTGAAAGAACTCCTATTATCAACTCCAAACACGTGATCTAGACAGACAAGTAGCTATTCAACAAAGATTTCAAATACAAACTAAGGAAAATTAGCCCAACTTGATATATTATCAACCATGATTCCAATTTTCCAGTACCACAACAACAGAGAGAGAGATTGTGAAGTGTAAACCATTGGACGCATTAATTATGTCCCAGTGAAACACCTAGATTTTACAGTAGTGCAACTACCTCTAAATAGGAAAAGTCAAAGTTCAAGAATTTTCCAACCATGCAATTTCAAGTAACAGCCAGCACTACGGCATACCTGACCAAAGTGCCACAGCATGTCAGTCAAAGCATTATAAAAGGCGGATGCTGTTGAAGAGTCCATCTGCTTCACCTCATCAAAAAGGGATAGAGCTTGCATCCACACATTCTCTCTTTGGCCCATGAGAAGTCCATGTGCCACACCATACACTTGATTATCGAATAATCGAAGTTCCTCCAATAACATTGATGCTTCTTCGAATGAATTACAACGGCTGCAACAAGGGGCAGTAGCAAAACTGGATAAACAAGAATGACTAAACAATGTCCTATCAAAAAGACCATCAAATTGACCAAGGCAAGAAGCAGCAAGTTTGAACTTCAAGATACACTATGATGAAAAACTTCATGTCTGAACTTCAAGATATAAGACAAAGACAAACATCATGTATGAGGGTGGACCCAAGAGATCCTTCTGATTCCTCCTCCAAGACCTCCACTACATTATAACCTCAATCATCATGACGAGTTGCCAACTAGTGGTTCCTGGTTCCATCAACTACACACCATGACTGTGGAAGAGATTTTGAAGTCCACGTGCACTTCGGTCGAAAGGTGCATCCACTCGAGAAATTCTTTCCTTCCCACCCCCCAATACAACCCCCAAACCAATAATATCCACCAGATAATTCTATTTCAAAATAATAAATGCAGTAAAAGATGCTTAAATCAAATCCAAAATGTTTTCTTTTCCTTCCTCTATCTGGCTCTTCTGGCAAAACAATTCGTGCAAGGAGTGAGTCCTGTAATGGGCAAGAGGTGAGAGTAAATTATACCTGCAAGCATTTAAAATTGCTGAAAATGTGACAACATTTGGCTTTATTCTTAGATTATGCATCTTTTGAAAAACTCCCAAGATGCATGAAATCTCTTGTCCGATTCTGTTATCTTGCTTTGAATGACAGGAACTTTCAGCAGCTAACTCCTCAAAAATCTTTATGATACTGTCGTCTTCATCATTTTCCTCTTGAAAAAACACTGAAGGTGAAGATTGTACCAGCGACTCAATGATTCCATCTGGACATTCTCCAGTGGCTGACTGCCCAAAGGCATTAATTATAGAATTATACGTGACTACATTAGGTTGAATCCCTTTCTCTGTCATCTCATCTAGCAATAGTGCAGAAGACTCCACTAGCCCCTTTTTGCACAACGCATCTATGAGTTTGCTATAGAAGACAACATCCGCCTTCAACCCTTTTTGCTTGAACTCATTATAAACCTCCATTGCCTCTTTATACAGACCTCCTTTAGAATAGACACTAATCAAAGTTGAGTAGGTCAATAAATTAGGCGAAAGCCGCTCTGCTTTCATCTCTGAGAACAATTCCTTAACTTTATCATACTTCCCTTGTTTCCCATACCCATCAAGAAGAGCATTATATGTGACAACATCCTTCTTAATTCCCATACTCTCCATCTCATTCCCAACGCTCAAAGCCTCCTCAAACCGACCAAGACTAGCATAAATCGCAAGCAAAGTATTATAAGAAACTCTATCCAAATTAATACCAGCAAACTTCATCTCATTAAACAAACTTAGTGCTTTGTCTAATCTCCCTGCTTTTGCACATCCCCGAATCATAATACTATAAGTTACCTCATTAGGCAATATGTGCTTCGTAGGCATCTCCGACATAATTTCGAAAGCCACATCCATTTGCCCACCACTGCAAGCAGCATCAAGAAGAGTATTATACGTATAAATATCTTGTTCAATCCCTCTATAAACCATCTCGCTAAACAAATTCCTCGCAGTCTCCCACAACCCCGCACCACTACAGACAGCAAGAAGTGAATTAAATGTAATTCGATCCGGTTGCACTCCATTTCCCAACATTTCATCGAAAATCTCCGAGGCCAGATCAAAACCCGCACCGCCTTTCCCACAAGCATCAATCAAAGCGTTATAAGTCACTAAGTTCGGCTTCAAATTACAACTTTTCATGGTCTCAAAGACCTTAATGGCTTCATCGCAGCACCCACTTTTCGCGTAAGCACTAATTAAAGCGGAGTAAGCGTAAACAGTGTTACCATAGCCTTCAACAACAGCAGTATCAAACACTTTCCTAGCCAAGTCAACCTTTCCTAACCTACCAAGAACACTAATCATAGTACTAGCAAGCTTACCCTGCTCGTTACGCCGCCTCTCTCTACGCACTGCGAACTCGAAGCACCGCATCGCCATCGAGTACTCGCCGCGATTGCCGAGCTCGCGAAGCAAGAAGGTGTAATCGTCCGTACCAGAAAGCTTGTGTTGGAAATTTAGCAAGAGGGAGTCTATGTGGCTACTATTGTTATCGTCGGAACGGTGTCGTATCGCGAGGTGGAGGGCTTCTTCGGCGGAGGAGGTGTGGCGGCTGCCGAAGGCGGTTTTGGGGCGGCCGAAGTGCAACTTGGAGACGAAGCGGGTGGATCGTCGGCCGGAGAAGTCGGCGGAGAGGTCGGACTTGGTGGAGGGAGGGAGGGAGGAGAGAGAAGGGAAGTTAGGGTTAGTTGAGGTTGAAGTGGTGGTGGTGGTGGTGGTGGTGGGGCCTGGAGGGGGCTTGGCAGCGTGTCGAGGTGGGGGTTTCTTAAGGGAGGTCCATTGGTGGTGATGGACACTCTGGCGGTGGTTGTGGGGATGAGTTTGGTGGTTATGGTGGTGGGGGAGGTGGTGGTTTTGGTAGGGTTTGGTGGTGGTGAGAGGTGGTGGAGTCGATGAGGCCATCGAATTGGAGAGAGCGAAAGAGAGTTTGGGGGTTGAGGATAAGAAGACTTCACAGTCTATCAATCACGCGCGCGAGCCCACTCTCTCTGGAAGACTGAACTGTTGAGTTGGACTTTCCCGGACATTGGAACCTCCGTCCCGTCGCGTTGTTCGATCTTTATTTACGAAGGGATGAGTAAAAAACGTACAGTAATAACTAGGATGAAAACTGGTGCTACAAGTACACCTTAATTTTTGATATTCATTTTGCATTATTGACAACAAAAAGACAAGAATTGAAGTTTTGTTACTCCCTCGCTCCCAAATTCTTGCTTCTTTTTCACTTTTTGGGTTAATCAAATAATTGTCTATATCTTACAAAAATATATATATATATATATATATATATATATATATAAATTGTAAGATATAGCCAATTGTTTGAGTGGCACAAATAGTGAATGAGGGAGGATCAAGAATTTTGGACGGGAGAAGTATTAAAATGTGGAGTGTTAAAATTAATTACGTATTTCTATCATTGAAAACTTCTATGGGGGCGCGGGGAGTTTGTTGTGCAATAAGGCGCACAACAGCCATCCATTTGAATCTGGACCGTTCAAAACACAAACGGACGAGCGAAATTGCGCACAGCACGCCAACGCTTCCCAATGTGTGGTGGACAATGTTCCTAAAGAATCGACCGTACTTGAATCACTGATTAATCGTTAAGAACTTCACATTATCTTGGTTGACAAGTTACCATTGGGAAAATACAAGACCAAGCACAAAGCCACTAAATTACAACTTGAAAATATCAAAACAAATGCCCCAGTTTTCACAGAAACTCCTGGATATTGTCTTTGATTTCCCTAACTCTTAAAGCTTTACACCTAACATAAAAAACAATCATATCATATCATACAATAGATAAAAAGCTGTTAAATACATTCTCGTACATCCTAACTCGTCCTTTCTCTCCAAATGTGGCATCTTTTAAATGGAATTGATTGGTGATCAGTTTCTTGTTATCTTGTAAATGGAAAAATTTATTAGCGCGAATTACATTCTCAATTCACCATACTTCGATTAAAAGATGAGTAGTATTCGTTAATTTTTGGAATATAATAACAAGACAAATGATTTTGACACTCCACTTTTTTATGAAAGCATTTCAAAACTTGTTTTTTAGTGTGTGTTACTATGTATAATTTTTACACTAAAAGACAAATTTTAGAGTGTCATCATAAAAAAAATGTAATGTCAAAATCATTTTCCATATAATAACTATTGGTACCACTAACAAAGTTGCATAGTGTCTAACTGTCTCGTGTTATTTGTGGTTAGTTCATATGTAAATGTCAATATTTGATGTCGAGTTTTTGAAAGATAAATTTACTTTCACACTCCTCTTTTTTGTATCTACAAAATACGTACACTTTCAACAATAATTTAAAAAAAGGCAATGTGAATATTATATATATAAAAAAAAAAAGAGTTTGAAAATCAATTGCCTTTTAAAATTGACTTTTTACTTTGTTCTATTTGCATGTATCTCAATTGTTACAACTTCCTTCTAAAAAGAGAATACGGGAAGTTAAGCTAATAAAGGCAAGTGGGATAGGAATAAAAAAGCAAGAATGATGCTGCCCAGGCTCGAACTGGGGACATTCAGTGTGTAAGACTGACGTGATAACCACTACACCACAGCACCCTTTGTTGTATAAGGATCACTCAACAGAGTATAAATACAAAGATTCATAAGCAATACCTACCTCATTTACCCAAAAAAATACCGACCTAGCACGTTTTTTTTTTTTTTTGGAGTGTAAATTTTGATATCCATACTCTCTTTTTAGTGTTGAAAATATACAAATTTTTTTTTTTTGCTGAAAAACCACAAAGGGGAATGTAGATATATAAAAAAAAAAAGAGAATGTAAATATCAGCTTTTTTTTAATGGAAATAATTGCTCTTCTAAACATTTACGGTTGGAATTTTGAGGTTGCTGATAATTACTTAGTTCAAGGGTGGTGGTCTTTAGAGCAACTCTCAAGCACTTTTACGTATATTAAAAGATTCATTTATTATGAAACACTCCGCAAATTCATATCTAAGTCCAAATTTTGAATAAAAACTTCATTAATGATATTTGGAAAGAGATAAATAGCCTTGTAAAATTTGGGTAAATTTTATGTAAAACTAATTTTGATAAAAGTTCGAGTCAAGATGTAGAGTGTATATTCATAAATTTTATGCCATTTTGAGTACGAGTTTAAAAAGAGTGAGAGCTAAAAATGCCAATACTTGCAGATGTGTACTGTGTACTTTTTGTTACTTGTAGCGAGTAAATGAATGTTGCATTTAATTAATATATAACTTCAAAAGTGTGTTAAAGAAAAGGAGAACAAATGACCTGACATGGTCTAATTTTTTACTGTACAACTTCTAAATATTTCGTAAATAAATGAATTAATGTTAGAAAATTGATTTCGACACTATAATTTTAGCTATTGGCACTCTATTTTGTGTTTTGATCATGCGAGAAAATAAAACTAAAAGTGAAGTGCCATTAACTAAAAGCAAAGTGCCAAAATCACATCCCCTAATGTTAACCCAAACACTATATGTTTTTCAGTAGATCGAGTTAATGTCAAAATATATTGTACATTTAAGTCATAATATATGCATTTTGATCCAAATTCGAAATGACACCAAAACTTCAAATAACACAATTAAAATACTACATGATAACGTAACCACACTCGTCTATATACTACATAATTCAAAGTTATGCAAATTATTATAGCTCTTTCTCTAGTAATTTCGGAGACTATACAATATTCTTTTTTTTTATATTTTGAAAATTTTAAAAATCGTCCAATAGACTGACAATAGCAAGTATGTGAATGTATATTTACAAGAACAAATTTTTTTGTTTTTGTTAAAAAAAAATTTTTTAAATCAGTTCAATAGCCTGACAATAACAAATATGTGAATATTTATTAACATGTTTTTCTTGTCTTATTACGTAAGTTCTTATTATCAGCCAGGCCACCAGTAGACTAACAATAGAAAGAGCAATGGCAAAATGGAGTACAAATCAAGTCCAAACATTGTGTTAGGGTTTATACTGGGCCAGCGTTTTGGACTTCACATCACTTTGTTCTTCGGAGGCTCAGCAATGTCACGGACAACTTGGCTACAGTGAATGTGATCAAAGCCAAACGTTACTGCTATCATACATACACCAGTCTTCAATGGCATCGGAAGGAAGCAAACAACGTCGCGTCTCAGCCCCTCCTCGATCCCTAAACGTGCAGAAATTTGCGGAATCCAGAGCTGCTGAACTCGAGACTCTTCACTCAATCGTTGCGAACCGTTCGAACAACGATTTTCGATCTCGGAGAAACAAGAGGAGGAGAACTACCAGCCACGACAATCGTGTCGCGAAAAATCGGCACAGGAAGAGGCGGAAGTTTGGCTCAGGAGTTGTCCGTTTGGGCGATGACGTGGCGCCGGAGAAAAGGCAGGGGGAAAAGGTTCCTCGTCGAGTACGCAGGAGGATAGAGCTTAAGAAGAATCCAGAGAGTGGGTATTCTACTTCGGGTGATGGGACCAAGAGATTGAGAACGCATGTTTGGCATGCCAAGCGGTTTACGATGACTAAGCAGTGGGGTTTTCACCTCCCTCTTGTTTTGCAGGGCAGGTAATGCTTTGTTTTGTTGTCTTTCTCATCGTTAGCGGTAAGTTCGTTGACAATTTTACTTCCAATGTGAATAACATCGATTTGGATATTCAAACAATGAGAAAAGCGGACAATATTTTCATAAGCACTATAATAAGTCCAACTATTACAAATACAACTCTAAATAAAGAGATAGCGCCTTCACGCGAGAAGAAAGTATTGAATCCTTGACCTCCTACTGAGGTGCAAGGACTCTAGCTAACTGAGCTAGCGTTGTTGCTTAGGTAATGCGTTGTTGTTGATGCCAAAGTAACTTAGTTCATTTTGTCTAGATTCACAATCTAAGAAAGTACTATTGATGACGATAAGTCCATCTCCTGTCCTTTTGCTCAAAATTTTAATGAGTTCCAGCAAAAAACGTGATTTGACGTGAAAGCACCGTTGAAAAAACCCAAATTTAATCATGAACTTGAGTAAAACCTTAAATGAATACAGGAGGAGAAGATATTTTACGCACGTTTAAGGTTGAGCAAGGGATGGAAATGCCCTACAGCCTAAACGAATGTGTTTCTTGCGTGAAATTTGGAGTACCAGATGGTTGGAGAAGCCTCAAATGGATATACACTTGCTACCTCATACTTTCCACCACCTCTGTACATGCTTTAATTTCTTGGACTTGGTCCTTCAGATGGTGGTATATATATCCATCCTATTGTATATGTGTTGTAGGGGAAGGGGTTCAAGGGCTCTCTTGAAAAAATTCAGAGATGGGGTACTCATACATGATGCGAGCTACCATGGAGCTATCCAGTTGGAGGGTCCAGAGGTTGGGATTCCCTTTTCTCTGTAACCTTCAAGACTTTGTGCTTATTCACCGCCCTTGATCCAATAAGTGTATTGACTTCTATCTACATTCGTTTCTGATGAAGAATCTTGACCCTCCTTGCCCTTTGTTATGCCTTCCAGAGTTCATTATTGCAGGTGCTAAGGACAGTGCTTGTATTCTCTCAACCATCAGACTCTGAGTACATTTCCCATCTTGTTCTATCGGGGGCTATTTATGCGAGCGCTATGGTGGGTAACCCTGTTGCACACTCTCTTGTGTCTTCGTTTATGAAATTATTTTTTTAATCGTTTCTGCAGCTCCATCATCCTGGAGCACCCTTTTCTCCAGCTGTTGCTCCTGTGACCTATATGTGGCGACCGTTCCAGCGGCAAGATGTAGTTGATGCAGATTGTCATAGTGCTGATGGATACAATGGGCAACAGGGGATTGAAGGTTCTTCTTTTCGCCAGCTCTTGGTATGGATACATGCTTCTGCTTTCAGCGAAGCTTATGATGCGCTGAAACTTGCTTCTCAAAAACAGGTATACCAGACTACCAGTTATTTTTATTTTTTTATTTTTATAATCTTTCTTTTGAACTTCGGATGTTGCTCTACCGCCAGGATCCATAAGTTGTATGTATATGATTCTTAGTTATTCTCTCTTTCAAGAAGGCATTGCTGTCAAACATAAACCCCCGCTGCCCCAAAGATGCTCAAGAAACAGTCATATCTTCTGTTCGTGTTTTCAATGACTGTTATCGTCTGTAATAAAACAAACAAGGTGCTGGCTAAAAATATGGATATTACATGTTTTTTCAGATGGACGAAGCTGGTTGCTTGATCAATTGCATCTCTCTCCAAGGTAAACTAGCAAAGTTGGAAATTATGGGATCAAAGTCATTTCAGCTTCTTCAAAAGACATTGCATCCTGTTACCAGGTGAGTTATTGGGAGCAGAATTTGTTGCAAGGTATGGGTTAGATGTGTTAATAGCTTTTGACTGGCCGTGCAGTATTGCAGATAACTCTGGACAGTTACATAAATGTTCGCATATGGGTTCTGATGCCAAAACTTCTTTCAAGAAGATTTCCATTCTTGAAAATCAACATCATACTCCTTCTTCAATAACTTCTCTCACCGTTATGGATCCCCGTGCTTTGTCCGAGGAAAAGCTTGAACATGTTCCTAAAGCAGATTCTACTAGTAACTTGGGTAATATGAGAGAGGGTGAAAAACTAAGTGCCTCGGGTTGGATTCCAAGTGAGAATACCAAGTTACTTTCATCATCATTGTTAGAACCTGAAGAGGGTAGTGCTCTCTCTGACAGCATGGATTTGTGGGATGCCAGCAAAGGATTTCTCCCTCCGGTGGACGATAATGTTCTTTGCATCAGCAAACATCAGGAGAAGCTGGATTTCTTTTGCCTCAGCAACACTAATTTAGGAAAACGAAATGCTTCAATTGGGGGACAGTTTTGTAGATTTTGCCCTATTCTGCTTGCAAATGACAGTAACAAAAGGGGCTCCATCATAAGGTACTTTTTCTAGTTCTGTTTTGGCACTGTTTTTGGTCAAACTAACTTTCCCGGCACGTCTTTTTTAACTCTTTAAGTTTTGTTTAAGGTGTCTCTCTTTTGTTGCTTCTAAAGCATGCAGCAAAATAACAGTCTTACAAAGTTTGTTTGTGGTTGCCTATTCTTGTGTCGCAAGTGACGGAAGAATTTTTGCCTGATGGCTTGTTCGTAAAATTGTATGTCAGATGGTCAATCATACTCCCTTTGAGTTGGGTCAAGGTTTTCTGGGTCCCCCTAATCTCTGGTGGTGCTCATGCAATTGGTTTGACAGAGAAGCATTGGATTGCCCACGAAGTAAGTGGGTGCACCTTACTCTCCGTGACAATCACTTAAGTTGCTTGTATATTGCAGTATAAAACATCTTCATCTTGCAGGCTGGATTACCATATTTTCCTTCAGGTTTTCCTGATTGCAATGCATATTCTTCCTTTATGACAAATAAAGCAGCTGCTTCTGATGAAAAAGTGAAACTTCGTCCTCCGGCCATGAGAACAGTCAGGATTCCCATACCACCTCCATGGGAAACTGTCCGATGTAGTTTTGAGAAAGAATCAAGTAGAGTGGAAGATGCTGAAACTCTCTCCAAGGATCAGTGTTCTATAAACGTGGTCAATGAAAACTCATTCAAAAAGTCCGATTATCAAAGAAGTGACGTATTAGCCCTTGGTCATCATGGTTTTATGTCTGACGGGTTTGTAGCAAGGACATCAAATATTTTGAGACATTTTCTGGGCGAAATACGTGGAGATCATTTGCTTTTGTTCCCCGAATCTGATTTACCTGATTTGAAGAATAGTATTAACAAGTTCATGAAGGATGATGAAAGGCTTAGTCGGACCCCAAAGGGGGTCACCACCCTAACTAACAGTGGTGGAAGACTATGTTTCCTTAGAGTTATTCTGCATGCATACAAAGGTGGCGTCTTCGAAGAAGGAGCAGTTGTTTGTGCACCTCGTTACTCTGATATAAAGGAGTGGATATCCAGGTTTTCTTTCTATCAACTTCTTATGTTATGTCATAGCCTGTCCAGTTATGCATGTATAACCACTTCCAAAGTTGTTCCATTCATTTAATTAATACCTAGTTGCATGGAGACTCTTCTTTTTTTCTTGACTCGGCCAATTGTAGGATAAAATGGAGTGGGAGTGTCTTCCCAAGAGTTGCCTTTTCATGAGAAGCTTTTCTCTTCTACTTTTAAAAGTTCATGAATGAACTATTTCTATTTTGGGATTTGTTGAAAACTCCATGTTCATCTCCTCGAAAATTCATGGATTTAGTATTTGGTAATCTCTTTCTCAACCATTAAGTTCTCTTTTCCTTGACGTGGGGAGTATTTATTAAATGGTGGATTGGAAGTCCCAAAATCTTGCTTGTAAGATAGTAGATAATGTATGTCGTATGGTAGGTCTTACAATAGTCCTACTTCTCCATTGCTGCACGGGTAAACTGTCACGTTTTAGACTGCTTGAAACGGGTAAACAAACTTGCTTGAAACGATGCAGATTAAGCGATAACAGGGAAGAACTTCAAATACCGCAGTCTTCTGTGGGATTGTACTTTGAGCAGCAACCTTCTGGTAAATGGCAGCTCCAAATACCTGAGGACCCAATAGCCAAAGAATTGCATAGGTCGCCACTTGGTTTTGTCACTAGTGGAGTTGTTCGGGGAAGGTTAGTATGCTTTTGTTCTGATACATCTTGTATGGATTCACCTGCTGAAAGCACCAAAGTGGAACCGTGCAGGTCAATTGGAATTATGGGATTGTGGTGGAAATAAAATTACCATGCTTCCCAGCTTATCTTTCCTCTCCAATTTCTTCCTTCACTCCTTACCCTTTTTTGTTTTAAAGTATGTTTGTTATCCTTTTTGTTTGCCGCAGCAAGAAGCCCTCTGCAGAGGCTGTATGTGAGGCAACCTTGCTTGCTGGGCTTAGAGAGGAGCAGTGGAATGCAGTGCCAGTGAAGCAGAGGAGGAAAGAGATATATGTACTAGTTAGGAACCTGAGATCTACTGCATATAGACTTGCTCTTGCCACCATTGTGCTTGAGCAAAATGAAGAAGATTTGGAGTTCTTGTAATATGCGGTCTACCCCTGTAGCTTTTTTATGCTGTCGTGGAGCATGAAATGTTCAGGCAGAATATTGCAGATATATACTATAAATATGTTTATACATCTATACGTATGCATATGGAAGCTGTTTTTTTGTTCTGGAGAAATAGCAAATATAAGCTATTGGGTAGGTGGCTGTGTTATCTGTGTTTTTGCCAACTCAAACCAATGCAGGACGAGTGCACTTCCCCTGTTTGGGGTTGTGTATTTTGCTACTACTTGCTTGTGCAAAGAGTAAAACAGACAACCAAAAAGGTATTTCCCAACCTTTCCTATGAATACGTTGCTTAAGATTAGAAGAGCGGCGTTTCACTCCTTTGTGGTTCGAATTTTATTTATGGCTATTGAGGATGATCAAATTGGTCTGTGACTAAAAATGGTGTTTTCATTGTTAAATCTGCATATTTCTTTGCCTTATTTTAGAATTTTGGTATATCTTCAGGAAGATCCTTTCATTTGTGGGGAAAGGTTTGGGGATTCAAACTTCCTCCTAAATTTGCTTTGATGTTGTGGAAGGTTATCCTTGGTGCGTAGGAAGAGATACCTGTTGGCTGGGCATGCCCTTGCCACAAGGAAGGGGAAACCATTGAACTTTTTTTCTCTAGCACCGATGCCCGTCGCCTGTGGAGAGCTTCCACCTTGGGTCTTAATTTTGAAGTGGGGGACCCTGTGCTGTTTCTGGGCTGGTTTGCTCAATGGATTAGGATGCGCCTGATATCTCTGCCTTTTTGTATCCTCTTTGGTATTATGGTGTAGGATAAATCGTCTTGTGTATCAAGGTGTCTCCTTCTCAGTGGATGAGGTGTTGAGGGAGGTTCGCTGCTTATTTAGTTCCCTTTTGACGCGAGCTGAGTTTCCTATTGCTCAATCTGGAGGTTCCCTGCTCGGGAAAGGTGGCGGTCTAATCCTAGAACGTTTGGAGTTATTGCTCATGGCATCCCTAATTGCAGGGTGACTCGTATTGTGATAGATGGAGCATGGAGGAAAGACACACTTCGAGGGGCTGCGGGCTTGGTAATACAGTGTTCTCTGCATCAACTACCATGGTGGAAGCGTTGGCTGGGGTTATGGCTCTTCAATGGGCCAGTAGCAATTGGATTCACAATGTCGAGATCTTTTACTGATTTCTAGATGTTAACTCGAGAGCTCTTAGCCCCTTCTTTACCGGATGCATCGAACTGTTCTTGTTTAATTTACTTACAAAACCTTTGGAACTGTTTTGTATCTGCAGTAGCAAGGAAAGTGCCTAGGAGTGTGGTGGTTGGTTCTCATAAATCTAGGTGAATTTGTGGACTTATGAAATCTCTATAGTGGACCTATAACCAAATCTTCCTATTTTTAATGCATCACTTGTTGTACTCCAAAAATTTCCGAACTTGTCTTGGAAACAAAGGTAAATGTATACTTCATTTTTAATGTCTCACGCCACCGGTGCAAAATCTTGGAAACCAATTTCTGTCATTCACTAGCGTGAAGCTCGATTAAATATAGGACAAAGTTTTGTATAAACTAATCTCATAGGAGTTGACAACATATGTTTTGAATATGAGATTTTAGGACTCAGCAAATTTAGAAGTCTTGAGTCTTGATGACTGGGCAACCCCAAGGGCCCAAGGGCTTCTAGTGCAAAGTTGATAGATATGTGGGTGTATTTGTCATGTTCTAAAATAAAATTTCATACTTCATTTTACCAGCCATGTTCACGTCTTCCTTGCATTCTTTTGGCCTTAACTTAAAATTAAAATGAGAATTTTGTCTTTATTTGAATTTTTATTCGTATATGTTAGTTTTGCGCTAAATTTTTATCGGCTATTGATTCGTCTCGACGAGAGGAATCGAAAAAGTAAAATTTCTTTACTTTTAGTTAAGTATTTTGAAAAATAACCACTTTTTAGAGCAAAAAAAGTGGTTATTTCTCAAAATACTTGGGTAAAAGTAAATTTTTTTCACTTTTAACCCACAAAAAATTGATGCAAAACTAACAAATGCGAAAAAAATTCAAATAAAGACAAAATTTCTCATTTTAAGTTTAAGTTAAGGCCAAAAGAATGCACACTGTTGTCAATGTAATGAGATCCTATATTCCTATTTTTATGAGATCCTATATACCTAATTTTTATTAGACGGACCAGTTATTCTGGAGTCATAAGATGTAAATTAAACGGTTGAGTTTTTATCGTCCACCTCCCGTGTTGTTTAGATAAAGCCCCAAAAACTTAATCTGAATCATTCGTTGTTTTAGATTCAGACGAGAACAGCAACCTTGCAGTCTTGTACGAGTACAAAATTAAGTCTATCGGGCAAAGACTGCTTATTGATAGTGCCAAATAATTTTGATAGGCATCTTTTAAATTGGATTTGCTGTTCATGTGTCGAAGAAAACGTTATTTGCTACTGGGTTGGTGATGTTGGATTGCCTTGATGTTTTACAGGAATATATTATGCATAGGCTCGTTTGTTTGAGCCTAAAATGTTTCTCGGTAAAATATTTTTTTTTTATTTTTCGGTGTTTGGTTGTGTAAAAAATGATAAAAATATTTTATATATAGGTTCTGTTTTGTTTAGATGTAAAATGTTTTACAATGTAAAATGTTTTTTTAGAAAACAATTTTCAAACTTTTATTTTTCGGTGTTTGGTTGGCACTTGAAAAATATTTTTAAAAATTGACAAAAAAGTGTAGAGAGAGAGAAGGGGCTTAGATGGTGGAAAAATATGAGAATATTGGAATTGAACGTGGGTCATGACTGATAATCGATGAAACTCAATAGTGAGAATTGCAGTAAAAAACAACGGGTTCATTTCGGAAAATAACCCATGGAAGATTTAAGGGTAAGTCATTTTCATCCAATTAATGAAAACTATTTTACATGTAAATGTTTTCCATATTTTTTACACAATCAAACACCGAAAAATAAGTAAAATATTTTACGCCAAAACAAACAGAGCCGTAATACATTTTCCATTAATTTGATAAAAATGACTTAACCTTAAATTTTCTGTAAGTTATTCTCCGAAATGAACCCGTTGTCCTCTACTGCAATTCTCACTATTCAATTTCCTCAATTGTTAATCGTGACACACGTTCAATGCCAATATTATCAGATCTGTCTACCATTTAAACCTCTTCTCTCCCTATACTATTTTGTTAATTTCTACAAAAAATTTCAAATGTCAACCAAACATCGAAATATAAAAATTTGAAATTTATTTTCAGGTAATACATCGAAATAGATGGAGCCTAAGGTCTACAAAATAAACTATTCAGATTATTTTTTTAGAGGCCGAAAGGACACCCAGGCTCTAGAGCGAGTTGAGTTTTGTTCATCCTCTTTTAAAGAGAGTGAACAAAATTGCACTCCTCAGAGTATCTCTAACCCATACTCTATTCCTTCATTTTGGAGGAAAAACATTCTCCAACCTATCCTCTAAAACTCTCTTCCATTTGGGAGGATGAACTTTGATCCTTTAAATATAGAGGATGAAAGAAAAAATAGAGAATCTCCACCAAATATGTGTTGGAGTTAAAAAATAGAGTGTTGAATTGGAATTGGGATAAATAGTACAATTTTCTAAATTTACTTTTTAAATAAAATATATTAATTTGATCATCTCAAATGATGCTCAGCAGCCCCCCTGTGCAACAATCGACAAGTGGGAAACAGATACGACAGCGGCAACAAATTTAAATGGAACTGAAAAACGAATCTCGCCAACCGAACCCGGCTGTCTTCTCTCAGAGATTCACCTTCAGCCTTCAGGTATGTGCTCTACTGTTCGATCCAAAATCTTTGGATCAAATCCCATATCGTCACGCCTTTCTCTTGGGGTTTGGTTTTGGTCATTCTGATGTAGAAATAAAGTTCTGGGCTGATGGGTTTTGTTCAATTTTCTGTTTACCTTCTTTTTTTCCTCAGTACCCAAGCAAAGTTTCTTCTGTCTTCGCTATTTTTCTCTATCTCTGATCCTTAGTAGATTTGTAATCTATTGTGAAGAGGCAACTAGTTCAAAACTTCAAACTTACATTTGCCTCCAAATATCTTTTTCTTAATTATACGTATTCGTGAAGTTTATTAGATGTCAGATTGGGTTCAAATAGAGATTGCTATCTGTAATTTTATACTAGATGTCAAAGAACTTTTGGGTCCTCTTGAATTATGTTTATTGTGTAAATATTCAAGGACGGGTATTAAGTTAACGAAGTTAAGATTGGATCCAAAAACTGGGCATTAATGATCCCTATAATAAGAGTCTTCGGAACTCGATTTGGATCTTTGGGGTTAGAACATCACCAAAAGGCTCGGAAGGCCTGGTTGGGGGAAATAGCCAAACATGAGTTGTTTTCGCAACTCTAACGGACTCTCTAATTGTCCTTTTCACTGGCTAAATTTAACCAGCCAATGGAGGCTAGGTGAATTTGGTCGGCCAGTGGAAGGATGACACATTACAGCTATGTTAAGTTATTTGGAATGAATAGCCACGGAGAGTTGTGTTGGAACGACATCCATGTAAAGGTGGCCAGACAAAATACAAATTTTACTCTTTTATGTACTTTGGCTTGGCTTTTTCAGTGTTTGGAATGCTCTTATGGTCTGAAGTGCCTTATTGATGCACTTGTGTATGCTTGTGTTTAATTTCTCAATTTCCTAGTTTGTAGTTGGTTATACAAATTTGGATTTGAGTGCTGGATATCACTTCGATTGACAGGTTTTGTGTGCATCCCAGGATTTTATAGCAACAACTAGAGCTGAATTTTGGAAATCATGGCGAGAATCAAACCTCAAGCTCTTCTACAACAAAGCAAGAAGAAGAAGGGTCCTAGTCGTATCACTGTCACTACAGTTGTTTTATACATCTTAATTATTGCGGTGCTGTTTTTCGTGTTTGCCACTTACAGACATTGGACTCAAAGGTTTGTTTGAGTCTTCTTTGTTGAAGTGATACTTTGTTTATTCTGCTGAAGTGGATCGAGTGATTGGTATAACATTGTGGATTGGGATGCCACTTTTGTGTGTGTGTGTGTGTTGTTGTTGAGGACAATTTGAAGTTTTCAATAGTATCTGTTAGAAGATGGTGGGGATAGTTAAGCTAAAATTGAAGAAATTTGTTTGGATCCGTACCTGGATTATATGAGTTGGTGGATGATGGGTATCAGTTTACAACTATTCTGGAACTGTGAAGGTTTGAGAGTGATTTCTGAATTCGAAATTTTAGGAATATCCCAAATGTTGAATTAGTGAATCGAGAACTTTAATTCAAGCAGGTGCTTTCCAAAACTTTAGAATGCGTGTTGGAGTTGTACACATATTTAGTATGATATTAGAACAGATGGAAAATACCTTTAATTATGACCACAGAAAGAGGGCATTATGTGGCTTTAAACTTTTGCATGCTACCTTGTGTGTAGGTCAAGAATTCTAACAATGGATCCGTCATCAGTTCTTGAGGTATAGTTTTACCGGAGAACTTTGTTACTTGCTTTCTTGATAGTTTTAGCTTTCTTTATCATGAATTTGCACTGAAAGGAAGTTCGTAGATCGCTTATGGCTTCCTCTTTCATCACATTAGTTTGACAATTAAAGATTCATTCCCCCGGTTTATGCATTTGTTGATTATAAACCTTATTAATTTAAAGCAACCATCATCAATTCTACTTTGTTTTTATATATGTTTCACCATTTAAATGCTGCAGAGTGAAGATGATTTTGCAGATGAAAGGAACTCTGGTGTTGCCAGATATGCTGTAAGTTTCTTGATACACTGCTTAACTGTAAATGGATTTTACTTTTTTTTTTTTTGAAAGTTAATCCAAAGGATTGGTATTGATTTTAAACCAAATTCTGCTCTGGAGAAAACAGTTTGTTTATTGGTCAGTTAGACAGTGATAGAACCTCTAGATACAAAAATGTTGCAGTGAGCTACTATTTTGTCATATCTCTATTTCTTCAGTTGTTGTTTTGCCTGTATTGGGACATGCATGGATTTTTTGTTTTGGTGGGGGTTTTGATGTCTTCTCTCTTTGTTCTTCCTTATCATGCATTAATGTAATTTTTCCTTTTTAAACAGATTTTAAGTACCACAAAAGGCTCAATAACGGTCGAGTTATACAAGGAAGGTTCTGCCGGGGTGGTTGATGAGTTTATCAATCTATGGTGGGTAATTGACTGATCTCTGCTGTTAAATCCATTTTGTGGATTCGTATAAGCACTACTTAATTGGATGCCCTAGTTGATCGCTTTATACTTATTTGTCCTTAAGTTTCCTTGTACACATTTACTCATTTTGTTCTTAATACTAATAATAGCCCTTAACTGGGATAGGGGTTTGGTGTTTTATTTCTTTGTGATTCTCCAACATGTCATTGAGTAATTTGCTGTTATTGATTATTTGACCACGTAAGTTCAAATGATTTTTCAGTCAGAGGGGTTACTTCAAGGAGATGCCTTTTCGCCATATAGTTAAGAACTTTGTGATTCAAGGAAGTAGTTTTGATGGACCTGGATCTACAGAAAATTGGACTCTGAGAGGAAATCTTAACAGCCGACATGACACAAGGTTTGGCCCCCATGCGGTACAACTTGGAGTAACCTTTTTCTCCCTATAATGCTTATCGTTTCTAACCTGGCTATCGAATTCTGATTTTGGTCCAGCATGAAGCGTGAGACTTTTGTGCTTGGTACTTCAAAGGCAAAACATGACGAAGAGGGATGGGAACTTTTCATTACAACTGCACCAATCCCAGCAGATCTAAGTGAAAAACTGATTGTGTTTGGGCGGGTCATTAGGGGAGAGGACATTGTTCAGGTTGTAAGCTCTCCTCGCTTTCTCTCTCGGTCTCCTTCCCTTGCTTTCATGACCGATTATTAACATGTGGATGTTTTATGATCACATGGATGTTTTAGTTTGTATGCTTCGAGCATGAAGCATGCACTTTGGAATCATGGGTCTTGCGCATTATCCAACCCTTATGATGAATCTTTTTGGTTATTTCAGGAAGTGTAGTCGATGTGGATACGAGAGATTCAACCCAAAAAAGCTTCTTTGTTAACTGTAAACCTCTAATGATAGCTAATTTGAAAAAGGAGGTTAAAGCATGTATGGTACTATTTATAGTATCATTTATGGTGTATGTCATTCACGATGCTTTGTCACATATGCCACTCTTAAATGTTTCTTATGGTTACGAAAAAAAATTTATGCCGTGGAAATATTTTGACCTGGATTTAGAAATTTGCTTAATTGAACGAAATTTTTAGGAAAGGTGATAGATAGGTCATATGCATACTATCAAATGTGAGCTTTTCTTATTCTTCAAAGATGGCTAAAAATTAAACGACACGAGTATCTAGTTTGGATCAGGATGGATTGCTTATCTCATTCCTTACCTTTTCATATATAATTGACACAGTTGCCTATGAAGGTGCAGTAAAACTGGCTGAATTGTCATATTCAAGCCAGTTGGTATCTTTAATCTTTTCACATATTACAAATCAGGAGGAGTTAGAATGAATGCTAAGTTTGGGGAATATTTCATCCTTTCAGCTATCTAGATACACCATGTTTTTGTACTACATATTTTATATCAGCAAGATGTTTAGACTTTGCTTATCCAAAAGGAAAAAAAAAAGATGTTTTAGACTTAAGAATGTTCCTTATTCACGTTGAATTCATGACCTGCTGTGCACCAGGAAATAGAAGAGGTGGATACAGATGAACATTATCGACCTAAATCTCCAATAGGGATCACCAATGTCACCTTGAAACAGAAGGTCTAAATGGATGTGTTTTCA
This sequence comes from Rhododendron simsii, assembly GCA_014282245.1. Classification (NCBI taxonomy): domain Eukaryota; kingdom Viridiplantae; phylum Streptophyta; class Magnoliopsida; order Ericales; family Ericaceae; genus Rhododendron; species Rhododendron simsii. Next base: position 357,935 of record CM024965.1, read on the forward strand.
GTTTGGAGCTTCTTTCAATTGCATGGGTTCCCCAACTTTTATGACGAATTGCTCAAATCATCAAGCAAGCAAGAGGTATATGGTGGACCCAAGCATTTCTTGGCTTCTGTTGTAGGTATTGACATTGTTATATACTGTACTTAGGTTGCAGTCCTTACTAGTGATAGCAAGAAGTGCTTGTCAATTATGCTTTGTAATAGGGTTCTATCTTGAAACTTCGGTGATACAATTTGCCTTACACTGGACTTCAGACTTGGGATCATGGTTGTAGACGAAGTACGGTGATATGATACTATGTTGGGATACTGGTTTTTGCTTCTCTCCTCTCTTTAATTCCTTCTCTCTCACACAAAAGCGCACATGCCTCATTGTTCTTTTCTTTTGCCTTGTTGGGTTTTTACGGTCAAATTGCTCCCTTTATGTCAACTTATTTTGTTTTTCTTTGGATTAAAAATACTGTTCTCCTGTTCGTTAACAGGCTCAAATAACAACTCATTAAGTGCAACAGATGACAAATATTCAAAATGTAAATGCAATTTCCTCTTTAAAATGGGGAAAATAATATTTCTCACAAACAAGTTTAACATCAACAAAGTGATATTTCTGCTGAAAACAACTCCAACTTTCCACTGCTCCCAAAAGACTAAGAAATGGAGTCATCATTCGAGTATAACTGTTTGCGATGTCAAGTCATTAGGGCACACCCTTTCAAGCAAATTCTGTATCTCTGAGTTGATTTCAATACCATCCTCCTCCATCCTCCTGCGCATATCAGGCACTGGTTTGCCAGCAGCGATATAAATCTGAATCAAAGAATGGTAGAACTTGGAATCAAGATGGTTAACCATCTTCAACATCTGGCATAACTCTTCAGCGCCATCAACGTCTCTCTCTTCTTCAAAATACTTCAAAAATTTGTTGAGACTGACAGAGATTGGATGCCTTTCATTGTCCTTGACATCTGATATAGCTTCCTTCAAGCACTTCAAAGCAGGACCGACTTGATTTTGCTTCAAGAAAAACGCTATAAACATGTCCCAAGACCAAAAAAAAGGTCCCTTTGATCTCTTCATGGCCTCTTGGAGCACTGATTCAGCTGCCACCAACATGTCATTTTTCAGGTAAGCACCTATAGCAGCATTTGCTAACCTGATGTCATAGCTGGAGCAACTTGACTTCCATTCCTCAAAGCAACGCCTTAAACCATCAACATCATTAAGTTTGGCAAGAGCCTGAAGAAAAATAAGGTAACTCATATTGGGGATTGTCGGAAAATTGGTCTTCAGGGAATTCCAAACCCGAAGGACTTCACCTAAATTGGAGGTACCAGCATACAAACTAATCAGATAATGGTGTCCCAAACGATTAGCAGGTCCTATTTTTTCCTCCAACTTTATAAGGGTAGATTCAGCTTTCTCATGAAGTCCAGCCTTAACATAAACAGCAGCCAAATTACTATATGTCGTCCAATCGCATTCCTTTTCATTTCCATCCATCATCTCATTGAATACTCTTTCTACTCCCTCAATGTCATTTAAGCACGAGTAGCTCTGCATCAGGAGATTGAAAGAAAATGTGCTTGGTGGGATGTTCCTCTGTCTCATCTCCTCAATCAAGGGAGGCACTTTCTCAGGCTGGCCTAATCTCATGTAGAGTGACATAAGATTGTTATACGTCAAAGTATTAGAGGCAATGTTCATCTCATCCATCTTCTTAAAGAGAGCCAGTGCCTTATCTATCATTTTTTCATTGCAATAGCAGTTTAGTAGGGCGCCATATGTAAATTTGTTCTTCGCAGGTTTTGACAGGCTGCTGAAATAATTCTCAGCTGCAGCTATTCCCCTAACTTTTGACACAAGATCCAAGCGTATTGCATAATCACGGAATGTGAAGCTTGTGTCCCGCATCTCCATCCACTCAAATATCTGCATCAACCAAATCAAGAAACAGTCCAACAATCATTCAAAGAGTCATATAAGACCAGATTTGCATAAGCATCATTACTTTAACAGCTGAAATGCGCACTCAAGTAATATTGAGTGGATCTTACGCTAGATTCAAATTTAAATTCAGGTTCCATATACAGGTTCCATATACACAGCAGTTTCTAAACTTCAACAACCAAATACAAATCCAGAACCTAACTCAGGAAAAAGGGAAAATTCTGACACCATGTTGGACAATATCTTTGGTTGCTAACCCAAGGGGTTGCCTTATCCTGAGACTTGGTGGTTTGCTCCCTCCAAAGGATGCAAGTTTGATTCTCCTTGTCAACAACTCTTTGGGCCATCTCAACCCACGCATAAGCACGTATAACAGTGGTAGCTATGGGAGGGGGCCGAGGGTCTATTGGGAATGGTTCAAAGCACACGCAAGCTGATCCAGGACACCTGCATTACTAGTATATTCATAGTACATAAATACAATTTAGGTTGCTAGAAGTTGAAAAAACCTCATATAGTCTTATCAACTTTCAAAAATAAGAGAATCTCAATCTATTTGTCCACAGGGTGTTTTCTAGGCTAGAGTTGCTTCTGTTCTTTTGTTGTTAGGGTGGGAGCTTGTTCCTTCCATTTTCCCTTTTCTTGTTTGTATGCTTTGTTTCAGGGGTAGCTCCTCTGTTTGGTAATAAAATCTTAACTTACCCAAAAAAAAAAAACTTTCAAAAATAATTGCTCCGAATCATAGGTTTCTTGACGCACAAATGAAGTCAGTCTAACATCCAACATATTTAACATATCTTTCACCAGTTGCTCAACAACTAATTAGCATCTCCAACCCAATGACAAATCTCTAGAGGAAGCAACTTTTTGCCAATAATTTCAAGCTCCAACACTATGGCCTAAACAGAGCAATAATAAGTAATGACAAATTTTGGAGCGTATTTAGAAAAAAGTGGGGCGCAAAAATCATTTTCCAAAATATATTATTGCACACTACTAACGTCAATCAAAATTAAGCAGCAATGCGCAGTATACAAGAGGGAGAGAAAAACCTCGAGAGCATGGTGATATCGACCGTACTTGCGGAGTTCCTTGATGCATCGCTCGAGCTCGGGCTTCTTGGCGATTCTACCCTCCCTTGTATACTCATTTAATGCCTGCCCCGCTGTCCCTCCGCTTATTCCCAACGCTGATAACCTCTGGTAAAGCTGCCCTTGCTTCCCCCGATGATGCTTCACCGCCGCCGCCGCCTCCTCCACTGCCGTCGTACTAATCCATCTCGCTCGGCCGGAGAACACGCGACTAGTGTTCATTAACGATTTCTCTTCAGAAGAACGACTGTACCTTACAGTTGGGGTTTTGTTAGGGCTTTAACTCCTGGTTGATAAACGAGAAGACGGGATGATGTTTTGTCGAGGGATGTAATTTGGATGCTGTCATCTTCTTTAACGGCACTCCATTTTTTGTGTCTCTAGTGTCTCTATTACGTGATTTATTTTGTGAAAGAATAGAAATGCCATAAGAAAAAGATAGAGAAAAATAGAGTAGCAAAATATACCCTTTCTAAAAGCCCTTCGGTGGGAAATAGGGCCGTAAACAAACAGAGCAGCTCGCTAGCTTGGCTCAGTTCTGAGCTCGAGTTTTCAACTCGTTCGACAAAAACTCGGCACGTTAAGGGTGGCTCGACTCGATTAAAGAGGCTCGTTTAGTAAATGACTTAACTCAGCTCGTTAACACTTGAGCGAAGCTCGAGTCAATTTTTTGGCTCTCTTTTAGTAAACAAGTCAAACTATCGACTCGATTATAGCCCTAGTGAGAAAGTGTGAGATACTATGGTAAAATACATAATAAAGGAAAACGCTTTCTCACAGCATCTCCACTCCTTATCCAATTTTAAACTTCTCAAAGAGTGACAAAATCACTTCATTCTCTTAAAATCCCCCTGGTGGGAAAGTGTGAGATAAATAAAGGAGAGCCCTTTCTCATAGCATCTCCACTCCTTACCTAATTCAAAACTCAAACTCAAAATTTTAAGTAAAAATTCCCTGAATCACAACTCCACCCCTCATCCAAACCCATACCAAATTTGGTTCTTCAACAAATCTTCACCAAATCCTTCACGGCTGCTTTTGTGGTGGACCTGGTGGTGTATGCTGCTGGAAGTACCGTCTACGTCGCCGGAAGTGGGTTGTGCTCTTCATCATTGTCCAATACTCGACTTAAACCTGGCTTGTTGGTAACTCCGGCGACATTGAGCGACAGTTAGGGCTTCAAATTTGAGTCAAAGGCCAGATACTCTCATATCAAATCAAGTTTTGGATAAGGAGTGGAGATGCTCTCACCAAATCTCACGGTGAGATTGGATGAGGAGGAAAGGAGCCAATCAAAACATTTTATTTTTGTACTTTTCTCTTTATTTCTCATCAAAAATTCAATTTAAATGAATGATTTGAATAAAAAGGATATATATTTTTTCTTTTCTTATGAAATCGCTACATCTAAAGGGGTTAGAGTTAATTTTTAAACTTAGGAGATATTGGGGTCAATACACAACAAAAATATTACTAAGTAGAACTGATTCAAATGAGATCACAACCTTTTTTTTTCCTTTTTTCTAATGAAATTGCTCCATCCAAGGGAGTTAGAATTTTTTCGACGACAAAAATATTACTGCAATTAAAGTATTGTTCAAATTTAAATTCCTGCTTTCTTGTTTGTAGATGAGGCTGAATACGTAAAATACTAACCCTGGGCTGCGGGTGCATACTAGCACTACATAAACTTCGTCCATCTTTTGCAGACGATCTAAAACAGTGACGTGACTGACGTCAATGGTCTTGTGCCGTTTCTGTCGTCCTCTCCGTCAAAAGCGCACGTTAGGCCGACAATATACTAATATAAAAAGCATGCGCCCCTCAAAAAAGAAAACCCAATAAATAAAACTAAACAAAGAAAAGAAAAGAAAAGAAAGCCAATTTCAGACAACAGTGTAGAGTGAAGCGAACGTTTTCTCTCTCACCAAAGCGCCATAATTTCCTCTTTCTCTCCCTCCCTAAACAACAGGATTGAATTCTCACAGCTTGAAAATGGCGCTCGCCTCTCGAAATCCCCAATTCATACTAAATATTCTGACGATATCACGGCCTTTCGTTGCGCATTCAATGTCTGGTACAAATGGAAAAGGTGCATAGTGTTTCGGTTTTTCGGTTTTCAGGAAAAAAAAAAATCTTTCTTTTTCGTATACGGAGGGATCTGTGTGTCGGTGTGCTCGAATCTTTCAGATCTGGACGCTTCCTCTGAGCTGCATCGGCGATGTCGGTGCTCCCGATTTTCACTAAAGCATCTAGCGGCAGTGGTCAGTTCTTTCTTTTCTCATTACTTCAGACTTTTTTCTTGTCCTTGTAAATTAGGTTTCAATTTTGGTGTTGAGAGTTGCGGCGTGAGAATCTGCAAAATGCGGACCATGTGCTTGATTATATGTGATGGATAATCTGCTGTAATTTAGGAGTACGCTTAGGGTTACTGGTTAGGTTTTGGTTTCGGTAAATGATTCCTTTCGTAGTTTCCTTAAACCTAGACATTTTGCGGTTTATCTGGAGACAATATTTGAAGCAAGCACAAGAACTGGATCGAACTAACTCTTGCTACTGCTACGAACTACAAGCTACGAATGAAACAATTAAAGTGTTCATGATCGATAATTTTTTTAGTTTTTACTGACCTTTTTGGGCACCGGGAAGGGAAGTAAAATTATGAATCTCGAGTATTTCATTGTTTCGCCTACTAGAAAACGAGGACTCGCATAAAGTAAAGCAAACAAGATGAAATATGAGGTTAATGTTTATTGTAGGGAGTGGGAGACTTAGAAGCTATGAAGTTCAGGCCTCCAATGCCAAACAAAAGCAGATTAGTTAGATGATTCCTTTTTTTTTTTTTGTGGAAGATTTCTATTCAAGATGTTTTACCTCCACCAATTTATAAGTTTCAGACGAGAGTGATAGTTTTCTCCATATGCCTTATTGTTGGGGGTGTTTTGTATGTGTGCGGGTGTGATTTGGTTCCTCTTCTAGGCCTCTTGTTCTGATAAGAATGGATCTGGACCTTTCTCTTTGAGACCAACTTAACAGCAAGACAAACCATCGGCTAGTGCCACTATCCGTACTGTTAGTCTCAACTCAAGATAAGGACAGTACAGAGCTCTTTGGTGAACTGTAACGCCTTACCTTGCTTGGTTTTAGTTCTCTAGTTTATATAGAGAGACTTGACTTAGGCTCCAAGTAAGCTCGAGCAAGTTCGTGCCCCTCATGACGTCACAAATAACGCCTCTCAGTTTGATTGTTATGCATGACGCACTGAGTGCCACGTGGATGGACCCCACGTCGCCGAGCTGCTCCTCCCCGGTATCCATGCAGATCCTCTGTCTTCACCCATGTATGACCTAATTCGGCCCAGTCCAGCCCAGGTCTAGCTCCACAACACCACGGACCTGGACTTACACTCAGCAGGCCACACAACCATCCCTGTGTGCCAGCCTTGGTGTAGCTGAGTAGCTCTTTTGGCCCAATAACTCTGCTTGGGCTGTGCTTGTTCGGCTCGCTACAGGATGCTTTTACTACAGTCAAGTTCCCTTCCATTGTTGCTTGTATGGTTGCATACTCTTAGTATTTATTGATCTCTGTCTCATATGAATTGCAGGAGCATTAAACCAGGTCCAATGGCTGGTGCTGAAGCAGTTGCTTGTTTTGTGTTTTGTTTTATACCTCACCGGTGCCAATATACTCGATGCCCTATTGGAAGAAAGCTTAGTCTCACCCAAAACAGCTCCTTTAGCTGCACCTGCTATTCCTGGTCTTCCCCTGCCAGCCAGTCTGCCTATGTTCCATAAGCCAGGTCAGAATTGTTTTTTGCCTCATGGTGCTCGAAAGCTGATTCAAGCACCGTCTCAGCCTCCAAATTATGGCCACTTGACAACTTCCATTCACCCCCCATCAAGCTCACGTTTGTCGAAGCTGTCATTGAAGAAGAGAGTGCTTTCCAATGTCGAACTTGCACCTCCTGGTTTGTCTGATATTGGCCCATCACAATCTCATGCTGGAACAATTCCGGCCAGTTTAGCTCAGCCACCGCTATCTCCATACGCTTCCAGTAAGATATATGTTACTGCTTTTTGTCTTTTACTTGATGATCATTTTGTAGCCTTTTTTGTTTTGGCTAGAAATCAACTGGAAAAGTCTTAACAAAATTTTCCCTTGGTCAGTGGCTATTGCGAAATATAGGTAGGAAACTAGGAATCAACTTTTGTGAATGTCATTCTACTTTCCTGAACCCCTTGTTGTCCTTTCTTGTTATGTTGGTGCTTATGTGGGCATTCATTTCTAATTCTCTCAGATTGCTGTGGACTAGACATGGTCCTGAAACGAGGTAGCCGGGATTGCCAGTGCGTGTACCCAATAAAGCTCGACCTTCTCCTGATGAATGTCTCATCAAGCCCAAATTGGGAGCTTTTTCTAGAAAATTTTGCCTCTCAACTTGATTTGCAGGTTTCTCAGATTGAGTTGATCAATTTTTATTTGGTCGGTGTATCGGGACTTAATATTTCAATGGATATTACTCCTGATAGTGGAATAAGTTTCTCTTCTAGTGAAACTTCTGCTATAAACTCTTCACTCTTAACGCATAAAGTTCAACTGGACCCTTCTTTAGTGGGTGATTATGAACTTCTCAACCTGACCTGGTTTAAGCCCCTTGCTCCTTCTCAAGGTACGTATGACCTTTTTATATATTTGTAGGATCTCCCTCATAATCATACTTGTCCATTATGCTAACCCTTTCTAATTGTTGGATGACTCGAGGTACCTTTGTACTTGAGGTTTTTGTTGAGAAGTTGTAAATGTATAGAGGCTACAAATGTTCGTCTTAACATACAAAAGAGATTCTGGAAGGGGAATTATCCGAATAGATACTTCCCCCCCCCCCCCCCCCCCCCCCCCCACCTAATTCTGCTTGTATGTTGAAAAGTAAATTTGCTATTCCCCACAAGCTGTGGTTATGCAGTAGCTGTGTCTAGCACAAGTTGTATAAGGACTAAGTTTGCAAACTGAGCAGTGTATATCACCTTTCTTTTTGTTATATTTTCTCATGGGGCTTTCACCAAATTTCATTATTTATATACAGCTCCCCGTATTGCTACATCACCGGTACAAGCACCTCCCCACCTGCCCTCAACTCCGACATCATTTGTAGCTTCAAGCAAAGGGAAACAACCAAATTTGGTTCTTATAGTTGGGATTGGAGCTGGCATCCTGATCATTGGCATTGTTGCTGTTTTTATCATATGTTCCTGTTCTTCTCGTCAACGGAAGACAAAAGCATCTTCTACTAATGAGATTGGTATGTATAAATTTCAAAGTTTAGTTTCTTATTTATGTTATAAAATCTCTAGTGTCCCCCCCTCACTTAATATCTTTGGGTAGCGCCGTAGCGTTATTAATTATTCATGTATCAACAAACCATAGGGTAAACTGTCTCTCGTTAGATTATGTACGCACACCCACAAAGCGCATTTTGCAAGTAATGTGTCTTGATTGAATATTTTTCTTTCATGTTTTTTTTATAAAAAATTTTACATTGTTCTTTGTTAGCTTTTAGTTTTACCATTTTATCCCTGGATTTTTCTGGTCATTATTTTGAATGAAATTATTTTTCAGTTTTGAAAAATTGAACCTTGTCACCCTAGAAGGCATTGTGGGCAAGTGTTTTATGTAAATTTTTTCCAAGAAAATCACCCCATTTCTGGAAACTATTTTTGAATCATGTTATGATTTATGTAGTTTCTAGCTCATTGAAAGCAACTCAAAATGACTTTTGTAAAACTTTCTGCTGTTTGACATCCGAAAGTTCAAATCCTGGTAACTGGAAACAATACCAAACTGGCCCCTAGATCTAGATTTGCTTGTGCTAAAGATAATAATTCAAACGTAATTCTTCCCTGGAAGACCATGTACAAAATACAATCTAAGTGAAACGTGGAGTATATGACCCCTGCTTGTACAACACTTACGATTGTTCAGATACTAGCACAACATACTTGGTTCCTGTTCTTTGACATATGAAACAATTTCTCTTTAGGAATGCAATACCTTTCTTCACAAATGTCAATTTATGTCTTGATAAAAATGCCCATCAGCTTTAAAGGAGGCGTTAATATTGGCCATTACAATGTAACACAAGAAAAATTATATTGCTATATAGAATTGTAGCAGGTTTTCAATATGCAGGGGTTGCTTTCTTGATAATCCATATATCTTATGCGTCTTTCGGTGTCTCGTCTTTTCTTAGTTTCTCTCTTCTTATTTGTCTTAAACAGCAAAGTCAAGGCCTGTGGATGCAGTTCCAGCAGTGGGATCTCGTCGCCACCCTACTACCAGCACACGCTTTCTTGCATATGAAGAACTTAAAGAAGCAACAAATAACTTTGAACCTGCTAGTATACTCGGAGAGGGTGGGTTTGGCAGAGTTTTCAAAGGTGTCTTAAGCGATGGTACAGCTGTAGCAATAAAGAGGCTTACTAGTGGAGGGCAGCAAGGGGGTAAAGAGTTCCTCGTTGAGGTTGAGATGCTTAGTAGGTTGCATCACCGAAATCTGGTTAAACTTGTGGGTTATTATTGCAGTCGTGACTCCCCGCAAAACCTACTTTGTTATGAGCTTGTTCCAAATGGAAGTTTGGAGGCCTGGCTTCATGGTAATAAGTTGTTGCGTCAGAGACTCTTTTGTGGTATATTACTTCATTGTAGTGTGCTTTAAGTGAAGATTGAATAGCTGCTGTGAACTCTGCAAAAAGAGTAACTATAGTTTATGATACCTGATTGTTAATGTCCCCTAATTACGGTCTGATTTTGCTTCAGGTCCATTGGGATTGAATTGTCCTTTGGATTGGGATACTAGGATGAAGATTGCACTTGATGCTGCTAGAGGACTGGCATACCTGCACGAGGACTCCCAACCTTGTGTTATCCACAGAGATTTCAAGGCTTCCAATATATTGCTTGAGAACAACTTCCATGCTAAAGTTGCCGATTTTGGCCTTGCCAAACAAGCTCCCGAAGGCAGGGCAAATTTCCTGTCTACGCGTGTTATGGGCACATTCGGGTCAGTTCATTTCTCTTCCTCAACTTTGTCTTTCCCTCAAGGTAATTGGCGCTAAATGAGGATAAAACTAATTATAGGTACGTAGCCCCTGAGTATGCTATGACTGGACATCTACTAGTAAAAAGTGACGTCTACAGTTATGGGGTTGTCCTACTTGAGTTGCTGACCGGAAGGAAGCCGGTGGATATGTCCCAACCATCAGGACAGGAGAATCTTGTTACTTGGGTTAGTCATTCCTACATAAATGTTACATTCCTGTGTACTTTTTCTCTAATCAGTTCTGTGTTATCTGATATACATTGTTTAACTGTTTCAAGAGTTCATTAGAAAAAAAAAACCCTGAAACTGTTAAAAGTGGTGAAGAAGGTTTAAAGGATAAATCAGTTAAGGAAAAACTGAACCATTAGAAATCTGAGCAGTTGAGAATTTTAGCTTTAAAATACTGTTGCATCAAAAGAGGGGAACATCAAAATGGTGGTTCTCCCTTTATTATATAGGCACGGTTATGCTTTTTTTTTTTTTTAACGGCAAAACAAAATATTTTATTGAAAAGAAAAAGGATTACAAACCAAGCTCTTGATAGCAAGAAACCAACATAGAGAACCCATAGGCATGGTTATGCTAACATCTGCCCATCGGGAGTGGTTAAGGAACTAGTTACTAAACAAAAGAATGTAACACTGCAACATGCTTTTCATACACTAATACACATTGTCAAATTTCAATACACTTGCCACATGCAGCAATAGATTATCAGAACCGTAACCACCACCCACTGGACTGAGGTTAGAATTTTCCACCAGTATATTGGCATGATTGAAGAAATTGTGGATTTCAAACTATTTAAAAATAACACAACGGCAGTGTATTTGTTACAGACAAGGCCAATTCTAAGAGATAAAGATAGGCTAGAGGAACTAGCAGATCCAAGGCTTGGAGGGAAGTACCCAAAGGAAGATTTTGTACGGGTTTGCACAATAGCAGCAGCTTGTGTGGCCCCCGAGGCAAGCCAAAGGCCCACAATGGGAGAAGTGGTACAGTCACTTAAAATGGTGCAGCGCATCGTGGAGAATCAGGATTCCATGTTGAGTTCCTCCAATGCCACCCGGCCCAACCTTAGGCAATCGTCTACTACATTTGAGTCAGACGGGACATCCTCCATTTTCTCTTCTGGTCCTTACTCTGGTTTATTAAGTTCCTTTGATCATGATAACGTCTCTCGGACTGCTGTATTCTCTGAAGATCTTCATGAAGGACGATGAGGAGTTTTACAAGTTCATTGGAAATTATGTCCACAGTTTTGTGAGATTGAGGACTTCGCATTTGGATGATCCTGAGCTCGATTTGGTGGAAATGGAAAACAATTTCACAATGGCTGTAACCGATTGAGGCTGAAAAGGTGGGTAGATCTTCCATCATCCACAATGAAGAACCATTGTTCGGTTTTCCCCTAGGCGGCAGTCATTCTTCACATGGTGGATGAAGTGTGTGCATATATGCCAGGTAGCTTTGTCTTTTTTGGTTTTTTTCATTAGATTGACTTCGAAGGTTTTTGAATTATTTCCTTGTTTTATTTGATTCGTTCTATATTTTCCCTTTTCACTTGGGTTTCAATGTCTTTTGTGGTTCTTCCTATCTGAGAAATGTGAAGGAAAACTGTTGGAAACACAAACTGAACTTATTTGATGGAACCCCCAATGGTCCTGGGACACTGGCTGTGGTTGTAATGTTCCTTGGGACACAACGGTTCTGGGACAAGGATTGGTATGTAACATGCCAACAAAACGAGTAAGCAATTGTGCGAAAATCCATTCTTTCCATTATGGTGAAACCATTGTAACAGGAATTTCATTTGCATGTCAAAGTTTCCCTTTTCCTTAGACATATCATCCAAGATGGTTTGCGTTGTTTCAAAGAGCTAAAAAGAGGGAGTGTATGGATCTTGTTAATTTCATGCATCGCTAAGGTTCAGTTTCTTTCTTTCTGCTACTGAAATTCCAAGGGCAAATTACAGGAGGACATTTTGGGTTTGATGGATGAGGGATTGATAATCTAACATAGAACCTTAGCAAAGCGTACCAGTTCCTCTGTGCTTCATTCTGTTTCATTCTTCCTCCTTCCTTTCTTCTATTTTCCAGCACAGAAAGGTGGCTGGAACCCCTCGAAACTGTACTTGGCCAAATGGGGAAACTATTTCCTTTATATGTATTTCAATCAAGATGTTGACATGATACGCAAGAGACATATCTTAGTTGACCCGTGGCACTTGCAACTTTCCAATTACTAAGCTGGTGCCTAACCATGAAATTGAGAACAAAATGATACAAAAATCCAATTAGAGCCTGGCTCAAGCAGAGCTCGGTCAATTACGCATCGCCCTTGAAAAGAAACAGGACTAAAAAATGTAGTCCAAATATAATAAAAATTAAGAAAACAAAACAAAAAGACTGCGATAAAAAGGTAGGGTAAAAGAGGCCTGAGTGATCTCAAACAAGTAGGGACGTATGTAGGAGGCATGTAACGTAACGTGTCTCCACTTAAACACCCAGAAAATATATTAGTAATATTATATATTCAACATAAGTATGTAAGAGTTCAAATAAATACTTATTTTTTAAATTAAAAATAATGTAGTAAGAGGATGATCTGTTTCGTAAAGTAAAAAAAAATAAGTATTTAAAAAAAAAGAATCTTAGTGAAACGGGACATTAGCATATATGCTTGTATATATCTCAAAAAAAGGATTAATTTAACTCTTCAACCTTGTTGTATGGTTCAATTATAATTTTTGGCTTATAAATTGTTTGTCTTCTTGGAGCTTTTATTTCTTAATTTTCTTTTCTTTTGCCGTCATGGAGAAAAGAAAGTTACTCGTATAATACCACCATCATGATCATTGTCAAAAAAGACTTAACTACTCATTTGGTCCGTGTAGAATATACCAAGTTTCAATTTCATCCTTATATTTTTCTTCTTAAGTCAATGTTGCCCTTGCCGTCAACTTAGTAACAGAATCTGCATACGTGGCAAATGTTTACTGGTGTGAATCTTAAGTGGCATTGTGACTGTGATTGGATAAAACCTCACCCTCTCCTTCACGTGACTAGAAGACCCACTTATGGATATCTATGGATTCTTGTAAAAATCAAATGGGTAATCGTCGAATGTGAACCCCCTTCTTTGGTTTCTAAGAAAATTTTCGATCCCAAAGTACCAAACCAAATTGTAGTTCATTCCTACGGGCTACGAGTAGTCATATACGGCACGTTATTGAACACCACCATGGCACCACCATCACTTGTAGAACTAAATGTGAAAATGGTATAACCATAGACAGTGAAAGTCCACCTCTCAAATTATGAAATTCCTAACCACACAACGTGATTGTAATTTCAGTTTTGACCAATCTTAAGTCTTAACACTTAAAAGGTTCTTATATTGCTTCCTCTGGTTTTGCGATGGGTGACCACCACCACCTCCTCTTCTGCCATAGTTAGATACGAAAGTGAACTAGGTTGGAGTTTCAAAAAGAATTTTTTTGTTGATCATTTGAACATCATCAGTACAAAACCATCAATACCCTCCAACAAATCTACCTTCATTTGATTTTCACATGATATTAATAAGAGTGCAAACAAATTAACGGAAATTCAAGCAATTCAATGCAATCAATGAAACCCATTTTTGTTTCTCCACTGAATTTCCCAAATCACCACACAATAATAACTCCATGGAATCCAAATCATTATTGAGACAGGAAATTTGTGTAGAGAAAATTAACAAACATATATCATCATATCAGTAAATGGAATGAGGATGAGGATGAGGATGAGAGAGATTGACTCACACACACACGCACTCTCTATATATACATGGGGCCGGTTTTTCTCACACAAAAGTTGATAAAAATTTTGACAAGTTTTTTTGTGGAACCCATTTTGGAGTCTCACGCAAATGATTGGAGCTGTTTAATTTGTTTAAAACATATTTTTAAAGGTTCTCGTAAAAAATCAACTCATTCGGATATCTGTGAGTCCTTAATTGATTAATTCAGTTGGTTCCTGTCAAATTTTGTGAGGTAAAATTAAATGAATTAATCAAGCTCTTACCGATATTGAAATGTGTTGATTTTGTAGGAACTCTTAAAAACCTATTTTAAACAAATTGAACAGCTCTGATAACTTGCGTGAAACTCCAATTAGTTTTGTGTCAAAATTTGTGTGAGTGGGAGAGGTGTAAGGTTTAATTTTATCCTAGTCAGATTGCCAAATAGGAGTAAGATTTACTAACAGCAAACGTTAGCCACTCATGCAGTGTCCGTTATTAATTAACGGTAAGGACAAGATGGGTCTAAAAAGAACAAGTTAAGGACAAAATTGAAACAATTAAATCATCAAGGATGAAATTGAAATCTGGTATATTTTACAGGGACCATACAAGTTGATAAGCCTAAAAAAAATGGGGCCGGCTATTCGCAGCCACCTATTTTCTCTCATAACCCACTATATTTCGGTAAGTGGTTGTTGAAAATCATAAATAACATTTCGGTAAATAGCTGTTGAAAATAAGATTATATTTCGGTAACTACATGTCGAAAATATATTCAATTTTCGGTAGACAACTGCCAAACATGCATTTTCGGTAAATAGCTGTTGAAAAAAATATCATATTTCGGTAATTGAATGTTAAAAATGTATCTCAATTTCGGTAACTAATTGTCGAGTCTAATTGAAAATTTTTAACGGACTGTAGGAAAAAATACGCGACTGCGAATAGTCGGCCCCAAAAAAATAGATGTCAAATGCAATAAGAGTTGGTGTCTATTTTTAGCTATGTGGATCCGGCCCCGTATTGTAAAAAACAGGTTAGAAAGGGACTGTTCGTTTGAAAGTTTTCGCACGTGCATGATGCGGAATAAGAGCAAAAGGCGCTAACATAAGCGGAGGGGTTCACGTGCCTTAACCTGCGCACATAGTTGCAGCATAAACCGTGCGTAGAAGAGGAGGAAAATTAAAGGAAGAGGGGCGCGAAGAGAGAGAAAATCTAGACAGAGAAAGTTAAAGAGAGAGAGAGAGAGAGAGAGAGAGAGAGAGAGGAGGCGAGAGAGGAAGGGTGGGTTAGTCGAACTGAGTCGGGCGGCCGAGTCATCAACAAATCACAGGGCGTGTGTGTTGGGGAAATATAACGAAGAAAAAAATGGAGAAGATTACAACGAGGAGAGTCTCTCCTTTTTATCACTACTACTATACTTCTTCTAGTGACCCCCACAACTCCAACCCTAATCCTAATTACCCCCCCCTCCCTTTCTCTCTCTCCTCTATTTCCCACCGACCCTTTCTCCTTCTCTATACTTTCGTCTCTCTCTCATTATTCTCTCTCCTCTCTTCTCTTCCTCTGCCGTCCTCTTCTCTTTACCCTTATTCGTTTCGCAACGATCTTCCTCAACAAGGTATGCCTTTTATATGTATCTCCGTGTTTATGTATGGCCTGTTCATCTGCTGATTCGTTGTGGGTTTTCGTTTTTGGTGTATGAATTTTTAAGCTGGCTGTGTGTTTATGGGTGATGATCTAAGAATGTATTTCTCAAAAAGGGTATGTGGGTTTGTGTGGTTTCGTCTGGTATTAATTTTGATTTGAAGGGTATGATTCGTGGTCGATAGCGAATGTGGTTTAGTTTAGTTTTGATATGGTGCTTTCTTTGGTTTTCTTTACTCGTTGGAACTGAGAGGTTGATGTGAAAAAGCTTTTTTCTTCCTTGGGTTTCTGGATTGTATGATTTTATGAATAGTTTGTTGATGTCTTTCTAGTCTTCGAATTCATTGCCTACAGCAAAACGTTTAGGTTTATTCAAGGGGTTATTAATGGTAGATACAATTAATTAGCCTTTTTATCATCTGGATCTGCTTCATGTACTGGTTTTAAGTCACTTTGTTCTCAGTTTACCACATTGGTTTTTTCTGATGTTTTTGCAATTTGGTTTGGTTCTGTATCGATCAATTCACGAGATGCATCGATTAGTTTCATTTTGTCATTACAGGGGTAACGTTTGGGCAGTTGCTTATGATGATCTTTATTTTTTTTGTTATGATTAACTTTTCCCTCAACAATTTTAGGGGTAACGTTTGGGCAGTTGCTTATGATGGTCTTTATTTTTTTGTTATGATTAACTTTTCTCTCAACATTTGGGGTTTGATTATGATTCTCATCTCAGACGGTCATTATTGACCTTTTAAGTACTGAAGATTTGCTCAATAGATGCTTATTCGTTATTCCATATATCTGTTGCAGGAATTTCAAATTCAAACTTGCTCCAGCCTGTGGCTTTTGGCCTTTCCTTTCAGCAGCAGATACGCATTAGCATTGGAGGAATTGTGCTTTTAAGATCCTTTCCTCAATGGAAGAGTTTGGGGGCCCATGGTTTGAAGGTATAGGAAGCACTATTAGTAGAAAGAAGAGGAGTCACACTTTCCGACGGCCTAGACCTGAGTCAGTGCAGTTTCCTGAGACTCGTGACCCTTCTCCCTCATCATCAACACCGCCTTATGATGACTTAAGCAAGCTTTCCAGTGATGAGATTACAGGGGATGACACTAATTCTAGGAGGAAAGTGTTCAATCTTAATCAGTGTGCTTTGAGGGGTACTGCTGGTAGAGTAGGTGAATACCCTAATAAAAAGATTAAAGGTGATAGATCATCTAGTTTGTCGAATGGTGACGGAGATTTGGGAGGTGAAGCCATTTTTCTCCCTCATTCGAAAACGACGAGCAAGACAAAGGGCAGTTTGGAATTGCATTCCACCACTGAAGGTATTAATGGTGGAAGGAATGGTGAAAGTCAGAGTTCAGGGAACCCAAGAGTAAATGGACAAGGAGTCGGGAATGACAAGGTTAAAAAGGTTAAGCTTAAGGTTGGTGGAGTCACACGTACAATTCAAACAAACGTGAATACTCATGGTGCATCAAGTGGTGGGGCTTCTGCTAAAAGTTCTCGAACTTCAGATGCTCCTCGCTCACAGCGCAAGATAATTCTTCAGGTTTTAAACTTTGTTAATTATGTGCATAGTTGTGATAGTGTTTTAATAAGCTTAACTTCATGGTTTGGGATGACATATTGGCTAAATGCTTTTGATGAGGAGGTTTACATGCAAATAGTCTCAACTTGCATACCATGCCCATCCTAGTTTTTCCTTGGTCCTTTAGTTTCCTATTTATATCAATTACTAATATTCCATTAATACGGTAGAGCTATATATTAGCTTCAGCGCTTTTAGCAACCAATCAGCATGACTATTTATCCTTTGACAAAAAGAAGAAGTTACAGAGCATGGATACATGAATCACGTAATAAACTTGGTTGGCATACTTTTATTGACCGGGTTATGGATGCAATTAGTTGGCATAACAAAGTTTACACCTTGTGCTACTAATACAGCAAAGAAATCTTTTGTATTAAATGTGTTAATCAGTCCATTAAGTTTGTTGCTTCGTACATTTGGAATCTGTTGTTTCCTATTTTAACTATTTCCCATTTCAGGACAATTCTGACAATGACCATACTCTACCAAATAATAAGAGTGGTATGCGAGGAGTTCCCTGGAAGGATTTCACAAGAGGCAGTTCTGCTACTCGTGAGAAGGAGGATTCTTCAATGGGGAAGAATGCATCTGGAAACCAAGGTGAGAATTCAGAGCAAATTCGTAAGAGCAAGAGGGTGCCAAAGAGGCGTGTATTGGATGGGGCATTTGACGAAGAGGATGGAGATGATGAGATCAGATACCTAGAGAAACTGAAATTTTCTAAGGTCGCTGCAGTTAGTAAAGGTTTTGAGGAACACTCAAGGAAGAAACAACGAATTTCAAAGGTTTCTGAGAACACTAAACGTGATGCGGTTTCGGACGATTTTGTCCTTGCACGGTCAAGTATAGATGATAACAAGTCCAGATCAGAAAGAGGATCTGAGGACACAGATTATGAGGAGGAGGAAGTGGCGTCTGATGGTGGTGGGCCTGATGGTAAGAAGAAGAAGAAACCTAGGAATAACTCCATTGATTCACCTATTGAAGGTAAGAGGGAATTGGGCCTCACAACTCGCCAGCGGGCCCTTTTATCCAGCAAAGATGTTTCTGTATCCGGTGCCAGTGTAGTTGAGTTTCCCAACGGTCTACCACCTGCCCCTCCTCGAAGTTAGTATATATTGTGCTTCTTCTTCTTATTATTTTGGTATGTGTTGGATCTCTGTAACTATTTGTAAGAGGTTGTATAAACGTATATAATTTGTATCTGCAGAGCAAAAGGAGAAGCTTTCGGCAGTGGAGCAACAACTAAAGAAAGCTGAGGCGGCTGAAAGGCGTAGAATTCAAGTTGAGAAGGCAGCTCGGGAATCAGAGGTTTGCCTTTTGTTTGCTGTCTATTTTCCATTCGTCTTGCTTGGATGTTTTGTGGATCTTCTGAAGTGGAATTAACATGTATGATGGCTTTTCTGTAGGCTGAGGCAATAAAGAAAATACTAGGTCAGGATTCCAGTCGTAAGAAACGAGAAGATAAAATGAAGCAGCGCCGGGAAGAAATCGCACAGGTATTACGAAGCAAAGATGAAACTCTCTCCTCCAGATGTTGTGAATCTAATATTTAACTTTCGCGTTGATGTCATGTATGCAGGAGAAGGATGCCAATGCACTTAAACTTGCACCAAACACCATTAGATTGGTCATTGGCTCTACTGGGACTGTTGTTACATTCCCAAACGAAATGGGGTTGCCTAGCATTTTTGAACCCAAATCTCACAGGTGGGGATTTATTTTCTCGTCTCTTTTTTCTTCTCTTAACTTGGGGTCTATTTCTGTTGCTTTATTTAACTATGTTTGCATGCTAATTGTTTGCGATTATCTGGATTTTCAGTTATCCTCCTCCTCGTGAAAGATGTGCGGGCCCATCCTGTGCCAACCCTTACAAGTATAGAGATTCCAAGTCAAAACTTCCTCTTTGCAGTCTCCAGTGTTACAAGGCGATTCATGAGAAGATGCAGGCTGAAGCCACCAGCTAATGTTTGTATAGTCTCGTTGCCCCTGCCCTAGTGCAGGTAACCTGCACATTCATGTCACACATCTACAAGAGAGAGATGTCTAAGAAGACATTTTTATGTATGGCGAAGTACAGAGATATAGGAATTGAAACCAGTTACATACTCTTCTTCTTCTTGTTCTTCTTCTTCTTTTGGTGTGGTAATCCAGTTATTACATCTATATTCCACAGCTGGAACCTTCAATGTATGTTTTCCTATTCTTTGAATTTATTGCCCTGTGAATAATGGAATATAAACACCACCAAAGGGATTATCCTCAGGATGTAGATGTCAAGTATGGTTTTCATTCATAACAAAAGAAAGCAGCTTCGTGACAGCAACTGACTCAGATTTCCGATGGGCTTAATGGACTTTTGCTTCAAGATCCACACACACTGCATAGTTGTCCATAAAACAATGGATTCTTGCAGTGCTTGCTTAGACCATAATGGGGTATGGCTGCAATGTTCTAAAACGAAGTTTGGGTCGGGATTTGATCCGTGTTGAGCTGTATCTATGCATTGAGATGCAGCAACCCAAATATATCCGGATTTAAACCTCTTTCTGTCATTTTCTGTATTCGATCCTTGTGATCGAATAGCTAGTAAACAAATTTCAGTTTGATCGGAAAAAAAAAAAAAAGAACAGCTAGCAAACGAACTGAGTTGTCCCAGCAGTCCGGACTTTGAACTTTAAATGGTGACTCAATGATTAAATATTTCATTCTTTACTTTGGTTGAATTTCTAGGGTTAATTTAAGATGAGTGATCAACGTACGCTTCATGAAGTTAATAGAGGTAAAACTCCTACTAACCTCATTAGTAGTAAAATTGAAAAAAACGAATGATTCCTTTCTAGTATTTCTGTATTTCTTCATACCATGGAATGAAAAATTATAATTCTCGTTTTACAACCATGCTTCTAACGAAGCTTTTACTTAAATTTAAATTTGCGTATTGATATATTTCATCGTAAAGGAAGCTTTTACTTTTATTTTAATAAAAAATATGAGTAATTATATTTCCACGCTATTAGACCATCCCCAGCCCCTACTTTATGTTAAACTCAAAACTAGTAAAATTTCCTAAATCTCATTTTTGTCCGTCCCCCCCCCCCCCCCCCCCCCCCCCCCCCCCCCCCCCCCCCCCCCCCCCCCCCACAACTTTATGTTAAACTCAAAACTAGTAAAATTTCCTAAATCTCATTTTTGTCCACCACCACCCACCATCCCATCCCCCCCCCCCCCCCCCCCCCCCCCCCCCCCCCCCCCCCTCCCCTCCCGTTTTTTGGTTGATATGACTCATTTCTGTCCTTGACTCAAGCTCGGAGTATCAATTTGAGTAAAACTCAACTTTCTAACCAATTAAAGGAAGAGTAAAATTTGTTCTCAAAATTTTGAAGTTCATTTTCTCTCTCTTCGATTGAATTGTAGATGCTCTAAAGAGCAAGTACATCAATGGTTCATCGAAATGGCAGGTGAACCACCATTTTGTATTTGCCACCGAACTCCTTCAGTAGATTTTTGGGTTGACAAGTGGGTTCCCTCGCTGCCTTCTTTTTGCATTCAATCCACAAAGCCTCCATGGGTACCCAATAACAAAGTTGCTGATTTCATCAATCCCACCTCGGGAGAATGGAGAATTGCAAAGCTTAGACAAGTGTTATCAGAAGAAGAAATCCAAGCGGTGACTAATATTCCCATATCAAAACTCGGAGGAGCAGATGCGGTCATTTGGGGTCTTCACCCTAGTGGGAAGTATACAGTCAAGAGGGGTTATCACAAGGCTTGGTCTGACTACATTGTTTCTAAACCCGAGCGTCCTTCCACGTCAAATGTTCCCGGTCCTTCATTCTGGAATTTTTTGTGGAACCTCAAAATCCCTCCCAAATTGAAGCATTTTTGGTGGCGGGCCTGTCGTAACAAGTTGGCTACCAAGGAGAACCTGGTACAAAGAAAATGTGCAATCTCACCAATTTGTCAAAGATGTGGGAAAGCTATTGAATCAGGTGAGCATATCCTTTTTCTTTGCAAGTGGGCAAGGAAAGTATTTTTTGCTAGTCCTCTAGCTGGGGTTTTTTTCCCAAATGAGATTGGTTCTGTCTTGGCATGGTCTTTGAAATTAAAAGAAGAGATTGACAAAGGAAATCTGGAGCCTGATATTTTCTCTAAGACAGTCTTTTTGTGTTGGTTTATTTGGAAGGCCCGAAATGATCTTGTGTTCCAATCTTTGAAACAGTCCCCTGTTTCAATTGTGGCTCGTGCTATGGGAGCATGGGATGAATTTATTTCAGCTACTGAGACCATTTCTTCTACCCATCAATCGCGTCATTCTTCCCCACCCTTACCTTCTCTCCATTGGATTCCTCCAGCGGCTGGTTCTATGAAAATCAATTGTGATGCCTCTTGGTCCAAGGATCTCAAGAGGGGTTGGGGTGGAATTATTTTGAGAGATGATCGTGGTCATCTTGTCGATGGGAGAAGATTCAGGATATCAGCTAGTTCGGCTTTCCTTGCAGAGGCCTCTGTTCTTCGTGAAGCATGCCTTTTCGCCAAAGCCTTGAACCTCTCCTCTGTTTGCATTGAGAATGATAATGTTCAGCTTATTTCTCTAAGTGTTTCGGAACTTGTTCCTCCTTGGCAAGCTTTGGCAATTATTTCTGATATTCGTTTACTTGCTAGTGAACTGAGGCTTTCTTTTTGCTGGACTCCCCGGGAGGGAAACGAGGCTGCTCATTGGATTGCATCCTCTAAAGCCTCTAGCTTAGGACTAGATTGGGTGGTTTCTCCCCCCGCTATTTTGTTTTCCATTTTATGTAATGACGCTCTTGTTTATCAATGAAATTCTGTTCAAAAAAAAAAAATGGCAGGTGAACAGTGCAGAAATGTATTTTTGCTAACTTTTTTTTGACTTTCACACCGCACCAATGCTCTGTATATAATACTCTCCATCTATTAAAATATGACATTTATGATATTATGAAGTACAAGCAAGGATAGAAGGAAGGAGAGAGAGTGTGTCAGTTGTGGAAAACAATAATAAAGTAAACAGTACATAATGAACAGTGCTTAGTTATTTCTACCGAACCATTTTTTATGCGCCGCTATTCGCAGCCACGTATTTTCTCCCATACCCCGTTAAAAATTTTCAATTAGACTCGACAGCTAGTTACCGAAATTAAGATACATTTTCAATATTAAATTACCGAAATATGATATTATTTTTAATAGCTATTTACCGAAAATGCATGTTTGGCAGTTGTCTACCGAAAGTTGAATATATTTTCAACATGTAGTTACCGAAATATAATCTTATTTTCAATAGCTATTTACCAAAATGTTATTTATGATTTTCAACAACCACTTACCGAAATAGAGTGGGCTATGGGAGAAAATACGTAGCTGCGAATAGCCCGGCCCTTTATCTTTGCGTTTTGCTAAGAGTAAATTACACTAATCCCTCCTCAACTAACCCACATTTTCACTTAATCCCCTTAGACTACAAAATCTAACATTGTGCACCCTCTAACTATCCAGAGTTGACACTTAACACCCTTTTGTTAGGTCTCCGTAGGAAAAATACACGGCCGATCCGAGCCGTCCAAAATTTTTTTAAAAAAAAAACCGAGTGGGCTTTCGCAGGAATCAACGGCATCCGACGTGCGTAGGTGCTCGATCCAAACACCCCAAGAATTTAAATGGGGTGTTTGGATCGAGTACCTACGCACGTCGGATGCCGTTGATTCCCGCGGAAGCCCACTCGGTTTATTTTTTTTTTAAATTTTTGGACGGCTCGGATCGGCCGTCCGGTGGCCGGAGACGGCCATCGGTGCATTTTTCCTACGGAGACCTAACAAAAGGGTGTTAAGTGTCAACTCTAGATAGTTAGAGGGTGCATAATGTCGGATTTTGTAGTCTGAGGGGGTTAAATGAAAATGTGAGTTAGTTAGGGGGGGCTTAGTGTAATTTACTCTTTTGCTAATCTGCTGCACAGCCTGCACTGCTCTTTTTTGGCTCTACTTCTCTTCTTTACCTAAAACTTATGCATATATACCTACTCTGATGTTGATGCTCTTAAACTAGCACTGAACAAGACTCGCCATATTTATTGCTCAAAAAACACAACAGCCAGCAGCGCTTTGCCTTTGCCCTCAATCAGGAGACGCAGTGGCCGCAGTAGCTGCCATTGGTTTAAGCAAGGGCGATAGATAAGCTTGCGAGTAATCAATCGCATCGGGCAAAAATGGCGCATTCAGTGGTCTCCCCATCGCCGCCTGCTTCTCTTAGACTACTCAACCCTTGTTCGGTCTTCTCTTGCTCTAACCCTTGCTCCTTTCCAGATACCAAAACCCTTTCTCTCTCCTCCAACCCCAGGTACACTCTTTCCAACCATTTTAGTAGTAATACACTTAGTGATTCATCTTTAGTAGTATTGGACTTGGTTTCAAGTGCCTTTCGTTGCTTCGGAAAAGCTACGAAACGGACAGAGGATTTATTTACATTAAGTTCAGTAAAGGCTGCTTAGCATATATGGGAAAAGTACAAGAAACCGAAGCATGAATCTTTGTTGATCATTTCACATAAGAAACATTGATCTTCGAAGGTTTACAGCCCCTTCGGTTTGTGAGAAAGGGCATGACAAAGAAGGGGAGCCCTTTCAGTGAGATTTGGTGAAAAAGGGGAATGAGCCAACCAAAAAATTTACCATTTTGGTACTTTTTTCTCCATTACTCACCCCAAGTACTCGACCCAAATGAGTGAGTTGGCTAGAATCCTTTCTTTTCGTTTCTTATCAAATCCCTCAATCCAAAGGGGTTAAGGTTGTTTTTGAGCAGACAAATAGTCTACGATATGTTTAATTTAGGTTATTGGTGGTGATAACACTTCAATAACGGGTACTCTTTCAAACCCTTCTTTGTGTTCCCGTAAAATTGATTCTTTTCTATGCCTATGAAATATAAAGAAGTCGGAGAAACTTATTGGCTTCCTTTCGTTGGTTTTGGACTTTTCGGTTTATTGGGAAAGAGACGTACTGTACGAAAAGTTTAATCTGGATTTGTGGTAAGAACAATAAAGTTTCCTCACTACTCTTTTTTTGCTTGTATAGAATCCTTGGAGAAATAGAAGAAACCAAATCTTGAATGAGTTGAATCTTTTGCAATTCGCCTTCCCTTGGAAATGCATTTCTTTCAACTTTTTTCTATTGTTTTGGAAAAGATTTGGGTATGACATATAGAAAACAGTGACATTTGCCTATGTAATTTAACCCATGGCAGTGTGGGCGGGGCAGAACTGTAGATAGACCCAACCTTTGGCAATATATGCACAAAGTGGCTGTTGTCGATAAGTTTTGGCACTGGAATAGTGGCTCCACTATAATGTTTGATAGGCTTCATTGGGGTTTGCGATAAACCCCGCCCAACCCCCACCCCCCAATTGTTGTTTCTGTTTTTCTGTTATTTTCATGGATTTCTCTCCAAATGATGGAGCATAGGGATTTAATAATCTAATAGGCAAGAAATATTGGATTCAAAGGTTTTCTTTCTCATGCTATGTTCTTGGTAATTCTTAGCCAAAGTTTGTCTTCACATCCGGGTTGACTGCTAATTGAGCCCTTTTAAGTTGCAGACAAAACCTCATTGAATATCAACGGAATGCTCGTAATTCTTCAGTGAAGGCCATATCATCTGATGGCTTTGGCAAGAAGGAGAGGAGTTCACGGAATGGTATTTGGTCCATTAGGTAGTGTTTTAACTGACATTTCTCTTTGACTATCGTTTGTGTACTTCCCGTTTGAAAACCTTTTGTTGCATAGGGATGATTTGCATACCCCATCTTCACCATACTTTCCAGTTCATGCGCAATGGGAAGGAGCCGAAGGACCGCCGCTTATGTTGCAAGAGCGTTTTTTCAGTGTTATCAGTCAGCTTTTTGAGCATGTAAGAATGAGTTTTTTTTTTTTTTGCATTTTGTTTGAACTGTTGAACTATTGGTTGGTGGTATCTATTTGTGTAACTCTGGTGTTTGATTGAATCGAAAGAGGATAATACGTTGTGGCGGAGAAGTTGAAGATTACATGGCAAATATGATAGTTGCTCAGCTTCTCTATCTTGATGCTGTCGATCCTAAAAAGGTCTGTATTTTGTCATTTCTTTTCTTGGAAGTTTTTGTGAAGCTAATATCGTTCATTGCAGATGAGCTAGTTTCGGTCCAATCTCCGTTAAGCTGTCCCGGTTTCGGTCTCTTTAAAATCCCGACAAGTCACTGCTGGTCTAAAATATTATAACATGATGGTTTCGTGGAGAAAAATCCTGAACTCCGAAAATCGTGCCCTGGAGCTATTTCGACTACATTTTCTAACAAATGTCATGGAACATTGCCATCGTTGCAGGTTGCGTCTGACCACCAACGGTCCTTAGTTAGCACATTTAGGACATAGTCTTATGAGCTTAGCCTTCTTATCAGATAGTCTCAGATTTTGCTCGGGTGTTTTTGGACTGCACCAATTAGTCTGTACACCCTGTGTGGTAACATTTATTTTCAAATCTTCCGAGTTATACTAATCACGCATTTGACCTTTAATCAGTCTATTAAGGGTCGGAATATTACACCATTTGGATGAGAAATGTAGTTTCTATTGTGAATTATGACGATCACTTGCAATCAAACAATAAACGACATAAAGGACAGACAAAAGCTATGAAGGAATCTTTTCTACCGTGTCCATTGCCACCATTCATGAATTGTTTGGGGAAGTTGAAGCTTTATTCTGTCTCTTTCTCCAATATCTTATTGTTGGATAATACATGTATTGTACACTGACTTTGAGTTTCCTCTGTTTGCTTTTGAGCTTCATATATAATATTCTCTTTTTTGTAGAACTCGTAATTATGTTGACCTTGCAGATATGCACATTGTAAATGATGCACTTGTAGCTGATAAAGCAATTTTTGTGAACAGGATATTGTCATGTATGTGAATTCTCCTGGAGGATCAGTTACTGCTGGTAGTATATGCTTTATTTTTTTTAGTAATTTACCCTTGTAATTTATTGTTCATTCACGATGCCCGCTCATTATGTTGATCTTATTATTTTGAATCCCTTAGGTATGGCTATTTATGACACGATGAGGCATATACGACCTGATGTTTCCACTGTATGTGTTGGACTAGCTGCTAGGTAATTTGCTGATCAAGTTTCTTTTGATCTCGTCCGCCATGCATGCCTTTTATTGTCTTCTAAAGCGGATAATGATTGATTGGTTTATGGATAGAGTTTTCTCACCAACATATATTCTGCTCCTTGCTTTAGTTGCAACATAACTGTTATCTTTTAGTGATGGAAACTATTTTTTTTCCTGGTGAACAGCATGGGAGCTTTTATTCTTAGCGCTGGTACCAAAGGTGTGCTTGTCTTTCAATTTCGGTGATTTTTATAACCATTGTGCAGTTTTACTTCCTGAATGTACTGACATGTTTCTTTTTCTCTCTGGAAACCAAAGGAAAAAGGTTTAGCCTGCCAATGTCGAGGATAATGATCCATCAGCCTATGGGTGAAATTGAAGATGGTGATTTAGAAAGTATGGAGATCCAGGTATCTCTCCCATTTCTTGACTTTTTCTGTTCTTCTCTGTTCGTTACACTTTGGCTTTTATGTAATTCCATTTCTGGTCTTGGTGTTTTTGTCTTAGTTGATGAAATTAATAGGGGAATTGTAAAAAGGTAATTAACGTCAAAATAGAAATTTACTTGAAGCAGTAGAGTCAATTGGGCTAATATTAAGAGAAAATAACTTTAACCTCTTGTGGTTTGGTCAATGCCTTTCTCAGAAAAGGAAAAAGATGTTTGCTTGATGCGCTAAAAACACCACTAGCACCTAAATATAAGCACCTGGCTCCAAATGTTTTCTGGACTACTATGAGAGCCAAATTTCCCTCTAACTTAAACCATTTGTGCTTTGCAAATGTGTTTTTGAAAAGTGATTTCCCACCCGATAATTAGCATGCTGACTGTTCAAACATGTAAGAAACAGTTGCTGCACCAGTGTAGCAGCATCTCGAGTGATGGGTGAAAAGTGATTTTGAAGAAATTATTTTCTTTGCTATTTCTCTATAGACAAATAGCTATTTTGTCCATGGCTTCTCAAAAACTAGTGTCTTTCCCTATTTCACACCGAGCAGAGCCAAGCATCTTATGAAAGCTCATGCATTGTCGATTACAGATGTATAGATGCTATATATGCAGGGGAAGGCTTGGCTTCTTTTCATAGAATGTAATGAATCCATCAAACATGAATCTTCTCGAGAAAATTCAAGAAAACTGCAATGGCCGCCCTCCCTAGTCTAAATCTCTTAATACGTGTCCAACTCAGAGATGTTTGGCAAAGCTCTAGAGGCGCCCAAATGTGTAAACTAAGCACATCTTATTTATACAGTGTCTCTTAATTTTCCTACATGCTACCGGCATAACGATGTATCCTGAACGCATCCTTGTTCTAACTTTTAAATGTCATATGTCTGTGTGTTTGTTTCACGTACTGTATGTATCCTGCTTCTTAGCATACATGTATATACAACTTTGGTGCAAATATGATTGCAGTACAAAGGTTATAAAGTTGTAGCAATGGGATCCAAGCTGACCCATTCTATTGGTACTAATTGTAAATAGTTTCAGGGAATAGCCCCTTGAGTTATATCTGGGTGTAGGTCTTGCAATAAAGCTCTCACTGAATGCCCAGCTGACAGCTCCCTTCATACTTCGATTACAAATTAATTTTGACAAATGGTGTAGTTCAGTTGTCATGATAGTTTCGCCGGAGTTGGGCAGAGTTGTTTCAAAGTTCGAGTGATTTGATTTTTTAACTGAGTCTTATTCCTGCTGTTGATTTTTTAACCCACAACCGTGTAACAGTTATTGGTGCTTTAGAGCAAAATCATGAGTCACGTGCTATTGTTGATGTGTGGGATGCTACTTTAGTAATACCAAAAGAATTAGCAGAGGACTGAAAGGTTGAATACTACTGGATACCAGGGTTTAATACCTCTCTTAAAGGATCGATTCTTTGTAAGGAAGGAGAGTTTGGAGAAAATGGTTAATCTGTTGCATCAAAGTAGGTGGGTTCAAGTGTAGTTCCAACGTCACTGTACCGGGCAAAATGTTTTTTTTTTTTTTTTTTAAATTTATTTTATCTCGGGAGAATGTTGGACAACGAAGAAACAAGACAGTAGGCTGTACAGATCATGAGGGATATGACTTCACTGAAAAAGATTCATTATTCGGAAGCACAAAGATACGCTTAAGCCTTCCTCTTGCATATTAGTAGCAAATATCAAGTTTCAGCTTAATTAAGCTACTATTATAAGCTACACAAAACAGGGCCTTGTGTGTATGTTTGAATATTGGCATTGGGTTTTTTACATCTTGGAATTACCAAATCCGCTGCTTATGTATCTAGTTCTTTGGAAAGTTGGTGACATCCATTGTTTACATACTAAATGCAATGGATGTCATCCGTTGCATATATACTCGATGGTTGGGGAAATGGATGACTCATGGTACCGAAACAAAGTATAGAAAACTAGGGGGAAAAAAAACAGATCATTGTATTCGGGAAATATTATTCTGGTGACTCTAATTGTAGGATCTATTTTGTTATATTGTGTGATTCTGATTACTTGTAATTGTATGTAGTGGGCTGAAATTTTACATCACAAGGCAAATTTGTCCGGGTATCTGGCTTATCATACTGGCCAAAGCTACGAGAAGGTCACTGAGGACACAAACCGTGATTTCTTTATGAGTGCTGAAGAAGCCCGAGATTATGGGCTTATAGATGGAGTTATCACGAATCCTAATGATCTGCTCTCTCTGGGAGCTGCTGCAAATCTATAGACAAAATCTTGGGTGTGTGAACCTCCCTTGTAGTTACTGTTGCATCAAATGGCATAATAGTATGAGAAAATTGTTGGAGTTCCATGGGATTATCATGGTATTTGTAACAGGTTTGTACTGATCATAATTGTATGCACCTTCGATCAGTGCATGGAAATGAGCTTTTGGAGTTCTGTATCCAAAATTCCTAACTTATCTTGAGATAAAGCGACTAAAGTTTGACTTGGTGTGAGCTCTCTCTCTCTCTCTCTCTCTCAAACACAGACACAACTTTAAGATATGGAGTTCGAAATTTTGTTGGGGTCCAGTGAGACCCACATAATAATTAGCATGCCCAGATTCTTGATGAAGGAAGACAGAAAACAGAAAACATCATACAGTGGGAGCCAAAAATGGACCACATTGTTTATCACTTAAATTGGCCAATAACCCCAGTCATGGAACACGCTACAGCTTCACTTGGCGAAAGAGGCGACATTTAGGTGCCAACAATTGTACGCATACTTTCCTTTCAATCGCAATGCGGGAGCTGTGGGATTTACTATTAAGAGGGAGAAGTCATCTTGGTAAGTAATAGATGGTATTATGTTGTGTATGTGGCCGGACACCTGAGTTATCATAGAAGTAAATAGTAGTATTCCATTATGTTTGCAATTCCACGTAAGGAAAGCCAACTTGCATTGCGAGTTGTGACATGAAATAGAAAACTCACCGTAGAAAGTGAGGGTTGTTTGGAACCTTTTGTAAAAATATTCTCATTGATTCCTTGAGAAAATGACTTGATGTTGTAGATCTTTCGGCATTATGTAGAGGGAAATGATTTTGCACTCCACGCTTTTATAATTGCATTTTCAAAATTTATCTTTTAGTACTTATGTTGTGTGTAATTGAAGTACTAAAAGTCAAAATTTGGATTGCATTAAAAGAGTATATCCCCAGCCTACATGTAAATATATCCCCTCCCCACCAAATCAACCACTCCGAAAGAAAGAGAGAAAAAAGAAATCTCATCTCACAAACATCTTTTGAGCACCTACCTTGTGATTCTCGTGCCTCTCTCTCTCTCTCTCTCTCTCTCTCTCTCTCTCTAAAGGGTTCTGATCATGCCTAAGCATGGCAAACCATTCCTCCAACCAAAAACAGAAAAAAGGTATAGAAAACTTCTTTAGTCCAACTACTACCTTGGGGCCCGTTTGTGTTTTCATTGCTTATTGTCTTATAATCAATGCAATTGTTGAGGAGGAGTGATATAATAACGATAATATCAAGAGTATGGATGCACCAAAATTAATCCTACAGTACGGAGTTCTAGAGGACTTAGATTTCTGGGATAACGTGAAATACGATACCTAGGACGGAGCTCGGTCAGTCAAGTAACGAGGAATGCTAGGAGTTTCCGTCCCTGCAATTGAAATTAAAATTCATATAGCCAATCCTAATTAGCCGTGACTTTAACTCGGGTCGATTTGATTGGTTTGTTTTTATTTGCTTATTTTGTATGTGAATTAGGGATGATGCTATGGTGTCCCCGGACATTTCGGGGACACCGTAATTTTTGGCATAACTTTGCCATTAGGAGCATAACTAAAATCAATTACAAGCATAACAGAACCCAAACAAGGCATAACCAAGGAATATCCAAAAAACCAACCAACGCGTAACTAAACCCAACCAAGGCATGACAAAGAAGTTATGCCTTGCTATAGTTTTGGTTATGCCTTGCTATGGTTCTGTTATGCTTGTAATGGTTTTTGATTATATTCATAATGGTTTTGTTATGCCAAAAGTTACGGTATCTCCAAAATGACCGGAGACACCGAAGTCATTCCCGTGAAGTAGATATGTACCTAAATCATCTATACACGTGTCTACCGTCTATGTTCAGACACACACACACACTCACAAAAAGGAAAAATAATTTTGGCATTTCACATTTAACCATTGACACTCTACTTTTTATCTTTATCTTATGTGAAATTACATAAGATAAAAGATAAAAAATAAAGTGTCAATGACTAAAGGTGGTAAGATAAAGATAAAAAGTAGAGTGTCAATGGCTAAAAGTAAAGTGCCACAATCAACTTAAAAAAAAAAAACACAAATTAGACAATAAGCAATGGAGAACCTGAGTGGAGGTGTATTGATGGTGATGCAGAAACTTTATGGCTCCCAAAAATTTTTAGAAAGCAGCAAAATAAAGCTCTAAATAACCACATCAATGTTGTTCAAAACAATGACCACATCAAAAGCAAAACCCATAAAGGAGAGGGCCAATTTAAGGAGCTACCACTAATGGGTATAAATTTTATATGCACAAAAATAAGTACACATTTCTCTAAGCAACAGACAAGGATCAGGAAGGGTAGACCAGAATCCTATCATCAAAGAAATTGCTAGTCCTGAGGAAACTGCTCGTGAAAGATGAAGAAGAAGAGGAGGAGGAAGGTAGTTCTTCCAGCTCATCATAAAAGTCATGATCATTTTCTTCTGATTTAAGCTGATCTGATGAGAAGCTCAACAGAGGAGGAAAACTGATGAGTGGCTCTTCCTCAAGTAGAACAGTACTAATTGGCTCTTGATGGTCATCAAAAGGATTCTCCCTTTTGCCCATTATTATAATGTCTTGGGAATTGTTGAATGGAGACTGAGAGTAGTGGAAATGATCTTCATTTGCATCTTCTTCTTGACTGTCCTGGGGGGGTTCCTGCTCCTTTTCTGCTGGTGGTGGTGGTGGTGGTTGTTGTTGCTGCTCTTCTTCTTCTTCTTCTTCTTCTTCTTCTTCTTTGGGGGTTGTGGGTTGATGATCTTTAGTTGGTTGGTTTTGGGGTTTTTCGGTAGTGGGAATTGGATCAGGACCTGGGTGATTGTGGGTGGAGGTGTAAGTGATGATTAGCATAGAAGCATCTGTTCTGCATCTTTCTACTTGTTTTTTAGCTGAACAACCTTTTGATGTGCTGCATCTGTAGTAACCCCTGCACCAGTCATTGCAACAACACTAGTTTGTGGAAGCTTTTAATTAAGAACAAAGTAAAATTAAAATGAAGTGGAGAAGCTAATTAATGTATTTCTTCATTCCTAGTTTTTCCTTAATTTCCATTCAATGGGATTTATTTGAATCAAACATTACTACTTAGGAACTAGATCCAAAAGGCTTGTGCTATTAGAAGGAAGAGGGAAAATATATTGAAGCTAATTTAGAAGAATCAAGCAATAATTAGTACAATTTGGCTATGCTTTTAATTAGTTTGCTTGGAATTAACGAAAACAAGGGTAGAGAAAGGGAAATCTTAAGATTTTCTTCCCTAATTTGGTTTAAGAAGAAAAAGAAGAGAAATTTTAGAAAATATAAACTGTGAAATTTTCTTCACATTTTTCACAAACTTTCCTTCCTAACTATTTTCTCTCTTCTTCCTCTTATTTTTCCCCAAGTTCCAAGCAGGCCTTTACTCTGTGTGCATGTGTGTGCGTGCGTGCGTGCGTGTGTGTGTGTGTGTGTGAGAGAGAGAGAGAGAGAGAGAGAGAGAGAGAGAGAGAGAGAGAGAGAGACCTGGGATAAGGAGAACCTTTGATGGGTTTTTGGCCATATTTCCTCCAAGACCAACAATCAGAAGGTGGCCCTTCACTCCTCTGCTTCCCCTGCTGATCATTCCCTTCTATCTTCACCCTCACCACCGTCTTCTCAACCACCTTCCTATTAATTCATATGGAAATTACAAACCAAAAATACTTCACATATTTTCCAAACTTAAAATCTCTCTCAATTTGACTTGCACAAAATCTTTAAGAAAACAGAAAACCACTTGCCTTCTTTTGGATGCCTGCGTTTCTGCTTCAAGTTCTTTTCTTTCCTCTGGCGTTGAGTCCAGTCCTTCAGAGAGAGAACCATCCATAACAGATGAACTCATTACCTTGAACAATCTAAAAAAAGCTTATGTCTGGGTTTCAAAGGAGTAGATGAAGTTGCAGAGGCTGGGCATTAAAAGAAAGAAGCTTTAATTGATTAGGAGAGAGAAGAGAGAGAGATACTGATGAGAAAGGATAACAAAGAGAGGACAAACCCACAAGTTGCTTTCTCTCTTTGCTTTCATTCATTAAATATTGCGCTACACTCTACATACATTTCACCAGCCCCCACTCTTATAATTAAATCCAAAGCTGTCCTTTGCACATTTTTGTTACATGCATGTACAGATATTTCCACGTTAGCAATACAACGGTTATATATACTAGTACAACAGTCGTATTAGTATCACGCGTGCACAAGTAATGTCACGAACACATCTTTGAAACACAATTCGATCTGGACATTCCTGCATCGGGAGCCATTAGATTTACATGGGCCCATGCACATCAAACGACTTCTGATATGGTTATATCGGAAATTGTATTTCTAGAAATTTGGATGATTGGATCACATACAATTAGGATTATAAAATAGTGGGGGATTATAATGAGGTGTTTATTCGGAGCTGTGTCAGATGCATGTGTTCAGAATTATATTTTAAATTTGTGTTTTTAACATTGCTCTTATGCAAAAGTTGACAGAATTGAAACGGGTAGTTTTTGTTTTTTGGGAGAGTGCGGGATAGGCACGGGCAATTCTTGTAGGTTGCTTAAGTGTCATTGTTATGCGCAAGGAGTGGTATTTGTTTTCCATAGCTGGACAAGTGTTTCTATTGGCTGGCCGGCGAGTGGTCCCTCTGTGTGTCCGCCACAATGAATGATTGCCCCTAGGATTGGGGTGCTCATACCAACTCTCAACCCCCTCTCAACCAAATCCACATATATTCAACAACTTCCAAATATAAAAAGGTCCTATATATGCCACATTTGTATTACTCATAACTCTTTTCGTTTCCAAAATATTTGTCCGACTTATAAAGTGAGAATTTAAAAAATAATTTTTTTTTATAAATTAAAAGAACTTATTTATATCTAGTAAAATATTGAAAATATTTTGGTTTTTTCTTACAGAAAACAATTTACTTTTACTCTCTCGATTGAAGGTTGGATAAACATTTTGTGACAGAGAAAGATGGATTACATGTTACTCCGTTTGATTACTGGATTTGGTGCGGATGACATGTCATCTGATAAGTGAACGTTAACTTTAAATACTTTAAGGTAGATGGGCTCAATTTAGTAGGGGCAAATTTATTACTCCTTCCTTTGGATATGCAACTCACGAGTAATTATTCAAAAGCTAGGACCACCGCTACGTGGTGCTCGAACCATTTCAGAATTACATATTTATGTGGCGTCTTCTATACACTGGGATTGAATTACCTTATGCGCTCATCATGATTTAGGTATGTGACTCCAAATAATGAGATTCATATATATTCTCATCATGCCAACAGTGCGGACATAAAAAATGCAGTCTTAGATTGTTTTGTTATAAAATGCATATAAAATATCTGATGCGTAGGGAAGGAGAATGAGAGACTGCGCGAGGAGGCGGAGAAATACAAGAAAGCGGCCAAGGATCGCAAGGAGAAGCCGGACAAAGTGAACAAGGCCTCGCAGTCACCATATAATGATATAATTCATCTCTATTGTAATTTTATGAATAAGATAATTCATCTTCGTAGTTGCGTGTTAAGTGAATTTTGTTTTAAAATTTACGACATTGAATCAAGTCACGATAGGGAACCATTATCTAGTCAGACATTCAATGGGAGTACTTCACCGAGTGAAAATTCTTTTATATATACTACTACCTGATAAGAAAAACCAGATACTGCTTTCACTAAATACAAAGAGAAGCGAGTATTGCCAAGTAGTAAAACATTAGTATTTCATCTACCACACATACATTCATGTGAACCTTTGTAAATCGGAGTGTTTTTTATGCGTTGGGTACATCAATTTGAGTCTCCAATGTTGCATAAGGAGTTGAGCCGAAGTGGGGACTATAATAAAACTATTCTGGCTTAGGTTTCCCAACAATCTCTATTATAAAATAGAAGGGTGTGGGGACAAGTTGTTGGAACGACTCAGATTCATTGATCCAAAGGCTGTAGTGCATTCTTCTACTTTCCGGTTAAATGTCCATGGTTTTCACATAAATTACATAATTGTCATCCCCTTCCAACAGAGATGCGTAGTGCCTTAGGTACGAGCTAACACTAGTATACTATGTTGCTCATGGCTTCAAGGCTTGAAGGGACCCTGGAGACCTTTTTTTTGGGGCCTTAACAAAAAAAAAACAGAAAAAGGGTACTAGTTCCCAAATACCCTTTCTTGGGAGGTTGAGTTTGCCTTTGTCCAGTTTAGGTCTTTCTGAGCCTATCCCGGAACCACAATGATGATTGAAATCGTTATGTAGAGCTTGTTGAGTTTGTCATTCATGTTAAAAACAAGTTTGATCGAACATCGGTAACTACACGATCGAAATAGTTTTGTAGTACAAGAAAAAATTGGAAAATTTACAAGTATTTTTTTAATCCCATTTTTCTTGTACAAATATGTATCGATCATGTATCTACCGATTGACCAAGGTAATTTTTTTTATGTGAATAACAAACTCAACGAGCTCTACAAGAAATTTTTCGATACCAGGTGGGTACCACGTGGCCGTGCTCATATGGTGCCCGAGCAGCCCATTTAGGCCGTCCAAAAGTGTGTAGAACGGCCCAAATTAAAATCCATTTTCTCCTCTCACCCTACCACTCCCTCTCCAAATCTAAGCTGTCCAAAATCGAAATAGACCACTTGAATGTACCGAGTGGGCACCACGTGTTACCCACTCGGCTCTGGAAAATTTCGCACAAAGTAGAGAGAATCCTCCTCCCCTTTTCAGAATGGAGACATGTTTTGAATCGCATTTATTATTGCTTTATTTAGTTTGTAATTGGAGCAGTGTTTTTTGAAAAATAGGTGGGGAGATAAATGAAAGTAATGATGGGAGAGAAAGGTAAAAAATAGAGAGATAGAGTAATAATTGAAAAGTTAGAAAGAAAAAATGAAAGTAATAATCGAATTGAGAAATATTTTTTTGAAAAGAATTGTGAAATGAAGAACGCCTGTATTACTCCAAAAAGTAGATGCAAGAATTTGTTTCCTAGGGTTTTCGAAAGTACAGGTTTTCAAAATTGCGGGGGTTTCCAAGGGACCTCAAGTCGCAAAAGGGCGTTTCTGAGAGAACAGAGGGGAGCAGAACAATGGTGCAGAGTTCAGTTTTAGACGACGACACGAAATTCCTAACCCTAACCCTAGTGTTACCAGTGCTGCTGTTTTCTGTATCTCTCCTTTTGTCCTACTCTTGCAACCATACAACTACTACTGCTCCTCCTCAGACCAATTTGACCGGGACAACTGAAGACTCAAAGACAGAGATGGAGACTATTACTCCTCCTACGTTTACGACTACTTCTCCCTCAACTTCGACTACTTCTACGGTGGAGATGATAGTTGGTGGGGTGAAAATTGAGAAGAACCCTTCTGAGTCAAAACTCGCTCAACTCGGCGTCTCATCCTGGCCCAAGTACGCCTCTTATCTTCCCCTTTCCTTTCCAATTGTTCCCTTCTCTTGTTTTTGTTCTCTTCAGTTTTCTTTCTGTCATTATTTTCTTTTATTAGCTTGTTATCTATATTTAATTCGTAGTTCTTTAACATAATCCGTGTTAACCCCAAAAGGGTTGGCCTAGCATCCGAGGCCTGGACTTTAGGGGTTTATCCCTCGTGAGATCTCCGGTTCGAAATCTGAGGTTCTATCAATTTCTTTGGGCCCAATTCGGGCTTTAGATAGGTCTTCCACTAGTGGAATTGGTCCTCGGGAAGCTGGCCTAGACACTGGTGATAAATAAAAAACATTCGTTGTTACTATTGCAATATAGCGGCTGAGGATTTGCATTTAAGAACTTAGGAATGCTTACAAACTTAACAAGAGGGGTCTTGTCATATACGGCCTTGATTGCAATTTCCTTCTGTCTCATTCCTGAACATTACAAAATCAAATCTGGTATTGCTTTCATCGTCTGAATTGGGTATGAACACACTGGCTTCATCTTGGGTATGAACACACTGGCTTCATCTCCACATCCTCCTCCTCAACTTTTCAATGCTTACTCGATTAGGTAGTCTAGACTAGACCTGGGTAACCGGTTTGTCGGGTCGTGTCACAAATCTCCCAATCCGAACCCGACCCATTTAGAATTCGTGTTTCTCGAGTCGTGTCATTTTCGTGTTTTGTGTCAGAAATGCTCAACCCTAACCCATTAACTTCGTGTCCGGTTCGTGTCATGTTATTGTATCCGTTGCCCAACTCTATATAGAATTACAGATATACCATATATTTTATATATATATATATATGTTCGTGTTAATCGATGGCATAGATTAGTAACCGTGTTGGTTGTGTCAATTCCGTGTCTCGCATGTTCAACCCGAACCCGACCCATTTAGAATTCGTGTTCTCGAGTCGTGTCATTTTCGTGTTTCGTGTTAAAAATGTTCAACCCTAACCTGCTAACTTCGTGTCTGGTTCGTGTCTTGTTATCGTGTTTCATGTCCGTTGCCTAGCTCTAGTCTAGACACAGAGATAGTTGGAGATTTGGAGGAGTCTCCATTTATAGGTGTACCATGACCCTTGTAAGCTTCATTTGTTTCCTTCTTTCCTTTATTCCTCAATTTCCATTTACCTTTATCGGCATTCTGTTAAACCGTGGGATCATTCGTCGCCCTAAGATTCTATTGGTCGATTAACTTTATCTGCAAGACAAAGAAAAGTAGTAGTTGCTACATGATGTACTGAAATGCATGAATGCATATCCTTTTACACTGCCATTTTTCTGTTGTGATATTTATTCTACTTTTGTCAATCCTCCTTCGAATGATCAGTTGTTGTAATCTGGGATTTTTAGGTGGGGATGTGGCCCGAGCAGATTTCCATGGACATTCAAGGCCAACGAGACAATGTACCTGCTGGAGGGAAAAGTCAACGTCTACACTGAGGGTTATGATGGTTTTTTCGAAATTGGCTCTGGTGATTTGGTTGAATTCCCAAAAGGAATGAAAGTCACTTGGGATGTCATTGAATCTGTTAACAAGCACTATTACTTGGAAAAGTAACGTGAGACTAACTTTTCCTGCTTGAACTACTTTGGAATTGTAGATGTTGTTCTTGTTGCATTTCACTTGGACCACTTCGGAGCTGTAGTTTCTCTTCTTGCCTTTTAGTACTATCCGGCATTTCAATTGCTCAACTTTCAATTTCCAGATTCTGTATTGGTTCCATGTATTGGAAAACCTCTCACATGTATGTGATAGTCTACAATGCGTTTCACTCTCGAAAACAACCAAATCAACTGTTGTTTAACTAGAATTTTGTTGTGCAACGTATATACTACGTACTGCATTGTTTGTTTGAAAAATGACCTGTATACCCCATTAACCCTGTTACACAAGTATCACATTGTGACGTTTATTTGTTATGTTCTTGAAATGAACTGATGAGAATCTCAGCTTGGAAGTGATGAGAGGAAGGGGAAGGGGAAATCGCGGTTCACATCAATCGGATTCAAACCCCACAAGACTTGGTTAGGAAACTTCTCATATATGCACTTTGGCCAACCCATTGATCTAATAATAACTGGATTTAGCTAAAACCTGAGTTGCCCTCCCCAGGAAAGCATGCCCAAATTCAAATTAGATCTTGTGTTGTTGCATCATTAGTTTTTCCATTTTATCAGCAGGAAAAAAAAAAAAACGCCGAACCCTAAGCACTGGTAGTGGGTGTGGGTTTATATTTTATACTTGAATGAGGGTAGCGGGTGGAGTATTTAATAATTTTCACAAAATCTGTTTCATGATTTTCACAATTTATGCACACACCCAACAACAACTGAATTAAATTAATGTGAATAATTTTGCATCGTTTATTGAATGAGTAATATTAAAACATACCTTAGACACAGACTAACGAACTAATGTAATTTGTCAACTGTATTGGTCGAGACAACCACTTAATTATTCCATCACTTCAGTTGTTATGTTCCATCACACACAGCTATATGGACCTAAACTCATGTTCCTCCTTGTTATATATAACCAAACATATCTCTTTTGGCTAATTGCTACAGTTGGACTAAATGGGTGGGAGAATATGGCTTGAGAAGAAGCAGCTCTGGATTCAACCATCGTTTTACCTTCTCACCACCACCCTCCTCAGCCTCCTCCTCCCTCTCTCATTTCTCCTTGTAGCAAGACTCTCAACCTCCTACTCTCTCTTCAGTTTAGACCGTCATCCCATCACACCCCCTTCCAATCTTTCCTCTATCGTAATATCGCTCTTCATTGAAACAAACCCTTCTCTCCTCCACGCTCTCGTTTTTCTCATCGCCGCCGCCACCCTCTTCCACGGCTTGACCGGTCAGACACTGTTTATAACCGCGCCACAGGAGCCCAATTCTCGGCCCAATTTGTGCATTTCATGGATTTTGCTTTGTACTTTACAGCTCTGTATTGGTTTGGGCATTGAAGCCATCATAGCAGCTGGGATTGATGGCAATGGTTTTGGTCACGAGAGAAATTCGTCAGGCAGAATTGTCTTTGTCTTTCTCCTAGGGTTGCACGAGACTATGCTGTATTGGTGGAGGGTGGTGGTGAAGCCGGTGGTTGATGACACAGTTTTTGGGTTTGTGAGGGAGGAGAGGTGGGTGGAGAGGGCAGTGATGGGTTGTGGGTTTGGTGTGTTATGGTGGTGGAGGTTGAGGGGTGAGGTTGAGAGTCTGGTGGATATGGTGGAGTACGAGAGTGAGACGCCAATGGGTGTTGGGATTGGTGGCATTGTTGGGTGGTGGTTGTATTACCTAATTGTGACCATTGGAATGGTGAGGATTGTGAAGGGAATAATCACTTGGGTTGGAGTGATATTGCTTTATAGGCTGGAAGCAAACCCCGATGGCAATGTTGAGAACGAAGATCTAGAGGAGGTCTAAACCAAATTTGTTACAGTATATATTTCACTTTTCACTTTGAATTTGTAAATTTGTTCTATACATGCACTTAGTTGCCTGGCCCTGACAAAAAAACAAAAAAACATAGTTGCCTGGCCAGATTCTATCCGTTTCAATTTGATTTTGCTGATCAAGGAAATTCCACTGTATATCTTGTTACTTTCACCCACAAAAATCCTTAATTTGTTGAAATACAGTATTTCAGAAGAAAGTGCTTTAATTTCTTAATTGCTAATCCATATTAGTATAACGCTACTTGTGTCTTTAATTTTCAATATTTTACATACATGCTGGATGTTATGAAAAAGACATGCATGCTGATATATATAGTATGGTGGAGTATAAAAGTCAATCTAATGGGAAGGACTTCAAATCTACAGTAATTTCTTACTACTAAATTGCTACTAATTCCGAATACCAATTTTACAATTAATGCGAAACCATTCCTTTTCTGCCGCCAAACCAAATAAACTACTGCTATACATTATTAGTAAGATAAGAAGAACTACTACTATTCTTTTATGAAGTTCAATAAAATATGAGCTGTGCTATGTGCACAGCAGCTGTGCACAGCGGTCATTTTCTCCCGCCTCGGGTCGAACAAAGATGATCGGACCCGCTCATTTTGTTCAAAATACGTCGTTTAAGGTCTCTGTAAAAAATGAAGTGATTTTGGGTGTTTTGTTAACGCCTCTAACGATATCGAACGAAGCTCATTTTTTACAGAGACCTTAAACGACGTATTTTGAACAAAATGAGCGGGTCCGATCATCTTTTTGTGACCCGAGGCGGGAGGAAAAGGCTGCTGTGCACAGCTGCTGTGCACAGCTTGCTGTGCACGAATCCTTTCTGATAAAATATAGAGGATTTAGGTGGCTTTTGAAACTAGCTAGAGTGGAAGATGAATTCGAGTATAAGAAGTGTTGCATGCGCACCAAAATGGAAGAAATTAATGCTTATTCAGTTAAAAGAAATTAAGAAAACACTAGCGGAGTAATTTTTCTTTTTCATTTCTTATAAAAGAGCAAACTCAAACACTGCATGAGTATATATCGACTCATTCTTCATGTCATCCATAGGATCACGAGCGAAAAAAACCAAGGAAGTACAGTTCTGCGCATTAGTTTATGATTGAAACTTTAATGAGACAACGATCACTAGAAATTAAACACAAAGAAAAAATAAACCGCAGAAGTACTAGTAGTATTAAAATTCTACAAATTTAAAAAAAAAAGGGAAGAAAAACCTGACAAGAAACGAAGAATTTAGGGTTGAAAGTGTTTATGAAGTAAGAGTTGTGTTGCATCTCCTTCAACTCTTGTAGGATTCTCTACACGACCGGGTTCTTCACCTTGGGCTTCTCCGACGCCATTTTGAGAGAGAGAGAGAGAGAGAGAGAGAGAGAGAGAGAGAGTGTGTTTCTTCTACTAATCTACTTCTTTATATAATTCCGTTGCCCAGTTACTTGCCGATTTTATTTCTTTTCTGACAAAAAGAATTTGACACAATTCGATTGAGAAATATTAGAAAAAAAACCATCTTAAAAATACAGTAATACTAGAGATTTTCAAATACAGTAATACTAGAGATTTTCCCTTCTTGGGTGTTGTAAATGCCATAACTGTTTTTGTTTGTATCAAAACTGTAATGCATAAAACATTTGTTCCATGTGCAAGGTACAAGCTTTTATGCACTACAATTTTGGCACAAACAAAAATAATTTTGACATTATTATTTTCCTTCTTTTTATTTTATTTTATGAGACTTTTCTATACAAAGCCTTGTTTTCAACGATTACAATTCAGTAATTTCAATGGTTTCTAGACCACCGTATAAGAGATTGATACGCAGACATAGAATCGAGACAACCACTATTTATCATCGCCACCCTATGTCACATAATGCAAGGGCGGGGTACATGTGAATGCGAGAGTGTGAATGTGAGACCATCTTTCAAAAAAATCTTCCCAACAACTAAATTCGTAAGTCCAAAAATTGATAGCACGAGCACAAAATGAACTTTGAAAGCGAGAACGGAGGCCATTTTTTAAAAATGACGTGACCAATCACCATATGTATATGCAGAACCTTCTCCCCAAGGTCCACACAAGACCAAAGCGGAAATAGGGATGGTGCTCCCCATCTCCCGAGTGGGGTTCGCTCTGATCGGAGCACACTCCGATTGATCGGAAACATTCACATCGTAGAGTTTGTCATGTAGAACAAGTATTCAAAAGAATAAGCTTTGATAGGATACAATGAAATGCATAAAATGCCTGATCAGAACACTTTTATTTTGAAAAAAATGGATCAGAAATACTGGATTAAATCCATTGGAACTTATTATGTACAAGTTATGTGTTTCTTATTAGGCATGTATTAATATCTGATTGAGCTGATTTTTTATGCACTTGTTCAACGTGACAAGCTCTATAAAGTGAATGTTTCTGATCAATCTCAATGAGACCAAAAGAGGCCCAACTCGGTGGGGCAGCACGGTACTGCCCTTTTTAGAGGGCAGCACCATCCGTCAGTCCGACCAAAGCCAATCGTCGGTGGACTCAAAGCACCAGATTCCGCCCCCTTTCCACAGCCCAGAGGCTCCAGACAATTACAATCTCAGCTTATTTCACACTCTCTCTCTCTCTGGATTGAATTCAGGGAGCAGAGCGATCATGATCTCCAAATTAACCGACTCTGCATCTAAACCCCGAGTCAGTTTCTCACTCTCTCTCTTTACTCCGATCATTGAATTCTTTACGCTACTTTTGAATCGGTAGTTCTATTTTCCCTTCGTGTTTTATCAGTAATTGACATTGATTTTGGTCTTTACTGTAATCCAGTCATATTTGTTAATAGAAAGTTTCCACTTTTGAGTTAAATTTATTAAAATCCGCTGGATTAGCTTAACTGAAGTCCAGAATTCGCCTATTCTCATGTTCTA
The DNA here is from genome assembly GCA_014282245.1 of Rhododendron simsii. Classification (NCBI taxonomy): domain Eukaryota; kingdom Viridiplantae; phylum Streptophyta; class Magnoliopsida; order Ericales; family Ericaceae; genus Rhododendron; species Rhododendron simsii. The sequence goes on from CM024965.1 coordinate 400,877, forward strand.
CTCGTAGGAATTTTAATTTTGGCTATGTTTGGTTTGATGGAATGGGAAGTGAAATCGAGTGGTTATTCGTATTCTACTCCGATGTTTGGTTCACTAAAAATTGAAGGAATAGCCCTTCCACATGGAATTATTATTTATTCAAATTCATTCAAATGAAGAAATAGCTATTTCATTTGAAAAGTAAAGGAAGTACAATTTTATTCCACCATCCTATTTGGATTGTTAATGTCACTCTCATAATTACTAATGCCACTCCCAAAATTATTATTGCCACTCCAAATTCCATTCCATGTGTGATTTTCTAGCATACCAAACACAGGAATTGGAATGCAAATTCCATTCTTGCTATTGATTCCTCATTCCTAGCCACAATCAAACATGGAAATGAGAATGATTATTCCGGTCTCAATTCCTCCAATTCCATTTTGTTCTTAATTCCATTCCGAATTACGTTCCAATCCATCCAACCAAACGCACTCTTAATGGTTTTGTAAATTATCAGCTCCAAGGGGAGCCTGGAGAAATTTTTATTGGCTATATGTTTATGAGGTTTTGTTTCATATGATGAATGGTTTGCACTGGATGCATTTGCACTTATTGGAAAACACCAAATATAGTGATTCTATGTTCTTTATTACTTTGACAGAAATTGCATGCAGAACAGACAAGTGATGGCTTTGGAAATTTAACACGTAAAATACAACAGATGAAAAAGCAGATTCAAGCCGACAGAGTTGTTTCAATCAGAGTAAGTTTCTTACATCTGCTTTTTGGTTTTACCAATGGGAATGATACGCTTTGTTGCACTTAATTGCAATTTTCTTCTTACCAACAGAAATTGGTAATCCCAACTCACTTGCTTATCTTTACGTTACAGACTTAGTTGCCATAACCCGTCCATGTATGGGTGAGATGTTCATTCTTGTATTCTAAAGTTGGAGAAGAAAAAGGCCCCTTCCTTATCTTTTTGCATTGTTTTTGGTGATGAGCAAAGGATTGGCAATGCTCTTCCTTGTAAATGATTCTTTTAAACTGCTTTCCTCTCTGTCATGTGCATATTGATGGTTTTCTTTCTAAAGTTAAACAAAGGCATGTGGAGTGCTTCTTCTTCACCACATTGCCAAAAGACAAATGCTTACAGTCAAAAGCATTCAAAAGTTCCATTTTAGTAGTGGAGCAGTCAGCAGTGTCAAGTCACAGGAATTAGCCTCCCCATTCTCCACTAATGCATTGGGTGAAAACTACCTGCATAAGTGCTACGTCTCCTAAGCTCTGCTGTAAAAGGGAGCCTTGTGCATCTTGTTCTAAAACATTCCTGTGGGTGGTTTTTTTTTTTTTCCTATTTTTCGCATGACTGGACAAACAAATTATGTTCTTGGTTTTTAATTTTAGATTTAGCATCACACAATTAGAAAGTCTTTTATTCCATAAATTATCTACTGGATTATATTGCAAAGATAACCAGAAAATTGTTGTTGAGAACTTTAATGTGCCAATTATACATAATACAACGTTGAAAGTTACAGAAAGGACCTAGATGTAGCCTAGGTGGGGATTTCAGTTTCGGCATGACCACTAAGTGACTATGAGCTAAGGTAACAGGTGCCCTCAGTTTCATGTCCAATAAAGAACATGCAGTGGGGAGAAGCATTGCTTGTTAGGATTGGCAGCTTACATAGAACTCACTTTACATCCTTCACAGGAAAAGCTCGAAGAGAATAGAAAGAAGCTTGAAGGTCATGTTTCTCTGCTTGTTTCATCGGCAACGTTAAGAAATGATGCTTCAGTTATCGATGCCGATGGTCAAGGTAGAATCCTTTCTTCAAGAATTGAAAATCCTCTCTGCAAGTTTGGTGGATTTGCTCAAGCATCAGGGGACAAAGACTACGTCAATGTTCAAGAAGTTGTTTACTCAATAAGTGCCAAGCTTCCATATATTGAGAACATACCACCTTACACTACTTGGATTTTTTTAGACAGGTATGAATGTTTACTTTTCTTCTTCTGCATTTCTGGTTTGTGGCAGCACAGAGGTCAATGACACTTGGAACTAGCTACATTACACCAACTTTCCAATGATGCACGGACATGGGTTTGAAGAATAATGTTGTGTTGACATCACAAAATTATGCTACTTCTTAGAATTAGGTAGGGAGAAAGAATCATCAAATGTTGGATCCTTACTGAGTCCCTGGTATGACAGGGTTGGAAATACTTGGTATTTCTCTTTCAAGTGGTAATACCAATTGAGCGTGCAATTTGCAACATGCTCCTGCAAATTACAAAGGAACTAGGTTTGCTTGGGCTGCAAGGTCTTGTCATTTGTCAGGAATAAGTACTTGAGGGATGATTCGGTAGCCAGTGCAAGTGATAGCATCATTATGGGGAAGCGAGTGTTTGGAGGGATGCTAAGAAGTAGCAACTCCTGACAGCATTTTGATAACTGTACAGGAGATAATATGTACATAGCACGAAGGTCACAGCATTAGTAGCCATAAGTTGGATTTTTTATATTCCTAGTGTTTTGAGCAAAAGAGCGAAGAGATACACCACAGAAACGCCAGTTACGCTTTTTCTAGGTAGTAAACAGCAGTCAGATTTATGGGTGGGTGCAACATTGAACTTTGTTGCAGTGGTAAGAGCTTAGAATAAATGAGTAGTGCTCAATTTAATTTGTCCTGTTCGAAGTGAAGTTTCTATTTTGTATTATTTTCTCAAATTTGTTACACAGCACAGGAATCAGAGAATGGCTGAAGATCAGTCGGTGGTTGGGAGGAGACGGATTTATTATGATCCACATGGAAGTGAAGCATTGATCTGCAGTGATAGTGAGGAAGATATTGCAGAACCAGAAGAAGAGAAATGTGCATTTTCTGAGGGGGAAGATCGCATCTTACGGTAGATTTAAATATGATGATTTGTTATTTGTGAAGTAAAAAAGGGAAATAAAATATCAAAGGGCAATATCTCTGGTAGCTAGTTCATTTCCCCGGCGCATATCCAATCTGACAATATCAATAGGGAAGGGTTATAGGCTTGTAGTAGTGTTCTGGTAGTGTTGTGTATTGACAAGTGCATTGAAATATGTTTTTTTGATGTGGTATGGTAAATTTTTTTTTCTTTGGAAGGTCAATGGAAAAGGTGACTTGAATGTGAAACTTCATGGTTTTTTACCTTGAACGGACTACAATTGCTTTTGATGCAATGAACTTTTGTCGCTGAGTTCTGTTCTTATTAACTTTACCTAAGCTTGAAAGGGCGATATAGGGATAAAAAGAAGAATTGAAGGTCTTCTCAAGCCTAAGTAAGTAAATGCCAATGCTTTCCTTACTACATTTTCAAAACTTAAGTTGGAAAGTCCATCTTGTACCATTTATCTACCTATCGAGTTGGAATTTCATCTTGAACTCGGTGCATTAGGTGCTTTACGGAATTGGCACAATTTTGCATGGATTCGTCCTTAGTTCTTTCTATATTGCCGTAAGGCTTATTTCAAACCTGTGTCAGACATTCAAAATCCCAACTCTTGTTTAGCATCACAACCGCGATAAGATTTGGACTTATTATTCTTAGTCTGAACTGTGTAGGATGGTCGTCCAGGAGCATGGGCTTGGCGAGGAGGTTCTCAACATCGTGAGTCAATATATTGGAACTAACACTCCAGAAATTCAGGTAACTTATTTTGCTTTAATAGTCTTTTTATTTTGGGAAGTGCTTGCTGCTTGATATAGTCATTCTTGCATTTGATATGCCATCATTCATGTTTCACGATTCAGCTGTTTCTGTATTCCTCCAAGCACTAGTTCATTGATGTGAGATGTATATGTTGTTGTGATGCAGGAGCGTTGTAACAGGCTCAAGGAAAAAAGTCTGGAGAAACATGATCGAAGCTTCAGAAATTTCGAAGGAAATGGACCAGAATATAAATCCTTCCTTGGAAAAAGTCTAAGTGCTGCTTTAGACTCTTTTGACAATTTGTTTTGTCGTCGGTGTTTGGTACTTGAATTGAAACTGATATTGGTTTTACAATCCATTTACATAGGTAACTTCAACAATTAATATCTGCTTTGCAGGTTTTTGACTGTCGTCTTCATGGCTGTTCTCAAAGTCTAATTGGCCCTGTAAGAATTGGTTTTATCAGACCTGTCCTTGACCTGATAATTTGTTATTTGTTGAATCTGAATGATGATTTGCTTGACAGAGCGAAAAGCAGATGTATTCTTCTGAATCGGACGATGATGGGAACCCTTGCAGTGATCAGTGTTACCTAAGGGTATGGCCTTTTCCTTTTAGATCTTTAATTTTGCTTTATTTGCTTTTGTATCTGCATCTAAGCTCCCTGGAGGAAAGTTCCAAGCACTCTTTGAGTGTTGTTTCAGGATTACTGGAGGGATGTATGAAGGATTGTCCGCTCAAATTATTTTGGTCCCATTTAGGCTTCGTTCCTCTTTCTCCAAAAACCTTCTTTTTCAAAAAGAAGATAATTTCAAATTAAAATACTATCAAAATGAAAAATAAATTTTTGAATTTTTTTGCACCGTTTAAAAGATCTCAATGAGATCTATCAAACAAGTTCCCTATTGGTAAAAAAATTATTTGCGTAAACACATAATTTTTGAGTTTGAAATTACTTTCTTTTTGAAAAAGAAGGTATGACTTCTTTCTACTTTTCACATAAGATTGAAAAATGCAAAGTACCTATATAAGAGACTATAATTTTCCATCATTTTGTCTGCCTTCCACAATAACATTTTTTGCTTGGGATATGCCATACTTTGATTCCATGTGTCAAGGAAAGAAATACGATATATATGTAAAATGAAAGCCAGTTCTCGTGTGTACTGCAAACAGGGAGTATTTACAGTAAGGTAACTTTCAAGACTTCAAGTTTTTCAGTCATGCATATGTTACCACCGCGTTCATACCGTACCACCTCCCAGACCGTCATACTTCATGCTATCGGATTGGCTGACATACGTTTTTGCCATTTCTGCATGGGGATTTCTGTTTTTATGGTCTGCAGTTAAAAGTTGTCAAAGACTCGCCAGAAGGTTCAGCTGTTAAGCCCTTGCGTATAATAGAGAGCAGAAGCTCGGACGAGGAAGAACGGTCTCCAATGTCGCCTAGTGCTGATGACACACGTGATGAGGGTACATGTACAGTTTTTCCTTCCTGACAACAGATGCATTGCTGAGATAATGGAGATTATTACATTTTCATAGTCTGAAAGCTGCTGCTCATTGTCTAAATTGGACACATATCTCATGGCAGTAATGGACTACGGAATGGGGATGCATAAGGTTCCAAAGCATGCAATTGAAGTGCCGGAAAACTTAACCCTGGTTTCATATGATGACCAGGGTTCTTGCAAAAAACAGAAACTGTTATCAACTCATAATGAAGTTACTCTAGCCTGCGATGGGATTCCAACTGTAGACTCTGGTTCAAGTGAAGAAGGCGGGGACATCCAAATTGGGGTCCCCGATAACAATGAACTCCTTAAGGCCACCATAGCGGAAGACAAATCCAGCTGTTCACTTGGGCAAGAGAGTGAGGACTGTGCCAGACATGAAGCAAAAGGCATTTGCCACATTGCAGAAGCTCCCGTCTTCAAGGAGGCATCCAATTCCACGAAAGGACAAGAGCAAGGAGTTCTAAGCAACAGTGAGTGGCAACCTCTTGAGAAAGAACTGTACTTGAAGGGAATTGAGATCTTTGGAAGAAACAGGTAATTCATTCCCTACAAGTGTAATCATCTTGATATCTTGTATGACTGCGAGTGTGACTGCATCTGCATGGGACTGGGAGGAAGAAATTGAAATTTTATGAGATGGGATGCTGGCCATGGTATATTACCTCACTTGATGACCAAGGAGAGTAGGTGTGTCTTACTAATGGTGTTTTACCTTGCAAGCTAGGAAGGGTGGAATGGGAGGCTTTGAATGTGCAGAACTTCGGTGGAGCCAGTCTTTAGTAGTTAAAAATGCATAGAAGCTGAGTATTGCATATAATATATGGAAATTAGAAATAGCAGAAGACTACTCTGGTACAATTTCATGGATGAAAATGAAATCCGGAGATGGATCTAAAATGATGGCCACTTTAACTATATCTATGGAGTTTATTTACATTTATAGACTGCACTTTTGTTAGTTCATACGCATATTGTAATTGTGTGAATTTGAGGGTCGGTGTATTTGCAGTTTTTTGTGTTTGTTGAATGCTTGGCCCTCCTGAACTACTAGTTTACTTTTTGTGTTTTACCTTACTAAAAACGTATGCTTGGCAGTTGCCTCATAGCCAGGAACTTACTTACTGGCTTGAAGACTTGCATGGAGGTATCCAGTTACATGTACAATCATGGAGCTGCCCTGCCGCGTGGAGCTATTGGTATTCGGAGTTCATTTGCAGAAGAAACTGAGAAATTTGATGCAGATTTTATGGTTTGTTTAGTTACTTCTCTTTTTATCCTTTATGATAAGCAGGTAGGTGAGGAACTGAGGATACTTATCAAAAGATAAATAAGTAAAACCAAGCAAGTAGGTGAGGTGTTCTAGCTAAGGTGGGAACTTGAAAGCATTGTTTACTGCTACCCAGAACAGAGCCAGTAGACATCTTTCTGTCATTTTCAGTTTTACTGCCTATGTTTTGTTGGTCAACGATAAAGATCTTGTAAATGTCTTTAAGTACTTAACAAAGCTCATTATTTTTATTTTCCAAATCAGTATGGACTGGACTATCTACATCAACTTTTAAAGTAGCCTTGTGTTGCTCCAACTGAATTCAAAGTGCACTAATTTCTCTTGTATCTCCACCAGTTGGAGAACCACCTTGGGGAATTTGTTTGTACACTTTTAAAGTCTGTAAATATTTATTTCAGTCCCTGTGAACTGGGGTGTTCATTTGAGCAAGTGTATTTAGTAGTAGCTATTTGGTTGTGTTAGGAGCGAGAGATACCAGCAAGGCCGAGGTTACTTCGTAAAAGGGGCAGAACGCGGAAGCTTAAATATTCTTGGAAGTCTGCTGGCCATCCATCAATGTGGAAAAGAATTGCAGATGGGAAAAACCAGTCTTGTAAGCAATATATTCCATGTGGATGTAGGTCAATGTGCGGAAAGCAATGCCCCTGTCTACATAATGGAAATTGCTGTGAGAAGTATTGTGGGTAAGCACAAAATAGATGAAATGCGTAAAGCTCTTGAAAAGTAGTCATGCTCCATTCTTTGTGAGATTAATCTTGCTGAATGATAAAGCGTCAAATGCATGCCTTGGAGTGATTAATTTAACTCCTCCGCCAGTTGCACAATACTTGTAATGCGTAATTGAGTAGATTACGTGAATTAGATGTACATGCGAAAATTTCATAAATTTCATTTTGTTTCAGAAATGATCGTTATTCATATGCTACCTGGGCGTTTCATCCATTCCGATTAATGAACTCTGGAGTAAAGATAAACTTCATTCCAAATCCCTGTTAATTGGCAGGTGCTCCAAAAGCTGCAAAAATCGATTCAGGGGATGCCACTGTGCGAAGAGTCAATGCAGAAGCCGTCAATGCCCATGCTTTGCTGCTGGACGTGAATGTGATCCAGATGTTTGTCGTAATTGTTGGGTTAGGTAATAATCATGTGCCTTTCTATCTTTTTCTTTCTTACTGGTTTTATTATAGTTTCACGCTTTGTGCAGCTGCGGGGATGGTTCATTAGGTGAGCCACCCAAGCGAGGAGATGGCCAATGCGGAAATATGAGGCTTCTTCTTAGGCAACAACAAAGGGTGACCAATTCTGGGAGTTTAACTTTTCAATGAGTACCACACTTGTGATTTTTGAGAGAGATGCATTTAATACCATTTCCCCTTATTTTCAGATCCTTTTGGCAAAATCTGAGGTTGCTGGATGGGGAGCCTTCTTGAAGGTAGGAAGATAATGGATCCTATCTTTTCATAAAATGTGAAAATTCTTCCTTGCTAGTTTTTCTAGTAACTGGATTATTTCCTTTCAGAATCCTGTCAATAAAAATGATTACCTTGGAGAATATACTGGTGAATTGATTTCACACCGAGAAGCAGATAAGCGTGGCAAAATTTACGATCGTGCAAACTCTTCTTTTCTTTTTGACTTGAATGATCAGGCAAGTGAAGTTTATGGATTAGAACTTGTCTCTACATAAATTTTCTTTATTCACCCTAGTGTAGCAAAACGACTTTCATTTTTTAAAATCTAGACGTATACCCATTTTGGTGATTCGGCCTCTAGTTCTTAAGCCGTAAAAAGATGTAAAATTCTTATTTGATGCATAGTTCCATTCATACATTTACAAAACATAATCTAGAGAAAGTCAATTAAGATGGTTCACGATGTGGAACTTCTGACCGCTCAGTAGTTATAACTAATCACACGCTTTATGTCTGAATAAAATGAGCAGCTCTTCCTTTCCTTGCAGTTTGTTCTTGATGCCTATCGCAAAGGAGACAAGCTGAAATTTGCAAACCACTCGTCAAATCCCAACTGTTATGCGAAGGTGAGGAGTTGCACTTCATTAATTTCCTTGTGGAATTTGATCTGTTAACTAAGCCAAGGCAACGGTTGGTTTTGTAACTAGGTCATGCTGGTGGCTGGTGATCATAGGGTTGGTATTTTTGCCAAGGAGCATATTGAAGCTAGCGAGGAACTCTTCTATGACTATCGCTATGGACCTGATCAAGCACCTGTGTGGGCCCGGAAACCAGATGGTTCCAGAGGAGATGATTCATCCGTTTCTCATGGTCGGGCTAAGAAACACCAATCTCATTGAATGACTAAATGAGGTACCTCATTTGAGTAGAACTTCAAGTGTGCTTTTAATATTCTCTAAGGTAGAACAGTTATAGAAGCCGATCCTCATGAAGTGTGCGGCATACAAGTAACCTGTACATGTTATACGGACAAACACAGAGCTTGGCAAGAAGATAGAACCCCAGAAATAACATATTGGAATGTTGTTGGAGAATACTACTTACTAGGGCTGTAATCGTACTTATGGTGTAGTGTGATCTGTAATCAGCGAGTATATGTTGCTCTTTAGATGGTACACGAGTTTTCATGTTTCAATGATTTATATGAAAATAAAATATGTACTTCTTCCGATGACCGATGATTAAGCAAAAAGAATATCTGCCTACTTCCCAAAAAACGAATTCGGAAGTGAATGAGAACATTTACATGTTTCTTCCCCATACAACCAAGCAAGGAAGGAAGGTAAATTCTTTGCTAGTTCAGAAATGCTCCTTGTTAGAGCTTGTTCCACATTCATTAATTACAACCTCCAAAACTAGTATGAGTCTGAGCGGTCTCTCTATTCATTGCCAATTTATTTTGAGTTGGATGCTTTTAACACTCCTCTTACAAGATATCTCTTGTTATATAGCAAATGATAATTAACAATTCCTTCTAGGTGTCTGGGAACCCAGGAAGACACCAATGACTACAGAATCTTGAACACCTGAAGTGTAGCTGCCAAATTTTCTTCCATACACAGATGGACGACCATCTATTCAATATTCCAATAGACTAGTTACCTTCAAGAATGTCACTGGGGCTTTCATCTCTATTATGACGTCACGACAGGGGCCGGAAATTTTACCCTCGGAGCTGTTACATAAAGCGTTTTTTTTTTTTGATCTGTACAAAGAGTGGTGGTTAAATAGCTTATTTTTAGTGGCCACAGGAATTGCCCTGACCTTCTGAATCGGAGCAAAATAAAATTATTCAGCAAGTTATGCAAGGAGGAAGACTGGAAGTTTTTAAGTGTCTAGTTATCCTAATGAAGACAAACCTGAAATGAGAAGGAACTAAACTTTGAAATTTGAACCTTCCCAAAAGCATCAGCTTCTCACCCAAAAACCCGTTGAATGTAAGCAATCCGAGGTTGGAGAGCATGATCGTGCATTAGGTGGGAGAGCTAAAATTGTGGACGTGACTTTGTTCACTTGGGGTCCCTAGAACTGTGCCTTAACATAATTTTCAATAAGTTCTCTCTTCACTTATTACTCTTGTCTCTTTGGCTATCTATCTCTACTTTTTACTCTAAAAAACTCCCTCAAAACTTGTACCAATACCGAGCCGAATTTTAGAGCTTTAGAATGTTCAAGTTTGTTCATTAAATTTTTAGAAAATTCGAGCTCAAACTCGTGCTCAATGAAAATTGAAAAGCCAAGCTTGAGCCTAGTTTGCTTAGGCTTGAGTCGAGCTCACATGTGTTCACGAATCTTAACAAGGCAAAGAAATAATGTAAACATTCACATAAAAGTCTATAGTTGCCAATAATATGTTCATTATATACAAAAATTTGGTGAGCAATTAAACTTTTATACACTAAATAGTCCATTTTTTATGATATTTGTTTTCAGCGGTGGTGTAACGTGAACCTGTATACAATTTAAATTTTTTGTTTACATAGCTCAAAATCGAGAATTTTAGGTACCAAATATGTGGGTTTTACAGTTTAGGGACAAAGTAAAGTAACATCAGATAGTTTAGGGGATAAAACCGAGATTAACTCTAAAAAAACCCCATCATCAGTTCTCACCATTGTCGAACGACATAATCACTCGGCGCCTTCTTCTTCACCGGCGTCATAGCAGCGAAGAAGAACACTTTGTCGAAGAACAAATATAGAACTTTCTACTGTAATTCTTATTACTTAGTTTCCTCAATCGTCAATTTTGACTCACGTTCAATTCCAATAATCTTATATCTCTCCACCGTTTAAACCCCCTCTCTTTACACTATTTTATTGATTTACAAAAATATTTTTAAGTGTCAACTAAACAACGAAAAAGAAAATTTTGAATTTTTTTTTTTGAAAAAGTGTTTTACATAGAAAATATTTTACACTTGGGAGTTACCTCCCTCTTGATGTTTAATGTTCGAAACCTCTAACGTGTTATCAACTCCTTTAAACTACTTCATCAAACGAGATGAAGCAGTATAAACAGCCGCTCTGGATGCAATCGACCAACACTACAACCAACTGTAGTTTGAAACTCTCGCACGAGTATAATTTCTTACAAGAGGCCAGGCACATGCAGTGTGTGTACAAGTTAGTATTGAAGGTAAATAGGTTTGTTTCGGAAAATAACTTACGGAAAATTTAAAGGTAAGTTATTTTCATCCAATTGATGGAAAATATTTAACATATAAAATATTTTTCTCATTTCTTACACAATCTAATACCAAAAAATAGGTAAAATATTTTACTTGCAACCAAACAGAATCCTAATTTTTCCTTTCTTTCTCCCACGTTGTTTCAAACAAAGCCTTGACTCAAATTTGGGTATTAAAAAAGGGTGAGTGCTGGAGATATTCTAACCCGGCTTGGAATAGCATAAACCATATAAACAAACACGTCACTAGATTCGTCTGGCCAAAATCTTGCCAGATTATTTGACTTTCTTCTTCTCTGATCTATACAGCACCCTTCGATTACGATCCCATCCGATCCTTTCTTCGTCTCAGTTCTCTGTGCCGCGATCCTTTCAATTTCGGTTCCCAGGTAAAAACCCTTATTTCATTTAAGATCCAATCTTGATTAGCCTCCGCTAGGGTTTTTCTTTTCGACGTGTGGAATGTGTTCGTTGATGTTGTTTAATATTACGTTTGATGGAACTTGTTATTACATAATAACACCCACAGCAGGAAAATTTACGAGTACACGCGTTTATGTGGTGGTTGTTTCAATGAAAATCTAGAAGATATTTTGTAGATTATTTTTTGATTGAATTTGCTCGTATAAGTATGCTGTAGAGAATTCCGGGTCGATTGGAATCTTGCAATTCATGCGAAATTGTGGATATTGATGTAATTTGTGAGTATGTGAAGCAGAGAGTTCCGACTTCCAAGAAGAAGAATTAGAAAGGAGCTATTTGGAATTAAATCCCTTGTAGGCTCTTGTTTGGCTTTGTCATCTCATACCTCTACTCTATTCCCACTCACATACTTCCTTCCTAGTACAACTAGCCATTCTATCACCTCAGATATTCTAATATTTAGATGCTATCAACCTGCTTTTATTCTTACTTTCCTTTTCATTTCTATATGCTGTAGTGAGCCCTAACTCCAGTTAGTTGAATCCTATCATTATGTTTGGAGTAAGAATAAAACCGGCTTGGGCAAAGATGCAATCTCCCCTTTGAGCAGATGATTAGTTGGGATTAGACTTTAGAGGGAACTTGGGGAAGGGAGGAGTTGATGCAAAAGATTAAAGATGTAAAAATGATGGGTGACTTAGAGACGGCAAGTGCCAGTTGGAGTGGACGTTTTTAATTTTCTTGTTGCATAAAATGGTTTGAGTTTTCATTTACATGAGAAGGCAAAGAGGTTTCTATTGCAGCAAAGTGGGATTTGGGGGATCTAGTAGTTCTATCCTTGTGTATTCCTCTTCGAAGAGTGCTTAACGGCATCCGATGAATAAGTTAAGTGAGTAGATTAAGTTCGAGTTCCCTCATTGGAACAATAGCGGGAAAGATCAAGATAGGAGTAGTTTAGGTAAGTGTTGTACTAACTCTTCCTCCTTGTGATAAGGAGGTATTTGAGCTGTTGGACATTTGCGTGGACGTTTGTTAAAGTGAACAAGACACTGAAGAATGAGCAGTTTGTGTTTGCTTGAACTTCGTTTAAGGAGAGGGAAGCACTATTCCTGCCTTAACATCTGTCTCGTGGGGTCTAATAATGTTCACAATGCTGATTTGGGATGAGCTATGAAATACGGACACAATATGAGGTCTCCCTACCCGTGTTGAATAAGCTGGGGAGGTGCCAAAATTTGTACAGTTCATTAATTTAATTGATTTTTAACTGGTGAGACACAACGGGACACGGCTGAGACGCGGGGGCAACGCGAAGGGCACACATGGACACAGTGGTGTTTCTCAACTTCTATTGAAATCCAGAATCCAAAATATGCCGCAAAATTTGAAACTAAAATCTAAAATTTGTATCCACAGCTAGTGCAAACACTCCCTAAGGCTGTTTTTTGTTTGTTTGTTGATTATCAAAAGAAGGTTAAGGCTGATTAAAGGCACTTTGTCTAGTTTGCTTACTAATCTCATGTTTCTCTGCAGCTTTTACGCCTCAGTAGCTAATAGGTGTGATAAGCCATACTAGATTGCAATATACTAGATTCTTGGTCCTCTTGTTATAAGGCCCTTAATATTACTTATTGTAAATGCGTAACAAGTGTATTGCCCAAGGATGGACATCAGATCCTTTATCAGTCCTTTTTTTAACCTGATTTACTAAGGTGCGGGAGATGCTTTCATGCCTTGTTAACTAGAAGCCAAAAGGGTTTCATTGTTATTTCAATTTGTTTCCGAGTTCCAGTTGTACTTCTGTTGCTTCTTTGATCGTTTTACACTGTAATGTAATGCTATTATGGAAAACTTTTGTCATGTTTCTGGAAACTTTTATGCAAAGTCAATGTATATACAAAACTGCATGCACACGCACTCTAACTGGTCATTGTCTAAGAAGCACTTACACAAATGCGGACATAGGACTTACCTTAATTGTGTGGAGTGCCTTACTTTGCAATTTGATCAAGCTATAACTTGATAAAGTTGTATAATTGAGTTTGGGAGGACCATTTGGCAGTAGGCACTCAAGCTACTACAATCTGAAAGTTACACTTGTGCTGGAAACTCCAGAGAATACGGGAACCTTTTGCTAGAGAGTAATGCCATTAAGGTTGAAGAATGCTGTTTCAACTTATCAGCTGGCCATGACGACCTTATTTCATGACAATACAAACGTTGAGGAGATATTCACTATGGAATTCGGAAGCCCCGAGGTTAGCGTTGCAATTTCAGAAGTGGCTGGTTGGGGGAAAATCACAACATATTTCAAATGGCCAGTTTGGGGAAAAGCACATCATTTTTTTGTTTAAAGCCTGTTGATTTGAATGAGGTTGACTCTGGATGTATAGATGTATACACCTTCTGTTGATTTGAATGAGGTTGACTCTGGATGTATACACCTTTGAGACCCACTATTGCCTCTGGATTGAGATTGATGCTAATCACTCAAGCTCTCTTAACACATGTCATTTATTTGTTTCAGTTACCTCGACCTCTACTTTTTTTTCTTGGCCTTTTTGTCAGAACAGTTTCGTTTGTTCCGGTTAATAAAAAAAAAATCGGATACTTCATTAATTGTGAGCTTTGCCGGATTATTTTATAAGTGCCTTCTTGTTACTTGCAGGTTCTCAGGCTTCTGACGGAGGGGTAAAATGGCTGCGCATAAGGTTGCTCATGCGACTTTGACAGGACCAAGTGTGGTGAAGGAGATCATCATTGGCATCACGCTTGGCTTGGCCGCAGGTGGATTGTGGAAGATGCATCACTGGAATGAGCAGAGGAAAACGAGGGCATTCTATGATTTGCTAGAGAAAGGCGAGATCAGCGTTGTTGCAGCAGAAGAATAAAGATTATGCAGTTTCTGTAATGAATCTATCATCAATTTAGTGCCTCCACAATCACTGCCTATTGGCCAAACATTTATGCTTGGCCTGTATTGTGAAAAAATAAATTTCTTGCATCGACTCTTGGGAGCCACTTTAGTGCTTTAGAGAGCATGTAAGCTTGCTGTTTTCCCTGCAATGGTGAATTACTCTCGTCGGTCTTCTTTATTGTTGGATGTATGGTCTTTTTCTTTTGTGCAGATTCTCCTGGATGCTTTCTTGTGTTCCGTTCAATTCCCCCCCACCCCTTTTTATGAGATTGAGTATGATTGATGTTTGGTGAATATTTTTTTTTAGGTTTTCTGCCCAAATTTTTGCGGTTTTCCGTTCCAATGAAAAAAAATCGGAAAAGTTAATAAGGACCAAAATTGTCGGGACTCTTGGTCATAATTTATTACCCATTAGACTCGGTTCGTTAAGACGAATGTTTAATCTGAGAAAATGCATGAATCGGATAAATTTAGAAAAAACATCCAAAAGAGAAAATGCATGAATCTGATAAATTTAGAAAAAACATCCAAAAGACAATGGGAATAACATGCAAAAGGTTTTATCGAAACACACCCTAAGTTCGGTAAAATGCCTTGGAAGATGTTCCCATTTGCATGGGTAGTAAATCCGAGTCCATATTAACAAGAAGAGACCAGATGTTATAATCTTTTGTTTAAAGCCATTAAGCATATAATAGTAAAAATTACAGGATGGGATTACAACAGGAAAAAGGTAACAAAAGAGGCCCCATTACCGAGATTTCCATTCCAGCTTTCATCATGGCCCTTCCTTATAAAAATCATGTGAGATCTTCTATCTAGAGTGTATAGGAAATCTAGTTCGTGCAGTATTCGATTTAACTCGATGTTCAACCAGACGCCTGATATGTGGAGAAACAAAGTATGATAGAAACATGACCTTGCGCTGCAAAGAAAGAAAGCAATCTCTCCCATGGTCTGGGGCTTTTGCCATGATTATTCTCGGGTACATGCAATTCCTTTGTGCCACGCCTGCATTTCCTCTAGCCTCTCGTGGGGTAATTAATACTCAGGACTGGTTTGTCAAATTGAACGCATACTTAGGCTAGTAAACTCAACAGTCAATAGCTGTCGAAATCAGCTTAAAAATCCACTTGGGATTCTATGACATTGATTTAAATTGATTTGTGTTCAACTTCAACTTAAAAGGGCTAGAGGAACTGCACGCGTGGCACAAAGGAACGGCATGTAGCCGAGACTAACCATTGCCAAACCCAGATACTATCGTTTTCTGCAAAGGAACTGCATGTACCCGAAACTATAATGACACACAGAAAACAATCAATAATACCAAACCAAGCAAACTCTCCTGTCACCAAATCATATCACTAAACTTTACCTCCAAAACTCCGTAATCAAATGCTTTTACACTTCTATTCTCCTTTGCGGGTGCTAGGAGAATCATATAACAGAGATGCACATATATTCGGGTATTGAAAACCCAAAAGCACAAATTAGACTACCACGTCGCAACGTATCCCAGGGAAAAGAGCAGTTGAGGACCTGAGGTAGTTTGCTGTTGACAACTTCAAATAACAATCGTGTTCATGAACAACATACTTGAAGGCAACTACTGGATCACCTGGAATTTTGAATGTTGAGTGGGCTTCCTTTGCAGAGGCCAAATTTGCTGTTCTGACACTTTTTTATATATTCCACCTTTAAACCTTATCAAGGGTAGTCAGCGGCGGAGTGACCCATCTATACAAGGTGGTAGTTAAAAATAAATTAGGACACAGGAAAAGAAAAACTCATCTATATAATGTGGTGGATCAACATAAATTAGGATGGGAGAAAGACTCCAGATATCACAAACACTCGGAATAAAATGTGCTGAATTTGCTGATTATTCATGGATCATTCCTCTTGTCTTTATCATGGCCAAATTACCCACTTGAGAAATGACCATGACTCAATTTGAATAATTAACAGCAAGACTAGCATCCACATCCAGGGTAGGGAAATGAAGATGCCACTTGATGATTACTATTGGACATGCTAATCAAGTACCTTGGCATTTAAATTAGCAGCACACATACTACATATAACAACCCCACTGGGTGATGTTTGAATGGTCATATGCAGTGATTGGACAAGCTTCAGAAATGTGGAAAGGGGAACGATGTAAAGGGATCTGAATGGCTCAAGTATGGTTTAAATTGGTTTAAACGCTAAAGGATGAGTACTTCTCTTTCCAACTAAATGCGCAAACTTTAAGTTTTCCTTATCATGAAGTTGGGAAGGAAAGGGAAAATTACAGTGGAAGGATTTAACAGCAGATGACAGAGCTCCTTCAACCTTTTCATTTCCTTTTTCCTCTTCCATTCACAAATCTTTGAACCAAATACAGCCTTGAAGTTATTAAGGGTCTCCTAATGCATTGTTACATCAGCACACTCTTACATCAGCGCACTCTTACATCAGCCTTAATGAGTTATTTACACAAGGGGAAAAATAAGGGATGAAATAATTCGGTTTCATTTTGCTTTCATCCTGGATACACCTATCATAGATCAAGAAACTACCACAGTGATGATCTTTGCAGAGGGTGAAATCTTCCATGCTCAAGATCTGTCATCTCCAAGACTCCCCCTCCAGTAGCACCAACTGCTTTACCATCTGAATCCGTACTTCCTTTACTTACATTATCTTTGCATGCATCAAGCTCTGCACTTGCTTCTGAAGTGTTGGACACACAATATCTCTGCAGCCACCTGTCTGTCTCCCAAAGGACATGCATTATGCTTTCTCGTGCTGCATATCCATGGCTCTCATAAGGAAGGATCACTAGGCGACAAAGTGCACCGTGACCTTTCAGCGCGTTAAAGAAACGATCCGACTGCATCATTGGGAAATTCAAATAAGACGAAGTTTACCATTTTAGAACAAAAGCAGCGAGAGACAGAAAGAGAAAAAGAAGCCAATTATTGTATTTCTCAATGAGTTTGGGGAAATGTCATTATTTCTATTTAAGGAGTGTCCAGTTATTAATCACACACACAAAGGACTGAAAGAGGGGACATTTAATTGTACCTGCATAGTCAACGTTCCGGAGTTATTATCTTCTTCTCCATGAATGAGCAATATAGGCTTTTTTATTTTATTAGCTGATATGAAAGGGCTCATCTCAACATAAGTATTTGTTGCCTCCCATAGCGTTCTGTCCTCGTTCTACACCAGTTAGAGAAGTTAAGTGAATATGCCATACAAAGAAAATCATGTGTGTGGACCTCAGCACAACTTTTGCCAGTACTGTAGAGCACTACCTGAAATCCAAAAGGGGTGAGAGTTCGGTTGTAAGCTCCGGAGCGAGCAATACCACAACTGAAAAGATGAGGGGCGTGTGCCAGGAGGTTTGCAGTCATGAATGCCCCATATGAATGACCGCCAACAGCTATTTTATTTGGGTGAGCCACCTTAAAGAGAGTAGCACCAGACAATGTCAGTTTTTTTTTGTTAGCACGACCCTACTGAGTTTCCCTAGGAAAGGAATGAAGAAGCTTACTCCACGTCGGATAACTTCCTCCACTGCTGCCTCAGCACTTCCAACCAGTTGTTCCACATACCTGGGGAAAACAATGCTTGACCGTATAGTGATATGAATTCCACAGTTTAGTAGAAATGAACAGAATAAAGAGCAGAAAACTTTATTTTGCAGCTGTCTGCATTTTGGAGGGAAAATAGTAGTGATCCCCCAAGCAAAACAGTGACCAGTAGAAAAGTGAAAAGAACTAATGCGCTGACTCCAATCGGTTTGAACACAAGGCTGAGTTTGGGATATAATTATATATCGACTTGTGTTTTACATGCAAACCAAGGTGGTGAAGTCAATTATCAAGTACCACTTTACATAACTTTCAAGAACTCCCTTTAAATGTCTTTACTTATCCCTGCGCATCGCTGGTAACTTTGTCATACCCATTTTTGGCAAAAGCTTGTCCCAAAAATCATCACTTTGTCAAGTTGGGGTAGCTTCTCCGGAAGATAACAAAATGATGTGGATTATAATAACAAAATCATGATTATTAACCTGTTGGAATTTCTTGTCATTCCCAGGACAAAAGGTTTAGTTTACACTTTACAATGTGTTCGGAACAGAGAACTGGGGCTTTGGAACATCTTGTACCTATCATTTGCCTCTTCGTTGCCTTCACCAATGATAGGAATTGTTGGTCCTGATAAAATCGCAAACCTGCAAAAGTTGCAATGCTCAAACCTTAACCCTACTTAAAATACACCAAACCAGCCAAAACAAGGAGCAATAGAACAAGAATTTCAGAAAGCACCATAATATCAGCTGAAGAGGATTCAATAATGAAAGAAAAGAAGGACAAAGGAAGATTAATAGCAGACGATATTCCAGAAAGCATCGACATATCAGCCAAAGAGGAGTTCAAACAAACAAAGACAAGGGAAGGAATATGCCTTCTTGCCAGCCAGAGAAGGGCAGATGTTGGACCAATGCCTGCAAACTCATTAGGAGAACCACGAACTTGTCCAGCTGCATCTTTGCTTTTGAATTCTCCTGGGTATGACCAAACAAGACAAGGCAGAGGGCCATCCCTCGAGGGGTCATATCCTGGTGGAAGGTATAGAGTTGCAGTAAGTTGAACTCCATCCTTCCTTTCATACCTGATCATTTCTTTCTGTAGTGATGCCAGCTGAGGGTATGGATGAGGAAAATTTGTAAGTTGGCATATTTTCTTCTTAGGCCAGCTCTGCATATAATATTGGGTGTTTTCAGTTTTAGATTCTTTGGATGTCAGTATTTTTAACTGATTAATGTCTATGTCTCCTTCATTCTCATCAGACATCAAAGCAACAACAGTCTCAAAGTATTTTTCCTTGTCGCTCTCCCATATTCGTTCTTTACTGCCAGTATTTCTGAAAGAATTTGTGTCAAGCATTGTGTCAGCAAAGAAAAAACAAATAAGAAGTATCACAAAAACAGAAACAATAAGAGAAAACCAAGCGCAAATTGTGAGAAACTTACACGTCAAACAAATCCAGGAATGGGACATTCCCACTCGGTGTAGCACCGCTTCCATTTAGTAAAATGTAAGTGCCTTCATCATTTTCTCTCTTAACCTTTGCAATTACATAAGTCCCAGCAGGCGTTCTCCGCAACATAGGGGACCCAGGATCAGAGTACACATCTTCGGATGACCTATCGAACAATATTCTCGGTTTCACATCTTCAGATTCGGGAGACATCACCCAGGTTCTTATCCGCCTTGTCTTGTACCAAGATTCATACACAAGAGCCAGCGAATCATCAGCCCAAGAAATACCTCTGCAAAGACACAAGCGAGAATACAAAAATATTGAGACACATCACATTGCTAATCATGGTTTGCCATCTTCTATACAATATTGAAATTTATGATGCATTTCAAGGAAAAATAACAAAGCCAAAGAAACTACAGTATTTAATTTTGTATAAGAGAATACAGGGTGTAGATCATGTAGTATGAACACATCACAAATGCTACAAGCCTACACCTCATCACCATGCCAAAATCCAGTTTTTCAATAGGGGCAAATAGATGATATTATATCTTGTCACACCCGAAGCACAAAAGCTTCCTAGCATTCAGGATCTATTCCTACGCCTGCTGATATATTGGCTGTGGTGCTAAACTACCATATTCTGGTAAACTACATAAAAAACAATTATTAGCTCTCTGTTCATCAAGAGCAGTAAACTACTCACATTTAGACTATCTATCTCTCCAATAGATCAGGTCTGGCTCAGAGGAAGTACCATAAGGGAAACATAACCACGGTCCACGGTAAACACTGTTCCCAAAAATGTTACAAAAATAAGCCACAAAGACAAGCAAATTCTTCAGACTCCACAGGGAAAAGTGTCATCTTAAAAATTATCATCAAGCATATATAAGGTCACATCAAATTGAAAAGGTTTAGGAACAGAAAGTAATAAAACAAAGGCAGGTAGAGTAACTAAGGCTGCAGAGTCTCTTCTCAAGACTTTTCAATAGAGTGCCTTAACGTACAAAATATAGGGCTTTCACTAAATAAGAGAAATGTTTGCAATCTCAACTCTTGGAACCTAGTGTCTGACTCAACCTCTCTAAAAAGGGATTCCAAACATCCAAATAATAACAGAACATCATCCAGCTCATTTTCATACCCATAGCGAAGATCAAGTTTGTGCAAAACTCTCGGTTGTTCACCTTCAAGCGGCTCTGCGGGTTGTGTATAAATTATGTCACGTGGAGAAACTTCCACTTTTGCATCTCCACCATCTTGCGTCTCCACCCTTCAAACAATACAGAAGAACAATCACCTTGTAGTGCACCAATCATAGAGCGAAATGAAAATGCAACAACTAGAATTCTGCAATATGCAAGCCCGGGTACTTCGAAGTTAGTTGAATTGCAAATGATTGGCCAGCAGAACTATAATTCTTCTTCTGGATTACATTTATACTATAGTTGAAAAACCAATAAATCTGACATCACTTTCTGCTTCAGCATACTCAACTTTTATTCCCTAACTCTGTTCCGGCATTTTTCTCCTACCTTACTATAAAATCCTTCACAATGTCAGGACAAGCTTCAAGCATAATCATAAGTTCATGAACATTGCTTCTTTTTACTAATCAAGTATCAATTGCATTTCAAATCTGTCTCAAGAAGCAGACCGTATCAAAGTTTATTTGAGTTCATTCCCTCATCAAGCACGCAAGAGAATCGAGAGAGAGAGAGAGAGAGAGAGAGAGAGAGAGAGATATTAAAGCTTCAAACCAAATCTTTATCTTTCTTTCTCAGATTATTCGTATCATGGCCCACAGCTAAATCAGTTGAAATGCTTACACCACTAAGTTCTCAGATTATTCGTATCATGGCCCACAGCTAAATCAGTTGAAATGCTTACACCACTAAGCCAACAATAAATTTCAGATGTATACCAGTAGAGTGTTGAAGGCTTGTCTGCTCTCCAGTTGATGGAGCGCATCCCTTTCCTTACACTATTGAATGCAATGGGAATGTCCTCAGCGAGAGGTAAATTGCAAAGTTCTCTGACAAATTTTCCATCTGTTGTCCACACATCAATTTTCTTGGGAAATCTTCCACAAGGCACAATAAAAGAGTATGGCCGATGAATTGTACTGATTAAGAGGTACTTTTCATCAGGAGAGGGGTCCATTGACGTGTATATTGCTTGTGGACCAACAGGATTCACGGTCCCATCCAAAGAAGCCAAAACAAGCTGCGAGGTAGCATAGTACTCAAACAGATCTTCATCATATTCATCCTTGAGCAGATCTTGGAAGGTTCTGACTTGAACAACATTTTTCTGCTCATTAGATTGAATCTTGGGACCAGAGGGAACCAAAGGTTTCTTAGGTGGGTCTCCTCGAGACAAAGGGATGGTGCAAACTAATAGAGTCGAGTTATCCACCCAGACAAAGCTGGGAAGTAAGACACAGAAAGGAATTAGCAAAAGGAAGTAGGCAAATACTCCTCAGACAAGATTTTGTCCAGGAAAAGGGGTGCTTACTTGTCAAAGACTGCATTTAGATATATATCCGGCGACTGGAACAAAGGTTTCGCGTATCCAGTCTCGATATCAGCTACCCATACTGTAAGCTTACTACTAGTGTTGTTGTCCTCCTGTTCCGTGAAATGTTTTAAAAAACTAGAGCATCTTAGGGAAATTTAATAAGAGCACGTAAAAATCTCCATCAGGTATATGCAGATCAGGCAAACATTTTAGACAAATACGAGTCTTAGTTTTATCAAGTATCAACACTACCCAGACAATGGAATCTCTGAGAAACTTTTCTACCACATGAATCAAAAGCCACATAACAGTAATTCTTTTTGCACCAACACTTAAGTGATAACTGATAACTAGAGGATCTATTACCTCAACACGTCGAACACTGAAGGATAAATGCTTTCCATCATTTGACCTAGAGGGAAGGGGAAAAAATGTGATCAGCTCTAAAGAACACATCAATTTCCAACAAAATATATTACGCCAGTGTTCATGTTTTCCATAAATGTAGGTTACTAATAGCAAAAGAAAATAGTGCAAATTTCTCAGAGTTTTATTGAACAAAGGAGGAGAAGGCACTTAAGAGCAGTGTATGTAGATATCAATTCCACACCAATGAAGTCCAAATGAGAGAGCACGTGAATCTAATACGAAGTCTAAATGAGGGACGAAAGCGATATCATGGCTCAATCTATTGGACATAAAGCTGGAGTTGCATCTAATATACCAGAGCAGAGGTTCTCAAAAGGACTAATAGAGTACACTGATAAAGAGTTAACGCAGAAATCACCAGGTAACAAAATTTATTTTAGCACCATCCGGAAGGCCATGGACCTCTGTCTCTGGGCCAAGTGTACCATCATCCAGTAGCCGGTGGATCCCAATGCCAGTGTAAAATGACCTATCATGGATGGTTAAAAAATCACTTTGACAAAGATTTGATATGAATAACAAAAGAGAATGGGAAACAATTAAACAAAACATAATAACATAGAAGTCTATCATATCCTTTGACAGTTATTGTCATCACAATATACTGAGCTCACCTACATTCTTCCTAGCCTTGCAAAAGACAAAGTCGGAAAACACAAAATAATAAAATATGTTGAGTGATGTCTAGAAAAGTACGTCAAGTACTCTAATAAGGTACTCATAAGCACAAAATAAAAGCTTTATCATCACTTACATCCGACTTCGGGTATTGGCTTTCCCATCAATCCGAACGCCAGCAAGCTTTTCCTCTGGCAGCGCCAATTCTGACAATGATGGTAAAGACCTCCGCTTAAGAAACAGTATTTTATCTCTCTGGGGAGAGAATGATAATGCTGGAAGGGGTGGAGCATCAACAATGTCTATAAGCTCCGACGGAGGAAGACGATAGCCAACAAGTGATTCTGAATCTGCATCAAAGCCAGATTAGTTAAGTTGGTTAACAGTCATCATACTCTGCCTTTTTCCCCATGCAGTGCCAGAGATTGTGAAGACCCAGCTGCCCTGCACTTTGACCTCAAGTTTCAAAAAAATTCCCAATTTATCCCCTTTAAAATTGTATACTCAATTATCATATGGTCGGCTATTGCCTTCGCATGGTACAGAGCTCATCTAAATCCGGTTCTGCCATTGCCTCCATGCAATCAGAGTGAGATTCAAGGTTAAAAAGCCCTGTCAGTCCGTCACAATACCACTCAAAATTCATGAATACCAATCCCGTCATAACTCCCAATCCAGATATGAATTCCAATCCCACTCCTAAGTTCAAATTATACATGCGTAAAAAAAAAATAGTACTCCCTCCTTCCAAAAAAATTATCTGGTCTGTAAAAAGAGAAATTAAAAAAATGTGTTTTATCAAGATAAATTCAATGTTAAGAAAAAAACATCTACAAAAAATCGAACTTTTTTCATTAATTAAAATAACTCATTGATGCAAGAAAAAGTTTGAATTTTTCCCGTAAAAAATACGTTATTTTTAAGTTCTCGGACCGAACAATCTTTTGGGATGGAGGTGTCTCACTCCAACTCCGATTTCACTGCTGAATTGGGCAAGTAAATTACTCGAATAAAACATTCAACCAAACGATCGTACATCCTGTAATTCTTGCACTGAGGTCCGATAAACAACCTTTCCATTCCAAATTCCCCGTCATGCCAGTTAAAAGATAACTCCAGAAAACAACCACCAAAACAAAAATCTAAATTAACTATAGTACCTTCATCTGAAGTAGCAGCAGGAGGGGAAGAAGAAGAAGACGAAACGGCACCGTTTGAACCGGTGCCGCCGCCGTCTTCGGCGGCAACGGCGTTGATGGGGACAATATTGTGGAGTCTAGAAGTGGTCATGGATTTAATTGACTTGACAGTGGTCCTCGAGTGTCTGGGAATTGGCAAAGATCGATGGGGTTTTATAGATAGAAAGGAAGAGGAGAGGGGTCTGGGGGAGTGATGGAGAAGAGGGAGGGACGGAGGTGAAGAGAGAGAGAGGAGAGAGAAACGGTGATAGACTTTGTGAAGGCGCATGATTTTTTCTTCGAGAAAGTGTAATAATCATCGGGGTGAGCTAAAAAAAATTAAAGTGAACAGCTCAACGAATCTGGTTGGAGGGGATTATTATACGGTACGCCCGAGTATATCCTGTGCCCTTTAATACGTCGCCACGTGTAGTCCATACAAACCCGTTACCCGCTCAATCCTGCCCGAATTTGTTTGTCCTGCGATATTGGCCCGACCCATCTTGATTTTCTTCCATTTGGGCTACATCTGATTGCCAGTGTATGGTATATTTACATGATCCAAAAAAAGAGAGGAAAAAGTGTCTTTATTTTATTCCACTTCACTATTTTCACAACCCACTGAAAAAGTACATATCTTTTTCTTCTTCTTCTTTTTAAGTTTTTTTTTTTTTTTTTCTGCTCCCAATGTTGTATGTTAGAATGTTGTTCAAGGTGGATTTGAACAGTCAACAACCTGGGGTGGTGTTGATTATTGTTAGGGATATTGTTCAACAAGACATACGTACACACTAATTTCGCAATGTAATGTTCAAGCTATCATAATTTGTAGCATTAGTGCATATAAGATGTGACTACCTAATGCAACTACATTTTTAGAGGTAAAGCTCTATCATTTGGTACTTATGCTCATAATATTTGTGTGATAAATATGAACGGTGAAAGACCTACAAAGTTGATAAGGAAAGAAATAAGAGAAATTTTTCCTATATTCAGGAAGTCTCGTTACTTACAAAGAAAAAACAGTAATTATTGAACACGTCCAAAATATTTAATATCAATTTTTTTGGGTGCATTTACTCATTGATAAAGCAACAAATTAAAAGTGAAGACATTTTGATAGTTAGGAATAAAGGGAATGATGAAATAATATACTTCCCGATTAATTATTATTGTGACGGACTCACCAGATAGTTGATGGAAAAGTATTAATTTTTTTCGCGCAACTGCAACACATGTAGGAGTAGAAACTATCTGGATGTGCTATTAATTACTAATATATCATCAATTTTGGAATTAAAACACCCGGACTTAATCTTTTGGAAGTTGGAAATTAGTCCTGGAGAATTCATATAGCACCATGATAAATTTTCCCATGCCTTGGCTTTGAATTAAAAAAGTTACAATTAAAGGGACTAATTCGTGAGAAGGATGAAACTGTAGGGTTCTCTTTGTTATCGTCGCCACATATACAACCCAACCTCTGCGAGTTCAGAACCTGCCCAAAATCGAGCAGGTACCCTCTCTCTCTCTCTCTCTCTCTCTCTCTCCTCGTCGTTATATCTGTTTGCTGTTTTTGTATATGCTCAATTTAGATGTTTAAACATGATATGCCTTGGGCCTAGAAAAATAAATACTCCTTGAAAGACTACTGGGATTTCCGATCCACGCACCAGGAGGAGTGAATCAATTTAATGCAGATGCACTAATACCGTTTCTGTAGAGGAGCTTTCTTCTTAGCATTTTTTTCAGGGGGCCTGAAGCAGTTGTTTCCTAGGCTTCTAACCTGGGCAGGCCCTTGTTAGGAAACAATGGAACCGATATAGTGAAGAATTTGTACAACAACGAGATAGGTGGAATTCATCCTAACTTAGATTGAATTCACTATTTTTTTTTACGGAGTGTCTCTGACTATCTCGTGACAAATAACATCGAGTAGCTCCGTAATCTTACCTTTACATGAGGTTTCCAACCTTTTCAAGCTGTCTTGATCTGTTAAGCTTTAGCTCATCTGAGCACCAAGTAGTCCAAGTGATTAGTCTGATTCGCTTTGTTTTATGGTTTTTTTGTCAAATATAATGATTTTGTAAAGATTTGTTTCTGATTATATTTTTCTAGGTTGGTAAACCATATTTATGGTGGGATATTTTTCTTCGGTGCTAACACTGTGAGAGTTGCCGATATGTATCATGCTGCGCGGAAACATATTTAATGTAGCTTAAAGGGAGCTCCATCCCTTCCACATTGAACACAGCATTCAGTAAGTTATTATTTAACATGGCCTGTTTACGTGGGCATGCTTTTGTTTTCCAATTTGGATATTGCTATGGCACTATAAATATTCATCTCTAATGGTGCTGTAATTATGTGATAAATATGTGTCTCGAATTAAGAATTGATGCATAGACTGACGGTCTCCTGTAGAGCTAAGTTTTTAAAGCAAATATGAGTGTCCAAAGTCTGTGTTTTCAATTGTCCTCATATAGTGAGCTAAGTTGATTACTTATTTGCAAGTTTGAATCACTTGCGGTGCAGGATCCGAGTGCGACGTAATCCGGAGTCGTGTACTAAAAATGTATTTAGCATATACTGAAGACTTCAAACTCCTCACACCTCAAAAGAGCCCCCTTTTCTCTTTCCTATAGCTTTCTAAAGGTTGCAAGTCCAATCGAACTTCTTCTGTTTGTCCAACTCTGCTTGTGAACGGTGACGGATCAGTTTTGGTGTGCCCTCAGGAAATTTTGTTTAGAATAAAGATGTTTACACCGTAAATAAAAGATTAGTAGGAGTAGTTTTCTGATTAGATCTGCACGCTGAAGGATATTGCGGATGGTCAAGCAAGTATGTGGCATTGGAGATAATGGAGCCTTTCAACTTGTTTTTTTTTTGCAAATTCTGCAGAGTGCAGACACTTAGATGTTCACATTGACATGTATGTTCTAATACCAGAGTGCCATATATTGTTCTTAGTTGTTACCCTTGGTTTGATGGTTCGCCCATGTTTTCTTTTTCTTTTTCTTCTTCTTTCATTTTTTTGCATTTTCCAAAGTAAAAAGTTGCCATAATTTTTTTTGTACTATTTAACCCATCCTACTTCAGTACTTTTTTCCTGTTTTTGCATTTCAGTGGATGTTGTGGTGACAAATAACATTAAATAAATTAAAGTGTCAACCGTTATAAACACTTGAAACTTGGTATAGGGCATTATCATCTTCTTATTTTTCTTCTTCTGTTGTTGGGATCCATTAACATCTTCTTAAAGTGTCGTTGTCTTCTTCCTCTCCAAGTTTTTGCATTTTCAAAAGTTGCCACAATTATGTAATATGTATCCCGTCGAACTTCAGTTTTCAGTGGATGTACTGTCGTGATCCATTAAATTCAAGCAAATTTAAGTGTCTACCACTCATTATTAATACTGAAAACTTGTATAGGGCCTAAGCTGCATAACTTTCTACAAGGGTAGTATTAGGTGATATAAGGTACCTTGGCTTGTATTCATATGATCGTTTTGGTGTGAACTAGTATTTATGGTGATTACTAATTAGTCTTAGCGCATTAGCACATTCATTCTGAAGAGTAGTTGTACTTTTGTTGATTACATTGATTCGCTGCTCTGGATGCATAAATTGCTTGCATCCATTGTGCTTTTAAAGTGAGGGTTTTGAGCGGGTGTTTGTTTTATTACTTCAGGTTGTACATGAACGTATGGATATTCGGAAGTGCACAAATTTTATTGATGCACGTCCAGTCAGTATGGAACCATTGAATTGTTCCACTAAGGGGCACGAAAAGGTTCAAGTTGAAGAGCAGGAGACAGTACCTGATCCTGATGTTGTTGCAGATGTAGATATAGATGTTAGAGAAATTTATTTTTTGATTATGCATTTTCTGTCAGCTGGGCCATGCCAGAGAACTTCTGGACAATTTTGGAGCGAACTTCTGGAACATCAGCTCCTACCTAGGAGATATCATGCTTGGTATTCAAGGAGTGGTGCACTTAGTGGACACGAAAATGACAATGGAGACTCCTTTCCATTAAGTTATGGTAAATTAGTTCAAAGGTAGCCATGCTTCTAATATCTTGATTGTCTTATAATCTTTTCAGTTATTTGCCTTATGAAGAATTTTGGAAAGGAAACTTCTTTATATTCTTTCTTAATTTGTGTGATATATTTCCTATCAGTTTCACTACGATGATGACATCCCTAGTAAGTTCTTTAACCTGTACAAATTTGCACTGGGATTTAAACCAAACCGTGCCTCACGCCAATCAATTGGGCTAGATTCATGAATCCGCTTTTCCAATTTTTACAAGAATTCATCTCTCTCTGAGTTAAATAAGATACTATAAAAGAATGCTTTGCATGAAATCCTTGCTGATGCATCGTACAACAACAGTAAATCCTTATCTTGGAAGATGGACTTCTCTCTTTCTCTTTTGTTTTCTATGTTAAGTAACCACCAAAACGACGAGGCTAGGACACTGTCTTCTTGACAAGCAAGAGACCTAGTGATCATATTTCAGTTTCAGCCAACTTCAATTAATCATCTTTGTTTTTTTGTTTGGTTCTCTTTTTTATTCCATATTTTTTCTCTCTTTTTTCTCCTGGTCATTCCCTCTTATACTCTTTCTAAGGTTTATTGACTTTTCTTCCCTGTCATGTTTAGGTACCCACATATTGAAAAGGACCACTTGGTAAAGCTGTTGAAACGACTGATACTCAATGCAGGTCCTACTTTTAACAGCATGGGTGGAAGGAGTGCTCCAAGTGCAGTTGATGTTCCTACACTGCTTGGAACTGGTTCCTTTTCTCTTCTGGCTTGTACGTGCTCCAAGTGTTCTGCTCCTGTCTGTACAATAAAACATTGAATTAAGACATCTTCTTTGACATTGCCAGACCAGATTTATCATCTGAGAGCAATTTTATCATTCTTGACGGCTCATTCAATATGGTCTTTGTTTATTATTGTTGTTATACAATGCAGCTGACCGGAAGGAAGTTAAGAAGCAACTCAAGCCTCTGCCCGCATACTTGCGTTGGCCTCACATGCAGGCTGATCAGGTGCGTGGGCTGACTCTCAGAGAAATCGGAGGCGGTTTTCCAAAACACCATCGCGCCCCATCCATTCATTTTGCCTGTTACACTGTTGCCAAACCCTTGACGATGGTTCAAAAGATGCAAAACATAAAGAAACTGAGAGGTCACCGTGATGCTGTTTATTGTGGTAATTTTCTTATTCTTAAGCATTATTTATGGTCATGTTCTTTTATTTCTGAGATTCCATTCATTGTGGTATTCAGTGGTTAATAGAGGGCCGTGATCTAATAGTTCATCGGTGTTCGGCAATGCGAATGTTTTATATCATTCCATTTATTTGGTTCCCCCTGTTCTTCTGCCCAGGACAATGATATACAAATAATAACTCTGTCTAGTCGACCATATGTGGTGATTACATTTTCATTTATCTGCATATTGTTCCTTAAAAAGAATTACCAAGTTTTGGGATCTCTTGGGTTGAGGGATAGCTGATTGGTTGTGGTGAAGGTTTGATGCTATGCCTGGCCTATTTGTCCTGTTTACTGTTAGTCTGTTCTGGTGTTCTGGATGTTTCTGATTTATTTCCTTTTAGCACCTGCATGGTTTTGTTGTTTGATATTGAAGCAAACCCCCACCCCCCTCCGAGAAGGAAAATATTAGGGATGCGTTCGTGTAATGTCTTTCTTTTTCAGCTATATTTGACCGCTTAGGGAGGTACGTGATTACTGGATCAGATGATCGTCTGGTCAAGATTTGGTCAATGGAAACTGCATTTTGCTTAGCTAGCTGCCGTGGACATGAAGTGAGTAAAGAATGCCTATATGATATATAGTTTGTCAAACCCAGTTCTTTTCTTTCTTTCTCAATTTATAAAATCTGTTTTATTTGCTATGTTGCTTATCTGCTGTTCTCGATTTTACTAAAAGGGTGACATCACGGACTTGGCCGTAACTTCAAACAATGCTTTGGTGGCATCTGCTTCAAATGATTACAGCATTCGAGTTGTAAGAACTCCTTCCAGCTTCCACTTAAGTGACCTCATTGTCTGTATGCCTCAGTGACCTTATAGCTTTTCTTGTATACTACAGTGGCGCATACCAGATGGGTATCCTATTTCAGTTTTGCGTGGACATATAGGAGCTGTTACTGCCATTGCATTTAGTCCCAGGCATAACTCTGTATACCAGCTTTTATCGTAAGTTACATTCACACCTAAAATCCTCTTGGTTTACCTTTAGTCTTTCATTTGATGAAATGGTCGACTCTTTGACCATCTCATCTAGGAGCCATGCGGTCAGTTGTATTAGGACCTTTAATTATATATTTTTCAAGTTTCATGCCAAAGAGTTAAGACATAACAGGCATCAAACTAGTTATGAAAATGATTATCGACTGAATATTTCTCTGGACTAAATTGTCAGAGTGCCTAGGTGGGAGGGTATGTTGTAATAGTGTTTTACACCTCAAATTGTGAAATGTGGCCATTCTGAACTTTTTGATGCTTGGAGCTTTGGACCCCTTCCCCTGTTTGATGGTTTGCTCCTGTACAAAATTATATCGCTTGTGATTTCAATTCGTAGGTATTGCAATAGGATCATCTAAACTATGAGCGCTTTTCTGTATTTCCTTTTTAGGGGCAGCTTAGAAGGTTCTTGTTTGGATAATGGAGAATTCACATGGATTTATTTGTAAAATATTCACCTTTTTTTTTCAGCGAAAAAAGATTCCCCTATCATTAAAAAAAATATTTTCCTTTAGTTTGTTATTACATGGTTTTGGATGCATGGAAAACCTTTATGTGGTCCACCTGATCTCCGAATATGCAGCTTAGTTTCTATAGGCAGCTAGATTAAGTTGATTCATTTTTCTGCCTTTCTTACTTTGCTGTTTTGGAACTTGTAGGTCATCTGATGATGGAACTTGTCGGATTTGGGATGCTAGGGTTTCCCGCTGCAGTTTACGTGTTTACCGCCCAAAGCCAAGAGATGGCGTTTCCTCCTTAGGTTATTGTTATTAATTTGTCTGACTTTTTATTAGTTTGCCCAGGATGAAAGGACTTCTAACATCGGTTTTAGTGCAGGAAAGAGCCATGGTTCCTCCTCAAATAATGCTCCCTCCTCAAGCAATGGTGTGCAATCCCATCAAATACTATGTTGCACTTACAATGCTGATGGAACCGTATTTGTTACTGGTAGCTCTGACACTTTTGCAAGGGTACCTTTGAGCAGCACATCATTTGATCAGTTCTTACCATGCATATACTGTCACTCTCTGGTGGATTAATGTTGGTAAATTTTGTTGAAAATGGATTGGGTGGTTTCTTAAGAATTATCTACTCACAGGTTTGGAGTGCTGTTAAATTCTATAATGACTCAGATCAACCAAACCATGAAATTGATGTCTTGGCTGGCCACGAGAATGATGTCAACTATGTGCAGTTCTGGTTAGTTGTAAGTTGCTGACAGGTAAATTTCTCTTGTACAAGTTTCTGATCATCTCTTCTTCCTTTTATCTGCAGTGGCTGTGCTGTGGCTCCACGATCTTCAATGCCTGATTCCAGAAATTCTAGGTTTGTGAACATCTTCCTGTCTAATCTGTAAAGTTGTCATGGTTGGCCCCTTGGCCCATTCTACTGCTTTTCTTTGCCGGCCAATAAAACCTACATTTCGCCCCTGTATTTTAACTCGTTAAAAGGGGAGGTAGGGTTTTACAAATCCTATATTTTGCTTATTGTGAGAACCCAATATGTGTGAATGATTTTTCAGGTTCAATAATGACAACATAGTCACATGCTCGCGAGATGGCAGTGCAATTATTTGGGTTCCAAAGTCACGTAAATCTCATGTAAGTTCTCTCTCTCCCCCCTGCCCCGGAGATTACCAAGTTTGTTTAGTCTATATGCATTATTGCTGCAGAAACTCCTTCCACTAAAAGAGTTATTTTCTTATCCATTGAACTGATAGCTTTGGTGTTCAATGTCCTTGGGATGGGTTAAAACACTACATTATTATAGGTTCTGTTACCTTGATGTCGTAATTGTTCAATCATCAGGGAAAAGCTGGATGTTGGACACGAGCTTATCATCTCAAAGTTCCTCCTCCCCCAGTTCCTCCTCAGCCTCCTCGAGGAGGCCCACGTCAGAGACTTCTTCCTACTCCTCGGGGTGTTAATATGATCGTGTGGAGTCTGGACAACCGATTTGTGCTTGCGGCAATCATGGGTAATCACTTGATGTTAAAACTTTTTCCCCATTTGATGAGTGCAAAAAGTATTTGCTTAATATATGTACTTGATGTTAAAACTTTTTAGCCTGTTGAATATACTTGTTCTTTTCTATCGTCATACATAGTGGATTCGCACTTGTTTAATATTTCTGCATTTAGCATGGCTACTGCTGAGACAACTTAATATCAATGACTTAAAGAAGTAATATGAAACTCTGGAATGAGAAAGGTTTAGTGGAAACACTGGAACGCACGTTGGAGGATATCAACGTATCCCTGACACAGATAATTGGGACTACAGGGCACGTTTAGACTACTATACCTGAAAGTGGATGTTTATTACATGTTGCTCCCTTGAATAACTGACTTTTTAGAGATGATTGGTAATATATACCTGGTGGCATCGGAGAAATAATAAATTGCATTTTTCTGTAGTATGCAATTACCAAGGCTATAAGTTTGTCAAGGGTTTGATCCTTCCTAAACCCCAGTTTCACCTAGTAAACCATTGGAGGGTGTTTATTTTGATGGTTTTCAAGCACGTACTTTTTTGCTCGCTAACTGTTGACCCATGAGTTATTTTATTTCAAGGGCTCAATTGGAACCATCTCTTCTCATTTATTCTGTGCTAATTCTTTATCGGTGCCTTTCTAATGTAGATTGCAGAATATGTGTTTGGAATGCTGGTGATGGTAGCTTAGTACATTCCTTGACTGGTCACACCCAATCTGTAAGTGGTGTCTATCTCTTTGAACCATATTGTGGATAGAATTGTATAATTCTTTTCGAGGGTCAATCTGGTATTACCTTAGCATTCATGTCTACTGTGCTACTTACTTTAAACTTCCTGTTCTGGTGTGGGTAGCAAATCAATCTCACTTTTTGCTTGGACCTTGAGGGGAGGGGAATGGTTACTTATACTGTTTGGTGGAGAATTATTTCTGGTTGGTATGTTCAGCACGGCCTTAGAGAAATGCTATACCAAGCTTGTCTTTTGAGTCTTATCCAGTACAACTAATAACTTTGGCCTGGTGAATTTGTGTCTAGTAACTGTATAAAGTTGTTTTACTGTATTTCCATTCCTTGTCATCTTTGGAGATCTGAACTTCAACAGTGATCTGGTTATAGGATTGGAAACTAATTAGTCATGAGTGATTTGTACCTCTTGTAGCTAGTGTGATTAAATCCTTGCAAAAGCTTTACTCATTATAACTACACTAATTTTTTGTGAACAGATATGTTGAGTTGACGGTGCATAGTTTTTAGATGGCTACAAGATTTGTCTATCAAACACTAGGGTTCTTGATGCAAGGAACAAGAATGACGCAAGAAAGTTTCAAAGGAGAAAGTGTAGGTGGTGGACTTCCAAGAGATGGGAGGAAAACCTTCTTCTCAGCCTCTTCTGATAGGAAATAAAATCAATCAGCCCTTTACAGCTGGTTGTTTCTATATGTATCTACTCTGAACATTAAAGCATAGAGGCACCTTAATCGACATGCATACGTTGTGTTCAAAATATAAGTAAATTCCCTTTTTCAGTTGGAATGCTGCCATGGTGCAAATTACCAGAATTCCGCAGTTACATATTCACAAACAAACACATACATAATAGGGTAGAGCCGAGAGCTATAAGGCTGGATAGAAGCACCTCCCAGGTCATCATATCTCTTTTCTCCCATTTTGCACCCTGAATTTTGTCAATCGGTCAGAAAAATGCTGTTTCACATAACCTCAACCCAAAACTGCCAGGGGAACTGGAAAGATCACTGGGTTGAGCTTGTAGCCCACTGATTTAGGGCTCATGAATGTGAGGCATGCACCAGTGGTCAAATTCCTCCTTGGATAGAATGATCCAAAGGTGGAGGATTTATGCTTCTGACAGTTTAATAAAAGCTTTTCCAATATATAGAAGCTTTGGGATGGATAATGGTTTTTGGTTCATTGTCAATTGAATGTCTTGATAAACCTGCAATCCGAATCTGTTCTTATATGAGTGCTTGTCATTGTAAAATACTAAAATGTGGTGGTGATTTTTTTATTCTTTCTTATTCTTTATTAATGCCATTGGCTCCTTCCAAGTACGTTAATTTGAAGTAAAGTAAAATTCTGGGTTTGGTGTGTTACCTTACTGTGTCAACTTTGACTGTTGGCAGACTTATGTGTTGGATGTTCATCCTTTCAACCCCAGGATTGCCATGAGTGCTGGTTATGATGGGAAAACCATAGTATGGGATGTGAGTTTCTGGTTCTTCAACGTTTGTTATCACTCCATATGTTATTTTCTCCTAGTTGTTGAGCAGCTTGTTTGTGGTGTTTCAAGATATGGGAAGGCATACCTATCTGGACATATGAAATTGGACGCTTTAAGTTGGTTGATGGAAAATTTTCCCCGTAAGTGATTTAGTAGGAAATTATTGTTTTTTACCTTTCATTGTTTTACTTGGACTAGTACTGAAATGTAATATGGGTCTCTAGGCCTGCCCTCTCTAATGCCATTTGGCTTTGATTTGGGGGTATGGTTCTACAACAAAACGTCCGTGTAACTCGGTTTTTGGAGGTTTAGGGGGGCCACTGTTTTAGTGGTACTCTGAGAGCAGCCACTTTGTGCATATATTGCCAAATGTTAGGTCTATTTCCAATCATCCCCCACCCATACCCCCAATGATTGGGGACTAGAAGGGTTATGTTATGTTGTTGTTGTAGTACTGAAATGTAATTTATTCTTTATCTGCAAAGGATGACATTTGTTGTTATGTTGTATACCTGTATTTATGTCATAATTCTCTTCGTTAGTTCTAAATTCTCAGTTGTTTTTTCCTCATTTTATGTCCTTGAAAGTATGACTTCTACAATCTTGCGAGAGCAACACCCAATTCTGTTCTTGTTTTGTTACAATTGATCTCAACGTCCGTTCCCCGGCATACTCATCATGTGGGCATTTTTCTTAGGTGTGCATCAGTTTGAATCTAAGACATGCTAGTCTTGCAGCTGTTTGTTGTACTCTATTTCCAGTTTCATGGGTATGAGTCAATCATGCAATCCTTGATATTCGTCTGTCTCCAATGCAAACTAACTCTTCCCCTCTTTGCATATCCTTAGCAGTTTTGTCAGTATTTGTATTCCTCCGTTTTGTGACCTTTCCATGCATCTATCAGTATCTTAATCTCTTCTTCTGACGAAGTTACTGTTGCATTTTTCGTGGTACCAAAAAAGCCGCACCAAGAACTGAGTACGTGAGATTATGATTTTGTTTATTGCTGATAAAGAAAGGATCAAGAGTACCAACAGTGTGTATTTTTGCATTGTCTGGCTTTAAGTTAAAGCTTTGTCCTTAATGAGACATACCTTATCTTTGTAACACAGGGACGGGACGTCCATTGTTCTTTCAGATGATGCTGGACAAATATATCTGGTAAACACTGGCCAAGGCGATTCCCAAAAAAATGCGAAATATGATCAGGTTTAATAGTTTCTGACAAGTACAGCAATTTTTGTACTTCGGTTAGTTTTTAAACCCCTGTATGTGATAGCTGTTCTTTGTTGCCTTTTCCAACAGTTTTTCTTAGGAGATTATCGCCCCCTTTTCCAGGACAGTGTTGGTAATGTTGTCGATCAGGTTAGTTGACTAATATTTTTCATCACTGTGCGTGATGTAGCTCATGTAGCGTTGCCGCATTGGTCCATAGTTGTGTACGTGAAGAGATGAAATGGTTTCATTTCATGCATAATACAAAGATCGTATACAAGTAATAGCAAGAGTTTAGGTAAAGTCAGCAACCTTATTAGGCACGTGGCTATGCCACCATGCATCAGCAAG
The DNA here is from genome assembly GCA_014282245.1 of Rhododendron simsii. NCBI lineage: Eukaryota > Viridiplantae > Streptophyta > Magnoliopsida > Ericales > Ericaceae > Rhododendron > Rhododendron simsii. The sequence continues at coordinate 437,234 of CM024965.1, forward strand.
TTCCTGATTTTGGCTAAAAATCTTGCCACATTTGTTTGTTTAAAGATTGATACTCTAGTTACCTATTACATTAGGACATCTGATACAAGAGTAAGCTTATTTCAAAAAGAAAAAAAATGATGCAGGAGACACAGCTTGCTCCCTACAGAAGGAATATTGAAGATCCTCTCTGTGATTCAAGTACGCTGATGGCTCCATTTGTTTGGTGGTTTTTTGTTTTGAAATACTTATCAGATACTCCTAACATCTCTGTTTTGATGAGACATAACAGGTATGATACCATACGCCGAACCTTATCAGAGTACGTACCAGCGACATCGTCTGGGAGCACTTAATATTGAGTGGAGACCATCTTCCATAAAATTCACGATTGGAACAGATATTGGTTTGGGCCACGAAATTCTACCCCTTCCTGACTTAGACAGAGTGATTGAGCCCCTACCAGAGTTTATGGATGCCTTGAACTGGGAACCAGAGAATGAAGTTGTAAACGACGATAATGATTCAGAATATAATGTTACTGATGAATATTCCAGTGAAGGTGAGCAGGGAATTTTGTATTCCACTGCTTCTAGTGATCCAGAGGGCAGTGAAGAAGACAATATGGTTGAACAATGTCATAAAGATGGTCTCCGCAGATCGAAAAGGAGAAAACACAAAGCATCAGACGTAAGTGTTGTTATGATATTTATCAATTCCTGTTTGTGTTGGCTTCCATTGAGTCTCAATTTCTCAGGTCAAGTTGGCATCATCTGGAAGGCGTGTCAAGAGGAGGAATTTGGATGAGCACGATGGCACTTCATCGAGGACTAAAAGAGTTAAGAAGCACAAAAGTGGCCAGAAAACATCTAAGAAGATTAAGGCAAAGGCATTAAGATCTCAGCGAGTTGCTGCACGAAATGCTACAAGTCTGTTCACTCAAATTACCGAAGCTTCAGCAGACGAAGAAGACAGTAGCTCAGAAGATGATTACTCAGAAAGTGAGATAACGCAGAAAGATTCAAACACACAGAGAAATGAAGCTGATTGCAGCTTGCAGAATGAACATCTGAAAGATCCAAAAGATGAACAAGCATCTTTATATGACTCAAGGGACGTGTTCAAGCCTTCTGAACCACTTGAATCTCAGAGGGGTATTGGAAGAAGAACAAGATTGGTGCTGAAGCTTCCATATCGTGATCTTAAGAGGACTTCTGAAAACACTAGACACCAAATTGACAATCAGGCTAACTTAGCATCTTCATCTTCTTCACCTGCTCGAGAAATTTCAAAAGAAGATTGCGTCAATATGATCTTAGAGGATCCAGGGCTGTCTTCTGCAAACGGATATGGTGCCAGTGAGTTAGAGAACTGCTACAGAACTGATTTTAGAAGTAGAGAACCTAACAAGTTTGAGGGTTATTTGGAGACATCTATAGGGGACAAGGAGAGCAAAATCAGATGGGGGGAGGTCAAGGTACAAACATTCAAGCAAATGTCACCAGATCTCTTGCCAACAGATGCCTCCCCTGGGTTTTGTGCAACTTTGGATGGCCACAAGGGAAACGAGACTGATGTCACTATTAATGAGAAACCACAAAATGAAGTTGCTTTTTCATGCCCCGCTTCACTGATCCAAGACTTTGAAGGCAAGTTGCTGAGTGGCACTTATAGTGCTGAGAAACAGTTTGAAACTGGTGCATCAGAGAGGATGGCCGGTTCAAGGGATAGACATCTTTCTACTGAAGACGTGCAAGAATCTTCATTGTCTGATATACGCAGACAGTATGACGTGGTTGCTGTTACAAACCACCCTGTTGATTTCAAGGAGAACCCTGCACCCAAGCCAATAAAATTAAGGATCAAATCAAACAAGGTTTCCAGGGATTCTGAAAGGCCCTCCCAACTAAACGAATCTATTAGACAGACGGATGATGCTGGTCACAGTGGGGTAAAACTGAATTGGTATAGAAGCAACCCAGAAGGTTATAGTGTTGCTCCAGGAGTGAGAGTTTCAAAGGCTTCTAGCCATAGTGATAGTTCAGGAAGTGATCTCCCTGAAGATAACGTAACTGATGCATTTCGAAGAACCAGATCCATGGGGTTGCATGCAACTTCTAGGGAGACAGATGCTGAGAACCGTAGGTTTGAGGTGAGGCAGGGTCTAAGATCATCAGGGACTTCAAAACAGAAATCCTTGAAGAAAGCACTTGATCAGCTCCCTTCAGAAGAATGGACAAGAAGTCCAAAAATAGTGAGGGGAACTAAGGGAGTTGTTTATTGTGATAATGTCAAAAAAAATTCAGCTCTAAGGACACAGCCCCATCTAAGAACATCTAATTGGTTAACACTATCACAGCAAGAGGAGGGTTGTCGTTACATCCCTCAACTCTCTGATTACATTGTATACTTGGTGCAGGTAAATGTTACTGACTCGTGTTGACTAATAATGTTAAACCTGTATGTATCAATTGATTTAACTTTCTCAAGTTCCCCTTTTAAATGACATTGCGGGACTTTCAGGGCCATCAGGGGTATTTGGAATCAGGTGGCTTGTCAGAAAGACGTCCATGGGCATCAATTAAGAGGAACATTAGAGCTGTGGAGTTCTGCTCAGTTGAAGGCCTCAGTTATTCCCAAGTTCCAGGTTCTGGAGACAGCTGTTGCAGAATTACGCTGAAGTTTACTGACCCTTCTTCTAGTGCGTTTGGTGAAGCATTTAAATTCACTTTGCCTGAACTGACTAATCATCCGGATTTTCTGGTGGAGAGAAACCGGTATGATGCCGCTATTAGGAGAAACTGGAGCCTTGGGGATAAATGCCAGGTGTGGTGGAGGAGTGGAAGCGATAACGAAGGTGGCAGTTGGTGGAAAGGTCGGATTGTTTCTTCAAAGGACAGATCTGATGAGTTCCCCGGCAGTCCATGGGAAAGGTTTGAGATACAGTATGATGGTGATGATTCTTCGACAACTTATCCTCATAGCCCTTGGGAACTGTATGATCTTGAGAGTTCGTGGGAGCACCCCCATATGGATGATGGCACTGAAGATAAGCTTCTTTCTGCCTTTGCTCATTTGCTGCAGTCCGCCAGAGAAAAGCAGGTAACTCTATATTTCTCTAGTCTGTCTTTGGTGTGAGTTTCTTTTTACTGAATATGTTGTGAATATTGCAGGATCCTTATGGAATTCTTAGGCTAAACCAAGTTGCGGAGAAACTGGATTTCATAAACAAGTATTCCTTTTCGCCCACCTTTTTTGCTTTCCCTTGTTTCTGGCCTTTCATTTTGACAGGATAACTACTCTAGAGTCTAGCTTTACTCCTTTTTCGCTATGTGCAAATATTTGGTCACAATCGATTACTAGGAATCAATACCTAGTTTTCCAATGAATCCAATGGTTGGTTTAGTTATAGAATCTTATCTACAGAATTGTTTTTCTGGGAAATTTATTGAAGTTACAACATTTCTTTTATTGCGGATTGATCCTGGAATCTAATTACCATAAGTCAAAGGTAGGGGGCGGGATTACTAAGTTGAAAATGGGAATCTGGATTGGATTGGTTATTAGGAATTACTTTCCTATTCTAGTTTTTCCAAATGCAAGTACCAGAAATCACGTTCTGATTCTCTGTTCATGTTGTGCATCGTGGACTAAGTAGATATTCTTTCTGAGATACTCCATTAATGATATGTACTGCATCTTTGACTATCAAAAGAATATCCAAAAAGTAGAACATAAAATGACATTTTTGATTGATTGGGCATTAATTAATTGTGTAACATGTTCACTTGCTGCCTATGAGTTTGAGATATTTTGCCAAGTTGTAAACCAATTGTATCGGGTTTATTATTATTTTCTTTGGTAATCAAATGTATTGGGTTTATCTCAAGTTCTTACCGATTACTGAACTGATGCGCAAAATGCCATATATAAGAGAATTTCCTTGTTTTGTTGTACAAATTTTTTGCAGGTTTCCGGCCCCCTTGTCACCTGATTTAATTGAGTTGAGGTTGGAAAACAAGTATTACCGAAGTGTGGAAGCAGTGAAGCATGACATGAGAGTCATGCTGTTAAATGCCCAAACTTATTTTGAGAAAAATGCAGAGGTTGGAGCAAAGATGAAGCGAATATCGGAATGGTTTACTAAGACATTATCAAACTTGTAGGATGAGGGGAAAAAAAGGCCTGTAGAGTTGTAGTGATACTTAGTGCACATATGATGTTTACCCAAATTTTTTTCTTCTCTCTCTAGTTTCTGATCTACTAATCCAATTTTGCCCAAGGGAGGAAGATGTCTTGGGAAATCAATAGTTTTGTTGTACCATATACACAGGAACCGCATATATTGATTTGAATTTTCGGTAGACCACCATAATTGCCCATTTTGTACACTCTGCGTTCAATTTTCTTAAATATTAGCGTCTGTTGTCATTTTTATTCTATTATATGTGAAGTGTATCCATTTTGTCCTCAATATCTTCTACCACCGGTTCTTTCGAAATTCAACACCAGGAGCAAGGGTATTTTTGGCGCAACAGGTTGACTTGTCCATATATCGAAATCTTGAATTCTCCATGTTTTTATTTTTTTTTATTTTGTGTAAGAATACATTCTCCCAACTTTAAGGAATGTATTAGAGAGTATTAATGCACGATCTGGAGTCTTACTATGCCTTGTGGGTTCATAATGTATCCGTAGAACTCATTTGCATTAGACGGTTTCAGCTTACGTCTGGTTCACAACTTTAATTTATAATCTGTCAAAAAAATCGAACTTTGCTCACTGGAACAGTAACACAAATATCCAATGGACAGGAGTGCAAGTACCATGGGTACTAGTGTGCCATTTTTATTTCTATCACCAAACATTCATGTGAAAACCAATACTTTACGTGAATGTGTGATGATAGAGGTCCCTGAAGCACAACGTGACAAGGAGCATTGAATAAGCCTTCAATTTTCACGGTAAAAGAAAGTTAGTACTGAGTACAATGCGAACAAGTACAGGACAATGTAAAGCGCAAATTACAAGAAAATCCTTTAACTTTGATGACTATTGGAGTACTACATACTTCTTAAATTATTGTGAATGTACAAGATGGCTTCCATAAGCAGTTCTCGTTTGAGTGGTTTGGCTAAATGGAAATCCATTCCAGCGTTCATCATCCTGTTTGCTTCTTCTCCATTTGCATGAGCAGTTAATGCTATGATGGGTATGTGGACTCCATAATCTCTCTCCTCCTCTCTTATTAGTCTTGTTGCTTCAAACCCATCCATTACCGGCATCTGCTAGATTCGAAACATTTACAGGCTTAATTCTCAACACATCTGCACTTCTATATAGCATAGTTTATAAAACAGATGAAGAAGAAACTCTATGAAAGCTTGTTTGATACGGCCGCAGGAGCGTCGAATTTGAGTTAAATGCAGTGTTCGATTAAATTTTTAAAGATCAGATTAAATATACATCCGATGTAATTTCATAAACTAAGGGATATAGCATGTGAGGTGTAGTGGTATTGATCTCATTATTACTCACTTTGTCCCCAATTGTTTGTCTTTTTTTAGAGTCGTGACAATATTAAGAGAAAAAGTAGCGTGTTTTCATAAACAATAATTCCTAATATTTTTCTACACTAACTAAAATTTGCACTTGATATCTTTTGAACCGCGTAAAAATTTTGGAAAAAATATTAACAAATACATCACTTTGTCACCCGAACATTAACACAAGCTTTTCAAGAGTAATAGTTTGCGTCCAAAAGTAATGGATGCCATATTGAAAGGATCAATTGTTGTGGAAGAGATCTGTGCTAGCCTATTGCGTTTTTCAGCAGCAAGATACGATTGACTCCTATTTACTTTAAGCTTCTCTCTCTTCCGATGGAATCAGTATCGTAAACAGGTATCTCCTTTGAAGGAGATGAAATGAATAGGCATATACGGGGAGGGAATAAGTCAGTGACGGGATCAAGAAATCCCCCAGAACCCCCCAGGGTGACATAGAGAGGCGGGACAGCCCTCGCCCCGGTGGACTGTATATAGGTAATGGTTATGTACAATAACCACTCTAAAACCGCATATAATGCCTCTAGAAGAGGCTATATCAAGAGTTATACTAACTCAACAATAACCACTCTAAAACCGCATTATGTTCCAATTGGCTTTCAACAAATTACTCTTGGTCGCAAACTTTTGCACCTAGCCGCAAATTGCACCTTGCCGCAAACTATCCCTTGTCTGCAAACTTTTGTACTTGGCCGCAGAGTATTACTCTTGGCCTCAAACTATTGCAGCCAAGAGTAGTAGTTTGCGTCCTTGTGCAAAAGTTTGCGGCCAAGAGTAGTAATAGTTTGAGTTCTTGTGCAAAAGTTTGTGGCCAAGAGTAATGAATGTCATATTATTATCGTCAAACAAATGGTCCTTTATATAGAAACTGGATGCCATATACAAATAGAAGTAATTAACGAAAAAGACTTATCCAGAGAGAGAGAGAGAGATGCCATATACAAATAGAAGTAATTAACGAAAAAGACTTATCCAGAGAGAGAGAGAGAGAGAGAGATTTACCTCGCAGTCCATCAAAATGTAATCATAAGGAAGAAGACTAGAGCCAGTAGTAATAGCAGCAGCTCCATCTAGTTTCCTTGCTTGATCACTCAGACCTTTGCAAACCAACTCCAAAGCTTTCTCACCATTTTCACACGCCTCAACCATTGCTCCAAGCGCTGATACATTAGCCACAGCCACTTTCCTCAACACTACATTGTCCTCCGCAACCAAAATTCTCTTCCCACCCAAAGGCTGCGACCCCTCTTCTTCTATCTCCACCCCCTTTTGCACCACCAATGATTCATTCCCTCTGACATAGGATGATTTCTCACTCCCTTGACACTCAGGATTCTGTTTTTCTCTCTCCGGCGAAATCGAATTGGCTGTAAATGTACCACCAAACTCCGGTAAAAGCATTATCGCGTGGTGCAACCGCGAGCCGTGAAATGGCTTAGAAATGATCAAATCACTACTGGGCATTTTGTCCTTGTCAAGGCCTTTGGAATGGATATTGCCCAGAGCACCCGGTTTATCGATCCAAATTACTCTGCAACAAGTATCATGTAGGTCTCTTTTGAATTCTGCCACGGCCCTACTTAATTCTCGAAATGGACCACCACTTGTATCAATCACAAGTAGTGTGAAATTTGGAGAATTCTTTTTCAGGTTAGTCCTCCGGTTAAGAGGTGGTGGAATTTCATCGGTCCCGTCTAAGGCGCTGAGGGGGACATTTTTGGAACTGTCCTGTGATACGGCTCTGCTTAGACTCGAACTCGAATCTGACTGACTTGAGTAGCTGCGGAGGGAACCGTTCATTTTCTGTTTTACTCTCTTTAGGGTGTAGGGGAGTTGTTCCCATTCTTTGACCGATGACACTTTTACCCCTAAGGTTTCCATGAATTTTTGCAAAATTTGTTGGCGCGTTTCGCTTTGAATGAAGAGCACCACATGTGATGTCTCCTGCTTAGGGCTTGTGAAGGCACGGGTGCTCGGTCCAGCTGAATGTTGGACCGAGACACTGGATATATAACCACCATTTGACTCTATATCGTCTTCTCTGGCATTGATATTGGTCAAGTCAATTTCGCCCGCAGCAAGGAAGATGTTGAACTTGAAACACGTTCCCTTCTCGCCAATTTCCTTGTCCATGATCCCTATTTCACCGCCCATTAGACGTACCTGGCAAGTAGTTATTACAAAAGTAAAATCTCAAAAATCGGAATTAGGTATTCGCCTGATAGAAAAGGCAAGTTTTTGGCCAAGAAGACCATGACACAAAAGGAAGAAGAATGGTAAATTCAATTATCTGCAATGTGGATTAGTGTTGAATTCATTTATTTACAGGTAAATTTATGTACTACATACGTACCAGAGATTGAACAATTCCAAGTCCCAAGCCAGTGCCGTCATGTGTATGATCAGTTGATGTCTCTTTGACTTGAACATAGTTTTCGAAAACAGAATTTTGCTTCTCTTTCGGTATTCCTTTCCCCGTATCGTCCACCTCGAATATGAATTCCACACAATTGGGATTTTCTCGGATTGTGTTCATAGATTCTTGGCCATTTTCTGCATCATCATTCTTGAGAAATAAGCACGGAACACAGCGCAAAGGGCTGTTATGGCTAGAAGACAATATCGAGTTACCCAAATCGGGTTTTCTGGCCCATGCTCGAACTACAACATGTCCCTCGGATGTAAACTTGACAGCATTGCTCAACAAGTTGCATAATATCTGTTTGATTTTGGTCCGATCGCCTTTAACCGTTGAGAATTTGGAGAGAGAGCTATCGCAAGGATCCAGCACCACGTCTAACCCTTTTTTCATGCCAACAGGGTGATAGAAATCAACAACATCCTCCAGCAGTTGAGCCAAGTCGAATTCTTCTTCTTCAAGTTGCATTTTTCCCGCTTCAATTTTGCTTGCATCAAGAATAGAATTCAAAATACCTACATGCGTACATTCCAAAAAGATAGAAGTGATCAACATAGTTTTTTTGTTACTACAATAGTATCACATAATGGTAACGATCAAATTTGCACAAAACCCTAGTCTTTACTTGGAATGTAATTGAAGATAGGAAAATGATACTCCTAGTTTGCAAAAACTTACCCAAAAGATCCCTTGTATTTTCCTCCATTTGCTTCAAATTTGTATCCAAATCTGAACCAGGAGCCACTTGATCGCGACTCATATCGATCAAACCAGTAATTCCGGCGAGGGAAGCGCGGACATCGTGGCTCGCGCTGGCGAAGGCGAGGCTCTTGTTCAGGCTCTTCCTTTCAGCTTGTCGAGTCGCTTCCATTTGTTTGATGAGTGCAGCGCACAAGCACATCTCTCTCCTGGCCGCCCGAATGATTAACACTACGAATGCCACAAGGGAGAGAACAATACCGCCAACCATCAGTATCACAAGGATGAAGGCGACGTCGAGGTTTTTGGTGACGAAGCTCTCTAGTCCCTTCTGTGGTAAAGCCAATACATATACCTGAAACAACCAAATTACAAATTAAGAAAGAAAATATATTGCTGGCATGAAATATAATAGAAGGGGAAAAACTAAAAACTAGTTTGGCAGAAAAAAGGTAATCATTATTGAATATCTATAAGGTTCTTTTATTAAGTTCAGAAAATTTTTCTTGCATAAAATAACGATCTGGAAACATTCACTTGTTTCTAACTTTTCATTACTTTTGTTTTTGGTTAGCGAAGTAATTAAAATGCTACAATACACATGATATTTAGATATGTACAGCACCCTGCAAAGCAGCCGATCCTCATCTCGGCAATTGATGGCTCGATTAGATTTTAACTAAGTAATGGACGGTTTATATTTGTATGTGTTTAGATTCGATCCAAATCATCCATGCCAAGATGAACGGCCAGATCGGCCTCTCTGCATCCGTTCGTCAACATACCGATGGTCGCGGTTTAAGTTGTATAGAAATTCATAAATCTTGTTTATGATTAAATAAAGAATCAATTATATACCGGCAGTGTAAATATCCGTTTTCTCCAAATCAATTACATTGCCCCAAGTTGTCAAAATAGTGGTCCCAGACTCCCAATTAATAGGACATGACGACGTGGCGCAGTTTAATTGATTTGTAGAAAAAGAATGTTTACACCGTCAGTATAAATAATTTAATCTGAATTAAATATCATAACTTCAATCTTGAATTCCGAAAACTCAGAATATCAACCTTGAATCCTTAATATTTCCACACCGTTAATTTTTTATTTTGATGTTATAAATGTTAAAGCAAATGTCATGAATTTACATGAGATTTAAGAGGGCTAACCGTGCACATATAATGGTATGTATTGTTACACTTTCCAGTACGGAAAAATGAAGATTGAGAACATTTCGAAGAAACATACGTACCGAATGCATGCCGACAATGTCAATGGGTGAACAGTAAATCGCGTACTTCGCCTTCCGAATGATCAACATGGAACCTCTCGATGTGCATGTCACATTACCAACATAACCTATTCGTGAACCATCAATGGGATCCAACATTTCGAAAGAAATCGAATTCCCGACGAGGACTAAGCGAGCGTTCGGGATGTTAGTCCCCAATTCAGCTAGTGATTTCCCATCTTTTGTAGCCAAATACAACGTCCCACCGTAGTAATCCATGCCAGAGAAGAAATCAATCAATGAATTTGCTTGAAACCCTAGAGAGACAACTGCTCTTCCACCGATACCGGCTGTGTTGAGGAACAGAAGATCTTTATCATTTTTCCACCCGATTCCTGTGGAAGCAAACCCATTTGTGTTATTCAAGGCTCCTTGAAACCAACTTGTATCCAACGCGATTACAGGATGGGTACTAATAGCTTCTCCGTATAGCTTTCCAGTGTCACGGTTCACCGGTTGAATGTACCAATCCGAACTTACGTTTGGAAATTTTGTAGAGAAATTAGTATACACGGCTGAAATTCGATCTTCATCGGTGCAGTAGTATGAGAAGAAAAGTCCATCCAATCCGATGAATGATATCTGTGACAAGTGCGGAATTGTTGATAACGCTTGAAACAATACCGGAGCCACCTGCATCAGAAAATTACCCATTAGCTTCTTCTTCTTCTTTTTCATTCTAGTTTCTAAATTCACTTACGTTTTGGAAACAACAAAAGAGAGGTACGAACATGAGTTTCAATTGACGGGAATGAGAGGTTCGCGCCATCTAACCATGAACTGAAAAATCTTGCTAAATTTGTTGCTGACGAATTTAACGGAGATAACAGTCGGGCAGTTTGTCCGATTTGTGATAATATTTGTTGGTTGAGATTGCGCGAAATTAAATCAACTTCTCGTTCAATTCTTTTAGCCTTAATAATCCAACATGGGATCACCAGACTTGGAATCAACAATATTATCAAGACCTGCGATATTCAGCAATTACATAAGTTGTACATTAGCTCTCTGCGTACGGAAAGAAAAACCAACCCTATTTATCAAAATTTTATAAAACCTGAAAGATGAATAAAAATTAGTAGAATGAGAAAGAGAGAAACCCTAGAATCTTTAACTATACGTACATATCATATATTTCAATTAAACCCAACAAAAAGTCCAATCATATTTTTAGCTTCCTAGAACTTATTCAGCACTTTAAATTAAACCATCAAAATCACAATGTGGTTGAGGAAATCGGATATATATTTTTTCCACGTGATCGTTCCAGTTATAGAAAATTACCAGGAGGATGAAGAAAAAAACAGGCCGCACCACTATCAATGAACCAAGCTTCATCGAACTTGTGCGATTATTATTATCAAAGTTCGGAAGTATATTTTCTGCATTTTCATGGGAGGAAAGTATATTAAATCAAGAGATTTGGAGATATACAAAAAATTTCCCATAGAGAGAAAATAAAATCCAATAAGGGAACGAAATCTGGAGAAGATACTGAGGTTTCAATGTGCATATCTCATGGTAGCTCACGTAGATTGAACATTATTAACAAGATTGTTATCAAGAATTTCCTCCCAAAGATTTTTTAAAAGAAAAAGAAGAAGCAAAAGGAAAACAATAATACCATTAAAGTTAACTTCAAAAACAATAATAGTACTTTTAATTTGCATTATATCCTTTTTAATTACTACATAAGCTAGATCTGGTTCTTATCATTGTCACATTTAGGAATCATGTTTTGGAAATAGTTATCTCAAAGGTTGATTTTCGTTTCATGTCATGTAGACAGCAAATTATAACTATCTTCTAAAAATTAGTTGGGGACGTTTAAGGAGGATTAACTAAAGATGATTCTGTGATTGTATGAGAAAAGTGTGGGAAAAAATCAACAAAATTTTCTTTTGGACTAATGAAGCTTCAAAGCCGATATCGGCACGTATATAACTCTATCAGCGATACGATGTATCTTGATACCATAGCTCAAAACCCTTTCTCAGAGTTTTAAGACCTTTTCCATACGGATTTCTAGGCTTCCAAACATAAACCGTGAAAGAGAAAAAGGAAAGTTGAAAGAGTAATTAAACAGAAACCACTCCGAATGGAAACAAGAAAAGATACCAAAATCATAAAAGCAAACAAATATTCATTGTACTGGGATTTTTTCCCTTTGATCTTTTGATGGTTTCGAAAAGATTATTATCCCGGCGGCCGGTTGAACTGTGGCCGGCCCGTTCACGGAGACATGCAAGGCTGGCTATATATACGCATGCGTGCATTTGTATATATCACTGTCTTCTGCTTTCTCGATCTGCAGCCAAATCACACAACATTAAACCAAGTTAATAACAAGAACAACAATGGAGTTTCGAAGTGCAGAAAAGATACTCAAGAATGGTGTATACATGACCACGTACACTCAAAACAAGAAAAGATATAGGCAGGTAGAGAGATGCATGTACATAAAAGTGGGGTCTTACCTGCACGTATTAGATATTCGTAGAGTAAGAAGTGACTCCCTACCCTATTGAGAGAGAGAGAGAGAGAGAGAGAGAGAGAGAGAGAGAGAGAGAGATGCAATGGAGACAATGGACGAGGCTAGGCTTATAGTAGTTTTGACTATTATAACTCTTAATAACTTTATAATGCGTCAGACCTTTTCTCATGAATCGTGACAAGAATTGTGGGCAATTTTGATTTCACTCACATATTGACTCCCGAAACTACCCTTACTTTTGAACAAACACAAGCTTGGGGAGACCATGTTTCTCCTCTTCCAAATGGTCAATAAATCACATGTTGTTAACATGGGTGGGCCTATTTCAGTAATTTCGAGTTGATCAACCGAAAACAACAATTCTGTCCCGGAATCCGAGGAACAGTACAGCCACGTTGACTTCAATATGCGTCAAACATTATCGGGAATGTCGTCAGAATTGTCCTAAGATCAATCGTTTATTCAGTTGTTCTGTTAGGAGATCTCAACGGTCGAAAACACATTAGTTGTTACCGTTGTCATGGAATATTCTTGATAAGTGGTCAATCCAAATTCAAAATTTGATGAAGCAAATCTTGAGCCCTTTGCTGATCAAAAATTGATGCAAACACTCTAAAATCAGTATAACTCTAAAACCACTTTCATTTATTTTTTGGAGTGCCAATATCATTTCCCTAAAAAAAACCTTGTGCCCTTTTTATATAGGCAATTGCGTTACTTTATATCGATCTTTCTAGCTATTTCGAACCAAAATACTTACCATTAGTGTTCATAGCTTTGAAAATATATTATTATCGCTTCATCTAAGAAGGGATTTGGGAAGTAATGGCTATTTCTTGTGAATCAGCTTTCTGCAATGATAGGGTAATTATGTAATTTAATGTCAAACTAAAGAGGGCAAATCCAAGGTGGCTCCATGCAGTACTGAACCCTCCAGCCGTGCACAATTAATAAATGACAAGTATGCATTAATGGAATTAAATCTAACCCAGTGAATGCTTAGTTGGTTTAATACCCTTGATTTGATTGCATAAAATTGTTAAAAGGGCAATTTAGTAACAGCGGCAATGTTCCTTTTGATCTTACAGGTAAACAATGGTTATATTATTGGAAGTGTGGGTAGTGCTCCACACTTACCGAATCGACTCTCTCAAAAGACAATTAGAAGGGCAATATCGTCCTTGGAGAACATTAAACTCGTTTATTTGTAGTTTAATTAACACAGTTGTCAATCATGAAAAAAGCCATTGGAGTTTTAGCTACAACGTGTCCAACCTGATATCTATAGAGATGAGAACAACATTCAATTCTCGATCTTCTCAAAGATTTAAATGTGAGATAAAAAGACGACGATACTGTATGTATGTCTGTTTATATTTTGGCACGTAATGGAATTTTTTTCTTTTCAATGTTTGAATATGTCATCAAGAATACCATATGTCCCAATTCCCTTCTCCGTTTTTTTTTTTCTTTTGATAACCGAATGTATATTTCTAGATTCTCACTCAATCTGGGAATGTAATTCTTGGTGGGATATGTCATCAAGAATCACGTTTCTATTTCTGTCTCTTCCAAACACGGAAATTATGGGAGTATGGCATCACATTTCAATTAATGTCTCTTCCAAACGTCGAAATTATGGACGTATGGCATTATATATATTCCCATTCCTACTTAATTAAGATTTCCGCCATCCAAACTGAGCATGGAAATTAAAAAACTGGAAAAGAGAAAAGATAGGAATTATGGCTCGTTAAATCTGGGATGTGTAATGTGTGGAAGGCAGGAAAAAAGATGGGACGATTAGGAAAAAAATTGGAAGAGGTTATGACTTAGATATGGAAATGTCACGATAGACACTCTTTTTTTTTTGGTTAAAAGGAGCTGAAATTAAATTAACTAGTAATCAAAGAGTACACAAGTCTAGGGTACAAAACCCTCTGGGTATCCGCCCTTAATTGAATAGAAATATAACTAGGCATAGAATTGAAAACATGAAAACCAAAGTCTCTCCGGTAGCCAAGGTTGGCTAAGCGGTCTGCGTATGAGTTGCCTTCGCGAAAATTATGGCTCTCTTTCTCCACTCCCAAACGCCGCAAAAGGAACCTGCAATCATTTACGAGAGCGCTAAGATGGTGGGTATCCGGACATGTATTAGAGAGTAAATTAACCAACACCATTGAGTCAGATTCCACTTGTAGATTTTGTAATCCTAACTCGTGAGCTAAATTTAGCCCGTCTCGCATTCCCCATAGTTCAGCCACCAAGCTAGTACCCGCTCCTGTGTTGCGACAGAACCCTGCTATCCAGTTACCAAGATGGTCCCGGATAATTCCGCCTGCTGCTTTAGAAGAATTATTACAGCGAGAAGATCCATCCGTGTTAAGCTTGTAACCATTTGCATTTGGTGGTTTCCAGCCCGTATGGATCCAGTTGCGAGGATGGATGGCGCTGCCTTTATCTGCTATTGTTTCCCATTCTTGAGCTGCTACGATGATGTGATTGTGAATGCTATCCTGGTTGATAATAGGTTTCCCGAGAAGACTTTGCGGTTCCTATTAAGCCAAATATTCCAACATGCAAAAGGAAAAATAGTCGCCCAACAGTTGATAAGAGAGAATTGATGTTTAGATCGATAGTTTATTTTAACCCACTGAAGCGTGTCTAATGTGAAAAAATCTTGCATTACCGTTGGAATACCCAACTTATCCCACACATGCCAAGCAAAGTAGAAGTCCCTTAACACGTGCAAAGTGCTTTCGGGGTCAGTGCCACGAAGACGACACAACGGATCAGAAGTGAGGTGGCGGTGAAAATGTGCTACCCTTGTATTTAGTCTCTGGTGGGTTGTCAACCAAATAAAGTGCACAATTCTAGGGTTGCAACGAATTTTCCAAAGCCAGGACCAGTCATGAAATGGGGGGGATACCTCACTCTTATAGATCATGCGATAAGCAGAATGGATAATAAAAATACCAGAAGAGGTGTGTTTCCAAATCGGAATGTCAGGAGATATGCACTCCTTTCAATCTCCTTAAATTCATAAGATTTGTGTAAAATCTTATAACTACATGCTCACAGATTTATAATGCACGTCAGAATAAGTAATCATAATATTTGTTTTTTATGACTTCGAAATTGATTTTGAACTTATGTCCAAAAGATATGATTAAGATTGATGTCATGAATTATTAGTTTCTATTTCTATACATGTGGGTTGGGTATTGTAACATTTTTCCAAGAAGAGATGTATCTAAGATGAGCCCGAGTCCATTAGGCCCAAGCCCAATCCTATTTATTAAGTTACTTTTACATTTGTTAGTTAGGACTATCTCAATAAACCATAATGACTTACAATATTTAAATCTAACTTTTAATCTTTTTAGCTTTTTTAGTATAGATGGTTATTTCCTTATTCTTTTTACTACCCTTGTTTTTTTAGAAAACAAAACGAGAGATGAGAAAAAGGCATTCAATTGGTGTGAGTGCATGTCGTTAAGTTTACATCAACATACATCCTTTTTGTTGAAAAACAAAAAAAAAGAGAGAAAATATCATAGGTTCAGGACATACTAAAACATTAGTATTCATGAATGATTCTAGCTATATCCCAAAATAGGTTCACCCATAGATTCGCAAATATCCATATCCATGAATAGTGATCCAAATCAAGATTCTGACAACTAGCTAGGTTAATTAGTAGGTTTTTTACACAAGCAGCAGAGTGCCTACTTGTTTTAATGAACATTAATTAGTTCTTCCAATTGATTATTCGTACGTTTCTCATGAAGCACGTTTTCTCAATTGAAGCAATTTATTACTCTTGTGTGTTTTACGTGAATATGCTTCAATCATGAAGCTACCGAGAGAGAGAGAGAGAGAGAGAGAGAGAGAGAGAGAGAGAGAGAGCTAATAAAATTTGTTACAACTGATCATTAATCGTACCAATTGTTTTGCTTATGCTTCATGATATTGTTTTTTTTTTGGGGGGGTAAGTATTATGCTTCTGCTTATGCTTCAAGTTGGGTAAGTATTATGCTTACGCTTCATGATTTGTGCAAATTGTTAATACAGTAGTTAGTTTGATTCGTTGTAGACATGCCCTAATCCTAGCTATTTTCTCTTTTCATGTCATCTTGTGCTGTTTGGACCTCACTCCACTAGGCTTTTTTCTTCTCATCCAACCCTTGGTTGGATTCTCTTTTCCTATTTCCAACTTGACATACCATTTGTTAAATTTCTTTAATAACTTTTATTGTCTATAAAAAATTATGTCATTTTGTCCCTCAAATTGTTTGATCGACAAGAGTTAGTACTATTAGAACACTTAAATTAACACTCTAGAATAGAAGTTGAACTTCTGACCTCCTTCTCCAGGCACCTAAGTGCAGTACTCGTGATGCCATTAGACTAGGTATACGTAATGGCTGCAAATTGAAAAGATTGAGTAACAAGTCTCTTATCCAACTTTAGATTCAAGGCACGGCAACATTAAGGTAAATTTTTCTTGACATATACGTTGTGTGCATCACTGTATTGGAACATTTTAGGTTATGGGTATTCACTATTCACTATTTGTAGGTCTCCTGAGTCCCTACCTGTTCCTATCCCCTTTGTTGAATGAATACTACTACTCTTTCAGGTATGGATCAAGTACATATGTACATCTAACGCAAAGCAGTAGAAGAAGATTGCCATCAGATTCTCTCTCTCTCTCTCTCTCTCTCTCTCTCTCTCCCTCGCCTTACGTTGGTATTGGTGCCTATGACTTAAGACAGTGACGCAATAGTGATCGGATGCTGTTGTTTCAACTTCAAGGAAGCTTTATTAATGTAGTGGAGTATAAGCTTTATTAATGTAGTGGAGTATTTGTTTGATGAAGAAAAGCTTCAGAATTTTGCATTCGTGTGGCACACAAATTAGTAAAGCTTACTTGTATGTTCATAATTTCTTAATTAATAGTACATATTTTATGTGAAATTAGCACTCTAAGAAATAGATCAGACAAATATCATCATAAAGAACATCAAGATTAATTTTATTGAATCACTATCATAAATTTATTTTGTATAATTTAAATATATTTAAGAGTAGGGATCGGATCCTCTTCGGTCCAAGTTTTGGACTAGAGAAAACAGTTCAAATATAGACCGTACGTTGAAAAATTATTAAATAGTTTAGATTGCAACTGTCTCCTCTAGTCCAAACATGGACCGCAGAGGATCCGCGTCATTAAGAGTGTTACTCCGTAATATTTATTTTACAAAATTGAGTGGGGGCGTGCCTCTGTCGGACCCCGCTTGGGTCTGTCTCAAGTCCCCATCGGGGATAGTATCAATGTAACTACTTGCAATGAAAATTCAAACCGACTAACTGGAAGGTTGTTGGCCATGACCAACCTCCGTACAAATCTGGCTAGGTGCGTTGAGCTAACCTGGAGTAGTAAATTAATGCATCTGTATGCCTCTCACTTTGCACCATCTGAATAGTAGTAGTAGGTAGTTGTTTTTGATAACTCAGGTGCCTGGCCAGCTTACGTACGTACAATATCGACTAATTCTCAGGACCACCTGAATACAAGACGTACGAATATAATAACAGACAAAAATTGAAGGGAAATTTAGTTTTTAACTCGTGTGAATTCTATGGTAGTAGTAGTACTATATTCATTTCCCCCCAACAAAAATGGGGTCAGTTTCAATTCCATGAGCAATGATATGCATATTCCTCTAAAGTAGAATACAAACACTGGACGCTCTGTTGGGAAAAAAAAAAAAAAATCAAATAACGAATACAAGTGGAATTAAGCAAAAGGAAAATCTCTCAGGAGTGTAGTTGAATTCTGTGATGTCGAACTCCTTCATATACCTACCAAAACACACGAAAGGAATGACCCAACTGGGGTTAGCTATACAATTTCTGTCTAAATATAGTGTGTGCGATTCAATCGAAATTGTTCAAAGTTTGCAATTATAATTGAGAGTGATCATTCAAGAATTATTACTAACCTGATGTGGCCGGCTCATACTATTTTGGATGGCCGTGATAATTCGAATGAATACGAACATAGGGAGAACAATTCCGCAAGCCCGTATAATAAGCAACTGCAGAAAATCCACACCAAGTAAAAGAGACTTTCTGATTAGGGGAGGTAATTGTCCCTTCATTTGTGGTTAAGGCAAATTTGAGTAGCAGAAGTAGTGCAAGAAGACAATTTTACTTACAGTCATAAGTGTGAATGGGTAATTCTCTGTTCCTCCACTCACTATCGCGAGTAGGTCTCTCACCAACAGGAGAAGCATAAACTGTCAATTTTACATAAGAACTTTTTCATTAAAACAAGTTATTTTCGAGAACCCCACCAAATTATTTGAGTTTCCAAAGTTACACTCCCCAACATGTCGATATGGAGGGTAATGTCTATCCACCTTAATGTTCTGTTTCGATAAGAGATTTGTGGAAGAGATTACAGTGTGAAAGGAAAATGTGAGCGAACAAAGTTGGACTCCAAATGAAACTGTGACATTTTTCCAGATTGGTTAACAGTTTTTTTTTACTGTTTGACAGAAGACTGGGTAACAGTTGGTTGATCATATTTCCTGGTGAAAAATAAACTTGGTTGGTGGAATACTGGTAATCCTATTCCTGCCCTATTGATTCTACAATGGAGTGTGCTCTTTATTGGCGATTTCTGTCTGAGTATCAGAAGGTTTAGATAGCAATGTAAATAAATTAAATGTTCTTGTAATAAGAATAGAAAATGCGCGTTCAAACCAACTACTCCTATAACAGAATACTTCGATTGAACATCAACAAAAAACACTGTGATAATACTTCCTCCCTCCCATAACTTCAATTATTAATTAAGGAACGTTACATCCAATTCGAATGTAAAAATACTTTATCTAGATACAACCAAGTTCAAAGCCGTTGGATGCACGTGAGCATCCATACATCGAATGGCTCCGAATACAGTTGTCTCGATCCAGAGTTGTGATCGTAGACTTTTCGTTGTAGAAAAAGGTGCCCTGCAAAATGCCGAGAGAGCAGCGTGGGGTGTTGCAGGGCAGAGTACAAGTGTAGAAGCAATTTAAAGCATAAAATTGCCGTACTTTGGTCTGGCAGTATTATAGGGCTGCCCATAAACTACAAATGAATGCAGTTTATGGTTTAATCCAAAGTCCTCACCTCTTCTATGCCACAGCTCCATATGGTTTCTTCAACCTATTTTTGTACGGCTTTTGGGTCTTTATTGGCCACAGAGTCAAGTACCCAATAATTGAGTCTACTTAAAAATTATACAAGCCTAACACGCTAGACGACACGAGTGCTTTTCACTTTGTGTAACAGCTAAGACTCACTTTCTTCCATGTGGGGGTGCCTTGAATGACTCAGCAAAATTTCAGAGATGAGAGAGAGAACTTACTATGAGAGCCATGGTTCTGCAGTAAGTGAAACGGCGATTAGCCTCCGACGAGCATTCAGGGTAGTCGGTCACGAGCATCGGTTCTCCGGCTACGGCAGATGATTCTGGATTTTCGACCTCCATATCTCTTCTTGGAACTTCCAAACTTCCTCTGTTAATATCAATGCGTACACTATTCAGTTTTTTAATGCATTTTCTGTGTTTACCAATATTAGTATTTGAATGAATAAAGCAGTGACTGCTGCTTGTGCATATATACTGTGGATCACATTTATATAAATAAACTTGAACACACATGGTCGGGTTTCAACGTAATCATGTGTTTAGTGTTGTAATGCATTTTAATATCGCGATCACCAGCTGTCAATCCAGTAAATAATGCCAAATTAGGCACTAGGACTGACTGGACACACTCACCGAATGCGATTGAACAACATGAAGAATCCTTTAAGTCGTTTGCTTTTTTCAATTAATGTAAATGGGGAGTTTTTTTCAAAAAGTCTAGGAGAGGAGGCAGGACCAGGGTGACTTCCCGAATCCCTATACACCATAGCCCTTTTCATGAGTTTATAATTAAATAGATAGATAGATGACGCATATATATATATATATATATATCATTTTACGCGCAATGGATTTTATTAAATGATATATATTGAGCTGTTATTGAAGAAAACTACTCGTACCTGATAGTCACAACGGCATCAACCAGCTGGGATATTTTGGCAGGAGCCGTGTACCCAGGTTCAAATTTCTGCAACAAATACAAAATATCCCTTTCAATATTAAGGACTAAATTATTGACACAACCGTTGAACTTAAAATTCAAACTTCCAGAGAGAGAGAGAGCGAGAGAGAGAGAGAGAGAGAAGAAAAAGATTTGTGTAGCTTATAATTGTTGTCATTGGACGCAAGAGTAGATACGAATAGACATAAATACAAACTAGACTACTGTATAGAATGTAGTATATATTTTGTATTATGCACATATCCTGTTCTTGAAATAGAGAAAAGGAAGCTTCGGGCGAATATGGGCTATTTTAGTCTCCCAAGAAAACACGCAAAATCCACGACAACAGGTTTCTTCATATCAGTCATAAATTTGAGTACGTAATGATAACCAAATACAACAATTATGCCAATTGAGGTTGAGAAAAAAAAAGATAATTTTGAAAAGACAAAATCGGAATCGATGAAAACAGAGTTCGGAAAATTCCAACACAAGACGACATCTAATTAAACCCATTTGAACCACACAAACACTGCCCAAAAATTCATAAAGCCTAAAAAAATGGACTCTTCCAAATTTTTTTTTGATATAGAAATAAGAAAAACAGAACAGAGAGCCCATGATCATATTCCTCTGCGGAATCAAAGATTCAAACCTGTAGACAAATTTCACAAACGGTGTTGCCCTTTTCGTTACACCACCTTTGTATGCAATCTCTGTGCGCAAACTAAAACACATAAAAATAAATAAAATAGAATCAGAATTCTCCAATCAAATAAAGTTTCAAAATTAGCAAATGAAAAAAGAAAACATTTTCTTGGCCCTGTTCTTTGGCGATATGGCCTATGTTTGTATTGTATGTATGTATACCTTGACAGTTCCGGAGCAAGCACAGGGAGCTTCCAAGCTCTTACAGCTCTCCAACTCTTCTTCGTGGCAGATTCTACAACAACAAGCTGATCTCAAATCCTCCACTATCAAAACAATATCCCCCATGTTTTCTTGGTGTCCCAAAGTTCTGTTTCTCTCTCTCTCTCTCTCTAGTTCTGCCTTCGTCCGGTGTTTTTCTTGGACTTTAATAAAAGGAAGTAGTTGAAATACCGGTACTGCCCTTGAATTATTTATTACTATATACACCACGATAATGAGAGTACGGATAATCGATTTCTCCACTTGGAATAAATCAAGACGCGGTTTAGGAAGCTGGAACCCACCGCAAAGGTGTTGACCCCGTAGCTATGTTACACGTGTGCGCATACAATAGTGGGAGTACTACATTGGACACTTTCAAAATGATGAGTCAAGTGGTTGCAGGCTATAGCCACCATTCCTTTGAAGATGAGCTTCACTGGAAAATATATACTACTATAAAAAACAAAGAAAAGGAAATTGAATTCGATTTAATTATGTTTACCTAAATTATATATTTGGCTTCTTGTCACTTCATTTTATATTCAAAAAGGATGATTCTTTTTGCTTTATCTACATAAATATATCCACAATACATTAATAAATAAAGAAAGCAGCATAGAGATAGCATTATTGGATGGGAAAAGTGAGATAAACAACCTACCGGTTTGCCATCTATAGTTTCTCCATTTTCTCTTGATGTTTTCCTCTTGTTCAGTTTAATCATTGTATTCTTTTATACTTATGATTATTAAATTTTTTGGTGTTCAAAAAAAGAAAGATATGGATGGGTGATTTGGCCTAACTTTTATTTTTTGATTACTTTTTTGTTCCTTAATCATATGTTTGTTTTTCGTTTTTCAGTTTTTTTTGTATGATTGTTCATCTCAATGAGAGTACTGTAAAATGTAAAAAATTATAGTCAAAATCTTTAAAAAGTTCGCTGAATAATAAAAAAAATTGATTTGTTTTACAGCCCATTTGTTAGCTGTCAAAATTTTAGAGGGGATAGGGGCATAAAATAAAAGGTTTGATATGATAGAAATAGGATTATTATAAAAGTGTAACAAGTTATATGGAGTTTGTTTGAGTTTTTTGTCATAATTTTTTACATTTTACACTCATTCTCTCGAAACAAACCAATAATGCGTAAAAAAATTGACTCGGAACTCATAAATGTCAATATTTTGAATAAAGATAAAAGTAATGGAAACGAATTATTAAAGCCCACACTGACCCTGAAGTATAGTTCTGTTTACTTCTGTAGTAGTATTTGGACTCAATTGTTTTAGTATTTTTTAATTAGTCGTTCTGCAATTTGAACTTCTCTGAGCCCATGTTTAAATTCGAGGCTAGTGATCTAGGATTAACGGTCATCTCAGGGGGAGGGGAAAAGGAAAAGAAAAAGAACAGAGAGAGATCTAGGATTAACGGTCCTCAACAGTTTCGAGTACCAGAAATTTGAAATGGTGGGGCCCCTGCTACTAGTACTTGCAATCTAATGTCCAAGGAGAATGCGAATCTCCATAAGCAATCTCGTGGGACCATTTTTACGCTCAATAATTCCATCTCTCTTTTTTTTTCCCTTTTTTTTTTTTTTTTTTGGAGTCGGCCACTCTTTGGCTCCTTATCGGACCGATTTCGAAATCTCGTAGTATTAGTATATGAACAAAATCGATTTGGCAAAGAGTTAAAAAGTGACCAATCGCATGGAGTGCAGTTTTCGGCAAAATTGTCGAGAAGCTCCCTCCTTTTTTTTTTCCTTCGAATTTTTAAAATGAATTTCAAAACGGGGGAAATTGTCAATTATTTATAATTGCTGACAATTTGTGCTTATCCCCTCCTCGATCTTATCAACACTCTCTTCCTCTCATCTTTTTCACTGTCCTATACTAAAAGCTTTCTCTTTCGACGATATACAAGTTGAAATTGGAATCTTCTTCTTCTAAATTAGTAGATGGGGCAAAAGTGACACAAATGGCAGCAGCCCATGGACCCAACACCATCGATGGGCTCGCCCGACCTTATTAAATGGGTTCCATTAATTTCAAAGACTTTTGATAAATTATTTTTCCTAAAACGCTTGTCTTATAGTTAAGGAATTATAGACGAGTTATTTTTGTCGCCATTCAAAAAAAAAAGAAGTTGTTATTTTTGTCAAAATGACTTTTAGTTTCGAAATCCGTGTTTTTGTTTAGTCCATTTAGACTATTAAAAAAACTAGTCTGAATTTTTTAGTGATAATATCATAAGTAATGAATACGCAAGACGTCAGCACTTTACGTAAAGTAATACTACAAGATTCGAAAACTATTTTTAAGTTAGTCTTTATTTGCCAAAACTAATTTGTCATTTATTCTCTTTTTATTATGTTCTAATTGTAGAAGAAGACTTCTCTTTTTCTTTTTTGAAATCACCATCCGATGACTTTATATTCACTATTTTGGGCGCTTTTATACCAACGGACAACAAAATGTCAAAAAAGTGAAATATGAGAAATTGAAAAACATAAACGAATTACTCTTCACCAAAAAATTCGTCTTGTCTTTAATTGCAATTTTGTAGAGTTTGTTTTCATGGTTTTATTAGTTCGTCGACCATATAGGAACCCTTTCTCTCTTTTGCTTCGCTCTTCTAATCAGTCGAGTTCACAAGTACTTTGAAAGGAAAAAAATATCGTTTGAACTTAAAATAAACCTTTAAAAAAGAAAAGGAAAATGACTTCCATCCTTATCTTGTATATATAAATTGTTCAAGCATAGCGTCCGGCAGTATAAATTGACATTTTTTTCCAAGATTGGACATTGACTTCCCAATGTCCACGTATTAGTAGGGACAGTGTTCACATTATTCAATTAAATAAACTACACTAGCTTGGAGATCAAGCATAAGAAGTTTGATTATATCCGTTGACACACATAAACTGATTCGTTGAGAAAAAAACTATACTGTTCAACAACAAAAAAATGTTGAGAAAATTTACTCGACGTAATAAGAATATTTGAAGCTCCCAGCCGAGGAAGGGTAATTGCTTTGCGTAATTTTTAATAGAGTAGGATTATGAAAGCTTAGAGCATCTCCGGTAGAAATTTTGAAACACCCAGTTTTAAAATAATAGTAACTTTGAGTAAACATATGCTTCAAATTATTAATGTAATCATCTAGTTATTTATTCTCATTTATATTTAACATGTGGAAAACAACGGTCAAACACCAAAGTATGCAACAAAAAATTCAAAGAATTAGTAGACAAAATTTAGTCGAGTTTATGGAAGCAGACCGGCCCATATTTGGACATAATTAATTGCGGGGGTGTATGCGTCTAGTCTGATATGGGCTGGGCTTCAGTTCAGGAGTAGTGAAAAATTTTATGGTGAATATGTTCCAGACAACACCATCAAATTCCCGAGGCCCAACCCAAGAAATATCAATTCTCAATGCGCTTGGGCCCACGTATATGGACTCATTGAACACAATTGTATCTGAAATTGTGTTCCTATATTTTTGGAAAAATTTAAGAGCACAGTTTTAATTTGTCTACAACATAAAAATATGAGCGAATGGCTGACAAAAACAAAGAAGGGCTAAGAATTTGGTGGCCATTTCCAATTCTCTTTGAATGATTGTTTCCTATGATGTGATGATGACTACACACACAAAGAAACAAAAATGAAAGGAAGTTGCTGGAGAGAAACGTCTGTCTAGGTTCACCCAAATGACACAAACCATTCATTGTGGTTTGTGGATTGGGTTGCCAAATTAAGGAGATGATGATGTACGTGCGTCTGTCTTCCCGGCCTTTTGAAGAAACTGAAGTACTTTCCCAAGCACCAGAGAGAGAGAGAGAGAGAGAGAGAGAGAGGAGGAACTGACGTACACCACCCCTCCAATCATGTTGGACAGATCATAGCAACTGATTTGGACTCCAAAAACCATTCAATGCCCATGGCACCACGAGCCCACATCCCTTCTCTACCACACCATGTCACGGTGGGACTCATTGCAAAGTGTGTGGACTCCACCGCAGTATGTGGTGGAGAAGGAACTTGAGGCACCACGTGACGATGTCGGAGTAGTATTATCTTGTATATTTCGTGTAGAAATTTTCTAAGATGATTGAGAAGTTCATTCATCATATCGAAGATGAAAGTAGAACATTAGCACATTATTAGAGAAAAATTGAAGGAACATAAATAGATGCATAACTTCTCTTATGTGTGTTTCGAAAATTTTGACGTATGTAATTCGTAATACTATTAAATGACAAAGTCTGGAGTGCATGCTTATATTAGGGAAAATCACTAACCAAAAGAAATATATGTCTTTCAAAATGTATGAGCTCCCACTTTTAATCCTCACGCTCTCAATCATCGCATTGCGCTTACGTTCTCAATTCTCGCACTCGTGGATTTTAGTAGTTTAAAATGTATTTTAAAGATGCTTCCACACAACCGCACACAAATTATATGACTTAAGTCCATCCAAACAAACATTGATCACATTCGACCAATCAAACCGAACTGATTATAGGAAAATTAGGTGAAAGGCCACCGTCCGTAAGCTGTAACCAAAGTAGCAGGTTATGGCCTATAAAGTCAAAATCAGGACTACCAATTTCTACTACCAACTACCCATCCAGAAGATCTGCAACTATAAGTAACACCCCCATTAGATGCTTTAGCTCCTCATCTCAGTTCATTGACAAGAAGATTTCCAGTAAAAAAGAAAGAAAGAAATGAGAGTTTGTCCACTAGCTAGTAGAAAGAATTTCTGGTAATGGAAGAAGGAAAGATGATGACGATGATGATGAAGGAGGAGGAGAAAAGGATAGTGGTGGCCATGGACGAAAGCGAGGAGAGCAATAGAGCATGTATGCACTGTCATGGTGCATCATCAACCTAATTCTTTCTCAAAACACCACTCTCTTCCTCCTCTATGTTAAAACCCCTCCACCAGTTTACTCCTCCTTGGATCCCACAGGTTCCCTTACAGATGTCTTACTCTTCTGCTATCTTTAATTTGAAGCTGTTAGATTTGAACCTGAGGACTAGAAGGGTAATTTTCTTCCCATTTCAGGATATCTCTTTGCTGGTGACGTAATTGCAAGCATGGAGAGATACGGCAGGGGCTTGGTGACCTCAGTGATGAGGAGAGCTGAAGCAGTTTACAGTTTACAGAGACTTCAACTACACCAATGTCTCTCTCTCTCTCTCTCTCTCTCTCTCTCTCTCTCTCTCTCTCTTCAAATCCAATTTTGTAATAAATCCCTCCTAAAATTGCCTCTGATAAAATCCTTTGTACATAAAAATACCGGTAGGCCACATCGCGGTTGGGTGCATCTTTGGACATCGGATAAAGTGAGAATCTTGAGTGAGGTGAAGATTTTCATGTTATCCAATAACCGAAAATGTACCAGAACACGCATTCTTTTCATGCGAATTTGAACCTATAAAGTTGTTTTGATTGGGCATAACTTGTGCAGACAAAGGTGGAAAAAGGGTTGGAACTAAAAACGTGATATGTGCAGCAGTAGAAAAACTGGAGGCAGGCATCCTGGTCATGGGAAGCCACGACTATGGTTTCTTCAAGAGGTGCACTGCTAAATCACAAGCAAACAGTATGGGAGAACGTTAAAGCTTAAACAAACTCTGAATTTGTAGAAGAAATCCTTTTAAATTGATCATAAAGTGAAACACACACAACAATGTGATACAATTAAATGCTTACCGTGAGAAGAGAGGATCAAATAGGTTCTAACCTGTTAGTACTTCCATATTTACAGGGCTCTATTAGGAAGTGTGCGCGATCATTGTGCCAGGCACGTTAAGTGTTCTGTGCTGGTTCACTTGGTTGTGAAGCGCCCCAAGAATGAGCCCTCAAGATGAAAGAACAGTTAAAATTCATGCATGTACATAAGTCCGTAGGCAAATTTATGTGGAGTTGAGTTTTGTTCACCTTCCACTTATAAGGGTGAACATTACCCTCCTTTCTATCGGTTAAAATGGTGCGGACCCCACCACGAAGTGATGGGATGTTCACCAGAAAGTGTATTACATTTTAAGTATGACATTACCTTGTGGTAGGGTCCATAACATTTCAATTAATAAGAGATAGAGAAATGTTCACCCTCTTTTAAGGAGGGTAAACAAAATTGCACTCATTTTTGTGCATCAGATCTGTATCCATGACTTTCTAAACTAGTATGTATTAAGCAATCATGTAAAAGGACAGAGATCCGGTGTTATATTGACAAATTGTATTAAATCCGATACAACATCAATGTAGCTTCAGCCAAATTACATCAGATTGTTCTTCCACTGATTTCTAAGTCCAGTAATGTGAGGGTTAACCATAAGCCAAGAAAGGAGGGGAAACATCTTTTATCCTCAATGTAAATTCCAAAAAAGAATGGACTAACGGGCACTGAACAGCCCACATCTGAAAAGCTAGGCAACGGAAAAGGAATAACACACCCATCGAGCTGAAGCACCACAGAGTAGCTAGAAACTAGAATTTGGTTAGTCAAAGCGAGTAATGTCTTGAAGAAATAAAATAACCCAAATGCACATATTGAAGCATGTCCTGTAATAAGCAGAAAACCAAATGAAAAGAAATTGTCAAAAACAAATACTGACAAATAGCGAACTATAATCTCATTGCATCAAATACTAAATTTTTTAAGACATGCGTTATATGTTTTGAATTAATCATCCGTATCAACGAGGGGAGTAGTATAAAAGTTTGACCAAAAGCATAACAAAATTTACTAAAGACAAAAAAAAAAAAAAAAACCAAGCAGCAGTCTTTTTGGTCTAAAGTATCGTCTTATATGAACTTTTTCCAACATTGGCCCACATTTTTATACTTTTTTGATTTCTCTCGTCTAGACGAATGATTAATCCCAAAAATTATAACAAAAAGTTAAAAAAATACCAAAAAAAGTTATAAACAAAATTTTTACGAGAACATAACCTTAATATCCAATCAATCTATACAAATGATGAAAAATGAAAACTTTAAAGATAGAGTCTTCGAATTATCAAATATTAGTACCCAATTCTATCTTGTGTCACATAAAAACCAAGCAAGTTTATTCGTTTTGGTATTTGAAATTTTAGATTCTCTTTCAACGCACGGTCCCCAATAAATCATTACTCTAACTTCTCTCTCTATCTATCTCTACTCAAAATCCAAATACCAAAACGATTAAGCTCGATGATACAAACTCATGAAAATCTAGTATTTTTTTTTCAATGATTAGAGAGATATCTGGACTACCTTACGCATATAATGAGAAACACAATAGTGCACCAACCGCACTACACCGTGCAGTGCAATCAATTAATTTGGATTAAATCCAAACCGTTGGTGCCAAAATGGACACGGCCAAATCAGCCGGCCGCAGTGCACTACATCACCTTACGCGCACGACACATCTAGAATATTCTCCTCCTCAGTCCTCAGTCTTTATTATTCTGTTTCTGCCTCCACTTTACGCCACGACTCCAAACCTCACCACATAATTTTGACCAATCGCGTGTTGCCTGGTGGGCCTGGTACGTGTCAAAGACCAGTAAAAGTAGTAGGCGTCCAGCGCCTCCCGAACGCCGAAAACTTTATCCACGCTTTTATTTCTGACTCCATCCAAATAATCACCGAGTCCAACGCACTAAACACACGCTACTACCAGTCAAGACTCCCCCCTATCATCCCCAATATATATGTCCAGCACCACACAACACAACACCACACAAAACAACATCCACAGCGAAAATTTACAGTCACAGATAAACCAATATCCTCATCGCACAACAAACAAATCAATTAGTTTAGTAGAGTATCTCATGGGAAATTGCAAATCCTGTTACTCCTGCGTAGGGCCCGAGTCGACGGCGACGATCATTGACGCTCGGGGGAACCGCCTGCAAATCAAGGTCCCAATCACCGCAGCCGAGATCATGCTCGACGAACCGGGACACGTGGTATCTCCCGCGCAACTGATCCGGAAGACTGGCCGGATTCCTGTCATGAAGGCCGACGAGGAGCTGTCGGCGGAGGAGGTTTACTTGGTCGTTCCGGCAAGTAGGGCCCGCTGTAAGGTATCGGAATCGGAGATGGCGATGATTGACTCCACTTGTGAGAAAAGGCGGCAAAAACGACGCAGCTCTAAAGTTTCGCCGGCGGCCACTGAGGGGTCCGGTGAAAAAGTTGAGGGCTCGGATGTGATTAAGGAAGGGAATATTACCGGATTGCCCGGTCACCAGTTGGCGAGCCGCAGGACGTGGATGCCTGCACTTGATCCGATTTCGGAAGGAATTTGAGAACACGTGGTGATTTGTGGAAATGCCACGTGTGGTGGAAGTAAAATATACAGTGATGGGGCAAGATCAGAGCTCTTGAGTTTGCGGCCGTGAGAAAAGAAGTGTACATCCATGTTTTTTACCGTACTTTTCTTTCTGAACATAACAGTTTAGCTTTGATTGGGAGCATTTAACTCATTGATTTGTAACATTTGCTAACTCTTATTTTGTTACCTGCAAAGTAGTAAATAAATATCCTTTCAATATCATTTATGTTGTTTCTCATGTGACAAAAAATTAGATAAACCATAATTTATGCGATAATTCGAGCTATTCATTTTATAGATGTGAATGCATTTATAAACTTGCAAAAAGATATAGATGGATTGAATATAAGTATCAATCCGAAGAATACCTATTTTTCGCAAAAGAAATGAAAGACGAAACTTAGATTGTTCATTTCTCATGAAATAAATATTTTCAGCCAAGCTTTCGTGAAACGCATGGGACCTGATTTTGGACATGCATGGTTAATAAACAAATTAAGACAGAAATGAAACACGGTCTGCTCATTTGTTCACCTCTCAATAAATACGCTCATTAGGTGCCTACAATAAAAAAGAATGCTACTAATTGAGCGGCCGGATGATTATCTGTGTTAGCTAGTTTTTTTTTGGGTAAATCATATGTGTTAGCTAGTTGCCTCAACTAGTTACACTGCCGCTAAAACATCCATCTCAACTTCCAGTTCTGTGGTTCCCAGTGTTCCTACTTCCGGCCAGCGCCCCATCTCGAAGCCCGGCCCGTAACTCTGCCATAGCACTGCTGCACTAGAGTGGTGCATGAATATAGAGGACTATTTTAACTTGTTCCTCCATAAATCCGACCAAACGAAGTCCAAATGACCTGGAATTTTATCAAGAGCGTCGTAATCATACGGATGAATTTATGAACAGCTTGATTGAAAAAATTTGATCTGGAAGTATTTGTTGATCCATTTTTGGCTTATCATGTTTTAAATTGTCAATATCTTTCTTCGATGATGCATTGGAGTTCTCACACAGCCAAGCGTACTTGGCTAATGGTCTTTGATTCCTAATGCCACAGACTTAAAGACTTTGTAGGCTTTGGCCTCCGTCCTAATCCCAACCTTGAGTTGATCGATGGTGACAAAAATACATAATGTATTAATGACAAAAATACATTATTAGAGAAAAATTGAAAATAGATGCATAACTTCTCTTACGTGTGTTTTGAAAATTTTGACGTATGTAATTCAAAATACTACTAAATGACAAAGTCTAGAGTGCATGCTTATATTAGGGGACTGCACAAATCACTACCCAAAAGAAATATATGTCTCTTAAAATGCTATGAGCTCCTGCTTTTAATCCCCATGCTCTCAATCATCGTATTACGCTTACGTTCTCAATTATCGCACTTGTGGATTTTAGTAGTTTAAAATATATTTTAAAGATGCTTCCACACAACCTCACACAAATTATATGACTTAAGTCCATCCAAACATTGATCACATTCGACCAATCAAACCGAACTGATTATAGGAAAATTTGGTGAAAGGCCACCGTCCGTAAGCTGTAACCAAAGTAGCAAGTTATGGCCTATAAAGTCAAAATCAGGACTACCAATTTCTACTACCAACTACCTATCCAGAAGATCTGCAACTATAAGTAACACCCCCATTAGATGCTTTAGCTCCTCATCTCAGTTCATTGACAAGAAGATTTCCAGTAAAAAAGAAAGAAAGAAATGAGAGTTTGTCCACTAGCTAGTAGAAAGAATTTCTGGTAATGGAGGAAGGAAAGATGATGATGAATGATGATGATGATGATGAAGAAGGAGGAGAAAAGGATAGTGGTGGCCGTGGACAAGAGCGAGGAGAGCATGTATGCACTGTCATGGTGCATCAGCAACCTAATTCTTTCTCAAACCACCACTCTCTCCCTCCTCTATGTTAAACCCCCTCCACCAGTTTACTCCTCCTTGGATCCCACAGGGTCCCTTACAGGTGTCTTACTCTTCTGCTATCTTTAATTTGAACCTAAGGACTAGAAGGGTAATTTTCTTCCCATTTCAGGATATCTATCTCTTTGCTGGTGACGTAATTGCAAGAATGGAGAGATACGGCAGGGGCTTGGTGAACTCAGTGATGAGGAGAGCTGAAGCAGTTTACAGAGACTTCAATTACACCCAAAGACGGAACCAGGATTTTACCTAAGCAGTGACGAAATGTATTCTAAAAAAATCTAGTAGTGGTAAAATTATATAAGTTGGACATAATTTTTTTTAGATATAATAATTGCATTTTCTAAAATTCTTGTCGTGGCGGTCGTCGCCACTAGACCCCCCTGATCCCATCCTTGACTACACCAATGACTCTCTCTCTCTCTCTCTCTCTCTCTCTCTCTCTCTCTCTCTCTCTCTCTCTCTCTCTCTCTCTCTCTCTCTCTCTCTCTCTCTCTCTCTCTCTCTCAAATCCAATTTTGAAATAAATCCCTCCTAAAATTGCCTCTGATAAAATCCTTTGTACCTAAAAATACCGGTAGACCACATCGCGGTCGGGTGCATCTTGAGTGAGGTGAAGATTTTCATGTTATCCAATAACCGAAAATGTACCGGAACACGCATTCTTTTCATGCGAATTTGAACCTATAAAGTTGTTTTGATTGGGCATAACTTGTGCAGATAAAGGTGGAAAAAAGGGTTGGAACTAAAAACGTGATATATATATATATATGTATATATGTGCACCAGTAGAAAAACTGGAGGCAGCCATCCTGGTCATGGGAAGCCACGACTTTGGTTTCTTCAAGAGGTGCACTGCTAAATCACAAGCAAACAGTATGGGAGAACGTTAAAGCTTAAACAAACTCTGAATTTATAGAAGAAATCCTTTTAAATTGATCATAAAGCGAAACACATACAACAATGTGATACGATTAAATGCTTACCGTGAGAAGAGAGGATCAAATAGGTTCTAACCAGTTTGTACTTCCATATTTACAGGGCTCTGTTTGGAAGCGTGAGCGATCATTGTGCCAGTCACATTAAGTGTTCTGTGTTGGTTTTGAAGTTTCCCAAGAATGAGCCCCCTCAAGATGAAAGGACAGTTAAAATTCATGCATGTACATAAGTCCGTAGGCGAATTTCTGTGTATCAGATCTGTATCCATGGCTTTTCTAAGCTATATATGTATTAAGCAATCATGTAGAAGGACAGAGGTCCGGTGTTATATTGACAAATTTTATTAAATCCGATACAACATCGATGTAGCTTCAGCTAAATTACATCAGATTATTCTTCCACTGATTTCTAAGTCCAGTAATGTGAGGGTTAACCATAAGCCACAAAGAAAGGAGGGGAAACATCTTTTATCCTCATTGTAAATTCCAAAAAAGAATGGACTAACGGGCACTGAACAGCCCACGTCGGAAATGCTAGGCCACGGAAAAGGAATGGCTGAAGCATCAAGCTGAAGCACCACTGTCCACTGAGTAGCTAGAAACTAGAATTTGGTTAGTCAAAGCTAATATCTTGAACAAAGTTGTCAATATTGTACCGGTCAGCGTACCGTTTTCACTACTGGAATGGTACGTACCGGTACCGGACTGTATTCCGGTACCGTTCCGGATTTACCGCAATTAATATTATATATATATATTTAATATATATCTACCATTTTTTAAAATTTTAAGTGTAAACATAAACAAAATGTAAAAAAAAAAATTGTAATTTTGTACCGGAACAGAACACCGGAAAATGGCCGGAACAGAACAGTATTGTCCGGTACACCCGGTATTGGCCGGTATTTCAACCGGAACGAAACATGACTTTTTGCGTTCTGTTTAAGGACCGGTACGGTACGTACCGGCCGGTACAGAACGGATTTGACAACTTTGGTCTTGAAGAAATAAAATACTAACCCAAATGCACATTTTGAAGCATGTCCTGTAATAAGCAGAAAACCAAATGAAAAGAAATTGTCAAAAACAAATACTAACAAATAGCGAACTATAATCTCATTGCATCAAATACTAATTTTTTTTAAGACATGCGTTATATGTTTTGAATTAATCATCCGTATCAACGAATGGAGTCTAAAAAGTACAAAATTTTGACCAAAAGCATAACAAAATTTACTTAAGACAAAAAAATTACCAAGCAGCAGTCTTTTTGGTCTAAAGTGTTGTCTTATATGAACTTTTTCCAACATCGGTCCATATTTTTATACTTTTTTTATTCCTTTCGCCTAGACTAATGATTAATCCCAAAAATTACGATAAAAAGTTAAAAAAATACCAAAAAAAGTTATAACCAAAAAGTTTACGAGAACAAAACCTTAATATCCAATCAATCTGTACAAATGATGAAAAATGAAAACTTTAAAAATAATTTAAATTATCAAATATTAGTACCCAATTCTATCTTGCGTCACATAAAAACCAAGCAAGTTTATTTGTTTTGATATTTGGAATTTTGGATTCTCTCTCAACGCACGGTTTCCAATAAATTTTCTTTCAATCATTATTCTAACTTCTCTATCTCTCTTTATCTGTCTCCACTCAAATCCAAATACCAAAACGATTAAGCTAGATGATCCAAACTCATGAAACTCTAATTTTTTTTTTTGGAAAATAATATTGGTACTCCAAAAATTGATGCAGGTACTCCAAAATCAGTGTAATTCCAAAGCCACTTTCCTTTATTTTTTGGAGTATCTGCATCAATTTTTGGAGTGCCAATATCATTTTTTTTCAATGATTAGATAAATATTCGGATCAACTTACACACAGAATGAGAAACGCAATAATGCAACAACCGCACTACACCATGCAATGCAGTCAATCAATTTGGATTAAATCCAAACCGTTGGTGCCAAAATGGACACGGCCAAATCAGCCAGCCGCAGTGCACTACATCACCTTACGCGCACGACACATCCAGAATATTCTCCTCCTCAGTCCTCGAGTCTTTGTTCGGTTCATTTTTTAGTTTTAGTTTTAGTTTTCTTTCCAATCATTATCCTATTTCTTTCTCCAATCATTACCCTATTTTTCTAATTATTACTTTCTCATCTCTCTCTATCTTTCTTCAATCATTACCCCTATTTTTAATAATTACTCTATTTCTCTCTCCACCCACTACCAAAACTAAACTAAATTTGAGGCTGTTCCAGTAACTCAAAAAAGGAACTTTTGGAAAAAGAAGGCAATTTCAAGCTCAAAAATCATGTATTTACGCAAATAATTTTCCTACAACTATGGATCTTGTTTGATAGATCTCGTTAAGATCTTTTAAACAATGTAAAAAAAATTAAAAAAATATTTTTCATTTTCATTATATTTGAGTTTGAAATTACCTCCGTTTGAAAAAAAGTTAACTTTTGTAAAAGTGGAACACCTCCTTTAACTCCCAACCAAACACAACCTATTCTGTT
The DNA here is from genome assembly GCA_014282245.1 of Rhododendron simsii. Classification (NCBI taxonomy): domain Eukaryota; kingdom Viridiplantae; phylum Streptophyta; class Magnoliopsida; order Ericales; family Ericaceae; genus Rhododendron; species Rhododendron simsii. The sequence goes on from CM024965.1 coordinate 472,506, forward strand.
TGTGCCTCTACTTTACGCCACGACTCCAGACCTCAACCACACATAATCTTGACCAATTGCCTGTTGCCTGGTGGGCCGCGTACGTGTCAAAGACCAGTAAAAGTAGTAGGGGTCCAGGCGCCTCTTGGACGCCCAAAACTTTATCCGCGCTTTTATTTCTGACTCCATCCAAATAATCACCGAATCCAACGCACTAAACACACGCTACTACCAGTCAACACTCCTCCCTATCATCCCCTATATATATGCACCACACAACACAACACCACACAAAACAACATACACAGACGAAGCGAAAATTTACAGTCACAGATTAACCAATATCCTCATCGCACAACAAACAAATCAATTAGTTTAGTAGAGTATCTCATGGGAAATTGCAAATCCTGTTACTCCTGCGTAGAGCCCGAGTCGACGGCGACGGTCATTGACGCTCGGGGGAACCGCCTGCAAATCAATGTCCCAATCACCGCAGCCGAGATCATGCTCGACGAACCGGGACACGTGGTATCTCGCGCGCAACTGATCCGGAAGACTGGCCGGATTCCGGTCATGAAGGCCGACGAGGAGCTGTCGGCGGAGGAGGTTTACTTGGTCGTTCCGGCAAGTAGGGCCCGCTGTAAGGTATCGGAATCGGAGATGGCGATGATTGACTCCGCTTGTGAGAAAAGGCGGCAAAAAGGACGCGGCTCTAAAGTTTTGCCGGCGGCCACTGAGGGGTCCGGTGAAAAAGTTGAGGGCTCGGATGTGATTAAGGAAGGGAATATTACCGGATTGCCCGGTCACCAGTTGGCGAGCCGCAGGACGTGGATGCCTGCACTTGAACCGATTTCGGAAGGAATTTGGAACACGTGGTGATTTGTGGAAATGCCACGTGTGGTGGAAGTAAAACATACAGTGATGTGGCAAGATCAGAGCTCTTGAGTTTGCGGCCGTGAGAAAAGAAGTGTACATCCATGTTTTTTAACCGTACTTTTCTTCCTGAACATAACGGTTTGGCTTTGATTGGGAGCATTTAACTCATTGATTTGTAACATTTGCTAACTCTTCTTTTGTTACCTGCAAAGTAGTAAATAAATATCCTTTCAATATCATTTATGTTGTCTCTCATGTGACAAAAAATTAGATAAACCATAGTTCATGTGATGATTAGAGCTATTCATTTTATAGATTTGAATGCATTTATAAACTTGCAAAAAGATATAGATGGATTGAATATAAGTATCCATCCGAAGGATACCTATTTTTCGCAAAAGAAATGAACAACGAAACTTTGATTGTTCATTTCTCATGAAATAAATATTTTCATCCAAGCTTTCGTTGAAACGCATGGAACCTGATTTTGGACATGCATGGTTAATAAACAAATTGAGACAGAAATGAAACGCGATCTGCTCATTTGTTCACCTCTCAATAAATACGCTCATTAGGTACCTACAATAAAAAAGAATGCTACTAATTAAGCGGCCGGATGATTATCTGTGTTAGCTAGTTGCCTCAAATGGTTACACTGCCGCGCGCCAAAACATCCGTCTCAACTTCCAATTTTGTGATTCCCAGTGTTCCTGCTTCCGGCCAGCGCCCCATCTCGAAGCCCGGCCCGTAACTCTGCCGCAGCACTAGAGTGGTGCATGAATGCATGGCACCGTTGGCACGTACGGTGTAAGCCCCCATCCAAGAGCCACCATTATCACGGGATTAAGCCACCCGTGCGTCAATGAGAAACTACATGCATGAGCTTGAGGATCATCACGTATTCACGTGCACGATCATAGGCAAGAGGGAAGGGAGGGCCGTTGAGGCTTTCTTCCTGTTGTGTTTCGTGGAGTTCTTAGAGATTAATAAGTTCAAGACATAATATATATATATAGGACTAATTAATTAGAGGAGGATAGAAAGAAAGAAAATATAGAGGACTATTTTAACTTGTTCCTCCAAAAATCCGACCAAACGAAATCCAAATGACCTGAAATTTTATCAAGAGCTTCGTAATCATAAGGATGAATTTATGAACGGCTTGATTGAAAAAATTTGATCTCGAAGTATTTGTTGGTCCATTCTTGGCATTCTTGTCATGTTTTAAATTGTCAATATCTTTCTCCGATGATGCATTGGAGTTCTCACACGGCCAAGCATACTTGGCTAATGGTCTTTGATTCCTAATGCCATAGACTTAACGACTTTGTAGGCTTTGGCCTCCGTCCTAATCCCGGCCTTGAGTCGATCGTATCGATGGTGACAAAAATACATAATGTATTAATGACAAAAACTTCTATGCAAAAAATAAAGATATATTATAAGCAATAGGAAATGGATATAGAGATTCCCCTTTCAATTTGTTAACCAATCTATTTTTGCGTCTCACATTTCTCTCCATGAAAACTTATGTTCATAATTATGCTACATGAAAACGAACCATGAACTAAAAACACATTAACAATGGCGTTCAACCACCCTTAGGATCATATAGTTGTTATGCGATGTGGACATGTTGTCCTGTGTGGTGCACTATAAGAAATAAATGGGGAATATTGTGCATGGTTTTGGTGAACGTTGTGAAGGTTTAATTTGTCCGTTCTAAATCCCGAATGAAAATATTGATCGAATTTGATAATAAACAAACAAGCCATCACCTTCTTAAAATGTAGCGACTAATTTAAGACATTTTTGCTATCCATAACTTTTTTTCATCAAGACGGATTGCTTCTTAGGTAAATTTGATCACCACATGTGATAGAATTTTATCACAAAGTATTTGCAAAATTAAATACTTCGTAGAAGCTAGAGTTAATATGCTATATCTAAAGGTAACTTTAGCTTCGTCTAAAGTAGCGATCGATTTGCTATGTTTAACATTCCCTTTTAATTCAATTAATAGCAACGTAACTTCAAACGGAAACTAATTAAAACTAGACTTCATTTTTTTTTCCCCCCTTTAAAGCAAGACTACTCATTAAGGTTCATCAAATGAGCTCTATTTATCTACATATACGAATCAATTAAATTACACATTCAAATCGGGTTATTTATTTTAAAATATCGGTTTTAGTTGGGTATGATCCTCAATAAGAAAATAAACTAATGAAATGCAGATGGAACTTGTGGTTAGACCGTCCATTATTCAACAAATTAATTAATACCAAAGCTTTCTTTACGTTAAGAGTGTCGTCCTTGGGTTAATTACAGTTGAACGGTTCCTAAGACTTCGCCTTTCCCGTTAGGTACGACTTTTCAATACTCCAACAAAAACACTGTAGGCTGGCCCCACACAACAAACTCACGAAGAATTAATTCGTCACCGTCAAATCCTGAGGCTCCCAATTTCCATCTGTTAATCCCACGCCGTTGGATTAGATGACCTCCTTCCTTCAATAATCAGGTCAAACCAAATCCTCTGCGAGAATTTGGTGGTTAGTTAGTTAGTTAAATTAGCAAGTCCACCCCCTCCAATATCATCATATTTATATATGTCACAAGATGGAGCGGTTTAACGAACACTACCCCGCACGGTATCCTCTCTCTTGTTAAAACGTTACAACAATCCCACACCTTCTTTATTTACTCTCTCTCTCTCTCTCTCGCTCTCTCTCAAAACTCTCTGAAACTAACGCGCTCTCTCTCTCTCTCTCTCTCTAATGGGGAACCGCATGTCGGACCGATCATCGGTTACCCCCGGAAAAGTAATACTATCCGACGGTAGTGTCCACGAGTACGAAAAGCCTTTAACGGCGGCGGAGCTCATGCTAGAGCACCCGCAGCAGGTGGTGGTGGAATTCCGGTCAGCTGTGGCCGACCGGAAAAAGCCGAACCCATTACCGGCCGACGAGAAGCTAGAGATGGGAAAAGTTTATCTCATGCTCCCAAAGAGACGAGGGAAGCCGCCAGCGTTAACGTCGGAGGAAGCGCGGCATTTACTTTTAACGGCGAACTCGGTTTTGGGCACTAAGCGGCCTATTTTGTCGACGGCGACGGGGTTTGTTCCGATGCTTGCGAGGTTGTGCACGGCGGGAAAGAGAGACGGGGAAGGGTTTGTGGTGAAAATAGGGAAAGAGAAAGTGATGGGGAGGAGAGAAGAGGTGAAAAAGGTTGAGTTTTTTGCGCCGGAGGCATTGGAGGAACTGCAGCCGGAGTTTTTAAACAGGCAGATTTCCGGTGGGAAAGGGTGGAAGCCTAGTTTGGATACCATCAAGGAGAAAGCTGCTAAGAAAACGGTTCCTCATTGGTTGTTCTAAATTGTGTCCGGCGTCGTTTCGTATGATGCTATTGGCGTCAGACGCAAAAAATCGTTCGTGTTAATATTAGTAGGTAGGCTTAAGTGGCACAATGTGTTAATCGTCGAATTTTAATTCTTGTTATAATAATATATGATATTGTAATCTAAACTATTCCTTTCACAGGCCAGTAAAGTAGGTATGTCTGCTGCGAGCGGTTGGCTGCCTCAGGCCTTTTACCCTTGCATATGTGCAGAATAGGCAGAGTTTGATTTCCGTAAGCTCTATTTCTTTTTTCCAAGTCCTCTAAGATAGTATAGATTAAGTTTAACAAATGACAAAAAAAAGTAAGTATGTATGCGGATTCTAACCCAGTTGGCATCTCCTGATCCTTTCAATGTGAGAGATTAGGGTTCGAGCCCCGTCGTGGGCATTTGGAATTTAGGGCAATGGATAGTTTTAAAATCCAAACTAACTTACTAACTCCGCTAATGTATATATTATTGGCAAAAAAGAAGAAGAAGGTATTTCTGCATAACATCGGTTAGTTGAATATCGATAGACACATGTTTAAGGTTCATAGCATTTTTTGTAAAGGCAACGGGTAATTTCGATTTAAAAATTATTCCTTCATACATTTTAGTACAAAATTGAAATAAATTTTTTGTATGAGCTATTAATATTGTACGGACATTTCTTGAGTTTTATGAGATAAATTATTCAAAATAAGAGTCTTGAAGGTGGAGGTGTGAGTGAGGAGATAGCCTTTAAAATCTAATCTAACCTACTAACTCGCCGCTAACCTCCAGTGATGTATTATTAAACAAAGAAAAAGAAAAAGAAAAGAAGGTATGTATGCATAACATCGGAGTCGAATATGGATAGGCACATGTTTTAGGCTCATAGCGTTTAACGGGTAATTTCGATTTAAAAATTATTGCCTTCATACATTTTACAAAATTGAAATATATTTTTTTATATGCGCTATTAATATTGTACGGACATTTTTTTTTTTTAGTTTTATGAGATAAATCATTCAAAATAAGAGTCTCGAATGGTAGGAGAGTAAAGATATGGACCGGTGAAATTATTCTATAGTTCAGGAGCACGGTCGATCAAGTGGTGTTCCGAATCACTCCTCGAGCACACATGCATTATCATGGGTTCTGCAACTAAGTGTATGGACTACACATAAATATGTGGTTCTGAAGTAGTTCGAAGCACAATGTGACAGTGATGACGCTTCTGGACTACTAAATAATTTCTCTTTCCACGAATTACAAGCATAAAGAAGACGTGTGTGTATAGAGTAATTACAAAAAATTTAGTTTAACCTCGTATGTTGATCGTGTTATGATTGCCAATAAGTCTGTCCACACAGATAAATAGTGCACAAATTTTATTGTGAGATCAACCACGGGTTCCACACAAATAATTCGAGCCGTTCTTTTAATGTAAAATATTTTTTTTAAGGTCTCGGCGAAACAATAGCTCAATCCAATACATATAGATGCTTGATCCAATCATCTAACTTTTCATGATCCAAAAATCTGAATGAAAAGTTAGATAATTAGATCGAGCACCTATAGGTATCAGATTGAGCTGATTTTTCACGGAGAATTTTGAAAAAATATTTTACATTTAATGAATGACTCGAATCATTTGTATGAGACTCATAGTGGGCTTCACAAAAAAATCTATGGACAATCTGTACACTATTATCTGTGTGATTATCACTGTTGTATAATTGCTACATTTGTCCCCTAGTGTACTCCTTTATTTATTTTTTATTGTCCATGGAAAGGGGAAGGTGATGGGAAAGGGGCTCCAGGAGCTTGACCATTTGTTAATGAGCTTGCACCTGCAGGCCGCTCCACAAGTAGAAGGGCTATCAGCCCATTCACTCAATTTGGATTAAGCCCAAATTGATATTTTATCCAAATCCATGGATTCTAAGTTGGTTTAATGGTTTTTGAATAGACAAATCGGCGCAAGGAGTACTGCAGGCCGGGTCCATATTTTTCATGGATAAGGTATTATTCTACCCGGGAATTTAATTCGTTTTAGAAATGTTACATGCACGGGTCCCACTCAACAACTATTAATTCGATGGCAGTGTGTTTGTTACAATCCCCCAGCTTGCCCATAATTCGCATTCAATTATTTACAGTGCGTCTGCCCCCACCCCGTATTAATTATCAAAACACGTTTTGAGCCATCATTTTCCCATTTTTCTACCCGGGAATTTAATCCGTTTTAGAAATGTTACATGCACGGGTCCCACTCGACAGCTATTAATTCGATGGCAGTGTGTTTGTTACAATCCCCCAGCTTGCCCATAATTCGCATTCAATTATTTACAGTGCGTCTGCCCCCACCCCCACTTGTCATCCCCCCTCATCATCATCTTTCTGATAACCAACGTCCGAGTGAGCTTTTAAGCAAATTGACTAATTTCGACATTTCTAAGTTAACATCGGACAAACCTAAAGTAGCCTTAAAAGAATTAATAGCATCTGACTAGTTTCGAACTTAAGACTTTATGCAAACCCCCTCAAGCATTGACCACCCTTATCATCCCCCCTCATCATCATCTTTCTCTCTCTCTCTAGCTCTCTAACTCTATTCGCATCTTCTAATTCATACACGGACAAAGGTGGAAAATTATGATTAAAAGCAATTAGGAGCAGTGGACTTTATATTCATTCAAGAGCAAAACCAATCACATAGGCCCTGACCAAGCCCCCCTAGTTTGTTGTGCCAGATTGCTTTTGCTATAGATGTTGGGAAAGCAAAACTTGTATTTAGGATCAAGCATTGGGTCAAAGTGACAAGGCAACTGGGTGTGGAAATTTTATTCATTTTTCAGGACCAAAGATGGGGGTGGACTTTAGATCATTCAAGAGAAAACCAGCTCACATAGGCCCTGATGAAGAGTAGTAGTTTGTTGTGCCAGATTGCTTTTGTTTTATAGTTCTTGGGAAAGCAAAACTGGAGTATTTAGGATCAAGCAATTGTGTCAAAGTTTGTTTCTTTTGTTTCTGCAACCAGCATTATTCTATAAATTTTGTGTTCTTTTTTCAGGGCAACAGATTTAGGGTTCAATAAATTATTCTCTAAGGATTGGGTACCCATTAAATTTATTTCATTCATAGTTAAAACCATAATTTGTATACATTAAATGTAATAAGAAATTTTTTTCACTCCTAAATATAAACAAACCTCTCTTCGGCTATACATATTATAGACACCTCCCCGAGAAAACCTAAAAACTATACACACATCTTGGTACAAAATGGACTATAAAGTGGGTTGTACCCGACTTATCCTGGATCTCTCACATTTTTTTTTCGTTTTTCTAAGAAAGTTTCAGCAAACATAAGAATCGAAGATTAAAACGAATTCTATTCACTCAAAACTTTCTTAATTTTAATCATGGGATAAGACTATCATTCCTATAATTGGCAGATGGGAAGGCAAATACTCTTGGACCCACCAAAAAAAATGTGCCCTTCGCAAACAGTATGGAGATCGGGAACTTTGGAGCACTTTGAAGCAAGAGATATAGAAATCAGTGATCAAGATTTTACTTGAAGTTTTGTGAATATGAGTCCCCTACAGGTAAGAGCGTTCTTATTTTAAATAAAATGCAGACGTTCTTTTTTCTCCAATTTTCCGATCAAATTTCAATGATCTAAGCCGCTCAATGTGTTCAAAACGTGATTTTAAAGGTAATCACAAGAAATCAACAAAAAAAATGACCGGAAAGGGCTTGATTTGAGCAGTTTTTATTTGAACCGTTCGATAAAATACAAACAAAACTGCTCGGATCAACCCCTTTCCGGTCTTCTTTTTTTTTCTGATTTTTCACAAGAAACCCTTAAAATCACGTTCTGAACATATTGAGCGGCTCGGATCATCACAAATTGGTCGGGAAAGGGACGCCCTTAACTTAATATAGTTAGAGCGCCATTACTTGAAGTTTTGTATGTGTGTGTGTGTGTGTATATATACACACATTCTACTTTCTGTAAGGACCACCTTAACTTAATAAAATGCAGACCTCCCTTTTTCGATCGAATTTCGATGATCCGAGCCGCTCAATTGTTCAGAACGTGATTTTAAGAATACTCACCAGAAATCAGCAAAAAAAAAGACTGGGAAGGGCTTCATCTGAGTAGTTTTTGTTTATTTTTTATCCAACGGATCAAACAAATACTGCTCGGATGAAGCCCTTCCAGGTCTTTCTTTTGTTTTGCCGATTTCTCCCTGGTACTCTTAAAATCATGTTATGTACACATTGAGAGAAATGAGGAGACAGTGTGTGTGTGCGTGTGTGTGTATATATATATATATATATATATATATATATATATATATATATATATCCGAAGAAAATGTACTGATAATGGCAAATTTCCAGTTTAATTTCTTTAAATATTTGAGATGGTAATCTACTAATCTGTTGGCTTTGCAAAAATTAAACCGTATATGATTATGATTTCACCGTCCAAATACCTGACCTCTCTTCTCTTGCAAGCGAAGCTACCGTACACTCACAGGAAAAGGTGCTTTCCGTATATCCAATTAGACTTTAGAGGCCGGCATCTGCTTCTGTCAGTGGGGACTTTATTGGTGTGATACTTTTCTTTGTAGCTAGGATATATGGACATTTTTATGTAATTAATCTTCGAATTTTGGTAACTTATGTTTGGAATTCCATTCAAAATTGGCAGGACGAATTTCTAGTTGTGCATGTAATTAAATTGCTAATTACTTGAGCTCGGCTCGATTATTGGTTCAATTTCACGAACCATCGACTTGAATCGACTGGAATCGTTGAAAGGTTTACAAATGAATTTATGCAAACAAAATATATACCTTTTAAACTACTTAAAAAAATATTGCTAGTGAATTTTTTTGAATGAATTTGTGTAAGGCAATTTCTTCCTAATGGGTAGTCATCTTTAGACGGATTGATATATCCATCGGTAAATATAGGATGACATGAACAAGAAAATACAATCTTCTAATTTCTCTGCTTAACTTATACTATAGGGTGAGATTGAGAATTCCTACTAGAATAAGGCCCAAATAATCAATATTTACTTTCCTAATCTTATCGAATGGATACCTGCCTAATCAAAGGATGATCGCAAGAAAATCATACTTACCTTAATTATTGGTCCCTGAGAAAACTAGCTAGTACTCTTTCAATTAAGAAGGAATACTCAGAGTTGGTTGGATAAGGATTGTGGGGTAATTGACTTGGGGATCAATTATAGTAAGAGGTTGAATTACTAGCAAGGTGAAAGCTTGCTTTGTTTGTGCCAAAGCTTGACAAAATTATCAGAAATATTAGGTTTGAGGTGATGTTTCTTACTTAATTACTACTATATTCAACAGAGTGGGCTCATATTCAAAAAAAAACAGAGTGGGCTCGAACCCAACTTGATGAAAAGACAAGCATAAGGTGATTGACAACTGGAAAATCCCATGAGCTCCAAAAAAAAAAAAAAAATTTTAATTAATTTTTTTGTATATGTTTTGTATGTCACTAACTAAATAGTATGCAATTTCAGCCGATTGACATTTCTGTTGATCGCCTTGAGGCCAAAAGCTAAATTTGAAAGTTGCAGGTGCATCTTCTACCTGGATTTTGGAGATCTTCAGTTTAATGGATAAGATTGCAACACATTATTCAAACAGTAATATTACAGTGATAATATTACGTTTCACATTTTACGTATATGATCAAAAAACTAGCGGAATTCATGTCGAACCCAATGGTATCAACCATTGCAAGTTTACTAGGCAATCCTGACTAATTCTGAAAAAGTATTCACTAGTTTGATATCCAATTGTTACAGCCACACATTTACTTTGGGTCTCATATATGCTTTAGTGGTAGCCGGTAGGTCTCTAAATGTTGGCGATATATGAAGAGAACCACTGAATAATTTTCCGTCTGATATTCACATCTCTGTGAGTTACAAAAACATTCTTTTAATTCAAAAAAACTTTTGCTAGCTTTAATTCATCACTATGAGGCTTTAAATCAATCTCATAAACAAAGTTGACTCAGTTTTTTATTTTTCCCTTTGTAATCTTAAATTCAAAAACTCTATCGATCTCGTGCAGTAATATGAGGCTACATACACATATGTTGCTTAAAGGGGTGTTCCGATTTTAGAAAAAGAAGGTTTTTAAAAAGGAAGTTAAATTTCAAGGTCAAAAATCATAGATTTACGTAAATAATTTTCCTACCAATATAGATCTTGTTTGATAGATCTCATTGAGATCTTTTAAACGGTGCAAAAAAAATTGAAAAATTATTTTTCATTTTTGTTATATTTGAGTTTGAAATCACCTTCTTTTTGAAAAAGAAGGTTTTTTGAGAGAGCGGAACGGGGCCTTAAATCAATTGTACATTTTGACCTGCTTACAACATGGGTAATCCCAACCAAATTTTAAAATCTTCGATTTTTTTTTTGGTTTCGATCAAATTGCATTCCCATTTCCCACAGCCCGAAAAAGAGACATTGCTGGAAATAATGAAAACAACAATATTATTTTTCAAGAGATCGCAAGTTTGTATCCTACAAAGACCAAATATCACAAACCTTGGATTCAATAGATGTTTATCCGGTCGTTAACTTCAAGATCTTAGAGATAGTCGAGGTGCGCAAAGGTGGCCGAACATCTGTTTATAAAAAAGAAAAGAAAAGAAGAAACAACATTATCACATAGAGATGTCAATAATAAAAGCGGTATTCTTACATCATCTCTGCCAAAAAAACGCACCACAGAGCACAACTATTGTTAGAAAAATGGGTCGGTTCGGACCGGACTCAACCCACTTGGGTCGTTCACATGGGTTATGTGATTGAGTTGGTTAGAAGGATGAGACAAACTCCTTATCTCTATCTGTTAGGAGAGTTCAAAGATAATAGATCACCTACATCTATTAGGAGACTTTGAACTCTTGGACTCTAATCTATAAATTAAGTCCTGCAGATATTTGGAGTGACACACAATAACAAAGAGTTAGAGTTTCATCTCTCCTTCTCCTCTAGAAAATACTCTCCTGCGAAAAATCTTCTCTCTCTAGGGTTTCCATCTAAGAACCCTAGGATTTGCGGTGTGGAGATCAAGAGCAGACTCTGGTAGTCTTCTCTCCCCGGCGTGAACAGAAGACGGTGTTCGTGAACGTAATCGGTGCTTGTAGAGCGGGCCTCAGATTGTGAAAAGCTTGAAGCAATTCAATTCCGCTACGCTTCAAACGTACGTGTAAGTCTTACGTGATTTACAAGCTTTCGATCCGATAAAGCTAACAACTATAAATATACGGACATTATCGCCATTCCCTAGCTGGCTCAAACCATAGGGAAGAGAAATATAATCTTTAATTTTTCATGTTTCAAACATGACTCGCTCCATTTCTCTTCCCTTTCCCCCGTCTCTCCTCCTCCTCCTCCTCCTCGTCCTCGGCTTATCAGCCGCCACTCGGCCACCCTTCGCATGTGACCCCGGAGAAAAGAAGACGAAGGACTTCCCATTTTGCCGGGAATCTCTACCGGTGGCGGAGAGAGTGAGCGACTTCATCGGACGGCTGACATTGCAGGAGAAGCTTAAGCTGCTAGGGAACACCGCTGCGGCCGTGCCGCGGCTGGGGATTAAAGGGTACGAGTGGTGGTCGGAGGCTCTTCATGGGGTTTCCAATGTAGGGCCCGGGACTAAGTTCGGCGGGGAGTTTCCTGGGGCCACTAGCTTCCCTCAAGTGATAACCACCGCAGCCTCTTTCAACGCGTCGTTGTGGGAACAAATCGGACGGGTAAGGTTTATCCATCTCACTGACAAGAATTGTTTGACAGTTTTGGCGATTTGAAAGTTATGGAGTATTCGGTTTTTAATGAGAAAAAAGTTTTGTTCCCCGTTGAGAGGTTGGTTTTTAAGAATAAAAGAGTCTTTTTCTAACCCCCTCGATCGAAATTATCTTAAAACCTTTGTTTCCTGTTGCTCTTTCTATTGTATTTCATTTTTTCCTTGTGAAAATTTATCATGTTCGATGAAGAAACAAAAAAGAGAATAGAGAAAAGAGCAAAGAGCAAAGGTACCTTTTTCTTTTCAATACTAGTTTATCGGTTTTTTGCTATTGTCAGCTCACTGAGGTAACCATAAGCACATTAGAAGATAAGAAAAAAAATGCCTATTTTTTGTACTTTTCATACCTTTAATACACATTCACACATTTATTATTGTCAACCCGTTGGACTGATTTTAGAATTTTCTTAATTTATTAAAAAAATTTGCTTTGTCCTATTTGGGCTTTATCCATTAGATTTTACGATGAGGAAAAAAGCAGTGTTGGATGCTAAAATTGCTAAAAAGAGAGTTAACGCTGTGGTCCAGAGGGCCAAAAAAACAACGTATCTTGTCTTTTTAATGAATACGATAAGATTTGTTTTTATTTGTAGATTCATGTAGAAATATGAGAATTGTGTATACAATTGCTGGGTACTTCAAAAGAAACATTGTACATTATTCAATTTGAGAAATAAATACTGGCCGCCTCGTATGAGAAATTCTGGTTCCGTCCTTCTAGCTAAGTAGGGTTGTGGTGCGCATGGCATGCAGGTGGTGTCGGACGAGGCAAGAGCGATGTACAACGGAGGGATGGCGGGACTGACGTATTGGAGCCCAAACGTGAACATATTCCGAGACCCGAGGTGGGGGCGGGGACAGGAGACTCCCGGTGAAGATCCTGTGTTAGCCGGTGAGTACGCGGCCCGGTACGTGAGGGGGCTACAGGGAAACGACGGCGAGGGTGGGCGGTTGAAAGTGGCAGCTTGTTGCAAGCACTACACGGCCTACGACCTCGATAACTGGAGCGGGGTCGATCGTTTTCACTTTAATGCTCAGGTACGTCCTAATCACTACTGTGTTACGACAGACATCACACGTGATCTCTCTGATCCTTCTTTCCTGATCGTTCATCACATTTAGGCAGGCTACACTATATGCACGGTTAGGATCGGGAGCCTATTTTTGGAGGAATTTTTCAGTGCCGAGCGGGTATTGCCGACGTGGCACCCGCTCGGGCGCACCCGAGCCTCCGATGCATTTTTGGACGGCTCGGATTAAAACACTCTCTTCTCTCATCCTAACACTTTCTCTCTCCTCTTCTCTCTCTCCAAATCTGAGCCATCCATACATGTAATGGACGGCTCATATTGCTGAGCGGGCACCACATGGTACCCGCTTAGCACTGAATTTTTTTTCGTATTTTTGTCTTAGTACTCATTTGGAAGGTATTGCATTGCGCATGGGATTCTGGGGTAATGACTTGTCCGTAGGTTGGATGTTTCTCTGCAGTGCTCGTGCTCTGCTTCCCGTGAGGTGAGACTGTAGGGAGGGAGGGAGGGTGAAATTGTACAGCAGTCCCGGACTATTGCCACGTGGTACTTTGGATTACTTTACAATTATGCATTCCTGTGGAATTTACTACTAAGCGTATGACTTCCATTGGAACGTGCGGTTGTAAAGTGGTCCGGAATACCACGTGGCAGTACTCCCAGACTATTACTAAATAATTACTCGGAGGTAGGAGACATTTTCGTCTGTTGCGGTAGTACGTGTTTTGCATTACTACTCCATGCATTCACAGCTTGCCATCTCAACATCAAATTATTAAAGAATAATTATTTGGGATCCATGGCTTTTAATTTGTGTGGGTATCTTAGGGGACAAATTGACATGTATTGTGTTGTGAATGGTGTGAAGTATTGCTCCAAGAATACTCAATAATCTCTGATTGATCATGTGCTTTTGGGTTATATATATAAGATACATACAAATGTGGGTCACAAAAGTCATACTTGTGTAGTTCGCTGAAATTTTGTGCTTCCCCAAGAAATTAATGGATTTTTACTTTTCCATAGTGTTTGAGATAGCAAATTATGTGCTCAAATGTAACTTGCAAAAATTACCTTGTCTACTTCGATATCTTGAATTTAAACCATTGCTCATTTTTACAAGTTACTATTCCGATACGGGATATCTTCCTGAAAATGTTCCCCAAAATGCCAATTCGGCCTCTCATATTTCATAGTGTACGTTTTACTTCCTCTGCATCTCTGGCTTCTACTCCTTTGTTTCTCTCCCTTGTTTTTTTCTCCATGATCTGATCTGTTCTGTTTATGATCTCTGTCTCTGTCTGTCTCAGGTAAGCAAACAAGATATGGAAGATACATTTGACGTACCTTTTAGAGAGTGCGTGTTACATGGGAAGGTGGCGAGTGTTATGTGCTCTTACAATCAAGTCAATGGCATTCCCACCTGTGCTGATCCTAAACTCCTCCGCCACACAATTCGTGGCAATTGGCGCCTCAACGGGTAAGTAATTTCATTAATTTACACTTCTAATAATTAAATCAATTTCATGACATCTTTAGTACTGTCACCTTCATTCTTCATGAATTAATCGAACAAATTTGGTGTATTTCGCTCATCTCATTTATTCAATCAGAGAGCATAGCACAGCACAGCACAACACTAGTGTTGTTTGATTTGTGATCAGCAAGTTAGACTTAAGATCATCTATCTATATATGTGTACGTAGCAGCATCACTACTGTTCGGTAATCACTTAAAACTATTTCTGATTTTACCCATAGGTACATCGTCTCGGACTGTGACTCGGTTGGAGTTTTCTATGATAATCAACACTACACGTCAACACCCGAAGAAGCAGCTGCTTCTGCAATTAAAGCAGGTTTAGTCTTATCTCATGAGTTTACAATATACTCCATCTGTTTGACATTGTTGAAAAAAACAGCTCCACCTAATTTCTTTTTCTCCAAAATTCTTTACCCTCAGGTTTGGATTTGGATTGTGGGCCATTTCTTGGGGTACACACAGGGGAAGCCATAAAGAGAGGGATTTTGAGAGAAGCTGATGTTGACGGGGCATTAGTTAATACAGTTACAATCCAAATGAGACTGGGCATGTTTGACGGAGAGCCGTCGGCCCAACGATTTGGGAATTTGGGTCCCGGAGATGTGTGCACCCCTGCTCACAAAGAGCTCGCACTTGAAGCCGCTAGGCAAGGCATTGTTCTTCTTAAGAACCGCAAAGCTTCTCTTCCTCTCTTGCCTCACCGCCACCAAACTGTTGCTGTTATCGGACCCAATTCAGATGTTACCGTCACTATGATTGGAAACTATGCCGGTAAGTCTTGTTTTCTTCATTCCATGCTTGGTTGCACGATTTCTGTTATGATGTGAAAGCATGCTAAGGTAGGATTGTAGTAAATAATCTCTAGGCTTCGTTTGTGGTATTACCCTTCACATATTCGCGCTTTTTTCCTTCAAGGCTTTTTTCCCCTGCCAATTCTTCCATAAATCCAGCCACTGCCATAGTGTGTACTAAAAATTTGAGACATAATCACACCATTACCTTAGGTTAGAGCCTTAGAGGCTTCCATTGGATAAACAAGTGTCAAGAGCATTATACTATAAACACGTAAACACCATCAACTTATATATTACATTATAATTAACCCTGAGGGTTGGTCGATTGGGAGCATATCAGTAAATAAGGCACTTGTCACCTCCAACTCGTAATTTCGGCACTTACCGCGGGCCAAATACAATAACTTTGGCCGACGGAAGTTTGGTGGAATTATTTGAGGTGCGCGCTTCAAATTCCAATTAAATGCAGACTCCATCCAAAAATATTGGATTATTATCGCAGAAAATTCTTCACAATCGTTATGTTTTCGACTTGTAAATCATGCTCTTGCTTTGGTTTGGAGCACATAGGTGTTGCCTGTGACTACACAAGTCCGGTACAAGGAATAGGAAGATACGTAAAAACAATACACCAACAAGGGTGCATTGACGTGGCTTGCACCAGCGACCAGCTATTTGGTGCAGCCATTGAAGCCTCACGTCAAGCCGATGCAACGGTACTGATCATGGGACTGGACCAGTCCATTGAGGCAGAGTTAAAAGACAGGGCCGGGCTTCTACTACCAGGACGTCAACAAGAACTTGTATCCAAAGTTGCCATGGCCTCCATGGGCCCAACCGTATTGGTCTTGATGAGTGGGGGCCCAATCGACGTGTCGTTTGCCAAGAATGATCGACACGTGGCAGGCATCATTTGGGCTGGATACCCTGGCCAAGCTGGAGGATCTGCCATTGCTGATGTCCTATTCGGAACGCATAATCCAGGTACAAGGGTAGAGTCTTTTAATGTTGCCAATGACATGGTACTTTACAGGATATACTAACACAGGGAAAACTTTCGTGAATATTACAGGAGGAAAGTTGCCAATGACATGGTACCCACAAGACTACCTCTCCAAGCTGCCCATGACAAAAATGGACATGCGATCCAACCCGTCAAAATCCTATCCAGGCCGGACATACCGATTCTACAATGGTCCAGTAGTGTACCCATTTGGTCACGGCTTGAGCTACTCAAAATTTGTTCACACCATCGCCGCCGCTCCGACCATCCTCGCAATTCCACTTGCCGGCCGGCACCGAGGATCTCATAACACCACCACCATCTCTTCAGGCAGGGCAATAAGAGTAACACACACCAAATGCAACCGACTCTCTCTCGGCCTGCATGTACACGTGAGGAATACGGGATCCAGAGATGGTTCCCACACGTTGCTCGTCTTCTCGACCCCGCCTGGGGATGGACACTGGGCCCCGCACAAGCAGTTGGTCGCGTTTAAGAAAGTTCACGTGCGCGCTGGGAGTCAAGAGCGAGTTGATGTCAACATTCATGTGTGCAAGTACTTGAGTGTTGTGGATAGATCTGGGATTAGGAGAATTACTATGGGTGAACATAGTTTGCACATTGGTGATATCAGGCACTCTATCTCCCTTCAAGCAGCTAATCTGGGGGTAATCAAATCATGAATTCCCCACCAGAAAGATCCATCCGGCTTGCTTTGTCTATCCCAGTCTTTCTTTCCAAATCCACTCTTATTTTATGGGGTTACTGAAGTGGCAACCCAACTGATTCTTACTATAGCTAATTCGCAAATGTTATTTCTTTGAAAGTGATTTTTTTTTTTTGTTTCTCTTTCATTCTTCCCTTGTTATTTATATAGGACTAGATTCAGTCATTTTTATTTTTTCGGTATGTAGTATGTACTTTCATTATCTAAATAAGGATCAGATTGGTTTTGAATTTTACAAGAGACTCAAGAGATGTTTTCTGGATCTTCGGGGAATAGCCCCACATTTCCCCATTAAAATTTTCTAGTCCAAGATCCCCTCTTTCTCCATCTAAAGTTTAATCTCTTTGGAACTTGGGGAAAGAAGTGGAAAAGAAGAGAACATAATTAAGAAGAAAATGAGAGGGAAAGTTAAAGAGAAAATGGAGGAAAAGTTGAGTTGGATATAAAGTTTCTTCATGAAGTAAGCCTCTCTCTCTCTCTCTCTCTCTCTCTCTCTCTCAAACTTGATTGGAGTACTTAATTCTGTTTGTCGAAGTGATTTGCTGGTTTATTGTTTTAATCAGAATGTACTTTTCTGGTATCGAGAAGGTGGTTCTGGTCATATCGACATTATTATGTGATTATGGAAGTCATGTAGCAGTTTTCTTTCAATTACTTAAACAGGGACAGAGGCCGTGTTTCTGACCTTGCAATGGCCAATTTTCATTTGTGTCAGGATATATAACAAATTAATGCATTGACAGTTTTTATTCAATCCTAGTTCAGTTTGTTAGTTTGTCCAGAAGTTGGCATTCTATTCGGTCATTAATCCTAGTCTGAATGTACTATGGGCCTATGGCCCTTTGTGGGACTTCTTCAGTTTAATTGATCTCTCTCTGTCTCTCTGTCCATGTATATATATAATTACTAGGTATGAAACTTCTGCGCACCTATGGTTGGTTTTGGAAATATTGTGTTGGAGGCGATCTCATGTCATTGATACAGCAGTTACCAAATTCTTTGGTTTTGATAACGTGTTTCAATCCATCAATGGTGCTATAGTTGATGAAGATTTCATGTATACATGAGTTTAAACTTAAGCACTAGATAGCAAGAACATGAGTGTCTCTTGTTGGTGATTGACACAAAAAGATGATAACATTTCGCACCAAAACATCCAAAAACTCATTCTCCCCATGCTGGTCCATCCAATTTAGGGTAACTGGTAACGGCAGGGCTAAACTCAGCATATAATTGGGAATATAGGGGCTGCAACATTTCTTCATGCTTTTATTTGTTATTGATCCCTTTTTTGTTGAAGCGGTACTTTGTATTCAGTATTACATTCATGCAAGTGCATCAGGGGTTGATCCCTTCTCATTTGTTCATGGTAAAACATCACTTTCAAGAGTTTCTTGGTAAGTGGTAACTATGCTTCAAAACAAAAAAGTATCGAGATAATGGTCACCCTGCAGTTGGTAGACTAATATATCCGGTGGATGTTTAGTGTTTACAAGTGGAAAATCAACTACTGGGTTGCAGGATAAGAAGCTTTCAGAAGATTCAATACATGATATCGCTCATGACCTGGTCAGAGCTTTGCTGTAAGGAAATTCATAATCGCTGCTTCTTTTTTTTGTCCCTGATGGATTTGGTGATCGTAGATATATTCGATCTATGGTTGCATTGGCATTTTTGCCAGGTTTTTGCCCTCCAAAGGCATCATTTATTGTGGCTTGAAACCCTCAAAAACTTTGTTAGATGAATACGGATGTACAAAGGTGTTCATGGTCCAGATATTCTATTTTGTGAGTACCTCTGTTAGTCTGTTACTGTTAGACATGTCTCTGTATCATATGTATTGCACCTATGTGATTTTGGATTGGCAAGAAAGCTGAAGTATATAACTAAGACTCCTTTTTGTCGGTAGGTTCTTCCAACAATTGTCCTTTTCATGCTTGCTACTTATTTGGCTAGTATGTCACTATTATTTGGACTACAGAATAGTCTTTTCCTTTCTCAAAATTGTACCACAACTCTATCTACTCATTAATTTTCCCTCTTGATGCATTTATTCGGTTGCCACACACAGAAGGTACCCCCGTTTACTACATGGCTCCTGAATTGTTTCAGGATGGAGGCATCCATTCTTATGCTTCTGATTTTGGGACCTTTGGTTGTGTGCTATACGAGTGCTATGCTGGGAACCCACCCTTTTTGGGAAAAGGATCGACTTTTCCATCACTTCCAGGTACTCCCAGCCGTCCCTTTATCAATCTTATCAATTCTCTCCTAGTAAAAGATCCAGCTGAAAGAATACAGTGGACCGAGCTCTGTGGACGTGCCTTTTGGAGAACAAAATTTACTCCACTGCCTTTACCTCCTCATCCTGCTTTCACCAATATGATAGAGCTTCTGCCTAAACCATATATCTCAGAACGCAATGGCGACAACCCTCCCCAAAACAAAACCCCAACTAGATATCGTGGAAAAGATTCGAAAGGAGGTTCCAAGCAGCATGAGAATTGTAATCCGGGACCAAGAGGTTATTACACACCTCTTAAGGGTACATCCAATGACCGGAAGACACTAACAAAGGCTTCAGGCAAAGTTGTTGAGGAGGAGAAGAAAGATCCATTAAGCAATGCTCAGGGTGTGAATCTTTTATGGCTCTCAAGAATAGCAAATTCAAACTTACAAAGAAAAAAAGAGAAGGAGAACAACAGGAGGCCATTGCCAACTGACTTAGAAAATGAGGCCGATGTGAATATTGAAGACACTGATATGGAACTCGATTTTAATGAGAACATGGAGGATGAGTCACATGGTTATCCGGCTTGTGCTAGAAAAAATTTCAACTCCAAATCACCGCCAGGGAGTGTTAGAACAGATTGACAGTAACACTAACCAAGTGGATACAGCAATTGTTAATATTCATCTCTCAGATGACACAAGAGCCCGTGATCTGGAACCTTCTTCAGATCATGATAAAATGGGCGCCACTCCATGTAATGTTAGCCCTCAACTCAAAGTTCAAAGGGATAAAGAAGTTCAGGGGGTGCCCTTGACTTTGATAATTCGAGATCATCCAATGACCTCTCCCAACTCCCAAGTGCTTTGGCATCCGTCTGATCTCTCAGTAAAACCTGTGGAGCCCAGCAGAAAGGCTGATAAAACATCAATCCCTTGTCTCCTTTTTGATACACTGCCAGTGTCAGATTTTGTGAAGATGCCTTTGGATCAGTTGGAGGCAGTTTCTAATAGGATTGTGGCATTCTTAGATGGGAAAACTACTAATGGTGAGAAGCAGAATGTGAGCACTCCTGTTGGTGAGAAGCAGAATGGGATCAGATAACTCGAAATGTTAGGTAGTAAGGCTGTTGCTGCCAAGATTTTGACCAATGGGCCGATTATGCGGGTGCTTTTCAAAATGTTGCGACAGTGCTTTGCGTATTCAACTTGCTTCACTGATTGGATTGTCGATTCGACATTCTACTTTTATTAATAAGGATTTGGAAAATTCTGGACTTTTAGGTTCACTGATTGATGGTCTCAGGGACAAGCAAGAAAAAGTGAGGAAGTTTTCTATGGCTGCTTTGGGCCAGTTACAGTTTTATACATCCACTCGCAATGAGCACAATGAGGACTGCAATCTTCCTGAATGTCCGTCAAAGGACATCAAGTTTTTGTCAGGCTGGCAGGTTTGTTCCCTACCTTACGCCATAAGCTCAACCAGTATTTCTTATGCCTTTCCTAGGTACGTTTTCCCTTAAAAATTCATTTGGCTCCTTTCTTTTGGCCAGGTTTCAGGTCCGCTGATTTCATTGGTGTCGGCACTTTTACGGAAGTAGAGGATGATTGCACTCAACTCTATGCATTGAGGACAATTGAAAACATCTGCAGTCAAGGAGCGACTTGGGCATCTCGTTTAGCCAGCCAGGATGTGAACGGTAACCTTTGCTATATATTTTTGGATGGGAAACAGGAGAACATGAAGCTCACAGCTGGGTCTTGTTTGGCATATCTTGTTCGTTTTAAACCTCCTAGCATTCAACATGTTGTGGAAAGACTTCCATTACGGGACATTCCAGCAGCCCTTGTCAAGGGCAGTTTGCGTGAGCAACAAATTTGTTTAAACCTTCTTAATATGGCCATGCTTGGAACCCATATGATTGCAAACATTGGACGGCATCTTCTGTCCCTGGGGGAAGGGAAGAATCTTGTCCCATGCCTCATGTCTCTTATTGAGCAGGGAAGCGAAGTGTTGGGGGAAAGGCACTTGTTTTTGTGGCTCTCCTTTGTAAGAATAGCAAGAGAGGGCTGCCCCATTTCTTTTGCAATGCACGGTTACTCTCAGCAGTGGATAGGTTGGTGTAGAAGGACATCTATGTGCACAAATGTTTAGATGGATTTGTTCATGTTTCATCATCCCAGGTTTGCTTGAAGTTACAACTAGATACAACAACAACAACAACAGATTATGGGCGGGAGACCGCAGGGACAAATTGGTACCCTAAATAGTCATCCCAGCTGGAAGACCAACTTCGATATGTTTCCTATATCTATAATCTTCTCGGAAGTTTGTTTTTTAAGTGCAGGGTGACTAATCAGGTGCTACACAATTGGCAAATGCCGCAAACCTAATCAAACTTGCAGTGTCACATTTTCAGGTAGATAACAGCAATCTATAGCTAGCTTCTGATATGCTAACCTCTTATCTCTCTGGAGATGAGTCTTTAATAAATTATACTCTCTCCGTCCTATTATGTTGTCCATTTTGGTGCGTTCCTTTAATTGGAGCAACAAATAATGTATGTTCATGGACGATTTTCGAATATTCAAATTTTGTTCTTTTGATTGGTAGAATCTTTGCAGAAAAATTATTTGCAAAAAGTACAAGGATCCGACTGAAGGTATGACTGTTGTTTATGATTAAAACAATATGGACGACGGAGGGTGCAATTAGTACGAGTGTAGTGTATAGGCGACAGTAGAGGATGTCCACGCTTAGATAGATTTTGGCATGTAATGGGCCAAGCAGGGTTTGATTTTCATGTTCAACTTGTTAAACGGGTTAAATCCGTGTTTATAAGGTAAAAGTAATTTCTTAAACTGTTATGAACAAACTCCACGTCAACTTCTCAGTGACAGGTGATTAACAATATGAGTGCACGTTTTTGGAATGATATAGGGGAGCACTGTTTTTTTTTAATCAACGTCAAGCAATACATTCATCCTCCTAAGAGAGAATATTTCATCATAATGTACAGGAATGAACCAAAACTACTAAATCAAGGACACGAGTTACTTCTAGAAGCATACAAGCTACAGACTCAAGGACACCCTGCCGAAGCACTTTGCTTTTCATCGCATCTCAAGGCAGGGGTGACTTCCAAATAACCCTTTTTTTCCGAGTCCGTAAGGGAGGAGCCTTTGGTTATTCTTGAGAGCCCCTTGCTGCTGTTTGCAAGGGAAACAAAGATGGAAAAGCCAGATTCTTGTGCATGAATGTTCGTCGTTATGGTTATTTTCTCAAACAAACCGTCAGATAATAAGGAAAGGTTAGAGGCTTTGAAGTCCATATCTAATACTCACTTCCTTCCTCGGTACCCCACCTTGAATGAGGAAGAAGATCCCATTCCCATGTATCCTCAAAAGGTTCTTGTGACACTTATTGAGTTTAATCACATCCAAATTCGGGACATTCTACAATTGAAGAGTTTCGCAGCGCTTCAAATTTCTGCTTGGTGATCTCTCCACTGCAAATGTGAACATCCTTCTTTGTTTGGCATTGGCATCAGCTCCGGAGCTTGAAAACACAATACTCTCCCAGTTGAAAGTAGTTAGGAGGATTGGAAACCTTTTGGAAGGAAGTTGTCTACACAAAAGGCTTTCCTTTTACGATCATCAGGAAATAGGAAAGGTTTCATCTAATCAAAAGAACAAGCTCTACTGTTTTTCTGAAGGAGTTGGTGTAGTTGACATGCAGCAGTGCGCAAGAGATATAATGAATTTTGGTAGCAACCTTCGTGTGATTTTAGAGATGAGAAAAATCTTGTACCAAAAAAAATAGAGATGAGTAAGTCCCAAGAGGCAAATATTGCAGATATAGTCATATAGCCTCTGAATGTATAATTTCTTTGAGCAGTTTGTTGCTCAGTTGGCTCCAAGGAAAAGCTAACACAGGTTTCTTAACTAATCTTCCCAAGGTAAGCGTGATTCCTGATATGAGTAGCCATTTAATTAATTTGACAAAATGTAAATTGCAAGTTTCATTTGCTTGTAGGAAAGGAGCCAAAACATAAATCAAAAAGAACTGGAAGCTGGGAGGTCTGAAGAGCTCAGTGACGTGGTGGAAGCTGGGAGGCCAGCAATGGGCTGCAACAAGGGAGTTCCAGGAGTTTTCTAACTCCTGTCTTCTTGGCCTCCTGAACATTTGAACGCCGAGAACTTAAAAGAGTTTTGAATGCCTGAACTTCAGCACACA
This sequence comes from Rhododendron simsii, assembly GCA_014282245.1. Taxonomy (NCBI): domain Eukaryota; kingdom Viridiplantae; phylum Streptophyta; class Magnoliopsida; order Ericales; family Ericaceae; genus Rhododendron; species Rhododendron simsii. The sequence continues at coordinate 496,164 of CM024965.1, forward strand.
GACTCGTCAATGCTGTAATGTTTTTCGTGAGCTCAGTCCTCAATTCCTTTGCTTCCGTTGTCAAGCTAAGTAAAGTTTCCTTGTCGCCCTTGGACAGAGCTGTCATAGTTGCTTGAACGGTAGCATGAACCACATAAACTTTTGTGGCTATGCTAGCATTTTTATGAACCAAGGCCGTATCCTCCCAATACACCCTAGCCACACCTAGGAAAATAAAGCATTTTTAGAGCCACAGTCATCAACAAATGCATGCAAACAACTGAAACAAGATCAATGGTGGTTAAGAATATTGTTGGTACCATCCGAGATTACTTGTGCCCTATATCTCATGTGGTTCCATTTGTCCAGAACAAGCCTTTATGCCTTCAATGGGGCATTCCCGCCACAGTTCTGCTGAATAGGTGGTGGCTTTTAGATTGTATGGTTTGTCTTCTCTGTTGTTTTGTTAGTTTCAGTTGTATAGTGGTTGAGAGAGTTTGATTGTGTTTTAGAGCTTTTTTGGAGCTCGGTTGTGTTTAGCCAGGGCTATGCCCCTATGTAGTTTGCATCCTTGTTTGGGCTTTTCAATGAATTGGGCTTATCAAAAAAAAAAAGGATCAATCAATGCTCATAGCTATCTGTGTTTTGGGAAAGTCTATGGTATACAACAAGCCTGGTAGCAACACCACATAAAAAAATGACTAATTACAGCTGCATATTAGAAAAATAGAAGGAAACAAGCACTCCTCTAAATGCACAAATTTTTATAATTCATATCAGAAAACTACAGAAAGACACACTGGCAAATTATCAAACACCTTGTATACACTTACCAGATGTCCTTAGTTTGAACATTTCCAACTTCGAACCCATCTTCCGACTCAACTCCTTTGCCATCTGAATTGCCATCTCCTTCATCATCTTAACCTCCTTCATCATCTTGGGTGCAGACTGAAAAGCATTGGGTGGCAGTGAAAAACGCAAGGGGAGAATGAAACACATTTTTGCTAGTGCATAAAATGAATCGATATGGTCCAGGATACTTACTGTAAACAGAAATATGCTGACCTTATTAGCACCAAAACCTCAATACTTCACGAACCTGGATTAGAGTAGCAAACAAATGAAAATTTGACAACTATCGATGAAAGACTTGGCGGTAAAACATATGCAATCATCCACTTGACATGCTTACAACTCCAAAACAAGTAAAGGTCGACCAGTAATGCAAAACTTGGAAGTTAAAAGAGAAGGGTTATCGAAAAAATAGCAAACAATTCCGAGGCATCTATAAACAACCAAGCTAATACTATAATCAGTATACATACACTTACAACTACCAAGAGTAATAATAAAATGCAGTAAACAACAAAGCCGATAAAGAAACAGTGTATGACCATTAGGTAAAGCCTAAAAATGATATCTATTTCTAACCACCACTCAAACCACGAAAAAAACAGCCAGAAAATACGAGACTGGAAAACTGCAGCACAAAGCATAGAGCTATCCAAGCACATCACTGAAATGTTGAAAGTAACTTAGATCAAAACCCCAAATCCAAGGCTTACGAAGAAACTTTCATCTCTAAACAATTAAAAAGTCATTTTTGAAGCATAGAACAATTATCAGAAATACTTGCGCAAAACTTACTTAGCAAAACCTAAATTGAATCAATAATTGATCATATTTAATGAAGAAGCGAATCAATATCACTGGCAATTCTCCTTATTTTCAACCAGTCAATTACTATCTCATAAAAATTAATAAAAGCAACTAAAGCACCAACCATATCAATAATTATAAACCCATAGAGGAGCATTATTGAATGGACAGTTTTCTTCATGTAAGAACTATGAACTGGTATAATCTAACGCTATAGACTAAAAACAAATACCAACAAGAAACCTCTCGACAGGAATCGGTAAAATAGGTTACGGAACCAAACAGTGTTCAATTGATTAAAAGCAGTGGCAACTCCAAGATGTTTTGGAAGGGTGTTCAAAAAAAGAACTTACAATATACTACCTCTAGAAACCACAGCTACGTATAAGCAAAATATTATCTATTACTATCAACAATGCCTCCCAAAAAGGTAACAACGCAGCCTCCAAAATGCTGCATCCTTGTCCATTGTTCTCATCCACCGTTTCATATTAGCCCATATAATAACGAATCTTTCACCACAATAGATAAAAGTATCCATATAAAATTATCCATCTATGATCTAATCACATAGAATAAGTATAAAGAGACTAAGAGGAGAGAGTAAGTGGTTGTCTTACTTTTTAGGGTAAAACTTGATGGATGAGTAGAGACAAAGAACACCCAAATACTAAGCTATATCCCTATTCTTGAAGGTTAGGGTTGAAGAACAATCACTTGAAATTCGTAAATGAGAATGAGAAAATCAATCACTTACTGTGAAGGAGGTGGCTGGCGTTGTGTGTGTGTGTGTGAGAGAGAGAGAGAGAGAGAGAGAGACGGCTTGAGAGGAGAGAGTCCAGAGAGCCAGTGGTCGAGTACTCCTCCTCCTCTGTTTCAAATTTTTTGACGATGCCCCTTTGTTTCTCTTCATCTTTTTTCGTCTTTTATTCTTTATGGGCTATTGGGTTGTAATTGGGCCATATTGTTCAAATGAAATTATTTGTGGGCTTCTATTTTGGGTGGGTATTCATTATTGTGTGGGCTGGGTGTTCATAGCATGGCCTACCTAAAATTTCTAGACGTTTTATAAAAAAAATTTATATATATATATATATATATATATTTTTTTTTTTTTTTTTTTGGGGGTGATCATGCGACCATTGTGGCATGGCTGTGGAGCGGGAGCCGCCAGTGATTAAAATAGTTTCTTAACAATACGGACAAATTCCCTTCTCTCATTCCATTATTTGAGGCATGCTAATTATTTCGACTGCCTTTAAGCTCTGATAGTGGTGAGGTGATAAACCTCCACCCTAAAAACTTGTATGCTAATTGGTAAACACGAAGCGGCTACCTAAATTAATTAATTGGTTACAAGAATTTTCATAGGCAAGCTAATGTGACTTAATCTAATTAACAAAACACCACAAGTCTAGTTTTATGCTGATATTACTAAGAGGATAACAAAACTCATAAGTCAAACCATAGAGAAAACCCAAATTAAAGCTCGAAGAGAGAGATAGTCATACAAACAGAGTAACCATGCCGTTAGTAGGTGCCTCACAATCTCAAGCTCTGAAACCATGCACATGCTATTGGGAACACCTGAAATGTCCAGTATTAACAGCATAGAATGAGATAAGGTAGAATCATATTTAGCCCTAGTTTCCCAAAAAAAAAAAATTATCGCTTGGCTTTTTAGCATATTTTTGTTTCATCTTTATTCAATTTTTTTCCGCATTAGTTGATTTTGCGTCAAACTTTTGTGAATGGATTATTGATTCGTTTTGACAAGAGGAATCGAAAAACTAAAAATTATAGCTTTTATCCCAAAAAAAAAAAAAATGGGCTAAGTTTCGGATAGAATGCATAATTTTTAACTTTTCCGATTCCTCTCCAAAAGACAAACTAATAACCAACAAAAGTTTGACGCAAACCTAACAAATGCGGAAAAAATTAAATAACTAAATAACAAAAGGCCAAGTTGACTTTTTTTTAGAAACTTTTGCAGTACGTAGGACATTTCTATACTGTGGAGTTAGTTCTTTCTTATTAATTAAAATGGAACAAAAAACAAACGAACAAAACCAGTAAATAAAGCTTGCAAGGATAATCAAACTTTTGGAGCTGAAATATGTGCATCAGCCAGTCTTTTTTCATCAGCCATAGTCAAAAAAAAATTATGTGCATCAGTGGATAGGATAATCAAAGATGAGGTCGCTATGTTTTTTGTAAATCAAAGAACAATATCAGATCAAATGCAAAAGAAAAACAAACCAAAAATATGTTTGCAACGCACTATACCCCATCTTTTAGTCACCTAATAATGGCATCCCAAAATATTAGCAGTGCAAAAAGTCCATCTTCTAGGAAAAGAAAAAGAAACAAAATCCAAACGAATTGCAAAATCATTATATGCAAGAATGGATTTAGGGGCGTCATGCTGGAAGATCTTAACTTCCAATTTGATTTGCAAACTAGCTGTATTCCACATGAAGGCCAAATGAAAATACGGAGTAATACTTGGAACAAAGGAAATGATAGCCTTACTACCAGAGCAAAAAGCAAAATTGAACGCTCTCCGATCATACCCACATTTACTCTCCACGATACGAAGATAATCAAAAATGAAGCCGCTAAGCTTTTAGTGATCCGCATCCTTTTGTTTGTACAGCCCCTGCCTCCTTGTGTAGTTCTCAATTTTATAATGCAGCGATTGTATGTTGATACAACTGGAGGTCAAGGTATGGAACTAAATAAAGCATATTAACCACAAATTCGAAAAAATAACAAAGGTGAGAGACCTTCTAGGGAAAAGGCCTGATTGAAATTACCTTATGATGCTTGTAAGGCATCCTATGGCCTTAAGTACACCATGTAAGATCAAGCTACCACTCATTTACCTGAAATTAGGCTTCATGATTAGAAGAAAATGGTAACAATGAGGCAAAAACTATCCACAAACCACAGTATCAAACTTTGAGGGGGTAAAAAACACGATACTAATGATACCCATACCTGGTTCAGCAAATTGCATATCTCGTTGTGCAAAACTTCATCTTCCATTTTCCCATAAACCAAAGCAGTGCACTTTCCTTTAAACCAAAGTAGAGAGGGCAGGTCAAGATCAACAAATTAATTAATATTAATATTTATTGTAATGAGGAGACGAGTGTTTGATTCATACCTGTGTTGTGACTTGGAACACATTCAACAGAAATTGGAGAAAACCAAGAACCATCGGCTTCAACGGCACAAAAATAACCCAAGGAAAATAACTCAGTGACAAGTTATCACACAACAAAAATATAAGGTGTGGAACAGCTAGCCAACTCAACTCCTTTCCCTTTGCCTTAAGTTTGAGCATATAAATTATCTGCATATCATATCACTGCTATCACACATTTCTTAAAACATGTCAACTCCTTGCTTAAATGTTCACACAACTTTAAAGAAAAAGTTGAGACAAAACACCCAAAACATATAACCACTCAGTGACCCAAACATGTTGATAAGAGATTTTACCCAAATCAAGGGAGACTATTTTCTACTCAAAATTTCAAAGGCCAGTTGGTGGTTCTCAACTCTCAAGTGCCACTATCTTGCCATCAATGAAGATTTACTGAGATTTTATGCTTAACAAATGTGTCTTTTCTATTTGTGTACTGGAGCTTTCAGTCAGCCTCCTACTCAATTGAGATAAAAATTGATTTACAGGTTGGATAGGCTCTTACCCATTTACCATAACCTCATATTTTGACTACGATCCGTGTGCCAGGGTAGCGTATAAATTAAGGTAAGAAACCATAAAGAAGACGTCCTTCTTGAGCTTTTCATCCCAACCACAATCTCAAAATAAAAATTAACAATACTAAAAAAGAGGAATAAAAGACAGCAAACGAAATGGTTAGTCAGATGATACTAACTCATGGCCTCATGGTGGATTCTTCAAAGGGAATCAAGAGAGAGAGAGAGAGGGGGGGGGGGATATTCTTTTGATCTATCAGACAGAGAGAAGGTACAAACCGGGATAGGCGGGGTGTCGGGCTAACTTCCATTACTGTGCGCAAACGGTTGAATATAATTGAAACATGTAGGTGCAGCCAAGAGTATTACAGGTGGGTGCAGCCAAGGGTATCACAGCAGAGGGACAAAATTACCCTCGAACAACATGCAAATCTCCAAATTAACCCCAATTTATACCTGTCACCTGGCCAACTAAGGGATACAATTGGAAAAATTGACCAAAATAAGGCCGAAAAAATTGGCCTTTACGATCTTATATTTTAAGGTGTGGATATACATAAGCTAATTACAAGATAAGCTAGGTTAAAACCACACGTGTCAAGGGAGTTTTAAGTGGTGTAAAGCTAGCTGTACAAGACAAACTGATTGCACAAGTTTCAAAAGACAAGGATAATAATGGTGCTATGCCCCCTCAAATTGATGCCGTACAATTAGCTAGGGTCTGTTTGTCGCATAAAAATTGATGTCGGCCACTTTGATCTTTAGAGAAGAGAGATTAATCGAACATATAATGCGAGCCACTTTGTCGGGATTGGCAGTGAGACACGCTTCTCCCACATAAACACAAAGTGTCGCGGCAGTAGAAAGAGGTATGCCAACTTTGAACAACGACTGTATCCAAGAGATATCGGCAGCAGCATCCATCAAGGCTTTGTACTCAGATTCCGGATGCTACCGTGCGCCAAGAAACGAAATTGGTGCCCAGAAAAATCACAAAACCGCCTGTTGATCTTCGTTCATCTACACAACAAGCCCAATCGGCATCCAAATAGGCTTGAAGTAGCACGGGAGAATGGAAAGGACACCAAAGTACAGAGTACATTTGAGATACCGCAAAATCCGCTTTGACAGCACACCAAAGGACATCAGTTAGAGAGCGCATAAACTAATGGGCCTAGTTAATTGCAAAAGCAATATCTCGTCGTCAAAGGGTGAGGTATTGGGAGCACCCACCACTTGACAATATTGGGAGGGGTTGTCAAATGCCGTACCACCTTATTTTGAATATTTTAATAAGATAGTAGTGTTAGAGCTGGGGGTTAGAACCGATTTACGATGCTCCATCCAACTTTGGATAAGAGGTCGCTCATATACCAGCGTTGGAAGAGGTGGAGTTCAAGATAAGTGTAAAGTGCCTAAATAGTCAATACCCAAAAAGTACTGGAGAAGACCAAGGTCCTTGATGGAAACTCTGAATTCAAATTGAAAATAGGCTTGGAGATGGCAGAGCCAGTGATCACAGTATATAGTCCACATAAATTAGAATGTACAGTTATAAGGAGCCAAAACAATATAAATAATAAATGCCTTGTTCTCTTTGGTTTTCAAAAAATACCCCCTAGATTCCCCCTATTTTCAACATATATCTCTCTCCACTTATTACCCCTACTATTTTCCAAAAAAAAATTTCAAATCCAAACACAGCATAGTGTCTGATTTTAGAAGCCACAAAACTGTGAGACAACAAAAGAATAGGATAGTTGAGTAAACCATGTGAGTGGCACTTTCTAGAGACCAGCGGAGTTTGTACACAAACTCAGGATGTTGCGGGTCCACAAAGCCAGCAGGTTGAGACATATGCACTGGTTCAGTTAGATAACCATCTAAAAATGCATTATTCACATCCAATGGATGTTTTGGCCAACCAATGAACCAAGAGATAATATTGTGTATGGTAGTGGCTTTTACAAAGGGGCTGAATGTTTCAAAATGAAAATAGTCAACACCTGATTATTGACAAAAGCCCACAACAAGACAAGCTTTGTCATGGTCAACGATGCCATCCGCTTTTTGTTTGATACGATAAACACACTTACAACCCACATCATTGTGAGCATCCAAGCAACATTTTGCTTAAGGGCAGGAATTTCAGCACTCATAGCTTGCCGCCAATGTGGAGATTTGCATGCAGTACAATAGCATGTGGGTTTGAACATTTCCAGGGGAGATCAGACGAATCTGAGGGGGAGCGAATGAGAAGAGCATGGGGTTCTATATGCCTCAAGAAAAGGATGAAGGACAAGAGAAAGTAGGCTAAGCATTAATTAGATCGACAACTAGACTAATTCCTTGCGGAAGGTGAGACAGGGGCTGAGTAGAGGTAGGGAACGATATGGGATTGGTAGACGTGGAAGGTTGCTTTTGAGATGGGGATGGAGAGGGCAACACAACCCAAAGACGGTGTTGGGAACAGGTGCCAGACTGCGGCCCAAGAAGAGTGAGAGGAGTAGATCTTAGGGGGTGGCCCAAGGATAGATGAGCCCGAGAATGGGAAATTATGTTCATCAAAGCGGACATGAAGCGCAATGTATATACGGCCATTTAGACAATGAAAGCAACGGAACCCATGATTGGAAGGACTCTAGTCATTGATACACAACCAATACAAAAGATAAAAGGATAAGAACGGTGCTCCATTCAATAAGCACTGACAAAACAAGCTCCAAATAGCAAAAACCACGAACAATTAGCAGCAACTAAATGTCAAACTTAAACAGACTTCACGGACTAACTGGCAATTAGCCCATAAACTCAAATCACGATGCATGCTATGTCAAGCAAAATGGGCAAAGATTGACATTATTGAATACACGCGCAAGGAGGGTACCTCACAAACCGATTTCATTTTGCTTCCAATTTATCATCATGCATCCTACAAAGGAGCAAAAACAATCAGTTCCTAGTTTCTACTAACAGTTAAACCAAAATTCCCTCATTATGTCGTTTTTTTTAGCTTACACTTGCAAATAAAACTAGCAATGCGTAATTAAACTCTGGAGACATTAAAGTCCTAATACAATCGTAAAGCGAGCATAAAATAAGTATGATCATTCACAACAACATATAAATGTGGTAAAAATAAGCAGTGGCAAGTTTAAAAAAACTCTAGGAATCCCACAATTCCTAGACCTGAATCATACTTCTCATGGCATTAGAGTCTGAAAAAGGCATATCGTTAATGCTTATGATAGGACTCAGTTTATGAATCTCTAAAAACATAGCCTTTTCAACGTTTCTTTCATTTTGCATTTGCTTATCTTTTATAATTGGGTTCAATTTATCCGTCTCATTTCATTTTGTCTTGCGGACTGCTTACTAGAAGCGTCAAAAGATTCAAATACGAGGAAGCAAAGAAATTAGGGTCTCAGACTATTGTAAAGGTGAAAACTTGAAAAACAATAATGAAACGAGGCATTCCGCAATCAGGATCCTGAAAAGAAGGGATTTTGGGGACAAAACATGCCAAACAATCTGAAAGTGGTTAATAATGTCTTGGAAAACCAATGAACCAAATACATGTAAATTATAAAGCCCTAATTCTAGTAGCTATGTAACTTAAGAACCCCGTTTCAAAAAAATTTAAGAACCAAACAAAGTGCATAGAGAGCTTGTAAGAGAGAGAGAGAGAGAGAGAGAGGGGACCTCGTAAATTTATCTTCCAAACGAAAAAATATATTGTCTTGGAAGTAGTGGAGTTGTGGTGGCGATGATTTGACGATCTCCTCCATCTTACATCTGAAACGCAAACAGAAAGAGCAAAGGTGAAACAAAAAATATGGATCAGTTAAAATGAACAAACTAGCGAGTCAAGAAGAGCAATACAGAGCAAGAAAAACGAAAAAAGGAAATCAAACATGAACAATAACATGACCGAGAGTTCTAACAATTGACTTGACCCGTATGCCGCCTTTTTTTTAGAACACCTCAGTAATTACCGTTTTCTCTACACATGTTTTCTCTACCTGGAAAAGAAGAGAGAGGGCGGGCAGTAATTTTTTTGGGAGAGGTGCGAGTTGGGGTAACTAATCAAAACACAAAACACTAATTCCAAAACACATCCGTACACCGCCTAAAAATAAATACAGTACTATACTAGAAGTCTAGAAGCAAGAAACCAAATCTAGGAACAAAATATTCTAGCGTATGAGAGACTAAAGTACAAAACAAGAGAAAAATCTACAAAAGTAAAATTTTACAGAAATCGAAACCTGAAGAAAACTCACCGACTGATCCGATCTGATCTGATCTGATCTGATCTGACAAATTTCTGCGTTTCCACTGCTGTTAGTTTCGATCTGAAAATCTGGGCCGTTGCCATATAGGGAAAGGAAACAGAAGACTTCAGCCGACAGCCAAAGTAAAGCGAAACCTAGAAGAGGATAGAACAAGTACAAAGGAACCCAACTCAACTCCATCCAATAGCGTTTTGATACAAGCTGCACCACCACGTGATCAGGTTAGTGGAGAGAGATGGAAATATCTGGAGCCGTTTGATTGCTTCCTCTTATAAAGTTCTAGCCGTGCGATCAGGGAATAAAAAAACGGAGAAAGGAAAATTTTAACCATTACTACTTTTTCTCTCCTCACATTTTTGGGGTTAACATCGGTAAGGGAGTCCTGCTACACACAGCAGATTTGTGCACATATTTCATTGTGGGGTCCATCATGGATTTCACACAAATCATTCAAGCCGTTCATTAAATGTAAAACATTTTTTTAAAGGTCACCGTAAAAAATAAGCTCAATCCGATATATATAGATGCTTCATCTAATCATCTAACTTTTCATTCAGATTTCCGAATAATGAAAAGTTATATGATTGGATCGAATACCTATAGTTATCGGATTGAGCTTATAATTTAATAAGATCCTTAAAAAATATTTTATATTTAATGAACGGCTTGGATGATGTGTGTGGAATCCGTGGTGGATTCCATAACAAAATCTGTGCACAGATCTATTGTGTGTAGACTTTCTGCATCGGTAAATTATCCATTTCTCTTCACATTATTGTTTTGATTTTTTTCAATAATGCTATCCGCACATACTTTAGACACAGATTTTGCACAGCACATGAGGTGACTGGTTGAGTTAGAAAAAAGGGCCCACTCACTGTCCTTTCAAAAACTGTCCCAAATTTTTGACCTGCAAATTGTAGTGGCCCGACGAAGAAGGATTCAGGCCGCATCCGAGGCACGAACCTCCAAGTAAGTCCAGGCTGGCTCTCTGAACCAGCCGATGCATGTTCCCAATGGTGCCCGAGACTCCAAATGGCCCGACGGAATGTTGCCCGGCTCCCCGGTGCACAATGTGCCCGAATGAAGGGGTTGCCTGTTGGCTATCCGAGTGTTCGTCCCTCATACATCATCGTGACGCACCCGAGCAGTTACGCCAAGAGAATTATCATTGGGGGGACGACCTGGCCACGTGCCTCATAATCGCCTTATCCCGTGCATCACTTGCGACGTCACCTGAGATGATTATCTATGCATATTATCCACGTACTTGCTTAGAGACCAAGTAAGGCGAGGTCTATAAAAGGAAAATACTCTAACATAATGACATACCCTAATGAGGTATGTCATTCTACCCTTGCCCTACACCTACCTTCTCCTCCCTAGATCTAACTTGATCGTCGGAGAGTAATTGGGCTGCCACCAGCCTGCAAGTCAGGCGGAAGGAAGGTGTGCGGAGCAGAGAGGGAAGGAGTCGGAGCCCACTCATTGTCAAAATCCCGATTAACCAAACCCCCACGAAAAAAAAAAAAAAAAAAGCATTTGGAAACTGTAAAACTTGCAGCACGAACGTTTTTATTTTATTTTCCATCACACATGTTACTCAAATTAATAGCGTTCTATCAAGTTGTCCTTGCACATCTAGAAAAGTTCACTTTAAGCTCTCAAAAAGTTGGGTTAACCCTCAATAAGAGATACATGTGGAAGAGGCTTTTATGATGTACGTAAAACCATTGTTAAAGCCTGGTCCAAAAAATTACATACTCAATCATGGGGATGATGTTAACAAAGATAGAATGAGCAAGCGGACGAACCACACCCTAACAAGTACTTATTTTTCAAAAAAGTACTATCAAGGAGTCCATGCCATTAACATTGATGCTCAAGCACTACTTCAGTCTTCTACCAAGAACCCACTTCAAATTAGGAGCTTTCAACATGTGGACTCGGTCTGACACTCTCACTTTGATTTGAATTCCTAAGATTTTATTCTAGAAAGTCCACTCTACCCTTTCTGAAGCAGTGGAGAGCCTATGCGATCGGATAACTATGGTGGTGAATGGTGATTAAGTAGCATCACAAAATCATTGTTCTGATATATACTTCCTTGTGTGGTGTTACTACTTGTTTTATTGCAATTTTTTTTTTTGGTCCTTTGATTCAGTTGCCTAATAGAGTGCAAGTATTGGTGGCAATCCACTCTAGGGGGTACAAGTTGCGGAGGAATCAATGGAAGAAATTGCTGCTTCCCTTAGAGGGTCCGATCTTGTGTTCATAACAGCAGGTGTGGGCGGGGTTACAGGATCTGGTGCTGCTCCAGTTGTGGCCCAAATTTCAAAAGAAGCAGGTTACTTGACTGTTGGAGTGATCACACACCCATTCAGCTTTGAAGGACGTAAAAGATCCTTGCAGGCAGGTTCTAATTTGGTCTTTCGTAGAAAAAGTTAATGAAATGCTCACTTCAGTTTTTCTCATTTACTAGCCCATTAGCTTCTAACTCAAAGTCACACTAATTGGCTTTAGTGTTTCTTTGAGAACAGTTGGCATAGTTAAATCAAAGCTTGGTCAATTTTTAATTTTTAATAAGTCAGACGTTCGCGGTGAATGCACATCTTTTGGGTCCTTTCGAGACAGAAATCTAGGTCTTTGCTCTGCTTATTTTGGCTGCTGCTATTTTAACAGTTTCTTAAACAAATATTACTTGCCATATTTTCACAAGGTATCACAGATTTCTTTGGTATCTGGGGGGTTACGAAGAAAGGAAAGGTTAACTTCTTTTGCCGAATGCTTCGGTGGGGGCTGTGCCCTTATTGGTCCTTTTTCTTTAAGAGATGCTAGTATATGATAACCAGGGTTTTTTTTTCCCCCACCCCTTTCATTGGATGCTTGTGACTGGTTCCTCATTTGGTATAGATAATTTAAGTGAAGAAAAAGAATGTATCTTGCAACGAATGCACTTACGAGATCATGTGATAGATAGTCTCTCTTCTTCTTTTTTGCATTAGATGTCATGATTTTATTTACTTGGGATCGCAGATTTTTTTTTGTTTTTTTTTGTTTTTATGTCTTCCATTTTGCTATCGAAAAGTTGCAAAAGAATGTTGATACTCTTATTGTGATTCCCAACAACCGTCTGCTGGATATAGCCGGTGAGCAAACAGCCCTTCAGGATGCTTTTCTTCTTGCTGATGATGATGTTCTTCGCCAAGGGGTGCATGGAATTGCAGACATAATCACAGTGAGTGCTTTTTGTGAAAAAACTGAACAATATTTCCACATATATATGTTGGCCACCGACTATTTTCTTATTTTCTAAACTCTGTGAGAAGATCCTGAAACCTTAATAAAAAGTTGTTTATCTACTTTGTCTTCTACCCATTTCGTAAGAACCCGTTAGGCATCATTGCTAAATGATGCAATTCTAAGTATTGCAGCTTATCCTAATATACACATCTCTTTCTAGCTATTATTATTTGCATTGCGTTTTACCAATTTGACATGCTCTCCACAACATTGCCATTGTCTTCACATTGTCATCGTTTTCATCCCTTCCTGATACACTCAGTTTCTTTATGGTTGGATTTGACTACGGAAAACAAGGTTTGGTGCAGTTCATGCTTGGGGTAGGACACTCACTACGGCAATGCCTTCTAAACTAATGGGGTTGCAACCGCAGATTCTCGAGTATTCATTTGTTGAAACTCTCAAAATTTTGTCTGCTGCTGCATAATTGAAGCATAATTTTCTTCTTTTGCCGATACCTGGACTGGTGAATGAAGATTTTGCAGATGTGAAGGCAGTCAAGGACTCCAGAATGGCAATGCTTGGAGTGGGTGTTTTCTCCAGCAAGAAGAGTGCGGAAGAAGCAGCTGACCAATCTACTCTGGCCCATCTGATAGGATCATCAATCCAATCTGCTACTGGAGTTGTATATAAAATATTACGGGCGGAAAGGACATTAGCTTCTGTAGACCGTAAATGAAACATGTAATCTGCACATGTAAATCAATCTGGGCCTTTTGCTACTTTCACCAATTCATGTAATATGCTTCTATGACTATTTCAATCTGCTTCCTGCGTTTCCAACTTTAACATTATACGTTAAACGAATCTATGATTAATCAAAGCTTATTCTCTTTAACCACAAATCAACAGGACTGTGTATGAAGCCCTTGATCTAGTATATAATAGCATAAGAACTGCCTGTGCAATCCACCTTTGTGCCGATGTTGATTCATTTTTGAGCATGTATCTGTAAAGAAATTAAACAATCATAAAAACAAAAAAACATTGGGACTTCAAATACACACACATAGCTCATCAACATGCTGCCTTCTCATTTTTCCAAATTCCTTAGATTCCTCCCGAGAACCATGATAGAAGCAACATATATAAAGTTAGAATATGTGACAAATGTAATCCAGAGTATGAGAGACTATTAGTTACAACGCACACTGAAATTCCCAACAATAAGTACTAAGGGAAGGACTCTGGACAGTAAAATCCTCAACAGTGAAATCCTCAACTAACAGGGTCACTGCTGCCACTTTGGTTCTGCTGTGTGTTACCACCGTTCTTCCTGAAATACCAAAATTGCTAAGTTTCAAATTCCAAGGAAATTGAAAACAAAAAAACTGGGATAAGAATGTGGCTAACAATACATAGTGCTAAATGATGCACATTTTAATAGGTTTGGAGAGGTGATGGAAACTTGCTTATGTTTGGATGTTTGGAGATCTTTTTGTAATTATCCTAATGCACCCAACTCCGGAATTACAATGACGGGTAGTCAAAGAGAATAACAAATCTGAGAAGCCACGCAAAACTCAGAAAATAACCAAGACTCAGCTGGTTAGAACTGCAGCACGTGGCACACCACTCATCAAAGCAAGAATAATAAAGTGGAAAAAGACAAACTTAGAAATTTAGCTGCCTTGGGAATGTCAACATAAAAATTCTGGTATTTTGAGAAAATAAATGGGTCATCCACATCCTCTAGCCTGTATGGTTTTGTGCGGCACAAAACACCCCCAAGGCCTTTTAATCTTAAAGAGAAGAAAATGTGACAAGGTACTTGACTATAAAAAATAAAAATTCGACAAGGAGTTAACCATGCCATGAAACAACTATAAGGAAAACAAAATGAGTCCATTCGTGCACAATCATGCCCGTATAATCAATGGTTGTGTAGCACTCCTTTGGAGCGCGAGGTCTAGGATTCGGCTACTATGGACCGAAGGTTGGTCCTTGTAGTAATGTAACAAATACTAACAAAACTAACATCATATCGTCTGCCAAAAAAACCAAAAACACCACCATATGATGATTAGAATGTCAAACACTGAACGCATTATAACGAATACAGGACAACTTTTATGGAGGAAAATTGTGACCAACCTTAATTCATGGTTTGCAACTGGGGCAGTCTAGAAAAAATAATAGAGGATAAAATATTAGGTCTGTCAATTTCGTACCGAAAGTTCCCAACCAAAGTCAATATGGTCCTGGTTCTAGTCTGTCGTTGTAATATAGGGCCTATCCAAGGGCATTAATGGATCAATCAATAAAAATGCAAGTCTACATTTCAAGGTGAGGACTGAGTGTACAATTACATCACCACAAGAAGGTTCAAACGCTTCGCAGACCAACCTCATCCCACCATCATTCATGTTGAAGGGCAACAAACATTTTGTGAAAGTTATATTTTGTTAAAATTGCCAAAGCCAAACAAACAATACAAGGCCATCCATTAATTTCTGCATACTCCCCCTCTCCTTTTTGTCCCTTCCTCTTTTCCTACTTATTGTCGTTCTATTTTTCTTGTCATATTGGGTGCCTACGCGTATGTGTATGTAAAGTGTGGTTGTCACTCCAATTCCAACAGCTGACTTTTAAACGTTGCTCTAAAATGCCCCTACTTCAATTGATTTCATCATCGATTTGCACAATAGGTTAGCACTAGGCCTAGATTGGCTGGAACTAGAAGTTTCAGGACAAGGTTGACAAAATCCATATGTAAAAAGATCAAAATGACATGAAACTCATACTTTAAGAACTATCTGGATATTTTATTCAAAATAGTGCACACAAATATATATTTATATGTATGTGAGTGAGTGTGTGCATGCGCGTGTTACGAACAGTATCTTAGAATGACTCCATCACTTGAAGAACATTACCTTGCAATGGTCTAATGGTGGTAAGCAAAATAAGTAAAAGTCTACAGAAATGCAAACTATATTTTCTTTTCTTTTTTCATAACGAGGTGTCCAGCCAGTTTGCGCGCACCACAACTAATCCCGGGGCCCTGAAATTAATGACCGGGCAAACCTCTAGTGGCCCAAAGGAGTTGATACCACCTGGGAGGTTTCATACATGAGACCTTAGGAGGGAGTAACCCCCAAGTCTCACGCCTTGACCACCGGGCCAACCCTTTGGGACACTATCTTACAAAAAGCAATTTAAAAGAATAAACAAAGAAAAACAGAAGTCCTAATGGCCCAAATGATAACATACTAAAGCCGGGACACAATTGGTAGGAGTTTTCAAGGCCAATATAAAATCAAGCCTAACTATCTATAATCCCAACCAAATACAAACAAAACCAACAACATTCATGTTCAAATTACGTAAATCCATACCATGCAGCATATTTCTCTGAGGTATGTTCATGGAATTCAGCCAACCTGTTTGAACAATTGGGTATAAAATCAGACAATCATTCCCATACGTGCAATAACCAACAAGAATCAGGAGATGAACAAGACAATAGAGAAAGCGTCTTCCATCATTAAATAAGGGAAGCAGGCAGCATTCTAAACCAGAAAGTACATGCCAAAACCATAGCAAACATTCCCCAATATGGAGAGAGAGAGAGAGAGAGAGAGAGAGAGAGAGAGAGGGAGAGAGACAGAGAGATTAACCATGGACAACAGGGATGAAGCAGCAGACAACAAGACAGACATAGTCGCTACAAAGTACGAACAAACCAACCTCCATGCCAATAACAGGTGCCAAATATCCATAAGCTAACTTTTGAAGATGCTCTGATCCTTGTCTATCCTATTTCCCAGTAAACTAATCCCAATGAGGCTAGTGGTGATGATTTGAGCAACCCACCAAGCAGTTCCCACCATTTTGCTAACCGAGGATGATAAGGCTTGTTATAAAAGGATAGTGATGATCAGAAGGAAGTACGACTGCTTTTGGGCTCTTCGAGAGTATCATTTTCTGGTTAAGTTTCATGTGAGAACTGACTAGGCCATACCAGAGTTCTAAATGGCGAGCATTGAGTTTTTTTTTTTTTCTCAGACCAAACTTCTTTGTTATAAGAAAATGGAAGCCTTGCTTTAAAGCCTTCCTTGGCCACTATCTTTATGAAGGCCTTTTAGATAAGCCTACCAGGCCACCAGCACTCCCACAGGAGTTTTATGAAAATGATATTCTCCATAAAAATTGGAAACTCGAGGGGATAAGTGTTTTTTAACTTCCCACGATAGATTCTAGCCCAAAGGGAGTGAGTTTCCATCTCCATCTTCCAATTAACTTTGGCCATGGTGACCATTTTAACCACTTCAATAGGATACATACCCAAAGACCCCAAGTTTTTTGGCCAGATTGGGCCACCTAATGGCACGGATCTTCTTATTAACATCTCTAGGGATGGCGGAGATGATTGTTCTGATGAGTGTGACTTGTCCCATGAGAGAAAGGCATTGACCCTTCCAACCTGTGACTGTAAGCTTTAACTTTGTCCGCTAATATTGGTAAGTCTGCTTTTATGCTGTCTATAGCGTATAGGACAACCAAGATTAAGAAACTTAACTAGGTATAGACTCGGAGATTGGTTGGATTTGGAGATGTTGGACAACATCAGCACATTCAACTTGCTCACTTTTTTAGGAAAGAGAACCTTGGATCTTCGGAGAGTGACTATTTGTCCAGAGATGTCAGAAACTCCTCAAGAATTATAGTAACAACTTGAAAATTGTTTCTTAGCTTTGCCAAACGGGATGATGTCTTTTACAGGGAAGAAGAGTTGGGGCAACTCTGCACTATTCCTAGAGATCTTGAGAGGGGACCATTCGTCGTAGTTACAAGCAAGATTCATCACTTACTTTGGCTTGTTGTTCAAGACCATTACAAAACTAGAAACCTTAGGCTCAGTCGCCACTGCTGACTGGTCCTTTTGCCCTTAACACTCAAGAAACAGCAAAGCATGTGCCGTGGGATCGCCCTAAAGCCACTTTGTCGTGGACTGAACTTCAAGTTCATCTTCGCTATCTCTTCGCGACTTCATGGATATTGCTACTCGCAGTTAGGTTAGATCCATTTGTAAGCTTATATCATTCCAAACCTTTAGTGTCCCTTGGTTGGTTGTTCTCCATAACCAGTTAGAGAATCTGGTGTAGTAGAAATAAAAGACACATTGGTTTGCCCTTTGAATGATTCTGATCCCTACATTACCCATTGTGAAGGATGTGTTGCCTATGCTATAGAGTGGGCACTAGTTGGTCTAACATTGCAGGCAAAAAAGGGAAGCAAAGGATGAAGACTGGAGGGTTCCCTCCAAGGCCAAATAGGTTCAAACTGAACATTGATATAGGCATGTAGCACCACCTTAACCAACCATGCAACAGTCAGTGGGGTAATTAGATACAACACCACGGGGTGGTGATTGATTTTCTGAAGCCTGTTGAGGATACAAGTAATTTTGGGTGCAGACTGATGGGCATTAAGATGGAGACTAAGGCAACCAGGCTTATGAGCTGGTGCAAATCAAGAGAATGATGCAATTCATTTAAATCATTTTAGTAATTTGATTGCAGGTGTCTCCTCAGGATCAGTAGCTTGGCCATTTTCACCCATGTCTACCTCAAAGCAAAAAAGAGCAATGACTTTACTGAAAATGCTGCAGTTTGGAAGATGATGGATTGGCCTAAGTTAATCAAGCTCCGAACTATGTTCTCTAATGTAATAGGGAGAACTTATCCCAAAAACAGTTATTATCACAGTTGTTTCAGTACCCCATTTAACCAAACAATAAATAAACATAAACCAGCTAGTTAATTAAGCAGTGAAAAAGAACACTTACGCTTGCCCATGTTTATTGCCATAGTACAATGCTGCGCCATACATTGATACAATAATCACTGTTGCAGAAAACAAAAACATAAGCGAAACTCCAATTCATATGGAATTAAAACCAAAGTTACGAATCTCATGATGGACTGTGTACCGCTATCGATACCGGCGTGTTCTTGCATACTGTTTTGATTTTATCGCTCTACAAAAAAAATATGTTCCATTATAGATATGGTATGTGTTCTATTATTATGTTTTGTTGATGCTTTACTTTTACCCAATTCTCACACTCACAAATTTGAAAACCACAAAGGATTTACAAGACTAGAGTTGAAACCAGCCTTCTAATGCCTCGTATGATTGTATCTTATCCCATCACCCAAAAAATGCCATGTACCTAATCACTTATTATTCCTACCTTTACTCTCACATCCTTCCTTAGGTGGATATTAGTATGTAAAGAATAGAGTCCCTTTACTTTTCTTTTTCTTGACCCTATTGGCCTATTACATAAGTCGATTCAGAACTTTTACATCACATCATGACATAAGTAAGCAGTTATTATTGTTTTGGCCTAAAACATCGCTAATTGATCTTTACAGTGCTTCCTCTATCAATTAGATCCTTTTTTATCCATAGAATAAAAGAGGCATCTCTATTTCTTCATATTTGACAAAGGACCTAGCCTTATTCCTCCTTAGCTGGACTTGTCTCTCAAAAGCAGACTAGTTTTTCAATCAACTGCACTTGACTTCTCAAGAGTCAACACCTGCCCTCATTATTTCACAGGCTATATCTATGTTACTCTACTCCTTGTTGTTTCCAAAGACAAAAGTAGAACAGGCAGCAGGTCCGAATCAAACCTTATTTATCTCTTCTCCGGCATCTTCCTATTTCCTTTTCCCAAAACCCACGATCAATATCATTTTCGATATTCATCGACTTCCATGAGCAACAACCTTTTTGGTGATGAAGATCACCTCTACTGCTCTAGAACAGGAATAAACACCTCCTGGCTTAATTCATTTTCCATGTTTCCGCTATCACTAATAGACACCGGTACATAGTCGGGAACCGGCAAAATGACCGGGTGATGCCGGAACAGCCAAAATAGAGCGGTATTTCAAGCGGCAAACAAAAAATAGATCTAACGTGGTGATGAGCAATGTACAAGATTGATTACTATGATTAAACCTATATCAAGTGCATCTAACAACTGCTAATGAACTGGGAAGGATAGATATAGCATAAGAAACATACGGTTTCTGATTGTTGACACGACGTACTGCTTAAACAAGGCGCCTTTTTTTTCTTTTTTTTTTAAGTTACCAAAAAAAAGGCGCCCATCCTGAAATTCGGAAAACAAATTACAAAAACAACACACTGATCTCTATAAAACACATCAATTAAATCAGATATAGAAGACAGGAGAACAAGGAAAAAAATGGACAGATACTTTCTACAGGATATGAATACTCGATTAATTACCGCTTGCTCCTTTCACCTCGTCTCCTCCCTTTCGTTTTTCTCTTTGTTTCCGAACTCTCTTAGTGAAACCTACGGATAAACTTCGTTATCGGCCTTCATACACGAGTAATTTTCCCATAGTCCGGGAGCACCACGTGCGTGATCTTTCGGAATAATTTAGAACAGTGTCGGCTCCGATGTTTAGGTTGTTCAAATTCTGTTCAGGTTGTTCAAATTCTGCTCGGTTGCCCACCTACTATTCAATTGTAAAAAATAAAGAGATATACAAGTCAAAATTTTCTTTTTGAGTATACAATTCTTCTTCTTTTTTGTTGTCTCATGACGGAGGATTGCCCAAGCCCATGGTTTTGTGGGTCTTATTACGGGCTGACTCTGATTTAGAACCGCACATTTATTTGAAGTCATATTTATTTATTTTGTGAACCTATAATAGTATGGTTGTAGAGTAGTCCGGAACGCCACGTGATAGTGCTCCCGGATCATTTTACAAATTCGCAAGTACCACGGACTAATGAGGGCTTGGGCCCAAAACTAATAGGCCTAACTACGTTGTGGAGGAACCAGATAACCCAAAGGAATCCTCATAGAAGCCCAACAATGAATGCTAGTCCAACCTGAGAAGAGTTGTTGGGCTTGCTACTCCTAATAAAGAATACTACTTCTCAGCGGGCCCAAGATATTGGTTCATATGGGTTATGTTTGGTTTTGTGTTTCTTGAGATGAGTTTTTTTTTTTGAGATAAAAAATTGCAACAGATTTATTTAACATTGCGTATTTTGAGATAAAAGATTGCGTATTTTTTGGTTTTAGTAAAATTTATTTATCATTTTAGCAAAAATTTTAGTACATCTAAGACATGGATACCTTATTATTTAGATGTGGATGATTCCTTAAGTTCTCATTGGTTGCCTTGAGAAGTTCTGCTACATGATTAGTATAATTGCAAGAGAAAGCCCGAGGCACAATGTTCCGATGCATTGTGATTGCTTGACCATGACTCCGAGGTAATTTGAGCTTCCGATGTAGCTGATCCCCACCGCAAGTGAAAGATGGCGCGCCAAAAGTCATAACAAGGGTCAGGGAGTAAGAAAGAAGGTGGTGCTTCGCCCCTTATAAGTTACATAAGGTTTAAAGGCAAGGACATGCAAGCTTCTGCATAGAGAATGCCCTGTGAAATGGAAGGTGGCATGATCACCATGAGATTTAAGGTGGTTGCTAACTTCAAGCAACATTTGTTCATAGATATTCTTAGCGGTCTCAAATATACCCCCCTATGAACAATCACATCAAGTCCGAACAAAAAAGATGAACATACAAGAATGTATGTCGGTTCAATTAAGGCTGTAGAAATTATAAAATAGATAAAAAATAGAACAGTTGAAAGATGTAAGCAGCCGATGATTCCCCGTATTCTTCTGCTCCTCTTGCTCAAGGTTTATTGCATTGTGCAAATTCGACCCTCATTCAATTATCCGTATCTTGGGCAGACCCTTCATAAATTAATTGACCCTTCAAATTCTCTCCCTCTCTCTAAATTTGTTGTAAGAATAGTAGAAATCATATACCAAATCTTACATCAAAAGGTTGAGTATGCAATTAAGGTAACAAAATACGAAAAATGTAGCAAATTAAGTACACTTTTTGATAACAAAGTTTGAAGAGTCTGCTCAAGCACGTTGTAAAAAAAATACTTATTCGCCACATTGGAATGTGAGCTAAAAGTGGAGTACACTTTTCACGAATTTTATTTTGGAAGTATCTTGTAACATCCTTGGCAACTGGCTAGTATTTGACTGGGGCCAGCCCTACTTTTGTCACCAATTGAGCTCTAGAATGCACCTTGTTTTTCTTCTTTTTCTCATTTTCTGGGCTCCATAATGCTCCTGATGCGGCCAAAAATCCTTTGGCCCAGTCTGAAGACTCGACCTTTCTTTCATTTTAGAGGAGGAGTGCATAAACTTCTCATCTCACCTATTCCACATAGCGGATAAAAAAAAACCTATTCCACAAAATTTTCGACCCTAAATCAGAATTGTAGTTGTGAGGAACTTATCTAAAAGTTTTTCTTTTTTAGGAGTCAAAACTATAGATAAACTATGGATCCAATCATTATTCATTATCTTCGATACGATGAATAGTAAGAGTTGGTGTGGAGTACATTGTGTCTGGAAACATCAAAGATCAAATTCGTTCAATATTTCACATAGCTTGGTTTTATAGTTAGTCTCGTAAAAAAAAAAATCAAGTCAATTGAATGTCGATAAGGAGATTAAAAAAAAAAGAATATCGATAGGTGGTTGATCTAAGCATTTAATTGTTCCTCTAAAACTCTAGACTAGTATTCCGAGCCAACACGAGTATGTTTCGATCAAACACTTGGCAGCGTTGAATTGAACTGACTTTTCTGCAAAATTTACTTTAAAACAAACACGTCATATAAAATCAACTTAATATTTGATACGGGCTCGGAGCTCCAAGAAAATAGTATATTTTACCTCCTTTTTGAGGGAGTGAACAAAAATGCAATTGGTTGGATATATGTCTTGGACCTTGGTAGTTGCTTAATTAGGTGGGATGGTTTGACATACAAAACAATTGCATGCATGCATGTGCTTTTATCTCCAACTAGATCAGCTGGTCCCCACTAAATGTTGGATATATTCTTTCTTTGTAATGAAAATTAAGCTATCTTTCGAGAGTTTGTCTCAATACTAACAAAAATGAATGCCTTCCTCAGAAGTTAGAACAACCTGCTTATAATTAGTTTGAGCCAGCCACCTTTGTGGTTGGCATTTACATCTGTTATGCAATAATTGAGGGTTGATTGGAATGTTGAGAGTTGTAATTAATTTGTACCACTAAATTCGGTGTCGTGTTTATTGCACACAAGCAAGGTCTCACTATCAGCCTATCAGGCCATGCATGGAGTGATGGAGGTATTTGCACGGACTGATGCATGGTGTATATGTTTGGATCTGGCTGGCTTCAATATTGATTTCCTTTCAAAGACAAAATTAAGTTGATAATCTTCCAATCAAAATACTGCTTTCTTTCCGAATTAAAACTAGTTAAAATCAGGTCCGGCCTTGAGATTTCCGAGGCCCTAGGCGGTGTTTGAAAATGGGGTCTCTCATTTTTTTGTATATTTATTAATTGTTCAACAAAACTATCAAATCTGACCTGTAGCTTGGTGGCAAAATAGTTGTGCCATCTCTTTAGTATAATCAGGTCGCGATTTGACCCACGATAGTTGCATTAAAAAATATACGGGATGCAAATCAAACTCATGATCCCATGGTCTAACCGCGCGCGACTTACCACCGTGGAACATCACCCTACTTGTAAAATGGTCAGCATACATAATATTTAAAATATTCCACTGTTGGGGGGCTCTATTATTGGGCCCAAAACGGAAGACCCTGGGCGACCATCTGGTGGGTCTATGCCCAGGACCAGCCTTGGTTAAAACTTATATGAGTACTTATTACTACTTCATATTTTGGCGCCTCGTCAACAGAAACGATCAACTTTTGAGAATTGCGAATCAATTTCCTTCTATTTACTTAACCGAACAAAAAGAAATAATAATTAGCCTATTTTCGCGTATTTCCCCCCGCCCTCCCCTTTTTTAACCCGCAAGTGTAATGCCAATAATAATAAGCCATAGAAGACTGAAAGAAATGTGGTGAAACTCATAGCAAAAGATAGCATATGCAAAATCCCTGGGAGTACCTGAAGCCATGGTAAGTCATGGCATTCTAACAAAGGATGAACGACCAACAGTCCTCGGAAAACAAAATTGATGTGGGAACTAGTAAATACGACCTCGAAATTTTGTATATTAATTTGACATTCTTTCTTCTTTTTTTTCCGGTCAAACGGAAATTAATTTAATTTGACATTCAAATGTTGTTCTTCTACAAGCAATTTTAATATATCCCCCGGCCCCCGGCCCCGTCTCCAAGCAATTTTGATATATCCCCCCGTCTACAAGCAATTTCCCTGGCTTCTAATAAACCATGAATCATCTATCCTTTTACCTACCTGCCAAGTACCCTATACAGTATTCCCCTCAAAATACATCAAAAACCAATCGTGTTGTGCGTCCCATCAATTAAAAACCGAGCGGGGACGAAAAGAACTACAAGCAAATGCATGTGTTGTGATGCAACAAGCCGAGTGAACCGTTTCAAAGACTCTCTCCTGGTCTGCCAAATCTCAGAGAAGTTCAATTGGGCTCGGGACAAGTTACTCAACTTCATGGGCCCGCCCACATTGACACCAGCACTACTGCCATGTGAGGTCACCAGCGGCCACCATACCCTCCGGCGGTGTTCTCGTTCTGCCTTTCTTATGCCCTTGAGCTCGTGGCGGATCACACTCCTAACTGATTTCCAGTAAGAATTCATATCATGATCTCTATGAATGGTTCCATCCGAACCATAGGCAGAGCGGTCACTTAAGATCTCAAGCGGGTGAGGTGAATTCAAGAAAACAGACTGAGCTGCCCGGAGTAGCTTCTCTGCCTCTTTTGCATTGGATACCGGGCAGCTCAACAGATACAGACCGCTGCCCGAAGGAAGAAGGTTATGGTTTGGAGAAAAATTCTCGTCTGGTTGTAGAATCAGAAACTCGCCCATTGGAGCATACAACAGCTTCTATTGAAAAAAGATAAGCCGACATAAATTAGGATAAAGAAATCCATTTGTTGGATAGTTCCACACAAAAGATTCATGAATCATGACACACAGAAGTTTTTACTTTCTTTTTTCTTGGCTCATTTTCTCTTTTCCGGATTCTTTTAGTTTTAGGACAAAAATCTTTTCATTTCTGATTTGTCTCAGTGAGGGGGGTTGGAAAAGGAAATAACATGCAAAGCAAATTTGGAAAATGTTCACTAAAGATGGAATAAACCAAAATTCATGCCCCTTTTGATTTCTTTTTGTCTTTCCCGAACTTTTTCCAAACATAGTTCCTAAGACGTCGGCAGGAACTTAAAATAAGCTCGCGAAAGACATAAACAAACTTAACAAAAAGTAAAAAATGTTAAGACATCACAAACACGTGAAAATGCAATACCTGATTATTAAGACATGGATGATTCCGGAAGTTCCCATTGATGGCCTTAAGAAGCTCTGCCACATGATTAGGATAATTGCAAGAGAAAGCCCGGGGCACAATGTCTCGATGCATTGTGATTGCTTGAACGTGACTCCGAGGCAATCCAAGCTCCTGCAGTAGCCGATCCCCCCCGCACATGATTGATGGTGCGCCAAAAGTTATAACAGGGAGTAAAGAAGAAGGTGGCACTTCACCCCTTATCAGTAACATAAGGTTTATAAGCAGCGACAAGCTTCCGCCTAGAGAATGCCCAGTGAAACGGAAGGTGGCACGATCACCATGGGATTTAAGGTGGTTGCGAACTTCGGGCAACATTTTCTCATATATCCCCTTAGCGGCCTCATATATACCCCTATGGACAATTACATCAAGTCCCTGGAACAAAAAAGATGCATCAGCTCAACTATTGAGGAACTTTATGAAGTGGACATCCTAAATATGAGATTTATGTTGGTTTCACTAAGGCTTTCAGAGAGAGAGAGAGAGAGAGAGAGAGAGAAGTTAAAAGATGTAATGGCTGAAGACGGTTACACCTTTCAAGTTTTCCATATCCGTGCCAAAATCCTTGATTCAAATACAGCCTAGAGCAGCTTTATAGATAATTCTACTTATCTAAAACATCTCTATGGACTATGGTAACAACCATCATCTAAAGGTCCGAGCGCATGAAATGGCTAGAAAAGTATCAAGATGTGTATGAAACTAAAGTTTACCTCAAACTGAATGGGCTCAAATAGTAGATTGGCTTGCCATGATGCAAATGACTCAGACCCCTGCATATTAATAAACGTGAGAAACACCTACAAATGAAGCCAAATTTTGGCGACCAAATGTACAAATTCATTCCAAGGGAATAAATTTCATTGCGTAATAAAAAAAAAAAACAACTAAGCAGTATAAGCAGAGTCAGCCATTGACTACCTGAATAATGAATAATCTTGTTCTACTGAGATCATCATCACAAATGAACCATTCACACGGCGACGAAAGTGAGGAGTTTAAATCATCTGCAACGGCCTGTTTCACTTCCTCCTTTGCAGCAACCACAGCTGTCACAGAGTCAGTGGTTGCCATGAAAGAGGCCACCTCACTATCCCTTGTATTGACATCGTTGTTGATTCCCCTACATTTGTCAGGCAAATCTTCACTTGATTCAGATAGTGGGGATGTAAAAGGAATAATACTCATTGTACGAGAATGAAGATAAGAAGCGGCAGAAGCAACAATGTGATAAGCAGCCGATGCACTTATTCGACTCCCCATATTCTTTTGTTCCTCTGGCTCGTTTGAGGTTTCTTCTGGTTCTTGAAATTCATCTAAAACCTTCTCTTTCTCAGCTTTCATAGCCACTTCTTTCTTCTCCAGAGACGAAGTCACAAACTGTAGTCCGTGATTTTTCAAAAGGTTTCCTGGCTATACCCCAAAAAAGACTAAATTTTAGGAAGTTTCCTGGCTATACCTTAAAAAAGACTAAAATTAATCCACTTTCATAGAATAAAATTGCTGGTAAAACGTATGAACTCACTCAGCATGTCCTCTGAGTTCAACATAACAATAGACAATAACGAAACTTTCATTACAAGCAACACAATTGGATCACGGGAAACAGTACCTCCTCGCACATAATATAAAACAGCATCGCAAGACTGACCTCAATGCGACTCAACAAAATAAAGTCAAAGAACTTTTTCAGATGCAAATTCACCATACATGGACTTAATATCACTCACCTTGATAAAATTACAGAACGAAAGATTGGCAAGAAATTACAGAAAAGAAAGGTTATGCAAAAAGTATCAGATTATTAGGTTTCACTCCTCAGGCGCGAAAGAAATTTACCACATTTAAAATGCTGCATGCAACCTTTTAACTAAAGATCTAAAAACCTATGTCATGATTACGATAACACATCCACCAGTTAAATGATAGTCAAGCAAAATGAAACCATGGCCATCGATAATTGAATTTGGGTCATTGACATTTTGGCCGGCCCATCCTACCTACATTTGCCCTTAATTTTCTTTCTCACATTCTTTCATTAATCATTTCCTTGTTCATTTGGTAATAGGAACACATTGTCAAAAGTGGGAAACAAGTTCCATAACTTGTTCAAATTCTTCAAAGGAAACAAACTTCTACAAAAGCAGAGAGCTTATCTAAGCTTCCAAAGCAGGATTTTCCTCCATTCAATTGCTGTGAAAGCATTTTACTAAGAAGTACTGGAACTAGGTACATAAGGCTTAGCCAAGAAGAACCCATATTTTGTTCAAAACCACCTAAACAGCAAAGAATTGAACGAGGAAAATCCACAGAATCTAAAGTGGAGTCTTGAGTTCTCGTTCGACCACAATCTTCCTAATAAAACACCTCAGCTAGTTCAATATCTCAGAATCAACATAAATCCACATGGGTATCTCTAGATTCACTATCCTCTTAACGTCAAACCAGATATCAAACACATAAAGAAGTATTCAAATTTGAAGAAATTACAGCCCCATTGGATTGCGAGAAATGATGTGACAGGAAAGGGCAACTCTTTGGTCAAATTTGGTGAGAAAGGGGAAATGGCCAGTCAAAATTTTTCATTTTGCTACATTTCCTTCCACTTCTCACCAAATTATTCAATCCAAGTAAGTGATTTGGTAAGTTAAATCTATTTATTTTTTCTTTTCTCATAAAATTGCTCAATCCAAAAGGGGTGCTAGGAAAAAGAAAAGAAAGGAAAAGAGTGGTACCTTGATCTGAGGAATGGAGTAAGCCAAGTTGCCCAAATACGACATTCGAGCATACAGCCTCGCATCGGCCAACGACACCCTCTTCAGCAGCTTCGAAAACGATTCCCTGTCGAATTCAATTCTTTCGTCATCATCATCATCAACTCCACACAGATCACACCCTTCTTCACGATCAGAACAAGAGCATTCTTCGGTTATTTGATCATCACCATCAGCCCCACCACTATCTCTCTCCTCTTTTTCCCTGAAATCATCTTCAACCTCACCCCCCTTCTCTGCTTCCCTCCTCACGTGAAGAATTTTCAACACCCAATTATTCCCCCTTTGCCCTTCCCCTGTAGAATCACCCCCCTTTTCTTCCTGTTCTCTCTCCTTGACCAGAACGGCGTCGTCGAGGGCAATGGCGTCGTGCCTTTTGCTACCTCCACCACCGGGCCACAGAGGTCTGATCGGGTACTTGAACGAAAACCCCCACGGCCGGCTCGGCACGGTGGCTTTCTCGGCCGTAATCGCATTTCCGGCCGCCGTCGACCTCCCCAAGGACGCAGTCACGTGAGACGGATTCGTGCGGACGTCGATGCATCCGATCTGCGGTGTCGCACCGTGTATCCCCGCCTTCAAACACAGACCGTCCATTTGATTTCAATTTTTTTCCCTGTTGTAAAGAGTTTTCTGTTGAAATAAGAGGGGAGAACGAGGCTAACGTGCACCGCCGGGTACTATGGCGTTGGTGCTCCACGATCTTTGGAGTAGGGGATTCTTCTTTGTATTTGACGAATTGTAATTTAGAGAGAGAGAGAGAGAGAGGGGAAGAGGGGGGGAGGGGGCAAGCATTTAAAGAGCATGTGAAAGACGTTCCGTCCGCGTTTTAACGGTTAGGTCACCAGCTCGGCAACCTCTTTCTCTTTTTCTTTGTTTTTTGATCCGACAACCTCTCTCTCTCTCTGATTTTTCCCCCAACTTGAATTCACATGGGAGGTCAGATTTTACTGTGTCTTTTTTAAAAAAAATTTGTCGGTCAGGCTGTCCACGCACCGCAATCAATCCCTTGTCGGTCCAATTAAAAACAGATCATTCTTGTTGAAATTAGAAATGTCATAAAAAATTAGTACTTCTTGAAGCCAAATTCCAAAATCAAAGTCTGATCAATCTTTTTTTATGATCATCAAATACTACCCAAAGGGCTAAGCTTAGATTAGTTGTATGGAGAGCAAACCCACCCCCGAACTGATTTTATTTTCTTCCGTGGAAAAGTTGGAAGTCTTCGAAGGACAACGTAGGGTGAAAGAAACGGTGACTCGCTCACTATACGCATGTACCATTGCCACGGCGTCGTTTCTTGTCCCGTGTTCGTCACGTGTCTGATTGGCTGTGTTGAAGATTTTCCCCTGCATACGGAAGTGCGTGGGGCAAGCAACGGTGGGCACTTGCCACGTCAATAGATTACTCCTACTATACAGATGAACATCGAAAGATACCGATGACGTGGTGCTTGGTCAAGCTCCCCCTTTCCACGAAATAAAACAAATCCTGTCCAATTTTGCACCTTATTTTGAGGGGTGTTTTTTGTGAAAATTTTGTAAATTTTTATTTATGGTTGAAAAATTATTAAGTATTTTCGGTATTGAATAAGTTATTAAGAAATGTGCTTCGCAAAAAAAAAATTGTTGAGAATTGTCCAGTTATTTCCGATAGTGAATAAGTTATTAATGGTTTGTGACTTATGAGTAAAGTTACTGTAGCAAAAACAATGTTTATTGACAATTTTTTTGTTAGCGAAAACGAGATGGTAAAATATTGAAATTTTTTTATTAGTGAAAACGAAATGATAAAAATGTCAAGTTTTTAGTGATTGTTGTTAGTGGAAATGGGGCATAAATTTTATATGGTTTGATCTGAATGAAATGGACAAATAAAAGAATAGATTTCGACTTTTCCAATAGCGATTTTTAATTTTAATTTTTTAAAATTGCACATGTAAGAGCATCCGCAATGTAATTATCAAAAGTGAATAATCAAAACTTGCCACGTCAGCTTTTGATTATTCATTTAGAGGGTTGCTAAAGTTAGCAATGTGAAGTCCCACATTGTTACTTTTGATTATTCAAATGTCCAAATTTGATTATTGGTTAGGAGGTTGCTAATTTTGATTATTACAATGTAAGCACTTTTTTAAGCACACATTGCTAACTTTAACAATCTTTTAATTTTGATTATTACATTGCGGATGCTCTAATGAGCCACCAATTGGAGACAGCAGAACGAGTGAACCAAGGGGTATAAAATCCGCAAAAACTCATAAAACAAAAAAATATAGAGATTCTTTAGTTTTTTAATTGTATTGGTAATGAGCCATTAATTGAACAAAGCAATACGGGTGAGCCAAGGGGTTGAAAATCCAGAAAACTCATAGAAACGCAGTAGTACTCTTGTAAGCTTGGGGTTGGAATTTCATATCCTTCGCCCCAATAATGAGACTCTAAATTCCGTCTATTACAAGCACGGATACATATGTGGTTGAAATTAATTATCTGATGTACGTAAGTTTCACGAGATAGATGAAATTAGTCTATATGTCAAATTAACGATTCTGAACGCATCTCTATGTGAATTTGTCAATTTACTTAATTTAATTCATTTTAGCAGCATTTGTTATGTAGAATCATTCTCCCTTTAATCTATAAAATAATAACATGTATACGACTAGATCGATATGGGATTTGGGAATTTGACTAATTAAAAACTAACTTGCATTATATTATATATATACTAGTGTTAACCAGTGCCTACTGCCCTACACATCTCTGTTGGAAGGAGATGGCAATTGTGTGATTTGAGTGAAAACCATGGGCACTTAAC
This sequence comes from Rhododendron simsii, assembly GCA_014282245.1. Lineage (NCBI taxonomy): Eukaryota > Viridiplantae > Streptophyta > Magnoliopsida > Ericales > Ericaceae > Rhododendron > Rhododendron simsii. The sequence goes on from CM024965.1 coordinate 527,116, forward strand.
CGGGAAGTGAAAGGATGCACTGCAGCCTTTGGATCAAATGAATCTAAGCCGTTCCAACAACTTGTCCCCACACCTTTCTGTTTTATAATAGTGATATATATATATATATATATATATATATATATATATATATAAAACTTACACATATACCTATATTTTGAGAAATTGCATGTATTGATCGACGTTATTGGTTGTTCACTCTCGCCCTTGCTTATGATTTTTGATAGACGAAATATCTAGTAGTTTATTAGTATATGTTTTGAGATGTCCATTGCATTTATCTAGTACTATTATTTTTTGTTCAGTTCAGATAACAAGACCAAACTCCACTCTAAAAGTTTCATCTTCTAGTAGTCCGAGTGAAGAAAATTACTACTCCCTCCGTCCCTTTTTTAGAGTCCGGTATTCCATTTTGGACTGTCCCTTAATAAGAGTCCAATTTGTAAAGTTAGTGGGTAAAAGTTGGTGTATTATCTATTTTGTCCCTAAAAGTAGATTCCATTTTGAAGAGTTAGTGAGTAAAATTGTAATGATAATGGGTAAATAGGGAAAGTGGAGGAAAAAGTTGATATGAAAGGTATAATGATGATGTCTTTTTAATAAATTGAAATTACGAAGCAGGACTCTTAAAAAGGGACGGAGGGAGTAACTAGTATCGATGGGGACAACCTCCGTTCGGATCCGAGATTGATGCAGGTCTAGCAGGCGTGTTGAAAAAGAAGAAACACGCAACAAACATGTACTAGAGGTATTCCCTCTATGAACACACAATAATAAGAAAACTCTCAATTTTTTTAATCAAAAATAACAACCACCTTGCCCTAAAAGGCTTACAATTTGATTATAATAACCTAAAAATACTAAAAAAGAAACTAAAATAATGAAAAACTAAATTTACGTACGTATTGAAAAACAAGAAAATAATAAAAAGGAAAATAGAATCAACCTAATTTTAAAAAATCCAATATTCTAGGCAATTTATGCTAAAACGGAAAGATTTCAAATTCCTAAAAAAATACTAATTTCAAAAGTAATAAACTAAAACTCTTATATTTCTAGAATAATTAATACATTGGCATGCATTAGAGCAAGTGCATCAGAGTAGTTATATGCTGGTTAATTTGTAGGTAAAATAGAGAGTGGAAATGAGAAAACTCACCTGCACCAGATTAGCAATCCCCTGTGGTAAACCACATTTGCTACAAAACCTCAGTATATTTACCTAGCAACTGTAGCAGAGGTATTGATTAAACGACTATTATTTCTCTCTCCTTTGCCCTCCCCATCGTCATTCATCCTCTCTCTGCAATTGAATACTACTGCTCCCTCCGTTCCAAATTAATAATTCGGTTCGGTCTCCAATACAACTTTTAAAGTGTTAATATCTTTCAATCTACAACGTATTTAAAATTTTTTAAAATTTTGTATAGTAGAACTAATTGAGATCTATCATATAAGATCCATATTGCACATAAAATTTATTGTAGATTGAAAGATATTAACAATCTAAAAAATGCATTTGAGACCGAAATGGACTATTAATTTGGAATGGAGGAAGTAATATTTTATGGTATTTTAGAAGAATAGAGATGATAATAGAGAGAATTGATGTGGGATTGAGAAAGATTTGAGTAAGTAAAATAAAAAAAATTGGACTGTTGAGTAGCTTAAATACATATTCCTTGATGTACATGCTCTTAGATGGAGACTTAAACAAAAGATCCCAACTTATCATCCTAATTATGACCAAGATGCAACATGAAAATATTATTTGCAAAAGGGTCCTTGTCAATGTCAACCTATTGCAGAACATAAAAATTGGTTGGAATATACTAGTATATAGACAAAGATGCTATATTTGGTTAATTTGTATCGCTACCTATTTTGGTCCGAAGCCAAATGTAAAGTTGGATTGGAAGTGATACCTTTGTGACGGACGGATTCTCAACATGAATGGAATAATAAAGATAGGCTAGGAGTTCATGTTGGAGACCACAAAAGTGCTAACATAACAAGCACTTTTCCTTTGGATTATCAATGCCCCATTCTCTTTATTTGTTTTTTTAACAAGACGATGGAATAAAATTTTCTTTGAATGTGTAATTCCAAAAATCATCGATATGTCCTACTAAGTCACGTACTTTTTCTTTTCTTTACAGACTGGCAAAACAAAACAAAATTCAAATTAACTGGCAGATTTGGACATGGTTGTATTTTATTCAGACAAGGAGCTTGGCCAGCACGTAATCATTATAAGAGTTTTTCGTTGTTATTGTAATACCCTATTGAGGTGGTATTTTACTAGTTACTACTCATAACTTTTGAATCAGGAGCCCACAGTTAAACACGTGCTTCGTATACAAGAAAATCTTCAGACTCGTCATGATCCCTCACGGGAAGGCAAACCCACCGTGCAAAAGAAGTTTGATATACAATCAAATTTCCACTAGAGGACGTAAATTTTATTCGATCGTCTTGTTAAAAAAATAAAGAGTTTAAATGGGGCATTGATAATCCAATCCAATCCAAATTTCCACGAGAATCAGTTTCCAAAAACATTTCAAAAGAAAAAATTGCCTAAAAGACTCGAATTTGGACACTTCACATGAATTAAAATCAACTTACCACTGAACTAGCAAAGACATTTGTGTTAAAAAACGAACAAATAATATACACACTAATTTACAAATAATATTGGAGTGCCCCTAAATTTTCAATTTTTTGGATGCCCGAGGTCCATGCCTCTTGGGGCTTGGACCTGGGACGGCCCTGAGTAGTAGCCAAATACCACCTCAATAGGGTATTAGAATAACAACGAAATACTCGTATAATGATTACGTGTTGGCCAAGCTTCTTGTCTGAAAAAAACACAATCATGTCCAAATCCGCACGTTAATTTGAATTTTGTTTTGTTTTGTTTTGTTTTGTTTTGCCAGTCTGGAAAGAAAAGGAAAAGCACGTAACTTAGTAGGACAAAAATCACCACAAAAAAAAAGTGCCTTTTATAGTGTTAATAATTGGAAAGGTAAATGAGCAACCAATTGCACAAAGTCCAGAAAATAGTATGCTTCATTACCTCCTTCCACAATAATGAGACTCTTACTTCTATTGCACGCGAAAAGAAAAGCAATATGGATGAAGTAAATATATAGTAATACTTCGAAAATCATTTATCCAAAAAAATACTCTCCAAATTAATCCCCAGTTGTAACCGAAATAATAAAAGTGTATGTTAAGTAGATGGTAGCTAAATAGACCAACAACTCAAATGCAACTTTTGCCACACAATTGTGTGTTGACAAAAACAAATGAGTCAGCTCACTAGTATCACTAGGCCCTACAATTTTAAGACTCCTCTAAATGTAATTTTTGAATCCAGCTAGCATACTCTAGTTGATTTCTAATAATGTAGTGTTTTGATAGTATTCGTACCATACAACATGCAAAATGTGAAAAAGGAGACTGCCAAACAGGTTCTATATGAGCCACCATTAAGGTGGTTCTCACTATAACCACCCGCGGCTCATTTTGTGCTTTCTTTTACTCCCTCCGTCCCTTTTTTATAGTCCGGTATTCCATTTTGGGCTGTCCCTTAATAAGTGTCCATTTTGTAAAGTTAGTGGGTAAAAGTTGGTGTATTGTCTATTTTGTCCCTAAAAGTAGATTCCATTTTAAAAAGTTAGTGAGTAAAAGTGTAATGATGATGGGTAAGTAGGGAAAGTGGAGGAAAAAGTTGATGTGAAAGGTATAATGATGATGTCTTTTTAATAAGTTGGAATTACGAAGCAGGACACTTAAAAAGCGACGGAGGGAGTACTTTTTATCCTTCCATACCATTGTTATTATTTGATTGGCAAGCATACCATTATTTTTCCTGCAAGGCAATAGCTCATTAGCAATAATGAAATGGTTACGGTCTTGAATCCCAAAACCTCAACGGTTGGACAAAAAGAAAAATTCAAACAAGCAGGTACGTCTAAAGAAGGATCAACGAAAACTAAAACCGGATCGTATTTTAACTAAAAAATAAGTCTAAAAGTTTTGAATTGCTTTGTGAAGTCAGAAGAATAATATTTTTCTACAGACTTGCAAATATCTTCGACTTTAAACACAATATATATAGTCATCTCAGGATATAAAAATGTGTAGAGATTTTGAGAAGGAGCAAATGAGAATCAGCAAATATCTTTTTGTTTTTGTGTTTTTGCATTAATGCATTTTCTTTTAATAAATAAAGAGTTTGAGTTGAAGTTAAAGTATGTCACTTATTATTCTCTCAAATTAGATTTATATATTTTTTGATACTTCACATAGGTCATTAAAATTGACCTTGGACCACTCATTTGAGTTTTCTTTATTAAATAAATAGTTAAATGACTATAAAGCTATTTACAAAGATTTTAAAAAATATAACAAAAATCTAGTGGTGACGAGATTAAATCACATGATTTTAGTTCCGCCATCATTCAGTGACATGAATCATAAAAATTTGTTCTAAACAAGTAATGTTGTTGTCAATTTAGAAGTATTCACACTGGATTTCCGACATACCAAAAAAAAAAAGAAGTATTCAAACTTACTTTTAAATGAAGAAAGAGCTTTTACTACTTTATTACTTATCACACGGTCAATTCACCTGATTTTTCATAAAATCGTGGAGCAATGAATACACCATAAAAAAAAATGTCTTAATTTTGAGTCCAGCAAAAAAATTGTGTGAGACATTTGAAGGTCTACATTTTATTTTATTTTTGGTATTAAACTAGAATACTACATGGACCAAAAAAATGGGGCCTTCCCTATGTGAGAGGTATTAGGCAAAAGGCCTCAATGGCCTGGCCATTGGGCCACTCATGATCATAGGGTTCCTCTCTCTCTGAAAGCAAAGATAAGGGACCAGCACATAAACTCGGTTGGTTGATCTAACTATTGGAGTAATTGGCAAGAAGAGTAATGTTTGGACTATTTAATTTTGGAGATGGGTTCTTTGTGGGCCTGTGACTAATAAATGTAGAGAGAGATCAACCTGTGACTAAATTTATGAAAAATCTTTATTTGGTATGAACCAATCTAATGGGCAAATTCTAAATCCAAGCACTGTTTTAAGTAAAATCTTCACTAATGACAGTTTTGTAAATTTGGGAAGGGAGAAATAATTTTGTATATTTGAGTCTCTATTGACTTGAGGAAAAAATTGGGTAAAACTCAATTTGATACAAGTTTGAGTAAATGGGCAGAACAGATTTTTTTATTTTTTTTAGTTTAAGTGAAAAAAAGGGAATTTAAATTTAGAGTGTAAATTTTATCCATCTTATGTGGAAAACACAAGTTCCACCACCGCTAATTGTGGTTCCCATCGTGAGTATATTGTAGTAATCTAAACCGTTTATCTTATACGGCTCGCAGAATAGTATATCTTCACAAAAAATTCATTTTATCGGACATGAATGGGGATATAAAAAATTGAAGTTTGGTTTAAAAAAATCGACAATAGATAAGTTTAAAGTTAAATTATCCATAGCTGTCTATTTTATAAACTAAAATTTAAATTTTTGATATAGCTATCGATATCCGATAAACATGATTTTTGTATAAATGTACTATTATGCGGGCTCTACAAAATGAACGGTTCGAATTATTGAAAAAATACGCATTGGGACCCGCAATGCATGGTGGAAACCATGGGATTTTCACTCTTAAATTTAGACTCCGATCTTTTTTCATTTCATGAAACACGGAGTAGGCCTTACACAGGAATCTGAGCACAGAAAACAGAGTTGGATTTTGTTCACCATCCATTTAAAAGGTGAACATTATCCTTCTTTTTATTAGTTTTCAACTAATAATAGAGAAGGTAACGTTGACTCAGCCTTGCACTCGTCAGGGTGACGGTCCGGCTTTACCAAAATCCGTTTTCGGCGGTTGTCTATCGGAGAAGTTAGGTCATGATTTATTCCAGTCAACCGCATACAGAGCAAGCTCCGGTGACCATCGAAACCACTGAATTTCCCTTTTTTCCCCTTCCGAACGGGGAGCGCCGGCACCGTTGCCTCCTAGTAGCCTAAAACAGTTCGATCTCTCTCTCTCTCTCTCTCTCTCTCTCTCTCTCTCTCTCTCTCTCTCATATGTACATTGATGTTATGAACTCTGCTTCTGAATTATCCTCTTCTTCGGTGCTTTTTTATCTGCTGCTTTTTGACTTAGTTATTTGCCAAGCCCTATCACAGAAGAAGCTGATAAATTATGAATTGCACAAGTAATGTTTTTCTTCGGATAGTCGAGTTTCATCTACATGCGTAGTTGCTTAGTGATTGGTAGTTAGGGCTGATAAACGAGCCAAGCTACTCAAGTTCGAGCTCTTGTTAGCTCGTTAAAAGCTTATCCCGGATTGAAATATTACATGAATCAATCAAGCTTGAACAACTTTTAGGAGCTCGTTAAGTTTTCAAACAAAGCTCGAACAATCTACTACTCCGCTCGTTTGGCTTATGTTGCATAAAAGATTCAAGCTACTCTTGATTGGCTCAATTAAAGCTTGTTTGAGTTCAAATTGTCTCACCAACAAGCCAAACTTGAACATATTTTGAAGCTCATTAAGATTTCAAACCAGGCTTGAATCAGAACAACCACCTGCTCGGCTCATCATCTCATTTATGACCCATATTCGTAGTGAGCCTGTATGTTTTAAATAATTCGACAGTTCTCTAGGGTTGTGATCAGAGTGTTACTTTTCAAAAAAATTGAGGCGAAAGAGTTTGATATTTTATTTATATTGTTTCCCAGTAATGTATTTCAAATTCTGTCTTTCAAGCTTTATCCTTGAGTGCGGATATGATTCAAGTGGAATTATTTGCTTATTGGTCTTGGTGGGTTTGTTGGTCTAATAAGTGACTATTGAGTTCAAAAAAAGAAAGAAAGAAGAAGAAAAGTGACCATTCGATTCATTCTTTCTCTTTCCTGAGTTTTAGGTTGAAAGTTTATTTGTTTAAGAATGGTTGAGAAATGAAAATTCTAAGGAGTTTTAGTTTGAAGTTTATATTCGCAGATGAAATTTTGAAGTTCATATTTACGATCCTAAGTTGTTACAGCCAGATATTGCCTTCTCCCCTTAGGTTCGGAATATAGGATTTATATGGAAAATCATATTCTGTGTTGTTTCATACGGAAGGTATAGATCAATTTGAATTTTTTCTTGTCTATTTTATCTCTGTGTCAGCAAACTTTGTGCAACAGATTAGAGGGAAGCTAGTGTCTTAAGAGAATGAGTAACTCTTCAGCAGGACCCAGTAAAGTGAGAGTTGGATCATCCCAGCCATCGGAAGCTGCACTTAAGCGCAAGCGAGGAGTTTTTCAGAAAGATTGTAGGTGCTTACATACTTTGCATGCATTGAAAATTATTCTTCAGGAAGAGTTTAACTTACACCAGTATCTTTATCTTGGTTGTAACAGTGCAGCACATGATGTATGGTTTTGGTGATGATCCCAATGTACGTATTACTTCCACATAAATATTTTCCTCTTCGTGGATGAAATTGTATGCACTACTACTATATTTACCAAAAGTGAGGAGTTGGCCAGTCTTTCATGCCGTGCTTATGAGAACATTGTCAATAGGTTATCAACGAATTCTTTTGTGATTTATGTGCATCTTAGTCTTATTGTATGTGTCAGCTCGTTTGTAGTAGTCTTTTGGTTCATACTGCCTCCCCCTTTTGGCATTGCAATTATGGTTTTCTAGATTCACCTTATCGGATAAACAAGTTTTCATCTTCAGCATATTTTCTTGTGGGGATTGTGAGCAGTACATTACCAGAGATCTTTTATGTTGTTGTGTTCAGCTGCACCAGTGTTATCTTGGGTCACTCACGCCTTAGTTCTGGATACTACGACAAACAACTATGTTAACTGATACATTGTGTACTTTCATTTGTGCATGACTCAGTTTCATGGAGAGGCGGGGTAAACAGTTGTATCAATATTTGGTTCATACATATTTTATGTCAATCTGATCCACAATCATAGTGCATTTATCCTAGTTGGATCTTATTGCAAACTGTAGTTCATTTTCCTGCTGTTTTGTTTTCTTATTTAGCTTTCTCAGAGATGAAAAGATCTTGTTCGTTTTCATTATTCCACTGTTAGACTTTGGGAAGATTAAGTACCAGAATTGGAGTTTTTATCCCGCCCGAGTTGTGCAAGATGTTCATATCAGTCAGTATTTGATGGAAATTTTTTGCCCATGCAAAAAGAGTTGGAAATGTCATATTTGATTTTTGTGGAAGTTTCTTATTTTTGCCCAATAAATAGTTGGATGTTTCTTATTTATTAATTTCATTGTGCTGCGTGGTTAGCCGCTTCCAGAAACTGTTGCGCTCGTGGAGGACATTGTTGTGGAGTATGTAACTGATCTGGTAAGTTAGATTACCTGTGTATTCTTTAATTTGCAGTATAGGATTCTAAACTCCATCCTCCCCCACCCCGCAAACCCATTTTTTCCCCTTTCCAACAGCCCGCCCCGGGGTTTCATGTGCATGCCGCATAGGCTTGCTTCTTACTTTTTGCTTTTGGGAGGATTACGGCTGTTGGCAGTTTTTGGTTTGGCGGGAAGTGAATACACAAGTAGGCTTAAGATATACTAGCATGTTTCGTTTAAGAGATACGGAGCGTTTTAAGCGTGTGAAATTCCTGCAGGTGCATAAAGCTCAAGATATTGCATCGAAAAGGGGAAAGCTATTAACTGAGGATTTCTTGTTCCTAATTCGGAAGGTGTGTTCTGCCTTGCTTATTATATTCTCGTATTCTTTTCTTGTGCTTTTCTTTTGGAGGTTGGAAGCATATTTTTTTCCAAATTAGAAGTTTCAGTTTTATTTGGTTAGATCAGATTGAAATAATTTTCATGATATGATGAGCTACGACAAACAAAATGTCCTCTCTCTATCTCTCTCTGCTCAAATAGTTCAATGACTTAACAAAACTCAATCGAGGAAAACTGATGTCATTATCCCTAGATTTTGTTGTTTAGCTTTTTGAAGGCATCAGAAATAATTAACTTCATTTGCTGCTTTCAGAATATGGTTGGGTCTGTGACATCGTGTGCCAGCAACCAAAGATAAGCTAACTGGGCTGCTTTGTTGATTTTCTTAGCTTCCCCCAATTAGCTTCAACAAAATTATGCTGGCCAATGTTTTCTCTGAAACGTACTGTTGAGGATCATGTGGCCTGTTCTTGCTTTTTGGAATTCGACCTATTATCTTAACATGTGAATGTGTGTACTAATTGGTTTTTTCATTTGGTTGTGTGCCTAATATAAACTCAATCATTTGGTCATTTGTAGGACCTGCCTAAGCTCAACCGCTCTACAGAACTGCTGTCTATGAATGAGGAACTGAAACAAGCAAGGAAGGCTTTTGAGGTTGACGAAGAAAAGCTGGCAACAATTGAGTGATACGGGAATGGAAAACTTTCCCTTTTTCCTCAGTTTACTCTTCTTCAGTGAGGTGTACGAATTACGATATGGTATGTCTTTTGTGTCTCAGTGTAAAAACAAATGAATTGTCGTCAACTAATACAAGTTGGAGTTTGATCGATCTTTATTCGAGTATTGTACACTAAACAATTGCTCTGGCCTTGGATGCATTACCTGGTAGAAGTTGAATCTGTGATTTGTAGCATTACGTTATTAACCTTGTGAGATTTTTAGGCTTGGCACAGGGGTGTGACATCGACTTTTAATAGTAGGAAACGGGCACTGAGTGTCTGACAAAAGCCTATGTAATGGTCCATTCCGGGTTTGATCGGGCCTTGGGGAAACCAAAGCCTGGTCCTGGATGGCTGGCCTTGTGATGGTTGTAAAACCGTATCACTCTCTTTTTCACGCTCCAGTTGCTTGCTGCCTTTGACCGCGTCGAGCCCCGGGAAAGGAATTGGCTCGAATCACCACCTCTATCGCAGCACGTGGTTTCAACGAAAGGATGCGCTGCAAGCTGACCAAGGGCTCCCCACGGCGACTCTCTGTCAGTATCCATGCTCTTCTCTTGCCGCATTTGGATGCCGTTTCACTCCTCTCCTTTTCTGTCTTCAGAGGTTTCATGACCACTTGATTCTCTCCACTCCTTGCTTCGCACCCTCAAGCTCCTCCAATGACATCCAGCCCAATACGATCATTGCTACTGGCCGGCGAAGTTATTGCTCGATTGGGGGTTATAGTGGTGGGACGGGCCGGCGAAGTTATCCTTTGGGAGTGCTTGTGATTGATGTGGTAAATAGATGTTGAATTACAGCTCTGAATTCTGCTTTAAATCATAGATTCTAGATTTTTCTAAAAACGAAAAATAGATTGTTTACAATAGCTTGAAATTATGATTAACCTACAGTAAAAGCTGGTACTATTTATTGCAAAAAATAAAAAAATAGAAATCAGTTTTTATGATATTTAGAATCTAAAATCTGACCACAAAGCATCTCAAATCCAGCTTCTTTAGGCTGTTCAAAAAAAGACTCAGCTTCTTTAGAATTAGATTTCAGAGCCATTTTATTTTCTACCGGAGGTCAGGCCACACGCGATGCATGTGTAAGTTGGATTTTCACAATATTTGTGAAAATTTGATCAAATAATAAGTGAAAAGTATTTTTACAAAAATGTTGTGAAAATCCGACTTATGCCCCAGTCTCTAGTTCCTATGATTGGAGATGTATATGCAATCTGTACCAATTTTCTGTTTTTATTTCACCGGTGGTTTAGATGGGATTTCATCATCAATTATAAGTCTTTGATTTTGACTCCCTCACTTGTAGAAAGGGAACAACTCTCATAACTCTTAAAAATTCAAGTCTCCTATAAATGTGAATTAGAATTGCGAGGCTTACAACTTACAGAAAAAATATTAGAAACCAAAGTTGTTCTTACTACTCTCATTAATCTTGGTAGAAGAGCGGAAAGAGAAGAGAGAGGGATGATGCTATGGTGTCCCCGGACATTTTGGGGACACCGTAATTTTTGGCATAACAGAACCCTTATAAGCATAACAAAAATCATTACAAGTATAATAGAACCATAACATGGCATAACCAAGGCATAACCAAAAACCAATCAAGGCATAACCAAAAATCAACCAAGGCATAACCAACCAAGTTATGCCTTGTTATGGCTTTGGTTATGCTTATAATGGTTATGATTATGCTTGTAATGAATTTGGTTATACTTCTAATGGTTTTGTTATGCCAAAAGTTACGGTGTCCCCAAAATGACCGGAGACACCGAAGTCATTCCCAAGAGGGAGTGTAGACGATTATAAAATGGAAAAGTCTACAATACATACCTCTTAAAAGGGTATACTATATGCATCTATTTTATGGTTCATGCATAACATTTTAGTGTGTTTCGTAATTTTTGTTCTAGAATTCATAACCTTTCAGTAGTACGATTCGTAACATTTTCATTACGATTCATAACATTTTTTGTGTATCTTGTAACCTTTATACGATTCGTAACTTTTACTCTACAATTCATAACATTTTGGGGGTGTATATAATACACACCCAAGGGAATGACTTCAGTGTCCCCGGTCATTTTGGGGACACCGTAACTTTTGGCATAACAAAACAATTATGAGTATAACCAAAACTCATTATAAGCATAACAGAACCATAGCAAGGCATAACCAAAACCATATGCCTTAGTTGAGTTTGGTTACGCCTTGGTTGGTTTTTTGAATATTCCTTGGTTATGCCTTGTTTGGTTTTGTTATACTTGTAATAGGTTTTAGTTATACTCATAATGGTAAAATTATACCAAAAATTACGGTGTCCCCAAAATGACCGGGGACACTATAGCATTATCCCCCAAGCAAATAAAAGGTGTGTATTGTAATCTTTCCCTTATACTATATAGTTATAAGGGAATGACTTCGGTGTCCCCGGTCATTTTGGGGACACCGTAACTTTTGGCATAACAAAACCATTAGAAACATAACCAAATTCATTACAAGCATAACCAAAACCATTATAAGCATAACCAAAACCATAACAAGGCATAACTTGGTTGGTTATGCCTTGGTTGATTTTTGGTTATACCTTGATTGGTTTTTGGTTATGCCTTGGTTATGCCATGTTATGGTTCTATTATACTTCTAATGATTTTTGTTATGCTTGTAAGGATTTTGTTATGCCAAAAATTACGGTGTCCCCAAAATGACCGAGGACACCATAGCATCATCCTAGTTATAAACATATCACAATTAAGGGAATGACTTCGGTGTCCCCGGTCATTTTGGGGACACCGTAACTTTTGGCATAACAAAACCATTATAAGCATAACCAAATTCATTACAAGTATAACCAAAACCATTATAAGCATAACCAAAACCATAACAAAGCATAACTTGGTTGGTTATGCCTTGGTTGATTTTTGGTTATGCCTTGATTGGTTTTTGGTTATGCCTTGGTTATGCCATGTTATGGTTCTATTATACTTGTAATGATTTTTGTTATACTTGTAAGGGTTATGTTATGTCAAAAATTACGGTGTCCCCAAAATGACCGGGGACACCATAGCATCAATTAATAATGCTTACTTGGATTATCTCTTGGACTAAAGATTGGATGTACAAAACCTTCGGCAGCCATGGATTTTCGCGGTTTGCTCTCCAGAAGGAGACAGAAAAGAGAAAACGAAACTGATTAAGGAGACAGAAAAGAGAAAACAAAACTGATCATTAGCAGTGTAACTGCACGACCTTAATATGTGGGATTTTTATTTTTTTTTTATCAAAACACAAACATAATCCATTAATATCAAAAGAAAACAAGTACTTCCATGTCTAACCAAGCATCCAAGTCCGTACAAACAACAAGAAAACACACCACAACCTGGCAAAACAAAGACAAAGAACCAACATAACACACAACCAACAAAACTAACCATACACCCCACAAAACTCAAAGGAACACCCCAAGCACTGCCTCAACACCAACCACACCACTTTTTTTTTGAACAGCAAAATAGCATTTTATTCGGGAAGGAGAAATGTATCCACGCAAAAGTTGGAAACAAAGCAAATAAACAAACTCAATGCAATACCTGAGGGCCTAAAAAACCCAGATATATAATAAATAACACAGAAAACCCAAAGAGTTTAAAAGATCCCACCTAGGAGTAATAGACTCTCGAGTCTCGACAGGGCAGATGCAGCTAGGAATACCCAGCCCACAACCCTCGCACGCTACTTATTAATGGCAGAGGTGGCTCCACTCTATTGAAACCATGGTCAACTGACCACCCAAAAAAAATTTTTTTGCTTAGGATACATGTAAAAATTTTGGACTAGCCTTACTTTGAATACCCAATCCAAATATTATTGAACACCCAATCCAAATATTATGGGAAAATAATGGCCAAGGATGTGTTTTGATAATTAATATCCGCCAAGGACATTTTGTTCATTAACAAATGTTCTTGGCATGTCCTTAACTTAAAAGGTATTAATTATCAAAACAAGTTCTGGGCCGTTATTTTCCCTAAATATTATTGAACATCCACCCCAAATATAGCCCACAAATTAATCCATTTGAAATTGAAAGCCCAAATTTCAGCCCACTAACCCAATTTTAGAAATAACAAAATGAAAAAAGAAAATAAGAAAATTAATGAACAAATTGAAAAAAAAAAAACACGCAGAAGTAAGAATAAAAGTAAGATCAGCCTCTGGCTCTCGTTCAGACCTCTCTGGCTCTCTGTTCGAACTTTGGTACTGGTACAGGTTTGTGATTCTCTCTCTCTCTCTCTCTCTCTCTCTCTCTCTCTCTCTCTGTTCGAACTTTGGTACTGGTACATTGTTGATGTTAAATCCGATGAAAATTTTTCAGAGCTCAAAGGGATCGGTGATCTTGCTGTAAAGTTGGTGGAGACAGATAAGCATGTCATATATAGATTGGTTTATTTGCTTGTGAGATTGGTGTTAACTCTTCCTGTCACCACTGCAACAGTTGAAAGAAGTTTTTCGGCAATGAAGTACATAAAGAGCAATCTGCGCGATCGAATGGGAGATCAATGGATGAATGATTGCTTAGTTACTTATATAGAGAGTGATGTATTTGATACCGTTGATAATGAGAATATCATGCAACGGTTTCAAAATATGAAAACTCGTCGAGGATAATTATAATAGCTTATATACTTTGCTATTTTTTATATACATAGTTGTGGTTTCTCGAGATAGTATAGTATAATTTTTGAACACCCTTGGCAGAATTCCTGGAGCCGCCACTGATTAATGGAGTAATTTACTGGCCGGCCCTCCCCGAAAAAAGAGAAGTACTAGTATTTGACAAATGTTTACTTCCAAACATGAAGGCCAGGCAGATACATGAGTTTTTAGTTAAGTAGTACTCCTACTTGTGAAACAAAAGCGGCCGGAAGGTTTCGGCCGGTATCTATGCGTAATACACAGTTTGGCAGTTGGACGTCACTTGGACCTCCCACCCCCCTCCCTTGCACTTCTTCAAACTTAACACGGATGGGCCGTCAACATTGCTATCGATTCTGCAGATTGGGCCACTGGTGTAGCGCTTTTCACCGGAAAATGCTAGCCAACTCTAGCACCATAGCAGAACTTTGGGCGGCAATTTGGGATGGCCTTAACTTTGCTCTCATGGAAGACATGAAAACCTGGAAGTGGAAACTGACTCTCAAATTGCTATTCAGCTTCTCTCAGCTAGGAACGTAGAAAACCACCCTCTGAGAACCATCATCTTTGGTTATAGGTCCCTCATGCTGCAGTTTGTCAACGTTACACATTTTTCGAGAGACTAATATGTGTGTCGATACGCTTGCAAATGATACCCCAATTTTTGTGGGGGACTCGTATTTTTATATTTGCATTTTGTCTTGTATTTCTTCGTGCAGACTATATGGGGATTTCATATCCCAGACATGTAATCGTCAACACTTTCTCGTTTTTAATGAAATTCAATTTAATCACAGAGAGAGAGAGAGAGAGAGAGAGAGAGAGAGAGAGAGAGAGAGAGAGAGAGAGAGAGAGAGAGAGAGAGAGAGAGAGAGAGAGAGAGAAGTGGCATACTGGCATTTGGTCCGTATTGAATTTACTGATCGAAAAATGCGTAGTACAGAGTTTGGCAGATATTATTATTACTAGACACCCAGCACCCCCTTAAACTATAAGAATGCGTATTACAGAGTTTGGCAGATATTATTATTACTAGCCGAGATTTGTGTAGAAACAGCCCCACCCCCCGCCCCCGTTAAACTATAAGCTACAGTAGTAGCACACGAGGCCCTCGACGTCGGACAAGGCAACATTAATGGTGATCGATGAAACCCCCAGGCCCCCTGCCCCCCTTCCTAAACTATAGGCTACAGTAGTACACGGAGGCCCTCGACTTCGGACAAGGCCACAATGAGATCAGGGCAAGTTTTGTATCGTGGAAGTCGTGGCTTATTCCTCCACCACTAGATCGATCGCCTCCCTAGCTTAAGTACTACTAGTACTGTACTACTACTACATCGATCACTAGCCTAGCTCACCGGCCCCCACCCCTAGCTAGGCTACCCATAATCTTTCTCTTCTTATAAATTCCACATTTCACCTCTCTTTCTATACCCCCACAATAATATTTGAGCACTCCAAATAAAACTCCGAAAGACCAACGTTTCCGTATATTTTGCTCTCTCTCTCTCTCTCTCTCTCTCTCTTTGCGTGCGTGTGTGTGTGTGTGAAATGGGGAGAGCACCGTGCTGTGAGAAAGTTGGATTGAAGAAGGGTAGATGGACAGCGGAAGAAGATGAGATATTGACTAATTACGTTCATACTAATGGGGGAGGTTCATGGAGGTCCTTACCCAAGAATGCAGGTGATATATATACATACTTATGTTTGTGTGTGCATGGTTTTTGGAATATGCATGCATGGGATACGTATATATACTTAAATTAATTCTAGCTAGTTGTTCTTATTTCTGGTTGTGGTTATATAGTATTATGCATGGTTATGAATTAGGGTTACTTAGGTGTGGGAAGAGTTGTAGATTGAGATGGATTAATTACTTGAGATCTGACGTGAAGAGAGGGAACATATCTCCCCAAGAGGAAGAAATCATCGTCAAACTGCATGCTGATTTGGGGAATAGGTATGTAAATCACTCTTTCCTTTCCTTTCTCGCTCTCCTCCCTCCCTTACCTAGAAAAAGTTGACATGCATGCATGTCTCATGTCACTAGTCATGGGCATCAACATCGGCAGCGCACTTATCTTTAATTGGGAAAAAATTTTCAGTGCTGAGCGGGTATCACGTGGTGCCCGCTCGGGCATCTGAGCCTTTCATTGTGTGTTTGAATAGCTCAGATTTAGAAAGAAAAAAATGAGAGAGAAAGTGTTGGGTGAGAGGAGAGAGAGGGTTTCAATCCGAGCTATCCAAAAGTGAATCGGACAGCTCAGATGCGTTGAGCGGGTGCCAAGTCGGCAATACCCGCTCGGCACCGAAAAACTCCTCCTTTAATTGGGTACGTACTGGTTGGCGTCTTAATTGGCAATAATTTGTTTTTGCTTCTTTGTTTGGTTTCTTTAAAAGAAATTCCCACCAGCTTGAACGTAGATTTTGTTTTTGGGATCGGAGTAGAAGACTAACAAGAATATGTGTACTCTTCTCTTCAAGGCTCTATCAACACGATTCTTCTCCTATTGTGTTAATTCCATCCTTGCATCTTTATCATTCGTGGAACTTTATTTTTCGTTTAAAAAAAAAAAAAAAAACCAGAAGTCATTGGCATCATCGTCTATCATCACTCGCAAGCGCACATATTGTAAAATGACATATACTTTAGCCAAAAGATCGATACAAATAGGATTCGCATAAGGGAAAGTCTACAATACACACCTCTTAAAAGGGTGTACCATATGCACCTATTTTATGGTTCATTCATAACATTTTAGCATGTTTCGTAACTTTTGTTTCAGAATTCATAACTTTTTAGCTGTACGATTCGTAACATTTTCATTATGATTCATAACATTTTGGTGTATATCGTAACCTTTATACGATTCGTAACTTTTTAGCAATACGATTCGTAACATTTTCTCTATAATTCATAACATTTTGGGGGGTGCATATGATACACACCCAAATAAGGGGTGTGTTCTTTTGTGACGATCTGAATTTATGTAATTTTGCTATAGCTTCTTCTCAAAAGAGGAAAGTACGGATATCGCTGTGCATGACAAGATAGTTCGGTTTTCCTCCAACCAAGAACACATGACATTTCTTGATTCCGCCAAGTCCCTTCTTTCCTTGTCTAAAAGCAATTAATTCTAAATCTAACGTTACCTCTAATCTCAACGTTAGCTCTAAACCACATTCACCGTTTAACCAAAAAAAAGAACTGCTACTTTTTAGGAAAACTCCTCCACGTAATTAGGAAATTACATTTTACAATCCCATTATTCTAGGAATAGATTACCGTGTATACCTATTCTGTATGAGAAATAAAGAAATCAATTGAAGCTCGGTTTCTAAGAACTAAACCGTTAATGGAAATAAATTCAAGCTGGGTATCTAAAATTAAACCCTAATCATAATAGCAGTAGATCGACCGGATCAACTCTGAAGAAAACTACATAGTTACGTGTGCTAATATTGTTAATCAAGGAATAAATATTCCATAGCAAAAATGTCATTGCCGTCCTAATTCCGACAATTTCATGCCGCAATTGAACAATATTCTCATCGGTGTAGATGAAGAAATTGTAATCGATAACTCATTTTGTAATAGCAAGAAGTTGGCTTATTATTTATCGAAGAACAAAATTATGCATAGAGTTAGAAAAATTCCATCAGATTTTTTCTATTCTTTTTTTTAAACGGAGGCCGGCTTTCTCCATTCTTATGCTTTTTGCGTTTTTTAGAAGACATGGAAGAGAGAAACTGAAATTTCCTAATTACTGCATGGAGTTTTCCTAAAAGTATGAGCCTTTTTTTTTTTTTGGCGAATCAAGAGAGTTGGAGGAAAACCGGACTCTGACAAGATTGGTGGGTTATATTTGAACCTATTGTATCTTTTGCCTAACAACTACTCCTATATATCTAAATTTTTACTGCCTATATCTAAGGATATATACCAAAGTTCTTCCCATAATACTTGCTCTCTTGTTCAAATGCAATCCTAATCGATATGAGAAAGCAGCGAATCGGGCGGTTCCTAACCGCTGTGTTGGTTGTGCGCGTAGTATTTTTGTTTATCAGTCTTTAAACCAAAAAAAGGTAGCAATATGCATGATGCTAATTCATAGTCGGTATCAACTTATGCACACTGATGCATGGTGTCATCTTAATTACAGGTGGTCTATGATAGCGGGTCAATTGCCGGGAAGAACAGACAACGAGATAAAGAATTACTGGAACTCTCATCTGAGTAGGAAAATTCACAGCTTTATAAGGAGCCCTAATTGCAACCAACCATTACCCCCGGTGACCATGGACTTAACCAACACCGTTGTTGCACCCAAGCGAAGAGGCGGTAGAACGAGCCGAGCAGCCATGAAAAAGAACAGGAGCTATTTTCTCACAAAGGGTCCCAAAATACCCCAAGAAATAGGATTTATTTCGAACATTGGACTAGTGCCAATGCCCCTTGCACCAACTTTAGACGCCGAAGCAAATACTAATGAAATTGTAGGTGTGGCTATTCCTAATTATCAAAGTCACGTAAACGGAATGTCAGGCTGTGGGGAGGAGAGAGAGGAGTTGGTGATGTGCCCTTGTGAGGAGAGAGAAAGTGATGGTTCAATAGCAATGTATAATGAAGGGGTAGAGAATGGTGGCATGAAGTCGTGGGTTCATGACATTATGGGGGATGAGATAGTGGACCCAAAAGGGGTTACGAATTTAGGTGAGGAAGAGAGAGAATACTGTAAGGTGGTGATGAATGACGCCGTGATCATTAATAGTGAGGAGAGAGAGAATGGGGCCATGAGCAGCTCAAATGGAGATCAGAGTACTAATAATGGTGAATTGCAATCTTGCTCTTCAACGAAAACCAGTAACTGGGATTTGGATTGGGATGCTGTGGTTCAAGGGCATGAGCTATGGGGTATTGAGGAAGAGAAGATGCTATCTTGGTTTAGGGGAATTGATATAGATTCTTGGCTGCTCTCGTAATTTAATTTAATTCACCCACCCCCCCCCCCCCCCCCCCCCCCCCCCCCCCCCCCCCCCCCCCCCCCCCCCCCCCCCCGGGTTGGAGTGACTTCTAAAATTTTCATAATCGTTAAATGTACTCGACAATCTTTGTTCAAATGAATTTTTTTTTTTTGTTCGGCCTCTTCAAAATGATTATTGTTATGTACGAAAAGGATATACATTATACGCAATAGCTAGCAAATTCACGTAGAAGAGGCACCAACTCATGTCGATTTTTAATATTTTTGTCCAAAATCAAGTGCAATACAATGATACGAAGAACAATTAAGTGGAGAATTCATCAATAAGCACAAAAGTTTCGCATAATAGTAGTTTCTCTCTCTCTCTCTCTCTTTCTTTTTTTTTACTATCAAGCTATGCATGGCTCGTCAAAAGCATAAATCAAAAACTCATCAAAATCCTAATGGGAGTATATAGTAGGTAGATTCAACTCATAAATAGAATGATCAGAGGTTTCAAAATAGGGACGTACATAATTGTAAGTAGGGGAAATTCAAGGAGTCACGTGGCCCCTCTAGTCCTTGGGTGGCCCTACTAGTCCTTGGGTGGCTCCGCTAGTGATTATACATGCACATTTAGTATTCTTGCATGAAATGTAATTGACTTTCCAACAAACTAAATTGTTTGGGTAATGAGTGGAAACCATGTTCATTTTAGGATTTGAAGAAGTTTTTTTGGGTATTGAGTGGATATTGGTAGATAAAGATATGAGAATAATAATTGGATAGATAATTTATTAGAAATTGTGCGGAAAAAAAAAAAAGAAGCTAAGACTTAAAACCTAAAACAAACATGGTTTTTCATATGGATCCCTTCGCAATCAAGTGCAAAGAGATGAATTCCCTGTTGTCTTTTATAGGCTACCTATGGATATTCTGCCGGTGCGAAGTGGCAAATTAAAGGTTGAGGAATATACCATGCTCAATTGCTTTGTGTTCCCTTTTACTTGTTAGAATATTTGGCTCCTTAGGAATAGAACTCTTTTCCAGAGGGACTCAAATCGATCCAGAGACCTAGATGCCACCATCAAATCTTCCATTGCCCAATCGGTTGAATGGAAAAACATCGCCATCCCGTTTTCGTCACCCTGGAGTAGACGAATTATTCTTGTTAAATAGTGTCCATCTCACACAAGCTGTTTTAAATTGAACACTGATAGTGGCTGTAAGACAAACCCTAGTCAAGCTACGGGAGGAGGTCTTATTCGTGATTCTTATGGGACCTGGGTTGTCGGCTTCCACTGTTCTTTGAGGCCAATGCATAGCTTGGAGGCAGAGCTATGGGTTGTTAGGGATGGCTTGCAATTGGCCACCAACAATTAGTTTGCTCCAATTTGCGTGGAGATGGATGTTTTGGCAACCATCCAATTCATTATGGTACTGACTCAACCGCAGCACAGCCTGAGTAATATTATACATGATTGCAGGTACTTGATAAAGCGGCTGGGAGTGGAAATGATTGATCATGTTTACTGCGAAAGAAACAAGTGTGCGGATTTATTAGCTAATATGAATTTTAATGATGGCTTAGATTTTCATATTCTCGATGTTGCTCCAGATTGTATTATTTCGCATCTTTGCGATGACCGAAATGGGGTCGAGTACCCTAGACTATTTTATGACTCTTTATTAATTTATGTTGTGTTCTTGGTTTAAAAAAAAAAAAACCTTTATGTAAATGTGGAGTTGGATTCTTAGCTAGATTCTTTCTTGTTTTTTGTGTGGTAAATTTCACTGACACGTTTTAAGAATTTTTTTAGTGACAGATACTCTATATAAGAATCGATAATACATTCTTTGTTGTTTTAATGTTTATTTCACCGACACCCAACCAACAATTGTTCGGCCAAATACATTATGGAATTAGCCAGAAAAGGACTACTATTGACAAAGGCACCCTTTTAATAGTAATAAAATAAATGATAGAAAGCTCTCAACTCTCAATTTTCAATGAGTAAAAAAATATGAAGGGCTCCAATAAATTTTATTTGTTTTCATCAAAACACCTCTTCCAATTGGGAACAAAATTCATTTTGATTCAGAATAAGTAAGATTAATAGTTTTTTTTTTATTACTTTTTAACTTTTGGCTTGTTCCATCAGGTGTTTGGACAAACAACCGTTGATTTGGGATATCGGTGAAATGCACATATAAATCACGGGTTTCCTTGTCATTTTTCATACGCAAGGACGGTCTGTCATTAAATGTTTTTGGTGCAAAGTCTGTCATTGATTAAAACCTCATGGGTGTACGGTGAATTTACTCCCTTTTTCATTGTCCTACCTATTTGGGTCTTAGGCCCGATTTTCAGATTAATCTAAACAAAATAAGAATGATCCAATAATCGTAATTACTTGATTTCATAGCATTTTTGTAGAGGAAAAAAAAAACTAATAAGTATGATTCCGGGAACATATCATCCAACTATTCTTTTCTTTTCTACCAAACAAAGCAATTAGTTCTTGATCCAAATAAATAAACAGTAGTTCTAATAAACTGGGCCAATCCAGTTAGTCAAAACTTCCCAAGGAGTAGAAAAGGTTACTCCTATAAGCTTTGGCCCAACCCATTAAAATTTTGGGAAAATGACAGCCGAAGACGTGTTTTGATAATTAATACCTTTTAAAGACATATTAAGAACATTTGCTAATGAACAAAATGTCTTTAATTGGTATTAATTATCAAAACACGTTTTTGGCCTTTCAGCGTATTTAAACGGGTAGAGAGTCCACTTGTCTGGCTGTGTACTGAAAACCTTTATTAACTGCAAGATGGGCAGAGAGTCTAGAGACTAGGGACCTTTCTGTTCTTTGAACGAATGGACCACCTCTCACAATACAGACCCAAGTTGATGGATCGGAATCCTCTGCTAGGATTTTCTCCGTGAGGATTCCGATTCATTATGATTTGGATTTATTATGAGAATTTTTCTTCTAAGGATGATGTGAAGATTTTCATGATATTTGGATTGTTCATCTTAGCAATAAATGGTTCGGATTAAAAACAAACTCTTCTAAATTTTTGATTATCGAGAGGAACAGTCTAAATAAAAATCATCACACCATTCTCGTAGAGTAGAGGATCCAAATCCAAGTTGATGGCCCACATGGGCAACTTCTATTTTTTTTTATACCTTAGAGGGATTACATTCATCATGAAAATAAATACCTGTCACCAAAAGATACTTTTGAAGTTTTGATAGATATTCAATTTATGGTGATCGGCCCACAACTAGACCATATCAATCGTATTGTTTGTGACATCGCCTTTCAATCACAAACAATGATTTTTGCTCAAAATAAAAGAAGTAAAGAATGATAGTAATAGCGGAGAAAATTGGAGCATGCCTTTCGATCCTGACGATTTTAGGCATCGTAAATGTTAGGGATGGCCATCTCGGCCGATCTGTTTCCAGCTCCAAACAGATCGGGGATTCGGAAATTTTTCTGGGATCAGGGTGGATACGGATTTTTTTTAAAATGAAAATCGGATCGGATTCGGGGATAAGCCTGTCCCATCCTTGATCCGCCCTAATCCGTCCCCAAATACCCGTCTATTATACAATAGACACATATATACACTAATTTTACACTAAGGGCTCATTCAATAACAGCACCTCTTATTCACATAATCACATTTCACAATAGCGTCTCTCTCTCTCTCTCTCTCTCTCATTTCTTTCTTCGTCATCCCTCGTTTTGGGATGTCAGTTGGTTATGAAGCACTGACCTTGTTTCCTTTCTTGTATTCTGGAAATAGAACTGAATACTCTGTTTGAGCCATACTTTTTCTTTGAGAGCTATAAAAACTATTTGCAAGTGGACATAAGAGTTGTCGACGCTGATGATTCATCAGTTGTATTCATATTTGGTGTTGTTTTTGTTGTGAAAATGGTCTGGAAACAAATGAAGTCCAAATAAGAGCCAGTTTTTGTTTCTGTTGTTTTTTTAAAGTTCGGATTTTTGGATATCCTATCAGATCTCTGTTCTCTGTTCGGAGCAAGGATGGAAGACCAAAAAAAATATCAGTCAAGGATCGGTGGAGTGTTTGAATTCGAATATTGCTATATCCGCCTCCGATCGTCCCGCTGCCATCACTAGTAAATGTCATTATCATGCTTTTTAAATATGGTATTATGAAAGACTTATTGAAGGAAACGAAAGCAAAACTGGAACAAAGTCAATTGCACGTGGTTTACATACTTGGAAATTAGAAAAATTAATGATTTTCTTGAAGATATTTATGTCATTCAAAAAATCAAGTAACGAAATTCAAGAAAATCATTTTTAGAATAACTTTCCCTTTAGATATTTCTGTTTCTATTCATCTCCCCTCACAATTTCAGAATCAGAATCAGACAAGGCATAAAACTAAAGTTATAGGCTTGTCAAGTCAATCCTGCTAGTTAAAGGGGAGATCTCTGATATTATGTGTAGATCCAGCGGTGGAAGTGTTAGGTACCGAGAAAGATTATTTAAAAATTATCTTAAATTTAAGAATCAATGGTTTAGATTCACTTGAAACTAACTGTTTTCTTTTCCCATTTTTTCCAACAATGATGATGGAACAGAACAGGACGCGGCAGGGTCTTACTGACTATACTAGATATGGGTGGCCTTTTTTTGTACCATCAATTTTCAAATAAAGGGTAATTTCGAGGTAATCTTTCATGGTAGTAATGAGAGAATATTTAAATAGATGAAGTTTATATAGGATAGATTAACAAAAACGTGTGCTGTTGTGGTATTTGGAAGTTTCTTTATGGAATTACTTAATGAATTGGTTAAAGAAAATGGGATATTAAACCCATAATAATCGTGGTCAAAAGGAAGATGACACTCAACTTATGAAACAACGTTCTCTGAGACAGGTGGAAGTATCTCTTCGGTTTTCTATGACAGGTGTGAGAATTTTAATAAGCCAAGCCCCTCTCGTATTTTTGTGTATAAAATAAGCTTCACATTTTCCCAAGTATAAAACAATTGCAAATTAGCGTTTTCCACTGTCGCATATTTAATGGTTTTGTTTCCCAATAAACTAGTATTGTGAGGGGCGTTTCCGGTAACAATTTGAGTTAAAAACGTAAGGCGTTGTTCACACGAATCAACAAGTTTTGACATTTTAACATGTTCACGTAAACTAACAACTTGTCAACGACAAATTCTTTCTCGATAACTTTTTCACTCATCTACAATTTGTTCACTACCAAAAATAGATAACAACTCGATTGCAATAAATTATTTCTCAAAATTTATTCACTATCGAAAATGCCCCCTGCTCTAACAAGTTCATCTTTCTCCACATGCTATATAACTCACGGGTCCATACCAACTTACGCATACGCACCTCAACTAATCTTAGAGTCAATTCTACTACCCACTTGCACAGTTATACCTCCACACGCGATGTCTTGACAATTATTAAATCATGTATCACATTTTTTGCGATTTCACTACTACTACTTAAAATTAAGTCAGCCTAATAATCCTTGCATGGGTGATAGATAAAAGTAGAGAAGGAGACAAAAAAAAAAAAAATAATTACAGTACACAATATGCATTTTAGGTGCATCTGCACTTTTCCAAGTATTTTGGGGGGTACTTTTAATTGATTTTTGCAGACCTCTCATACGTTGGAATTTATGATTCCTTTGAGTGTATTTGGCTTTTTCTGTTTTTTTTGGTACTTTTTATAGATTTTTGCAGACCACAGACGTAAAATGATTCCTTTGAAATTTTAATGTCTAAAGATGTCAAATTTTTTTATTTGGAAGGGAAAATAGAATAATTTTCGGAAAACTTTATAGGTAATTAAAGTGCTAGTCTTTTATAAAAGTTAAAAAATATTTAATACTTAGTGCCGATTAAAAAGGAAAAAGATTCAGAGGGAAGGCCAATGCAAGTGAACTTTAGTGCCGATTTTTTTATTTTTTTTTAAAAAAAGGTTGACTTGGGTAAAATCCTCAACATCTAACTCCGAAATTTTATTGGCGGAACCCTAATCAGCGGGGGTGAGTCGCTTCTTTTGGAATTGGAAATGAGAACACCGAACCAACGTGTGTAACACTCCCACAGTTCTTATACAGTGGTAGGCGTTTACTTTTCCCACTCGGACATTAAACCAACCACCTGGCCTGCGTAACCAGAGCACCGGAGAGAGAGAGAGAGAGAGATGAAGTACGTGCTGGTGACGGGAGGGGTGGTAAGTGGGTTGGGAAAGGGCGTGACGGCAAGTAGTATCGGTGTCGTCCTCAAAGCCTGTGGCCTTCGCGTCACCTCCATCAAAATAGGTTCCTTGCTTTCCACCTTTTCGTTTCAATTTTCTTTCAGTTTTTTTTTTGATTTCCACTGCAATGTTTTGTTGATACTGGGCTCCGTCTTTCTGCTGTGCTTCCGTTGTCAATGTGGTTTAATATTTGTTTTCCCAGCTTCTGTTTTGAGCTTGTGGTTATGCTGATCATAGGATATCTGAGTTTCCTTGCTTATTGTTGTTTTTTTTCCCCTTCAACTTACTTGTTTACTTCTTTTCAAATACGTTTTCATTTTTTTCATCGGCTAAAGTTAGTATTGTTAGAATAGTTTAGTATTGTTAAAATAGTTAGATTAACACGTTGGAGGAGTTGGAGTTCGACTTGTGACCTCCTTGCTCCTAGAACATAAAGTGCATCCTGCTGCGGTCGGGCTAAAGGCCTCTTGACAAATACGTTTTCATTAGTTTCGCGTATGTATACGATTAGCTCATTCCGAGTGTTAATCACAAAGTGGTTTTAGAGCCTTTTATACGTATGTTCATTTAATCTCCAATCACGTAATTCCATTCCTATGCCTATTTTCAAAACACTCTAATCTATATTCTATCCCAATTTTCCCTCCAAAATCTGTCCATATTTCTTTTACTTCAACCATTTGACCAATTTCCCTTGAAATCTATATGCCTTTCTTCAAAATTGATATTTTATTATCTCTCTCCAAAAAACTGGATTCTTGGTTTTTCTAGATTTGTAATATACATTGAACAGTGGTTCCATTTCAAAGGTAGCACCAACATATTATATTGTTTGTTGTGATATAAAATCCTAATCAATGATTTGTTCATTACATTTGTTTCCAATACGTAAAGTGTGTGTGAAATATGTCGGGTGATTTTGGTCTCTATTGCAAAAATATCGTGTGTGGTTGGAGATGCTCTTATGGTTTCTCTTATTTTTCTTCGTCCTTCATGTATCTTGTTGGTTTACTTAATTTTCTTTTCAGATTTTTATGTTGTTTATTCTTGTCTTATTCTTAACCGTATGTGAAGAGTTGTTGCTATTTATTCCTTTTGCAATGCAGTTGCAGTAATTGTTTGATATAATTGCAGATCCTTACCTGAACACCGATGCTGGTACCATGTCTCCTTTTGAACATGGGGAAGTTTTTGTTCTTGACGACGGGGGAGAGGTTTGCTTGCCCATTTCTTCTTCTGCATTTTTTTTTGGTTTCTAGGCAAATGTTGGTATTTGTTAGATTAGCACCTTGGAAGTTGAGTTGAACTCCAGACCTCCTTTCTCTTGGCCTCTAAGTGCACTACCAATGCCGTTGGGCCAAAGGCCTCTTGGCTTCTTCTGCACCTGCACCTGTTGCATAAGTAGCTTAGTATTGCACATAATTTAAACTAAGATATCCTTGGGGTTAATCTTTTACTATATCATTATCATGTACTTTTAAACTCAGATATCCTCGTGGTTACAAGGATTGTTTATTTCATATTGTTGTGTGGATACACATGTTTTATTCATCCTTTGGTTTGTTATGAAACTACTGTAAATAATATATTCAGGAATAAGCCACCAATGGAGGTTTCATATTTTATTATTCCGTCAACCATTGGCAGTTTTTGGCAGTAGTGATGGATTTGAGCTGTACTATTTTCAGAGGTTGACTTGTTGAAATTGGTTAAGTTGTTAGTCCTTTTCTTTACTGGTTCTTGAGTTGAAACAGTATAACGATGTTCCAGTGGTGCTGATTCGAATGCTTCATCTGATAGTTGTCTAGTATAGTTGCTCAAATTTTGAAACATGAGTTATTCAGGATTCTCATATAAGTTGCATGAAAGTACACCTTGAAGGTCTAAAGTACAGATTACTATCTTTGACGGTTTCTTGTTTCATCCATGTTTGTATTTGAGGCACCATACATACCTTTTTTTTGTTGAATGTAGAGTACCGTTTTCATTTGAGTTCTAAAGTACCATGTCGTTTTTTTAACCTTGCACGCACTTGAAAGGTTGACTTGGATCTGGGTAACTATGAACGATTCTTGGACGTGACTCTTACCAGAGATAACAACATTACTACAGGAAAAATTTATCAGGTGTGTAAATAGTTGTTTGTTCCAATCTATAATTTTATGAGACCTAGAAATTTGCTGAAGAGGACTAGTTGCTCTGTTTTCCATCAGTCTGTTCTCGACAAGGAACGCAGAGGTGATTATCTTGGAAAAACTGTCCAGGTATCTACGTGCATTAACTTGTTTATGCTTCTCTTTTCACACAAAGAATAACGCTCACCATGCTGCCACCTGCTTGTGTGGATTCTAGGTCGTCCCACACATAACAGATGCCATTAAAAATTGGATTGAACGGGTATCTGCCATTCCTGTCGATGGGAAAGAGGGCCCAGCTGATGTTTGCGTGATAGAATTGGGTGGGACTGTTGGTAAGAGCTTTTTTGGAGCAAAGAAACATCTGATACTGAAATTCTTGTCTCTCTATCTCTCCGTATGTAAATTAATATGTGTGTGTACATATTATATATCTGATCTATCTTTGGGTTCAAGTAACATCCTTTTTCTTTTTGGGTTGTCTACCTAAAATTGTTTCTCTTTTTTAAGGTGACATTGAATCAATGCCATTCATTGAGGCTTTACGACAATTGTCCTTCTCAGTTGGTAAGTTGTTTGCTATCCTACTCAGGCTACTTAGTTCTTATGTCTCACATTGCAACTCTTTTCATGCCTCTACTTCTTACGTCTCACATTGCTTCTCTTATCATGCTCTATAACTTGAGTTTTTTTGGTATTGTCCATCGAGATGGGATCCAGAAGTACGTGGGTATGGTGATGGAGTTTATTGAGATCCTTACACGGTGTAGTGAATATAATGACATTGTTAACTTATGAAGTTGTATTTTCTAAATAAAACTTTGATATGTTATTTTGAGAGATGGTCCAAAATTTTCTACTTAAATTTTATTTTATTTTTGATAATTGGTACAAAATTTCCTACTTTGAGTCAATTCTTTGATATGTTAGATACTTTTGGAGTATGGAGGGGTGTATAGGTCCTTTTTTCTTTGACCTTTTCTTTTATTTCTCCTCGCTTGTACATGGGTGACATCCCCTTGATGCCTTTTCAATAAAACTTAATTACTTATCAAAAAAAAATCTAAATAACTGGAATTACCTGTGTTACTAATTGGAGGTTGTAACAACTTGAGAGTAAGATATCTTTTTTTCATATGTTGTTGCTTTTGCACCTGTGCGTTGTATTTCAATACATCACTTTCTATTTTTCTTGTTATGGTTTGATTCCTACTTCAGGTCAAGATCATTTCTGCCTCATTCACGTGAGCCTTATACCTGTACTGGGCGTTGTTGGAGAGCAAGTAATAGTCTATATCTTCTTATAGGAGTTTGAGTCTTTTGATTTCACTGGCAAACTTGATTTTGTTCTCGGCTCTCACAGCTGAACATGGCCTGAGCCTGGTTTTTCTCGACTCTGATGTGTGCTTTCACCCATGCAGAAAACAAAGCCAACACAACATAGTGTTCGGGAATTGAGAGCCTTGGGACTGACTCCTCATTTGTTAGCATGTCGATCTGCTCAGGTAGATTGTCTCATCTTTGAAAACTTCGTAGCTTTTTAAGTCTTGTCTTCTTCTTCATGTTTGTGTTTTCTTAAGTTAGAATATGTAAGAATCAAAACTATGTTTTTTAAATTGCAGCCTTTATTGGAAAATACAAAGCAGAAGCTTTCCCAATTTTGCCATGTTCCAGTAAGTTGTTATTGTTGTAAATTGCCTAGTGAGACCGTGCAGATGGATTTTGCTCTCACAATCAGGGAAATTTTGTATTTGTATTTGGTTTCTCACAGGTTGGTAATATTCTCAATGTCTATGATGTTCCAAACATTTGGCATGTTCCTCTTTTACTTCGGGTGGGTTTTCTGACTGTAGTTGATTTTCTAGGGCCTGACCATGCCTACTTTGTTAACATGTTTAATTAGGTTTTAACATAGTTCCTAATGCATAATTTTTTTTCTAGAACCAAAATGCTCACAATGCCATCCTAAGACAGCTGGACTTACTCAGGCAAGCTTCTGTTTGTTCATTTCTATATGTTGACCTGAGAGCTACTTTGGCCCCTTTGTAATAAGTTGGACCAACATATGGACTGCTCTTTTTGATGTTTATTGTTTTCACCATAGATATGTGATTGTTGACTAGTTCTTAAAGTTCTGTTTCAGAGTTGCTACGCCTCCTGTTTTACAGGAGTGGAACGAGAGGGCAGAGACTTTTGACAATCTCACTAATTCTGTAAGTATATATAGCCTGCGATTCTCTCTCTTGAAATGCAACTCATTCTGAATCACATTATTGAAAGCTGGTTTCTGTAGGTGAGGATTGCAATGGTGGGGAAGTACGTTGGATTAACAGATTCCTATTTGTCTGTTGTGAAGGTGGGATAACTATTTATCGTTCGTTGATAACACATGCTTAGTTCAATCGAGAGCCAGCCATGAAAAATAAAATGCATCTCTATCTGATGATCAGAAGTGATTCTGTAAAAAACCAGTAGAAGAATAAGAAAAAAGAAGGGCTAATGAGTACAAAATTCGAATATACTCTTTGTGAAATCTGTTTCATCTACTAATTTGATTTTGAAAATCTATTGATCGTTAGTATATCAGAAATAGGATGAAATTATTTCAGGCCTGATTTCAATTCCTTCGACTTTAACTGGTTTAATTTGGCCATGCTCTTTTCTGCTTCAACTTGGCACCTAATTCGGAGCCCAAAATATTGCTATGCTTCATTTCTCGCCAGGCTCTTCTGCATGCATGTATTGCATGTTCATTGAAGCCATCAGTTGATTGGATTGCAGCTTCAGACCTTGAAGATGAGAGTCAGATATTGGTATTGGCCTTTACTAGTTGTATATTGGAGATTTTATTTGGGACTCTGGGGAGTTCATCTAATATTTGATTTTGGTTGTACAGATGCCAGAAGCTCATGCTGCCGCATGGAAGACTTTGAGGGTAAGCTTGATGGAAGCTCTCTCTTCTTACCCTCCTTTTATATTTGCTTGGCAACTCTTTTGCTTTGTGATTGGTTTTCCAAGAGCTGTCTCGGTCCGTTGGTCGAATAGTCCTTTTATGCTTGCCCTTTTGGGTTCACTTCTGTTTTTCATCTCCTTTTCACGTGTGAGGGGATTCACCTTTCATAGTCTTCCTCTTTTTTGCCCCTTGTTTTAACTTTGTCTCTCTCCTTTTCTTTATTAATTTTCAAAAATTGTAAACCCAGAATTTTTCAGTTGTTTTCGAAATAAGTAAACTGACTTCCATGATCAGCGGAAAATGGTGACTTGCTGATCCTGTGACCATGCTAGCGAAAATTGTGTCATTCTTTTTTCGACTTCTCTTCCTATAGAAATAGAGATTGCACGTTGTAGGTCGATTGAAAGAAATGTCAGTGTCTTACTAGTTGCAACATACTTCCTTCAGTGTCTTGATGAAGCGCAAGTGCAATGCCTGTTTAAGTCTTCCAGTTTAATTCTTTGGTTAGAATATGTTTATTGCAGCTTTGTGTTACGGTTTTTTTGGTACTTGATTTATGTACTTTGCTTCTCTCATAAACAGGGCCTATATGAAGTACCTAGATGCATGTGTTTTCTTCCTTATGTTTCTGATAGTTGAAATTGGAATCTTACTAATTTTTTAAACCCGCCATGTTCATCTGAATTTTACCTTGTAGTTAGGAGCGAGACAATGAAAACAAATGATCTGGTATTTAGAAGGACTGCTGTTACTTTCTGAGTTAGAACATTATGGTTGAATCTTTACTATTAGTGTTCGATTTTAGCTAACAAAGCCAACATTTACAGAGTGCGGCATGTGTCTTGGTTCCTGGTGGATTTGGAGATCGTGGTGTGAAAGGAATGATGTTAGCGGCAAAGTATGCCCGGGAGAATAAAGTTCCATATCTTGGGATTTGTTTGGGCATGCAGATTTCAGTTATTGAGTTTGCTAGATCTGTAAGTGACTTTCTAAATATCGTTCAGGTTTATATATCAGATCATGTATTGAGCCTGCTTCCACCAAATGCCTTAGGTTCTGGGCTGGGAAAAGGCAAATAGTGAAGAATTTGATGATGAGACACCCAATCCTGTTGTAATTTTCATGCCAGAGGTACTTGCATAATTGTGTCTATCATATTTGACATTGTTAAGAGCTAGTTTCCTAGAACATTTTGCTACAATCAGTAGCTTTCATCTTCTACATATATGTGCAGGGTTCTAAAACACATATGGGAAGCACAATGAGGCTTGGGTGTCGAAGAACTCTCTTTCAGACTTCTAATTGTATCAGCGCAAAACTGTAAGATATAGAGATTTGCTCCATTTATATTCCGATTGTGGATGACACCCCAAACTGATCAACTACTGTTGCTCTATCTTTTATGCTCTAAAAGAATTTGTCAAGTTCCCAACTTGCTGACATCATAGTTGATAGTAGTTGAAAAGGAAAAATAATTTGCTTTGTGTCTCTACGTATATTGCTGGTTTCTTTAAGAATGCCATGCTTGAGGTTTTGCTATACAGAGCCAAGTTATTGGATAAACTTGCACATTTCAGAATCAAGAATGCTTTGATGTTGTCATTCTCCGTCATGCTTGCATAATGCTATGTTCTCTCTTCGTTTCCAGGTACCATAATTCAAAGTGTGTGGAAGAACGACATCGACATAGATATGAGGTTGGTCATAGAATTAGGTGAAGAAATTGTCCATGGACATGATAAGTATCACAGGAGAAATACTTTGCACATGCCTTTATGTTGCAGGTGAACCCAGCAGTGATCAGTGTGTTAGAAGAAGCTGGTTTAAATTTTGTGGGGAAGGATGAAAGTGGACAGCGAATGGAGGTTGGTTTTGTTCTTGAACTAGTTCATCCAGGCTTTAAGATCAGCTAAGCTTGAGAAACTGTTAGACAATGAATGTGTCAAGATCCCATTGCCTACGTTTTCTCTTTATGGGATGCAGTAGTTTTTTTTTCCGACTTCCAACCATCGTTGATTAGAGATTTTCTCTACTCTCTGCAGATCTTAGAACTCCGAAGTCATCCATACTATGTAGGAGTACAGTTTCATCCAGAATTCAAGTCACGACCTGGGAGGCCTTCAGCTCTGTTTCTTGGTATTTTGCTACCGAACGAGTTTATGCATCTCATTGACAGATAATTTTAAGCCAGAACCAAAATATGGAATGTTCATGTTTGTGAAAGATTCGTTTGGAAAAAATTGATCACTCTCTCCCATGTTCGTGTTATGGAAGTCGATGTTCTCACTTCCATACTTTTATTTATTGGTCACACGAGGCGCTGATCTAAATTTTGGTAATGAGAACACATAGGAAAACATGGACTTCACATTGGTGAATGCTTTGTTGCCCTCTTTAAGTATATGTTGTATTGTTATCATTTTGCAATCACCCCCTTTCCCAAAATCTTTAGAAAACAAGCAAACCTAATGAGTATGTTATGCTCCTTGGCAGTTAAGTTCGTACCTTGACCGTCAAAATAGATAACTACATAACCAAACTAACACGTGAGTGGTGACTGCAATAAAAAATTGAGAACCTTTCATCTCATGGATTTTCTACCATGGAGAATCATGTAGTGCACAACATGTAAAGTCCCACAGATTGTAGTATATCAATACCCTGTACGCACCCCGCACTTGCAGTACTGTTTCTGTTTAAACTCTTTTATTTAGTTCCACTTTTGCATTGTAGGTCTTATATTGGCAGCAACAGGGAGGTTAGAAGCACATCTTAGCAACCATCAGAATGGAAGTCTCTAAGAGACTTGTCAGTCTAACTATGTTTACAATATCGTACGAGGAGGTATTCATTCGCCTTTTTTCTGTCATTACATTATTGTGTAACAATGAGGTCCCAGGCCCTGAGCAAAAGCTAATAGAATGATAGAGTGTGGTTTGCTTATAGTTGGGAGTTTTGGGGCAGTTTGGTTTTCTACTGCAAAACCTTGAATCCTATGAATTTGTACCGTTCAAGGGCCTCAATTTTGGGAGTAGTTCTACACGGTTAGGTTTGGGGCTTGCATGGGCGGATCTCTGCCCCATCATCTAGTTGGAAAGTATATCGTAAAACTGACTGTTC
This sequence comes from Rhododendron simsii, assembly GCA_014282245.1. NCBI lineage: Eukaryota > Viridiplantae > Streptophyta > Magnoliopsida > Ericales > Ericaceae > Rhododendron > Rhododendron simsii. Next base: position 560,756 of record CM024965.1, read on the forward strand.
TCAAATGAGAATATATGTTGGTGTAAGGTCAATTACTAGGTCGTTGATCCGGTTGGGTGGCTGTTGGTTCTTCTAGTTTAAATGCTTCTACTTTTTGGTGTTTAACCATAGCTTCAGTGGCGGTTGTGGCAGTCTGTAGGCTATACCACTCTTGATTGTGGAAATGGTTATGCATTGGGTGCTTGAACAAGCCGTATATTTTCATTCCTAAACTTACTCTACTGACTTCTGGTGTAGGAGAACAGATAGAGGCTTTATAATGGACTGGTGGTCATCGAGGGTTGAAAAAAGTGAATCTTTAATGAATTGTTAAACTAAGCTGGAGAAACGTGCTCCTTGCTGCATCTAGAAGCGTTGCAACCTTTGAGATCAAAGCTGATTCTGACTCGATTTTGTTTCTTTGGTTAGTTGCTCGATCTCCCCTCATTTAGGTGTATTGTGGTGGAGATTTGTTGTTTCATATATTTTAAGTTTTTTCTTGCATGAATGATATCAATTGGTATAAAGTTTTTTCGATAGGTATACATTATGAAGTTTTGATTGCAGAGTTTTTGCTCTTACTTCCGTAACCCACCCTTCTTGAATATTGACTCAATGTTTTAGAGGCAGAATAACTCCATGGACTAGAAGTGTAGGAGTAAACATACATCCCACTCTCCCCGTGGTAGGTCGAGGCATCAAGCCATGGTCACGTCGCTCTACATGTGGTAGTTGGATTGGGTCTGGCTAGCCCCTCCCTATAATAATTTCGCAATTTATTCCCATGATCAGATCTCTCTTTTTTCCCCCAGAAGAAGTATTCTAGCTGCTTCTTTTTTTGAACGGCAAGAATTATTCTAGCTACTGAATAGACGGTACAAATATCTAGAGTGACATTGGTTTGTTTATTTATACAGATGCATAATCTTAGGATACAGAATCATCATTCGTTGATTGGCTGATTGATCTCACCAACAGCATTGTGAGCTATATCAAGAGACTGTCCTTTTTTTCCTGTTCATCGAATCATTATTATGTCTGTTAACCGTAAAGCGTTCTATGAATCTTCTTTTTCTTTTTTGTTGGTATTTCTGGATCATTCTGTATTTTAATTTCATTTCATGGTATGAATACAATGACACTTTATTTAAGAAATTTGATTACTCAACCAAACGTATTCCCAGAAATTCTGCAATGCCTCTTTTACAAAATATGCGCTTGTATACATGCATCCAAGCCCGAGAAGGCCAAAATTTTATGGGGTGTAAAAGCAGAAGAATGAAATCGAAGGTGCTCAGGCGCTGTTTCCATCCAAGGAATTGATGATCAACCTGTGCTTCTATGGAGCATCTCATTGTACTGGAGATGTGATACCTGTCTCTGCAGCTTCATTTGCTCGTAGAATTTAGCTATGAACTGGTCTGCCTTGATATCAATCCCTTCATTGATATCAATCCCTTCGTCAACTGGAATTATCGCTTCACAAACTTCACATCCATTATCTTCATTGTCTTCATCGTCGCCTCCCATCATGATAGTCTTTCTCGCTCCTTCATCACTACAATAACTCAAAAAACTATCATCATTATCATCCTTGAACTCGCTATCGTAGTCAAAGTCACCACGTGGGGTTATGCATGGGATCCGAGGCATCCGGAATCGCATCGACGATGGGCGGTGCATCTTGATGTTGATAATGGGGGTGTTTTCGAAGGAGAGCTCGCGCTCTCCATAGTGGATTGCGTCCCGTTTGGCGGAGTGTCCGAGGGTTTTTAGGAACTTGGGAAGGAGACGTGGGTCCATCACGAGTCTCTTCCTGAATAAACCACCTTTTCTTGCCCATAACAAGGCTTGACGGAGGATGTTCCATGCTCTGTGAGCAATGTCTGATCTCTGCTTAAGCATTTTGCAGGTTTGGTGTTTGTTTTCAGAAGAGAGAGTAGGAAGTAACAGGAATGCTGTGAATAACTATAGGGAGTGCAGAGAAATTCTTGAAGAGGTGAAATGATTTCACGTTTGAGAAAAGTGCAAACAATTGTTTGGGTTTTATAAGAGAAGACGATGGCTATATACGCATGTACGGGAAATGATACACGGTAAATTTACAGAGAGGGGGGGGGGGCGGGGGGAGGTGGGGTTGTGGTGGGGCATACATTATACAATGCAATATGAGTGGTGGGGTTTCCAGGGGGACACGGCTGTACGCGGTGGGGGAAAAAAGTGCGGCTCTGTTTGTTTCCTAATGTACCCCTTGTCTCTGATTATTGTTGGGATTGTTTATGAAACTTTGACGTATGTAGGGCGATTTTGGTCATGCTGCAAGTAAAAAAATTGGCTAATGAAAGGGCCCGCACCTGCTTGGAATCAACAAGGTTTTTGCTGGGAAGTTGCTTTGCTACTTCGCTGTCCTCAATAATGATTATATACCTTTAGAAAAAGACCAAAATGGTTAGACCCACAAGTAAAGTTCCATGTAACTTTATGGAAAAAGAATCCAAAGCAGGTGGAGAGAGAGAGAGAGAGTTGGGGATCGGCCTGTTTTTCAACTAATCCGTGTCTTTGGTACCGGGAATGATTAGATCTATAGCTTTCTTTTTTAAGTTTAAAAAATATAGTTACAGCTTTTTGATTGCAGTATTGGCGACCACATAACATGTCTTTTACCTTAAGGTTAGTCTGATTAGTTGATGGGTTTGTTTTTCACAAAGTTAATTATGGTTTGATTCTTAAAGTCAGGGCATAAAGAAGTAATTTTTTGTGAATTTCATAGTTCCGGTGTGAATAACTTGTCTTTCACCGGACCGGAAAGGTGATTAATTGAGGTACACTTGAGCTGATTCGGACAATCCCGACTTCCTCGAAAAAACAAAAACAGAGCATGTCTTTTTTAAATAAGACACCAAAATGTAACACCCTTTTTGACCAATAGAAGAGACAGATTGTGAAGTTAAATGAGAATTGAAGACTGGGGGAATACATGTGCCGACTTGCATACCACTTGGCGGCAAGAAGCTCCTTTTGGTGTACGTGGTTCAGTAAAACTAGACTGGCTAGCTGTATGTGGTTCGAGTCTCAATGGAGATAACTCTAGGGGATGATTGCCATCTCTTGTGGGCTCCACTCTACCAAAGACAAACATAAAAATGGTCCCTTTGAGGTGCATGTGCATATACATAGCTCATGCCAGAAATGCTATGATTAGAAACACCAGGCTCCATTCTTGAGTGTAAATAACAATGAAAACAAAGTTGTGTAGTGGACTTCTTGGCTTGCAGCTCACCTCCTAATAATAATCAAATAGATATTTTTAAGCGCATTTCGACTAATCGTGGATCAATTTCGTTGCACACTTGCGGGGATCCCAATTAAAGTTACAGCAAAACTCTATATGGACTGACAAAGGAGTTGATAGTACCTGAGGAGAGCGAACCCCTGAATCTCAAGTCTTAATTACTGGGGTCAATTCCGTTACACATTTGTAGGGATCCCAATTAAAGTTACAAAGAGTTGATAGTACATGAGGAGAGCGAACCCCTGAATCTCAAGTCTTAATTACTAGGCCAACTCCATGGGGTCAAGGTTATACTTGTGTTGTCGATTAAAAAAAGGGAGGGGAGGGGGCGCTACATTTGTGATTTATTTATCATTTTATGTGACACTATGAAGTATTATTTATGGGACAAATGCGTCTAATATTGACGCTTGATATGTATTATGTGAACATTGATTGATCTAAGTGTGGACAGAGGACGGCACCCTCAACTTTTATTTTTATTTTTATCTATGATATAATAAAATATGCTACTAGTAATTTCGTACATAACAAATAAATTATGGAGTAATAATTTGCTCTCTCAAATTATAAGAGTTTTCATTCTTAAGTGGAGCCATGGAAAGAACTTGCACCGTAAGGTTGGAATCTTGGATCCCTGTTTGAGCGAAACACACTTATGAGTGGGGGTGGAGCTATGTTTATTAAGCCAGCCTCTCAGGATCAAAATCCTGGCTCCGTCACTGTTTATGAGGTAAAATAATTATGTCATATGTATCGTTTTCAGAGTTTGTTTAGCAGTAGGAGAAATTAGCAAGTGAATAAAATCAGCTGGCATTTTGCGGATAGTAACACCATCAGAATTAAATAAGAACCGTTTGATTATTAGTACTATAATCTCTCTGGATTACAAGTCTCCTATTTCCTTATCATCTTTTAGATTTAGATTAGAATAGAAGGTGCATTAAGAAGAAATTAACAGTTTAAAGTATATTCACCAATATTGAGTCCTGATGGATCAAATAAAAGACACACAGCAGAGTAGAAAGACAAACATGAAAATCTCCAACTGAAATTGGATTGTCATTCACTAAAGCATCCGCACATTTATTTGTCTCCCGATATATGTGCTTGATAACCAAGCTGTGCTTGAGCCCAAATTTCCTCCGTAATGCTGGAAGTCACCCTCATTTCTCGGTGAAAACCTCCAATCCATCTACCCTCCTCATGGTCCCGAGTAAGATCACCCGTGCTAGCTCTTCCCGTGACGAGATCCACCGATCCATTATTGAGTTCAAAAACATCCCCTGATGGGGCCGGCCGGGGTTCCATCCAACTAGAATGTTGTTTTTTTTTTTTTGCTGTTGTTATTATGGACAGAAAAATACAACTCCACTGCTTTGGGCCTTTGGCCATAATGTGATTAGCAAAAGAGCAACGCTAAAGACCCCGAAAAGTTATCCCAAAAAGTGACCCAGAAAGAGGAGATTGACTCGGATGTCTGGGTTCCACGCGACAAGATGAATCTCAATTATTAATTTCACTTTCGGAGACATTTTGGTCAATTTAAAGAAGGCTCAAAAAGGGTTTTGTCCTGATGGGTCCAAATGTGCCCCATTGCCAACAGGCAAAGAGGAAGATGGCTCTCTCTTCTCTTCTATGCTCCGCTGAGTTTGTTTCATTTGCAGCTCCTTATCAACTTAGTGCCAAACCCCACTGGTCGCCTTGCCTCTGCCTCTGGTCCCTATTTCGTATGCATAACATCCTGATTTCATTTAGCACTGTTAATTCACATAGGCTGAATATTTCAAACCTTGGTGTCACTAGACGGTTTGGTCGGTCGTTAACTGCAGGGCCTCAAAATTAGTTGAGATATGCGCAAGCTGACCTGAACATCCGATTGTAAAAAAAGAACAACATGACTAACGATCAATAAGGCTACAACATGAATTTCCGATTGACCAAAAAAAAAAAAAAAGAAGAGAAAAGGCTACAACACCACCTAAAGTTGTCTTTTTAATTACTCCCTCCGTTCCAAAATGACTGTCCCGTTCGGTCTCCAAGAAAAATTTTAAATTGTTAATATCTTTCAATCTACAATGTTTTTAAATATTTTAAAAATTTTGTATAATAGAACTAATTGAGATCTATCAAATAAGATCCATATTGTACACAAAATTTATTATAGATTGAAAGATATTAACAATTTAAAATTTGCATTGAAGACCGAACGGGACAGTCATTTTGGAACGGAGGGAGTAACAAACGGAGTCATTTAGACTTTATTCGAGTACGGCCCAGTCTCAATTGCTTTTCTTTCTCTTCCTATTTTGAGAGGGTTAGTTAAGACCAAATCTGAACCTCACAAATCCAGAGAATATTCTGCGTCTAAACTGGTAAACCAGAAATTTACGTAAACCAAACAAAATGCTTCCTATATAATACTGGAAGAGATCAAACTCTTTCCTTACAATTTACCCTCCCCCTATCGCCCTGCATTTTGCAGGGCAATCAAGGCGTACTTAAGGGGCCCATTATCTCCCATCGTTTTCCACCTGATGGAAGATAAATCAATCGTCACAGCCACCGCTACCAAAGCAGTCGCAACCGTCCCCCCCACCGCAACAAATGGCAAGAAAACTCCTACGGAAGGAGAAAAGGCGAGGAACAAGAGAGGCGGATTCACCTTCATAAAAGCGGCAATGTTGATGGTGCGCCGTGGGCCAAGTGGAAAATCCAAGCCACCAGTGGCCTCAAATGACAAGTTGATGAAACTTGTGGGATCAATGCGCCCCTTGCACCTGCAGGACAGCCAGTCGCCGCCACCATCCATTGGCAAACAATCTGACGAAATGATATCTACACCTTTGTCATCACCAGATCGGCCCTCCTCCTCCTCCAGCTCTGTCGATAGCACGAGTCAGTATGGTTCCGCCACCAACCTCCAGGCTCTTGATAAGGGAGGGGTCATGAGATCATATGCTTCATCACCGAATCTCCAAGGGCTTGTGGTATGTTACTATGAATTGATGACAAGAACTAACATCATTGAACCTGTGCGTAATTATCTCTCAATACTATTTTTGTCAATAAATCTATTAATATTTGAATAGAATATGATAATGTCAAAAATATTTTTACCAATATCGAAATTTATGTGTTAATAGCCTTGTATCATGCATATAGTACAAATCTGGCATTAATATTTAAACAGTTTTGACATTATATGTATATAGCTAGCCTACTTGAATTTTTACATATTTAATCAATTAGCCCATTATTTGATGGACGCATACATGGTCTAATTAGGGTAAAAAAAAGAAAAATACATGGTCTAATTTTGTTGATGCCCCTGGGACAAATATTGTTCAGGAAGTTGATAAGGGATCAGAGTCATCAGAGAGCCGATATGCTTCTTCAACAAATCTCCAGAGATCATCCCGTTATGCTTCGGCAAAGGACCTTCTCGAACTTGAATTGAAAGGTGATGATAGTGGTGACGATGACGATGAAAATGATGAGGATTCGGATAATAATAATAACGGGGGAGACGAAATGATCGATGCCAAGGCCGACGAGTTCATTGCCAAGTTTTACAATCAAATGAAGCTTCAGCACATGCATTCATTCTAACGTTGAGCAAATCGATCCAGTGAGGGTACTAATTGGGATGTGCATTTTTTTATGCATGCATGCATGCATTTCATGCATGCTCTCTTCAAAGACCGTAATGATGAATACGTATTATGAAAAACGAAAATTTAGTGGACGGATGGATGCAGGAGGAGGTAGAAGAAAGAAAGAAAAAAAAGGGGTTGTTGTGTTGGTGTTATTTTCAACAATAAACTTCGATTTATCTTTTATTTTTCTACTGTCGCGCTGGATGTACTACAGTAATATTTATGCAAACGCATTTTTTTAGTCTTTTTGTTGAGACTTTTTTTTCCCCTCAATTTAGGTTTTTTTTTTTTTTTGTGCATGTGGTCTTTTTCGAGTATATTCTGTTATGGAACAAAAGACGAAAGAGATTATGAAATTGTTCCTGATATTTCTTTTTTGTATTTAATTTATTTGACAATTATTTGTCTTTTTTTAGGAATTATTCGTCTTGGAGATTAAACTAATGTTTCATTGCAAGGTGGCTTTAACATTTTAATTCGATCCCATTCACCACCTACAGCAATAAAGAAACAGAAAGTCGATAATAAAAAAACTTGAGCCAACATGTCTTAGGCATTGATGGGATTTTTTTTTTCTGGGCAAACGAATCATTTTATATAACTCAAAAGGGATACATCGAGGGAAAAAGCAGGAAAGCATAAAAGAGCTTAACTGCGCAAAAGAAAATGGAACACTCACTAACCATGTTAATATGGTGAAACCTAACATTTGGATACAAACAATGTGAGGGCCCGGTAGCATTTCCCCTCATTAATTAAGAGAGGGCGAACAAAATTGGACTTTCTTTTTCTCAACAAAGAGAAATTTATTAATCTGGTAGGCAAAAGCCTAAACATCAGACAGACGGGAACCCCATAGGGTCAAAATGGATGTCCACAGACAGGACACAATTGGACTTTGATTAAACGAAATTCATTGAGGGAGAACAAGATTAGAATGAACCAGGGAAATGGATCCGGATCCTTTGTCGACTCCAGGGAAATGACCAGATTGGGCCCTTCTCTATCTTGATTTCCTAAGTTTTGGTTCGCAATTTCCTTTTTTGTTGTTTTTCTTCTTTGGTAGTTATCACTCCTCGAAATGTTACACAATCAACAATTTCAATATATTTCTTAGTTCAAACGAAAAAGAAAACATTGATAATGACATAGAAATCCAAATAAAGATCTCGTTCGTTTAAGAAGATTATTGAAAGGAAAACATCCTTAATTAGTTCGCCAACCATTCGAGCAACATTCATAATTTTCCTAATAATTGTAAAGAGAAATTAGAGATTTGACATTTCTTGGTTTTGTTCTTTACTCGGAGATCATGTATAGGACGAGTAATGATCTTTGCTAGAACAAAATTTTGAGAAAAAGTGATATAGGAAGAGTAATGATCCACAAAACCACAAAATTAAAGGTTCTCTTCCTTTTTACTTTGTTTACGTACGTCCATGGTTCCACTTTGTCTATTGAATATCAAAATGTTACACACAGTCACGGTCCCACGTGCATCAGATGACTACAAAGCCATCCAATGCACGTGAGACCCACAATATTTGACTGTTGTGAAGGTATTTGTGATCGGTCTGTGTGTATGTATTACTGCTAATTGAATATTGATGGGATCAATTAAAGATCGGTACGTTTGTAGAGCTCGAATTCTCGACTACCTCATGAGGGGGTAATTATACACTCCCGAACTATAGTATAATTTCACTTTGGGGCACCTTCTCGACTTCAAAAGCGGCATTGAAATTCTTGCCCTTCACCTAGCAAGTTAGCAACTACTAGTAATCGTGTCGGACTGTCGGTGCAATATAGAACGGGAAAATGACGGCTGAGAACGTGTTTTGATAATTAATATCCGCCAAGGACATTTTGTTTATTAACAAATGTTCTTAGCATGTCCTTAAAAGATATTAATTATCAAAACACATCATAGGCCGTCATTTTCCCACATAGAACTTCCAGCATCACAAGTTTTCTTCTGTGTTTATTACTCTAAACATGCCAAAAAGACCGGTCCAATTTTACTTGGTCATTCAATCCAAAAACAGAAAAGGAAGTTGAATTGGCTATCGATCCCCTGCAGAGTCTGCACATTAATCACAAGCAAAAACTTGAGGTTCAATCCTTAAATAAATGTGAGGGTAGTTTCTCCAAAGGTTTTGATCTAGTACCGTACTGAAAGCTACACCTCTAATTTTGTTTCGGCTTAAATAAAATACCGATCAATATCGAATAGTATCGGTTTATTTTTAAATTTATTTTTCTCTTTCGATACTGGCCAACACCAGATTATTTTTAAATTTATTTTTCTTTTTGATTAATGTATATGTTATACTAAATTTTTTTGATGTGGGACAAAAACACTAGTAATGATAAATTCGAAACAGTACCCAACATCTCATTGGCACTGCTACGGTACTAGTAGGAAAACTTGTACTCTAGCCGGTACGATATTCAGAATCTTTTCTCCCCCTTTGATGAGAACTTTAGTCAACTTAAAAAGAAATCAGAGAGGTTGCAAATGATAAACAGCAGTTAACGAATTTTTCAACTCCAACTCAAAACCGGAAAAAAAATATCAAACTGGAAACAGAGGTACCTCTCCTACGTTCCCCAAACCAACCCATGCACCCTCAATCAATCCTGATTGTTGACCAAACAACAATTTCAGCTCATTTTTTGGCTATGCAATAATTAAAATGGTTAAACCATAACCACCAAAGAAAATTAATTTCAAAAAAGAAGAAGAAGAAGAAGAAGAAGAAGAAACAATTCCCGCGATTTCTGTTTTCCTTTCCTTCTCTATAGAAGAGAGAGAGAGAGACTAGAAGCCATTGACCATCTGAGAGCACTTATTCTTGATCCAACGCATCCCATTCCTGATTGAAGCCTTAACCTTCCCTTCAATGGCATACGATTTATACCTTGCTACTCTCTTCCGTCTCTTCATCTCACCATCCGTGAATCCCCACGGCTTCGTCGCCGCTGCTGCCGCCGCCGTGCTATGACTAAACCGAGTCACCCGAAGCGGTACCGGAGGCGGTTCGGACTGACTCGGCGCGTACATTTGGTTCGCGTTGAAGTTCTTCCCGCTCACAACCTCCAGCCGCCGTTCGCCGCGGCTGTACCCGAAACTTGGTCTGGATTCTTCCATAAACTTCCGGAGCGAGGGCAAGAGAAAAATAAATACCAACACAATTGAGGTAATTAAGGGTTTGTGATTGGAGCTCAGTAGTATTTATTTCCAGATTATCCAACGAAGTAGGAGGGAGTAGTAGTATATGTAGGTGTCTGTAAAGTACACCTTAGGCTAGGAGCTAGCAAACTAAAATAGTGGTGACAGCTCGCCAGTACTTCGGCTGGAATGCTGCGCCATGATGGTGGTCTCAGCACTCGATTCTACTTTTCCATTGAGTATTTTTTGGGGGGGAAGTTTCAAAGTAGGGGAAGTAGGGCATGGAATCAATTGAAAACCTTTCAATATTTTGTAACCTATATATTCATGAAGCAGTTTTTAGGTAGGCTATGAAAGGCAAGTTATTCGAGTTCGAGCTCATGTTTATGTGTAATAGAAAATTGTATGATATTGGTTTATTAAATGTTAGGGCTGAGCATGGTCCGGTTTGGTTCGGTTTTATAGTAAACCAAGAACCAAACCAATACTTACGGATTATAAATTTTGAGAACCAAACCAACCCACAAAACGCATAGAACCAAACCAATCCAATCCATTAGACTACGGTTTGGTTTCGGTTTTAATCACGGGTTGCTTTGAACTAAGCTATCATCTCCAAAAAAAAATTTGAAGTATTTAAAATTACGAAGATAAATTAAAAAACAAACTTATATTAAAATTAATTTCATTCAAATTCTTACAACAAACTAACATCAACCAACTAATTTAAGAGTAGAATACCAATAATTGCCTCAAACAAATAAAACGAAATACCGGTAAGTTCACTAAAATGAACCAACTAAGAATACCACTTATTAAACATCTTAAGATAGTTTAACCAAATAAAAGGGCAAAGACATGGATGCTACGTTAATACATTAGGCTTATATAGTATAGGGATAGGTTTTCTTATATAGAAAGTTAGGGTAATTAGTCTTGGTAATGGTAGTAGAGGAATTATAGGAATAGGACTTGGAAAACTAAATATTGGTGGATATAATAGGATTAATAAATTAGGAAAGTAGGCTTCCATATTTATTTGGTGAATCATAATTAAAATATATATAACTATACATATTATATATATATATATTATACGGTTCGGATCGGTTTGGAACCATAACCATGAACATGAATCCACAAACCAAATCATATAATGCGGTTTCTAATTTTTTTAAATCATGACCAAACCATACCACTAAAAAACCGAACCAAATCTTTCGGTTTGGATTGATTTGGACTGGATTCACGGTTTGACGGATATTTTGCTCACCCCTATTAAATGTACAAATCAAGTTCGTACATTTTTGAGTAAATTACAGTAAACCCTCCTCAACTAACCCAAATTTTCACTTAACCCCCTCCAACTACAAAACTCAACAATGTGCACCCTCTAACTATCCAGAATTGACACTTAACCCCCTTTTGTTAGGTTTCCGTAGGAAAAATGCACCGACGGCCATCTCCGGCCACCGGGCGGCTGATCCGAGCCGTCCAAAAATTTAAAAAAAAAAAAACTGAGTGGGCTAGCGCAGGAATCAACGGCATCCGACGTGCGTAGGTACTCGATCTAAACACCCCATTTAAATTCTTGGGATGTTTGGATCGAGCACCTATGCACGTCGGATGCCGTTGATTCCCGCGTTAGCCCACTCGGTTTTTTTTTTTTAAATTTTTGGACGGCTCGGATCGGCCGCCTGTGGCCGGAGACGGCCGTAGGTGCATTTTTCGTACGGAGACCTAACAAAAGGGGGTTAAGTGTCAATTCTGGATAGTTAGAGGGTGCACACTGTTGGGTTTTGTAGTCGGAGGGGGTTAAGTGAAAATATGGGTTAGTTGAGGGGGGTTTACTGTAATTTACTCTACATTTTTTTGAAACTCGTTAAGATTTCAAACTAAGGTCGAAGAAGATACTACTTAACTCGTTCGACTGATAAATTCATGTTTGACTTGATTAAAGCTCAACACATGTGCTACAATGGCCGTGATAGAGGGTCACGATTCGGGGAAGGTTTAACTCAAAAAACTAGTCGTCCTTAGTTTGGATTGCAGGCTGCAACACGCCTGCGTGAAGCCGGAATCGCTAGTACTTTTCAGTCGTCCATACGGTGGGAAATTCGTTCCCAAGCCTTGTAAACATTGCTCTTTAGAATATGGTAGCTAGATGGCCATGCCCAAAGTCATTACCCTCATCGTCAGTCGTAGCTAGGGGGATGCTGAAGTCATTAATTATGAAATCAGCTCATTTCATAAACAAGCGAAGCCCAAAAATATTTTTGAAACTCGTTAAGTGTTCAAATTGAGCTTAATCAACCACCAACTTGGCTCATTTATCACCCCTTATTTTAGGCGTCTCCACCGTCTGACATGTAAAAAATTAAAGTGGTACTGTTCAGGAGCTACTTTTTTCCATACTCATTTCCCTAACTTTACTTCTAAATTTTTGTAGAATCATTCTACCACCACACCCAACTACACATCCAATCACGCATTTTCCACACTCACAATAGGGGTGAAGACCACACACACTACATACCCAATGTGTGGAGGGGGTCACCACTATTGTAAATGTGGGTGTGTAGTTGGGTGTGGTGTTAGAATTATTGATTTTTGTATATATAGTTTAAACGCCTATTAATCAAATTTTACTGGCTACAATGAGCTCCTGAGGACTAACAAGATGATGCATGGTACGTACAGCAAACCACCAAAGATCAAGAGATGCCCAACCCTAAAATCCTGTTTAAATCTTTCTATCAAGTGAGCATTTGATAGCTAGGAGGAGACTGTATGTAGAGGACCAGGGTCAAGCCTTTCGTGATGTTGATCGATCGATATTGTAATCCTATCCTAGAACAAATTAATTAAAGGCAAAACAAAACTAGCCCTGACAAAATTGAGGGGATTAGCGACCTCGAGTCCCATAATGAACATCTATCTCTATATCTATATATCTAAAAGTCAAAGTCTAATTACTCCTATTTGTTTCCTAGACTAGAAAACAAAGCATCAATTGCTGGAGTATATAAAAATACACTTACACGAACAACCGTATGTATAAGTTTATAACTCAATCTAGATCGCATGGGGAGAGAGAGAGAGAGAGAGAGAGAGAGAGAGTCTCCTGGGAATGAAGAGGCCAGATTACAATATTTCCCAATCCATTTCATTGGATTCAGGCCCAACTTAATCTATTTCTTCTGATTCCTAATAATCCACATTGAAACTCTTAACATTTTAATTGGGTGTAACAAGTTTGGTTGAGTTTTATTTCATATATTCATTTACATCACAGTATTATAGAAGTATACTTCAAATTCACTGCATGATAAGCATCATTTGATTGTGATATGGTACGATAATTTAGACCTCTTTGCATTATCCCATATCAAAATGCATAAGTGTGTGATTTGGGTTATCTCTCGCGAACTTCAACCGAATGAGATTTTTGGTTGATGGATTACGTACTCCAAATCACATACTAGAACACCAACAATCTCCTGCGATTGAGTGATACTACGAGCTTCAAGTATCACCTTTAATTTCACTGTGCAAAAGCTTCTAATTCCTCTATAATGGTAGAGAGAGAACTCTAGAATTGATATTCTTGTATCTCTTTGTATATCTTGTGTCACTCTCAGAGGCGGCTGCACATTGGTTGTTCCATGGTCACATGAACACCCAATAATTTTTTCTTTGCTCATAATACATGTAAAAATTATGGGTTAACATTTCTTTGAACACCCAATTCAAATATTAATGAACACCCAATTCTACTATTCTTGAACATCTAACCCAAAAATAATTCAACACAAAACTCAATCAATTGAACACTCAATCACAACCTAATTACAACTCATCAATTTAGGTAATTCATATTAGAACACCTAACGATAAAACTCACAATCCTAATCGAAAAAAAATTGAAAAAAAGAGAGAAAAAGAAGAATCTATTGGTTTAAATATCATGCTTTGTGTTCTCTCTTCATCTCTATTGTCGATGCTCTAAATGTGTTATTTTCGCATAACTACTTTTCTTTTCTATTTGTTTAGTTAGCTTATAGAATTACGGACAAAGTTTAAAAAAAAATTCAACTACATTGCATAACCCCGTTAATTTGAATAATATTCCTTCTGAATTTGAGACTACGATAAAAAATCTCATCACGTCATCCTGACAAACAACGTACTTTCGAAAAGGTTGGCCCCAATATTCTCGCTACAATTTTTTTCAAAAGAGTTTTAGTAGATTAATACGACAGTTAAACATTGGCACAACATGTGAGAATTTGTCTAGGACAACTGCAAAATTTAACTCCCTCCATTCTCGGAACATTGTCTACTGCGCAACACGACAACTTCCAAAACAAATATATTTTTCGTTTAAAAATATAGTACATGTATGTTATGTTTTCATTCTCTTCGTAGTTAATTTTTTTGAAATAAAGGTTAAGTTTTTTTGTCCACACCGTCTATATTAATATATACTTAATCTAGTAGAGTAACAAAGTTAAGATAATTTCTGAACACCCTAATACAAATTTCTGGAGCCGCCACTGGTCACTCTTTAATATCCTGTAAGAATTAAATAGAAAGGGCATCCTAAATGTCATATAAGTCCTATAATCCTAGAGATTATGCCTTGTTCTCTTCCATTTTTGAAAAGAATTTTTCAAAAAAATTTCCCTACATTTCTCCTACTTCCAACATTTCTCTCCCTATGTCTCTCAACTTATTACCCCTATTATTTTTCAAAATACAAACCAAACAAAGCATAAAATTACTCGAAACTCTCTAATATATTATGGTTCATCGGGTCATGCTCACATGAGCGACCTGATTTGATCTTGAACCCGGCCCCAAATTCCAACACTGCGATACACGGGTTGTTGACATTGTTATAAAATTGTTTACCCCCAAAAGACATTTCTTATTAAATTAAAAATATCTTTTAGGATTTAAATTGAAAAAATGTAAAAGTAATGGTACATAGGGAGGGCGTCCCAAGTTCTAGGGTTCTCTACGTAATTATTGCAAACTAGTATTTGTTTGTAATTGTGCCCCTGAATTTCTGTTCGATCAGAATTAGAACAAGGACCAAAATCTTCTTACTCCAAATCGGACAGGTACCTCTCTCTCTCTCTCTCTCCTCCTCCTCCTCCTCCTCCTCTCTCTGTGTGTGTGTGTCTGTGATATTGTTTATTGTTGGTGATTGTGATGCTTATCACGATATATTTGGGGTCTGTTAGAAACCCACACTTTCAGGTGTAACGGGATGTCCGATCCACGCACCAGGCGTGAATTCACTCATGATTCAAATCCCTTATTGTTAGCATCTTTCTGAGGTCGTGAGAAGCGATGGCTTTCTAGGCTTCTTCTCTGGGCCGGCCCTGCTAGTAGAAGGGTAAGAGAGCTTATAACAACATTTCTGCTGTTTTGCTGTTGATCCATCGAACTCTTTACATCTTTGTAGATTTCAGCACATTATTAACCTATTAACCCGTTAAATGCAATGCCTGTTTTTCTTCATGTGTGCAACTTGGAGATACCATTTTCTTTGTCATCAATGCCAATTTTTATAGGTGTATGTACTTGCAATTTAACACCTTTTTGTATGCAAAAGGTATTATTGTGTACTTCGGGTTTTTATTGGTCATATTGGATACTTTGTTCGGGAGGTTGGCAGTGGTGGAAGTAGTGACTTGCATTTCCATAAACTCTAAGGGTCGTTGAAATGGTTGACGAAGTCTTATTATGGTCATTATAATTAAACCAGAAGATCTATTCGAAGAACCCAAAGAAATTTGAGAGATCAAGTTGTGCGTGCTAGGTGATAATTACCGTCTTACAAATCTCTGATTTGACGAAGTAGGGCGAGATGACAAATGTATACTGGTGGAAAGGTAGATGTTGCATGACTTTTCCTTGAATAGTGGGTAGTGGGAGCAGGGAAGTCCTTGTAAAGCAATTTCTAAATGTGGGAATAGCCTCCAAAGTATGAGATACGTGTTCATGTGTGGATGTCTTTTTACATTCTGCTGGGATCTTGTTGGGATTGTTTTTTGAATGCTGAATTCTGATGTGGTGGAAGATGGTTAGTTCCAAGCTTGAAGATTTATTTGTAGATTTGAGTAGGCCAGCTATAATGATTTGACTGCACCTCATGAAATGTTCTGCATTGGATGTTCTTTCTTCCTTTGGATCTTAGTTTTTTGCATAGGTAATGTTACAAGTGTGGCATTGTCATAAACATAGCTTTCTTACACTCACTTAGTAGGCTTTGTTCTTGTTGTTCCAATTTTTGTATTTGGTATTCGTGACCGAACATGTCTTACAGGTACTCTGTCCGGTGCCTCCTTTACCGTATCCATAGGAATAATGTCTGAATTAACGAGCCTGGTGAGAGAAACTTCTGAAAATGGCACAGATTTGTCTCCAGATGATATTGGTTCTATCGAGGAAATGCCTGAAGACACAATTTTGTCCCGACAAACCTCTGTGAACCTTGTCCCATTTATTGGCCAAAGATTTGTTTCGCAGGATGCTGCCTATGAATTTTATTGCAGTTTTGCTAAGCAGTGTGGATTTTCAATCAGACGACACCGTACACGAGGGAAAGATGGTGTTGGTCGGGGAATTACAAGAAGGGATTTCACGTGCCACCGGGGTGGCTATCCACAGCTGAAGCCATCAGATGATGGAAAGTTACAAAGGAATAGGAAGTCAACACGTTGTGGATGTCAAGCTTATATGAGAATTGTTAAAAGAGCTGATTTTGATGTTCCTGAATGGCGCATCACTGGTTTTAGCAACGTCCACAACCATGAACTTCTGAAGTTAAACGAGGTGCAACTACTTCCTGCTTATTGCACCATGTCTACAGATGACAAGAGTCGGATTTGTATGTTTGCAAAAGCAGGTATGTCAGTGCGACAAATGCTAAGACTCATGGAGTTGGAGAAGGGTGTTAAGCTAGGTTGCTTACCGTTCACAGAAATAGACATCAGAAACCTGTTACAGTCTTTCAGGAGTGTGGACAGAGATAATGATCCTATTGACCTTGTAAAAATGTGCAAGGATAAGAAGGATAAAGACCCCAACTTCAAGTATAACTTCAAGATTGATGCCAACAACAGGTTGGAGCATATCGCCTGGTCATATTCTTCATCAGTTCGATCATATGAGACTTTCGGAGATGCCGTGGTATTTGACACAACTCACCGCCTGGATGCATATGATATGGTTCTAGGAATTTGGATTGGAGTGGATAATCATGGGATGCATGCTTTCTTTGGTTGTGTGCTTCTAAGGGATGAAAATATACAATCTTTTTCCTGGGCATTAAAAGTGAGTATTTTTTTTTTACTGTTGTGGCTCTATCCATTTTCATAGACTAGTTATTGTGTAAGCAATATGTGTATTTAGGAACCATTCTTGATCATTTGATCTTCTCCAGCCCCTGCCCTTTTATTAAAACCTGCTTCATTCGTTAATCAATATGGTAATATTTTCATTTCTTCATGTGATTGTGCTCTAGCCTCATACTAACAACTCGCTTGTTATATTTTGATCTATGTACAATGTTAAAGCGGCTTTCTCCTCTTCTTTTAGTATTTGGGCCTTCTGTAAAATGGTTATTTCTTAGTACTCACCCATTTTTTGGTGTGTACATACTGCCAGTACTGTGGATAAAAAAAAAAAACTGCCAGATCTGTTTTTAGTGGTATTCATTATAGCCACTAGTCCTCTATTTGGTTATGCCCCAAGGTCTTGTGCGAAGTGTTGTGGGGATAGAAACTAAATATCTTGTTATCGACCAATGGGGATTTGGTTGTGACTCATTGTGATGTTTGGGTATGAGTCAATACTTATCAAAAAAAAAGATGTTTGGGTATGAGTCACATTGGTGCTCATTGATAGTGGTTGTTTCTGGTTATCACTTATGATGAAAGTAGTCTTTGGTTATGCCCCAATTAGTGTTAGTAGTTATAAACCCACATCAATGGCTCAGATTCATACTTTTATAGTCTGATAAAACTGATGCAATGATTTTGTGGCTCCTTTGGAATGGTTGTTTTCTGCTTCTATTAGACCTTATGATATACATTTCATGTCTCATCTAGGAGATAATGCCTCTATGTGAAGTTTAGGGTCTGTTTGGAAGTTGAGGAAAGAAAGAGAACATATTTAAGAACAAAAAGGTAGAGAAAGTTGAGAGAAAAAGTCATATTTGTTCATCCCTACTCTTCCATATTTCTTCTCTCCTTCCACTATCAACCAAATAAGGGAAGGGAATTTTCTTTAATTCCCTTCTTTTCTCTTTCTTTCCATAAGTTCCAGACGCACCCTTAGGTTCATCAATTGGTAGGCTTCCCTACACTTGCCCAAAATTCTTGGCACGTGCTATTTCACTTTTGAAATTCTTTTCATTCATTGTGTATGACAGACATTCTTGGCTTTCATGAATGGAAAGGCTCCAGAAACAGTTCTAACTGACCAAAATGTGTGGCTCAAAGAAGCGCTTGCTGTTGAGATGCCAAGAACCAAGCATGCCTTCTGCATTTGGCATATCATTTCAAAGTTTTCAGATTGGTTTTCTGCCCTGCCTGGATCTCAATATGATAAATGGAAAGCTGAGTTCCATCGGCTATATAATTTGCACTCAGCCGAGGATTTTGAAGTGGGATGGAGGGACATGGTTGATACATATGGACTACGTGGAAATAAGCACATCGTCAGCTTATATGCACTGCGTACATTTTGGGCTCTACCTTTTTTAAGATCTTACTTCTTTGCAGGAATGACAAGCTCGTTTCAATCAGAGTCTATGAATGCTTATATCCAAAGGTTTTTAAGCGTGCAATCTGTACTTGACAATTTTGTAGAGCAGGTATGAACCTCAAAACTCTTGGGATGTTATCTTTGCTTCTTTATTTCATCATTTTACTTTTGAATTTCTCTTTTGCCAGTTGGTCGCTGTTGTGGATGTTAAGGATGTAGGAGCAAAACAGAAGATGCAACGGAAGGTCCAGAAAGTCCCCCTCAAAACTGGTTCACCAATGGAATCACACGCGGCTGCTGTTCTTACGCCATATGCCTTTTCCAAACTGCAAGAGGAACTTGTGTTGGCACCACAATATGCATCACTAATGGTTGATGAAAATTATTTCATTGTGAGACACCATACAGAAATGGATGGGGGCTCCAAAGTTTTATGGGGCCCACATGATGAGTACATTAGCTGTAGCTGCCATCAGTTTGAGTTCTCAGGCATCCTGTGTAGACACGTTCTTCGTGTATTATCGACAAACAATTGTTTTCATATCCCAGATCAGTATCTGCCCATCCGTTGGCGTGATATTGGCTCAGCAATGACAAAGTCAGCCCAAGGTCCCACCTCAGGGGAGCATGCAGTGAAAGTCCAATTGTTGCATTCCATCGTCTCAACCTTAATTGCAGAGTCAGTTGAGACAGAGGAACGCCTTGATGTTGCTTGTGATCAAATTTCAGTGGTATTGTCTCGAATCAAGGAATTCCCTGGGCCATCAGATGGTGTTAATGAGATCACCTATGACAACAGCTCATTGATACTTCCAGAGGTTGAGGATTCTGATGGTATTGTTCAAAGTTTTACTGCTGGGAATCCTCATGAGTCAACTTTAGGAAAGCTGAAAGAGAGAAGGTCTAGAGATCCGGTCGACATGTATAGGAAAAGAAGGCGTTGCACTATGCCTTACTATGGGCAGTTTGGACACGAGGCTACTGATTGTTCAATGATGGGAGGTGATGATTTAAATAGCGATGGGCTAGGGTTTTTGTAGTTAAACTTCTGAAATTGCTAGATAGGTGAAGTTATAGCATTTTGGCAGCCTTGTCCGTAGACTGTTGTAAAAAATATCTCCATTCAAATGCAATCCTAAGATTGTTTTGTATGTTTAGACTGTAGAGTGAATAGATATATAACGTTATGACAGGACAACAGGCGACCCTTGTGAGTACTTGGGCTCATGAAATAGGAGGGTGAAAAGGTGATATATCAGATTGGGAGAAAAAGAGGGGGGTTTAATGAGGGAGGGTGGGGTGTAAAGAGTTGGATATTAACTGATGTTTAATTTGGAAGAGGCTATGTTGTTCCTTTGCCGGGTCCTCTGACGTAACCTCTTGTTATAATTTTGACTTTTTGTTATTCACCAACTTCTTTCATTGCACGCGAGTTTGCAGACTTGCAAGCTTACAAAATGGGATGCTGTGTTTTGCATATGATGCTAGCGAACCAATAGCTTAATGATAGTTCACATGACTAGAGGACATTGAGAACTCTAGTATGGATGCAGGGTCAGAGATCCGGCTCTTTCAAAATTCACTATCCAAAAACTTGTTTCGGTAACTAAGTCTGCAGTATGTTCCTTACATTACATTTCTTGTTGCACAGGTTAGAAGTTAGAATGCATCGAGGTCTTAATTTTTGTAGTTTGCTGCCACATATATTTTTAGCTGTGATGGTTTTCAATCTGCCAAACCCTAAGGGGGAAGATGTCCAAAACCAGTGAAGGGTGGTCGTGGCGGTGTTATGAGTTCCTTGTGTTTGATAGTATCTACAGGGAATAGCGAGAAAGAAGTTCAAATCTTGCACTGAACAATGTGGTACATTGAGGATTGAAAATTGTAACAGTGACTCCCCTCAAGCTTTCTGGAACATATAGTATTCTTCTAGCTTTCTGCCTCGGCAGCCAAAGAAACTCTGCTTAACCTGCTTGGTGAAGTTTTCGTGTCACATCCTTTGAACTTCCTACCTCCACTGCGGTGGCGGCTGGAGCCGAAAAGTGCTCTTTGCACTAGTGCTCTTCCCAAGCGGCTCTGGCTATTTTCTTTGTCCGACGATCTTCCGGTGCAGCACTCTTGGCTGCTGCCACTATTGCTGCCTGAAATCTCAGCATTTGCTTTCTGAGAAGCCATTTTTATTATTTGCCAGAGTTGGGCCGACGGGGCTGTAATGCAGGATGTTTAGCAGACAGTGTCAAGTCGATGGCTGGATTTTATATTGTTCAATAAAAGGTAGCTGTCATTTGAATAGTGATGATATATTTGGCCGGCCAAGTTGGTCTATGATATTTTGATAGTGGATAAAAAGTAGGGCAGGAGGAGAAGATTTGAAGCAAAGTGTTGCATTGGCCGAAAGGGGATTCCTCATCAGCTTTGCTTTGCCACCCAAGGAATTTTCTTATCACGAATGATTAGAAATTGTGGACTAATAAGCCTGTTGGGATGATGAAATTTTGGAGAGAAATGGAAAGTAACGGGAAGGTTGATCCACATGTTGGCGTCGGTCAGCTTTCAACTTCTCGGGGAAAATGAAGTGAAAGAAGCCGAGTTTATTTGTTTTCTTGAGCTCTGGATGTGAGATGAATATTTGAAAACGAATTTACCAAAAAAAACAAAAAAAGAAGCTGAGCAAAGCATTTTATGTTCGTTTTGTATGTACTTTTTATAACATGGTCCGTCTTTCGATTCTTCTATCCAAAGCAAATTGAAAAGAACTAAAAATCCAACCCGAAGCTTAAAAGAAGGATTCCCATTGCTTAAAAGAAGGATTCCCATTGCATAGTAGAACACCCAAAACAAGAAGGAAGTGCATTAAGCTCATACCTGCTTTCCATCCCAACGCCTTTACAATGGGGCGGATGCTGGACCCTAAAAAGCACTTATACTAAACCTTTCTATTGTCACGGCTCCATCCGAAAAGGAGAGCTAGATAACACACAAAAAAAAGAATGACGGCAACATCCAATTATGGGAGGGGTGGTTCAGAAAAAAGGGACAAGAAAATTTCGATTGGGTATTGGGTATGTTATATGCTCTTGTAATATTTTTCGCCACCATGTAAGGGAAAAAAAACCGTATGAAGAGATTAGCGAGTTAATATAATGACATGCCAGTAAACTTCTACAACCGTACATAAAAGCGTTTCATGTTCAGGAAACCAGCAACAAGACCCCAAAATAATATCTCAAGCACTACAAATGCAAGGGTACCCCACTTCCTGGAGTGAAGCATGGATTGCAACAGCAATTCTGTGCCGTCAACCTGCATGTATTTTCATGTTCTTATAGTCAATGAACTGCACAGCATAACAAGCAAAGCAGTTAAGCAATTATCTATCATTGGAACAAAACACACTCTAATATAGTAATGGGAGGGTGTCTTGGGATCATTGAGCATAGCAGAACTCATGAAACATATAAATCTCCAAATATCTTTTTGGGTCTTCTCATAAATGATTCCCACATTGACAGTTGAACATTTCATCAATAATTTTCAAATTGGTAATATTATGAAAACACCTCGAGAGAATGTCAACCTCTTTGAATGATTGGAAATATGGTTCAGAATCAGATACTGAGATTCAGACTCCAAATATTCTGACTGAGTTGACAGTGAGGCAAAAATGCCCAAGTCATTCTTTGACTAGCATATAAGTTGAAATTGCAGCAACGTTAAGGAAGGTTTTGTGATAACTGAACCACCAACATAAAGATCTTCTGCTACTGCTACTTCTTAATAAGTTCATATTGAGAGGGAATTGCAGCATACGATGCAAATAATACTCAACGAAGTAGACAACTACACAGGGACAATGTAACCCAGCAGAAAAGAACTAACCAGATTATTTTCTGGTGAACGCCAATATAAACCTTGCAAAGCTGCTGGAAATAGGTCACAAGCACCCAAAGCATAAATAATGAGAGCATTCATTCCCATCCACTGAAGCACCATTGCAGGCTTTTTAACATGCTTGACATCAACCTGGGTGAAATATGCCGAAAAAAGAACACTATCATTACTTGAAGTCTACCATTGTTTTATTTTTTTTAGTTGCATTGTTTTACTTGCAGTCTACCATTGTTGGTATGTGGAATTACCCTCTTGCCCTCCTTCAAAACCATTGTTTTATTTAGTTCATCAGAGTTCGCCAATAAATTGGTTTATCAAGTATAGATCGTCAAACCCTCTCATGAATTGCCGAATTGGTATACCATAAGTGGCTCGCTAAACAGCTAAAAAAGGCTGATTAGACAAGAATCTTAGTGCTTTGCAAGCAACAAAAGAACATGGAATTCTGACATCCCCCTTCACAATGTAACCACGTTTATTTAAAAGATATGGCACTGCCATAGTTTTCTGTTCAAGATGCAAACGATACGAGTGTAGTAAATGTCAGAGCAGAAACAGAGTCATCCATTTTATGATTCACTTTGAGATCATCCATTTTCACCTTTCAAATTGCACAAAGTTTACTAAAAGCTTGGTTTGAATTTGTAAATCAACCCTATAGAGTTATTCTCAATCAGAAAGCAAAATTTAAAAATAAACAAAGATATCAAAAGGGGGAGGAGGGGACGGCCAAAGGGTGAATGCAGCTCGAATCAACCATCATACTCCCCTACAAGCAGGGCAGTTGAGCTGAAAAATGGGGGCCTTGGATAGGTGTGCAGACAGATATGACACATCTCCAATATAGTAACAAAAGTTGAACTTACTATGTAAAAGATAATGGTTAAGAGAAAGCCTGATGCTCCTGCTGTAATGCACATGTAGCTCAAAGTGTAGAGCGGTTTAGAAAGAGGAATACCTGAAAGGGTCAAGCATATTTTCCCTTTAGAGGAGAAAAATGTTTGTCATTTTTATTTGGTTGCAAAATAGAGGTTTACATGAGACAGTAATACCTAACACAAATAAGACATAGCCCGAAATTAGTAGAGGGAAGGATGACACGGACCACAGAAACACCCTCTGCATGTGGCCCTGCGAGAAGTAGAGAATCAACGAATTTCCAGCAATATAACACAAAACACCAAAAGAAACATCATATGATAGCAACAATCAAATAATTGGAAGGGAATACATAAACTCGAAACAACTCGGCTGCAAAAGCAAACTAGGAAAGCAACAAAAGTTCCGTACCTTAAAATGCACAATAATGTGTCCAAAATGCAATCCAACCACACATGTCATGGCAGCCATCAATGAGCTAGAACATTTTGCAACCCGCAAAGGAGGAAGAGAGATTTAGTCAAAGAACCTTCATATGAGAATTATCATTATCAGGACTGTAATGCTGTATCCAAAAAATGCAGTCGAACAATCTCTACGATTTGCCATAACTAAGACATCAATCATAAAAACTATCAGTAGAAGACTATGACATTATTCTAAACCACCGATACCACTAAAAGAAAACAAGAAGCGAATCACGTGAACCATTAATAACACAACTCCTCAATTTGAAATACAACAAAATGTTCAAGCTATAACCTCAATCCCCGACAAAGGAATGCTCAATCCAAACATATCAATACTTGTATGTTCCTCGGACAAACAAGAACACCATTGAACATCCGTTATGGCCCTAGAATAGATGAAGAATAACATTCAAGATTTTTCTTGGACTACAAGCATCTCTCGTTTCCATATGGGTCAATGTACTGAGTGAACAAGTGATTGGGATGGGTACATTTCGAGCTTGCTTTGGAATGCCAAATTCTAAATTTGCAAGAGCAAATGGTACCTAATTCCATGATAGAGTCAATTCTGCCGATGAAGAAAACAAGATAAAGCAATGTTACTAATAATCCACGTCAGAATCCCCCGGACCCTTAAAATAACCAAAACTCCAGATTTAGAATGAAAGAAATCACTCTATCTCTAAGGTACCAACACTTCCTGGCTCCTTACACCCCCCGCCCGCTTGTGCCTCCAATGGCCACATCTACAACCTGCCACCTATTTCACCATTGAATCACTGCAACATGCAAAGAACTAAACCCATAGGTGTCTATAAAGAAGGCATTGCCAGTCGTAGTTTTTGCCAAAAAGCCATGGAGCTCGTGAGAATTGTGCCATAGAATCTGACATTGCATTCTTACTCGACAAACCATGTTTGAGATCGTATACCTTCCGAAGATTTATGGATACTATCACTTTGAGTTAGGGGTTATTACCAGCCTTAAAAATACCATCATGATAAACAGGATTTTCTAAAACGCTGATGAAGGAAAGTTTCCAAACCTTAAGATGCCCTCTGGGTCAAATGGAGCAAGGCACCATTCTGGTGAGTTTTGTGGTAGAGGTCCATAATCAGGAGAGTTCACACTGCATTCCTGTTGTACGGGGAAAATTAACTGGTCAAGGATCTGCAAAGTGGTTCAAGACTTCAAAATAGGAAGGATGACAGCAAGAATTGGAGGCTCTGGAGCACCTTTGTTCTTCTATACACGGGATGTTGATAAAGATGATCTACACCAAGAATGAAGCGGTCAACCAAGCCAACTGCATTGCAAGCAGGTTCAAGACTGCCCCTCATTCCACAATGGACCTAGAAAAGAATGTGGTTAATTGACAATTAATTCCATAAATTGAGCTTAACGTTGATGTTAAGCTTCAAAATTATTTTTTTGCAAACAAAAGGAAAATCATCAACCTTTGCAAATAAATTAACTCTGGGCTAAAATGGAAGTCCTGAAAGTGAAATTCATGTATACGAATACTTCCTAAAAAGATGAGAAGAAACATAGGTCAGAGCAATAGTGAGAGAGTGAGCATGCAGTTTTTCCAATTTCCATAAAGAACAGAGTCGGTCACATTTTCAGTATTATTTGGGCAAGTTCAAGGATTAAACAGATATCCTTCAGCACAATTAATATGAATATCTACCTCCCAACTGTAGTAAACAACTATCTAAACACAGGATGCTGTGGTATCAGGGTGGTCAAGGTTATTCGGCACCATGTTTTATTCTGCTAACCAGGATACATAAATATCAAAGGCAGAATCAGCAAAGCCACATGCTCTATCTTGGAGTTGGTACATGATCTATATTCTTGGGCCTCATCATTTGTTAAATTCAACATAAGCACATCCAAAATTTGCATTCTTCCTGATACTTCTAAGCCAACAGACCAACACATGAATCATTTGCAGTTAGACAATTATCAAACTGAAATGAAAGCCCCAAGCGAAAGCTAAAGTGCCACATTCAGAAGGGCAGGAATAAGAGGTTAAATTAAAATGACCAAACATCAAATATGTGATTATACACCCTCACTAGACATTATTGTCCCTGTTGATTTGATTGCAATGTGATTGCAGTTCAGAGAACAAATTAAAATAGAAGTGAATGGCTCCACAACATATGGTAGTAACACTACCATCATTAGTTTGCCACTCACTTGACTCTCACTAACATATTTGCTGTAATCTCACTGAAACAAGAGGCATTAAACAACATACAAAGCATATGGCAAAATCCCCCAGACACCAGTAGCCAAATAGCACTTGCAAATTTGCAAGTCTATCACACGACCCATTAATATGGATGTAAACAACTGCCTATGTTCAGACCCTGTAGCTGTATGTAGGCAACAGAAACAACAAAATCTCGAAGCAACACCACAAAGGAGTAGACCAAAGCATCAGGTCTCTGATAATCCACCCACTAAACTGACCAAAGCCTACTAGCAAGACCGTAGAGATTAGTATTATCATCAGATATCAACTGCAAACACCAAGTGACCAAAGTGCAAAGTGAAGATTAAGCATGAGAGCCAATTTGTAAGCTCTATAAGGTGTATAAATCTTTGCCAGAGTCTCTATAAGTCGGAAACAGCACCTAAAAGTATGCAGCCATATGCCTGTCAATCACATAAGGAGTCCCTTCTGACAGAAATTATAGTAGAAGTATATAACAAGAAATGAGTACTAGAGAGAAACAAATTCCCTGACATGGCCTTCAGCTTATGAAGTCAGAAAAGGCATTTTAATGATGCACTCCCACCCAATCACCATTCAACATTCCAATCACCAACATAATGTATTGAACAATTAGGTGTCAAGCACCCAATACCCCTCCAATCCATCTAGTTATAGTCTAGTTAAGCGGATTGGACTCATACCTATTTTCAAAGCCTACTACTCAACAGAAATGAACAGCTGGCAACTTATTAATAGTCTACAAGCCAAATCAAAAAGCAGTATGTTGTCAACAACTGCTTCTGTGAAGTTATGTAATGTCTTCCAAACTTACGATTTGGGTTCCAGAACCATATCTTGATGTTGAGCTTGTGTTTGTGGATAGAACTTCATAATTCCAGTCTGGAACATAAAGGCCACTGAGCAAGCTCATGTAAACCAATACTAGCAAGAAAGCAGCCGTCCTGAAAAAAGGGAAAGATTTGGGTGATCAGCAGAGAAAGCCTGTCCCTTTTTTACCCTTTATCTTTTGGAGTGGGAGAGAATGGGAGCTTGAATTACAATTGTCAATTCGTCACAAACCATAACATCCAAAATACAAAAGCGTACCACTGGATGCAGTATCTTTTGACGAATGTTAGCGCTGAGTCAACTGCAATGTTGTTAACTAGCCATATCTCCAGAACAGAAGCAAACAGATATCCAATTGAAATTCTCTGCATATTGCAGACGCTCAGATTATAATGGAGTAGCCAACAGTATAACCGATACCAAAAACCTGAAATTCATAGGAAAACTAGAATAGCAAATTAAATTTCCATTTTGTAAACTAAGAACAGGATATAGGTAATTGGACATCAAGGTTATACATTTCTACACAAATAACCAAAATGGCATGCTGAGATGTCCATGTAGCAATACAAGACCGAGTATACAGAAAAACGAAACCTATGGAGAGGGAATATAAAAAAAAAAAAAACCTAGAGATAATCAAACTTAAGGAGGCAAACAACAGTGTTTTGACTGTTTGCCATACAAGGGAAAGAGGTGTTAAATTTAAAATGGTGCACACTAAGTTAGCTCAAACTTTTAGCTGCTTGTACTTGTACCATGAAGAACCAATGACCAGAATTTGTACAATTGTTTTAGCTAAACTCGATCTTTACGTGATTCACGCACCCGGAAGCATTCTATAACTTCTTTATGCTCAACTAGGGAAATCAATATATAAACTAATACGATGAAAAGATGGGTATAATCTTTTTCCTTCTATCAAATTATCAAGGAAAGAAAAAGTACCCACTGACATAAAAGAAATACATTGGCAAGCATGTATTTGAAAACAGGACAATCACGAGGGAAAGTTCGACTCAGTAGACTATTACCTAATAGATCAATAACATAACAAGAAATACCTGCAGCACACCCAGCCAACGTAACTTGCGAACATCCACTCCGTATGATAAGTCATTGCGCCCATGGAAATACCCACCTAAAATTGCATTGAAATGATACCTTAAAAATTTACACTACGAGTTGACTTAAAATGGAATGAAAGTTTGCTGCATTTGGTTTGTTTCACTTCCTTTTGCAAACCAAATAGATGTTATAAAAATAATTTGAAAGCATTACTCCACCACTTTACCAGGCATCTACATTAGTTTTCCAAATTCTTGTGGCCCTTCTGGTTGCCCAAGAATTTATAATTGAAGCAAAACAACGAAATACTTAGAAAGAGTTGCTCTTTTTTTTATCAGTAGAAAGAAAGAGTTACTCTTCACGTTATCATTTCATTTCCAGCAAAGTCTGTACAAGGAAAAGCTGAACTCTCCAAAAAACATTTGGTTTCGTAAAGTGGTTGAGATATAAGCTTTCCACTTCCCTACAGTACATACAGGGCCTACGCTTCTTTCAAGAAAAAAAAAAATTGGTGGACCCTATGAGCCACTAGTCCCAAAAGGGAATCGATCAGTTGGTAAAACAACGGAAAGAATCTTTTTTTTTCCACTTATTATTACGTTTCCTTGCTTCTTCCCTTGGTTTTTTTTTGTTTGCTTAACCCCATTTTCCTGTTCACCTTTTGCCTCCCTTGTCTGTTGAACAAAATTACTAAACACAGCCTGTACAACAAAGAGAAACCAACCTTGCAGTACCACCCCCAAGAGGAAAAGCTTAATTGTTCTGAGAATGACTTTCTTGGTAGCAGACTGTTTGTTTGTTACTTTCTGCATGATAAACAAGACACATCATGACTTCCGATGAGTAGACAATATGATCATCATGTCGATACATTTTCTGCTAAAAAGTTATGGTACTCCGTGCAGCCCAAACAAAATAGTAGCAATACATGAAGCAGAGAGAATAGCAGCATGAGTGTGCACCCAAGCGGAAACTCTACTATTGAAAATTCTTGTGATAGTAGATACCTTGAAGACCAGACCGATGGAAACACCAACACCAAATAGGAAAAACGGCATTACAAAGTCAGCAAGTGTCACACCAAACCATGGAGAGTGGTTTATTGACGGAAATGCTCCTCCAGCATCATCTACTAAAATCATCAACTGTCAAAAAAAAAACTAACAAGAATGAGAAGAAGATAACAACAGAAAGAACGAGATAATGGGGCCGCACCATTGATGCCAGAACAGACATCATATAACACATACTTAGGTTTTGAAAAATTAACGAAATGAAGAAACCGAAATTTATATAGTATCTATTGGCTTGGTGGAATGATTTTGGAAGTGAAACAGTTGTGATTCCTTGGACGCCCAATTGAGTGAACATCCATGGGATTAATATACCATTGGACAACATATTGGATTATATATTTCACTATTAGTCCCGTCAAACGAACACACCCATGAGGAAGATACAGTTAAATAGACGGAAACAAGCGCGGTAGCCATGCAGCCCCGGAAAAAATTATGTTTGGTCTTATACTGCTTACGTATGTTTGACCAACTTATAGTTTGATAACTAACTAATTGTATTGTCTCTTGACCAAGTAGTCGCTCCAATGGAGTAGCTAAATTTTAGTATGTAGTGGAACAGATTATTGTAACAACTTTTTATTAGACGGACGACATTGTCCTGTCGAAACTCGGGTTTTAATCAATTATATTCTCGTTTTCTTGACAATATCGAGATTCTCGGTACACCAACAGATATACAAGAATTTTACAGTAGATTATAAATTCCGTACTTACAAGGTTCGGAGACACTCAAATGAAGCAGTATAATTTGGGAGATTTTAATATGAATGCGATCAAAGTAGTAGTAAGATTTAAGAGTGGACATACAGCAACAGTGAGACCTCGGAAGACGTCGAGAGAGGCGAGGCGTTGATTAGAACCAACAGGTGAATTAGGTCTTGATGATCCATCTGGCTCTGGCTCGTTCGACGATGATGAAGGGGCGATCTCCTCGTCACCTGAGGCGGAGTCACCGTACGGTGATGAGTCGTGAAGGAGAGGGGTAGGATCGTCTGTATCTGTGTCTGCCACCGCCACCGCCACCGAAGACATTTTTCTGTAGTCAGAAGAAGTGCAACTGAAGAAATTTGGGCGCTTCTTAATCACGAGTTAACTATCACGGCCCCTCGCGGAAACGGCCCCTCGTTCCCGAGGGGCGATATGCCGCGTGGTCCCATCTCACAAGAATATTTATATGTAATGAGATGTTTGGATAATTTTTTAGAAATAGAGATTTGAAAGGTAAATATGATGGGATAAGATATTAAATTATTTTATTGCCCTTGCGTATAGATTTAATGTTTATACTATAATAATTGTAACATAATTATATGATTAGGCATTAAATCAAAATTGTATTTTATAAAAGTACTTATTTTCATACTTTTGAACTTTTAAGATATAATAATTTTTTAAAATATAATTAATTCAACTTATTTGATAATTTTACTCTTTTAATACAAATTGTAAATAAAGAGCTTTTTAAAAGTCTTAGTAATAATATGGCTTTTTTTTTTATGGCCTTTAGATTAATTTCAAATTTTCTAGACTCTTAGATTAGGACATTATGGTAGAACCAAATCACTAGATTATTCCTTGTCCACTTTGGAAATAACGAGAGATAAGAATCTACTTCTTTACACATAAAAATAAATAAATAAATCAGCTTCTCTCTTCTCTCCCCTCTTTCTCCCACCGATCGCCTCAGCGGTTCTCTCATCTCTAGTTCTCGTACGATGACGGAATGATAGTGGCTGGTCACAAGTGACGGGGACCTCCTCCTCCTCCCTCTCTTTTCGATCACAGACGGAGCAAGGGCAGAGGAGAGCAAAACAATCAAATGGGAACCCAGATATAGCAACGGGGTAACCCAGTTCTTAGCAAATCCACCCTCCCCTGATTTGTAATCCCGACAGTAACAAATCTCCATTTCAAATCAGGCATTTCTTTTCTCTTCCAAACACCGAATATGGCGAGGAGGAGGATTGGTAATCATGGGGCTGGGGGCCTCACAAAATCTGGGAGCTTCTCCCCCATCCAATCAACCCGTCAATGAACTGAATCAATTGATCTTCTTTCAACTTCAAATCAAAGGGGAAATAATACTAACATTGATCACCTTAAAATGAGTTGACTATCACGTGTTCGTTTAGGTTCAGAATAAGTTACTTTAAGGCTTTGATTACATCATGTTTCCCTAAACTATTAGTTCGGTTTGAATTTTTACGAAGATTTTTTAAAATAATGAATGAAGAGAGATAGAGAAAAAAAATTTAACAGTGAACTATTGAAGATTAATAAGAGGCCCAAATTTAAAGGTTTAGATAGTTTAAGATAATGAAGTGTAAAATTTTGTTGTTTTGGATGGTAATTTGAAAGAGAGTCATAATTTAGAGGGACATGATGTAATTAAGCCTTGCTTTTTAAGGAGAAGAATAGAGTCCAACTCAAGTCCATGGGCCGAGTTCAGCAAACAGATGTTTCACAGGGGCTAGGGCCACAACGAGCTGAGTTTCTAAAAAATGTGAGCTTGCACTCGGTTCGATCCTCAACGAGTTGAGTTCTTAATGAACCGAGTTTAGTCATTTATTAGACTAATTTTTTTAATCAAGCCGGACTTTTGTTGAATAAATCAAGTTTCACTCAACTCGTTTACAAAAACTCAAGCTCGTTTAATAAATGAGTCAAAACAAGCCAAATGTTAATGAGCCAAGCCAAACTTGTAAGCTACTCTTTTCAGCAAAGGCCCCAAACCCATGTTTTTTTTCAAAACAAACCCACGTTCAAGCCTGTGTATTTTTGGCTCCTAAACCAAACAGACGCTCTTCTACTACCGACTTGCACAACAATCTGAGTCCAAACCAATCTATCTCTCAGTGGGGTCACTCCCACAACAACGTCCTCCAGCCGTCAAAAATCAAGTCCACGGTTCGCCTACCCTGATTCTTCATATCCGACGGTCATGCTTAAATAAAACCAGAAATGATATAAGTAATAAAACGCACATTCATGCGAAGCAAGCGATCGCGACCTTGCTTAAGTGGCGCTTTCGTTAATAACCTCAACACCTAGCCTTGTCTTGTATAATCAACGGTGGTTGAACTGGAAATCGCTATAATGATCGGCCCCCCCCACTCTCTCCAGAAAAAAAAAAAATACAAAAAACCAAAATCTAAATCAAAACCCTTCTTCTTCTCTCTCTCTCTCTCTCTCTCCTCTTCGTTGGTCTCATATCGTCATATCGATCGACGCCTCCGCGGTAAACGCACGTATATAATCACACGAGTCCTATACGTATCGTCTTAATATTTGGGTTTCGTTTTTCGATCGAGCAAGTATGTCTCTGAGGCCGAACGCGAGGACCGAGGTTCGTCGGAGCAAGTACAAGGTCGCCGTCGATGCTGAGGAAGGTCGGCGACGGAGGGAAGACAACATGGTTGAGATCCGAAAGAACAAGAGAGAAGAGAGCTTGTTGAAGAAGCGTCGTGAGGGCTTACAAACTCAGCAATTCCCAACCGCCGTCAACGTCTCTCAAATCGAAAAGAAGGTCTCCGTTTACCTTTCTTACTTGTCATACATCGATCGTTAGATTTGCAGTTAGCCAGTTATAGTTCCGTTATTTGGCCTTTTCCTTTATTTGCAATTAATGGTTGATAAGGCTTTGTTTAAAAGTAACATCCTTTGGAATATTCATGGATTATTCATGGATTGATGAATATATGTAGGGGCTGATACTGATGGGAGAGTATAATCGTAATTTAGCCTTGATTGGTAATAAGTATGGGCCTAATCAAGGTCAAAGACTTACATGATAATCCAATAGGTAAGGCCTTCAAGCTTCTCCCGGGATAAGTGGTTAAGTATCGAAGAATCCTCATGGTTTTGGGGGGATTTGGAGGAGGGGCTTATTGGAGATGATGGTGGATATTAAGTCACTGACCCTTTTTCTTCGTATGAATATATCTGTTCTCTCTAATATGAAGCGAGGAATATTAGATGGATGCTATCACCCATATCAAACTCTACCCCATCAATTGATAGAAAGATCTTTGTCTACTGCTAGACTTTGCCTTTCAGTTGGGGATTCCTTGTATCCAAGGCTGCTTACTACAAACATGAGACACCCTCACCCGATGTGACTACGGCATGTCTCATTGTAGTAGGGGTTTTAGTGCAACTACGTAGACTGTAGAGTAGTCAGCTTTCTCATGGTGAATTTATTGCCTTGTATTGCAGTTAGAAAGTCTACCTGCCATGATTGCTGGTGTTTGGTCCGATGATAGCAGCTTACAACTAGAAGCAACTACCCAGTTCCGAAAGCTGCTTTCAATAGGTTTTCTAGGAAATACATATTTGATTCCTGTTTAATTCGTTCGATGTTGTGCATACTTTCATGTTCAATAACTGTGTTTCTTTCTGCAGAACGAAATCCTCCTATCGAGGAGGTGATACAATCCGGTGTTGTTCCTCGCTTTGTTGAGTTTCTTGCCAGGGATGACTACCCAAACCTTCAGGTTTGATATTTGTTTTTCTTTGTTATGGGCTTCTAGCTATTGATATATCTATGTATGAAATTTGTTTTTGTCACATGTTCACCTATTTCTATTTGCACCGAATTCTGTATAGTTTGAGGCGGCCTGGGCTCTTACAAACATTGCATCTGGAACATCAGAGAACACCAAGGTTGTAATTGATCACGGAGCTGTTCCAATTTTTGTGAGACTTCTTGGTTCTCCAAGTGATGATGTTCGTGAACAGGTATATGTTCCTGTCAACAACCCAAGCAATAATTGTGTTTTGCTCCATATTTTGATCCTCTTGCTAGATCCTTACAAGTGGTAGAGAACGTAGTTTTACATAGAGTTAAGTGTTATATGGCTGAGTAGATAATGAAGTTTCCTCAGTATGTTAAGCACACCTGTTGTTTTATCTGTATAGGCTGTTTGGGCATTGGGAAACATTGCTGGTGACTCTCCCAAATGTCGCGATCTTGTCCTGACCTGTGGAGCCTTGATGCCACTGCTGGCACAGTTCAATGAGCATGCAAAACTTTCTATGTTAAGAAATGCCACATGGACACTGTCAAACTTTTGCAGGGGGAAACCGCAACCACAGTTTGAGCAGGTTTGACTTTTGAATGATTCGGACTTGTATTTGTTTTGATACTATGCTCCCTGGTTTTTTGTTTCTAAACCCAAATGCTTTTGTAATCCATTGAGCAGACTAAGCCTGCTCTCCCAGCTCTTGCACGTCTTATACATTCGAATGATGAAGAAGTTCTCACTGATGCATGCTGGGCATTGTCGTACTTGTCTGATGGTACTAATGACAAAATCCAAGCTGTTATTGAGGCTGGTGTCTGCCCCCGCCTCGTTGAGCTTTTGCGGTTAGTTTCAGATTTCATCTTGATTTTCCATAATGAAAATCTTTCCTTTATCTTTTCTATGTGGAACTGAAAAATTGTTCTGTTTTTAGTCATCCATCACCATCAGTGCTCATTCCTGCTCTGCGGACAGTTGGTAACATTGTTACGGGTGATGATATCCAAACTCAGGTATTAAGAATATCTTTGTTGTACTATTGTGAATGGTAGTTCAGTTTCATTTGTTCTGCGACATTTGTGTGTCTCTTGAGTTGTGATGGCAGTTTCTGTTTCTGTGTGTCTCATGATTCAAAGCTTTTCGCATGTTTGGTCTTCCACTTTCATGAAGTTCCTTGTGCCTTTGTAATTGGATGCTTTCTTTTTGTACTGCTTTCAGGTTATTATAGACCATCAAGCTCTTCCTTTTCTGGTGAACCTTTTGACAAATAATTACAAAAAGAGCATTAAGAAAGAAGCTTGTTGGACCATCTCAAATATCACAGCTGGAAATAAGGGTCAGATACAGGTGAGCATATCTACCTTTGTGTTGCTTGTACATTCCATCGCTTAGCATTTAGTGTACTGGATCCCTTCATCTTCATCACTAGCCATTGCTGTTGGGCCCGTTATCTGTAATATCAATGTCACGAATGGGTCATTGTATATCTAAGAAAAACGTCTTGGCTGTTGTTTCGTGGTAATGGTTAAGTTGTTTATCTCTGTCTATTTCGTGGTGGTAATACTTGAAACGATAAATCATTTAGGCTGTGATTGAGGCTGGTATTATGGCACCACTTGTCCAACTGCTTCAAAATGCTGAGTTTGAGATCAAAAAGGAAGCTGCCTGGGCAATTTCAAATGCTACATCTGGCGGTACCAACGAGCAAATAAAGTAAGATTCTTTTGAGTATTGTATTCTTAATGGCTTTCTTTTACATTTTCAGTTCAGAGATTTGATACTGCTGTGTGTTGGCAGGTTCTTGGTGAGCCAGGGATGTATAAAACCGCTGTGTGATCTCCTTGTTTGTCCTGACCCAAGGATAGTCACTGTTTGCTTGGAAGGGCTTGAGAACATCCTGAAAGTTGGGGAAGCTGAGAAGAACTTGGGTAACTCGGGCGATGTAAATTACTATGCCCAGTTGATTGATGAAGCTGAAGGATTGGAGAAGATAGAAAATCTTCAGAGTCATGACAACAATGAAATATACGAAAAGGCAGTGAAGATCCTTGAGACATATTGGTTGGAGGATGAGGATGAGCAATTGCCTGCTGGTGATGCTTCTCAATCTGGTTTTCGCTTTGGAGGGAATGAACTCCCTGCTGTTCCATCAGGTGGATTCAATTTCAGTTGAAGGTACGTGTTCTGTTAAACTTGTGAAGTTGGATTGAGAAGTGTGCCATCATTTTTTCTTGGTAGCTCTTACAACCGTTTGGCATTTGGTTATGACGTTTGCTTTATAGGAGCTGTGACGTGAATAGGCAAAATAAAGAAACAATTAGAGTAAATCCAAGGTGTTCTTTCAAAACAATAAGCTTACTATTTAGAGGCTAATGCGCCTTGTTCTAAAGCAAAAAACAGACTGGAAATCTCAAAGTAAACAAAAATGCATAGTCTAAATAAATGAAGGATGAATCTTCTGCCCCCACCTCACGGAGGCACGACGAATGGCATTCCTCACGTGATGCCCATGATGTGTTTAATCTTGGCTTTGTTTTCTGTTACCCACGTCAATTGGAATTTGAATTAGATTAGTTGGGCCTGTTTCCAAGTCAGTCTATCCAAACCAAACCTGGTGTAGATTTGGTAGTTGGCTGATGATAGGACTTGCGGATGATAGTTAGGTGTTGTCTCACTGCTAAAGGGTGCTTATTTCTTAGTGCATTGGTAAATTTTGCAGGGCATTCAGATTGGATGGGAATGCAACTGGAATTTGGTGGAAGAGATATGGGTCCTTTGTGGGGTAGAGCATCTGTTCGTTGTGTTCAGGTACAGTTGGGTCCAGATTGAGTTATGGTTGAGGAGATGCTGCCACGTTATGGTTTGCTTCTTTAAAGTGGTCGAGTAATAAAAAAAGGGTCATTTGATACCATGAACCGGATCGTCGTTAAGCATTGTTTCAGATCCTTACCATGGAAGAGGAACTTGTGAAACAATGCAAGAGTCCAGCGTCCTTTTTCATTTTGGTCCCTGCTGTCAGTTTTCATGTATTTTATGTGTTCT
Source organism: Rhododendron simsii (assembly GCA_014282245.1). Taxonomy (NCBI): domain Eukaryota; kingdom Viridiplantae; phylum Streptophyta; class Magnoliopsida; order Ericales; family Ericaceae; genus Rhododendron; species Rhododendron simsii. Next base: position 597,664 of record CM024965.1, read on the forward strand.
ATTTATCGAACGCAAGGTGGTCAAAAAAGAGGAGGAAAAAGGTTAATGAATGCATAGGTTGACTATACTTCCAAGATCAGTATCTAGTCTTGCTGACTGGAAAGGCCTATGGGCAATTGGGTTTGGGGTATGCAAGAGTATATATATTTGTTATGAGTTAATGTTAAAAGTCAAAAGTATTCATGGCCGGATGATGTATATGCCTATATGGTTTTGGAAGTCCCATTTGCTACCTTTTAAAGTTGTGCGCCGTCTGTAAGGTTGAATATTGTTTTATGCTCTCTCTCTCTCTCTCTCTCTCTCTCTCTCTCTCTCTCTCACACACACACACACACACACACAAACACGCACATGCTTGCGTGTGTACATACTAACAGTTTAGGTATAATATCTGTTGGTGTTGCTTAGTGAATAGGGGTCGTAAGCACTTGACTATAGATTGTTGTATGATGATGAGGATCCTCGAAATGCTTTCAAAGATGGCTGAAACGATGTGCATATGAATTGAATGCGAGATCAGTGCACTTTTGGTGCTTAGGCGCCGTAATTTAGTTGGTGTAAGAAGTTTCTGCGAATTATGCTGATGTTGATTTAATGGAGGTTCTTGGATGTTACTATCAGAGAAAGGAAAGTACGCGGCAGTGTATTTCAGACACGAAATGTTCCTCTAATTGTAAACAAAAGTTGTACATAAGCAAGCCTTCGGAGATGTCTTTGTAACTACCCCTATGATGATTGAACTAGGTTAATACCAGTTTATATTTTTTTTGAACTGGATATCCACTTTTTCAGTTGTCATTGTGATGATGGTCGATCAATGGAGATGCTAAACAAGATGTTAGAGGAAAAAGCCCGCAGCTGCATACGGTAACAGACCCTAACAATTAGAGGAAAAAGCCCGCAGCCGCATATGGTAACAGACCCTAACAATTATATGATATCGACCTTTTCAGTTGTCATCTTGTTTGCCATGGGTTCTTGGAGGTTAGGACTGTCGGGCGCATTATACAGTCTATTGACCGACCATAAAACATCAGCTTTATCGAACAGTGAATAATGTACTCTCTATCAAACTCGTCAGTGTCTATGTAGAAGAGCATACTAATTGATTAAACTTAGCCAAGTTTAGGAATTTGTGAAACAAACAAAGTTGTGGGCGCCATTTGAGGAGATCTAGAAACACACAACATTTTGCACATCATGCTTATGTGCTAAGTCTAGTTAGCAGTTGAAAATTACAATCCATCTAGTTGCCAATTACACTGCCACACAAGCACGTTGTGCTGGGATGATCCCACTGTGACCATTACTCAAACGTCATTACTAGTATAATTATGGAGAACTCAAGAAGTATGGAATGGGTATGGGGTGTGTAATCAAGGACGGAACCAGAATTTTACCCTAGCAGTGGCGAAATGTATTCTAAAAAAATGTAGTAGTGGCGAGACTATATAAGTTGGGTATAATTTTTTTTTTTACATATAATAATTGCATTTTTCTAAAATTCTTGTCGTGGCGGTCGCCGCCACTAGACCCCCCCTGATCCCATCCTTGTGTGTAATAGTGCTGGGAAGTTCGGAACCTTCCTCTGGAATTGGTGCCGAAGCAAGAGGACGAAACTCGCATGGACAATGCCCATTCACAGGATCAGAGCGAGGAAAAGTACTCTTTTGTCCAACAGAAACCCAAACTGCTTGCCATAAAAAAAGAAGAAAATAAAACTATTTGGAACTCTATGCTGTTTTTTCAAAGCGAAAGAATGGAAGATCAACTACTATCTTCTAACCAGGAAAATGTCTACGAATCTCCGCCGAAGGCTGTATTTTGTTGGTGGAGATTGGTAGCAAAGTTTGACGAATACACAAATTTGGGGATACAAAAGGTGACTCCAAGGCTCAAAGTCCTGTGGGGATTTCTGGGTCCCCACAGGGGGAATTAAGAAGGAAATAAATTATTAATTCCTCCTTTTAACGCCATTCTGTTGGTTGGTTCTCATAATATGCTGGCAAGAGTTCGCTTGTGAATCTCATGTATAGCGTTTTGGGACGGTCTGGTCTCATACCCTTCGCCCAAACCTCTTCGGGTAAACTCCGTAAGCTCTACAATTGGGAAATTTATAGTCCGGATATGGTAAACTACAGAAAATGGTAACCACAGTTCACTTGATAGTTGTCAAGGTGCAAAAAGTAGAATATGTAGGAAAATTGTGTAGAAGTGCGTCAAATTGTAGTAGAATGTGTATTGAAATTTTAACTTTTTTGACGTTCTTTTCACTTTAACCACCACTCACTCAGTTGTAATCGTGATCTACAGAATGGTGCTACTCAATAATGTGCTTGTTTCAGCATTAGCCTATATGATTTGCAAAAACTAAAAGCAAAACAAAGGTATCATTGGAACACTTTTCTTAAATTTTTGGCAGTAGAATTTGCATCTTTTCTCCATATGTTACTACTGCCACGTGACTTCTTCACATAATCTTCTAATTTCCATAGCTTAAGTTTTGATTTGACTCTAGCACCACTGCACATCCCTACCCCAACCCAAGGTTAATCAAGTTTAGGAAGGACATAATTGATGATCAATGACTGGGTTCTCTTCTGTTAATTCGTAGGAAGTGGAACTAGTCACACACCTTTGTTTATGGAGGAACACAATGTGTTGAGATCAATGAGAAGCGGGTTCTGTGTGTATGATACACGAGGATTTGACTACGATAAGGTGAACGAGTGTGTTGAGGAGTTGTCGGAATGGGTGACCGATGGAGTTCATCATAAGCAGCTTTGCTTGAGACGGGAAGACATTTTGTTGGCAACAGAAGATTTGGAAGTTCCTCTGTTCAATTCATTTGCTAAGTTTGCGAGGAGAAGAGTCAATTGTGTGACGGTACTGGCCAATGTCTCAGAGATCTATAAAGCCTTGAAAGCAGGTGATAAGAAGCCGGTGGATGCCGTGAAAGACCTCTTCTGCTCGTTGGCATGAAGGAAATGCAGTAAGATATCTTTCATCGTCTCTTGTTAGTTTCTGTGAGGACATATTCAAACATATTCGCATGCAAGTTTTGCCGTAGTTTGTACACACTTAAGTACCCTGTTGATTAGAAAGGAAATCAGGTTTCAAATTAATTCCCAGAAACTATACAACCATATGGTCAAAGGCAATGGCTCAGCCCACATAATATATATCATGTAACAAATTCCACAAAACACATTAACAACACGATATTGTTTCCTAATGGTTTATTTCTTGTCCTGCTTTTTCGCCATCAAGCGGTCATTGGCTTTAGTGCTACTTCTCGTGTCTAATGCTACCTTTTCCCTCTTAACGATTCCGCTTTCTTAAGGCCATCAAAATGTCCTAGTCAAGTCATTTTTTCCGCTTGTTTAAGTGAAATGGAAACTCTCTTCCTCCGGAACTCTCTATCTATGGATTAAATCAGTAAAAGCTAAACCAATAACCAGATTGAGATGTGATAACATAAAATTTGTGCTGAAATATTATGTGGAATGGAATATTGGATGCAGATGAAAATCCTATCTTGATCTTGATCTTGATCTTTTGCTACTCTTTTTTTTTTTGTTTATAACCGAATGTTTGAGCCAACTTGCGCACACCTCGACTTATTCTGGGACTCTGAAGTTACTGACCGGGCAAACCTCCTGTAGGCCCAAGGTTTGAAATGTTTAGCCTTCGTGGGATTAAAACTTGCAATCTCTTGGGGCAAACCATTTAGTTGCTTAAAGTTAGTTTTTTCAAACCCTTTGGAGTATTAGACGGCCTCTTATGTTATTCACATGATGAGTATTATATTATCAAAGATTCTATCGCCATGACCCTAACCATAATTTGATTATGCTTATTAAACAAGAGATGGATCTGTTAAGGAATGGTAGTCTAATTTGTGTGTGGCGGAAAGCTAATGGGTGTGCTCATGAGTTAGCAAAGATAGACTTGAAGTTGGAGCAGGGAGAGTTAATCCACGGGCAAGCCCTTTTGGAGGTCCTGGAGCATTTGCGGAACGATGTTGATGGCATTGACAGATTAAGATCGGTTGCTAGTAGTGGCTATGGTGTTTAGGGCTTAGGCCTTCCTTCTGTAACAAAAAAAAAAAAGAAGATTGTATCGCTTTCTGCTTATTTCTGTGGTACCAACCAGAATACCCAGGTGGTGAGGTCATAATCACATAAACCTAATCCTCCTTCCATGCCTCAGATGAATTTCTGTAGTTGTCATCTTTTTTACGTTTAATAAAATTTCAGAATTGGTTTTGTAATGATGTGCCTAACGTTTGAAGTACTACTAGTTGCCAAGAGTCATACAGTAATATCCTAGTATTAATCATCTAATGATTTCTGCTTTCCTCACTTCATCAGCTCATCCTTGTATTAGAGTGATCGAGTGCCTTGGCTTTTAAGGAAATTTCGAGCGATTGTGTCTCTATGAAATGTGCCAAAATGAAAAATGCAACTTCGGTTAGGATATACAGTAGCAACCATTACCAAACACAAATGCACAACGCGCACACAATCACATTCAATGCGGGTATCAAACACATAAGTGCAAGAACATAAGAAAGTTACAGCAGGAACCAAAGCCCAAGTCCGAAAGTTCGATCCATATGGTGTTTGGACAAATAAGTCAAAGTGGCTTATTTTTTGTCCTTATTCAAATTTTTTTCGTATCGCTTGGCTTATTGTCAATTTTTTGGAGATTATTGCATCCTCACAACAAGAGGAATCTAAAAAGTAAATTTTTTGATCAAAATCCAATTTTTTTTAATAAAGACGAAAAAAATTGGCTTATTGGCTTATTTTTGTCTTTATTAAAAAAAATGAATTTCGGTCAAAAATTTTTACTTAAAATTTCTCTTGTTTGGACAAATAAGCCAAGTGGCTTATTTTTTTGTCCTTATTCAAATTTTTTTCGCATTTGTTAGTTTGTCATTAATTTTTGGGGGATTATTGCATCGTCATGACGAGAGAAATCTAAAAAGTAAAAAATTTTGATCGAAATCAATTTTTTTTAATAAAGACAAAAAAATTGGCTTATTTTCATCTTTATTCAAAAAAATTTTGATTTTGATCATATTTTTTTATTTTTTAGATTCCTCTCATCATGACGATGCAATAATCCCCCAAAAATTAACGACAAACTAACAAATGTGAAAAAAATTTGAAAAAGGACAAAAAATAAGCCACTTGGCTTATTTGTCCAAACTCAATTGAAAGTGTGCATGTGTGTGCACTTATGTGTAATAGCCAGTGATGGCACAGGGTAAGAGTGTGTGTATGCACATAAGTTGGTAACTGAAGGGCATTTTGATCATTAGCGTTGGAGTTTTATTTCCCGATTAACGGTAGATGAACTTCAAAATCAAAATTATTCCAGGAAAAGTGAATCCTACTCAGTCATCTCTGATTCATTCACATTTCATACAACAACCTGAGGAATTATGCATATTGAAGTGAGTTCACATAATAAGAATCAATTGAGGTTTCGATCAACTATGTATATTGTAGAATGTAGAATAATCGGAACGTAAGCTCTGAAGTTCAAATTCGGACTCTAGAATTCATCAAAATAACAAAGAAGATAACTGATTGATTAAATGATTGTACTTCTTGTATACTGATTAATCGCATATGAACATCGAAATTATACCAGGAGAAATGAATTCTGATCAGTCATCTCTGATTCCATCACTAGTCGTGGACAACCTGAGGAATTTAGTGGATTACAGTGAGTTCACATCATTAAGGTTCGATCTACTCTCTACACATCATAGGATGATCTGAGAGATTTAGAATTTCAGATTCTAGGTACAAAATTCAACAAAATAACAAAGAAGAAGACCAATTAACCGATTCGACATCTTCAACACCCTGATTAACCGTAGATGAACGTTGAAATCAAAAGTATACCAGAAAAAGTGAATCCTGCTCAGTCATCTCTGATTTCTCCACATCTCGTGCGAAAACCTGAGGAATTGAGTGGATTGAATAAGAATCAATTGATCGAAATGTAAAGATGAAGAAGTTGCGACAGTCAAATTAACTGGAAATGAATGCCGCGAAAGAGAGTTGAATCGCTCCGTGATTTTAATTTCAACAAGCAACTCTCTGTATGTTCGTGTGTGTGTGAGAGAGAGAAGTACTACCGACTCTCCATTTCCACTACTCGCAGCGCCGTTGCAGTTGTCCATCGCCTTCACCGCCTCTTCACTGGCAGGAAACATTGTAGAGAGAGAAGTAGCAGAGTACAGATGAGAGCTTAGAGATAGAAAGAGAGCTTCTGAACGCCAAGCTTGGGAATTTTTTTGAGAGAAGGCGGGGGAATGGGTCTCGGGGATTTTGTGGAGGCCCAGTGAACTCATGCGGCGTCATTGTCAACAGGAAATGTGTACCCCGAACGGCCCGACCCCAATCCCAACGGACTGAGCTCCCGTTGTGTGTTAACCCCTCGGCCCCTCCGGTTTGGTTCAACTTGGGCCATTTGTGGACTCTTTTCAGGTCCGCTACAATGATTTGAATCCTTCACTTTTTTACATCCGTCAAGAACCCCGACCACGTCATAAATCGCGTTAATCAGATACCGTTTGATTTTATTTCAAAATGTATTAATCTTGTTATAAAAAAATGTATGCACCACTGTGAGAAAGCACGACGCAACACGTTCTCAACTGAACTAAAATGAACTAACCTTTACTATGTAAAAATAAGCTTCAAACAGGGTTCGCTAATGAACTAGACTTCTCTGGAAAGCCTTTAAATAAAGGGTGCTGCTAAATACAACTATGAATTTGCTACATAAAGTCAATTCAGAAGAGAAAATTTTTGGATTCCTCCTTATGAATTCGCTACATGTAGCAAAATCACAGTTGTATTTAGCCGGATCCTAAATAAATTAAAATAAGCTGCAACTACCTTTTAGTAGGTGAACTTTTATCAAAAATATTTTACAACAACCAATGAACTCGAAGCTGTCTAATTTGATGTTTTTTTTCCTGTTTTTTACTTTATTAGGAGTAAGAAAAATATAATTGTTAATGTTCCAAAAGTGCCTTTTAAAGAGGATCAAATACTAATAGCACCGCAAGGAATAAAAGCATAATAAAATGGAATATCAAATCTAATTCTAACATTTTGATAATGGAAATCACTGATCAACCGATTTATATAGCAATATTAGTGACTGCGTCCGTACACGCGCAACATGTTTAAATAGGGTCCACCAATGAACTCGGCTTCTCCGTAAAGTAATTTTCTTAAAAATAAGCTTCAAATTGGGTCCTTCTTTACAGTAATTTTTGGTAAAATTACACAGAGACTCCCTCATTTATACGTTTTGAACACGAACACCCCATAATCTTTGAAATGCCTAAAAGCACCCCTCAACAATTTACCACCACCAATGAACTCAAAGCTGTCTAATAAGCAAAAAATCTACTTACATAGGGACGAATTCAAATAGGGCTTAATTAAAAGGGTAACGTGACCCTTTTGAAATTATCGGGTATTTATCTTTTTTTGAATCAATTCAGTAAGTGTTAAATATAAACTGCTTTCCTCACTTCATCAGCTCATCCTTGTATTAGAGTGATCGAGTGCCTTGGCTTTTAAGGAAATTTCAAGCGATTGTGTCTCTATGAAATGTGCCAAAATTTCAGAAAACTCAACACACTCAATGAGATCCAGTACCCTTCCTGCAAAAAATATGCGGGACCCCTCGAACGGTTGAGGCACAAACTTGCTGCCGCATGTAGGGCTCGCGCAATATCCAACCCCAATGTTGTTCACCTCTTGCAAAACCTGTTGATTACCTATCTCCACTACTGAGTAGATGCGGACCTGCACTTCTTGCTGCTCTTCAGCGACCAAAACTAGCAATACCTCTTCGCCCCTAATCATAATCGAAGCAAAGTCAATGATGAACCCGTCAAGTAAATCTAGTAAGCGGATCTCCCACAATACCCCTTCCTCTGAGCAGCAAAAGAGAACCATTGACGTCAAGAAGTACAAACGGTTCTGAAACATTTTGATAGCTTCAATACCGGTGATAATACCAACATTATAAGCTATCTGATGGATGCTCCACCGAAATTCTTCCCTATAATAAGCAAAGTGGATCATATTCACCCCTAAAATGACTAAAACCAGTCTGTTTGCTGCATTTGAAGGGGTGCCTTCAAATGCAGCGCGAGTGTCGATTGTGAAATCGAAATTAACGGCAGGAATATTGACATATTGGGCAGTCAATATGCTGAAATAGTAGAGAGATCCTTGGACTGTGTGCCTCATCAACAGCCAGCCTTCCAAGTTGTAACTAAGGATTCTTGAAGCTTGAAATCGGGGATCTCCATTCGTAATAATCCAACTACGCCTAGAGGCGAGGTGGAATATCTCAATGCTATCCAAGAATCCTTTGCTCACCAACAGAACTATTCGTGGGACATTCTGTGTCACTAATGACCTGATCTTGTCTACCCCGTGCCAAGGGGTAGAACCGAAACTGAGCCGCTCCAAAGCAGAAACCTGTAGACATGGAAATAACAAGAAGATAATTGATTAAATGACTCTACATCTTGAATACTACAAGTAACCGTATATGAAGTTATGAACATCAAAATTATACCGGGAGAAGTAAATCCAGATCTGCATTTACTAGTCGTGGGACAACCTGAGGAATTGAGTGGATGACAGTGAGTTCACATCATTAAGGTATGATCTACTCTCTATACATCATAGGAAGATTTGAATGTAAGAGATCTAGAATTTCAGATTCTTGGTATGAAATTCAACAAAATATCGAAGAATAAAACTGATTAAGCATTCGACATCTTTGACAACCCAATTAACGGTAGAGGAACATCAAAATCAAAATTATACCAGGAAAAGTGGATCCTGCTCAATCATTTCTGATTCATTCACATTTCGTGCGACAATCTGAGGAGTTCAGTGGATTGAAATGAGTTCACATCATAAGAATCAATTGAGGTTGGATCTACTACGTATATTGTAGAATAATCTGAACGTAAGAGAGCTAGAAGTTCAAATTCGGAGTCTAGAATTCAACAAAATAATGAAGAAGAAAACTGATTAAACGACTCTACATCTTGGATACTGCAATAATGCGATTAACCGTATATGAACATCGAAATTATACCTGGAGAAGTGAATCATCATCAGTCATCTCTGATTCCTTCACTAGTCGTGGGACAACCTTGTCTTCCTTTACTAGTCGTGAGACAACCTTGTCCTGAAGAATTGAGTGCATTACAGTGAGTTCACATCATTAAGATTTGATCAGTATACATCATAGGATGATCTGAACGTAATCCTAACCGGTCAACGAGCTAGAGCAAGCAACGAGGTATGAACAGTAGCATGCGGAGAAGAAAACTGTGCCACCTTCTGTGGCTTTCAATGGGGAGTTACCCCTATGTCTCACATGGGAGACAGAAACCTAACATATCTCCCCTTACATTGCAAACCTAGAATTTCAGATTCTAGGTACGAAATTCAACAAAGAAGAAAACCGATTAAGTGATTTGAATTCTTTGACACCCCGATTAACGGTAGATGAACTTCAAAATCAAAATTATTCCAGGAAAAGTGAATCCAGCTCAGTCATCTCTGATTCATTCACATTTCATGCGACAACCTGAGGAATTATGCATATTGAAGTGAGTTCACATCATAAGAATCAATTGAGGTTTCGATCAACTATGTATATTGTAGAATGTAGAATAATCGGAACGTAAGCTCTGAAGTTCAAATTCGGACTCTAGAATTCATCAAAATAACAAAGAAGATAACTGATTGATTAAATGACTGTACTTCTTGTATACTGATTAATCGCATATGAACATCGAAATTATACCAGGAGAAATGAATTCTGATCAGTCATATCTGATTCCATCGCTAGTCGTGGGACAACCTGAGGAATTTAGTGGATTACAGTGAGTTCACATCATTAAGGTTCGATCTACTCTCTACACATCATAGAATGATCTGAGAGATTTAGAATTTCAGATTCTAGGTACAAAATTCAACAAAATAACAAAGAAGAAGACCAATTAACCGATTCGACATCTTCAACACCCCGATTAACCGTAGATGAACGTTGAAATCAAAAGTATACCAGAAAAAGTGAATCCTGCTCAGTCATCTCTGATTTCTCCACATCTCGTGCGAAAACCTGAGGAATTGAGTGGATTGAATAAGAATCAATTGATCGAAATGTGAAGATGAAGAAGTTGCGACAGTCAAATTAACTGGAAATGAATGCCGCGAAAGGGAGTTGAATCTCTCCGTGATATTAATTTCAACAAGCAACTCTCTGTATGTTCGTGTGTGAGAGAGAGAGAAGTACTACCGACTCTCCATTTCCACTACTCGCAGCGCCGTTGCAGTTGTCCATCGCCTTCACCGCCTCTTCACTGGCAGGGAAACATTGTAGAGAGAGAAGCAGCAGAGTACAGATGAGAGCTTAGAGATAGAAAGAGAGCTTCTGAACGCCAAGCTTGGGAATTTTTTTGAGAGAAGGCGGGGGAATGGGTCTCGTTGTTTGGGGATTTTGTGGAGGCCCAGTGAACTCATGCGGCGTCGTTGTCAGCAGGAAATGTGCACCCCGAACGGCCCGACCCCAATCCCAACGGACTGAGCTCCCGTTGTGTTACCCCCTCGGCCCCTCCGGTTTGGTTCAATTTGGGCCATTTGTGGACTCTTTTCAGGTCCACAACAATGATTTGAATCCTTCACTTTTTTACATCCGTCAAGAACCCCAACTACGTCATAAATCGCGTTAATCAGATACCGTTTGATTTTATTTCAAAATGCATTAATCTTGTTATAGAAAAATGTATGCACCACTGTGAGAAAGCACGACGCAACACGTTCTCAACTGAACTAAAATGAACTAACCTTTACTATGTAAAAATAAGCTTCAAACAGGGTCCGCTAATGAACTAGACTTCTCTGGAAAGACCTTTAAATAAAGGGTGCTGCTAAATACAATTGCGAATTTGCTACATATAGCCAATTCAGAAGAGAATTTTTGGATTCCTCCTTATGAATTGGCTACATGTAGCAAAATCGCAGTTGTATTTAGCCGGATCCTAAATAAATTAAAATAAGCTTCAACTACCTTTTAGTAGGTGAACTTTTATCAAAACTATTTTACAACAACCAATGAACTCGAAGCCGTCTAATTTGATGTTTTTTTCCTGTTTTTTACTTTATTGGGAGTAAGAAAAATATAATTGTTAATGTTCCAAAAATGCCTTTTAAAGAGGATCAAATACTAATAGCACCGCAAGGAATAAAAGCATAATAAAATGGAATATCAAATCTAATTCTAACATTTTGATAATGGAAATCTCTGATCAACCAATTTATATAGCAATATTAGTGATTGCGTCCGTACACGCGCAACATGTTTAAATAGGGTCCACCAATGAACTCGGCTTCTCCGTAAAGTAATTTTCTTAAAAATAAGCTTCAAATTGGGCACACAGAGACTCCCTCATTTATACGTTTTGAACACGAACACCCCATAATCTTTGAAACGCCTAAAAGCACCCCTCAACAATTTACCACCACCAACGAACTCAAAGCTGTCTAATAAGCAAAAAATCTACTTACAAAGGGACGAATTCAAATAGGGCTTAATTAAAAGGGTAACGTGACCCTTTTGAAATTATCGGGTATTTATCTTTTTCTGAATCAATTCAGTAAGTGTTAAATATAAACTGCTTTCCTCACTTCATCAGCTCATCCTTGTATTAGAGTGATCGAGTGCCTTGGCTTTTATGGAAATTTCAAGCGATTGTGTCTCTATGAAATGTGCCAAAATGAAAAATGCAACTTCGGTTAGGATATACAGTAGCAACCATTACCAAAACACAAATGCACAACGCGCACACACAATCACATTCAATGCGGGTATCAAACACACAAGTGCAAGAACATTGTACCAAGTGGTACCCGCTCCACGCATCCGAGCCGTCCATTGTATTTTTTGACGGCTCGGATTTGGAGAGAGAAAGTATTGGGGTGAGAGGAGAGAGATAGTTTCAATTCAAGCCGTCCAAAAGTGCATTGGATTGCCCAGATGCGCCGAGCGTATATCACGTGGGATATGCCTACCTGGCACCGAAAAATTTGGTGGGCACCGAAAAATTTCTCGGTGTCCACCGCCACACTACTTTTTTGTGGCCGAATCAGCTAGGCGTATAAAAGGTAATAAGTCGTGGAAAAAGTAAAAAAATGTTCAATAATAGCAGAAAAAATACCAAACAACTTTCTTTTTAATTACAGTGTCGTATTATGAGATTTTTTTAACATCGGTCCACATTTCTATACTTTTCTAATTGCTCTCGTTGAGAAAAATGATGGATCCCCAAAAAATTACGACTTCTCATTCTGGCTATTCACATTCCTTCAGGTAGGGAGCCCAACTTCGACTTCTCAACAGCTTCCTTTCTCTACTTCCCTCTAGTTGTCAAGTAACAAACTCCCATTGCGAGTAAACAAATTAGAAAGTAAAATAAGCATACAGATACAAACAAGGGAACACATCAAAACCTAAACAGATAGAATATGTATACTGCAACGATACGGTTGATATAACTGTCTCCATCAAATTTAGCATTTGTGCACATCTGCAAGTCCATCCACAAACAAGCACAATCGCTCAGAAGCCTCTTGTTTGAGCTAAAACGACATTATGTGAATGTATGAAAAGTAAAAGAAATGTTCAATACATAGAGCATAATTAAACACACTGCAACTTCCCCCTTTTTATTTCTTGCACAAAAACACGGACTTCATAGGTATGCCAAGTTTGACAAACCAAAAACATCCTATAAAGTTGAGAAATGAAGATATTACACATTGCAAAGACAAGAATAAAATAGCATCGTGTATAAATATCTTTGGTCTTAACTGACTCCATAATTCAGATAACTAAGAGAGAATGCCCTTACTCCATGGTTAACCAATATCAACCCATGTTGCAGATACGTGAATTGGATATGGAAGACGGAGAGTTTGTGTAGTTCCAGTAATTAAATCATGAACGAAAACTTTATCAGGAGATTTGGCACTGACCCGGTCTCGTTTTGGGAAAAGCGAATAAACCTTCAGACCTTTATCCCTGGCAGAGAAGCAATTCTGTGACATACACAAGAACCAACTTATGTCCTTGACAACATCTTTGTTCATCCTCTCCCATGCAGTATCAGCATCATTATACCTGTACACGTTTTCTGATGAACTGAAATCTAAGCTGCCATCATCTCGCTCAATTTTTATTATCTCCCCGTTATGCTCTGTAATGAAACTTTTAAAATTACCAATTTCCAGCGTGGGTAATTCTTTCCACGAATTACTACTCATATTATGAATAATCATCCTTCCCCACACATCATAGCAAAAAACATGTTGTTCAGTTGTAATCAAATTATTGTATCCCATATACGCTGTCCTCTGACCAAAATACGTGTGATCGGTCCATGCTTCATCACCTGGGTAAGCTATTCTAATAGTCACTGGACCTTTACCATAGTCAAGGAGGACTACACAGTGGGGATAGCCCTCGCGGATGGAGAATGAATAAGCATAGATGGATGGATCTACATCAGGCAACATAATTTTATCCTTTGTAAAGGGGTTTATTAAAACCAAAGAATCAGGCAACCTTTTGCTTGGTTGGACGAAATACCGTCTTCCCAGAAGCATCCATCCTTGCTTTGAGAAAAGCACAGAAGCTTCACGAAATTCAGGCAGATCAATGGTAAATTTCTGTATCCGCGCAACACTGATGAACTCCCGTAAACAACTATTTTTATCAGTGCTCACTTGCAAAATCCATGGCAAACCGTCTCCAACAGATTGCAGCCTTTTGGGATAGCTTGCAGATGCAAACGCCCAACCACGACAAACAGCAGCAAGTCGCTTGTTATCAAAAATGTCTAGCTTATCCTTTATCATCCATAATAGGAGGACTGGAAGTAAAGACCAAGTGCCTTCATTATTTCTATCATCAGCCACTTGAGGGTAAGAGGCTTCTTCTGACACCAAGTGACGGAAGCCACCAAACATACATAATGCATTAGAGCTAAATATAGAAGGCTTAACAATAATTATGCCAACATTTAAGGGTGCCCTCCCACTAGTACCACATATTTGTGCTAAGAGCCAATGGTCAAGCAGCAAATCTCCACGCTTGTAACCTAGTTCGTCAAGTCGCATGCCTGCTGAGAAAGGGAAATCACAAAATTCAAGAACGTTACTTAACACCACATATACAAGCATGAAATGCACATGCACGAGTCTTACCTGCACAAAGAATAGTGTGCAGAGTGAAAGTGGCTAGGCAATCTCCAGCAAAATCATCTGAAGAACAATAGGTAAAACAGGCTTCGGGTCCCTGTTTAACCAATATTATTAGATGAGCAAATGCAACTAAAGTTCCAATAAGGAAAAATATTGTCATTTAAAGGATCCAAGAATTGCTAAACAAAAATGCAGACGAACTAATTTAGTTTTGAAGAAAGGAAAGAGACAAAATTGTCTTGAGCCAACACAATATAAGACCTTGAAATATAAGTTCATTAGCACTCCCATAAGTAATAAATAAATAAATAAAAGTGTGCACGACCCAGCTCATGTTAAACCAACAAAGATCCAAGACTACTGATTAGAGGTTGCACATAATCAACTTAAGAAATAATGCAGGCCACAGGAAACTTATGTACCACCTCTTAGGAGATTGTCCAATCAATTCAAGCAATATGGAACTGTAAGGTTTAGTTTATGTCTTTCCCATTCAATTTGCAGAAATTATTTGTCTCCTTTAGGAGTTTAGGAATAGTACGAAGCAAAGCCCCCTAGAAGTCTAGAGTTTTCCTTGCAGATTCAAAGCCCCATAGAAGTCTAGAGTTTTCTCTCTCTTTCTTTCGACCTCTATTCTTCTTGTGGATTGGGGCATCCACACTAGACTCAATAAAATTTTCTCCAAATTATCCCAAAAAAGTCACTTTTTTTAGTTTAGCTAGTCAACTTTTTTAACTTACACTGCACTAGACTCTCTACTCTGCCTATATTCCCCAAAATCATTCTTTGTTTAATCTTTCTCTTTTCTGCTTAAACATTTTTTTTTCCTTACTTTTCTCTTTAAACTTTTGTATTCTTTTAACAGAGAAAAAGGATGATTTTCAAGGACTAAGATAATACGTAGATGATGAATATGGCTCTCTACAAATGAGGAGGAATTCTTCATTTTATAAAAGGTTGAAAGGAGCTCTTTTTGAAAGATTTGCTTGGCACCTTACTTAGGGAAGGGATATAGAGAGGTTTGTGACGATGCTCTAAGTGGTCCTAGTGGACTCCAGGGTTTCTCCTTTTCTTGTCTTTCTCTTTCCCAAGGGCAGCTTCAAAGTAATGACCCCACTGAGTTTCTAAAAAATCCACAAAATATTTCTTACATATGCATTACTCTGAGAAACAATGAACACACTAGGCCAAGAAACTAACCCAAAGCTAAATGAACTCGAAAGAAATGTAGCCCAAGAAATAAATAAAATAGCCCAACCATCATTCTAGATTAAAAAATGGACAAAAAGTATATTGCTTTTCTAAACTAATGCATCTACGGGTACGGTGTATGTGACCAAACAACCTTATAGTCTCAACTTATCTTCAATTGGTGCTACCACTACCAACTTACGGATGGTTTTTATTCTTAATCCTATCTCACCTAATCTTACTACACATCCACCTTAACCTACTCATTCAGGTACACATCCTATTTGTGTTGTCTTTTACTTGCACAACATTCTGTCTCATATGGTATGCGTGCCTCATAAATGTCCTATAAAATTTTACTTTCCATTTTGTAGATATGTGTCAAGCACGTAAAACGCCACAAGCATCCCTTCACTTGAGCCAACCTACGTGGAGTCTATAGGTTATATCATCCCCAATCTCTCTGTCCTTTGTGAATAATCAAACCTATATATTGAAAGGTTCACTTTTTGATATCTCTGAATTCTGAATGTTCAATTATTCGTTTAGTACTTTCATAATCACAAATTTAAACTACATATATTCAATTTTATTTCTACTTATTTTAAAGCCCTTTGATACCAGTGTGTCTCACCATTGCTTTAAGCAAAATTTTGAATGAAATCTCTTAAGCAATCATTACTAAGAAATATATGTGCTGCATTATTACCTTCTTGGTTCTTGTCAAAACTGAAAAATTTGTTTCGTTGCCTGAAAACAAATCTCATCAGAAGCTCATGATTTAAGGTTACAGAATGCAAAAGAGAGGGTATACATATTGAACAAAGTGTAGAGACCAGCTGGAGCGCTGATCCACAGACCCTCAATTGAGTACACTTCTACAATATGAGAGAGAGAGAGAGAGAGAGAGAGAGAGAGTTGAGAACTTCCACAACAAAGATGTAAAATTATAACCAAAAAAATTACATGAAAAGAAAGTAACACCAACACCAACCAAAAAAAATATAGTACCATAAGAAAAAGTAAAAAACAACTGTACTGTACTACTATCTTCTACCAGAATTTATAGCCTTTCGGGACAGAGTACTTGGACTATATTCTGACTCACATCCAAGCTACAAGAATTGAGCCCAAATTTAACCAAATACTATGCTTTCTATAGGTCTGAAAGTTTTATAGCAACGAATAAAGCAAGCAGGTTGAAACCATCCTAACTTTCTCTTCAATTCTTTCCAGGAAGAGAATTTAAGGAGCAAATCATAGATCACGTGTTGATCTTCATACTGTCATATGAAGTAGGCTGAAGTTGAACAAGCAGCATCAACTCTTTCCTCATTTGTTGTCCTAAAGATTACTCGCCTAAACAGTAATTAGGGAAGAATGCCAACTGTAAATCTGACATTTTTGGAGCTGATGGCTGAAACCTGCATTGGTGGCCAAAACCAAAAGCTCTTGACAAAAGAAGGGATAGTCCCTAGATGCCAGACGTTGCTAATTCTGGCTCTCTCAACTTGATTCTTAGAGGAGTTACTTCAAGCAAGAAAAACTACCACATAATGTGTTCTGACATCTCAAAACACATACTTGTGAATACAATGATTCACACAATATATGTTTATGTTCAAAGTACAAATAGGGACCCATTGAAGACCCCAAATACGACAACTTAAGACAAATAAACTCGTAATGTATAGCTATATAATTCTAGAAAGGTGTGTTTAATGTAACTCATGACATAAATGTATATTTGATATAAAGGAACCCAACGTACGTACTTTGACTGAAACTAAAAAGCTAAGAAGCACGGATACAGGATATGGATACGATACGAAACGGATACGCAGATACATGATTTTTCCAAAAAGAAGGATACGATACATTGGGGGATACGGTGAATATAAAAGTAAATAAAAAATATATTATATATATAATTTTTAATTCCTAAAATTCCATTAATGATTAAAGTTTTCCATTACACAAATTCACTATTTTACATGCCGAGAGAGATATTTACATATAGTTATATATATAACTGTATCTATATAGTTATACATATATATACACACACATATACACACAGAGAGAGAGAGAGAGACTTACAAGGTCGTTGGGAGAGATGAGAGACGAGAGAGAGGATATCGTCGGTGTGTTTCTGCATTTCTGGTCTCGATTTGTGGGGAAAAAAGAAAAATAGTCCAAATTGCAATTTTAACTCATTTTAAGGAATAACATATTTACCCTCGCGCGTATCCAAAACGTATCCGAGCGTATCCCACATGTATCCGCGCGTATCCGAAACGTATCGGGATACCAAAAAATAATTCTAAAAGCAGGATACTTTAAAAAATGTTTCGGATACATATCTGAGAGTATTAGTATCCGATACGGATACAATACGTGATACGGAGGTCAAAATAGAGTATCCATGCTTCATAGCTAAAAAGACACATGAAAATATTCATGAAATGACAAGTTGTGCATATGGCTGCCTGGCCATATGCTGCCATGTCACCAAGTTTAAGCTCCAGCATCAGGAGCGTGACACGTAAAGAGGCACAGAGATAACTTGCTGAGATCCTTTCTCTTCTTCAAAATGACTGTGCAGCTTGTGTCTCTCTTTTTCCACCATAAACTCAAAACAACAAACAAGCATATTCTTCAAGATTGTGTTACCCATCTGCATATGGAAATTATTTAAGGGTGTGCCTAAAGAATAACAGACACTACAAACTAGGGCAGAGGAGCCGAGGAGGTGCCATGTAGAAAACCGACACTAACTAAACCCTGACAATTCCACTTGAGTAGAAATATCTAAAAATGCAAACTTCCAAGAACTTCAAAATATGACAAATTATAGTAACCTCCCCTGAGGTCTTTGACCCTTGTTTCAATAAATAATCTGACTTCCCTACTTCTTAAACTAATAAGCAGATCCCTCCCTTCTGTTATCTTTCCGTTAGTTCCCCAAATAAATCTACCGCTGCCATCATACATAACTCTTTAGAGCCCAAAAATGCCTCCAGACCACCACTAAACTATTTGAGTCATATTATAGAGTTCTTATTATAAACAAATAAGATCTAAGAGAGTGTTTACTGATCCTATTGTTGTTATGAAAACAAGAAAAGAAATTATTAAAGTGAAAAAGTACAATTTTCTTTTTTTTCTTTTTTCCTTTTTAGACACTGTAGGAATGGATGACATGCCTTCGAAAGGGTTTTGGTTTACTTGGACAAACAAGAGGGGTGGTTTGGGAGACTATTATTTAAATAAGGTGGACAGGGTCCTTATTATACATTAATGAGCTTGGCTGGATTCCTATCCTGAAGTAAAAGCAGTTTTTCTTAGCCCCTGTATTTCAGATCATTACTCTATTCCGATTACTATGATGCCTGAGACCCCTAGGAGAAGGCCTTTGATAAATTTTCAATTTTGGATGCAGCATAGTAAGTTCAAAGAGGAGGTTAAATCTTGGAATCTTCCTTTGGATGACCTTCTTAAGTCAAGGCTCAGTCTGAAACTTAAAAGGCTTAAGCATGAGCTTAAGTCTTCAAATCATACCCATTACTCTAATATTAGTGAAAAGGTGGAAAAAGCTAGGCTGGACCGATCTCAAATTCAGCATCAGTGCTTTACCTCTCCTAACAATACAATTCTCATTGATCAAGAAAAGGTCCTGCTTGCTAAATTTGTTGAATTGAGTGCTGCTGAATCATTTAAAAGGCAAAAATCTAGAATTCAATGATTAGCTCTGGCGATCAAAACAGCAGGTTTTTTAATCAAAAGTTGAGAGCTCACTGCCTTGGAAAGAAAATTTGAGCCTTAAAGATAGTAATGGCACCAGATTTACTTCTCCTGCAAAAGTTAAACAAGAAATATTGGGTTATTATGTTCGCTTAGGTACCTGACAAGCATAGGATTGCAAATGATATGAGGATTGAGTTGGTTAGAGCCATTCACTGGTGCAGAAGTTAAGCCTGCTATGTGATCTATTGAAGGGGACCAAACCCATGTCCACGTAGCTATAGCTCAGTCTTCTTTCAACAAAACAGGACATTGTTGGGGAGCATGTGATCCAAGCAGTCCATCAATTCTTTGAATGTGGTGATATGACAAAGCACTGGAACTTAAGAACTATTTAGTTAATCTCCAAAACCAACTCTCCTCCTACTAGTAGAGGCTATAAACGCATTGGTTGTTGCAATGCTTGTACCCTCTTAACAACCTATGTCTTTAATCTCTAAAACCAACTCTCCTTCTACCAGTATAGCAATGTGGTTTATAAATGCATTACTGAGGTACTTCCGTACTTGCAAATAGGTTACAGCCTTTCTACTAAGCATTTTAAGTCCTGGCCAGGCAGCTTCTTTAAAAGGTAGGTCCATCATGGATATCATCCTTCTAATGCAGGAATTAGTGAAAAACTATCATAATGTGGGGGAATCCCAAGATGTATCATTAAAATGGACATGACGAAGACTTATGATTTGGTTAATTTGAATTTCTTATTTGACACCAGGCAGTATATGGGTAAGGTGGTGCATTTCTATCCCTATCTACCCTGTAGTCCTTAATGGTGAATTCCAGGTTTTCTTGCTAGGAAAAGGGGTCTTAGGCGAGGGGATCCTACCTCCCCTTACCTGTTACTTCTGGTTATGGAGACATTCACTTTGCTGCATTTCAGACTCAATCAACAAATGTTCACATATTATCCTAAATGTTAAGAGCTGCAACTCACATATATGGTATTGTTGAAGATTTGTTTGTTCCCCAGGGGGCATATGCTAGTTATTTACTTCTATTAAGGTATTTGCTTAAGTCAGATTTTCATATGTTTTCTGGGGTGAGACCAAACAAGCAAAAAGGTCAGATATTTATGCTGGTGTGAATGATACAAACATACAACTATGGAGAGTCTAAGTGGGCATTCTCCCCATTCCAAAGGGCATCCTTCCAGTCAGATACTTCGGGGCCCATTGATCTCAACCAGACTGAAAGCTGTTAAAGTGACCACCTGAAGAACAAAATTTCTAAATAGAATCTAATCATGGGCTGACAAGACTTCATTTTAATGTGGGAAAACTCAATTGTTCAGGTCAGTTCTTTTTAGCATTCAAGGTCAGTTCTCTTCAGCATTTAAGTCTATTGGTCATTTGTCTTCATCTTGCCTCAAAAAATTCTAAATGAAATACAATGCATATAGAGAGCCTTCTTATGGTCTGGGCCTGAAATGAAGGCATCTGTTGCAAACGTGTCTGGGAAATCAGTGGGTGCTACATAGAAGAAGGGGTGTGGGGTGTTAGATTGTTTAAGGACAGGAAAAAAGCCACAATGGCTAGGCATTGTGGGCAGTGTGCAAGAAGAGTGACACTCTTTGGGTAAAGTGGGTGAATACTTACGTTATGAAAGACCAAAGTGTATGGAAGGTTAAGTTCCTCCTAATGCTTCATGGACAATCAGCCCTGGATTGCGTACAACATTGGTAATGGAAGTTCTACCTTTTTATGGCTCTATAATTGGCACCTCTTGGGGCCTCTACACAAAAGACTTGGGGGATCATATTGCTCCTAATCTGGGGAGATCTCCAAGTGCTAAAGGTGAGTCAATCATTCATCAAGGCAAGGCAGGTACAGATGGCCTAGGCCTAGAAATAATAGTACAATTGACATCGTTACTCACACACCTCCAGATTTTCTTCCCAGTGGTTCTCAATCTGATTCAGGGAGATGGAACAAAACTCCTTATGGTGCTTATTCTACAAGGTCAGCTTGGCAAGCATTCAGAACAGCTAACCCTCCTTTCATTTGGAGAAAGCTAATCTGGTTTGCCCATCATGTCCCAAGGTAGGCATTCATTCAGTGGTTAGCCTGTCTTGGAAGAATGGCAACTAAGGACAAATTGGTTGGTGCATGCAAGTAGATACTGAATGTGGTTTATGTCAAACCCTGGATGAATCTCATGAGCACTTGTTCTTCAGATGTGTTACTCTCAAATGGTTTGGGGACAGCTCCTCAGGAAGAATGGAACAGAGCTCCTATGGGATTGGTAGAGCAGATGGACTGGACAAAGGGTAATAGGGGTGGGAACTCTATCCCCCACATTGTCCTCAATTGTTTATTGATACGATTTGGAGGGACAGGAATAGCAGAGTATACCAGCACGATTGGTGCATCTTTTTCTAGAGGGGGTCAGGTAGTTTCGGCACAGAAAGATTGCCTGAACCCGGAGAAAATCCAGAAGAGAGTAATCTGGAAGAAGACGAGCGTATGATGTTGCCTCCTTGATTATTCTGATAGGAAGTGACATAAGAGCTTGCCTACAATGTACTGAAAACTGGACCGGTGAGTGAACCGGAAAATGGACCGGGTCCCCGGTTCAACCTCGATCAAACCCGAATCGAACTCTGATGTCATAACCATATTAAAAATATATTAATAGTATAAAACTAACTCAAATTTGACTATCAAAGAATACATGCATAAACAATATTTGAAATGTACATGCATTCCTTGTTATTTGATGTGAAAGAGAAGAAATTGAGTCATTCTTCAAGACAAATGCAATGTGCACTATCTTTAATCCCACATCGCCAGCAATAAAACTTGGTAGGAACCTTGCATCTAGAAAACAAACCTTGACAAAGGAAAGAAACGTCAAAGGCAGCTGACTGGTCTGACATGCTGCCAGCTACTTTAGCATTAAACCATTCAGTTGCCAGGTTTTTTGCACTAAAGAAGTTCAATTTTTAACCCCTGCTGGTTCAGTTGCCCGTGACAGGTTCACACGGATTAACGGTTGGACCGTCATTTTCATTTTTCAAGCGGTTTTCATTTTAGAGGCCGGTTTTGATTTTGTAGCGGTTCTTGGATTAATCCGGACCAGAACCTGGCCCGGTTGACTGTCCAACAGGCCAGGATGGGCCGGGCCCGGTTTGAAGATGTTGCTTGCCCAAACTTCTGGAGAAGGGTGAAGCACTCTTATTGCAACAGATTGCTGGCTATAGAATGGAGAGTCCCGTTTCAAATTTTCGGTCATGAACGATCTTTACTTGGCCTTGGTCTTATAGTACATTTTCGGTCATGAAGGATCTTTACTTGGCCTTGCTTGAATGCTTTGTTCCCCAGTAGTGTGGTGTGTCCCTGGTTTGATTTCAGTGCGTAATGGCTCTACACAAATTGTTTAAGGTTTATTTTTCCCCCAAAAAACTTAACCACTCTAACAATACTATTAAAAACCACTTACTCATCAATCCTTTGGGGGGCCAATCTGGTTCTTTCAAATCTGGTTGCTGGCCTAATTCCAAGAATTCCCAACCTCTTCCCCAAAAGATATTTTTGCTCATGGTGAAAAATCTACCCCAAACTTGAAACCCAAGAGCCATCCTACACGAACCACAACACCGTTAGGCCAACTGGCACCACCCAGCAGTGAAGAGCCAGTGGGAGTATGCCGGAATGGGTGCGGAAACAAGAGGAGCAGGGGAATCTGAGAAGCGGGATGACCAGTCGCCGAAGCTGCCCTTCGCCGTTACGCCAGAACCGGGGTCATCCAACAATGGCCACTGGCGGCAGCCAAAGCAAGCCGGAAAGGAGGCGGTCAGTCACAGATCTGAGAAAAGGGGAGGGAAGAAAGAAGGAAGAGGAGAAGAGAAGAAAGTGAGAGGAGAGGTGCCCGTATTTAACACATCCCAGGCCTGTATTGTAGCATGTACTCGGGATATGCCATTCTCTATCCAGGTTTCTACAAACAAATCTAGGAATATATTTTGACCACCATTACGATATTGAAACATGAGGAAATGCCCAACTGCTTGTTTCAGAGTTGTCCATCCTCTATTCCATGTTGTACGAGAATGACTTGGAAGGACTTGGTTTCTCATGAACAGTTGGTCAATGCCTGAAGAGCAAAAAGCTAGTACCAATATCCAGTAGCATTACACAGTGAATACATATACAGGCATGTGATGCACAATTCTTACCTGTCCGAGCCATAATTTGGGATAGACAATCACTTGAAACATGATCCGATAAACCAAATATGAAACAGGTTCGGAGTCCCTATTAAACCAAAAGTAGGTTATGAGCATATAAGAAATCTAACTAAAACCCTGAAGGAACATAATGATTATTTTTGAATTGCATGTGAAGTTTTAAGACAAAAAGGAGAAAAAACGTGACTAGAAAGACCTAATAGTTGCTAAAGTTAGTGAGTTAGCCATGACACATAAACTAGTTTACTTAGGAAGTTGGGATGAAATCAAAAACTACAAACTGTGTCTGTCCTAAGTTAATAGAATCGAAGTCATTAAAATTTAGTTCATAACAAAAAGACCTACACACGTAAAAACAACTACCATCCAAGACCAATGATAGCACAGTATCCAGACGATAGATTATGACATAAAGCAAGCCACCAAGAAGTTCAGTGTCACAGGGAATTTCACATGATGCCTGATTAGGACGTACTCTTATTAACTCTAGAAATGAAGTGTCTCGAGCCTTCTTTTGCCTTCTTCAGATGAAATATCAGCAAGGATATCTACAAGATGAGGGTAAAGGTACTGCATTATTGTACCAACTAAAAGTCTAAAACACTGACAGTTACATGACTTGCAGGTCCCACTCCCATTGTTGGTGCGGGGCAAACAAGCTGGGTGAGTGTTCTGCTTTTTTTTTTGGATTATCTCATGGCCGGAGGGGCCGGGATAGCTTACGTGCACCTCTTCTAATCCTTGGGAGACCAATCCGATCATCCACTAGCCGGGCTGGCATTTAAAATTGGGGCAAAGCCCCATATGGATAGCCCCATAAGAGTTGATAGCACCAAGAGGTTCAAACCTAAGGAGTGTATAGTATTTCAAGTGGTACAAAATGTAATATCCCTAGCACGACTAGAAAGGAAACATGAGAGTGAGAGGCAAAATGGAGAGAGTAGCATTAATTTTCATGTACACCCAAAGTGTATTGTTTTTTTTTCTTGCTAAACCACCTAAAGTGTTTGTCAGACTTATTGAAGACAGATTAAAAGTCTAAAATCAACATGATATAAAGTCAAATGTAGGATGACCTCCCAAAGTTGTTGTTGGGTACACCCAAGTGTGTGGGTGTGTGTTGTAGGGGATTATTCCCCTTGTTTTCTTTTCTCCCTTTATTTTGGTCTGCCAAAGGGCAGTGGAGTGGGGTGTGTGTGCTGAGAGACGTGAGAGTGAGAGCAAAGGGAGTGTGAGCATAAGGCTCCCCCAACAGGGAGAGCCGGGCTCCTCGGAGATGCTCGGATACTCCGTTGGAGAGCCACCGAAATGAGGGGGAGAGAGAGAGAGAGGAGTGATGGCAGCCAGGTTGTGGCGTGCTGGAGAGGTTTTTTCATGTATATTGTATTTGTTTTGTGAATAATACATATATGGAGTTTTCCATCTCATCTCTCGTGTTTGTGCTTGGTTGTGTTTGCGAGCTTGTGCTTGGGGTGCGGAATCGGGGTCGGGGTCTCGATCCAACAGTGGTATCAGAGCCGGTGTTGCTGGTCCGCAGCTGCGGCTGTGCAGCGGAGTGCATCGGAAGAAGCACAGCACTGTCGAAAAAACACAAGAGAAGCACTGTTTGCTGGGTTTGGGATCAAGACGGTCAAAGGCTTGATTGGAGCAGCAAGGGTTGTGCATCTCCCTTAGACGAGTCCACAGGAGGTGTTGGCGGCAGGTTTCGACACCAGAGGAGGGCTCGGGAGCCGTTTGAAGTACGGCGGAAGGCGGCGGAGAGGCGCTCCAAGGGCGGTGTGTTCAAGGAGTGGTTAGATATAAGATTGGAGCACGGGGTTGTGTTTGTCTCGTTGAGACAAGTTCGGAACTGGTCGGAACGACACCAGATGAAGCCACACACGCCGGTCAAAGTTTGGAGTTGACCATGCGTGAGATCTAGTCTCAGGCGTGTGCCACACGCGCTGGGCATGTGCCAGGAGTGTGCCACGTGTGTGTTGGAGCCTAGGTGGCGCCACATCAACAGCCAGCGAGGATGCCACACCAACACCACAAAGCGATGAGTCAGCAACCACGTGGCGCCACATCAACAAGGGGACCCAGTGGGGTGCCCCGTCATTTGGTCAATGCTGATGTGGCTGGTCAATGGTGATGTGTCAGAACAGTCAGCAGCGGTCAACGGTACAGTCAGCAAGGTCAATGCCATGCAGGTCAGATGAGTTTTTCGCGATTTTGGAGCTGTTCGGACTCCGTTTTTCGGGTGCGAGTAGTCGATTTCGACTATCTCGACGATCAAGATCCAACCATGCGCTCCGTTTTCTGATTGGAGGCTCCTAGGCAGGTGCGATTGCGCTAGTTGAGCATCAATCAGGTGTTTGGAGGTTGGTTTAGGGTTGGGAAATGGCTTGGAAGCAGCGAGAATGTTCTGTGGTGATCTGTTATGAGCTAGCAGGGAGACTTTACATTCGAGCTGGTTTTCTCGTCTGGTAGCTGACACAGGCGCTTGTTATAAGTAATAGATTGGTTTGGAGATGCTGGGAAGCTAGGAACAGAACGAGGATGGACGAGTGGCAGAGAGGAGACCCGGGGAGAGCTGACGATGGGTGGCAGGAGGCTCGGGAAAGTGACGGAATAGGAAGATTGACAAAGCAGACTTGCAAGGATCGAACAATGATCAGGGCAAACATGCGCGGAGCTAGTGAGCGAGGAGACACTCACTCGAGTATTGTATCCCAGTTGGGGGTGCGGATGAGCTCGGGTTGCCAGTGACACAGGCGCTCACTAGAGCGATGGGTTTGCGGAGATGATTGACAGTGATCGGAGGCAGTCTGGTTCAATAGGAAGATCTATCATCGAGAGTTGCAGTTGTGGTTTGGGATGCACGAGGATGATAGGGTCACGGATGGTGTTTTGGGAATGGGCACGGGTGTTCGAGATCAATCACAGCTACCGAGCTCAGCAAGGATACATTCAGGGGAATGACACAGGCGCTGTGAACGGATGGTGGTGACAATGGAAGCGGTGCTAGTTCTATGATTGATCCGGTGAATAGGTAAGTCGCTGATGACTAGACGTTCACGCGGTGAGGGGGCGTGAGGCACTCCGGCTGAGGGGGTGCAAATTCAGCCACGGCAGATCTAGTCTTGCAAGGAGACACTTAGTCAGTTGGTATATACACTTCTGGTGCGGGGGTGGTGAGACTTTTGATGGCTAGCAGTGACACAGGAGCTTGGCTAGAGTGGTTGATCGGATCGACGATTGTCCCACTTGGGTGTAGGGGGTGATTGTTGGGTACACCCAAGTGAGTGGGTGTGTGTTGCAGGGGATTATTCCCCTTGGTTTCTTTTCTCCCTTTTTTTAGTCTGCCAAAGGGCAGTGGAGTGGTGTGTGTGTGCTGAGAGACGCGAGAGTGAGAGTGAGAGCAAACGGAGTGTGAGCGTGAGGCTCCCCCCGGGCTCCTCGGATATGCTCGGATACTCCGTCGGAAAGCCACCGGAATGAGGGAGGGAGAGAGAGGAGTGATGGCAGCTGGGTTGTGGCATGCCGGATAGGTTTTTTCATGTATATTGTATTTGTTTTGTGAATAATACATATACGGAGTTTTTCCTTGCATCTCTCATGTTTGCGTGCTTGGGGTGCAGAATCAGGGTCGGGGTCTCGACCCAACAGTTGTAACGCTAAATCTGTGGAAGTTACCGATAAGATTGACAAAAGGCCATACCCATTGCAGAAGACTCCGGCTTACAACTAGATACTGTTCCAATATTTTAATTTGTGTCCTTGGATAAATACTTAATCGGGTTTCATGTGATCACTAGATAAGATCAGAACTGAATTATATGCATGCATTGCCTTCACTAATCCTATCTCAAGAACAGATATGCTAAGTTTTTTTTTTTAAAGGGAGATATGCTAAGTTATTACCTTTTGGGTCCTCACCAATATCGTCACATTCATCTTTCCACCTGTTAACATATCCCCATTAGATGCTAAGAAAATTAAGGATAGAGAAGGAGGACAAAGGAGCCCAATATAATGGGGCAGTAGATGTAGATATTACCTGGAAAGCTAGGACTATTCAGGCAGTAAAACATCACCGAAGCCTCTCTAGACACTACTTCAAGAGGACAATATCTGAGCATTGAGAAAAATTGACCCTGCATATTCCCTGCAATATGCATACAAGACGCGGTTTGCCCGAGCAATACTGCAAACAATAGAGAGGTTTCAAACCATCATAATAATAAAACAAAAAAGCCTATCAAAAAAATAATAAAAAAACAAAAAACTGTTATTTGAAAAACCTTACATTCTGGCTTCCTACGATTATGAGATGTAAAACAAGTGTCTTAGGGTTTCCAAGTTGAACCAAAAGAATAGCGCTTAGAGTTTAAAATCTAGGATTTTGAGGCAGTGTTAGGGCTGTTACTGTCATGTGAACAGTAACAATGCTGGTTATAAAAGAAAACTAGAAATCACTCCTAGAGGGTTTTGGTCATTAGGCATTACAAACGAAGATAGGATCTTATCACACAACTCAAAAGGAAGCTTCAAAGCCCCTGGAATTACTGTAGAACATCGACTTTATAATTAAGGGACATTACGTAGCTTTATATAGGCTTGAAACTTCGTAAATCATCTCAGACTAGGAGTTTCAAAATAGGTTTACTAGTCCAACTACAAAACTCTCTGCTTAATTCCTAAGTAATCTACATAATAAGACCCACAAATAGAAACCATTTAAGTACCTTGACTTGCAAGACGACCAATGGGCGACCCCTGCAGCCCATGTCCAGTATAGCCAGAAATTACCCAAATACCCTTTACAAGAAAAAATTCACAAAACATAGACCAACTTCAAAACTTGACCACCCCTTGGTATTTCAGGGCATGTTGCCAATCAAAAAACACATCTTTCCACTCATGTCTCATGATCACAAAATTGTAAGCTTTGCATTGCGGTTGACTTGGTTACACATTTAGGACTTTTCTCTAACCAAAGCTATTGCACCGTAACTTCCCCACCAAGGAGACACGGTTGACGCATGACCACCCAGTGTGCTTCTTTATCGTCAATAGTCCCATGTAGATAAGGGCGCCTATACTTACAATGCAGGGTTTCTTCGTAACTTACCATAATATCAGCCGTAAACATGTATATTCTGGGGATGGCTTCCTATGTGCCACCTGGAAACATTTACTACAGCTCCCCCACTTCATTATGTACACAACCTTACCCACTATGAAATTATAGAACACCAAAACCCTGTCTTATGACCACTTCAAATGTTTAAGAGCAGCAGAAAATAGCTCTGCATATCTCTCAAGCACTCAACAGTTGCACGAAGTTTGGGAATTTCCCTCACCATTGCCCAACGCCAGAGAAACTTTGCAGTGGATCAATGAAACATAGGCAATTTAATTGAGTAAATGGGCAACTGACAACACAAAGGACGTTAGACAAAGATCCGATCTAGAAATTTAATCTAGTCACACAGGCCGACAAATTTTTATTTTCCTTGAACCACTTAAGCGCAAAAATTACACCAAGCACTTGCGTCCTGGTGTTGAGGAATTCCATAAGATCCAAAGCCCAACAACAGTCCAATCTACTTCCCCACCCCGAGAGAGTTTTCCCAATGAATCTGAACTGGTTTCTGATGTTCTTCATATCAGAATACCAATCCACACAGACATCATAAAGAAACACGATTCAAGTAAACTGATTATCATTAGACCCTCATCAATAAAAGTAGGATTAGCCCTTCATTTCCCACTGTGGAGTCTAGCTTGTACTTCACAAGACGAGCCTTTCGATTTTCGAATGAAGCTGAATGGATCATATCACCCTGTCTGCACATTTGGTTATCAATGATCACTGATTGACTCCAATCATACCAATTGGGTATTTATTGATATGGTAATCTTGTTACTGCAAAAAGGAAATAAGGAAATAGCATCACAAATTGCTTGTGATAACCAGTATGCATCAAGAAACTACATGCCTTGACCTAATTACATAAAAATATAAGTATCAAATCAATATTAACTAAGGTGTATTTGATTTTACAAACAAATCACATATTAGCTGATTTTAAAGACTTAACCGAATCAAAACTAATTAATACAAAGTGGAATCAATATATCAGCGGTAAACACCCCCAAAACACGCAAACAGAAATTTGACATCCTAGATACAAGGAGAGAGAGGCGAGACGGGGAGAGAGATATTGCTTGATTGGGATTGCTTACGTGAAAAGGAGAGACGTAAGTCCAAGAAATCAAGCCTTGATTGACTGAGAGCAACGGAAGTGGACGACGGTGGCGGAATTGATGGTTCGCCGAACACCCTGTTAACCACCAAAGAGATTTCTGATTGAATTCGTTTTTTTCTAGTAACATCACACCACACCCACAATGGTTCGCTGAACACCCTGTTGCTAAAGGGGGAAATGATAAACCAACAGAAAACATTTAAAAATGTAGAGAGTCCAATACCCGAAAGGGAGGACTGGAGGAGAGTCTAAGCGTGTTTGCACGTAGGAGCTGCAATGGTGGTCGACAGGGATGGTGGTGATTGATTGCAGTTGAGGAAGAGAGGAGGGTCGTAGAGGTCTGTTCAAAGAGGGGAGAGAGAGAGAGAGAGAGAGAGAGAGAGAGAGAGAGAGAGAGAGAGAGAGAGAGAGAGAATTGGTTCAAAATTTGAACTGAATCAATCACAACCCTTGAATTTAAATAACAAAAAAGTCTGTCCTCAGACTTTTTGTGCATAGATTGTAATGTGGGGTCCACACAAACGATCCAAGTTGTTCATTAAATTTATTACATTTTTTTAGGGCCCTCGCGAAAAATCAGCTTAAAAGTGCTCCATCCAATCATTTAATTTTTCATTCAGATTATAGGATCCTAATACCTGACTGAAAAGTTAGATGATTGGATCGAACACCTATAGGTATCGGATTGAGCTGATTTTTTGCAAGGTACCTGGAAAAATTGTTTTAAATTTAATGAAGGGAACGGATCGTTTGTGTGGGACCCATAGGGGATCCCACATCGTAATCTGTGCACGATCTGTGCACAGAAAATCTGTGTCAATAGCAAAGCTGTTTAAATAATGGCTAAAATCAAAATGTTAGTTTTTGAGTACACATTTCCCAAAACCTTCCCTAATCCCTATATTGTTATATGGATAACTATTACTACTGCTAGGTTGAGGCGACTCGTTGGTTGTGATGTTCTGGTTATAATAAGGACAGATCCATTTTGTTACATTGGCTTTGTGCTTGTAATCTAAAATTTTGGGAAGGTCAACTATAAATTGCATTTTTTGGTATTCTTTATCAGGAGCAGAGGAATAATGGTTGGAAATTGACTTATACATGCTGTTGGGCTCTAGAATGTCGATCAGTTACAAATGAGTGATAAAGTTTTTAATTCTCTGAAGAAAAAAAAATTGAATGCTATGGCTATATAGCTGTGAATATAATCTATTTACTATAGGTGGCAATAAGTTGAGGACACCATCAAAACAGTAATTTAAGGTGCTCTGTAGGATGGTGTAATTATGCTTCAAAGCAAGATAGTGAAAACAGGAGTAATTAAAAAGAGGAATAAACGAGAAGTAATGGTTACACTGTTATTATTCAAATAAAGAAAATGCCAGCAGAATCTTTAAAAGTAATAAATAAATAAATAAGAGAGAAAACTGTAACAGCACAAATGTCACGTTAGACAGGCAAACAAAATCCTACCACAATGGCACAAGGTGTTGTTCAGTTATAGAAAGATCTGGATATCTCAACCTCCATTAGATTCTAGGAAAACAACTTGCTTCGTTTATTGTCTCCATCTCATTGAAACCTTCAAGGAGCCTTTCTTGCTCTTGTAACAGTCAACAATCTTCCCTTGTTTCCCTTAAAGAACAAATAATGAATTAAAGGGTTCACAAGAAATTAAGTAAAGCTAAAAAAAATCACCACTTATCTTCTCACAGCACTTCTATGGAAGAAGTGTGATGATTGTTCAGTAGAAAGGAATCTGAAGGATTGTTCAGTAGAAAGGAATCTGAAGGAATCAGTTAAACTAAATGCATGAACTGCACTATAAGACAGTACCACGAATAATACAACTTAGCCTTAACTGCAATCATTGACAAATGCAGATAGATCAAGCGTGTTTTGGCTTCAAAAGTAAAGTGACTTTTTTGTTTGTCTTCATTCAAATTTTTTTTCGTATTTGTTTGCGTCAAATTTTTGTGACTTATTGATTCGTCTCGATGGGAGGAATCGGAAAAGTAAAAATTTATTATCGAAACTCATAATTTTTCTTTTTTACTTATTTTTGTCTTTATTCAAAAAATTATGAGTTTTGATCATAATTTTTACTTTTCTCATCGAGACAAATCAATAAGTCGCAAAAATTTGATGCAAAACTAATAAATACGAAAAAAATTTGAACTTTTTACTTATTTTTGTCTTTATTCAAAAAAACTATAAGTTTCAATCATAATTTTTTACTTTTCCACTTTTCCGATTCCACTCACCAAGACAGACGAATCAATAAGTCACAAAAATTTAACACAAAACTAAAAATTGCAAAAAAATTTGAATAAAGACAAACAAAAAAGTCAACTTTACTTTTTAATCCAAAACCAAACTGAATATCCAAAATCTAAAGCAAGAGTTTACAGAAGATGAGGAATGCAAATTAGAAGAACGGAGAGCGAAAGCCATGTACTACAGTTTGATCAAATAGCCAAAGCCCTTGAGTGATAATATCATTCGAGAGCTGGAAATAAGTACTCACGCAAATTCGTGCTCAGCATAATCAAAAGCGAAATAGAGTGACAGATCGACATGATCGTTTGGAGTTATTGCACATAATGAATCGTTGAGTTTTTTCTTTTTAGACCAAAAAGAAATTCTCAATACCTTAATAAGGTATTAATGATTGTTTCGTGTGCTTTTGAGATGCGCCCATTTCGGTTTAAATCTCAGAAGTGGTTAATCGTAGCCAGCTCAAACTCTAACCCCTTTCAATTTTATCCCTGGATTCCAATACAAATTTTGTGCACAAATCAAAAAAAAAATTGTTGCTGGCATTACTGCAACCATAAATCATGATCTAATTCGAAACAGGCGACGATCCAAATGGATCAAGCCAATGGTAATAAGCAATTAAGAATGAAACGGTAAAAAATCCTAACCGGGATAGGAAAGACCCCATCCGATCGACCTTCAATTCCTTATGAACTCCTCGCGGACGATTTTGAAGAGGAAGAGACTGGTAAGTCTTCGAGCGAGAGAGAGGTCCTTTTGTCCGCTTCGTCTGTCTGTCAGACAGGGTGCCAAATCCAACCCAAACCCAATTACAATTCCAACGCCACCCCCACCCACTAATAATAAGGGAGCTTTGGCTAGGAGTCCATACAATAGGAAAATAGAGGAAAAAGGACATCAATAAGTTGTGAACCGGTGCCAGGACATTTGGACTGGCTTTCCAAATATACCCCCATTTTTTAACAAAAGGAGGCAAAACATTTTATGTTTCGTCAGTGGCGGTTAGCTTCCGAGAGGAATTGGAGGAGCCGCTGAACGTGTTCACGAGGAGCAGGCGACGACAGGACAACGATGAGGAGTATCCCCGGTATGGGCGGCGGTCGATTGACGAGGATCTCGCCGGATGGCCTTCATCTGCGCCGCTATACATCCGTACCTCATCGGGATCTAGAACAAAACACCGTCGCCCGCCTCCAACTCTGCCGCCGACCAGATCTCCGGTATCTCATTGTCCTTGTGCAACGCCTTCATCTGCTCCAAAAGTAGACACAGGAATATTGAAGATGAAAAGTCATTGGGGATGAGTGTGGGTATCGTGGTGGGTGTAGCTGTGGGGATTATGAAATACTATTTATTTTATGTGTAGCACTAAACCAAAACACATATAACGTTACTTGTATGATTGTAATAAAATCAAAAGATATGGTTATCAGTTCAAATTTACGCTCCTTATTATTTAAAAAAGACAAACAGATAAGGTTATTTTTAAAATTTTTTTACTTTATATAATTGCAATAATCAATAGGTATGGTTATCTATCAAGATATGTACTATGTATTTTTAAAAAAGATTATTAAAAAGACTAACAGATAAAGTTATCTTGCAAAATATATATGCTTTGAATAATCGCAATAAATCAGCATAAGGTTATCTTCTCCGAAACATGTGCTATGTCTAATTAGGATAGAACCAACAAATATGGTTATCTATTCAACAAATATTGTTATCTTCAACAAATATATTTATACTATGTATTATTATGAAAATGACAAATAGATAAGGTTATCTTCTTCGAAACATGGGCTATGTCTAATCAGAATAGAACCAACAAATATGGTTATCTATTCAACAGATATAGTTAACTAAATCAACAGATAAAGTTATCTTTCCAAATTTATACTATGTATTATTACGAAAATGACAAATAGATAAGGTTATCTTCTCCAAAACATGTAATGTCTAATCAAAATAGAACCAACAAAATATGGTTATCTATTCACATTTGTATTTGTATTATTCTAAAAGACAGTTTCCGTGCTAATTTATTTGTGGTAATTTTGGTTATCTGTCCTTATATGTGCTAATTTATTTTTGTATCATCAAAAATAAAATAACAGATAACATTATCTGCTTTAATCTGTTTTCTGTATCTTTTAAGATAAAGCAACAGAAAACCATATCTACATTAATATATTCTTTGACTCACCAAAAATAAAGCAACGGATAATATTATCTTTAAAATAAAGGAACCAATAATATTATC
Organism: Rhododendron simsii; assembly: GCA_014282245.1. Taxonomy (NCBI): domain Eukaryota; kingdom Viridiplantae; phylum Streptophyta; class Magnoliopsida; order Ericales; family Ericaceae; genus Rhododendron; species Rhododendron simsii. The sequence continues at coordinate 631,981 of CM024965.1, forward strand.
TTTGTCAATATATTCTTTATATCTCTACAAAATAAAGTAACATATAACCTTATGTGTGCTAATTTATTTTGTGTTTCTTGAAAAATAAAGCAACAGACAAAGTTATATCTCTACCAGATATACACTTGGAGTTACTCAACTGAGAAGTACCCAAAAAAAAAAGGAGTTATTCAACTGAGAACAACCAAATCTGACAAGAGATAAAGTTATTTTTAATATCCCTTAACAAAAACAACTCAACAAAATAAAGCTATGAATTTACTACTATATTAAATTCTGCAAGATGAGACGTCACAAAGCTATTTGGTTGATAGGTGTCATTGGCTCACATGCCATGGCTAATATCATTAATGAGTTGGTGGCTGTCATGTATATTGTTTTTTCTTTCACTTCTATATATGTAAGAGAATACCATTTGCTCGACAACGTCGACTTCAACGCTGTCTGTCCGAGGCCTCATCCAGTAACTTTCTTCGAGAGAGGAAAGAAAACTTGTACCTCCTAACATCTACGCCCTCGACACAATGACACGCAACCTCGTCTTCTTCCGTGTCGACTGCCGCCACATCTCCGTCTGTCACCGCCACAGCCACCGGCTGCAACCTTACCCGCACTGTACCGCCGACGCCACCTAGTTCCTCTTCATTGACGGCGGCAGCTGCGACGTCCTCCTGTCCATCAGGGAGGGAGAGAGAGAGAGAGAGAGAGAGAGAGAGAGTTCTTAACAATGGATTCAATGGATTCCGCCCTTCATTTCATGAAACGCGTTAGTTTTTTTTCCCATCCGTCCCTAACAATGAAAGGCGCTTTGTCCAAGTATTCCCATGTGCTGAGTTGGCATTTTCATTAAATGCAATTTTGTTTTTTTACGGACCCTAGACTCTAGAGTATTTTTATTAATGGACTGTACACATTACAAAAACTTAGGTTGGACTAAATGTGAATTTAGGTACCTATTTTTGGATCTTAGGCTAATTTTCCGTAATAATAAAGACCAGCGAGCGTGCCACGGGCAAGGTCCGTGTTATTGTAACGCCCGATTTTCGGGAACATTAATTAAATTTTTTTAAATAATTTAATGTTGAGTAAATTACATTAAGCCCCCTCTCAACTAATTCATATTTTCACTTAACCCCCTCAGACTACAAACCCGACATTGTGCACCCTCTAACTATCCAGAGTTGACACTTAACACCCTTTTGTTAGGTCTCCGTAGGAAAAATGCACCAACGGCCATCTCCGGCCACCGGACGGTCAATCCGAACCGTCCAAAATTTTTTTTTAAAAAAACCGAGTGGGTTGACGTAGGAATTAACGGCATCCGACGTGCGTAGGTGCTCGATCTAAACACCCAAAGAATTTAAATGGGGTGTTTGGATTGAGCACCTATGCATGTCGGATGTCATTAATTCACGCGTAAGCCCACTCGGTTTTTTTTTAAAATTTTTGGACGGCTCGGATCGGCCGTCAGGTGGCTGGAGACGGCCATCGGTGCATTTTTCGTACGGAGACCTAACAAAAGGGTGTTAATTGTCAACTTTGAATAGTTAGAGGGTGCACAATGTCGAATTTTATAGTCTGAGGGGGTTAAGTGAAAATACGGTTAGTTGAGGGGGGCTAAGTGTAATTTACTCTTTAATGTCTTCAAAATTTAATTTGATAAACATCAAAGTTAAATGGCGAAAGTCTTTAATCATTGAAATTGAAGTTGACATAATTAGATCTTGCATATTATTGAATAAAATAGAGTTGAACAATAGGGCAAACACTTTTGGAATTGAAATTACGATACTAAAATAAACAAAACTTCTTCTAGTAGTTCACCCACAGTTCTACGAACTCTCTTTTCTGGTGCAGGAGGTTTTCAACAGGGTACTGTTCATCTAGTTGATCGTAGTGCTCTTCCTCAGTACCTGGCGTAAAAACGCCGTGAGTCGGCATTCAATAAATCAATCCTTACCCTACTAACCCCTTACTAAACAACCAAGCAGTTAAATAATATAACAATTGATATCAAAAGAAAGCACGAAAAAGTAACACATCATCCTTTTCTTACTATCCATTAACTTAAGTGAATTCTAGGGATCTTCCCCACAAAATCCTTTCCTCCCATAACACTAACTCTGCTCGTTTCATGGGACCCACATTTTGCTTGTCCTGCACCGAGGACTTAGGCGAATATGTTTCATTTAGAACATAACAAGGGGTTAAGTTACCCAGGACATAACCGTCTGTTATGATCGCACACAACACATCACACACTAGGCCTCGATTAGCACCCTAGGCCCTACTTGATCCCGTCCAGTATAGTACCCTCCAGTCCGGTCCAGTTCGGCCTTTTGTGGGCCCTTTCCGGGCTCACAACAATGATCGGAACCGTTCACATTTTAGAGCTCGTCGAGACCAACGACCATACCAAAAATCACGTTGATCGGATACTGTTTGACATCATTTCAAAATGCATTAATGCTGTCTTAAAAAAGGTGTGAAACACAAGATTACAACCCTTCAACACATTTTTTCGAAACTTAATACATTTTGAAATGATACCAAACAGTATCCGATCAACGTGATTTTTGGTATGGTCGTTGGTCTCGACGAACTCTAAAATGTGAACGGTTCCGATCATTGTTGTGGGCCCGAAAAGGGCCCACAAAAGGCCGGACTGGAGGGTAACCCCAAACTGGACAGGATCTGACTCCTACTTGGTCACCCATTTCAACATCATAGTACCTTCAAGATCACAATGGCCCTAACTGGTCACCATTTGATCACTGGGCCTTATCTGGTCACCCATTTCAAAATTTCACAACACACACTCTCTCCACACATTATTAGATTTCCATTAACTTAATAACGTATATCAGTTCTATCATCGTAAACCACCTCATGAACATAAATCCGATCTAGCACGTACAATCATATTTTCCAATTAGTGTTTGTTTGTGTCTATGGCACTACCCACCATTTAATGGCATTTTTGTAATTTATTTGTAAGAGTATGAGTGTTTTCTTAAGAGAGTTGGAGAGTATACATCAGCCATTGGATAAAATCAATCTCAATCGTTGGATTAACTTGTCTTGTGTGAAGGTCCACACCCTTGAATTTTATTAGGTAGATAACAACTCAATTCATAACATGATATACTTCAATGGGTAGAAAGTATAACAATTAATAAATCCATATCAACTTAATCAATAAACAGGATACGTTTCAATGTGAAAGCGAGCATAGCAATTGATATTGAACAAGTAAATAAAACACATAGTATCTTATGACGGAACCGATGCCCTTTGTATTGTTTGAATTTCTTTCTTTACATCCTACTAATAATCTTGCTTTTTTAGTTCTGTTACTAGCTAACTAAAGTGTCACGACCCAATCCCAATAGTTAGATAATAAGAATGTCGTGACCGGCTAGTGGATCTCACTTCCACCTAAGGCCTCATAACTACTTAGTCCAAAAATACAAAAATTTTCGACAATTTTTTAAAAAAAAAACTGCAGAAGCATTATTATTACATATAAAAAAAAACACCATCAGAGCCTTGGCAAATTTACAACCTTTACAAAACGTAGGCGATCTTACACAAAATGGGGAACAGTCAATTCCCGGTTGGGTTTTCAAAATTTAGCTATACAATATCTACATGTCCATCGGGCGGCAGCAAACCTCATTCCTACTCGCCATTACCTGTAGGAAAATAGTAAATTTTCATAAGCCGATAGCTCGTGTGAAATACAAAACCAAAGGTATACGTTTTACCATGGAAATAACATTCATAATTCTTTGACATAACTTATCATAACTTTCTCATAACTTCATAAGAGGAGGATTCATATCATCATCATCACATAATCTTACGATGCACATCCAACAGCTAAACATGAATAGGGGAGCAACCCCACGTGATGTGAAATGATCAAATCACTGGCAGTCGGTGCCACATAACATTCCTCCCTTATAACCCCTTTGTTGGTCATGGTATCTTTAAAATCCGTCCCCCAGACCCGGGACACCGTTGTCTGGATGCATCAACTTCACCTTTAGATGACAACGTGTTCATAGAATCATTCATTCTAAATCATAATCATTCTCATAAAATCGTTGTCTTTGAAATAAAAGCTCATAGCATAGTTCTATGGCATAAATGAGAGGCATATATCATTTCATCAAATCATGCTTTCTTGATAACTTATATACTTATCATAACCTTGGGCATATGAAACACATAACATAATTTGCTTGAAAAGCAATATAACCAAGGTATAGTATCTCACCTTTGATTTCTCGAGTGCTATGCTAAAGGTTTGGATCGTTCTCGCACGTATTCCTCAAACCAACATATTTGTCATTTACTTTGTGTCATGATACATTCAATAAAGAAATTGCAAGGCTAGAGGCCTTCTCGATCGTGAGTTGGCCAACTGGTTTTTAGAAAGGAGTTTGGGCTTAAAACATAGGTCTGCTATTCTTAATCAAATTGCCTGGAGAACTAGACTTCGTTCAGCAATAAAGCTATTTTCACATGAGTATACATACGTTTATACAATCAGTAAGCTAACTGGCAAGCTAACTGGATTGATTGGGATTTCTCTTTCTTTCAATCTACTGACCCTAAATTAACTTAACCAAAAGAACTACAACCCATTTCAGTGATTAGGCGATTTACCAACGTGTGCACATATATGATCATTACTAGTAATTTAATAGAACCCAAACTAACTATCTGGATTATTTTAGCCTAAACAAGTCAGGGCTTGATTAAGGACTACTCATGTAAGAGTTCTTGTATCCATGCCTTCTAGCACCTAATATATACACATACACATCCTAATTTACTAATAGATGCAAAAAGTAAGCAACCTACACTACGCACAGCAGCAGCGGTGCTGCAACGATTCCTTCATCGGGCTAGATTAAGGAAAAAGGGAAAAAGATATGGGAAAATCCGTCATGGTCGCTGCCGTGTGCGGTGGCCTGAGTAAGGAAAAGAAAGAGAGAGAGCAGGAAATTACCCACTGAAATTTTCCGGCGGTTACCAATGAGGGATCCCACACGGGCTTACCGTGCGGGATCTCCCTTTCCCCGATCGAATTGCGACGATCTAAACCGCTCAATATGTTCAAAACGTGATTTTAAGGGTACCTAGGGGAGTCGGCAAAAAAAATGATTGGGAAGGGCTTGATCCGAGCAGTTTTTTACTGAACCGTTTAATAAAAAACTGTTCAGATCAAGCCCTTCCTGATTATTTTTTTTGCTGATTTTTAGAAGGTACCCTTAAAATCATGTTATGATCACTTTGAGTGGCTCGGATCGTCGCAATTTGGTCGAGAAATGAGAGTTACGAACAGTAAGCCCGTGCGGATCCCTTATGGGAACCGGACAGCCGAAGCTTTGGCCAGTCAGTTATAATATATCTAGTTGTTTTATGTTTTCTCTTTCTTGCTCCTTGAAATGCAAACTAATTGTAATATATCAATAGTTGCATTGGATTAAAACATAATAATTTTGCACCCACTTTTTAATAATTGGCAATTGCACTAAAAAAATTTCTTCCATTTTATTTTTCGCAAGACTTAATATAGTTATTTAGAGCAGCATTAATTATATCTATACCAAATTGTTATGCTTAGATACTTCAATAAGTTGCATAAATCTGCAAAAGAATTGCTATAATTGTCCTATCAATAATCAAATGGGCACCGATCCTTAGTTAAACAAGCACAAAGAGCTGCCTCGTCTCATAAAAAAAGAGAGTAACATCGTGAAGTGCCAAATGCACCATGAAGTCTTCTCTTCCATTGCATGACATCTTCTCTTGAGGTCATTGAATTCCTCTTTTAAAAAATCATTGGGCACAGTACTTGAACTTGCGGTAATCTCGCAGTGCACATGAGAGAGATTTTATTCTGCAATAATGCAATGGATGAAATGAATTAGGATTCCTTCAGCTAGACAGCCATTTTTCAGTCCACTTCATATACTATACAGTCTATACTAACACCAGCTTTGACCTAGAACCAACAAATATTCCCCCTGAATCTACACTTGAGCTGGACAAACACTAGATTCAGTTTCCCCCGTGGATCCTCTTATGTGCTCCAATTTTTTGACTATTTAAAAGGAAGTTCTGGAATCAACTTTTAAGGACCGTACAAATCACAGATTTGTTCAAATCTGGTCAAGAAAAAACTTTTATGTTCAAGAATTCAGATCCTCAGCAAATTGATAAACCTCCACTGTAAAAAATTCATCAGCATCAACAGTAAATTTGAAACAAATCATGCTCCTTTAATCAACGGCATGGAAAATCAAAACATACTCCTAATTGATATTAGAAGAACGGAAAGGAAAGAAAATCAAAATACGCTGAATACGAAACCCTATCCTTTTTTTCCTTGAACCCAAAATATATATATATATATATATATATATATATCAACTAGAGAGTTGGGAGAGATTAACCCACCACTATTGAAATAAAGATAGGGGCGCTAAATCATCATGGTCGGAGTTGCCAAATTGATTGAAAGGAGGAGTTGAGAATCGTCCTTGCGTTTGAGGAAAATGAGAGCTGCCTTGATTAATTTTATTGGACTGCTGTAAAGGAAGTGAAAGGAAACAGTGCAGCATAAAGCTGCTCTTGAAGTTGCACTGTTTCCTTTCACGACACTGTTATGCTGCATAAAGCTGCTCTTGCGTTTTAGGAGAAAGATTGTAACATTGTCGTGGAACTAAAGAATTTTGAAGTTGCAATGCTGACTTCATCTCACAGTTCGATGCATCATTATTGCATTGTTGACTTAGAGTGAAAAGCTTTGGTGAAATGTTTGGAGAGGATCTCTGGGGATGCGTTGTGTGGGGGTAGTTTTGTCTGGAACATGCAAGTGTCCTCGAGCTTGATTGCATAATAAGCTTGTCCTCCTTTTTAAGGTAAAGGAAGAGTCAGCACCTACAGCAACTGCACAGTCTGCAGCTGATCCAGCTCAAGGCAGTTGGGGAAGTTAGTTGCAGCTCCTGCCTAGTCAGCAATTCAACTCAGAAGTGTTTCAAGTTCCGGGTGGGTGGGTCTGGCAATTGAAGATAGATAGTAAGTCAGGATTCTTCTGTGAATGTATTGCTATAGAAACATGTGAGTGTTACGGAAGAAGAGAAGACAGATTGTTATTGCCAACTGAAATTCCAATTACAATGTACAGCTCCAAGCTAGGTATAAATTGCCCTAGAAAAGATACAAAAAAGATACGCCAAATCTATGCCTTAATAGAGAGATATGAGTATGATATGATACGCCTAATCTACGCCTTAAATAGAGAGATATGATTATGATATGATACACAAAGATACACCAATATACTCAAAAGAAACATTCCATTCACAAAACAATCAATGTAAGGGTTTGTAGATCAGGCAAATCAGTTTAGCATTCTCCATTTCTCTCTTCATTCTCTCTCTCTCATTTGTTTCTATGATTTAAGAATGAGAGAGCATCCATTCAAAGATTTCGTTATGGTATCAGAGCATCACGACGCAAGTCATCTGAGATCCTCAAGAAAGATCACAAAGAGTGTCTGATTCTCTGTTTGCTTCGTGAGAAAATATGCGAAGAAAAGATTTGACAACAACTTTCTGATTCAACTATGGCTACATCTAATACAATTACTCTACCTACTGCTCTAGCACTTCTGGTATCAAACTTTCATACCTTTTTTCCTATTAGATTGGGATAGCAATTATTCCTTGCGGAGAACTCAAGTTCATAATGATTTATGTGGGAATGGTTTTATTGGTAAATTGGAGCAACTGGAAATTCTGTCGATGATGTTGAACTAGTGTTTTACACTAAATGGATTACGAGCAGAAGATTTTTATTTTTAGCGTAACATTACTAATACTTTTTTGGGTGGAAAAATAATAATGACCACCCAAAAAATTGAACAGAAAAAAAAAAAAAAAAAACAAGGAAAACAACCCTAAGAATCTCTTGAGATAAGGCAAGCCCAACCTATCCATGTTCAAAATACCCTTGATGTGCCTTGGAAGGGTTGAGAAGTCGAGAAAAGTATGGGAGTGATCATCACCTCCCCAACTAGCCAAAGCATCAGCAGCTTTATTAGCTTCTCTAAAAGAATGAGAAATAAAAAAGTGCTTGTTTACCATCAAATTCTTGATCTTCTAGATGTCCAATCGAAGTTGCCAATGAGGCTCAGCAAAGTTGATGATATCCACTAAACTTTGGAATCAGATTCAAATTGGACATGAGAGAATCTGCGGTACCAAGGACGAGGTAGCCAAAAAATTGGAACAATGGTCCAAGTGTTGAGCATGAGCAGAAAGGAAGTTCCCTTGAGAGTCTCTAGCAATGCTTACTCCCCCTTCAATTCCAGGGTTACCATGAGAATGGCCATCGCAATTTAATTTCATAAAGGAAGATTGAGCACGCAACACCAAACCAAGGACATCTTATGAATCTTAGATTTAGGTACGGGCAACTTAAGACCTTGAATCATAAAAATACTGAACCCTTACACAGAACTGGAAATGTTAGCAGTCATATGTGTATCTTTGATCATGAAAATACTGGAAGAAATAATAGAACTGGTATCCATAGGTTGACCCTCAAACCTGGAACGGTTTCTGGCTTTCAAATCTCTCAACAAACAATAGATGCGATAATTTGAAACAAGAAAATCTAACCGCTTCGCCATGGAAGCCTGACATCCACGTTCCACTGATTTAACCGAAGATGAATAGCTAAAGGTCAATCTGAAACACCACAAGAAGAGCAGAAAAAATTTCAAACCTGTTAGGCACTGTCGCTGAAAGAGAACAAATGAGATACACCATATGGAAGGGCAGTGACAACATTCGCATCCCCTCTCTCTTGCACAGCGATATCAATAGGAAGGCATCTTGTAAGCAGCCTCCACATAAATAAAGAATTCTTAGTGGGTAGAAAATTATGCTAAATTTGGGAGTAGGAAAAGAACCTGCAATGCTTATAGCGAACGCGATCCCACGCTGAGCATGTAGAAAAAATGCCATGAGTGGTGAGCTTCCAAACGGGACTTCCACCGAAGCCATCGGAAAGATCCACTTCGCAAATTTTACTACAAAATTCAGAAGGCAAAAGCTGATACAGAAAATCAATGTTCCAACGATGATGATCCCTCAAAAAACGCGGATACACAGGCTACAAAGTTGACCAGAGGGAGTAACCAAAGAGCCAACCGGACTGGATGGAAGCCAAGAATCCCAGCAAAAACTAGAAGATCCATAGCTCAAGAACCAAAATATCTGACTATCAGTATCATCACGCACCGCTGCCATACTTCTCCACACATTAGACATTAGAGGAAGCAATGGGGACAATAGAAAAACGAGGATGAGAGAGTTTACGATATATAGCATGCATGAAATGAGCCCAGAGAGATCCACTAGGGTGAAAGACCACCAACTCCTGTAACTAAAAGCCTGAAGAACATCAGCCAAACGCCAAATACTAATACCATCCTCCTCAACTGGAAAGCACAAGTCAGTCCATCGCTTCCCAATGAAGCTTATGAGTTTGACTACCTTAGCCCCCAAAAACATTGGCAAATATTTTGTCAGTAGTCTGAACAACCTTTACAGTGAGTTAAGAGCCGTTTAAGTATAAGTAGGCAAGCCATGGAGAACATGCTTCACTAAAAACAAGCAGCCTCCAATAGATAACAGCTTGGATTTCCAACCAGCGACCTTCAGAATTTTATTAACTAAATCCTCAAACAGAACACATTTCTTCCGGTCTCCGACAATTTTTATTGGACATCCCCAGTATGTGATCAGAAAAGTTTCAGCACAAAAACAAGTCGAAGATGCTATAATACGTGACCGGACAGAAGAGGCCTTTGGGGAAAGCAAACGGCAACTTTTCACTGTATTAATTTGTTGCCCAGGCAGTTGCTCATAATCACCAAAGAATGCCATCAGATTCTGAAAAGACCTTTTAATCCCATTAGCGAAAAGTAAGATACTATCGGCAAAGGATAAACGACTTACCAACAAAGAACTAACAGGATGGGAAAAACCATAAACCCTGCCACTTTGAAACAAAGACGATAGACCCCTACTCAACACTTGAGTGCAATAATAAAGAGAGCTGGAGATGGCGGATCCCTTGGCGGAGGACACGAGATGAATTAAAGAAACCAGAAATCTAGTTATTACCAAAACAGAAAACCAGCAGTTGTAAATACACCTCCAACATCCAAATCATATCAATCCAAACTCCAGTGAAGCCAAATTTTCTGAGAAGTTGGATCAAGCGAAACCAAAATGCTTGATAATATGCTTTAGCCATGTCCCATTTCAAAGCCACATTACAACCAGGGCCTTTCTTGTTGATTGGATGCCTAAGCTCTTGAGGTAGCAAAAAATTATCCCAAAGTTCCTCTCCCTTTAACAAAAGCACTTTGTTCATGCGAGATAATATTCAGCAACATACTACTTAATCTATTAGCAAGCAACTTAGTGATTATTTCATTAGTGAAGTTGCACAAGCTAATGGGTCTATAATCATCACAGGAGGATGGGCAATCTTTTTCAGGAATGAAGTTAATAAGAGTACTAGTAACACTTTTAGGAAGCATAGCACCAGAGAAGAAACTCAGCCATGCTTGAAAAATGGCATCTTAAGATACCCTAACAAGTAGTAAAAATGATACCTGAAAAACCATTTGGGCCAGCCGCACTATCTCCATGGTTGCGTCTTTTGTATTTAGAATCTCGTTGCTTTGTGGGATGATTTACGTAGAGTTTCTTCTTCTGTATCATCAGCTTGGATGGTTTGGGATGATACCACACATGCCACATCCCACTCTGGCGGGTCTGGGCCCACACAGGGTGGTATGACATACGCCAGTCTTAGCATGTGTAGTCATGAATATAAAATCAGAAATGTGCAATGTGCAACGGAAATACCAAAGGCTAAGGATATCTTGTGTCAAACCCATCGAACAAGCCAAATATTCAAGACCCTTTACAACCACACAAGTCTAGGGTTCTCTATCCTCATTCAACCATGCCAAACTCATGAATGAATATTTGCACAACAAGTACACTAGCTAACAAAAGACATAAAAGCCACCTCCCACGTCACATCTGACTGGTGTAGTGAATCAACCTCTACTTCAGACAACCAAAAAGTTTACAGGAGAGCGTACATTAGCCACATAATGAAAGTAAAGGTTTTACGTAAAATTAGATGGATCGAAGCTTGAAAATCAACTAGTTCTTCTAGAAAATTCAAATTTACTATGAGACAACAAAATTGTTGACTTTCTAAAAAGAATACACTTTCCATAATTTACTATTAAGAAATTGGAAATTGCTATTCGCGCTCCACTTATTACTGATGGCGCTCCACTTTGTTCATGAAGTTACAAGTAACTTCATGTTAAAATTGGAGCGCCATCAGTAAAAAGTGGAGTGTGAAAATCAGTTTCCTAAGAAATTCTCTCCAACTTTTTGAAACGCATCTTAACATTCCACAAAGCAGTTATTTCAAACGACAATATTTTCATCTCCATTTCTCTTGCAAGGCTAAAGATAACATAGTTATCAATATTTTTCAAGAGAGTGTATTTCGATTCATAAAAAACTTTTCCCAACTTGGAAATCAAACCTCAATAGACTATAAAGCAGTCATCTCACATAGTCACATATCATCTCCATCAACATGACAATAACTAGATTCTAGGTTTACCAGACGTGCAAATCAGTCATCTACTTACGACTAGGAGTTAAGACGTACTGTTCCCTCACTCATAGGCTAACAAATAGTGGCGGTGACAAGGCCATTCTTTATCACCAATGGTAGGTGCTAGCAAGTTAAATTAGAAATCAACCAATAGGTAAGCAACAACCAAGCTTACCAGCAAGCATCATCCAAGTTTTCCAATCAACCAAAGGCAAACAACAACCAAGCTTGCTAATTAGCACATTGGCACAAAAGGCATAAAAATCGCTTTTGATTCAACAAATATCATTTGATCAATCAAAGAAATGACTATTTCCAAAAAGTTCTCATAATCGTACGTAGCTTTTTCATCAATAATTCGAACACATAGAAAAGAACCATTTCAATCTATTATGAAGCCGTACACTCTTACATTTATTAATGTCCAATTCTGGTACCACTTTGTGGTCCTGACAGTCTGATACATAAGAGTGACTCTCACCCTTTGTGCACCTTAGATGTGAATTATTCAACATTTAATAATGTCTCTCAAGCTCATGTCTAAATGGAAGCTTAAAAAAAAAAAAACCCACGATAAGCCTTTAAGTCTATCCCTTGATGTTAGTTCCTCCACTCGTAGTATGTCACACGGTGACACATTTGTATGTTATATGGTTTCAAATGTGTTAAAAGCTGTTTCACCACATGTTGAGGTCTCATTCTACGGGAAGTTTCCCTATTGAAAAATCATGAGAGATTTGACCTTTCTATGGAGTTGAATTCATTGGAATTTAATTATAAAGGATTCGAGGGTTAGACTTTGCACACTAAAACTAGACATAACAATGACTATTCTTGCCATACTTTGATTAGGTTTTGACGTGAATAAGTAATCAAAACAACTGATCAGCTGCAAAGAAAAGTGATACGTCCAGGGATTTCATTTCCTGCATGTACAGACTATTAGGGAAAATCAACCACAATTATTATGTTTCTTAATTTTCTGGGATTCCAACTCTAGAGTGAGCCTAAGAAACTATACTATAAATCTTGTGAAGGTTTCTCACTTAGATTATGATTAGTAGCATGCTAATATTCCAAAAATTCGTGGCTGAAGTTCTGCACTTTTTAAAGCTAGCTGACAACAGTCAGTTAACAATTTTTAAAAACTTCCACACTTAGAATTTGAATCTGAAACTATAACACAGTAATTAGACCCGTGGAGGCAAAATTAGGAGTTTGAGAGATGTGGTGGAAATTTTTTGTCAAGGTCGGAGTAGTTTTGACTCCTTAAAATCATTGAATTTCAAACCCAGAGATTTCTATGAATTCGTACAATGGAAAAAGAAAAACCTCTTTTCCGTATGCCGAACCTTATTCAAACTAACTAAGATGTACTCACAAATTTAAAATAAACGTCCATAGCTCTTACTTAGATAAGAATCTCTCTCTCTCTCTCTCTCTCTCTCTCTCTCTCTCTCTCTCTCTCTCTCTCTCCGTGTGTGCGTGGATATGGAACAAAAGGTGATTCAAGGAAGATAAAGAATTCTAGTATTACCTCTTATTCCAGTTTCAAACTCACGTGGGAATTATGCCACCCTCCTTGCCATGGCAGCAAAAGACAAAGGAGTTCTACAATGTTTACAACTATGTTTGCAATATGATGGAAACTTTTCATAGGACACTATGCCAAAAAAACACCTTTGCCGCAGCCAATCCATATCCTGAACCATCAACGCTCCATCCCTAGGAGTTGGCACCACGCAAAGTCACAAAGACACATCTCATTTTCAAAGTTGCACCGTTTCACCACTTGGAACCCCCCTGGAAGGTCTTCAAAAAACTCAACACACTCAACGAGATCCAGTACCCTTCCTGCAAAAAATATGCGGGACCCCTCGAACGGTTGAGGCACAAACATGCTGCCGCACGTAGGGCTCGCGCAATATCCAACCCCAATGTTGTTCACCTCTTGCAAAACCTGTTGATTACCTATCTCCACTACTGAGTAGACGCGGACCTGCACTTCTTGCTGCTCTTCAGAGACCAAAACTAGCAATACCTCTTCGCCCCTAATCATAATCGAAGCAAAGTCAATGATGAACCCGTCAAGTAAATCTAGTAAGCGGATCTCCCACAATACCCCTTCCTCTGAGCAGCAAAAGAGAACCATTGACGTCAAGAAGTACAAACGGTTCTGAAACATTTTGATAGCTTCAATACCGGTGATAATACCAACATTATAAGCTATCTGATGGATGCTCCACCCAAATTCTTCCCTATAATAAGCAAAGTGGATCATATTCACCCCTAAAGTGACTAAAACCAGTCTGTTTGCTGCATTTGAAGGGGTGCCTTCAAATGCAGCGCGAGTGTCGATTGTGAAATCGAAATTAACGGCAGGAATATTGACATATTGGGCAGTCAATATGCTGAAATAGTAGAGAGATCCTTGGACTGTGTGCCTCATCAACAGCCAGCCTTCCAAGTTGTAACTAAGGATTCTTGAAGCTTGAAATCGGGGATCTCCATTCGTAATAATCCAACTACGCCTAGAGGCGAGGTGGAATATCTCAATGTTATCCAAGAATCCTTTGCTCACCAACAGAACTATTCGTGGGACATTCTGTGTCACTAATGACCTGATCTTGTCTACCCCGTGCCAAGGGGTAGAACCGAAACTGAGCCGCTCCAAAGCTGAAACCTGTAGACATGGAAATAACAAGAAGATAATTGATTAAATGACTCTACATCTTGGATACTACAATTAACCGTATATGAAGTTATGAACATCAAAATTATACCGGGAGAAGTAAATCCAGATCTGCATTTACTAGTCGTGGGAGTCGTGGGACAACCTGAGGAATGAGTGGATGACAGTGAGTTCACATCATTAAGGTATGATCTACTCTCTATACATCACAGGAAGATTTGAATGTAAGAGATCTAGAATTTCAGATTCTTGGTATGAAATTCAACAAAATATCGAAGAATAAAACTGATTAAGCATTCGACATCTTTGACAACCCAATTAACGGTAGAGGAACATCAAAATCAAAATTATACCAGGAAAAGTGGATCCTGCTCAATTTGCAAATATTATATTTTTGTTTACTACTTCCAACTACCGCAAAAAACACTTGCTCGCAGCCACACCCAACCAAGCTAGCCCCGTCCTTGTCGTTCTAGGTGTTGCATAAGTTTGCATCCTGATGAAGTCGTAGTTCTTAGGACAGAGATGGTAATTGGTGTCGCTGGATGGTGGAGTGTAGCAATTGTGGCGATCGGGGACCTGATTTGTGGGTCTTTGCTGTGTTCGGCCACCCTTGTTGCAGCAACGATGGCAACAGTGAGAGTTTGCTGTCTTGATTGGTGGTTTGGGCGGTTGGATTTAGGTGTGAGTCTATTGTTACTCGTAGGTTTTGTTTTTGTTATAGTCTGTTGTTTTTTGTTGGTGTTTTTGTGAATCTTTCTT
The DNA here is from genome assembly GCA_014282245.1 of Rhododendron simsii. Taxonomy (NCBI): domain Eukaryota; kingdom Viridiplantae; phylum Streptophyta; class Magnoliopsida; order Ericales; family Ericaceae; genus Rhododendron; species Rhododendron simsii. The sequence continues at coordinate 647,180 of CM024965.1, forward strand.
CTTTGTGTGAGATATTCTCACTCCTTGTGGGTGTTGCTGCGACGGTTTTTCTATGTTGTCTTGATGTCAGGTTCTAAATGTTCTGTTGTGAGTGTAGGCCTTCTTTGACGTAGCTTTTCCTCCCTCTCCTTGGGGTGGCTGCTCCTCCTGATTTATCATTTGGAATAGCCAGGGGCACCCTTGTAAATCCAAGAAGCAGGAAGCAACTTCTTTCAGCTTCTGGGAGACTCTTTAGAAGACAAGAACGCAGTAGAACTTAGAAGAACAAAAGAAGCTTCCACCGGTTTTACACGAAGGCCCTGGAAACATTTGCCACGTCAAAATATTTTGACACGTGTTTTCAACCGTCAAGAGAAAAAAGTTCATCCCCCATATTAACATCACCATCACCGGTGTCTTCTCCACCCAGATATTTGGAATCAGAAGTTTAGAACTAGTTAAACGAATGGAATCCAGATTAGCAGCCACCGCGAGAGTCAACTTCCGACTACTTTCCGGCGTGTTCCGCCACCAATTCCTGCGCAGGGGACTCGCTACGGTTCCCCTCCCAACTCTTCGCGCCGCTGACCCTGCCATTCATGGGGAATCCCCTAGCGTAAGTAGCTAAAAATGATCATTTATATATATATGGCACAATTTTTTATATTTTTTGGGGGACAAAGACGTGCTATTCTATTGTTTTCATTTAAAGCATCGTTTAATAATTTGAGATGAAAGAAGACACTGTGTAAATATTTGGGTTCTACAGCGTTTTTACAGTGTTAATTTTCATGTTGCAGGAGAGCGATACACTGGTGACAGCAAGGGCCACAGCCACCGCAGAGAAGGAGGAAACACAGCACAAGCCCACAAAAGACCTTGACCCATTGGTCCCCCCGAAACCACCCTACGCACCCTCTCTCAAACTAGAGAGCCCCGCCGTCACGCCAACTAATGACCCCTTCCCTCAGCAAAAGCGCCGCCACACCACCGTCACAAACAGGGCAGCGATCGACAACGTGAGTTGCGCAGCCTTAGACGACGGCCCATGGCCAGACGACGGAGGAGAAAGCCGCAGACAATTGAGGACAGAACAAGAGGAGGATTATAAGGAGTATTACGACCACCATAAGGCGTCGCCTTTATCGGAGATTGAGGTCGCGGATACGAGGAAGCCAATCACGAGGGCAACGGACGGGACGGTGGATTCGTACGTGGGGGAGATATTAGATGTGGTTTTGTGGAGGGAGGAGCAACTGGACACGGCCGAGGAGGCGCTGAGGGGGGCTATGGAGATTTGGAAACAGTCGGCGACGAGGGGGGATCCTGATTCTCCGCACGGTAGAGTCCTCAGGGCTCTCCGTCGTGAGAATTGGTGATCATTGTTACTGTTACTGTTGTGAAATAATTTCTGTTTTTGGTTTGTCTTTTTTTGTCCTTTTTTTTTTGTTGGGTCTGGATTTGGAAAAGTTGAATGAAAATGTTTGGTAAAATTGAGGCCTAGTTGCTCTTAAAAACTCAACTTGATTTTTTGTTTTGTGTTTATTAAAAAAATTGCATTTTGTAGTTGCACGCCAAACTTTTTTAGATTGTTGGGTTAAATTGTTATTATTAATTTTAAATAAAAAGGTTGGGATTGGAGTTCAATTGTTTAATTATTTTATTAATTTATTTCATCAAAAATTGGATCGTGCTTCCTCACGTGTCATAGTAGCTAGATGCATGCAATCATCGTATAAAAAACTAAAATAGCATAGTCCAAATCCCTCAGGTTTATACTAGTACTAAATACTGTATGATGCAGGTTCAGGTTAAATTTTCTATCAAGAATATCTTATTCACGACCAGAGGCACGCAATTTCATTCGTTCGTCTCAGCAATTAATGATTGAGATATATTTTTAAACCTTGACTGATAATAAATATCACAGACCGATAATAACTTATTTTTAATTCGCATGGTTCAACCACGTAAGATTAGGTTCCGTAAAATATATTCACGATTTCTCCGTGAACAAGTTATTCTGTGTCCTATTCACTTTTCGATTGAAGTTGGAGCTGGGGTTGCAACTTGCAAGTGTAAACTCAACGCAACCTTCTTTGCCATCCCAAGAGTCCATCCATCTATCCCCTCGCAATCACCACCCATTTGGCCTACAATTTTGTTAGATGCCAATAAATTACGCCATCGCCGCATGTGCAAACTGCGAAACCATATTTTTCCAGATCCTTAAAACAGTAGTATTAGATCATGATTCATGACCAGCCATCACTACGCACCACGTGTTTCTCTAGTTGGACTCCAGCTGCCAACTATTCGTCTGGCTACCTCCATTGCTTTTCTTATTTTCTTTTTTCCAGCAGTCAGTGTTCGGATCAACTTACGCACATTTCGATTATTTTGTTCTTCATCCGGTCAAACACATACGATTCACAAAAGATTCACAAAAGATTTGTCTCTTATGGAGGACTAACTCCAAAAAATTATCAAATTTTAAACTTAAGATGTCTGAATTTATAACGTACTATGTCGCCACTTTAGCTAAATAGCTCCATTGCTTTTCATTCCCTTTCTCTTTCACATTTTATAACTTATAAAATTGCTAGTGAACCACATTCCTTTATAAAAATGTCACTAAAAGATTTGTAAAATGGCACTAAAAGACAATTAGCTACATTACGGGAAAAAAGAAGACAGTAAACAGCAATATTATGATGACGTACAAATCATTTTGATCAGCTTTGTATCATTTATTGGCAGAGAAACGTAAGAAACAATCACTAAATCACTTATTTTGAGAACATTTTCTAAAAGAACAAAAAAGCTAGGAGTACCAAATTATTACAGTATAATCTGTCTCGATCCCCAGTCAGTACAACAAGTAATTCTTCTTCTTCTTCTTCTTCTTCGATCCTCCTCCATGTGCCTATTCTACTTCCATGGTTGTTAAGCAGAACAGCTTTCCAATATGGAGAGGGAGTTTAATAAGGGTGCATGCTACTTGAGTTAATTCTCAGAAAAATGACATGATTAGAAAAAGTAAAATAAGGGTAACAAAAACAGAGTGTTTTGCCGATGGAACGGAGGAGTTCATGAAATCAGAGGGCGGAGGGGTATAATAGTAGTACGGGAAGTAGGGAAGAATTGGGAATGGAGGCGGCGGGGCGGGAAAACTGTATCCATTTGGCGGTGGATAATACCAGCCTCCACCGCTCTCCGACGGGGACGGGGGTGGTGGTGAGTAGTAACCAAATGTCGGAACCGACGGCAGCACTGGCGGTAGTGGCGAGTCGAAGCTGATTGCAGGGCTTGGAGGGCACGGCGGAGGCGGGCAGTTGGAGTCCGAGGATGGTGGCGGTGGTGACGGGGGCGGAGGCAAAGGCGGCGGAGATGGTAGTGGAGGACACGGCGGCAGAGGAGGAGGAGAGAGAAATGGCTGGCATGGGTTGTCGCAGGAGTCGCACATTGTGCAGGCCACTTGGTCTCTTAACACTGCCGTGATTGCTGAAGTCGCCAACGAGACATTCAATTGCGAAACGAAGAGGGAGAGAGAGAGGAAGAGAATTCTGTGGTTTCTGATCATTCTGATTTTCAGAGAAAGGGATGTGTTGTGATTGTAATTGGGGTGAGGAGTGATTGATTTTGAAGAGAGAGAGAGAGAGAGAGAGAGAGAGAGAGTTGGCAATGTGGGGTGGGAGAAAGAGGCGGAGGATATGATTGAGCTAGAGTGAGTGCATTTGTGTGAGTATAAACTACTGCAAGCATATGGTACGTACCTGTGTTTTATCTTCTACGCCACCCCACCCTACACTTCATCAAAAGAACAAAATCTGAATTTTATAATCACAGTTTGGCTTTCTCTGCGGTTTCTCGGATCTCTTTCGGTGACTCCCCAACTTGCTCCAGTTTCCGCCCGGTGGAGTTTTAAGTGTGTGTTTTTTTGGTTGTAAGATAAAAGATATAGAAGGATTTGAGGTTTCCATAGTGCCCAAAAACACTACACCCCCTAGTACCTGTTTCTCCACAAAAAGTTTCGAAACCGAATTGGCTTGGAATGCGAGGGCGTGTCAGGACAAGTTTGTCCGAATTGCTTTTAAGGCCTTCGTGCCTCAAAATCTGACTTCTATCGAGTGATTGTGCTTGGCCTAAAGGGTAATGGTTTGTTGGTTGCCTTGTCGGGCTAAGAACTTAAAATATTTTCTATTCGTTACTAGAACAATGGAAAGAAAGATAATGCAGTAAACAAGGATCAAACGAACTCCATTAATGGTTTAATGAAGCTTGGTTACAAGAAAAGTGATAAAAACTTAAACTACTTAGAAGTGAGTACAAGTGATGCTTGAAGGAAATGAAAATGTAGGTGCATAAGCTGTGAGCTTTTGAGGTCATGGACCGTTGCCAAGGCCTCCAAAACTGAGAATTATAGGAGGCACAAGCCTTGAGCTGCTTCAAAATACTTCAATGCATGACTGCCATGTCCTAGCAGAGGTCCAGGCTTGAGCAACTTCAAAATGGTCCAATGAAGGTTACTCTCTGAACAAAACGTGTCTTTCACTCCAAGAGGATGGCAAAGGCTGAGAAACCTCTATTCTCTCTGCAAAAGAGTTTCTACTCCTGTAGCATCCAGGCCTTTGAGCTGCTTCAACACTCAAACTACGGCTTGGATGGATTCTCTTCGGGCCCATCACTGCTAAAGACCAATATTTCTACCATTTTATTGGACCTTGCATCTCTTGTGGGCCCCTAAACCCCTTGAACTTAATTCTTTATGGAAGAAGGATCGAGAATTAAAAGCTCAGGCAGGTCTGGGTGAGCTGCTTGTAAGCAGCTTGCTTAGGTCTGCAAGAGTCATTTATTGGCATATCCATGGGTTGCATGCTTGCCACCTGTCGCTGGTCTTGCAACATGCTGAAAAAATAGGGACCCACAAGTTCAGACTTTGAGCTGTTTGTGAGCAACTTGATGAGCACCCAATATTATAGATATTTGCTGCGACTAGTCCCGTAGTATGTTGGTTTAACTTGCGTTTATTTAGCTTTTATAATGATATTTTGCACGTAAGGTAGGTTTTTGTGTATTTCAGGTAATTCGTATAAATAAGGCGTGTTTGAACGCTAAGGAATGCTCCGAGTGCAACCAAGTACTCAAGGCCATGCGCCACCCCATTGTGGTGCTCGAAAGATGGTTTAGGGATTGCTCAGGTCGCCCAAGGGTCGAGGGAATTGAAGGAGAAGTGAGGATTTTACTAAAGCAATTCATCTTCCGACTAGCTGAGGGTAGAATCGTCATAACTTTTGGTGTACAAAGTACTTTTGATCCAAACCACTTGGGTTAGAAAGTAGACTCAACGAGCTTTCCAACGGTCCAAAGAACACCTAAATCCGAGTTCGGGAGTGTCCGGAGCGAGCTTGCAAAGTTTGCCCAAAAAAGCTGTAAATCGGGTACCGGTACTGGGCAATTCCCAGTACCGGTACCGGGTGTCCAGAGATCAATTTTCCAGCCCGTTGAAGCCTGGTACCGGTACTGGGAGTTTCCCAGTACCGGTACTGCTTGGAAAAATCTGCCGATTTTTGCTACCTTTTTATGGAAAGTTTCCACTTATGGAATGTTTTTGGGATATTTTGGGGACTTTTTGGTCCTTTGTAATTTAACTTTAGAGCCCTATAAATAGGCTTGTATGCCTTTTATAGGAAGAGGGCCATTTTTTCTAGTCTTTTTTAGGCCTTAGTTTTTTTTTGCTTTCTAAGAGAACTCCATTGTTGCTCTCAAGCTTTCTTAGCTAATTTCTTCAAGAACTCATGTAAGTATTTGTCTTATGTTAATTTCTCGTTTATTAATGTTGTAGCTACGCTTTGGATCTTTGCATAAATCAAGTTTATTTACGTTTTTATCGGTTAAATCTTTCTCTCCATTTTATTACAATGTCTAGTCTTTTAGTTATGTGTGAGTAGTCTTTTGGCTAAGTCTTGGGCTAATCTTTCCCGATGATTTAGGTGGTTATTTGGTTCTCAAACCTTCAGGCTTAAAATCATGGTTTTCGGAATTGGATTAACCTAGCCATTTTGGTCTAAGCGAGGGGTGTTAACTCCTTGGTATGTTGTTTAGTCAAGCGGTCTTGGCAAGTGGCATATTGAGGGCTCGTGGCCTCCTATGTGTTAGATACATTAGCGAAAATAAGTTGATTTAGTTCTGTTTAATCACATCTTTCAATAAACGTAGTCATTAAAGTTAAATCTTCCGGGCGTGAGCACGCGGTCGTGACTCTCGCTTGAGTTATAATCGAGAACTGGTAGCGACCTTTGTCAAGGGATGGATGATTCCTAGACTTGCCTCTTTAGTTTATAAAGCTCTTTTCTAGTCTTTTCTTTAGTTTTCCATTTCGAAGCTAAACCAAGTTGGCCGCCTTGAACGCCGCACTCTACCATAAAACCTACAATCCGATTAAGCTATATTTCGATTCTCTGTGGGTACGATCCCGGACTTTCCGGTTATTATGCTATCAACGACCTAGCCCTACGCTTGGGGTTTTTCTCAACCTTATTCGAAGGCGAGGTTCGGAGGCTAAGCACAACTTACCCAGACCTGTCTCAGCAAGAATATTCTAGGCCTTTGAGCTGCTTGTGAGCAGCTTCTAGGACTTTGAGCTGCTTGTGCGCGGCTTCCAGGCCTTTTTCTTGCTTGTTCTGGGCTTTAAATGGAGCTGTTAAAACGGTGGGCCCATTTTATCACTTGGACCCGAACTTTATGGGCCTTTGACCCATTGTAAGCCTTCTGAGCCTTCAACCCGGTGAGAAAACCATGGCCAACACTGATTTGGGCATATCTCGTAGGCCTTGTTGCTCCTAGGACTTAAGGTTTGGGCTGGATGAGATCTTTAGACCAAGTGGACTGATTCAGGCCTTGGGCCTTTAACTGATTTGGACCTATTGAAAGGCTTTGTCATTTCTAAGAGTTGGGCCAGGCCTGATTTTTATTGGAGTGGCATTTCGGCCCAATATCACCGGTAGTCGACTTTCAAGTCCTTCCCAAGCCTGAAATTTTCAGCGACGGTCGTCTTTGAACCGACCAATCGGCCCCATGATTTTTTTGCCAAAAATGGGTGTAAACAGTACCACAATTATAGGTCCTCTATAATATATCCAATTTGTTATCTAAATCGTTTATTTTGTCAAAAATATTGAGTAGATTATTTTATAAGTAAAAAATTAAAATAATTAATATTGGTAGCCGTATAATTGGATATCATTTATTTTACAAAAATGGATGGCTAATATGATTTACAGAATGATTGTAAGACATAAGTTTCAATCATTTGTTTGCCAATGTACGATCAATACGATTTTTGGTACACATAATGTGCTCAACATTGCCGAATACCATGGACAGTTGAAATCACAAACTTGGAGTTCAGAAGAACCACAATTGAGGCCGGGGGCTAGGGGTGTAGTGGCTTGAGGCACTACAAGAACCCCAAGTAAAATGGGTTAGATTTCGTTTTAGCTATTTCGTTTGCTTAAATTTGATGAAAAATCCTGATCATTATAACAAGACTCGTAATAATGCTTCAACTTACAAATCAATGTCGTAATTACCACTAGTTACTGAATTAATTTGTTGTATAAAACAGTATCACTTGCGTCACCAATAAAAGAATTGCTAAATGATTGGAGAAAAAATACTAGAACTATATATCAAGAGGAGTAATCCTTTTTATGGTTATTTTCCAAAGAAAAAAATAAATAAGTTTATGTGCTCGTATTGGTAATAAAACTGCATAATCAGTTGTAGACAAGCAATAATTAATAATTTACCGAATGTTCTTTGTGATTTTTTGATACCCCAGGGATATTGTTTTGGACACATTAATGACCTGAGAAATGATATACTCCATTCAAAAAAGTTAAGTCGTACAGATATTGTAGATCAATTTCTACACTCAACAAGAATATATATACTCATCGATCAGCATCTTCTTAACTTATAATTGAAGTGGGCGTGTCTCAATTGGTTAGAGCACTTGAAGCCCCTTTCGTTTAGCTGGGTTCATTTCTCATGCCGTGTGTCCCACTTATGTGGTGGCTCCTCTTTTCCTTTTTTCCGCTAACAACTAACTCTCTAACCCATTAATGTATACCGGCTTTGGAGGGGGAAAAAAAAACCCCCTTATAATCTCATTTAAGGGATTCAAAAGAATGTTCCCACACCGCACGTCATTTTGGTATCCATGCACACTGACACTATGATGGTGCCAACATACAAGGGACTAGTGACAGTACTCATCCATGATAGTAGTAAATTATTGGGTCTACCATATAGGCATATAGTCATTGTTATTTGAATTGTCAAACAAGAGAATATATAGAAGGGAAAATGACAGCCAAGGACGTGTTTTGATACGGTAGAATATTTGCTAATATTGAAAATATCCTTGACGGGTATTAATTATCAAAACACGTCCTTGACCCTCATTTTCCCTTAGAATGGCACTGTAGAATATATAATATTCTGGACTCGTGTTTTAATACATTTTTAACTGTTTTCTTAACCCACTAATTTAGGTTTAAGATTTTTCTTGGTGGGGAATTACATTTATCTTTTTAGGTTGGGTTGAGATTTACCCATTTTTGCATCAACACTTTTGTGAAGCTACGTCCGAAAAGTGATTTTTTCAGAATTATCCACATAAAAAATCTTTACTACGTTTCAACTACGACAAAAACCAATTGTCAGGATAATAAATGTAAAATTACTCTCCCTCTAATTGCCACACCCCACCTTCCACTCACCTATTTAATTACTCCACCACTTGCACCGTTGCACACCCCATATATTCATAAATGGACACGCACGTGCACACAAGGAGTACTGTATGCCTAATCTCTAGTTCGTATGAATGTGAGCACATGCATGGAGTTTGAGAATTAATCAAGGAGTAGAAAAATCTCGATTCAAACATGACCCATTACCATCCCAAGCGATTGAGTAATATTAAATTGGATACTACCCTTCGATGTGTAGGCTTTTCTTCAACTAGTATATATATATATGTATGTGATCTCACCAAGCTAGTGGTTCGATTAGTGTCATTTAGATCACTCTTTCATATGATCAATTCATATTCAAATTGCATATATATACAATTATGATCATCATAATGCTCAATCTTCTGTTAAAAGCTAACGTAAAAGACGAGATAAATCCCATTTTCGGCCGTTCGATGTTGATCATTTTCAAACTTCATGTTTACCGATGTTTTATTGAAGCGAAATCAATAATGTCTTCGATCCCTGGCCACCCAACCCTCAAGTCAAGTACTAAATGGCCGGGTACGCACCTCCGGCTCCAGTGATAGACAGACAAGCATGGACCACTTGGTAGCGGTTACGTAAGGATCCATCATGTTCGTAGACTAGAAATCAAACACGTCGATCATGCATGATATGATCTAATTAAGTAAGGTGCCTGGATGCATGTGGCTGGATCTGAATTGTGTACTGGGTGTGTTGTATATGGGCCCGCCCGGCCTCCTCATCCATTCCTGTGGGCTTCTTTTCAACTCAGATCACTCACTATCTTGTCCTATCCTTTGGCCCCCCAGATCTCGATCTCAACTTAGGGAAAAACTATGTTGTCCCCGGTTATTGTGAAGACAACATAATTTTTGGGAGTTTTTTATGAAAGTAATCCTTTTTTTTAAACAATTGGTCGAAGTACTCTAATTTTCAAACTATTTTTAAAACTAGTCGGTAGCGCCACTTCAAAAGCCGCTACCCAACTAGCGCTACTCCAATTGGCGCTATATGCCATGTGGCACTATCCTGGTGCCACGGTGGACTGGACTTGCGCTAATTTGAAAAGCGCTAGCCAATCAGTAGCGCTATTTGAACAAGCGCTACTCAATCAGGTAGCGTCATCTCAACTAGCGCTACCTCTTTCGATCAGTCAACCCGCTCAGCATTCATGAAATACCTTTTTGAGCCTCATATGATTCAGCTTTTTCAACCATCCTCAATTCATATTACTTTTTTCAGCCTTTATTTCCTATTGCATTTTTCAGTCTTAATAAATTCGTATAGCATTCAAAATAAAATTTCTAATTATCACTTGTTAAATATAATTAAGTTTCTCAAATTTATTTCATATATTCTCATTATAATGTTAACTTCCCTTCAATTATGTGATACTAATTTTGTTATTTCAATAGGCAATTTAACAATTGAACACTCAAGCGCTACAAAAATTAATAACCATCATAACTTTGCATTACATAGCTCTAACAATAATACTTCATTAACAACTTCCATGAAATAAAATAAAACTGAAAATTACAAATTACAGATCCATTTTAGCAATTGAAAAGTTAAGCAGATGCATAGTTTTAAACATTACAAATTATATATTTGCTGCTGAAGATGATGCTTCTCCCCTCTTTGAACATTTTTGCTTGTTATGCCCATATCCACCACACAAGCTACAAGACTGTTTCTGTGATGGTTGCCCCTCAAGCCATTCATCCATCATAAAAACTAATGACCAGACATCTCAAGGAGTCGATTCTTTAACATATCAAAAATTGAACTTGGCATAACTCAAGCCAGAGAATGAGCAACAAAGCAACGAAAAAGCACATATCACAAGAATGACATGACAAAATTGGGACTGTGTTTGCGAGTTGCTATCCGAACGCGGCATCTACTTTTTTTTCCTTTTTGATCATTCAATAACTACCAAAACAAGGCTTACAACGAAAGGTTTACATCAGAAATCAAAAGAGCAACTAAACTAGCAGGAGGATTAAACACCTAATCCTCGGGAAGATTTCTCAGAGATGCCAACGCTGCTACGTGGTGGGTTGCTCTGTTCTTTGCTCTTGGAGTCTAGGAAAAAGTACTTTGTGAATGAAAAGAAAAAACAATGGAATTTGTGAAGCTAATTCATTATGTTCACTCTTTTCCTATGCAACCCACAAAACGAGAGAGAGAAAGAGACGAGAGAGAGACATACGGTGATTAAGAGAGGCCGAATTCGGCGACGGTGAGCTCGCAGGGAGGAGAGCATTATCCTGATGAAGAACGTCTTAGGGGTCGAGGATGTCCACAAGTAAATCGATTTCGAAATGAGATGGATATGATGGATGAATGGCTTGAGGGGCAACCATCACACAAACAGTCTTGTAGCTTGTGTGGTGGACATGGGCATATATAACAAGCGAAAATGTTCAAAGAGGGGAGAAGCGTCATCTTCAGCAGCAAATATATAACTTGTAATGTTTAAAACTATGCATCTGCTTAACTTTTCAATTGCTAAAATGGAACTGTAACTTGTAATTTTCAGTTTTTATTTTATTTCATGGAAGTTGTTAATGAAGTATTATTATTAGAGCTATGTAATGCAAAGTTATGATGGTTATTAATTTTTGTAGCACTTGAGTGTTCGATTGTTAAATTGCCTATTAAAATAACAAAATTAGTATCACATAATTGAAGGGAAGTTAACATTATAATGAGAATATATGAAATAAATTTGAGAAACTTAACTATATTTACCAAGTGATAATTAGAAATTTTATTTTGAATGCTGTACGAATTTATTAAGACTGAAAAATACAATAGAAAATAAAGGCTGAAAAAAGTTATATGAATTGAGGATGGTTGAAAAAGCTGAATCATATGAGGCTCAAAAAGGCATTTCATGAATGCTGAATGGTTGACTGATCGAAAGAGGTAGCGCTAGTTGAGATGACGCTACTTGATTGAGTAGCGCTTGTTCAAATAGCGCTACCGATTGGCTAGCGCTTTTTAAATTAGCGCTAGTCCAGTCCACCGTGGCACCGGGACAGCGCCACATGGCATATAGCGCCAATTGGAGTAGTGCTAGTTGGGTAGCGGCACCTGAAGTGACGCTACCGACTAGTTTTAAAAATAGTTTGAATATCAGAGTATTTTGACCAATTGTTTACAAAAAAGGATTACTTTCATAAAAAACTCAATTTTTGGCATAATCGGATTATTACAAGCATAATTAAGACCAGTGATATGTATAACCAAGACCTTACAAAGGCATAATCCCCAAAATTTCCAAAAAATTATGGAGATTTTGAGGGTTATGCTTTTGTAAGGCCTTAGCTATACATATTATTAGTCTTGATTATGCTTGTAATGGTCCATTTTTGTTAAAAATTATGGTGTCGTTAAAATGACCGAGAACACTATAGCATCATCTCTCAACTTAAACCCTCTTCCGCTGGGTGTAATGGAAAGATCATGACTGTATTTTATAGGTAGAAGAAGTAGAGCGGGACATGACCGGGGACAACTGCCATGTTCTCTGTTTCATCTCATCATAAATAAAAGTTGGTAGAAGAGTCCAACACTTTTCCACGAGATTAAATTCTTTCCTCCTACGGATTTCTGTTTCATCACAATGGCTTTAGCCGCGACCATTATAGGTTTCACCGTGTGTTTGTTACAATCTGAATCATTCATCTTCTAGAGCTTGTCGGTCGAGTGGATCATCCATGAAAAAAAAAAATTTAATCGGACATCAATAGCTATAAAATGGAAGGGATAATTAATGATTTTAGAAGTTACTATATTGTTAATTTTTGATATACCTATCAATATCTAATTAATTTGATTTTTTGCATAAATATTCTACTCGACAACCCCTACAATACGAACGATTCAGATTAGTGTATTAATGCATGGGGAAGCCTACAATGGTCGCAGCGGAAACGACGTGGTTTCTGCCGCCACCGGACAGAATTTACTCTCCCTCCTACACGACCTCGTTAAAAAAATAAATAAACAGTAAAAGGGTACACCCTCTTAAATGAATGAGTCGCTACTCACCCTCATAACTAGCCTCCCTGTATTCAACTTATTCACCACACTCCCTCCTCTCTCTCTCTCTCTCTCTCAAACTACTACTCCTACCTACAATGGTTTGATATAGAGAGAGAGGGGGAGAAGGAAGAGAGAGAAACAATGGAAGGGTTGTCGGTAAGCTTGTACAAAGGAGTGAAGGGGTACTGGAGGAGTAGAAAGTACGAGAGGCTCAATGGGGCAACCCGGCGCCGGAAATTTAAGGTGGTGCAGCTAGGTCGGGCCGGAGAAGGCGGTTCGAACGGGAGACGGCGCTTTTGGAAGATCAAGATAACTCCAAAGCTGCGGTTCTCACCCAAGAAGTTCCTCATCGGTCTACGCGACGCCTACGTCAATTTCATGTTAAGGATCGCCGACGCTTCCCCTGCATTTAGTAATGGGTACGGTGGTGGTGGTGTCTTCGACAATTCGTTTGGAAAGGGTCCACTTAAGGAGTACGATAAGAAAATGATCGCTCAGATCTACAAAAGGGGCCCAGTGACGGAGTACGATGGTAAGATGATCGGTCAGATCTACAGGTCGCTGGTGGTGGCGCAGGGACAATTGGTGCACCGCGATGCAGCAAGAATCGGCGAACAGATTGTTTGTAGAGAGTGATGGAATTGAAAGTAAGTTGCTCCATCTTTTACACGAAAAGTAGAATTAAATAATTGAAAGTCAATTAACGAATTTACTCTTCTTTCGTGTATTTTACATTTTTCTGACTGCAATGAATCTCCGTTCTTCATGTTCTTATTTTATATTCTTCTTTCAGTGGTTAATTGACTTGTTTGTATAATGATTAAAATAATCGCATGCAACCAAAAATGTAGTCCAAATAACGATTAGCTTTTAATATTTTATTAATGTATTACTTAGAGCAACTCCAATAGACGTATAAAATACATCCGGATGGATAATTATTTTAGATGAAAAAAGTGGTTAAACGTTATTTGGATGTAAAATAGAACTCACCTCTCTCTAATAGTTGGTGAGATGTAAAATAGGGATGAATAATTAACTAATTTTTCCTCCACCTTATTTCTCCCAACTTTTTCAATCCTAATTCGAGTACTACTTCCGTTAAAAAATAATTATGGTATCCGATAATCGAGAACTTTTAAAAAATAATAATAATTCGGCAAAAAAAAAAATTTGATTGTGAATCCCCTCTCATCACACAAACCAGACCTCTCTCCTCTCTCGATTGTGAATCCCCCTCTCCTCTCTCGATCAAACCAGGCCTCTCTCTCTCACACAAACCCGATCGAACCCCTCTCATGAAATTAGTTTCCGGCGACGTCCAAGCACGCTATTTCGGCGTGTTCTTGCATATTCCAGTGTCTTTCGGACGAAATCAGGTAACTCCGGTTGTCTAAAAATCTGGTAGAAGCAGTTGGGTTGATGACCTATTAATTATAGGTATAATCATATTGGAATGGAAATATCCATCTCCTTTTTCATTTGTGCTATTTTACATCCCCATTGGAGCATGTTTTTTTGCATCTGGATTGTATTATAGGTATACAACCTGATTTCCATCCCCGGGATGCTATAAGGTTGCCAGGTGGTGCTTTGTTGTACAAAATCTGAAATCGATAAGTAATACTGTAGTAACATTAGCTTGGAGTCTTCTCACAAATGTACACGAGCCACCATCAAGTGTACGAGACATATGCAGATTTAGTGAGAGGGTATAACCATGTTGGCCATACCCTTGACGCCTCCATCGTATCTATTGTTATCCACATTCGATTGACGATGTCATCCACATCGACCGATGAGGATGATGTGCGGATTAGACATATAATTAAGATACCACATAACACACGTCTATTTAAACCCATTTTGGAGCCCATCGGAGCGGCTCTGATCGTCATGTTACATGTTGTCTACGCTAATGTATATCTTAAATAGAGATATACTGATGTGACTGTCGAGTGTTACTTTCATTGACGAGCCTAAGAGACAAATCTATTAGGATATTTGCTGTGCAGAGCTTACAATATCTCCTTCCAGTGCGTTTAGAGTTTTGAGCTTACATGATCGGGCTCACAATATCATGTGTCTTCCAGTGTGTTTAGAGTTTTGCTTTATACAAATTAGAAAAAAGTATTTAGTTCTTGGTTTCAAATACTCAAAAATTAGTTTCATCCAATTATATGTCTGAAGGAAAGTTGTAAGAGCGTCTTCAATGAGTATATTCTCTTTTGTACATTAATTTAGCTTTGTGTTAGGTGATGTCTCAAGTTTATGTCGTGTTTGCGTTGGCGGCTCCAGAAATCCTTTTTAGGGTTCTAGTCATTGAGAATTCAAATTTTATTAACTATACGTAGAAATCATAAATAGTACTATAAAATAAGTCTAATGTATTTGACATCAATATGTATGCACAAAACGAATTAAAATATACAACATACAAGTTGTGTCGAACTGTGTAAATAATAAATATAGTAGTAGTACCCACTTTAGGAAGCATGGAGGTTTACATACGGTACTCAGCATTGACCATAAACATTGAAGCATATATATAGCCCCACCTAACAACTCGGATTAATTAAAAAACCATGACCCTTAAATAAAATAGGAAAAAAAACGGGGGCCAAAATTTGCGCTACACCGTCGTAAATGAGTCTCTTGCCCTAATAACTAGCTTCCCTCTATTTACCTAAATCACTTCCATTCTCCTCCCCCTCTCTCTCTCTACGATGGATTAATCCGTTCATAGAGACAGAGAGAGAGGGGGAAGGAAGAGAAGGGAAAAATAAATGGAAGGGGTGTCGGAAAGCTTTTACGGAGGAGGGAAGGCGTACTGGAAGAGGAGGAGAAACTACTACGAAAGGCTCAATGGGCCAACCCGGCGCCGGAAACTTGCGGTGATTCAGCTAGGTCGGCCTGGCAGTTTGAATAGGAGACGACCGTTTTTTAGGCCAGTCACGGTAAATGCCAAGTTGCGGTTCTCGCCCAAGAGGTTCCTCATTAGTATACGCGACGCCTACGTCAATTTCATGGTAAGGCTCGCTAACGTTACCCCTGCGATTAGTGGTGGGTACAATGGGTTTGGAACAGGTCCACTTAAGGAGCATGATGAGAAAATGATCGCAAAGGTCTACACAAGGGAGCCATTTACTGGGCATGATGATAAGATGATCGCCCAGATCTCGAAATATCGGAAAGAAAAGTTCTGCCGGTCTTTGGTGGTGGGGCAGGGAAGATTGGTGCCCCGCGATGCAGCAAGGCTTGGCGACCTGATTGTTTTTCAACATTGATAAAATTGAGAGCTTGTCAAAAAAAAAAAAAACAGAGTCGGCCCTGAGTTAAAGCTCGAGGTGCGATCGCTTTAGGTCTCGAAAAAATTTTAAATTTTAAGAGACCGTCCTACTTTGATACCCCTCACAATAGTTAAAAAAAAATGAGCCCAATCTTTAATTTTCGCCTTGGGTCCCAAAAGCAGGACTTGCCCTGATGAAATTAAAGGTGAAATTAAGCTATCATATAACAGGAGAAAAAGTAGCACTCCAAGGGAATTAATCAAGAAAGTGCTCTTCTTTCGTCATTTTTCTTGATGTACTGTTATATGTACAATATACCTCCGTAATCTATGTTTATGTTGATGTACTGTTATCCACAGTGGTGGTGTTTTTTCTTGTCAAAATCCGTAATCGATTAGGAATAATAACATCAGCTTTCCATATTTAAATTATTTCTTGCTATTCAATTCAAGCTGAGTGTTGAATCGAAACAAGAACCCACCAATCGGTCTCAAAATGGAAGTAGTAATAGTTTGTCACCGTTTCCTGATCTTTTCGTTACTAATGAATATTGAGAGGTACTTCGTTTGATTGATCATGGCTTATTATGTTGCTCATTCGCCTACTAGTTCAGAGTCTTCAGACACAAAATAAGTAAATCGAAAACGACTAACAAAATTGGCCTTAAGCCAACAGCATCAGGTGTACGAGACATACACATGCAGATTTCGTACACGGTAACGAGGAGGGTCATACCCTCGACTCCTCCTGTCCTTCATCGTATTTGTTGTCATCCATGCTCGACCAATGACGTCATCCACATCCGATCGATGAGGATAATGTGTGGATTAGACATATAAGATGACGTATAACACTTCTACTTAAAATCCCAAGTTTTAGTTAATTTGGAGCCCACCGGGACAGCTCATGTCGTCATGTTACATGTCAAAGAAGCTAAATTAGACATATACTGATTTAACTTGGCGGGTGATACTTTTAACGTCGAGCCTAAACCGACAAATCTACAAGGATTTTTGTTGCGCAGAGCTTAACGTACAATATCTCCTTCGAATGGGGTGAAATCATGTGTCTAACCGTGTGTAGAGTTTTGCAATTGTTCGAAGAGATCGAAGCTGTAAGAGCATCTCCAAAGAGTGTATTATCTTGAGTTTTAGCTTCTTGAATTTGTGGCCTGGTGTGTTTAATTAAATTAGCTATGTGTTAGGTGATGTCCAAAGTTTACGTCGTACTTTTAAGTTAACTTTGTGTAAGGTAATGTGCGAAAGTTTGGAACATGTAAGAGTTGTGCCCCTCCCATTTCAAAGGTTGGGACCTAACTTTTCTTGAGCCATCTTCAAAGCATTAGGAGGCCCATATTTTATAACACAATTTAACATACACTTTACCAATGCTATTGGAGCACATTTATATCCTCTAAACTAACAAACTCTCAATACACAAAATTAAATCTTAGTTTTTACACTTTCTGGTCATGTGTTGTACTAAAACGCACACTTTTTTTAATATTACCATTAGATATGCTGTGTAGTACTCGAGTTAAGTTGATGCCTGGGCCACGAAATAAATTTTCTGGTCAATAGAGCTTAAACCAACCATTCAAGTTCTTTAGCTTCTCGTATTTTTGGCCCACAAACCCTCGTAATATACTCAGGCCCTGTCATTTTTGCATACTACCTTTGTAGATTACTTCTACTAGTACTGAAAAATAGGCTATGTAAATATAAATAAATAAATAATGGGTACACCATATATATGAGCAAGGGGTATGGTAGAGGTGGAATCTCCATTGTGAGGGACTGATGGGGTAATACCTTCATTGTCCCAGCTAACAAAACTGCAAGTGGTCCTTAAAAAAATTTAATTTTTCAACCGCCTTAAAGTCCGACTTCAGAGAATCTATAGGGTGTTCAAGTAATAATCTAAAAGAATTACTCCGGAGTATTTTTTTGTTCCAATTCAATTTTTTCCCGCCTTCGTTTGGAGGTGGGAGAAGGGGCGGCCATAGGGGTGGATGTGGTGGTAAAATTCGGCTTCGGCTTGCTCCAGTGGTAATCCATGATCCTTGAGTGGTCCAATTCCAGAGATGGTTGTTAACATTACAATTTGGGTCCGCAGGATGAAATGGGCCAGCTATTATGTAGGCCTCTATTTCCACACACCCAGCTTCATGAGCTTAGGCCCAATATTTCTGCGGGCTAGAATCTCTATGATGGCCCTGCTATATTTTAGGGCCAGGCTTATCTACTAGAGACTAGAGAGTAACCAAGCCCTGCTTTAAATCGTTCATTTTTTTATTTTTTATTTTCATTGAACATTGATTACTGCATTGAACTCCCGGTCTTTAGGTTTTATGGCAGTTCCACCCTTTCTTGGCGACTCTCCGTTATTTTCCACCTCCCCTCCCTCCTCGATGGTTGTGTGGTGGACCTGGTGGTTGTGACTTTCATCTTAGGAGAGAAGTTCACCCACACATTCCATTATTATATTGGACAGTGGTGTATTGGCTCTCGATTGTTTGCCTTGAATCCGATCTGTCTTGCTGAGGGATTTTTGGGTTATGTACAATAGTAGTGGTGGTGGCACTAGACAACAACTGCGGTGAGAAGAAAGGACGGTGAGGTACAACGCCGATGTGATTCCTCCAACTTTCTACGGTCACGTCCACGAGTGAATCAGTGGCGTCCTACATCATAATTATTTTTTTTCTTTCCGTTCGAACCTTTTGAGTCCTTTGTTGTATCGGTTGTTTCCTTTAAGCGTATGGATTACACAGTTTGTAACTATTTTTTATCAATATACTATAAGCTACATTTGTTGTTTCCTTGAAAAAAACATATATTTTAATTAGCTAAACAATGCAAATGTGATTGATTGTCTTTTACTCGTAACTCAGACTCATTACGAAGTATTGATCGTATTACCACATAGCAATATGCATGACGGGAAACGCTTCTATATTGAGGCCAAAGCTAATGTCCTAGCATGTGATATAAGTGATAAATATTGTATTTAGTTCCACCAATGGCCGTAAAAGTTTAGCCTAAATATTTACAGTCAAAGCTACTGTCCTGATACAAGTGACAAATACTGTATTTAGTTCCACCAAACGACCATAAAAATTTAGCCTAAACATTTACGGCCAAAGTTAATGTCCTAGCATGTGATACAAGTGACAAATATTGTATTTAGTTTCACCAAACGGCCGTAAAAGTTTAGCCTAAACATTGAACGACTGACTGTCGGTTTTCATTTGGAGTACCAATATTTCCCCATAAATATTCTCTTCAAGAAAATGTTCCCCCAGAATACAAACTATGTAAACGACAGCAACCAAACACCGACATATTCAATTATTGATGTGTACATTTGTGTTTACTAATGATCAATGATTTTAGTAGATAAAAAATATGAAGGGGTAGGTTGTTTGGAAAGTTGGACTAGGTCCGGTAAACCGTCACCACCAGGCTAACGGCTATGAGGACCAAAAGTTTTCGTTCGGCTAAATAATCTAATTGACTTTTTTTAAAAAAGTAAAAAATTACGATAGAGACCTAATTTTTTTGAATAAAGACGAAAAAAACAAGCTAATTTTTTCGTCTTTATTCAAAAAAAATAGATTTCGATTCTAATTTTTTACTTTTTAGATTGCTCTCGTCATGACGATGCAATAATCCCTAAAAATTGACGAAAAACTAACAAATACGAAAAAAATTTGAATAAAAACAAAAAAAATAAACACTTATTTATCGGGTTAGTATCATTTTCCAAACGGGGAAAATTTGTCGGTGTTCTGGAAATATATTGAGGAAAATTGCAATCGGAGAATATAGAAGGTCTCAAATTACACCTAGAAAGAAAGAAAGAGACTGCCACTGCCAACGGCTACCTGGGACAACGTCTACATGGCCGCCGCCGGATTAAAAGCCTTTTGCGCAATAAATCAATCTGTTCCTATCCAACCCACGCAAATGAAAATACTAGTGGTAAGTAATATTCTATTCTAGGACCGTTACCACGTGATGTCTCAGATTTTCCACCATCACGCATAAAACCATACATGAATGTGTTGAAACAACTAACAATGATGGACAGATTATACTGATTTCATTTTGTATCTCGAGATGAATAAAATTAATTTTGCCTATCTAGCAAAAAAAAAAATTGATTGACAGATTAAAAAAATGCTAACTATGGAGTAATTTTGTTGACAACATTAAATACATGTCTCTACTCTTTATGACCGAACCGACCTAGTTAAAATGTTTTATTTTTTTATTCACGTCTACAATAAAGTAGAAAGGACAAAAAAAATAAAAAAATTCGCACACAGTGATCTTAATTTTAGAATTCAATCGTACTATTTTATTTTTAAAAAGTAAAACAATTGAATCAAAACTCGCCCAAAGTTAGCTAGACGAATGTTAACTAGTAGTGAACATCTAGCAAGTATTCCCTCCTTTTTTATATGTTTTATACCTCTAGTGTTTAGGCTATCTTACACATATCTCGATTAATTCTGGGGGTTGGAATGCACGTTAACTATCCTTGAAACCCTTTGTGTGCTCCTATTTTGCCTGTACCCCTGAAATTTAATTCTTTGAAGATAAATCATACTTATAATCTAATAATAGTATCAGTGATGCACACAAAAACTTTATTTAGCAATGTCTCAAATCACGTATACTTTTTTTGCATTCATAACAAAATTGTCATTCTTATGTACATATTTTATCTCCTAGGTTTCGTTGAGATACAAGATTTTATATGTATATCATTGCCGTTTAATATTTATTTGCATGAAAGAAAAATAATTTGTAAATTAAATTTTCAACAATTTTTTTTCACATCTATGTATATATTTAAGGATTTTTCCACGGAATGACTGGCACTGGGTAATCCCATGAAATATTTCTAAAATTATTTATAAAAAAAACTAATAAAACTAGTAAGAATATTTGAAACTGTGAGGAGGCAATCCCACACCTCATGTATCGGTCGCTGAATGGGATTCTAATTATATTTTCTGCAATATTTATATACTCCTTCCAGTCCCTTCTTAAAGGACGTGGGGACAACAGCATGCTATCCGGGCCAAGGGAATTCTGTTCCGGTCTCGTTCTAATGATTGGAAATGTTTACTTTGTAGAAATCGTTGAGTTGAACAAGTATTTAAAAAATTAGCTCGATCGGATATCATTAAGTGTCTGATCGGAACACATATAACTTGTCGATAATGGGTTCTAGTAGATTTGATCCAGTATTTTGATTTCTAGTGAATTTGATCCAGGTTTCGATTAGGCACTTAATGATATCCGACCGAGTTGATTTTCTGTGTACTTGTTCAACTCGACGAGCTCATGAAGGGAACGTTTCAGATTATCGGAGCGAGACAAGAGCAGGGCCCCCTAGGCAAGGACAGCAGCTCCCCTAACTCCTCTCAAATGTCCACTATAGTTTTGCATATCATTTTTAATTGTGTATATCTTGCAATGTATATTGTTAAAAATATACAATATAGATCTTATTTGATAAATTTCAATTATTTATGTAAAACAATAATTTTAAAAATATAAAATATAATATCCAGTCAGAGTATATAAGCTATTGAAAATAGCCGTTCAACATTTAAAAAAGAACAGAGGTAGTATTACTTACCTAAACTCATTTGCCAATTGTACCTTAAATTTAGGTCAACAATTAGCATAGAAAATTTGAGTGACATCGCTGAAGAAGGGTGAATTCCAATTTCCATGAAAGCGACAATAGTTTTGACAAATATTAGCTACTAATTATCTACATAATAAGGAGAACGGTTTTTGAATCTTATCTCTTTATAAATTCTAAACATTGATTTACTCCATAAATCATACGGCTCTTACTCTCTCTCTCTAAAAAAATATTAATTACACAATTGCCACTAATTAGATCTCACGTTGCGTCGTTCCTTTAGGCACGGACAAATCCTAGCATATGAATATTTGATACTACTATATAAGGCTCCGTTCCAGAACACCTTCTTAAAAAATAAGTACTTATTTCACATTTTCAAACTCAAAAATAATGTAAATAAAAAATAATTTTTTAATTTTTTTTTGCACCGTATAAAAGATCTTGATAAGATCTATCAAACAAGATCCATATTGCTAGAAAAATTATTTGCGTAAACACATTATTTTTGAGCTTGAAATTGCCTTCTTAAAAAATAAGTTCTTAAATCGAGTTCTGGAATGGGGCGCCAATTACAAATTGTAGGTTATAAATTTTTTTGTTTTGTTTTATTCAAATTTTTTCGTGTGTGTAAGTTTTTCCCCAAATTTTTATAATTATTAGTTTTTTTATGAGAGAAAGCGAAAATGTAAAATATTATAACTTTCATGCAAGTATTTTTAAAAATATTCAAAAGAAACACCAAAAATTATTATTTTTTAGCAATTTACACACTTTTATTTCCTGTATCCATACTTCTTTTTAATTTTTAGTGTTTAAAGTGTATGCATTTTTTTTAAATAAAGAAAATGTGCGTATAAAAAATGGTAATATGAAAATCATTTTTCTTTTTATGAAGAAGTGTAAATATAAAAAAGGTATGGAAATCATTTTTTTTACTCCCTCCGTTCCAAATTGAGAGTCCCTCTTGGGAATTCCAACTATTTAAAGGGACATGCAATCATTACACCTATAATACCTATCATTTCCACCATTACCCCTACATTCTACCTACTTTACAACACTTATATTCACCTATAAGGGACATTTTTGAAAAATCACCAAATTTTTCCTTCCATTTTTGGAAAGGGACCATCATTTTGGAACAATTCAAAAAGGAAAGATGGACTCTCATTTTGGAACGGAGGAAGTAGTACATTTCTTACAAAAGTCATCTGGCTTTGCCAGTTGTTGGACGTGCTGCACACCAGCTATACAACCGTACACCTGCAGTCCAGCCAATAAATTGACACGACCACCCCAATGATTTCCACGTGGCACGATGATTTGACGAGACCGCGCATACGGACCAGTTCTGATGACTCTTTTGATATGTTCGGCTTTTTGTCTGATTTTGGATTAAAATAAAATAAAAAAACCCTCGCGATTTTACCCCATTTTTCTTCTCCACACACTTGCTGGTAACTTAACAGAAATGCTACACACACAGCAAAAGTGCACAGATTTTGTGCACAGATTTTTTGTGGGGCCCACTACGGGTCCCACACAAATAATCCAATCCGTTCATTAAATGTAAAACATTTTTTCAAGGGCCTCCGCAAAAAATCAGCTTAATCCAACACCTATAAATGCTTGATTCAATCATTTTACTTTTCATTATTCTGAAATTCGAATGAAAAGTTAAATGATTGAATAGAGCACCTATGAGTATCGGATTGAGCTGATTTTTTGCGGAGGCCCTTGAAAAAATGTTTTACATTTAATGAACGGCTCGGATTATTTGTGTGGGACCCTTAGTGAGCCCCACAAAAAATCTGTGCACAAAATCTGTGCACTTTTGCTGTGTGTGTAGCATTGCTCGTAACTTAAACACGACGATTTGATAAAAAAGGACATTCGATGACTGGTCAAATTTGTCATGTCTAAAATAATTGGGACTCACTTCGTGCTCGCGTTCTTTTTTTAAGTGTTCACTACGATTATAAAATGCAAAAGCAAAGGTTAACTCAAGTGGTAAGTAAGAAGAGTTCAGCTCCTCTCCAATCTTCCTAAAATTGAAGGATCCTCCAATTTTATTAATAATATGACACGTGGAGACTATTATATCCAATGGTTAAGAATAAAGGACTCATCTTCATATGAAGAAAAACACATAATAACTTTCCTCCTCTTCTTCCATCAACCACTGCCAATCTCACCCCTTTCTTCCCTCAGCCATTGCCGTTTTTGGTCACTGCCTCTAACCCCTCTTTAATCCATAGCCACGTCTATCCTGTTCCCTTAGCCCATCTAATTCTTGCCCCTCCACCGACCTAGACTAATATCAAAAACCCAAACCCACCATTGGACCCATCAAATTTGCTATGAACATATCTTAAAATTTTGAGATACAGGTGGATAGGTTTATGGTCTTCTTCATCTCCTTCCCCTTCTCTACCTCGTTTCGTCTCCAAAACCTAACTCATCCCTAATCCAACTCTAATTTGCTAAGTGATTGAGTTCACCGGCGGCAAAAGAATCCGGCAACAAATATCAAGTTTGACGGGCCGATTTGGAAAGGAGAGAGGAGGAATATAATTATGCGTGCTCGATCCTTTGGTTTTTTAATAAGGTGGGTGTAACGTTAAATCATAACCGTTGAATTTAATTGGAGGATCCTCCAATTTTATGAGGATCGGAGAGAAGCCGGACTCAAGAGAGAAGGAGTTAAAATTCAACCTCAAGGGGTTTTGTTAAATGATTGTGAGAAATCAATAAATATTCCTACATAAGGTTACAGGTTTCATTTTCGGTCCAAAATTTCTAAATCTTGGGGCCACTAGGTGTTATGTCCGGTCATTACATTCAGAATCCTAAAATGAGTCGAGATGCGCTCAAGCAGATCTAAACATCCGATTATAAAAATAAAAAAAAAATGCCTACATTGCCTGCTTTACCTTTTGATTATTCTATAATTAGATGCCTCTCTCTTTTTGTAATGTTAAGGAAACCTTACCAAAAAAAAAATTTGTGAGAAACCAAATCGAGCTGGACTAATAAATTTCTTAAGACGAAGGGTTTCAAATTTCTTCACACAACAATTATGAAAATGAAAGTGAGATTTAGGAATCCAATTGCAAAATACTGGACATAAACAGCTTTGTTAAATTTATTAGGGTTGGTTTTTCGAAAATAGTCCGGGCCACTTTTTATATCCAAAATAACTTGGCTTTTTTTTTAAAGTGCTTATAATACACTTTTAGCACTTTTAGAGGGGAAACTACCCCATTAATAATGTAATTTGGTAAAAGCTATCACTAACCTATATGATGCTCCGTTTGGAGATAAGTCGGGAAGTGTAATTTCATCAATTCAGTATTAGTCGCACAATTTGCTATTGCATCAAATATTCTTAAGGTGTTCATCTGTTGCACGGACATGAGATGTGAATCATTATTTGTCGTACCTACGGATATGAGATAGTAATT
Source organism: Rhododendron simsii (assembly GCA_014282245.1). Classification (NCBI taxonomy): domain Eukaryota; kingdom Viridiplantae; phylum Streptophyta; class Magnoliopsida; order Ericales; family Ericaceae; genus Rhododendron; species Rhododendron simsii. Next base: position 672,428 of record CM024965.1, read on the forward strand.
TTCATATGTAGTATGGACCAACAGACGTGGGATAAGAAATGTCATACATTGTGCCGGTGTGGGATAAGAAATTTTATGGGACTGAGATGGATTGGGAGATGCTGCCAAGCAAGCAATCCGACCGTTCATCTCGACAATCGACTGCTCGAATCTTTGCCGAGCAATTGATGGCTCAAATTTGTATGTGCTCAGTTTCAATTCGAGTCGTCTGTGTCAAGATAAACGGCCGGATGCCGCTTGACACGGGATGCTCCGTGCTTGGCAGTATCCCGGGTCTGCCTGATATTGCCTACTCGGTCTGGCTGATATTGCCTACTCCCTCCATTAGATAGTACTCGTATTGATGAAGAGATTAATCTAACCTATAGAGCCCCAAAGGCTTAAGAAAATGCATGAAGGCCAAGTCTAACACATTGAAAAGAGAAGTCAATGGAAGTAGTTTGCTCATACCGCATTAAAAAGAGAAGTCAATGGAAAAAAATCGTGTGCAGTGAGGTCAGATTCAAGAATCATGCACTGATAGAATATTGGGTGCATGAAATTGATAAAATGAATTACTGTTTTAATATTGGCACGACATCCGTTTACTCAGTCGATGGAGTAAATCACATGCCTGGCTTCATGTTCAGAGCATAAAATAAGGTTAATATTTTCCAGATTTTACACTTAATTGGAAGTTAAAGCTCTATTCTCAAACTTAATTAACTACCGTGTCTAAACTGATCCATTATTCCCTGTGTTTAGCATATGATGATATGAAATACTCCTACAATTTTGAAGCTTGAACAGTTAGAAAGGAATTGGGATGGGATTGTGCATTGGTGTACACAGCACCGTGATGCGCACCTTTGAGCCGTTGAATCGTGCATCCGACAGCTCGGATCTCATCTCGGCAATGAACGGCTCTCCATCGTTGGTCGCTGAGATGAGATTCGAATCATCGGATGCACAATCCGACGGTTGAGAGGTGTGCAACACGGTTCTGTGCACCTCATTGCACAGTACCAACTTGAAATCAAGTTGAAAGAGAGATATAACCCTTCTTTTTATTACTCATAATCTGATTCTTAATTGGATAAATTATATCAACAACCAATTTTATCATACGTTGGCAACAAACTCGGTTAAAACCAAAGCAACATAATGTTTACGGATTGTCCAAAGACTTCAATCTCAAAGTCTACAAAACATGCACATAAATAGAATGTTGACCGACAATATCACGTTAGTATTACTAAAGCCGTTTGGCTTTTCAGTTGTTTAACTTTTATCCAAAAAGTATTCATGTGTAGCAACAAGAAGGCATTTCTTGTACTGTAACTCAAATATCAAGTATCTACTGTATCTAAGTTCTGTCATGTGTCTAATCCGGAGTCTAACACTTTTTATTAGTACTTTTTTAAGAGAAAAAAAAGTGCTTTTGTAATTAATTATGTCAGATTCGACAGATGACATGCAAGAGCTAAATTTCATACACATACTATTAATGCTATTCCATGAGGAGTATGTGATTTTCGAAATCCAAATTAATCCTTAATACTTGAATCTAATTATGATTTGACCAATTCAAAATGACGTTCAACGTATTTTAGAATTGGCTAACATATGTCATGAAAGTTGAAGAGATCAATAATAATTTTTTTTTTTTGAGTTAGAAAAGGTCTTCTACTTTTGCAAAAGCATGTGCACATTTTGCACATGCGATCCATATTATCCAAATTGTATTATGATTTTATTTTATCTAACTGATCTGAACAAATGCTTCTGTTCAAGCGGCTATATTGCTACAATCCCTAAACTTTTTCTCGAGTTTTGTGGGCGTGGTTGGTTAGTAGTATATAAACTTAAACAAAAGGAAATTGTAATCATTTGAATGAAGTGCTAATTTGGTTTAAGTGTGTTTATTGCAATATAGTTAATCAACCTCCGTTGTGGTCATCTCTGGCATGCTTATGAAAGAAGGGAGTGCGAGAACGAATCCCATGTTTGGTAGTGAGAGAAGAAGGGTCTTGGTTTATCCATCCTCCGTCATAGGGTTTAGCTAATCTTGGGTGAGGTAAAAGATCGAACTACCCTATATATATATTGGTATTTTTAATGTAATGATTTAACGAGGCAAGCAAGTAATTTATCACATTACCCACTTTTATCGATCCATATCAACTACCACTCAAACAAAAGTATAAGCTATAAGCTAAACCCCTCCCTCCTTATTTATTAGTTGCCTTTCAAACAATATCCACGTCTTACCCCATTCTTTTTTATCCACCAAAAATAACACCGCCAAATGAATTGTTAGATTCGATTAAGGCCCCGTTTCAGTAAGAAAAATAAGTAGTATTTATTTTATTTTTTGAATTAAATGTGATATATTTTGAGAGTGATGTATTATAAGTATTTAAAAAATAAGAAACTTTGTGGAACGGGGCGTAATATGGGTTATGGGGCGTGGGCCGGTAAATTTGGGTCAAGGTCCGTTGGGCTCAGGGTTTGTTCAGCACAGCCGAAAGTTACCAAGATACCAAACCCGGGAATATAACTGACGTGCAAGAGTCCACTCTATGGTGGCCCAATGGACGAAATTGTCATTTCATTTTTATTTTATGTGATACAGTAAAATACAAATAACAGCTGGTCCGCTTTTCCCCCCTCTTAATACCAATTTGATTAGCACTAATTCCTTAAATTACCACGATGATCGGCCGTGGATATCTTTTTTTGGTGGAAAACGCAACAAAAACTTGAAAAACAAAGAGAGAGAAAGAGGAGGGGAGAGAGAGAGGAGAGAGAAGAGAGATATAGTAAAAAGGAAAGAACAGCTGCTGAAAAATCTCCCTCTCTCTCTCAACTTTCCCCTGTCTATCTACTTCTGCATTTGTGCTACAGCACCTTCCCCAAAGGAGAGAGAGAGAGAGAGAGAGAGAGAGAGAGTTAGAGAGGGAGAGCACTGGAGCGTACGTCGATTGCAGAGCATAGAGTGCCAGGCCTGCCTGGTTCAGTCTGATGGATTCTTCTCTCTCTACTTTCTCTCTCATTGAAGTTCGCTTCGTTTCTACGGCAACAGATTAGACGGAGAGAGAGAGAGAGAAAGAGAGAGAAGAGAAGTACTCCATTAAAAAGGAAAGAATCCAACGCAACAAATCTTTTCCTATTTTACTCTGGCGGACCTCAAAGGAACCCTAGGCTTCCTCATCTCCTCAATCTCCTCTCGCATATCGAACCCTTTTGATTTCAAATCGAAAAAGAAGAAAAGGAAGAGAAGAGGGTTTTTCTACCCGGTGAGGATGCTTTGGATTATGAGACTGTCAGGGTTTTTCTCCGCTGCGGTCGTGATGATCGTTCTCTCTCCCTCCATGCAGTCCTTCCCACCCGCCGAAGCCATCAGATCGTCCAATCTCGACACCTACTCTCCTCTCAACCGATTCTCCTTCCGGAAATCCTCCCCATTCCGCAATGCCGAAGAATGCACCACTATTCCCATTATCAAATTGGGGAAAAAATCAGGTATCTGCGACCCCTCTCTCGTCCACGTGGCGATTACGCTCGACGTCGACTACCTGCGCGGCTCAATCGCCGCCGTCCATTCCATCCTCCGCCACTCCTTGTGTCCCGAAAGCATATTCTTTCACTTCCTCGTCTCTGAAACCAAACTCGAAACCCTAGTCCGTTCCACCTTCCCTCAGTTGAAATTCAAAGTCTATTACTTCGATCCGGAAACCGTGCGGAGCTTGATTTCCACTTCAGTAAGGCAAGCCCTAGAGCAACCGTTGAATTACGCGAGAAATTACCTGGCCGATCTGCTCGAGCCCTGTGTGCGCCGCGTTATATACCTGGACTCTGATCTCGTGGTGGTCGACGATATTTCTAAGCTTTGGACGACGCGCTTACAGGGGAAAACCATCGGAGCGCCGGAGTACTGCCACGCGAACTTCACGAAGTACTTCACGTCCAGTTTCTGGTCGGACGATAGTTATTCGGGCACGTTTTCCGGTCGGAGCCCGTGCTACTTCAACACGGGGGTGATGGTGATCGATCTGGGTAAATGGAGGCGGTTCGGGTACACGAAGCGGATCGAGAGGTGGATGCAGATCCAGAAGAGCGGGGCGACCCGGATCTATGAGCTCGGGTCGCTCCCGCCGTTTCTGCTGGTGTTCGCGGGGCACGTGGCGCCGATTGACCACCGGTGGAACCAGCACGGTCTGGGTGGGGACAACGTAAGGGGGAGCTGCAGGGACCTGCACCCCGGTCCTGTGAGTTTGCTCCACTGGAGCGGCAGCGGGAAGCCGTGGCTGAGGCTGGACTCCAAACAGCCGTGCCCGTTGGATACGCTGTGGGCACCGTATGATTTGTACGGACATTAGAAATATGGACTGGGGTTTCGACGGTAAATTTCCTCCGGTGACTTCTTTTGTTCTTTCGGTTATCTCATGATCATCGTTTGTTACTCCACCATTTGTTTCTTTTTTTCATTATTTTTCTTTTATCTTTTGTGTTTCGAGTTTTTTTTTTTGGGTTCTTTTATTATGTGGTTAGATCACTGTCCCATCATCTCAGGCGATTTGTATTCTATTCGATTATTGGTGCTGTTGAAAATAAAAAGAAATACTGTAGGGGATTAGTAGATTCAAATTGTGTTGCCATTTCAATACGCAATTGGGCGGTGCCTATGATTGGTAGATTGGTACAGGGAAAGTTTAGGCCTGTGTTGGACTCTGTAGTAAACATCTACCCTATATGAGATTATTGCTCTTGCTAAATCCACCAATTACCAAATCCAAGAAGTTTGCAGCTTTAGCTGTCACCAGACCAGGCTGCTTCGGAGTGAGTTTTCCTCCTTTTACAAAGCATAATTGGTTGCTGTAGTGGTAAGTTAGGGCCTGTAATGTGGAATTTATATTTATATGTGCTCATTTCTTTTGGGTAAGGGTTTTTTTTTATTTAAGCCTTTTTTTTAATCGGCTTCGTGGCATGTTGTGTTTGCTCGAGAATGGGATGACATTTTAGTAATGTACATCACACATATATTCATATGAAATTATAGTGGCGTTTCTGGCTGCAACATTGATCCAGTATTGTTATGTTGTATTAAACACTGTCGGTATTAGAAAAATGGCTATTAGAAGGAAGAGGAGGACGAATGTCCTTATGCTGTCATCTAATCTAAAATTAGCCTCTCAAAAATTATGGGGTTGGTTGGTGGTGGTGGTGGTGGCTACAGTTTTATCTAGTAAAAGGGTTTCTCAACTCTTGTCATCAGCTGGTAAAAGAGTATTCGGGCGGTTTCGTAAGCGGTGGTGCTTTGGTGGCAGCGGCCCAATTCATGTGAACACCATCAACTACCCTCCGCTCCTTTCCGTCGGTTGGGAGCCATTAGGTGAAGCTAGGAATTTTGGGATTTGAGGGAAAGAATATCTTCTCAACTCTTCTTTACAAGTGGTGCACTGATCTGTGCAAACAACATTAATAATGTGGCGTCCAGTGGAGGAGGAGGAAGGGGAAGGGGACCCAGGAGTCATTGTTGCAAAGGAAGTGTCCAAAGTAGAGATGGGGACGTGATTCCTTGCCCAACCCCCCTGCCAGCACACGTGGCCAGTTACGTCGGTAGACTCGTGTTACCATTGGCAGCCTGTTGTGACTCAGCTCTCTATGATCATCGACATCTCTGCTTTGTGCATAAAACTCTTGTTTATGTTGTGGGGTGTAGTTTATTTCTTCTTTTTTAATAGTACTAGTTTTTAAAGAGCTTGGGGTTTAGTTTTTTATTACTGTGTTATTCTGATTAGTTGTGGAAGGCTTTCTGGGTTTGTTTATTGGGGTTTGGTTAGACGTCGGTTGTTGGCTGCTGCTCTGTTTGGCTTTACCTCTTTTACGTTTGTTTAGTTAAAAAAAGAAGTGATCAAGACTTGGCAACTGACACCATTCCTACCCAATCTCTCTGAAACTAATCTAATACAAGATTAATCTAACTAACCTAACTCTAGTCCAATAATTTGCTTTGCTTCCTTAATTCTATTTATCTAAAGATATGTTCTGGGTGGAGTAGTAGGTTGTTCCTGTGGATGGCACTAACGTTGATTCCACGGAGTTATTGACCTTGTCAATTCTTTGTTAACCACGTTGCAGGATTCTGTTGAACATCAGATTTATATAGATTATCCAGAATTAAAGTACAGCATGGTATATCAACTTATATCAGTATCATCTACTGGTTATGGCCCATATGTAGGTTTTTTGTTTTATCACTTGTCTTTACCAACGCAGAAGAAGAAATTGGTTGGTGATAAGGATTTGTCACCGAACAGCGAGTCTGAACACATGCTCTTTATAGTGAAGAAAGACATTGGCATTAGAACTGAAACAGATAGGATCCATGGAGTCATGTTAGATTTGGATTTTGCATTGAGGTGCTGACCTACGGAACTCTGTATAGTATTATGCAAAACAAGGAAGGAGACACAAACACGTGGTAGGCCAAGAAGAGAGAACCTTTTTACAGCTAGAAACAGCCATTGCAATTGATTAGAGCATTTGAGGGGGGAGTGCATGTTTGGAATTTATGGGGCCACCACCACTGCTTGATTCTCCATTTTGTTTCAGCATATAGATTTTGTTCATAGATATTCTCACTGCTGTATATCGATGAGGACAAGCATCTGTACCACACTTGGTACCATGTCCATCTTTTTTTCTCTCCCAAAGACCTCTTAACAATAAGAAAATCACCTGTCCTAGATCTCAATTCTTCCAAATTGTTGTGTGGCGTACGTAGAATGGCATCCTTCCCTCATCTCAATTCAAGCTACTCGTAGGAGTTTGAGATGGAGAGACGGGAAAAAATTCGGGACCAACAGGCAGTAGTACTACGAAGTCATGTGTTAGGGAATGAAACAATCAAACACATCCAACTGACAATTGCTGCATTGTTAAGAAATAGCATTGCAGTAAGCATTTAGCAATAATACTCTTCATTAATATGCCCGTTGCTCCAAACGAATATCATAATCAAATGCAATCGTGACAAGATCCTACGAGGTGGTATTACTTAGTTGACATAATTTCGTAGGACATTCTTTTTGTTTTTACTATCCATCCATGGAGTACGGGTACCGCAATGTGATACTAGCATTTAACTAACATCAATTGGTACTACCACTACGTCATATTAGTGCTAGTAAGGATTGGAAACTGTTTTGTGTCTTCGAAGGAAAGCTAAATCAACCGTTGCCTTGCCTGCAACAATATGCAAAGCTGTGTTGCCCCGCCAAGCTAGTGAATATACTGTAATTTTATCTTTCTCGTAATAAGGCAAATTGAGGGACAAAATTAAACTGTAGCCCCCCTCAAGATTCAAACGTCAAGAAAACAGGCGCATCACGGTTCACATCGCATGACAAGAAATCGATATTTAAGTTGTCATCATCCCCTCCTTTCTGGAGGATTCATCGATATTTAAGTTGTCATCATCCCCTTCTTTCTGTTGTCATCATCCCCTCCTTTCTGGAGGATTCATCGATATTTAAGTTGTCATCATCCCCTCCTTTCTGGAGGATTCTTAGGCCTTCAAAGGAACAAAAGATCGCATTTATAGCCAAAAATAGACCCAACTACCCAAGGGGGAAAAACAATAACTAGTGGTACTAACAAGGACTCCAAAAGGACCACTTCTTGTTTCAGAACCCGCTAACCCGGCCAACATTTATGCATGTGAGTACGGTAGAGATGAGCCTGCCCATAAGCTGAAAACTACTCATCCAGGATGGCTTCGCTTTCGTCGTGTGAAAATGCTTGCATGGTCCATGGATCAACCCTTGTCCATTGAACAACATCATGATTAAGATTAACGGAACTGATAGATAGTTCAGTTCAACTGCATTCTTTAACTCTGAAGTTGAAAGGACACAATTTCACACCATCAGATTCGAACACTATAGGGACAAGGGAGTGCTATGTAGACTGGTTTGTCATGCTTAAACTTCAAATTACAGGAGAACCAAGAATTGATAAATGGAAATGTTTTTCCAAAATCCTTTTTACATGCGAAATCCTATATATGTACCAAAAAACAAGAAGTCTAGGAACACTAAAATGAATCACAGAACTGCCAAAAACCAAATGAACGGACTCACGGACACTTTTAAGTTTTAAATATCGTTGTCCATTGTTGCATCTTTTGTGGTCGGTTCTACGATTGGGTTTTGTGTCCCTGGAAAGATATTAATATATTACCATGAGATAATGAAAAATATCAACCATACGGAGTCATACATACTATATTTCGCAAAGGGGTAGAACAGAACAGTTCAATTCATTTTCCTATGGCAATACAGGAACCCAAGTTTTTTGGGCCATCTATTAGGAATTGAACCCAAGTTTTTGGGCCATCCATTAGAATCCTCAAAAAACTTAAGATATTGGTTAATTGTGACACACCACCCCCACCTAACTTGGTCCATACAGAATCACAAGATAATGAGGGGAGTACCCCAGTCTGCCTTGCTCTAGTGGTTTGGGTGGATGTTCAGGTTTTGAAAATACTCCTCAAGATATGAGTTTCGATTTTCTATATGGTGAGTACCTTGCAGTAAGTGAAGGGCCGTGACTGGTGCGGCCATGCTAGCTCCCTTGAAGGTTTGGGTTGCGCAGTCGGATACATTTAGTGGGTTGTCTGTAGAGGTCTTCCTCTGTTACACAAAAAAAAGAAGAAGAAAAGATCTTTAGGATGTGGCATTGGTCAAGAGATAAATTCTTCTTCTTCTTCTTTTGGCTTGGTGAAGACACCTCTCTATCGGAGAGATCTTAGGATCCTCTACCCATCAAGGGGCTTGATATTAGGGGTCTAAAGACTCTAAACCGGTCCAAAAAATCTGTTTGATGTTCATGAATCATAGCATTACTAGTCTCCAGCTACAAGTTGTTATTTGAGAGGAGACTTGTAAAACAATGCCCCCTCTCGATTGATCTCTGTAGCTTTTGGAGTTGTCACGTGATATGTAGAGCTAACAATTTATTGACGACATATGCCATGCATTCATTCTTTTGCACTAGCCTTTTTTTTATGGCACTATCCCTCCCTTTAGTTTAACGGGCCAAATTTGCTTTAGTGAGCTCATATTGGCATTAATAACGGACCGATTTGTGCTATAGCCTATAAGAACCGGTCCGGATCTATTCCACTTCCATAATTTCTGTTTTCGATATGCAATTGAGTAACGAAATATTGTCTTAATTATGCTCTGGATTAGGCATCATGACATGCATAGTGTGACATTCTTTAATTGTTGGAAACATAGGTGGGTACAAGCAAAGGGATAAAGTAAATCAGGAATCGGTTCATGTTAACTTAGCTCTGTTCAACATTGCTAAATTAGAGAATTCAGTTCCAGCTTCGAAATTACTGAATGCACAGTGAACTCACTTCAACCTTGTTTTTTTTTTTTGAGAGAGAGAGAGAGAGAGAGAGAGAGAGAGAACAATGGCCAGATGTCCTGCCTCTTTTGCCATTACCTTTAACTTTGAGCATTAGCGGTGCGCTGTGGGGCTTAATTTAGAAGACCGAATGGATTACACACGGTCTAATCACTCAAAGTTTTTCAGCCTCTTCTTGGTCTTTTCATAAACGATAACCAACTTAAGAGGCCCATCATCTTAATCTAATCGCACAGCAAATCCCTTGTGAATTCGATATCTCTAGAGATATGGAGTCCTGAAAAGTCTGATATTTTCCCTTTATAAAATTGAGATGTGGAAGAATATGCCCCCCTTAAACAAGGAGCATAGTACCCTACTCAAAAGCTTCCTCTGACTCTTCTCCTCTTCATTACATCCCTCATTCCAGTTTCAGCGTACAGGAAAAAAGGAGGTTAATCTCATGGAATAAAACAACTAATTAGCCCAGCAAAAAAGGGTCTCAAAGAACTGTGCTTTCCCTTTGGAAAGCTTTAAGACAGCCTGGAGAGGCATTCAGTAAATCCAGTTGGCTGTCGTCGCATTCTTTTAGTAGGCTTTTCTTAAAAAAGAGAATTCCTATTGGAATGGACCACTCTAATTCTCTTTTTTGTTTTTTATGTTTTTTTTTTTGGATAATGCAAGGTGTCCCAAGCCTGCTTGCATGCACGTCGAACTAATTCTTACAGCCCCTTTCATGCTTACATGTGATGTGAGATTGTTGACAAAGAGAATCGAATCTGAAACCTTAGAAAGGAGCGAACGCCTAGGTCTCAGGCCAAGACCACGAGATCAACCCCTTGAGCTAGGACCACTCGATTCTTTATAGTACTCTCACAAATAGAATGATAGTTTTTAGTTCAGTTTATTAATCAATTAGTGTTGATTAAAAGCTAGATGACATGAATCAGACACATGAGGTGGGGTTTTAAAGCACTCATACCCTTTTTACTGATTATCACAGTTCGGCGATGAAATGTCAACATTTTCTAACATCTTATGTTAATATTCCAGACATATTACACTACTTCCTTTGAATTTTGCTACTACTTAACTTGGGGTGCGAGAGTTGTTATATAGACCCATCAGCTCTTTTGAGAAATTCTGGGTGTTCGGGTCAATTTACAGCCACCTCGACTAATCTCAAAGTCTTGAGGTTAATGACCACATAAACCTCCAATTTTGTTCTTTACCTTTACTGTAATTTGTTGTGTATCGTCAATATATAGCTTCGGATTAGGGAACTGCACGCGTGATTTTTGATGACCGTCTTTCACTGATTTGAAGAAGAAGACTGGAATTAGCAATTTTAGTTGAAGCTTTTGGGTTCAATGTCAAAAATGTCGTGATTTTTCTCAAACGCTGCAGTTATAAAAATTTGAGGTACAGGGTATGAGTTGGTGGCATGGAGGTGGGAGGGAAATGGGAGGAGCAGAAAGCACTCATCTTTGATCATGATATTATGGTCGGTTCAGAAAGTCTAAAGCCACCAAAAGAAAATAGTGTGCATTGCTTTCATGATATATTGGGAATGATCACTAGCTGCCCCAACCACATTAAAAAAAGAACCAAACAAATGATGGATTTTTAAATTAGTCACCCTTTGTTTAACTTCATTGGTTATTGAACTGAACTTAGAATGTAACCACAGGCACCTTGGGTAGAATGAGTAAGCAAACAACTAGAAAGAGTTGGTTTCCTCAACAAACCATACGTGAAAACAAAGATTAAACTTTTGAATGCACCAGACACTCGGAACCCTAATGGGTTGGCCTGGTGATCAAGGTCTAAGACTTGAAGATTTGCTCTCTTCTAACATCTCAGGTTCGAAATCTCTTAGGTGCTATCAAGTATCAACTCCTTTGGGGTCAGTCCATACAAAGCATTTACTCCAGCTATAAGTGGTGCTCTACTAGTGGACGGTGAGTTTATGGTCTTTCAAGATTAATCAAAATGCACGTAAGCTGACCCGGATACCTGGTTAGAAAAAATGCACCAAACACAGAAAATAAACAAGAAAGGCATTGTGTTTGCTTGTAGCTTGTTTGTAAATGGGGTGGGTGTCAGCTTCTTCCAAGGGAGACTTTAGCCCGTTTTCTTTGGCATCAAGAGGTTTCCATCTTATGGCAAACACAATGGAAGAGGATGAAATGGTAATGAGGAGATATTTCACCTCTCTTTTGACAAAAAAGTAAACCAAATATGCTTTCAGAACAATGCATTGATCCCAAAGATGTTATTTCCTATGGAGAATCAATGCATTCACCCCTGCAGAACAACAAAGTGGGTTGCCCATCACATGGATCAAAACCCATCATTCCCTTTCCCCCACTCACTCCCCAAAAGGAAGAAGGGTATTATAGTCATTTAGTACGGTGCAGCTATTGACGAATTTGCTGTCATACAATACCCCTGTTGTATAGGATTGAGAATGTGCTTGAGTGCTTACCAATGTGGATGTAGTAAACAAAAATTAAGTGGATTTAGCAGCTCCCCACATGGGGCATACAGAATATATTTGATCTCAAGAGAGATACTACTAGATATCATGCACAAAACCACACTCAGACAAAGAACAAGAAGTGCATTTCTTCTGCTACAGAGGTATTTGAGGAATTTTATCTATGCCGCAATAGGAGATACCGACAGGAGTTACCAGTCTCGAGAAAGCGAAGGCCGCCTTGGGATTAGAAAAGGATCTCTCTTAACTCACTATGCCATTAATACAAAAAGTGATTTTGTTTAGTCCCGTCAACCTACATCTACCGAGTGAATAATATGATATGCATCTAAGATTCGCCTCAAAAGAGAGGATCATCAAAAAAAAAAAAAATTATCATGAAAAATCAAGTCTTGGATTCGAACTTGTTACCTACGTGGATTTATTATGGCTCAACTTTTAGTTTAGCCAACCCCTTGGATTTTAGAGCAACCATGACAAATTTCAACTAATTAATCAGAGATAGACACAAATTTCAACTTATAGCGCAACTTTTTTTAACGATAGGCAAAAAGAAGATGGGAGTAAAAAAGATGTAACTCGCCCCAAAAATATGAAGTCATGAAAAGCTCTAGTTATGATTGATCCGTACTACATGACTGGCACAAACCCATTAAAACGCAGCCCTTCAACTTTTATATACCAATTAAAGTTTCACCACTAACGGCGGAGGGAAAGAAAGAAAAAAACAATGGAAAAGATCTTTAATTTTTTCTCTCACACTAATCAGTGCATGCTTTGGTCTTGTTCATTTTGGATCTTAAAACTTCTGAACAAGATTTTCAAGAATTTTTTTTATTTATTTTTCTTCATTCATTACAATCAAAAATCTTCATCAAAACCCAAATTTCCGAACGTGTATTTCGAAAGTTAGAAGGTTGAGGAATTGCTTTCAGACAGTTTGAAATTCGGACAAAGATCGCAATCCATCCACCTATCAACGGAGTTTGATTAGAAAATTTGCTACTTGAGAGAAGATGTTTTCTAGTGGCTTTTTAATTAGGTAACCTTAATTCTATATTAGGGATCAAACGTTTTTTTTTTTCCCCAGTTTGGCTTTTTCTTTTTTATTGAGTTTTTCAAAATACCAATCCATTTTTGCTTTAAAACTTTCATTTTCTTTTCAAAACTAAAGAAGATGATTTTTGGAAATTCATTATGGCTAATGATTTTTGTCACTTCCTTATTTGTTAACACCACTCCACTTTTGTTTTTGTGAGGGTGAATTTTCTAAAACACCCTTGCACTTTATGATGCTAGCTTTTTCTAACTTTCCAAATGCAAGGGTATTTTAGTAAAGTGCAACAGAGTTTTAGTAAATTCACCCAACTAAAAATAAAAAGGGGAGTGACATAATCAGCTACCTTAATTAATGGAGTATATTCACTAGGATGAAGAGATTTTAAAAAATAATCTCACATTCTCACTTCTGAAACATCCCAAACACGAATATGGACTCACTGTCGTGCTGAGGAACTAGATCGTACATGTAGCCGTTCCACAATCATACATTCTATTTTGATGATTGGAATCACTTTTAAATTTTTATGGTTGGAATCACTTTTAAATTTTTATGGTTGGAATCACTTTTAAATTTTTAGAGATAAATTAATCTAAGAGCAAGTCCATTGATTCATACCAAAATGACACAACCTAAGCTAATTTTGATTGGTTTTACAAGCGTAATGTTATTTTGACATAGATACGTACATTTTTTTACATCAAATTTGATAGTGGTAATGTTATCCTCAACAACATTCTCACATTTTGAATGTGTGTGGCAAATTTGATAGTGGTCAAATTTGACATCAAAATGACATTTGATAGTGGTCAAATTTGACATCAAAATGCCAATTGTCATTCTTAAAATTTTTCTTTGGTGCGTCATTTGGTACCAGAGTGAAGGAGATAGTTGTAAACAATTCTTCTACCATCGGGTCCATCACACTCAAATACATCCAAAATGACATGTGCACAATAATTCAAATACAAACGTCAAATACAATTTCTCACATACATGTAGATTACACCCTCACTAATGCGTGTGGGCTTCACATATATGCGATGGATTGTATTTGGTATTGTGATACGTGTGGGCCCCAAATGTACGTTAGAAATTGATGTTATGTTTGGATTGTTGGACATGTAACATTATTGCAAATATACACATTGAATTCCGTATTTGAGTGTGATGGTAGAATATTTGTAAGAGAATAAATTCTTTACACCGCCCGTGTAAACATTTGTTTCCTCTAAATCAATTGTATTGCGACATGTGTCAAAACAGTGGTTCCAATTAATAAAATATGGCGACGTGGCGTAATATAATTGATTTGAAGGGTGTAAAGAATTTATTCTCTATTTGTAATTGTAAAACCACGTAGTTTTGGACATAAGCTACTAGGAACCGTTAATAGGACGTGGCAGTTTTCTATTGGTTGCCCACTTTAACTGGGGTGAGACTGCGTGCTTGGCAGCATTTCCTTTGTATTTCGTAGAGCCCGTGACGTGGGTCCCGTAACGACGCGCCCTGGGGGTCCCCGACCTACAATATATGCAAACCTTTTAGGTTTGGGCCGAGCCTACAATTTAAATTTCTTGACCGTTGAGAGCCTCCGAATGGACAAATATGACCTTGTTAGACGTATTCAAATTATAGGCTTTTGATTGGAAAAATAATGTGAGAATTTCATTGACAAGAAGTAAACAGATTTCTTTTAGTGTTAGGTAATAAATTATCTCCAGGCAAAATAATGTTAGATTTGTAGAATTAGTTGTAACGCGGTCTTATATACATTTCAGGATTTGAAATATAAGAATTAACATTTGATATGAATTCGAAAGTACAACTAATATATGCAACCATGGCACCTCGGGATTTTTTTTTTCCTTTAAAAAAAAAGTGTTGTAATGTGAGCTTTAAGTACTACCTAGAACAAGTATAACAGAGATATAAATTAAAAGCATACGGCCACTTAAAACCCCTTTATAACTCTAATTTTGCAAGCTAACCTGCGTTATAATCCTGGAGATGACTAGTGAGTAAACATGAACTTTTTTCTCTCTTCTCCTACAAATTCTACAACTCCTTCATTATTGTTGATTACGGGAAAATGTTTTTATTTTTAAGTTACAATTAACTCGTGGCCTATGTCTTATATAGTCTCGAATTGATTAATCCCAATTTGACATTAAATTTAAATTTGAGGTTATTTAAATGCATATATATATATATATATATAATCCCTTCTCTTCTTTTTTTTTTTTGAGAAGAAATGCACATATATAATCTGTAATGATCAATTTTAGTTATTGCCGACTTTTCCTACTATATAGTACTGTAGTACTATTTTCCAGCATTATAGCTAGAGTTGATATACTTAGATTGCAAGACAGCTAAAGGAAGGAAAAAAAGAACCAATTCACAAGACCATTAATGTGTGTTGTGTCCGTCGTTTGGTTAATTTTGCCATCATGACCTTAGTTAAAAAAACCTTGGTTGGTAACCGTTTACAACAACTATTCCTTACCTGAAAAAGACCGAGTACCCACCATGGCACCATAGGATTAGGAGGTCCAACTAAAAGCTTAACATATGGCCAGGTGTATGCAATCCACACATATATATAATTTTTTTTTTATAACCAGATGTTTGGGTCGCCTTATGTGCACTTTGACTAATCTTGAGAGACCAATCTCGCCATCCACTTGCCGAAGTCTCATTTACAGCTAGAACAAAAGTTTTGTATGGACCAACCCCAAAAGAGTTAATAGCACTTGAGAGATTTTGAACCTGAACAAATCATTTACTATACGGCCGGGTTTATACAATCCAAGTTCTTTCATTTTCCATTTTTGCTTCGTTGAGAGCTTTTGAGGCTTCACCCAAGGATCCAGGACTAATCTCTTGCACACTTGTCTGTCTGATCACATGCATCCTCTAAATATTTGGGCCTAATTTTTTCATTTTAATGGACTTTCTCTTGCGACTGAATTAATACAAAAGAGAAAATTTCTTTTATATCCTTTCGATTTTGACCAAAAATTCATTTTGGTCCTTCGCATTTCAATTTCAGCATAAAAATACTTCGACTTTCCAATTTTTTTCAATGTCATCCTTTAGGAATATATACATATATACACGAAAAATAGGTTGTTTGGATCAAGCATCCTACACGCATTGGATGCCGTTGATTTCCGCGTTGGCCCCTTGGTTTTTTTTTTTTATAGAATTTTTGGACGGCTCGGATTGGACGTCCGGTGGCCAGAGATGGCCCGGCGCAGGACTCAAAGAAAACGGATTCCTTCTAAAGGATGACATTGAAAAAAAATGGAAAGTCGAAGTATTTTTATACTGAAATTGAAAGATGAATGACTAAAATAAATTTTTGGTCAAAGTCGAAGCGATAGAAAATAATCGCTTGTGAAATATACTGAAAATATATTGGAATTAAAACTCAAGCGAAAAAGCTACTCAATAAGAGCTTGAAAGCACTTTGCTTCATGAGTTTCTTTTGGCCCAGTCACATGGGATGCCCTTCAACAACACCTGATAGTAACAATACTAAGATACACACAAGACTTTAGTTGGAATGCTATCAATGCTTGGATTGTTGGATTCATATACTTGTCTCCTCGTTGGATGGAATTTATTGGGAATTTCATTAGAGAAGAATTAATTAAGAGTGCTGTCATAAACAATTTATTATTTGAGACTCTTATTATTTATGCGCATTAATGAAAAAAGGTTTTTGATGGAAGGGGCAGTCAACAAAAATATCCTATTCAAAAGTCCTATTGGAGGGACATGACTAGTTTCATCATTTTTGACATGTGATTTATTCTTAACATTTGCATAGCATAACAGTAATTCAGAGGCCCGGGACATAGCTAGGGCTGCAAACAGTGAAGCAAATCGAGCCGTTCGCGAGCAGCTCGTAGCTCTACTCTGCTCTGCTCATTTAGTAATTGAGCCGAGCTCGAATTTTAGGCTCGCGTAGTAAATGAGCCAAGTGCAATACTCTATATCTCGATCGGCTCGTTTGAATGGGCTTAGATCGTTTAGTAAATAAACCGGGCTTCGCTCATTAAGGGCGAGCCGAGCTTGAGCGCTACAAAACTTGGCTCGGCTCATTTACACCCCTATATACACATACATCACCGACACTTGTGGGAATTAAGGAAATATGCAGCTCATTTGTAAATTTGGATTTATTTTCTTTCTTTATGAGATGATTCATCATCATGGGGTGAGGACCCAACGGAACCCTAATGATTAGTAATGAGTTTGTAGGGATTTATTGCCTAAATGATGCTATATTGGCGGGAAAGATCTAAAAAGAAGTCTCTCCTATTTTGATGTGTGCATTAGCTTGTTCAGACACCCTGGTTAATTTATTGAAAAAATAATTATACAAAAAATAATGTTTTTAAACTTGGTTCATCTTTTATGTTTTTTAATTTCTCTCGTTGCGACGAATCAAAATTCAAAAGTGTAAAATTTTTTTTACCAAAAAAAAATATCAAAAGTATACACAAAAGGTGAAATAAGGTTATTTCAGAAAAAATAAGTAGAAATTAAAGGATTTGCAATTGTTTTTTTTATCTAACATGAGCGTTTTCCTGGGTGTTTGGAAGAAGAAATTCCCTCTTAAGTGAGAGTCATACAAATTGAATACTTTTTCGTTTCAGTCTTTATTGGATTCCTTTCCACCAACTCCAAAGATTAAAAAAAAAAAGGGGTCAAATAAAAAGTCCATGTTGTTAATGAAAGTTTACGAAGATTCTCACGCACTTTAAAGATAATTGTCGAATATCACATCCCAACTAAATAGTACTGTAGGATTATCTTTCTGCAAATTACAATTACGAAGTAGTAAATCGATCCATGATGAAAACCTCGAGAAAGGTTTAAATGTTTAATTAGGCACGAAATGCTAAATTCTATAAGGACCTTTTAGGGCATGCATGTATTCAGTGACTACTCAATATGTACGTGCAGCATCACAACTCACGAAAGAGAATTCATGTACTTTTTTTACTTGGGAAAAAAACTTCTAATGTATAGCTAGAAAATGTTATTTTTAATTTTCCAAAGTCAACATAGAGAACATATATGCTAACTAAAAAGGGTCTTATCTTCTCGTCGTACTTAGAGAATCTGAATTCTCGAAACCGAAACGCAATCGTAGAATGTGAGAAAAATGCAACTTCTACCATTTATTTTCGAAAATAATTATAGATAATTAAGATATTAACCGAGATCAGAGGGTTGTTATTATTATTATTGAGTTACAATCAACCCCTTATCGATTATTGGTAAATAATCAATTTTCGTCCTAAATTCGCAGGCACAAAAACTGAATTGATCAATCTAGGACCGATACTTGAGTGAACTAATTTTTACAAAAATTTTAAAAATAATATACTAAACAAATTAAACAATTTTAATTATTAACGTGGAACTCCGAGACGAGTCTTACACAATCTAGTACTATTAGGCCCCATTCCAGAACGATAATAAGTATTTATTTTTTAAGAAGGCAATTTCAAGCTCAAAAATAAAGGGTTTAATGAAATATAAAAATATGCAATATAGATCTTGTTTGAAAGATTTCAATAAGATCTTTAATACGGTGCAAAAAATATCAAATAATTATTTTTCATTTATATTATTTTTGAGTTTAAAAATATGAAATAAGTATTTATTTTTTAAGAAAGTATTCTGAAACGGAGCCTTATTATATACTGGGGTGTGCCCATAGTTGGGCACTTGGGCTTATTATTTAACTTTTCATTATACTTGATCTCGCTACTGCAAGTTAAGTTTTGGACTATCCGGAATATTTTGTTAGGGAAGAGGACCCGAAAATATAGGAAGCCAGGGTTCGGAGCCTGGAGGCTCGGAACGAGGTTCGGAAACTATGGCTTTTGAAAGTTTATAGGAGTATATTAGATATATGTCGATGTAGTAGTTGTATAAAGCACAGAGACAGAGTGAGTGCTTTCGGAGTTAGAGAGAGAGAGATAGGGAGAGAGAGAGTGAGAAGAACATGACCGAGGTGTAAAAGTAGAAACAAAGCAAGAAAAGAAACACATCAAACAGACAGCAAATGCCATAACTCCCCACATTCGAAACTTTCCTTATCTCTCTCTCTCTTTGCTTCTCCGAAACTCAATCTCCTGCTTATAACCCCGATCTTGCCCGAAAACCCTAGTGCTTCTGCAGTTCCTTGATCCTACTTGTGATCTTCTTGTTCATCGTTCGAGAATTTTTAAGATATGTCTTTGATTTCTTGATAACTTATTTTTGAATTATCATTTATTGTGGCAATCGGAGCTTTGATGGTGGAAATTTGAGGCATTGATTTAAGAGAGGGTTTTTGATATGGCGGCGGGAGGTGCATTGTCGTTTTCTGTGGCGTCAGTGGTGGAGGATGTTCTTCAGCAGCACGGGGTTCGGTCCAGAGAGCTTGATTTGGACTCACGCAGAGCAGAGGAGGCCGGTAAAAGCTTTAATCTTTTTGATCAAATAAGCGGGTTTTTTCACCCTTCTTTTATCGGCATAAATTTAGTTAAAGGCTTGTTTCGATAAACGGCACGAAAAAGATCATTAAATCTATCTGAAAATATACTAACTTATCCCAAGATATCATTTTTAACAGTTGTTTTTTGTTGAAAGAGTAGAATAATCCAATCCTCACACTTGATCCAATCTTTTGTTGAGAAAAAATTAGGCTTAACCCGAGAAGCTTCTTTCACCAATTTGGAGAAAAAAAATCTCTTATATGACTTGATGCGAAAGGTTCTTTATTAATTTGATATCACTCTGGTGAGTGGATTGGAGCTCAGCTTTTTTGTTTTTGACTAAGAATTAGGTGAAGGATTGGGGATATCCTTTCCTTACAAGTCTGATTCTTTAGGTTAATTTTTTAGTGGATCATATAACAAAGCAATCGCAACATGCTACAAAGCTTAATCTGGATATTTGGCCCAGTTGAGATGGGTTTTCTTCATTTATAGGAGTAATTTAGAACAGCAGGAAGGCTGGAGCTTTTCTTTCCATTATTTTTATTTGTTTGTTTTTTCAGTTTCTATCAAAATAGCGTTGCAGCGGTATATGGCAGAATGTTCCATTTCTCATTATCCGTCTGGTTTTGCAATCTATGTGGGTTCTGGGGATCATTTAGATTGTATTTTGCAATTGCTGGTAGTAGTTGATCGGTCAACACTAGCAAATTAAAGTCCTTCTCTTCCAGTTATTACATACATTCTTCGTACTTACTACCTCCTTTTTGTGAGTCCTTATTGCTATCATATTTTACTCTAGCAACAAGACGGTATGAGGCAGCTGGGTGGCTAAGAAAGATGGTTGGAGTTGTTGCTGCTAAAGATTTGCCAGCAGAGCCTTCTGAGGAAGAGTTTCGGCTTGGATTGAGAAGTGGCCTGATTCTATGCACCGTACTCAATAAAGTTCAACCTGGAGCTGTGCCAAAGGTGATCCCTAATTCAAATTGGCTCAACTAGCACATTTTTGTTATTGTTCTACTATTATGAGTTATAGTTGTAGTTGTAGTTATGTTTGCTTAATGGATTCAGGTGGTAGAGAGTCCTGATTCTGCTCTTGTACCTGATGGGGCAGCTTTGTCCGCATATCAATATTTTGAAAACGTGAGAAACTTTCTTGTCGCTGTGCAAGATATGGGGCTTCCAACTTTTGAGGCATCCGATCTGGAACAAGTAGGTGTTTCGCTATGGAAGCAATGCTACTAAGATCTTGATTCCATAATTGTTCTTAAGAAACATATCATAACTTACATATGCTAAATCTAACCAAAACAGGGTATATGCTGTCTAAAAGGGCTGTATCAGCAGTTGATCTTATAAATCCAACTATGCATGTAGCTTTTTATTGATTGGTCACATTGTTCTAATCTCTATAAATTTGGCAGGGAGGAAAATCTGCAAGGGTGGTGAGTTGTGCTCTAGCACTTAAATCCTACAGTGACTGGAAACAAACAGGTGGAATTGGAGTATGGAAATTCGGCGGAAATCTAAAACCCACAACTTCTGGAAAAAATTTTCTGCGCAAGAATTCAGATCCATTTACAGGATCCTTATCAAGGACCTTGTCAGGTGGCGAAAGTTCTTTGAGTACTATATCTCCTAACCTCGACCCTAATAATAAGGTTAGGACTTTTATCACAGTGATAGATACCTTGATTGCTTTGTCATAGAATCGTACTCGAATGAGGAGAATTTCTGATTTTTTTTTTTTCATGTGTTTATTTTCAGTCTACTTCTTTGAGTATGCTTGTTCGTGCAATTCTCTTGGATAAGAAGCCTGACGAAATTCCAACTGTAAGTTGTTAATATCAATACTGATGTAATGTAGAGGAAATTCTGTAATCATGCTGGGAAAATGGGGAATCATTTATAAGTGAATTGGAACACAATCAAGAAAGTGCTGATTTGTTAATCTTTTGCACTTGTTTCCAGCAGCGGAGGTAAGTTGACGGGGGTGTGTGGCGCAAATCACCCCCGTTTCAAAAAAAGAAAAAGAAAAAACACACTCTAATGGAAGTTGATTAGGTAGTTACCGGTATCTGAACATCTTGATTTTTTAAATAAAATGATGAGAAAACAGCAGAAAATAAACTATTTGGATTATGAAAATAATATTTCAATGACTTTCATTTGAAGACCACAAAGTGGTTGAATCAAGCTTTTATTCTTTTTTATAACAAAACAAAGTTCATGATAAAACATGACTTTACACCTAACATTTCTCTTCGTTTTTTTTATCAACAACAATACTATTGAACAGTGCCACCCCCTATTGAAAATCGTAGCCATTGCTTGTTTTTACTGTTATAACCAAACGGAAAGGTTTGAGAAGCTACAAGAAAGAATAAATGGCTAAAGAACCAATATTTACACACACACACCCCCCAGACTATTAGAGGGTTATTTTCCCTGTTTGGAGATTTGACCATTACTGCTGCTCTTTTTACAACTGAAACTGTGACCATTTTATCAGTATTATCCTAGTTATAGTGCTCTTCTTCGTGCAACAGCTGGTGGAGTCCGTACTATCTAAGGTTGTGGAGGAGTTCGAGCATCGCGTTGCCGGCCAAACTGAATTGGTAAGCTGTTATTTATACAACATTACAACCACTTCTCTTTGTACAGAAGATAATTAAGTGCTACTGGTGCTGCATATCAGCTGTAAAGATTTTAGAAACTTGGGCCACTAACATTTAGCAGTTGATATAGAGTTTGATGTGTTCCAAACTAAAATCATCTTGTTATTTATTCGTTCTGTTATATCATTTAACTTTTCTTCCCCCAATTTTAACAGAGAAAAACAACTTCAAAAGATGTCCTTACTCAGGCAAATACCTCTCTGTTGAAGCATGGCTCTGCTGATATCAAGGTATTTTTGGTGATCATAAGCTTTTGGAACAATTGAGCAGGCACATGCTTGATGCATCAAAATCAGTCCATAGCATTATATTCATCTTTCTCTATTTATGGAGTTATACAGAAAGAAGAGCGAAAGTTTAGGGCAAAGATTGGGGAAAGCTTTCATAAAGCCCATATCCTGGAGGAGGAAGCTGAAAAGCAAATTCTGAAACAACAAATGATATTTGAACGGCAGAATAAAGAGATTACAGTATGACCTAGCTGCATTAACTTTGCATCAGTCCTACTGTCGTCTATTGTGTGGATGTTGATGTTTCAGTTTACTTCCATGTAGGAGCTAAAACAATCTCTTCACACTACGAAAGCTGGCATGCAGTTCATGCAAATGAAGTTCCATGAGGATATCCATAATCTTGGTAGGAGTTTAGATAGTTTATTGTGTTTCGTTTTTTAATTAATTAAATAGTACCATTTTTTGTTTGGCTTATATCTCATTTTAACTCTTGCCTTTGTAGGTTTGAACATTCATGGCCTTGCCCATGCTGCTTCTGGATATCACAAAGTTCTCGAGGAAAACCGGAAGCTATACAATCAAGTTCAAGACCTTAAGGGTAAAATTACTGATTCCCCAAAGTTGCAATCACACTTGGTTTTGAATTTTATCTAAGTCACGATCTCATTACTTACTTTTCTATTTTTTTCGCTTGTAGGAAGTATTAGGGTTTATTGTCGAGTCAGGCCCTTCTTGGGTGGACAATCAAACTATTTAAGCTCGGTGGGTCATATAGAGGAGGGAACAATTACTATAACTACACCATCCAAGCATGGAAAAGGTTGTAGGTCATTCAACTTCAACAAAGTTTTTGGGCCTTCTGCAACCCAAGGTTGGTAAACTTTTGATTTGGCTTCTGCTTATTATTTCTAGCATTTTTTTAACTTTATTCATTCCTCTTGCATTTCAGCGGAAGTCTTTTTAGATACCCAACCACTGATTCGATCTGTCCTTGATGGGTACAATGTGTGTATATTTGCCTATGGCCAAACTGGGTCAGGAAAAACTTTCACAATGGTGAGATATACCTACGTTTATCTAGTAAAATGTTAGAATCTAAATCAAGATATCTTTATGTAAACATTCAAGCAATTGATTATCTGCTTTTGTATGTTTTCAGACTGGACCTAAAGATCTTACGGAGCAAAGTCAAGGCGTAAATTACAGAGCATTGAGCGATTTGTTTCTTCTGGCAGAGCAAAGAAAGAACACCTTCCGATATGATGTTTCTGTGCAGATGATTGAGATATATAATGAACAAGTTAGAGATCTCCTTGTTACTGGTGGTCTTAACAAAAGATATCCTTCATTAGTTGTCAATTTTTCTTCCATGCATTAAATTTGAACTGGGCATTGTAATTGTGCTTGTCTAACTTTTATTGAGGAAGTGAATCATCAAATAGCCATTCAAACAAATAAATCTTCTATTGGGAGGTATTTATCCATCGTTTAAAACTTACAGTAAATTTGGAAGTATTTTAGTACTTAAATGTGGTTTTTGACTCCTTCCCCAACCCCTCTGTGGTTTATATGTTTTCCTTGATTGGTGAACACATTAGAGATCCATAATAGTTCTCAGTCAGGAGTCAATGTACCAGATGCAAGCCTTGTTCGAGTTTCATCTACATATGACGTCATTGAGTTGATGAACTTAGGACAAAGGAACCGTGCAGTGGGTGCAACAGCCCTCAATGATCGCAGTAGTCGCTCTCATAGGTGTGTTTTATTTATCCCTCCATTTGGTCCTCTAAACATCTGTTTTGATATCACTGACTCTACTACTAATCCATTTGCAGTTGCTTGACTGTTCATGTCGAAGGAAGGGACTTGACATCCGGAACAATTCTTCGTGGCTGTATGCATTTGGTGGATCTCGCGGGAAGTGAGAGGGTACACAAATCTGAAGTTACAGGAGATAGACTTAAAGAGGCGCAACATATTAACAGATCTCTTTCCGCTTTGGGTGATGTGATCTCTTCCCTTGCCCAAAAGAATTCACACGTCCCATACAGGAATAGCAAACTCACACAATTGCTCCAAGACTCGCTTGGTAATCTAAATGAATGGGTTCATTGGGTTCTCTTTCATCCTTTCTTCTATCTTAAATTTACGTTGTGGGGTGGTATGTCTATTTTAGGAGGGCAGGCCAAGACGCTAATGTTTGTTCACATAAGCCCTGAGGCTGATGCTATAGGAGAAACCATAAGTACACTCAAATTTGCTGAGCGAGTTGCCACTGTTGAACTTGGTGCTGCCCGAGTAAACAAAGATGGTGCAGATGTTAAAGAGCTCAAAGAGCAGGTTCGTACCTTCTATTGTTTGACCTGCATTTCCTCTCCATCATACTTGCAGAAGAAACTTTGTAGTTCTTGTTTTGTTTCACCAAGTATTTGAATGCTCATTTCAGATTGCTAGTCTTAAAGCAGCCTTGGTAAGGAAAGAAGGAAAATCAGAGACCATGCAGGAGAAAGTATCTGGTAGTCCATGTGGCATAGTGTCCTCACCTTATAACCCACAGGACGGAGTTACATTGGATGATCAGAAGAGCCGCAGGAAACCAATGGGGGATGTAGGCTACATAGAGGTAAACATTTTCTCCATTTTGGTATTAGAATCAAACCATTTTCCTGTAGACCTGTCATGCCAAACTTGGATTTAACATCTTAAATGTATTCTGTTGGAAGTATACTGATTTTCCATTAGTATAGTTCTAATTACTTCGCTGAAACATTTGAGTGTTGCCTTGTTATGTAACCATGACAGTGACTAATTCCTATCAGTTATTTTGTGAACATTACCTTCCTACGCCATGCTCAGTAAAATGCTTACAACGTTGCACATATCTAACTGGATACACTTCCTTAAAAAAATTAATTTTCTGACAGTGCGGACTCGTGTTGGGGCAGAAAATCATTCTAAATACAAGACATGCTTATTGCAAAGGCATCGCTCGATAGTTTAATCTAGTGAGGGAAACCATACTTATCCTCAATATAAAAAGGAGGATGGGGCACAAATAATAAAAGATTCTGTAAGTAATGCAGGTGACTTCTTGTTAAGAAAGGTTTGACATTCATGCTAATTCTTACGCATGGAAGTGTTTTTTTGTTAATTTTTTTTATAACAATTATGGTTAAAATATACTGTTTTTGATATAGTATTTACTTTTTTCTGTCCAGTCATTTCATTCACATCTTTGTCTATGAAGAGTTCATGTCATGACTAATGATATATATGTTTTTTTTCAGGTTAATAACTTAGCATTGAGGCAAAAGAGGCAAAGTTTCGATCTTGATGAGCTATTAGGAAATTCATCTCCCTGGCCTCCAGTCAGTAGCCCTGGTCAGAATTATGGAGAGGACGATAGAGAATCAGGAACCGGTGAGTGGGTAGATAAGGTCATGGTGAACAGGCAAGAAGCTTTAAATGGAGTTCAAAACCCTTTAGGACATTGGGGAACAGACAATGGACTTGTGTCTGATGCCTTTTACCAGAAATATTTAACGGATTCTTCAAAAATATACACAGAGCCATCGTACAACATATTCGCAGGAAGCAACCAGTTTGAGATTGCTACTACTGATGATTTGGATGAGCTAGATGCCGGCACTAGTGATTCCTCGGAGCCTGATTTGCTTTGGCAATTTAATCATTCTAAACTTAATCACTTTACGACTGGGACTGGATCAAAGGCTCAGAAACCTAATCCAAAGCTAGCAAAGAGCTCAGAACTAAGGTAAAGCTATTGTTTTAATTCTGTTCTATCTACATGTTCTTTACTCTGTCTAGTTCTACTTCTGTCCAGCGAAAAATGTCTTTCTGATGCGTTTCAAAGTTTCTAACAACTTGTTATTCAGCGGCAGGAATGTGATTCCTAAAGTAGGCGCCTCGATGCCACAAAAATTATCAAATGGCACTGGTCCCAATTCTCAGCGTAACGGGAGGCAGGGAATTCCTACTGAAGCGAAGCGGAAAACTGGGAATAGAAAGTAGAGGACGAGGTGCTTGTATATCTTTTTAATGTTCTAACTTTTTATCCCTACATTAGGGTGTTGAATGTTGAGAGAGGTGAGATGTTCCATACCAAAAGTTTTTTTGTTTTTTGATTTTTCCCCTTAATTTCTTCATGGTTTCGTTTTTTTATTGTTCATATGTATGTGAATGCAGCAATAATTCCAGTTGCTTGTAATTTGTTGTTGTCAAGCTTAACTGCTCCAACTCTTTGGAGTTTGTACACAATTTACCATTCATTGATAAGGTCTTACTGCATCTCATGAGGTCGATAGTAACGGATTTTTCTCTACTCTACGTTAGGATTAATTTTTGGAGAGATCAAGGAAACTAATATAGCACAACAAAAATGCTACACGCACAACCGTTGTGTTGGTTGTGCGCGTAATTCTGACCGTCCAGATGTATTTGGACGGTCTAGATTTTAAAAAAATATCTTTCATAGAAAAATTTAACTTTTTCCGGGAAGAGTTTGAGCGAATTCTGGTCATTTATTACAGTAATAGACGGTTAGAGATTAGCTGGAGGTGTAATCAAAGCAAGATACATTCATTTGATTTGGTGTTTATTGTGGATCTTGAAAAGATTATTGTCGGGAATGGTTGGCTGTGGCATGTTTTTTCTTTCATACATTCGGACTGGTTCTATCACTACAATACCACCATTTTCGCCGGGAAAAATAACAACATTCAAGCAGCCAAATTGATAGTAATGTCGTACATGACCTCTCTCAAACTTTCCTTTATTTGGTTAAAAGAAATATCAGAAAAAGAATAGAAAGACAAATACGGCTTATACTCCTTTTAGCCGCACATAAATTCAAATGCAAACGAGACCCCAAATGGGGTTGATTGGTTCAGTGGTTGAAAACTTGGACTAAACCTTTACACCTAAACCTTTCATTAATCAAACTTCACAAAACACACCCTAAATGCTAAAACTTTCATTTTACAATCTTCATGGAATTGGTTCAGTGGTTGAAAACTTAGACTTGGTTGGACCATGCTCAAGTTTAAGTTCTCATAGCCTATTACTGAGGCTAAACAAACTTCTAACACTATCCACATGTTGTGAGACTTTAGTTTCGGTCCCGACATAGGTGGATCTCCTGTAGATAATGTTGTGGTGTGTCGTGTCAATCCTCCGTAGCAGAGACCGTGGCTGTACTTTCATTTTGTAACCAAAAAGAAAAAGAAAAAGAAAACGGGCCAAATGAAAGAAGTAGGGATGGGCTTGGGCCCAAACTCCCAACCGGGTTTGGAGGGACCTAAAACGGTTAACGGTTACTTCCGATTTACCCTCTAGAAAACACACCGTTAATTTCTACATCCACACCCCGCCGTTTCTGCTGTCTCGCCGCCTTATTGCAGTTCTCTCTCTCTCTCTCTCTCTCTCTCTCTCTCTCTCTCTCTCTCTCGTCCCAAAACCCTAAACCCTAAACCCTGACCCTGTCATCCCCCAATTCACAAACGAAGAAGTACAAGATTGTCGTTTGATCGATTGAATCATTCGTTTCTTCTGCGAGTGTATACAGAACAGTATATACGTACCCATATACAGTCTCGCATATACCTTTTGCCAGTAGAATTTGGCTCTCCTAGTTCCACAGATTTTATTCCAGAATGTCCAAAGAATCGGGTAATGGTACAACTGGAGATTCTTTAGAGAAGCTCAGGGCTCTTCAAATTACTTCCCTGGAAGAGGAGGAAGACGACGAAGATCAAGTTAACGGTGAAGGCAGTGGTAATTTTTTTGACGAAGATGATGATGAAGAAGAAGAGCAAGTACCTGTAACCCTAGGTTTTGTCGAAAAGCCCAAGAAACGGTGGTCGCTTCTTCGCCAGTTGTTTCCAAGCAAGGCTGGGGGCTCACCTGTGCGTCTAAAGTTCCCCCTTTTGATTCTTTCTTTCTTTCTGTATTACTTTATCGTCTGGATATATGCATTGGTAGTGAAGTGATTGACTCGTGTTTCGACTGTAGGCTTGGTTGGATCCGATTGATTTGCCCTCGGGAAGATCTTGTCTCTGTGACATTTGCGGCGAGCCTTTGCAGTTCCTGCTTCAGGTTCTTATCTTCATTATTGTTGAAACATTAGTTAACCGGTGAATTTGTCAATCTTTTAGATTTCTTGTATCTGTTACTCGGGTATACTTTTTAGAATGCAGCCAATAATGGATTGTTTCTTCATTAGATCGTTTGCGGTTAGTAATGGATTGTTACCATGTTAGATTTCTTGGAGGGTTCCAACCTAAAACCAATTGGCCATAGTTGGAGTAGCCTCTAGATTTTTTTAACCAAGCTTTGGATGGCTTAGATGAGCGATGTGGGATTAAGTCTAATAGTTTCAGTTGTATTGTCTTAGCTCAGATATGTTTGCTGAGAAACAG
The DNA here is from genome assembly GCA_014282245.1 of Rhododendron simsii. Taxonomy (NCBI): domain Eukaryota; kingdom Viridiplantae; phylum Streptophyta; class Magnoliopsida; order Ericales; family Ericaceae; genus Rhododendron; species Rhododendron simsii. Next base: position 701,247 of record CM024965.1, read on the forward strand.
TGGCTAACACTTCCGTTAACATTCCCTCTTTGCTTCACATAAGCGAGTTTCTCAGTCCTCTCATGTTTCTAAGTACAACTATTCTATTAGTTACCCTGTTTTATAAAAGTAAATGCCTTTCCAGTGGTTGTATATGATACAAGGAAAACAATGATAATATTGAGTGGGGACTAGAAATCATTACGATGAATGACTTGAAGATTTAGGAATTTGTTTCATGACTTTTTCCATGTGACTTTGGCTGAAGTACCGTGTTTGGGTCATACATTGTAATCATATTTGCATGTATTAAGGGGAAAGGGTATGCTGGCTTTATTTGATGACAACTTTTTATGTTTTCTTGAGTTTCTAGGTGTATGCACCACTCTCAGAGAAAGACTCTACATTTCATCGCTCATTATATATCTTCATGTGTCAATCGATGGGTTGTCTTCTGCGAGACCAACATGAGCAGTGGAAACGCCAGCAAGAGAAAGCATCTCGAAGGTATGAGTCAGGACTTGGGATTACTAAGTTCACTCAGGTTTAATCTCTCTCTCCCCTAGGGTTTTCCCTACCTCAAGGCAAATTGGACAGATATATTCTCTTTACCTTCTTTACTTTTTGTTTCTGATTTCGGAATTTTTGGCGAAGTGTGAAGGTTTTCCGTTGCCAACTAGCCCGCTTGAATCCTTATTACTCAAGTGAACCCCCAAGACGTGATGGAACTGACAAACCTTCCGGAATTGGAGGTAGGTGTCAATATTCTACTTCAGTTTTTTAGCCCTTTCTTTCCAGACTCAGTTTTGGATAGTTTTGTTGGCAATTAGAAACATTAGGGTCTCAGAAGTCAAAAGCAGCTAACCGTACCCCCTTGGCTAAATCGCTTTAGTTTTTTTTTTATAGCACAATTACCAATTCTAGAAGGACTATTGTAGTGGTGGGCCGAAATTTTGCACTTGCAGGCTGCAGCTACCTAAACACTAGATGTAGGAACAGTTGCGTAAGAATACGTCTGGAGAGAAATCTAGTGGAGTTCCTTGCAAATCTTTGTCTTAGCTGAAACCTTACATGACATACAATTCTTCATGCCCATCTTTTATGTATTGCTCACGGCCTCAAGCGTTTAATTACCTTGTCAAATTTTGACCTATGCTGTTACGGGTTGGAAAATATGCCAGTCTGCCAACGTTTTTACACTTCTCAAATTCTGGAAGTGTATACTTGTAAAGCAAATCTGAAATATTTAGTTGTTTTCCTGCATGATGAACGACTGATTAGACAATTACACTGCTTCAAGGACTTTGTCTGAAACTGTATGAAGACACTATGCTCTCCTTACCTCATTATTCCTGTTCGTTAGCTTCTTCATGATCTTATCTTTCTGATGACGCTTTCTATAGCTGCACTCTGCAGTTGGTGTGGTACCTGGAAAGGAGATAAAGTTTGTAGCGGTTGTAGAGAAGCACGTTATTGCTCAGACAAACACCAGGTCAGTTGGGGGATAAGCATGTTGCTTTATATACTTCAATAGTTCAAATCATCCATGCCTGAATTGTCCCTTCCTTTTACTCGCAGGCTATGCACTGGAAGTCAGGTCATAAAATTGAATGTCTACACTCGAGAATTTCTCCTCAGTCATCTAATAGTTGCCCCACTGCCAGTTCGGCGGATATACAAAAAGGCGAGTACATTTTTTGCTTTTGTTACTTGCGGTATTTGGTTGGCATAGGACTATATTGTTACTAGTGGCACTTGCTTGCTTATGTGGCTCATAATATTTAAATGCAACTGATTAAAAGAGGGGTGGGGGATGGCGGTGGATGTTAGGTGATCTCACCTTGAACAATCCCTCTTGAATCTTTAGGCATTGGCTTAGATTGTTACTCCTGGCAGTTGCTTGTTTATGTGGCTCATAATTTCTATTTCAATGTTCCGAGCAAAAAATAATTCTCCTTTAATGTGATTGTCTGAGGTGTGGGGATGTTGGTTGATTTCCCCTTGAGCAATTAATCTTGACCTTATAGGTGCAAGAGATTCATTTCTGTTCTCCCACCTGTCATGCCCAGCCTGAAAGAGCCATGATGGTCTTAAGGGGGGCTGTGGAAACTTGGGGGTTGGTAGTTGTCCATGAGATTGTATTTTGCTGAAATTAACTGCTGATCAAAAGTTGTCTATGTCAACAGCTGCAAGCAACAGCACATGGCCTGAATATGAGATCTTAAATGAGGATGAACCTGAGCTTGACACAGAAATGTCCGAAGATAGTGGACATGCTAATGCATTGGTTCCAGATAGCCATGCGGATGAAACAGTCAAGTCATTGCTGGACAAATTTGAGGTATGGATTGCTATTGTAAAAATGATCTCGGACACTATATTAAAAACCTTTACAGGGTTTTTCTTTCTCATTAAACAGGGTGATCCTGACAGAAAGAGCTTGGCCTCCTTCCAGGAGCGCATGGCCAGGGCCCCTGAGCAAGTTCTAAGGTGTACTTTAAGATCCTTTGATATATAGACACATACATGGATGTGAATATAGTGAACAGTTGTGTGTGTGATATATGAAGATAAACGTTGTAGATGTGGGGCTTGTTAGGTATTGTTTTTGTTTTCTGTCTGTTTCTGTTTGCAAAAAACATGTTTGATAACTCTTTTGATTTCGAGAAAATGGTACAGTTTTCCATGTTTCCAATCGGTTGGGAAACAAGTAAAGCTGTTTTTACTTGTTTTCAAAGAAGTTATCAACTCTCCTGCCTCCTCATCACCTCGCCTGTTTTGAAAACTAGCTTTTGACAGCATATGCATGTCCCAAACATACTTTTCTTGGTTTGTCTTCTTACAAACCTTGTTGGCCAATCCCAATCACTCTATCACCATTCCTGTCCGTATAATTCAGAAACTATAGTTTCGCACAGGGAGGTGCTTCCAAAGCCATACATTGCAGCCTTTATAGGAGTAATAGGATTTCTCCATAAACATGCCCCCTAAGGCCCGGCTCTAGCTTCATCCTTGAGCAAGCTACTTTACTTTTATGCATATGAATTACACGTGTCTATAAATATCTAGTTACATCTGAAGACATAACTATTTTTGTTATAGTTGTTTGCTTCTCCGATGTACTTTTGCATATCTGTTGTTAATTTTGCATGACTAACTTAAGGTGTTTCAACTGGGACATTTCAAAGTTAATTAGTAGCCAATTCACACTACAGGTAACATTAGTCATTTTTTCATCTCTGTTCCTCTAGTTGATATATTTTACCCCCGAGCTATAATAGTTCCCAGGTTGGTCAAGTCTTTTAAGTCTTTCCTTTCTTCAATTATAACAGATATTGTAGGTTTGTAAGGGCTAAACCCTTATGGCCCATGTCTAGTGGCCGACCATCCGAGACTGATATTCCGAAATGCACTCATTGTGGTGGCAGTCGCAATTTTGAATTTCAGGTTTAAATTACTTTCTTGTCATTTCGATAGACACTTTGATGTTTTTGGATACGCAGTATTCAAATTTGATCTTATAGGAGCATTTACCCGTTTATCTTTGATCAAAACTTTGGCTTATGTTGGTGATTCCAGATTCTGCCTCAGTTGCTTTATTACTTTGGCGTGAAAAATGAGGTGGATTCGATTGATTGGGCAACTATTGTTGTGTACTCATGTGAAGCCTCTTGTGAGGGAAGCAGAGCTTACAAAGAGGAATTTGTTTGGGTTCAGCTTGCTTCTCAATCTTCTACAGTACCATGATGATACATCGCATTTTTGACAAGTTTCACATACGTTTTTTACTCGCTTGGCCTTGGGAGTTTAGGAAAACACTATTCGTTTTTCCTGCATGTTGTATTGATTCTAGTTTCCTGAGAATATGGAAGTCTTCACAAATGAAGCAAGTTCTTCTGCATTTCTGCTATCCGGACTATATTTTGTGTGCAGTGTTATATCTCATTACATTTTTGGTCATTATCTTACCATGTATTCTTGCAGGTTTGTTAGCAACATAAAGTAAAGGGAAGCATATATATGTCACACATGTAGGAACAAAACTAGTAGTTACTAACCTCTTTGCTTTCCTTACCAAATACGGAGTACTTCACAAAACTAGTAGTTCTACACAAGCTTTTGTGAATTATTGATTTGTCATGAAGACATGATTCGAAAAAATGAAAAAATTATGACTGAAATTTTAAAAAAGCCCAATTTTTTTTTTTTTTTGGCTTTTTCTTGAAATTTTTCAGGGAAAAAAAAAACCAGATTTCAAGGATAGTCGAAGGAAATTGATATTCGCGCTCCATTTTTTGATACAGGCGCTCCACTTTCAACGTGAAGTTACTAGTAATTTTATGAACAAAATGAAGCGCGTGGATCAGAAAAGGGAGCGCGAATATCAATTTTCTAATTGAATTGATATCACTTGTGTCTGAAGCAACTATCAAATTGATAGTAAGATTAGAGCTTGGAAGTGAAAAGTTATCTTTTGAGAAAAGAGAGAAATAAATAAAGCTAGTAAAAAAGTTTGGGTCAGATTCGAAAGCCAACATAATTTTCCCCGTAACAAAAAGTAGTATGGACTATGGGCAATCCATCCAACAATAAGAAGAGAAATCGTGACAAAAGTGGTGCACGAGAGCCGCCACCGTTAGCCGCTCTCAATTGAAAACTATGCAAAATCTTTGACCGAAACCTCTCCCTCCGTTGGAGCTCGTCGACCGCACTTCTTTCTCCTCCGCCGAACCAATCTCACCTTTCACTCACTTCAAAGGTAATCTATCTCCTGATTTGTATGTATCCCTATATCTATCCAATTTCGTGAAATCCTACGTGATGTGTTTGTTGTCTCAGGACTAGATTTGAAAAGATAGCCAAAGGCATGGCGATCTTCATTGCATCTCGTCGCCTCTCCGGCGGATCGACGACCACGTCCTTGTTGCGCTTCAGTGCTTGTTGGAGATCGTTCTCGACTTCTTTCAGGGAAGAAAGAGACACATTTGGACCGATCAGTGTTCCTTCTGATAAGTCCGTTACTTTCTTTCTCATTTACTTTCAACTGCCGCGCATTCCTTACTTTTTCTTCACGTGTAGCTGTTTTTTGTTCACGTTATATTTGGAATTCCTATTTTGACTAAAAAGTACTCGCCTCACTGCCTTTGTATTTGGTACCAAGTGCCAGCTCAGGTGATACTTCAAAATTTTGGACTGAGTGCTTGTTTTTCCTTCCTTTATTTTTCAGATTGTGGGGGGCTCAAACTCAAAGATCGTTACAGAATTTTGAGATTGGTGGTGACCGGGAACGAATGCCTGAGCCAATTGTTCGGGCTTTTGGCATCCTTAAGAAATGTGCTGCCAAGGTTGCTTTCTGTTTTTGCATATCTTCCCCCTCTACTGCGTCAAAATTTGCTTTTATATACTCCTGATCTTATTAGTTCCTCTATCTAGATGTTCAGATTTACAATTATTAAATTGGCTCTGGTCTATTGTATCGAGATTCTAGTAGGATATGAACATTCTCTTTCTGAATTGACTCGGATGAACTTATTGTGTCCAACTGCAGGTCAACATGGATTATGGTCTTGATCCATCCATAGGGAAAGCAATTATGCAAGCAGCTCAAGAGGTGGCTGAAGGAAAGCTAAATGACCATTTTCCACTGGTTGTGTGGCAGACTGGCAGTGGGACTCAAAGTAATATGAATGCCAATGAGGTAATGTTTCTTAATTTGCAGGCCTATGAGTTTCGTGTTCATACAGCTTTGTATGCTGCTGCACACAATTTTTTTAGGGGTTAACTTTCTTTATCTTATTTGGTTTTTTTCCTATTGTTGCTGAGTTTACTGTTGCTTCCATATTTTTTCAGATGAAGTTAATGTTTTCATCTACTGAGTACTGATTGCTGGTGCTAGAATTTTTCAATTTCCTCTATTTCGGATGAATGTATTTCCAGGTTATTGCAAATAGAGCAGCTGAAATTCTTGGCCATCAGCGAGGTGAAAAATTTGTGCATCCAAATGACCACGTAAACAGATCACAATCTTCTAATGACACATTCCCAACGGTAAGCCTAATAAAGCATGGCAGTGAAAATTTCTGAGTGCTGTAAACTGTAGAACTGCCCATTCATCTGGAGAAATTGATCTTCTGCTCTCTCGTGGATGGTTTAATTTTACAGGTGATGCACATCGCTGCTGCAATGGAAATAAATTCGAGATTAATACCAAACATGAAACACTTGCAGGCTTCATTAAATTCCAAGGTTGAAGTTATTTTCTGTTCTTTGGAAACTCTATTTTGTATACTAGCTGAGGGAAGTTTTTTTTTTTTTGATGATATGGTACATGGAGTATATCTTCTTCTTCTTCTTCTTTTTTATGCACTAAAATTATTGCTCCATACGATGCTGCAACAGTAACTTTTAAAATGAAATTGAAACATCCTGTGTAAGATTGTTTACTGTGAAAATTGTATGCGTATGTGGTCAGATGAAAATAGATCTCAGTAATTTCCCTGCAGAAGGATTTCTCAAACACATTTGTAATTACTATTTCTGTTTCCTAAGGCAGTTAAAAATACTTGAATGTTAATTTTGTGATTTGGATAGCTAGTGAAGAAGTTTAATTAAGTAGGTAATATTAAATAATTATTCAGTTATGACGTTAAAGGTACCAAAGAATTCAAACCTTAAGCCCTAAGATAAACATAGCAAGGCATCCGATAGTCCCATGAGAAAATCTATTTTGCGGAAGGATATGGAAAAGAAACTAGTCACACATTTTTTAGTCATCAGTATTCAATTTAGGAATGCGTCAAAGCAAATTTTCTCTAAATCTTGCTCATATCCCACAAAAGAAACTGAAAGGTTCACACTTTGGTAAACCTCCAGTATAGCGACCTTAAAAACTATGTAATTGCAGGCCTACAAATTTCCATCTGTCTGTCGGTTTTATTACCCATTACATAATGCCTCTGACCATACCAAGCTCCAATTCAGCATGGGTTTGTTTGTCAACTTGAATTTGTGATCCTGAAAGTTGTTGTTTGGTCTTTTTACATCAATTTTGTATGACCTAGGGCATAGAGTCATCTCACCATGGGTTTACCCACCATTTTAAGTATCGTATCTTGAGTAGGCTTTAGGGTATGTGGGCGATGGAGGCTCTATGGGACTAAAAGAGCCTTAGGGAATTTGTGGGTCACTGCTGGCACTGGGTCACCAGGGTGGAGCCAGTCACCTTGAGCTTCTCACTTGGTCTATGGGCCAGAGACAAAAAAGTTTGCAGGTTGAGCTGGGGAATCAGTCTAAAACCTAAAATGGAGCTATGGCTATCTTCGCGTTGCAAGGCAAAGGCTATTTCCTCAACATTGGGGTCAAGCCATAAAGGCGAACTCACTTCGTTTTGGACGTGGCTTCCTTTGAAAGCTTGACTTTGAAGGTGCCCCAATATATTGGTTGGGCACTTAGCGGTGTTCAGGTGCTATGGAGCACTTCATGTTCTCAAACAGTTTCCAGTCAAATCTAAGTTTTTAAAGATGCAAGTCCATCTATGGAAAATTAGGTCAGGACACATCCTTCTTACGTATCAACTAAATCACCGGAAACCAATTCTTACGTGTTCCTCAAGAGATTCCAGAAACAAATGAAGTTGTTGCAATAAAGAGGCTGCATTCCTATACTCAACCCTAAAACCTAGGCGCCATTTAGGCAGGCCTTAGACTGATCAAATGCATATCATGTTAAACAATTAATAAACCCATCTATACCAAGCTCCAATTCAGCATGGGTTTGTTTGTCAACTTGAATTTGGTGATCCTGAAAGTTTTTGTTTGGTCTTTTTACATCAATTTTGTATGACCTAGGGCATAGAGTCATCTCACCATGGGTTTACCCACCATTTTAAGTATCGTATCTTGAAGTAGGCTTTAGGGTATGTGGGCGATGGAGGCTCTATGGGACTGCAGAGGGAGCCTTAGGGAAGCATGACGGTCACTGAGCTGGCGCTGGGTCATCAGGGTGGAGCCAGTGAACTGAGTGAGGTTCTTTTGGTCTCAGGGGGAGAGACAAAAAAGTGGAGGCTTGGAGCTGGGGAATCAGTGTACAAGGTTTAATTGGAAGGAGATGGCTATGTTGCGCGTGCAAGGCAAAGGCTATTTCCTCAATATAGGAGGGTCAAGCCATGGAGGCGAACTCACTTGGTTGTGTGGACAGGTGGCTTCCTTTGCTAGCTCGACATTTGGAGGTAGCCAGGGACTATATTGGTTGGGCATGCTATGTGGTGTTGAGGTGCTATGGAGCACTTCATGTGTCTCTTTCGCAGTTTGTGTAGTCTTATCTAAGTATTTTAAAGATGCAAGTCCATCTAGTGAAAATTAGGTCAGGACACATCCTCTAAGCCTATCAACTAAGTCACCGGAACCCGAGATCTTACGTGAGGGTCAAGAGATTTTTGTGGTGCCTCATGACTGTTGTACCATTTCAGAGGCTGTTTCTATGCCCTATACTCACCCTACTAACCTAGGCTCGCCATTTAGGCAGGGTTAGACTGATCAAATGCATATCATGTGAGAAATAGATTCAAGTGGAAGATCCGCATGGCGGTGATGGGGGAAGACCGAGTGCACCAGCGCGAGTGGAGATGGTGCAGTTGGTTAGAAAGTTAATTGACGTGATGCTGGGAGAACTAACCATACCTAACAGGCTGTTTGGGGATTTGCATTGGTCCAGATTTCACCTCAGGAGGCTAGCACGGGAGATCGTTGCTAGGGGAGTGTAAGGAGATGATGTGGTGTCACATGGGTGTGCGAGCCCATTACCTACAAAAGCTAAGGTGGCATTTGAATTGGCATTCCTTCTCCTATCAATTATGAAAGTTATGGTTAGATCCTTTTTTACCCTGATTCATAAGCACTATTGTCTGTCTAATAGCAATTTGGTGATGTGTTCTGACCTTGTCTTTATGTGCTACGTTTTGGTTGTCATGCTGCTATCTTTGTCATTTGTAATGATACACGCATACTTCAGTTATATCTGCAAAGACTCCTATCTATCAAGCTTATTTGGTTTTGCTAGTCGGTGGAGTTCAAAGATATCATAAAAATTGGGCGTACTCACACTCAAGATGCAACACCTTTGACTTTGGGGCAAGAGTTTAGCGGCTACACCACACAAGTAAGCTTATTTTGCTACCAAACTTTTCCAGTGTTTACTACTTTGCAGTGGATTTGGTTTTGACCCACTCGAAAGAATGGCGAAAGCCTTCATTACATGTGAAGGGATTCCTTACAGAATGATCTCTGGTTCCAGGTGAAATATGGAATTGACCGAGTCCTGTGCACCCTTCCTCGCATGTATCAGGTTGGCAGTTAGTGGTTGTTTACCTCTGTTGGTTCTATTATGCTTCTACTAAAGATCTAACAGGTTAGAGGTTGCATGAGCAGCTTGCGCAGGGCGGCACTGCTGTAGGGACTGGATTGAACACCAAAAAAGGGTATACGCCTGCTTTATTTGGTGCTTGAGACCCTTCACCTACTTCTACGAGACTTCGAATTCTGTGTTCAGTCTGTTGGTCTTGTTTCTCTTGTAGTTTAAGCTTTCTATGACCAGTGTTTTTTCAATGTACTTGTTCCATGTGCATGTACAAACTATACTCATGGTTAGAATAGTTTGTTCTTGATGCAGTTCATTTGAAAAAAAAAAAAGTCTTAATTGTTGAACTGGTGTTAACACATAGGATCCTTGCAGTCTGGCTATCATTGAAAAGAACACTGTCCTCTTGCTTCAAACCCAACTCACCCAAAAACGCCTTCAACCAAATCATCTTCTTAGCGGCTTCTATCACGACAACGTACTCAGCTTCTGTCATGGACAAAGTGACTATCTTTTGCCGATGTGAGACCCAACTTTCTAGACCGTAGGCAACTAATAGACAAGAAAGGACGGAATGTTGTTGTGAGAATGTAGTGAATACATGGACAAAATGGCCAAAGTACTCGGAACCTGGGGTTTGAGCAATAGCACGAGGGAATTTGCATTTTTCTTTTTAGGTTCTCAATAATTGTGCAAATTCTTGATAGGAAATTGCCCACAAAGAATCGGTGAAGTGTTAGAGAAGGAAACTAGTCTTAGTTGTCTCAAGGCTAAGTTTTTACTTTTACCTGAATGGATACCATCTCCAAGAATCAATAGCATAGAGAAGTAGCTTTGTCCTAGTTGTTTGAAGGAGAAGATGGTTTGTCACCTGGTCATGAGCACCAAAGTTCCAAAATCTCACTACACATGTGGTCTTAGTGATGTCTATAATGATGATTGTTTTGGTTTGTGTTGCGGACTCCATTTCTCAATATTGTGACCTTTTCAGGTTTGATGTAAAGATTGCTGCAGCAGTAGCTGAAGAAACAAACTTGCCGTTTGTCACAGCAGAAAACAAATTTGAAGCACTGGTTATCCTTTGGGTCCCCTGAATTTCGTTGCAGTTTCCATATATTGTCTCTTTTATGACAAATCAGTTTTGCCTCTCCTAATGATTTTTGGTAATGCCAGGCTGCACATGATGCTTTTGTTGAAACTAGTGGAGCCTTGAACACAATTGCTGCTTCCCTGATGAAGATTGCAAATGACATACGGTTGTTAGGAAGGTATGCGCTGTAGTCTGTTAACGCAGTGTTTGTTACACTGATTACTTCTGTGTGTTTACATTTGTTTCATGGTCCAGTGGTCCGCGCTGTGGCCTTGGTGAACTCATTCTTCCTGAAAATGAGCCTGGCAGCAGTATTATGCCTGTAAGACCTTTATCCTCTCTCATTTCTGATTTTGGCCAGTCCACAGAGAATCAGGAAAAAAAATTAAAAGGAAACTTATTTTGTGTGCTCTTACTCTATTTCAGGGGAAAGTGAACCCTACCCAGTGTGAGGCCCTTACTATGGTTTGTGCTCAGGTAAGGTTCAATGTCTTATTCCTGTTTACTTAGATTTTAAATGTCTGGAGTATGCCTTGGATGCTTTTGGAAATACAATAATGCTTGCCCCATAACATGTAGTCGTGACTTTTACTTATGCTTCTATGACATTGTTTTAGTTTGTATCGCTATCAATATCTTTTTGTGTTTTTTCACTAAAGCAACTAACTTTGTGCATCTTAGGTCATGGGAAACCATGTTGCTGTTACGGTTGGAGGATCAAATGGCCATTTTGAGTTGAATGTTTTCAAGCCTATGATTGCTAATGCTCTTCTGCATGTAAGTTCTGTTAGCATTTTATGCTTGTGATTGTTTTTGGAGAGGGCATAATTTAGAATGTTAGATTTAGTAGCCGCGATGACCCTATTGCGTCTGATGTTTAGCCACAGCTGGCTCTAGACTGGTATTACTTCTGTTGGAGAGTTCATTGATAGTATCCAGGCTTTAACTGTTTGAAGTTTGCTCGAGTGCTTTATTAGAGAAGGAAATGAATTTCGACATCTTCTATTCTTTTGAAAGTTGTGGTTTATAACCATTTCAATATTTCCAAAAGTATCTGTACTTTTTTGGGAACTGATTGGATTCCCTCTACTAGTATCCTTTGAGTGCAGCCTTTACATTCTGAAACTGAGAGCCTCTTTAGGAAGAACTGAACTGGTACCAAGTAACAACATGAATTGCTTTAAATCTTTGTGGTAAATGCATGCTACAATTAGTCGATAACAGTGTACCGACTTTTGTTTTAGGAAAGTTCCCAAAATCTGACTATAATCAAGCCCATGAAGGGGTGCTTTGTTCCTTCGAGGGGAAAAAAAGCCAGTAATTAAAGTTGACCTAACCTGGTCCATTTCTCACATTACCCAATGGTCCATGCATTGTGGAGATGCCTAGAATGTTATGTTATCTCAATAGTAGTTCACATGGACTTTCTTAGAGTCCTGTAAATGCCCATGGTTTTTTCATGTTCTTCCATGCTGCCATGGATTCATTTTTCATTACTTATTGTATGATGCATTGCTTACAGTCAGTGAGATTGATAGGGGATGCATCTGCTTCTTTCGAAAAGAATTGTGTAAGGGGAATTCAAGCCAATAGGGAAAGGATTTCAAAATTACTGCATGAGGTATGTCGGCGAAGGCCACTAAGGATTTTTTTTCCTTATTTGACCATTGTTTGTTAAATTGAACTATCATATTAATTATTTCTTGTTTCTCGTATTTTTTCTGGAATTCACTTCAGTCGCTAATGCTCGTCACATCTTTAAACCCTGTAAGTTTCCACTCACATGTTTAAGCTGAACCCTCTCTCTCTCTCTCTCTCTGCGTGTGTGTGTGTGTGTGGGGGGGGGGGGGGGGGGGGGGGGGGGGGGGGGGGGGGGGGGTTGGAATTTTGGTTTTGGATAATATCTCATGTTGCTTCATTCCAGAAAATTGGTTACGACAATGCTGCAGCAGTTGCCAAGAAAGCCCACAAGGAGGGAAGCACTCTGAAGGTGATGGCTCTCTACATTTCTATGTCATACTGGGATGTCTTTTGGCAGTTTAATTTTTCCCCGTTCCTCACATTTAGGAATCCAATGAATTAACCGTGTCAAATTTTCATGCTCGTACCTGACGGAGGTTCAATCTTGCAGGAAGCTGCTCTAAAACTTGGAGTACTGAGCGCTGAAGAGTTCGACAAACTTGTAGTTCCGGAGAAAATGATAGGTCCTTCAGACTAACTAGCATGATATGCTTTCAGAGTTTGTGATGATCCCTAGTCCCCCAAATAGTTTTCATGAGGTATCGTTTCTGCACCATTTTCCTCTATCTGGTGCTGTAGGTAATAATGATCCAATGTACTGGGAAAACACTATTCTTGAGGCTTTTCTCTGCTTCGCTTGTCTTTTTGATCTTTTTAATGACATGGCTGTTCATTTGGGTTAATAATGAGATAGCGTCCCACATTTTTATGTAGAAACAGTGGAGGAAATTTTTTGGAAGAAGTCCATAGAAAACTACTCTTATAAAATCCTTTGAGTGCTTTTTCTTTTGTTTACCTATGCCTCATTGCTGCACGTGTAAACAACTTCTATATGCAATGGAGATGCATTTTTTGAACTCCTTGAACACTATGAAGCCACAATCTAGGAGACTTGACCATCTACAACTAGTCCAATAATAGATGTACCTTCAAACATCAAGGACAAAGTCATTTTACTTGTACATCCACAAGGAAAATGATTTTCCCGTATACAAAGGAGATGTGTTCACAAATATATGCGTCAACAACCCCGATTCTAGACATCCCTGCATATTATCCTATGTACATTCTCTTCAACACGCAAGGCGATGTTGAAATTCATGCGACAACCGTGCAGTGGACATGCAGTGGGTCCCACATAGCCGGAAGAAGGAACTACCGGCCATCGACTCCATAAGCATTGTAACTTGCCTTGCTTATTTTATCCACCTTCAAGTCACCCGGATACCCTGGATAAGCTCCGTCACCAAAAATCCCCGGACATGCTGTGACAGCCTCCAGTGGTGCCAAGGCATCGCCTTGAAAGTAACCAGACTTAAATGGATTGGTGGCTGCTCCAGCAAGAATTGTCGCAACATTGATAATAGTCCCATCAGACCCGATCCCATTAGGTACCACAAGGGCCTGGCCCGGCGGGCCATAAGCAGGAATCGCATATGGCCATGCACACAGCCCAGGGCACTCTACATGGGGGTCTCCAACATATGCATAGGTGACTCTCCTCTTTGCCAATGTCATGATTCCTCCCTGAAAACCGCATGAATCCATGCAGAATCAGTCTACAGTCACATCTTTAGAAGTCAAAACCAGATATATCCCATGATGGTCATAATGTAATTTCCTTTACTATCTTGTTTTTTACACAGTTTCGTATTTGGGCTCGCTTGATATGCTTCCCGAGTGAGTATTTTACGTCACCGAGTTGTTTGGCGAGTTTGACTGTTCTGGAGACTGGGTTTCCGGACTTGTCCTTGTACGATAGAATCGTATTCCACCATGTCAAAACAGTGGAATTGATTCCCCTGGGAGGGGCAAAGGAAGCGAAGAAATCGGTGATGGGTGTTCTGTCTTTTTTGTAGAAGGTTCCGTAACAAATCAGATAGAGATTGATGCTGCTTGGTCCGGTCAGGAGCGGACCACCATGGTAATTCAATACAGTGGATGGTGGTACTAAAGAAAATGAGTGGCTGAGATTATGGTCGAGCCCCTGTGAAAAGGGGGTTATGGCCAAGGCAGTGGCCATGGCCAATGGAAGAAGAATAAGAAGATACTTCAAGCGCATTTTGGCTAATCTTTGGTTAAGGTTGTTTTTTGTTTGTGAATGAAGACTGTTGTGTGTTATGTTATGGCTTTAAGTGTCTATTTATAGAGGGCAGAAACTTGTTATTAGATTAACTTAGGGGTGGTTGGTTTATGATTGTTGAACAACAGTGTTAAGAGAGTCTTGGACTTCTTACTCTTCTAATGAATACCTTGCCAAACAAAAGGTGATGGAGCCACTTTCTTCTGGTAATCAATCCTTTTTCCAATCTAAATCATACAGTATTTATGTATAGTACTACTGTATGGTGGATTCGCTAGCAGGTATTAATTATTTAGACTCGGTAGACTTTCACTTTATCATGGTCCCATTCAAATGATTGATCTGCCCATCAATCATCAACTTCTGGAAAATAAGTGATGCTATTTCACTCTAGCCTTCTTATGTACTGTTTCCTTATCTCTTTTATCTAATAAAATTTTCTTCGCCGTTCAAAAAAAAAGGGTAAGATATTTCCCTAATTTACATGCATATACATACGTAGGTAATATACTAGATTCTTGCAGGCTCTAGTATTAAATGATTGGAATCAAGGTTTGAAGTGATTGCTGATATATCATCTGATGAATCTGGAATTCAAGTTATTTGGGCAGTGTTTGGACTGCAAATTTCTGAAGGACGATGATATGAATACCAATAAAATATATTTAGCTTCAGGAGTTAGTTATTTCTGGACAACATTACCTAAAGTCAAGTGGGACGTACATTTTTTTAGGGAACCAGAACCAACGTTAGTTTATATTGGTTCCTTCTTCCCATGCTATCTTGTATATTTATTTGTAAGTGCTTGTGCGTAAACTATGTGTGGGATAACCCCAGATCCCCTTCACGGGCGTCTAATGACTTTTTGGTGGTTTAAGCTTGTCCTGCAATTATGGTATGGGGATGGTGCATTTCATTTGAATACGTAGTTCAGAAAAACTAAATACTAGTCGCACTACTTTTTCGACTTCCATATTCAGTTCTGTTGTCACCTTGTTCATTTCTGCGTGAGAGTGAGAAGATGAAAGCGGATTGTAATAATACTCTCCTCTGGTAAAAAAAACCTGTATGGCCTTAAGCCACCCTGAATGCATGCTGCATCTGTAAAGAAGTTATCCTTGACACTTATTTTGGCCCCGGATTTACCTATATAAGTATATATGCTATGGGTGATGAGAAACGAGTAATACAAACAATCATAAATATCATGGGTAATGCTTTGAAGTTCACAAAGAAGGGTTATGTCTCAGTTGTGGCTTCGATTGCAAAACCAGAGACTGGTGAGCTCCTGAGTTTTATCCTGTGAAGTTCACAAAGAAGGGTTATGTCTCAGTTGTGGCTTCGATTGCAAAACCAGAGACTGGCAATCTCCTGAGTTTTATCCTGTGTCAAGTGATGGCTACTTCTTCGTAAGAGTGCAGGTTGAGTTCTCTCTTCTCTTTCACTGGCTAAATTTCAAGTATCTTTTCAAGGGATGATATGGCAATATAAATTGGTCTTCCTTGAAGTGCAACCATTTATAGTGCAAACTCAAGCATTTTGCTTGGAGATTGCAAGGCTGACCTTTGGACTTGTTTAATGTGGTATGAAGTTTGGCAATGAAGTACAGAAAGAAAGACACTACAAAAGTAAAACCGAATTTCATATTTCCTGCATCTTGAACTCCATTATGCGGGCTTTACTCTGTCGACTCCATATCTTTTAGCTGTTACTGGTGGGGGGAATTAGAACTCTTCACTAGAAAGTTTCTTTTGCAGGTTAAATGATTCTGGTTGCGGTATTCTCCCACAAGATATCGCTCTCTGTTTTACTAAATTTGCTCAGTCTCAAAGTGGATCAAACCGAAATAATAATGGGGCTGGTCTTGGGCTCGCCATTTGCAAACGGTATTTACTCGAGTCTAGATTAGTAATTCCGTCATATGATATGTATCAGAATGACTGATCGCAGTCATCATGATGTCTTAAAATAGCACCGAGTATTGAGTGACTTCTTCAATTAGATTGTCTGACTGTTTTCGTGACATTTTTGAAACGATGGAATCAGGTTTATAACTCTAATGGGGGGTCACATTTGGATTGAAAGCGAGGGATTGGACAAGGGTGCGACAGTTTCATTCATTGCTAAACTTGGAATCTGCAACGATCCCAATGAATCAACAATGCCGGAGGATGCAGTTGCAGATAGAACAGATCAAGGGAGTGCAGATGTCATTGCACGCAACCTATTTGCTGAAGAACTCCCTCGTTATCAGAGGAGTCTTTAGACTCAAACTAGGTTGACTTTCTAGCATCATTTGTCTTATGTGTTTCAAGGCGGAACTGATCAGAAGCCAAGAAGTCATTCCCTGAGATCGGTAGAACTAAGTTTTCAGTGACATTTTATGTAGGCTTTAAGTGAGGGTGCAGCATAAAGCAACAAAACATCTCCATCCGAGCCATCCGAGGGATCACAATATTTTCTTTATCGGATTGTATGTCAGGATCCCAATGCAACTATGTTGGTTTATTTGGGAAGACATTGAATTTACTCATTCCATGTATCCATGATGGAATCTATGGCTATTTGTCTGCAAACACGATTTAAGTTTTTAGGCAAAATTTTGCCCGATAAAATTGCTAATTTGCATTTACTTTTCCCTTTTTTTTTTCCGGTAAAGGCGACTTTGTTTATACTAACAGCCCCTTTCGATGGAGGAGTGAGAAAAAAAAAGAAAGGGGTGTCTTCTCCCTTATTAGTGAAAAAAGAAAAGAAAGGGGTGTGATTTCTCACCCTTCCATCCAAATAACAGTAAGAAATTAAATTCTCATAGGCGACTGGTAGAGTTCCGGCGACTCTCCGACGAGCTGAAATTCTCTCCCTCTCATCTCCGGCAAACCTGGTACTCTCTCTCTTCTCCGGCGACGCACAGGTACTCGTCTAACGACGATCCGACGAGGGGGTGAACCACACGTTCCCATTTCTCACGAAATCTCACCACTTTTGGCGAGAAACTAAACTGGGCTTCGGAGGGATTCTGGTCTCCCTCCGTCTCTCACCCTCTCTCGCCTTCTTCCCCTTCCAAACGAGGGAGAGATTGAGCTCTCTCCCTGTTTATTTTCTTCTCTCGCGAACTCTCGCGTAGCAAATGGGTTGTAAGTGTTTCCTGAAGAGCCCACCTTTCCTGGTGGGCTTTGGAGTTTGGAGGTTAGGCTTTTGAGCTGGTTCATGTGGTTTATCTTGCTTGCGTCTACCTCAAGCAAGAACAAGAGCCCTAAGAGTATCTCCCGTCTTAATCCAAACCCTTCCCCAAATTCAAAATTTGAGTAAAAGCCTTAAAAATTTCTCTCCAATCTTCTACCCAAACCCTTTCCCATTTTGGGTTTTACCCATTTCTTTGCCCAAATTTGAGATAACCCAAACCCTTTTCTCATTTTTTCAACGGAGAGAGAGAGAGAGAGAGAGATGGAACGAGTTCCTACAGATGGAAATTGGAGCCGGAGATTAGGGGGTTCATATGGCCACCGCCGCCGAAACGAGTTCCTACATATGGAAAAGAAAATAGAATATATGAATCAGAAGTATTTGGATGGTGGTAAGTGTGGAATGAGGGTGGTTGCTGGAGGGTTGTGGTGATTGATGGTTGCCGGAGCACGAGTCAACTTGGAGGAGAAAAACCGCAAAGGTTGGCGGTGGTTATGGAGGTGGGGAGGTGGGCCGAGTTCTTTTTCTTCATAGCAGCTCTGTCCCAAATCAAATTTGTTACCTTCTTATTTACATTATTGCCATTGAATACTTAAAAAATAATAATATATTTGGATAAAAGATTATTTTGCCATTGAAGTGGGGCTAACTCAAAATGAGTTTTTACACAAAATTTAGGTAAAATATTGGATCAAGACTGGAGAAGCTATAAGGGCCTCTAGCCCAGCTTGGATAACGAGGTTGTAGATCAGAACTCAGAAGTTAGATGTGCGCCTGGAAAGCGAACCCAGATTGCGATCTGAACCTCACAAGGCCTGCAGATACCAATGGTTCAAGCAAAATTAGACCGCCAAGCGTGGAGTTTTACAGGTTGATCTTCACACACTCAGATCTGGGAACACAGCTCAAGTGGTCCTGTGAGATTCATGTACAATCACAAGGTAAAAGAGTCTATCTACATTTTTACTATTCTAATTTCCGCATTTAATCATCCATTTAATCAGCTAAATACAAACAAGGATGGCTCATTGGCCTCATTGTAACAGTCAGAAATCCACCTAAAATACAATCAATTTTAGGGGGGCATGCATCAACTAATTTGTGCAACCTCTCCTTTCCTCGTCAGAGACAAAACATCAGCCTCTTTCCACTCCGGGTAATTGACAATTGCCCTCGCTGAGCAGCATGCTGCATCATCTTGCATAGATTTCGAAAAACTGTTGCATGGTATCCTGGAGTATTTTGGGAAACAAACACCACATACACTAACACATTGTTTCACAGTTTATATGCTGACAGTAGCCAGCACAAGTTGCAGATTTGATACACCAAACCCAACTTGCAGGAGGAAACGAAAGGAACCGACTTTAACATAATAGATGAAAACAAACTGGGAAATATCAAATATCTTAACAATCTTCCTTCAACATGAAAATAACACTGTTCGACAAAATAAGAAAGACAAAATGAAAAACATAATATGTCAAAAATCACTGAACTAAGATAATAACCGGAACACAAGATACAATGTTCTTCTAAATCCTCAGTATCCATCATTGCAGATCTCACTTCTTGGATTTCTTGGATGCCCTGTAACCAAACAAAACCAAGTTAAATTGTACTCCAAACCACCTCATCATAGATTCCCCAACATAACATCTGAATACTTACTGAGCGGGTTGAGCTGCGGGTGCAGCTGCTGCAGCTGGAGCCTGAGGTGCTTTCTCACCTGGTCCCTGTGCACGTCAGACAGAAAATGCGAAACAATTAAATGTCGATCATAATCAAGAAAGAATGATCATTTGGACATCAAGTTAAAAGCTCCTGCATCTTCTAACCATGTTGGAGAGGATTTGGACACAACATGCAAATGACTAGGATAGGAATTTAAAGTACAAGAAGATACAATTGCAGATGGAAAAATCAAATGTAAAAAGTGTAAGCTAATTCGCAACTGTAACAAAATATGAAATGTAAACTAATGAATGTGAAATCAGCTATTTCTATCGAAAGCACACAAAGCTTGGACCCCAACGTGTTTCTCAATAAATTAAGATGTACGCATAAGGTACCCAAAATAGGTAGCTTAAACATAAATCTTACGGGCAGAACAGCAAAATAATTTAAACTCAATCCCATGGGACCTGAAAAAATGGCTACTCGGTTCTATTTCGAAATTCGGGGTGGAAGTCAACAAAACAAGCTTATGTTTGCCTGTTTGAGTTTCCCTTCATCAGCAAACATCGTTACATAGAAAAGAAAAGTAAAGATCAATCAATACGTATTATACCTGGGCCAGCCGTTCCTCTCTCCTAGCAAACTTCCTTTCCCTGCTAGCCTTGTTCTTTGCACGCTTGGCCTCAAATTGGTCAGACAACGTCTTTTCTCTAGCTTTCTCAGCCTTGGACTTGTGGATGCTCTCCATTAGCACCCTCTTGTTCTTGAACACGTTACCCTTCACCTTCATGTACATGTCATGATACATGTGCTTGTCAATCTTCTTTGATTCCCTGTACTTGCGGAGCAAGCGCCTGAGCACACGCATCCTCCTCATCCACAGTATTTTTGTGGGTAACCTTGCCTCCCTTGTACCCTTACGTTTACCTGAAAACAAACAAGGAAAGCATAAAAAACCAGGCAAATTTCTCCATCTAAACAATCGGCGTAATCTACGTAACCCTATCTCAGAGTAGCAAATGACAGAAATGAAAATAGCCAACAATCAGCATAATCTACGTAACGCTATCTGCCATGGCCATTTTCCAATTTCCTGTGATTTCTTTCTACATCTTATCTAAAGCTTAAAAATCAATTTGTTCAGGAAAACATTGTTGATCAGTTCACATCTATGTCCAACGTGATTCTAGCAGAATTATCCAACTAAATACACACAAAATAACAGGAGATGTCTATCAAAGCTACTGGGAAAAATTAAAAAATAACAATAGAAATGTCTTGAACTGAAATCTGTTGACCCAAATCTGTTCCCCTAATTACCATATCCAGAATGACGTCCCTTTCGCTTGGCCTCCTTCATTCTGCGCGCACGGGATCGGGAGTGAATCTTGGTTGGTTTCCTAATGATAAAACCATCCTTGACCAGCTTCCGTACGTTTTGGCCTGCACTCAACAAGAAAGAAACACATCAAAATACAAGCAAAATAAGGACCAATGATGCTACAAGAGAAACACTTGTAGTAGTAGCAACAAAGCCTCAACTTCAAGGGAGTGCAAGAGAAACGGTCATGTCAATGTGTACAGAATCATTTCTTTAGTCTTCCAACTACGAAATAAGGGGGTTACCTCAACTTGTGAATAATAGAAATGCACATGCTAAATTTCTCATTATTATTGAATAATGGCAATGAGCACCTGAGGAAGGAAACAACCCGGTAGCCATTTTTATCCCTTCATTTTCAACTACATGATTTAGTTCATTCCTTTTCTACCAAGGCACATAACAAAGACGTCTGCAGCTAAATGGACTCATCCATTAACTAGTGTAGCGTTATGCATACAGAACTTTTCCCATAGACAGCTGGATAAAAACATAAAGCGCAATCGAAGCAACTAAGATCATGCAGATGTCCCAACTCTAGTACTCCGTCCATCAAATGAGATCTTTAATTTGGTGTCAAGAAATTTAAAAAATTGTGCACGGAAGGACCTTATATTCTGGTTTGAAAATTGTTTGTATTTTAATGGTGGACTGCCGTTTAGAAAAAGAGGCAGTAATTTTTTCGTTAAAAAAACTTGTTTCATCGGAATTATACAATACACAGCCGCCTATAAATAGTTCAGTCCACTTTAAAAATTATTCCAGTCACATGCGGTTCAACTACAATTCGCCACGGGTATACGAATGACGGAACTGAACCGAAAAATAAAGACGCAGCTATTTACAAACGCAAAACAACCATCTAACAACGTAGATGTCATACACGGAGAACACACCAAACAGTTGATAAGTTAGATTACACGTATAGCTACAGGATTAGACCAAACATCATAACAGGAACAAATGGAAAGTAGAGCAAGGAAAACGATTGGCATCGTTTTAAAGGAACAACGAAACTATGTAACGAAAATGAAGTAGTTTCGGGAGTTAGTTGAACGAGATCAATAAAAGCACGAACCGATCTTCAAGAAATAAAGCTAGATAAATGAAATCTCAGATGGAAGAGATAAGAGGGGGGAAGAGCATACGAGAGTTGGCCATGGAGATTTCGTTGCCTTCATTTGGATCGAGCCAAACCTTTCCCCTGCCGCACTTGAGGACGCTGGCGGCGAGCCGCTTCTGAAGCTTGAGAGTCACCATCTCTCTCTCCTCTCTCGTGAAGCTACGAATGGGAAGAAGACGGAGTGTGAGGCGAGGATAAGGTTTTATACCTAGGTCGTCAAATCAGCACTCCCCTAGGGTTTTGAGGAGAGTGGGCCACTTGTTGGGCTTTTTTAGAATGTTATCAGGCCCAATTAGTTTAAAGCACGGATAGCCCAAACCCTACTCGTAAGAACGGGATTAGAGTCAGGCTAATAACTTGTACCAGATCAATTCTGGCCCCATCCCGCTAAACTTCTTATTTTTTAAGTACTCCGTATTTATTTTTATTTTATGAGACAACTTATATTTTCATAATACATCATTTTTAATTTAAAAAATATATTTATTTTAGTTAACGGACACACCCTAAAAAATGGAGTATAACACAGGTGAAGGTTAAGCTAAAATAGCAATTTCTATCTACATCAAAAAGTTTCTTCTTCTTCAATTTTTGGTTAGGTATTTTTATTTGTGTCTTCTGAACGTTTTTGAGATACACGTTTTATTTTTTAAATTAATTATTTGTCTCAACTATAGGAGCCTAAAACATAAAACATTATAACCCAAAAAAAATTCACTAAATAAGAAAAAAATTCTAAATAGCTGGTATTTTTTTTAAAAAAATAACGGACGATATAAACACACATATATACATACAAATACACATACAACCATCACTCTCATCACCCCCCTCGAGTTGAGTTTTGTTCACCCTCCACTTAAGAGGGTGAACATTACTCTCCTTCTTATTGGTTGAGATGATGTGGACCCTACTGTAAAATGATGTCATACTTAATAAAAAGTATATTACATGGTAATGTTCACCATTTTTAAAGAGGGTGAACAAAATTGCACTCTCACCCCCTCTCCCTCTCAGTCAACTCCCCCCGTTCTCTCTCTCTCCGCCACTTTCTTCCTCCCCACACAAACTTGGCCACCACTCCTCCCACTCTACCTATGTTGACCAAGACCACCTCCTTCTTCCTCTCTCTGCCGTCTCTCTCTCTCTCTACCCGATTTCTCTCTCTCCTAATTTTGCTTGGCCTCCACTCCTCTTCCCTCCTATAAATACCCTCCCCCAAGCTCAAAAACACCCCTTTCCCATTCCCACAACACAACACAACACTGCTACACATCTTGGAAATTCTAGAGGGAGAAAGCGAGAAAAGTTAGGATTTTTTCCGATCAATTCGAGACCAAAGGAGACGTACCGCTCACAACCCAACCCGATTC
Organism: Rhododendron simsii; assembly: GCA_014282245.1. NCBI lineage: Eukaryota > Viridiplantae > Streptophyta > Magnoliopsida > Ericales > Ericaceae > Rhododendron > Rhododendron simsii. The sequence continues at coordinate 724,230 of CM024965.1, forward strand.
CGTTAGAATCAATCCCTATCTCTTAGGAGCAAAAAAATCTCCTATCTACTTACCTAAGTATATCACCGTTATAATTTTTGCTAAAGTAACAAGAATAAGTTTGTACAATTATTGCATGTTAACAAAAAAAAAATTGATAAAAAAATACTACCTGGACATTAGCAAGAAACATCTATGTTTGCATGAGAGATTGTTCTTAGATTAGATGCAAAAGTAATTATCGGCTTGAAAGATGTATAAAATTGGCAAATGAGAAATTATAGAAAGTGCCTCTGGAGTTCTAGCTGAAACGATTATTTATGTACTTCCTCCGTCCCAAATTCTTTGTCCGATCCGTAACACGGAGTGTTAAAAATAATACAATTTTTTCAAGAAAAAATTCAAACTTTTTTCACAAATTAAAAATACTCATTGATATCTAGTAAGTTATTAAAAACTTTTGATTTTTTCTTCAAAAAATTGTAGTATTTTTAACACTCCATTTTACGGACCGAACAAAGAATTTGGGACGGAGGGAGTAGTATAAAAGCATGATTTAGGAGTTGGTTACTGGATTTGAATATTAAATATCCTTACGTGATAAAATTATATTTAATGTTAAATGTGAATATTTACAAAATGTTCGTGCTCTTGATTGTTCCTATTCTATGTATCGTCAGAAAATGCATGAAGCAAAGTAGAAAAGCATTTAAGTAGGGATTTATTACTGTCGCATGTAGAGCAGAAATGCTAGTACACTTGATTGCTTCTATTTTGTGGACTTGACATCTTACTTATGCTAGAAATTGGAGACGGATAGGAAGGGTATTACAATCTAGAGGAGTTTAGTGCAGAGCAAATGGTTGCACAAGAAGACAAATGCCCTGAGGAGTAGAAATTACCTTACTACCCCACCTTTTTGAATTCCATAAATGTAATTTGGAATTAAGACTTGAGTATATGTAATGATTGATTATCGTTTTTATCTAATTAATTGGTGCAGAGCAGATGATTGCACAAGAAGACAAAATCCTTGAGAAATTGAAATTACCTTAGTACCCCTCCTTTTTGAATTCCATAAATGTAATTTGGAATTAAGACTTGAGTATCTGTAATGATTGAATTATCGTTTTTATCTAAGTAAATGTTTATGGAATTCAACTTTTATTTAAATAACGCTCTTGAAAATTGGGGTGTTACACCACATGTCTCCTGAAGAGGAAAATAGGAACTTAAAAAGAAAGAACTCTATCAAAACGGGGCTTAATTATGTATATGATGGTCATCTCATTCATATACTTCTTCTCTAATTTAAAGTTGAATTTCCCGAGAAAACACGTGTTTAGGATACCCAAAAAGTATGTAATCCTCGAATTTCATCTCGTTTTTTCTAACCCAACCGGGTCAGAAGAAAATACGTTTTTTTATTTTTAATTTTAAAAAACGTCCTTTACCTTTTATTCGTCAGTCATATTTCATCTTTTTATTTTCGTCCCCAATTTATTTTGGAGTGTAGTTTTACGTGAGACACAAATTGCTCAATCAGAGTAAATTTTCCGGCCGCATAACAGCATAATGTGCGCCCACTTTTTAGCAATCATGTCCAAAGTATTGAAGCAAAGCATCTCCTCCACTAACAAATCTCCACTTCTATGAAAAAAGGCAGAGAATAAATTCTTTACATTGTCGGTGTAAATATTTATTTTCTCCAAATCAATTAAATTGCGCCACGTCGTCATATTCTATTGACTGAGACCACTGTTTTGCAACATGGAGCAATATAATTAATTTGTAATAAACAAATCTTTACGCCGACGGTGTAAAGAATTTATTCTCAAAAAAGATTTGCGATTTGATTGGCACTCTTGTCCTGGCCAACGGCGGTGTTCCAACAATGAATGCCTTCTTGTGCTTTTTTGTTTCTTGGTATAATGGAATATCTTTAATGCTTTCACTTTCAATTTTTATTTAGATCTGATCTCAGTGCTCTTGTTCCTTTTCCACAAAAATTTGTTTTTTAAAGTTTGGGCCAATGGAGAGGATATATATGAGATAGTCCTCCACTCACTTTAACATGCACCATCTCAAATTTTTCTTAGGTCGCATTGCCATGAAAAATTATGGAGCAATTCGGAAAAAATGGTATATAAAATCCGAACTAACAATCTACTAATATTTAATTTCGCAAAGGTTTGCGCCCTTTGGACGCTTCAAACCCCTACTCTTTTCCTTGGTTAATTAACATCTACTATAAGGAAACTTAAATCATCTTTCTTCTTCTTCTTTTTTGTTAGGGAAAATGACGGCCAAAGAAGTGTTTTGATAATTAATATCTGTTAAGGACATTTTCAGCATTAACAAATGTTTTCAGCATGTTCTTGGCGGGTATTAATTATCAAATATGTCCTAGGCTGTCATGTTCCCTTTTTGTTACAACTAAATCTCTTCATCACAAAATTAGCTTAAACGCATGTCAGAAATGGGTTGACTTGAGAAACAGTACTCTGCTCCTCCAATGGATCGAACATTTCTTCACTTGAAACAATTTGTTTCAATAAGCCCTCGAATTATTAATTAGACACATCTTTACCAAAATCCTAATCATAAGAAGTCGTTAAAAGATTGTCAATGCAACATGGAAGGGTTGGAAAGAAATCCTAATCGTATATTAATTTCGAATCATCAGTAGTTTAATGCCCCATTATGTCCATTATTAACAATAAAAACCCATTATTAACAATGAAATCTTGAACCATATAAAATGTACACATGATAATTCTTTATCTTCGATGGAAAAAAAACTTTAATACTTTGCCCTACTGCCACACCACCACGATAGGTGAAGTGACCTTGTGTTTGCCGTCGGTCCACGTCAGCTTACCGGCCTCCGTAATCGACTTGCCAGGTGGCTTATTCGCTGTGGAAATCCGAACCACGTAGCTCTTCTTCTCACCCGTCCCTTTAAACTCCATCTTCGGTGGATCAACGGTCGCGTTTACACCTCTTGGCGGGGTAACCGTTACGACATAGCTCGAAGCACCGTCACTAACTTGTGTCACCGTCCTCGTAACCGCAACTTCAAATTTGGGCAATCGTGATGACATATCGACAGCAACGGAGATTGCTGGGTAGTTGAGCTCCCACGGTGTGAATTTTTTCCCTTTGCAGCTAACTGACTTATTTGTGATTTGGTTTATGTCTGCGACGCTGTACTTGGATGAACAAAGAAAGTCCAAGTAATCATTCACTGTGAGATCATACACCAAGCCAGGATCAGCCGCCTTTTCTGGATCAACATGCCCGGCACCTATCCCCCACACGTTTGATGCGCGGTAATCTCTCTCGTCTAGCAATGGCTTTCCGTCACCATCAACAGTGTAAGCAGTGGTCATGAGGGCGGACCGGATCATAGCGGGTGACCAATCTCGATGAGCTCCCTTAAGCAAGGCAGCCAAACCCGAAACGTGGGGGCACGACATCGATGTGCCCGAGAGTATATTGAACTCGCTGCGCCTTGCATCCTCTGGGAGTTCAGACGGCGACACGGTGTCAGGCCAGGCGGCCAGGATGTCAACACCAGGCGCGATCATGTCGGGCTTGAGAACGTACGAAGACGCACCATTAGGCCCCCTCGACGAGAACAACGCAACTACGGGCGCGGGCTTCACCCCCAGCCGTGTCCCGTGAGGAACTATTTTGGCCCTAGGGTCCTTCGAACGGCTGATGTAATCGCGAACTTTGTTGCCCGCTGATTCGGTGATCATCAATCCGGGAATCAAGTGCGGGTCCGCGAGTAGACCTTCGCCTTCCGGGGCCACGTTTGCCACGACCACCCCCACCCCGCCGGCTTCCCTCACCGCGAGTCCCTTGGCGACGCGCGGAACATCGCCCCTGTCGCACACCACGATCTTGCCGCGTACGAGCTTTTCGTCTAGCGATCCCGGCATGCATAATGTCGACGGACTCAGATTGCCTTTGGCAGCATTCATGGCATAAATAAGGGGGAGATAAGTCTTTCCATCCAACGGTTTACCGGCGTATAATGACGATCCTGTGATGACCGTTCCATCTGCCAAAATAAGATCAGCCGGGAATTTTCTATCAATTGTGCTTGCACCCACGGTTGTTATCCAAGGAGCGACATTGGCTACTGTCATGCCATCAGGGCCGCTGTTACCGGCGGAGGCGGAGACAAAGATTCCTCTCTCCATGGCACCGAATGATCCGATGGCGATCGGGTCAAAGTTATAAGGACCAGAGCCTTGGCCACCAACAGAGAGGGATATGACGTCGACGCCGTCTTCAACGGCTTTGTCGAAGCCCGCGAGTATGTCCGAGTCCAAGCAGCCTACCTCCCAGCATACCTTGTACACCGCGATTCTCGCCTTGGGCGCAATCCCCACTGCCATGCCGGCGGCGAAGCCGAAGAGGGAGGCGTTGGCCACTTCCCTTCCAGCTGCGGTGGAAGCCGTGTGAGTGCCGTGACCGTTGCTGTCTCTCGGGGACAAGACATTGCTCGAATTTGCCTCTCCGGCATCGTACCCGGCGGGAAAATACCTTGCCCCGATCAACTTTTTGTTGCAGGATGTTTTCACGAATTTTTCTCCACCGATGCACTCTCCCTTCCAACGAGCTGGGACAGGTCCGAGGCCGACGTCGTGGAAACTGCGTCGTTCGGGGGAGATACCGGTATCAAGCAGTCCAATGATGACATCAGAGCCCGAGTCAGACTCGGTTATGAGCCCGGTCGGATTGTTCCCGGTGAGTCCTAGGAACAACGGTGACCGAGTCGTCTGGATGTGACGGACTCTGTCTGGTATGACTACAAGTATTTCTGGGCGTCTTGATAGTTCTTCGGCTTGCTCTGCCGATAGTCTTGCAGAGAAACCGTGGAAGACGGTTTTGTATACGTGAAGGAAGTCTGTTTGTTTCCTTCCATTGCTGTTTTTGGATTCAACAGAGTTCAATGGGTACGAAGTTAGAGTTCTGAGAGTGGCACCGTACCACGCCTCGACGCTGGAAAAAATGGATGGTTTAAGGTCGTTTTGTACTCTGACAATGAAGGTCTGGGTGCTTTGACAATGGGAAATGAGAGGCAAATAGAGAAAAATAGCAGTGGTGAAAATCTGAAGCCAAAATCGACCCATTTTGAAGATAGGAAGAATGTGTGGATCTCTCGAATTCACTGTTCTTAATTTATAGTGGGCAATGGAATAGGAAATTTTTTAAATTTTTTGGTAGGTAATGGAATAGGAAATTGTTCACAAGATGGGTAAACAATCTTTTAAGAAAAGTAATTATAGGTCACTAATGTAATGGTATGGAGTATATGTGGTGTATATTCTAATTTAACAAGTTTAGGCCCGTTTCATAACTTTTCGAGATAGTGGGAATCGGACTAGTAAAGAGGTGGAATCCCCTAAAGGATTCGTTTGCTTTTGCAAAAGTTAGGAGTAATTTTTTTTTTTTATTCGGTTTGATCAAACGAGTACCCACGGGACACAAGTTAATGTGCATTAAATATGAATATTCTCCAATAATAAGATATAACTTCTATTAATGCCATTTTGTAAAAAGAAAATCAACAACCATGTAAATACAGATACTTATTACTCAACTATTTTAGCATGTAATTAAATATCTTACCATAATGATATATCTTATACTTTTTGCAAATAACAGAAATACAAACCTTAGTTTTGCTTAAGCACAATACCATGGCACGACAAAACTAACACAGACAGTTCAAAATTCAAGTTTTCGCAAAATCCTATAAGAGAGAATAAGTTTCTCTTACAAATCCAAAAAATAGTAATCACATGAGGAAGAAAAAACCCAAAAGAAAAGAAAAAAGAAAGAAAGTAAAGAAGTTGCAGCTGGCTATATATTGATCTGTAAAAACATAGATTAAAGACTTTGAACGTAAGACCAAGAAAGTAGAAGATGTAAACATGGACTTTGAACGTAAGATATTGTAAACGTTTCGCTATTTATGTTTTCCAGCCCAACATTTTTAATTGCCCTTGATTTTTTGGAAAACTTCAGAAATGGAAAACAACAAAAGGGGGTAGATTCTTTTAGAAATGACATTAAATGTTGAGAAATATTCCATAACTTGTGCCCGGGGGCATTGGTTAGCATTTGCCCTTTTTTAAGGATCCGGGGACACTACCACGCACACCCTGCCTAGCACCCTGCCAAGCATCTCAAAACGACACTGTTTTGACCAAAAAAGGGGCGTCATCAATGCTATGCAAAACTATGTCGTTTTGAGTGGGAAAAATAACACCGTTTTTTGACCTAAAAAAGGGCTGCTGTGTTGGTTTGAATTCCTTGTTTATTTAGTTGGCATTCTATAACAAGTGATGTTTTGTGTAGGCCTCATTACGAATTCTAAAAAAAATGATTTAAACCACAAGTTATTCTTAAAATATTTCCTATGGATTCCTGAAAAAATAGCTCAATCCGATATCTGTAAGGGTTGTTTTAGAATTCGTAGGGAGTTTCAGAATTCGTAGGGCGCCCTATAAAAGCCTTAGAGTCAAAAATTAATTATGACCTTTTAGAATAATATGATCAGAAAAATAAGATTTTCGCACCGGTTTAAACGAATTGAAAATTGGAGTACTAAATTTGTTCCCCATATTTTTTAATATATAACAGTCTAAAAAATATGGTGAAAAAATTTAGTGCTCCAATTTTTTAGACGGTTACATATTTAAAAATATGATGAAAAAATTTAGTGTTCCAATTTTTAATTCGTTTGAACCAGTGCGGAGATCTTATTTTTCTGATCATATTATTCTAAAAGGTCATAATTAATTTTTGGCTCTTGGGCATTCATATGGCGCCCTACGAATTCTGAAATTTCCTGTGAATTCTAAAATAGCCCTAACCGATATTGGATTGAGTTAATTTTTTTCAAAAACCCATAAAATTATTTTAAGAATAAGTTGTTATTTGAATCATATTTGTAGGACCCGTAATGAGCCCCATAGAAATAAAAAATAAGTATAATGTGTTGAGGCAAACCAAACAAGCAATAAAACCAACACACAGCAGCTAGCCGTCCCTTTTGCATGATCAAACAGTGTCGTTTGCCGCTTGGCAGTGTGCTTGGCAGGGAATGCTTGGTAGCGTCCCTAGATCCTTTTTTTTTAATAATCAATTGTCCGGAACAACTTACACGTACCTCGACTAATTAATTTCAAAACCTAAAGTAAACATTTGGGCAAATCTTCAATGACCCCAAGAGTTGGTAGCATTCTGATTCGATATGAGACCTTGGCGGGTATTAGAGATCCATTTTACGAAACTGTTTTTGATCGGTATAAACATGGAATCAATTGGGTGAGTACAAACACTGCAAATTCATCCACTTAATTATCTCACACCTACTTTGTGCAAATTCGGTACGATACTAAACAAGAGTCTAAACTGTGATATGTTAAGAGGGGGATAGGATAGGATCAAAATGAATGATATTGGTGCGGAAAGGCATGTGATTAAAGCGGTCAAATTAAAAAAGAATGAAAAGAAGAGAATTATATATAGTACTAGCAGTTTAGGGGCCGGGGCATTAGAATAACGGCTGGAACTGAGAAAGGGATGCGTAGTGGAGACCCAAACAGGCCAGGGTAGCAATTGGCTAGGCGGTGGATATCTTTTGTCAACATGGGAAATTGCTTTCAGCCTTTTAGCTTTTACTAATATGATTGTGGGATCTTTAGGGCTGGCAAGGGGAAAACTGCCTAAACCTGTGAGCATTAGTGCCTTACTTTGAAAGCTTTGTACGTAATGCACCCGGCCAGAAAGGGAGGTGAGATTGAGAGCTGGTTTGTAGTGTCAATAGTCGCTTTTGGAAAAGTAGCGAAATGGACGAGTACAATACATGCGCAAATAAAATACTATACATATGAGATTAGGGTGGTGATGGTGGAGTGATCACTTATACCGGGTCAGGTTCTCCATGTCGAAATCTAATTAGTGTATTCCCTCCCCCCTTATAGAACTTGATATTGACTATTGAGACTGAAAACACACCAGAATAGATGTGCATCAAGGCTTTGGTAAAAAGAACGTAGCCTCCGGCCCTTATAGAACTTGATATTGACTATTGAGACTGGAGTCGGAGGTGTTTGGGTTGTGCGAATAGCCAATTACGTGGAGTTATTCAACAAATGGGGAATCAAAGGGTGATTTGGACTTTGGAGTGATCAGGCGGCATTCATTGGCTTTTTCGTACGTTTATCATGTAGTATGAGTCAATTATTATTATTATTATTATTATTTTCAAAATGGTAGGAGTTGTATTATACCATAAACAGCCAAGTACAACGGAGTTGGATATCGTCGCAAGAGGCGTAAATAACCAAACAAAAGACCTAGCTACCTACGATCACCCACTAGAGCCTTACAATCAGGATTTGCCAGCGAATCAGTTATGACTGACTTCCAAACAAAGAGAGAAACAATCCCTCAACTGCGGCAAAGACAACCCTAACAACACTGGAAACCCCACACAGGGGAAAGAAAACTCCCATTAAAGGGAGAGAATCAGGGTACCATACCAACAAAATTCAAGGCCAAACCAACCAAACCTTTACAAACAAAACGAAAAAGACAGGAATTATGGTGTGAATTGATTTATTGAGTAGTATCATTCTTGCAATATTTGGTACGGTGTGATTTAATACATTAATTATGATTTCTTACATGATTGAAAATATCATTCCCGGGTCATTTTGCATTTGAATAATTAATTATCAGATTGCCCTCCATAATGACACATTATTCTGGTAATATTTTTCTATTTTACCTTTTCCATAAGGTTGGGGAAGACTAAAAAGATCAACAGGTGAAACATATTTAAAAGGGAAGCACTTAACGAAGTGTTTCGTTTATTTGACATGTTTGGCATTTGGTTACCTAGAAATGATGAATTTAGTTCCATACCTTGAGTGATAAATCATTGCTTGTTGGTACATTGATGCTTCAAATTAACCCATCCCGCGCGCAATGGATACCTTCATCTTAATGGAGTTTATCCTACGTTTATAACTTTCCTCTAATATATTGCCTTCATTACATGACATGAAAGACGCATGTAACATGACAATTGCAACAAAATCGCGTGGCAGACAAGCCAAGCATTGTGACTGCAAACCTTTAATTTTGTCAGTTCTAACTGTAAACGCCCTCTAATTAAGGTTAATTCCCTGAGCAATCTAGCTAATTAATTTGAGTTTTCTTGAATAAACAAGAAGTGGTCGCTGCCAAATCCGCGTTCATTCAGAAAAGAAAAATGAAAAAGGCCCAAAAACCAATACTAGTTGAAAGGGGTTTAATAAGTTGCGTTGAGAATTAGAAGCAGAATATTGATGAGAAAATCAAAAGAGCATGTGATTAATAATTAAAGAGCTCCATATATAGATTTTACATTGTACAATATGTTAGGAGTGGCGCTTAATCGCTGGAACCCCAAACTTAGAACGCGCAAGCCGCGGGGCTCTGTTTACCCAAAAACGCTGCCTTGGCATTTGCACAAGAAGCTGAAAAAGGCAACGCTATATTCGGAGAAGTAATTCCGATGAAGGTGAGATTAATGTCAACCAATTCGATGCCTTCACAAGGCACAGTCGTGCTGCATTGCAGAGAAACTGCTTGATTGGTGATCGTGGTTCCCCTTATGTTCCTGAAGTGGACGTCACTAATCTTCACTGATGATGACTGAAAAAAATAAAAAGAATTCAGGCCATCATACCTTAAGGTTAATTGAAACTGCAATCAGGCAAGGATGATTTTTGCCTTCAATGGAAAAATAAAATAAAGTGCATGATCATACGAGATGGATAACATGTGCCGGAAACCCTTAGGGCGCCGGGACATGGTATCCTGCCCGCTCAAACTAATGGAAGCGAGGAGTATGTTTTACCCCTTGTTTCTGCTTAGAACCGTAGTTCTGATCGATGAAGATTGGATTCCTAACATTGTTCATGACTATATCGTCGAAAACAATGCCTGAAGCGTGAGTTGGAAGAGAGTTGTGCCATGTCTTAATCCTTGCACCGTTCGTCGTATTTGTTAGTGTGCAATTAGTCACCACAATTCCTATGACATCCCCTTCACCTGGACGGAGGCCAAGGCTCCCAACACTGCCACAACACCAAACAACCAGAAAAATCAGTGTAATTAATAGCTCTAGCTTGTGATGTTGGTGGGTCATGCATAGGTGGTGGCGGCGGGCGGCCGACAACGGTGGTGGTAGTGTGGCAGCAGTGGTAATTCGATACTCTTTTTCACCTTTGAAAATGGACAAAAATCAAAACTATTTCCCCTCAAAATCAAATCATTTTCGTTGATTGTGAAAAATACATTCTAGCTATTGTCTTTTGTTTTCTAACGTATCAAAGTTTAAAATAAGCCGACTCTAGGTATTTTTACCTAATTCCATGTCCCGGGCCACAAGTGATACGAGAAATGTTAAGATTAGAAGAGCCTTCACCGATAGAGATACAATCGTCACCGGTCCCAATCGTAGAATCTGTAATAGTGACGTGATCGGACTCGCTTATATGGATTCCATCTGTGTTAGGACTGTCCCCGGGTGCAGCTATGTTAAGATTATGGGCCGTGAAGAAGTTGCTGCGGCCAATTTTCATGTGGAATCCTTTACTATTCACCAGATTTATGTCTTGAAGGAGTGAATTGTTCATGTTGTTGAACACAAGAGACTGCATATATATCAAAACAAGAAGTTAGCATGTCATGATACACAGACTTCGTTTTTCTAATTAAACACTTGCGATTTTTGAGCTTCGCACAAACAGGGAAAACCAACACATCAAATTTCTGTCCTCACCGGTGCGAGACGGTTATCGCAGGTAGCTTTACTACCACAAGAATCCTTTGGCCATGCCTGCTCTCCTTGGCCGTTAAAGGTGCCTCCGCCTCTCATGACTAAACCGTCAAAGTTTTCGATGGTGAACCATACACCATTGTTGTACAATGTGAGGTCGGTTTGGGCCATTATGGTACCCCGCATTTCAACTGTTATCGGACTCGAGCTACATGGGCCTTGGAAAAAGACTTCTCCGGACAAATAGGTCCCTGGTGGGATAAGAACAGTGGATGGTCCGGTCGACGCGCATGCAGCGTTAAATGTTTGTATAAATGCCTGGAAAGAAGAAAGGGAAATGATTCTAGGTTAATTAGTCTCTTACGAGAAGGCAATAATTATGAAGGTACCAACGAAGAAAGCCGACAAAATTCATGTGTGTCAATGTCATGGTAAGCCTTATTATTGGTCAAGATATGCGTAAGCTAGTTCAGACACCCGAACTATAAAATATATATATATATATATATATATATATATATTTGGTTGCACATTTTGTATTATGACTTGTTTGACGAGCGATTTGTATATAAAAGTAACTTTTGTAGATTATCAAAAATTGCTTCAACATGCAACACGAAAAAATTACACCAGTGACATTATCCAACAGAACAATTTTATGATAAAAACTCAATTATTCAAAATTAAGAACAGTTATTTTCCAAGAAACTCAAAAAGCTAAAATTAAAAAAAATATAAATCCATCACCTCTTGAAAATTTGAAATCATGGGGTGAGAACTAGAAATCTTGGTTCACCCAACACATTGTTTAGGAAATGATTTTCGAGAAAGTTATCGAAACAACTCATTTTTCAAAAACATGTTCGACAAATGTTTCTGCACAAAAGTAGAAAGACAAATAAAATTACAACTTATTTGTTATCAAAATTCGCTTACGGAAACACGAAAACAAAAAGGTCGAAAAAGAAATTAAAACTATTCCGAAAATCATGGATCTGTAGGAGAATGATTTAGGGAGGGTGAACAAAATCATTCTCAATGTATGTAGCCTCCAAATTAACCTACCTGTGCGCACTCGGTTTCGCCATCCGCTACAGCACCAAACTTTGTAACATCAAAAACTGCAGGAACATTGTTAACAAGGCCACGGCGGGCACCTTTTGCCCCACAAGAGAGCAGCAGGGCTAGACCCACAAAGCATAGAGCATTGACTTCAAATCTTTTTAAGAGCCCCATTGTGACCCTGAACCATGAACTACAGTTTTTTTTTTTTTTTTTGGGTTTTTTATGGGTGACAATGGAAAGTAAAAAGCCGGAGGCCTAAAGATGATTTTCACCTTTTGGGTATCATTTATACATTGTTTTTGTTTAGCAATTCTTGACCACTCAATCTACCATTGGTGTGTAGCTGCAAGCGGCACAAAGAACGCAAAATCTATTTTGGTTGACTGGTGTTCCCTTGTGTTTCGCGTCGTAATTTCTCCCAATTTTAGTGTATATATTGGTTCTTCGGACACGGGGGTTATTTGTACATGGCCAAATATAGTTTGTGACAAGCAATTGGTCAATAAATACGCAAGGGGCTTCAATATTTCAAAATTAAAAACTAGTCACCTATACCTTGATAACGGGAAAAAATTCAAAAAAACCTTTGAACTTACACCGCAATGTCCCATAGGCCTCCAAACTTAACGTATTTTCAATTTAACCTCCAAAGTTTAAAAAAAAAACTTACAATTAAGCCTTTGCCATCATCTTCCGTCAAGTTACAAACAGAATTGTAAAATGTGTACTGTTCATCTAATGTTTAAAGTATTTATTTGGACCCATTACGGATCCTATAAAGATGATTCAAATTTCAAGTCATCCTTAAAATGTTTTTTATAGGTTCCTTAAGAAAATTAACCCAATCCAATATCGGTAGGGCTCTCATATGAGTTAAGACTCTCTTAAGGTGCTCATTGAAAGGTCTTAGAACCAAAAATTCATTATGACCATTTAGGATAAAATTATCAGAAAAATAAAATCTTTAAACAGAATTATAAAATGTGTACTATTCATCTAACGTTTAAAGTATTTATTTGGACCAATTACGGATCTTATAAAGATGATTCAAATTGCAAATCATCCTTAAAATGTTTTTTATAGGTTCCTTAAGAAAATTAGCCCAATCCAATATCAGTAGAGCTCTCATATGAGTTAAGGCTCTCTTTGGGTGCTCATTGAAAAGTCTTAGAACCAAAAATTCATTATGACTATTTAGGAAAAAATTATTAGAAAAATAAAATCTTTGCACCGGTTCAAACAGATTGAAAACTGGACCTTTAAGTTTTTAACCATATTTTTTAAAGAATTCACAAACAGATTAAACCAGATAAAAAAAATTAAGTGCTCTAATTTTCAATCTGTTTGAACCGGTGCGAAAATTTTATTTTTTTGATCATTTTATCCTAAATGGTCATAATGAATTTTTGGCTCTAAGACCTTTCAATGAGCACTCTAAGAGAGCCCCAACTCATATGAGAGCTCTACTGATATTGGATTGAGCTAATTTTTTTAAGAAACCTACAAAAAAATAATTTAAGAATGACTTGTAGTTTGAATCATTTTTATAGGATCCGTAATGGGTTCAAATAAATATTAAATGTTGGATGAACAATACACAATTCATAATTCCGTTTGTAACTTGACGGAATATGACGGCAAAAGCTTAATTGTAAGTTTTTTGTCACCTTTGAAGGTTAAATTGAAAATACGTTAAGTTTGAAGACCTATGAAACATTACGGTGTAAGTTCAGTGGTCTTTTTGAATTTTTTCCTTAATAACTATGCAACATTTTTATGGCTACCTATTTGAGTTTCCCATTTGTTTTGGGGTTTTGTTTTTGGGATAATGCTTAGCAATTAAGTAGGCTAAATGGGTAGGGCCAACATCTAGCCAAATCTCAAGAATATTTTGACCAAGAATATTTTTCCTATTATCATTCAAAAGAGTTAATAATTTTGGTATCTCCACGGAACATTCGAAATAATACTTCCACCACTTTATTCCTTATTCCACTTTTCATTGTTCAATAATTACAGCAGTGCTACGGTTCCCGACCGGAAAGGATACCGACCAGTTCCCGACGGCACGCTGGCCCCACTCCGGCCACTGAAAGGTGATCCGAGCCGTCCAAAAATTCTAAAAAAAAAACGATTGGCCATTGTGAAAATCAACGGCATCTGATGTACGTAGGTACTCGATCCAAACACTCCATTTTTTTATATATATATACAAAAAAAATGGAATGTTTGAATCGAGCACCTACACATATCAGATGCCGTTGATTCTCGAGTGGGCCCACTCATTTTTTTTTATAGAATTTTTGGACAGCTCGGATCAGCGGTCCTTAGCCGGAGTGGGCCCGGCGCGCCATCGGGAACCTGTCGATATCCCTTCGGTCGGGAACCTTAGCTTTATTGTAATAATTATATCCACGATTGGAAGCAGTTATTGTTGTCCCCAAAGATAGACAGGAATATATCTATTTGGCAAAACCCATATATGGAGAGGCCACCGAAAGTAGATTGAAATTGCTCAGATTAGTACCATAGGGATCGGCTCATGTCCATATCCCTAACATCCTCTTATTCCGTGGGCTTATCTCGAACCACAGACATGAGATCTAAATCGTTCAACTCGCAGAACACATAGAGAAACATATATTTGCAAAAGATTTACTTGATAAAAACCGATAGCTGCATAAACAACGGTTGATTGTAATATTTTAGTTTAAAAATATATTTGCTATTCGCATTACAAATAAAACGCTATTTCTTCATATGTCTGTTAATGTTTGATCAAACTAATATTTTAGAAACGTATTTTTTTTCTCGTGTTCTACAAGATGAACGATTGGAATCATGTTTTTTTGTCAGTCCTGGGTGGACCCACAAAATAAGAGTGCGGAAGGGTATCGAGGGATGAGGGAGCTGATCCCAGTAGGATAAGGAGGGATCAGAGGAGCACAGGTACTATAAAAGGGCAATTGCGTACAAGATTTCTGGTGTAACACAAAACAAGGCAGAGGCTAAAATGAACCCTTGGCGAGGTCAAGAGAAAATGGCGGCACCGGCTGAGCAAGTTAAGCTTGGGTTTGGAGGCTTCAAACTGGAGCATTCCAATAAGCCACCATGGAATCCTCCTCCCAATCCAACTCAAGTTCCCTATCAAGCAAGAGATGATCAAGTTATTGATTGCTACAAGGCTGCGAAAAAACATGGTGGCATCTTGGTTGTTGATTTTCGTGCAAGAGATCGGCCTATTAACAGTAACGAGGCGGCGAAAAAGTTTGGCGGCATCTTAGTTGTTGATAAACCTGTTAGAGATCAGCCTATTAACAGTAACGAGGCGGCGAAAAAGTTTGGTGGCAACTTAGTTGTTGATAATCCTGTTAGAGATCAGCCTATTAACTGTAACGAGGCGGCGAAAAAGTTTGGTGGCATCTTAGTTGTTGATAATACTGTTAGAGATCAGCCTATTAACTGTAACGAGGCGGCAAAAAAGTTTGGTGGCATCTTAATTGTTGATAATCCTGTTAGATCGAACTACCGCAGCTAAAGAGTATGGCGGCCAGTTGATGAAGTATCCGGCCACAAAAGCACCACCACGTATGCCGTTAACTCAGGAGTTCTATTTTTAATTATAATTCAGGTGTTCGGGCTATTTTACACGAACACACTCTGTTTCCTATGTATAAGAACAAAGATAATGATGTAATGTTGTAATCTGTACTGTATCAAAGGAATCATCCAATGCTACATATAGTCTGCCTATTTACATAATAGTGTGAATCTGTGAATCCCTTTAGCTTCTCTTTGCTGTTGAGTGTTTGATAAGCAAAAGCTAAAAGTGCGTTCAACTCCGGCAAAGTTCGAAATAGGTGTCTTCAATATTTTTATGGTTGTCTTATTTGAATCTTTTTCAACCTTGGTTCATGTTTTTCTATTTCGGTGATTACCCTCATTTTTATTTTTTTTGAAAGGCGGTGATCGATCACCCTCATTGAGATGAATGATTAAGCTCAATTTTTTTTTTAAAACAGCTAAAAATACAACTCACTAATTAACGACTAATAAGATCGACTATCGTTTACAATAACCAGGAGCAACAGAAGAAGGCATTATAGTTTGTGGCAGATCCAGGAATTTCATATAGAGAAGTCACCCCTCTCTAGCATAACTTTGAAAAACATTCTCATACTTCAATATGAAGAGAACATAACATGTTTGTACTTTCTTCATTAAGCACAAAGTTATTGCAAAAGATTCTAAACATAAGCAAGAGATTAATTCAATTGAAGAATTAGAAGATTCGAAGAGTATTACAGATTAACACAAGTACCCTGGTTTGCATCGACGAATCAAAGTGCCATTTTAATATATACTCCCTCCGTCCCATATTTTTTTGTCCTTTTTTGAATTTCGTGTGAGTTTTCAATCGCTTATATCTTCTAATATGAATCTCTAAGAATATGTAATATGGATCTTGTTTAATAGTTCTCGATTAGATCTATAAAACAAAATTTTCAAAATTATGAAAAATATAAATTGAAACTATAAACATTTAAAGAATGACACAAGTAACGAAAAATGACAAAGAAAATGAGACGAAAGTAGTACATATATATAATACATGCATATGCAAAATATAGTTTACATTAACACAATCGATATATAGATTATCAACATCAAAGATACGGAGAGGTTTATAGATTTGCACAATCGATACCGGTTTTTATCAATGAATCGAAGCGGCATTTCAATGATTCAATTAGCTAGTTTAGTCCAAACTCATGCTCCTCTCGATATTGCAATAGCGCTATGTTTAAATTTTACCTATCATCTCTTTCTCATTTTTCTTAAACAAATTAAACAGAACAGAACAGGAAAACTTTTTCCCTCTCTCTTGTTTTATTCTGCTGTCTTTACATGTTCAGCAGTATTAAGCATCTAACCAAGATATGGGACCTTTTTACTTTGTTTATTCCGTCCACTTGTTTGGATTAAGAACATAGGTGGAAATTGGGGGCCTGGAGCCACGAACCAAGGGCCTCTTTCTCAAAAAATTATTGGGATGCTTGGGCCCCACAAAAATTTGTGGTGGAAGAATGTTACAAATAACTTTTGTATTTGTAAATTTTCATGTTGGTGGGGTGGAGGGACTGTAATATAAGTGGGTCACTTGATCCCACTCACTCTAATTTCGCACGTATAAATTTGATGGTATGTAGCAACATTTTATTATTTTGACCCCACAAAATTGTTTCAACTTCCTTCAATTGCATAAAAATCTCAAGCGTTTTTTACTTCTCGGGAGTTAATAGTAGTACTATGAATTAGCTATAATCAAATTATTTTCAAAATATATTACATCTTTGAGACCAATTGTAAAGCAAAGTTACATTTAACAGAGTGTGTAGAGATACCTTACAATTAACCTCTCAAGTTTAGTTATTTTTGGATAAACAAATAGAGAAAATAACTTACACATGGGTTTTAATTTTTATCTTAATAACCAAAAAAAAAAATTTGACTACGCATCACGGCACCCAAAAGCATTGGATAACGGGGAATTTTTCAGTGCCGAGATGGTACTGCCGACGTGGCACCCGTTCGGCACATCCAAGCCGTCCGATGTAATTTTAGACGGTTCGGATTAAAACACACTCTCTCTTCTCATCTTAACACTTTCTCTCTCCTCTTCTCTCTCCAAATCTAAGCCGTCCATACACGTAATGGACGGCTCGAATGGCCGAGCGGGCACCAGGTGGTATCCCTTGGCACTGAGAAATTTTTCCTGGATAACAAACAACGATAAAGATATAGGTACCGACGGATTTCCCACCGAAATCGTACCGACGGGCCTCGCCGGGCCATCTCCGGCCACCGGACAGCCGATCCGAGCCGTCCAATAATTCTAAAAAAAAAAACCGAGGGGGCCTACGCGAGAAATAACGGCATCCGAAGTGTCTAGGGTGTTGGATCAAGCACCTTTTTTTTCGTGTATATATGTTTCGTGTATATATGTAAACATATATATACGAAAAAAAGGGTGCTTGATCCAACATCCTACGCACATCGAATGCCTTTATTTCTCGCGCAGGCCCCCTCGGTTTTTTTTTTTAGAATTATTGGACGGCTCGGATCGGCCTTCCGGTGGCCGGAGACTGCCTGCCGAGGCCGTCGGTACGATTTCGGTGGGAAATCCGTCGGTACGGATAGCAGCACTCAACAAACAACCTCTCAAAACAAACATCCTTTAAATCTCTGCCTTGTCAGACCCACATGCAGGGACTTCCAACCCATGCCAGTTCTACACCTGTGATTCTTTTTAGACTTGCGCAGCTTTTTGACCATGTGATAATACAAAAAAAATATAGGCGGAGCCGTGAACAGTAGCAACAAATTTTTATCGTTAAAAAGTGTTTTTGACCGATCGAATTTTAATAAAAAATTTATGGAGAAAAATACTTTTCTCTATAAAAGTTTTATTAAAATTTAGACCGTCCAAAGTGTTTTGACGTGGAAGATTCACCTCCGTAAATCCATTTTCACATAAACCTCTGTAAAGAAGATATTCTCTTTGTATAAACCTAAGACAAATGTGTGGTGAAAAAAAGAGTCAGCAGATTTACCACAATTAATATTTTAAATATATTTGATATATGTCTACCATTTCGAATTTGTCGCAATAAGCAATTATTTATATTTAATCTATAAAATTTGATATACTTTCACTTCTTTAGAATTTTATGGTCAAGAGAAAATAATAGAAACTCTTTTAGGTTTGTGTGCACTGCATGGGATAAAAGCTCCTTATTTCTTTTCTCGAAAAACATTAGAAACTTTCCATGGCATATGCATTCTTCCCCTCCTTTTTATGTCCGTCCTCAGCCCTCAAATATTGGGCCCCCACCAACGGTAAAAGGTTGATTTCTGGCAAGGTCTTAACCTGTAGTGCACTGGTTTTGACAATATTGATTCCTCACCAGATGTTGCAAACATTAACCATCCATTGCAGTACTCGAGCTACTCACTTACTGTTAAAATGACTTCTCTGACTACATAGATAAAACCTTGACAACTACATCCACAAGGTCAGGGGCTCAAACCTCGCGTCTCAACCCTAAAACATCGGTAGAGAGCAATAGAACCCGCTTCGAGAGAAACCAAGATGAAAAAAAAATAGCACTACCCAGAGAATGAAAACTACAAACAGCTGTTAAGTCCGAATCCTGTTAGTCTTGTGCCCAGGAAGATGCCCTAGAGCTGCCCAAATGTATGAGCAAGATAAGCCAATGCTCCTACAAGAGGTGCATTGGTGTAGGTTGCCGGCTCTGAATGGTCATAATCTGACCTTTGATCCGGAAACTGGTCTTGTTGATCAGGCCCACCAACCACGGCCCCCATTAGGATGTTTGGATTGGGAGACTGGGAGTTCAGGATGCTGAACCCGAACGAGCATTCGACCTTGTTTGGGTGGGAAGCAATGGACGGTAGAGACGATCCCCTGTGGTGGATCCTCAATGGATATTGCGGACCATACCCCACCATGTAGGACATCTTCAAGGGGTTGTCTCCTAGCAGGTAGTCGACCTGCGAGAAAATAAAAAAAAAATCCTTAAAGTAGTTAGTATTGCAAATAGAATTAAGTGGCTTGCTTAGGTGATAAAGCACATCACATACCTGTTTTTTGGCAGTGGTTCGGAGCATATCGGGTGTGACAACTACTCCACCACAATTGACGACCATATGGGCAGAGTCCAAGTATTTTGCGTAGGTCAAGATGAGAAATGAGGTGGAGGTCACATACTGCATGTTGCTATCACTCGATTTGAACAGAAGCCCACCTATAAAAGTAGCCAATGTCACTTATATATATCCATATGTCTGTAACAATGCAAGCTGAGAGAGAGAGAGAGAGAGAGAGAGAGAGAGAGAGGACCTGGAGTGAACTGAGCTTGAGAGGAGGGGATTCCTGGAATGAGGGAACAAATATAGTCATCCGCATGACCCTTGTAATCTTGGAGGGCTTGAACCTTTTGAAGTAGAAATGCCTGAATAATATAAGGGAGGAAACATCTTTAGATTATGCCTCAAAATATTAGGGCTCAATTATGGATGCAAAAAATAGGTACTTCCCCTACAGAGTAAAATAGATGAAATGTTACCTTAGAGAGAAGAATCCTGGCTCCAACATGCTTCTCATCCCAACTAAATGTGTTATCACTCTCATCAGCTCCTAGTGTTTGTCCATTCACTTGGATGTAGTTGAGATAAGTTGGGTTCTTGGTGGCTTTGTGCAACCAAGCAGCGCCCCACAAAAGCTCATCCTTCAATAACCAGCCCACCAATTAGAAACAAGATCAACCCAAAACCCCTTCACCAAACAAGAAAAAAGGGTAAAATTTTTCAAGGACCCGAGATCGCACCTGATAACCAGTGTAAGAGCAATAGAAAGGGCACACTTCATCTTTCAACCAATTGCTGTAAGCCCCTCTGTACTTATCAGCAAACTCAAACACCTAAACCAGCAAATACGGAAAAGAACCGTTTTAAGTTTGATAAAGGATACTTTCTTGGATGTTTCTTATTATGATTGTTTTAAGTTTGATTACCTCTCTTGCCCTACTGAGAAGAAGCTTGGCATAAATGGGATCAGTTGTCTTGAACACCAAAGAGGCAGCCGCAAGTGCTGCAGCAGTTTCAGCAGCTACATCAGAACCTGGGCTATTTGTGTCTATCTTGAACACACTTCTTGGGGTGTCCATGTCTTCAGGCCTCTCCCAACAGGCATGGTCCTTGTTTGCATCACCCACCTATATACATCAAATTAGCCGTTCAGGTCTTTGTTTTCCCCCCAATATCGTCCAAAGCGCATTCTTAAATTTAGGAAATCAAGAATTCAGAACTGAGAAGGAGACCTGAACAAAAATGGTGTCTGGTTGGGAAGTGGCTTTGAGAAGGTAATCGGTCACCCAACGAATGGCATCTCTTGCATTCTGCAACTCATCTTTCATCAACCCACCAAACTCGATCACGCTCCAAGAAAGCATGGTGGTCGTGAAAGCCATAGGGAAACCAAACTTCATGTTATCCCCAGCATCATAGTAGCCTCCCACCAAATCAACCTGCATTGTCATTTTCAAACCCAAATTAGAAAAACCCAGGTCAATACTTTCACCACATTGTGCATAAACTAGTCCAGACACCCAGAGTTATAAAAAAAACTACTTCCACCACATTAGTAAAACAGTAAAGAAACAGAGAGCTATGAGAGTAATTTGAGGGTACAGAAATATACGTTCATCGCTGACCCATCTGAGAGAGCAGAGTCGCCCCTCCAAGTGAGCCTTTGGCTAGGGGGGAGTTTCCCAGATCTCTGACCTTCGAAAAAGAGAATGGACTTGGAGAGAGCATCCCTGTAGTTTTGACTGGTGAAGTGAGGTTGGGGTTGGGCAGGGAAGGCAATGCAGAGAAAATGAGGGGCAGCAAAGGAAAAGAGAAGAAAGATGAGTAGAGAAGGTGAGAGAACAGAGGAAGTCATTTGGCCTTCGCTACCTAAACAGTGAACCAACTACCCAACCAACCAACCAACCAAACTACCAACAAACTAAACTGCAAGCCACAGGGAGAACAGGGGCTTCCCTTTATTTATACAGTCAAAAAGCTGCTTTTTCTTACTGCCTGCCTGGTTTCAATAATGAGGCCCATATGCTTCTAAAATGGCATGGTAACAACAACTAATAGTTCAGTTAAAAAAAGTACTCAGCACTCTCAGTTAATTGCAATCCACCCCTTTTTATTTAGTGTTCATTGTACCCTCTTTAAATGCAAACACTATTTATTTTCCCCAAGGAATCAGGGAATATTCATATTTGTGGCAGACCTGTAAGCGTTATAGAGGAATTGGACGAATCCTATACATAAGATACATACTCACATGAGCCGTCAACATTCGAGACCGTATAACTTCCTAGTTTAATCATGAAAGGGCATAGGCTTATATTAATTCTTAGTCTGAAAAAGTGATTTCAGCTTGAATTACTAAACAGAGAATTACATTCTTTTGTAAGAAAAATCCATTAAGTGATTATGTCCCACATGTTATTAGTTAGCAAACATCACATGCAAGTATTTGTGGTGGTGCCTCTGGATTAAATGTATGTTGTTAGATTCAGAAATTATTTGCTCTACTTATTTATGATGGGTAGATGAGGCTTAGGCTATTTGAGGAGGAGGTCCTCTCTCAACCCATTACAGAAAAATTTGGATTTACCCCATCCATAAAAGATAGTCTGGATTTGTAAGGTTTGAGGGTTAAGAGGGAGAGAGAAACTTCCTTTTCCCAAGAGCTTGCTTTGCTCTTGAATTACTGGCTGGATTTATTATCTCTTCTACTAAGGGCATATCTACATGGATCAAGGTTAGTAGCTTCTATGTGAATCTCTTGATGTATTTCCGCAGTATGTATTTCAGTGAAAATACATGATCTAGATTCTGTAATTTAAGTTTACATCTTTCCCATTAACAACAGTATTATAGAATTCGGGATCAGATTTTGTTACTCCCCTTCAAGATTAAGGATAAGCATTCCCGGATCATAGGGACAAGAGTTCATGGACATCGCACAGGCCACTCTCAGAGAGCATAGCACTAAAATGGCAGGTTCTGTGCTTGAACCTCAAGTTCAGCTTGTCGGGTGAAGGCAATTGAACACAAAAGCGTCAGGTTGTGGGATTGAATCTCAAGTTCAGTGAGCAAGTCAGAAAAGTGTCAAGATAGACCCATGCATATGCAGTGGGCAGGTTGGAGCTTTAGAGTCCAGGAAATCTGGATGGATTAGAGAGTCATATTTCAAACCCACCACAATTCATATCGTACCAACAAACCCCCATCCTTCCTATCCATTCCACAAATCTTATTTCCATCTCTCTCTCTCTCTCTCTCTCTCAAAAGATGAATACCAAGTGCATATTATATATAATATAAACAAAAAACAATAGCCAAACAAAGCTATCCTGGAGGGAGCCACTACAGCAAGAACATGGGCCTCATGCACTAGATCCCTCTACCGTACATATACTAACAGTACTTAAAACATTTTACAACATAGTAGAATAATAGCATCCGCTAGCATATCTATTAGTAGATAATATATTTTATATTGTCTCATTCTTTGGGACGTTTTTCCAGGAACACGGAGGTTACTAGACAGAGCAGTCAACATCGAAGTTGAGAAACCACCAAGTACGGCCTGTCATACAAAGGAGGTTTTATCAAACTGGAGGGATGCCACTTACAGCTTCTAAGAATTCTCATGGGCCTCATGCACTAGATCCCTCTACCGTACATATACTAACAGTACTTAAAACATTTTACAACATAGTAGAATAATAGCATACGATATGTGTCATATATTTCTCAAATTTAATTCTATTTGGTTTAAAAATCTCCAATCAGTACTGTGAGAATCTGGTGGACTTAACTTCATTTTACACTACTGAAACACGAGTTGGTAATAACTAGACAGACCATTGGTCAAAATCCAAGTATAAGAAACCACTATTTCACGGATCTGGATCATACAAAGGAGGTTTTCTTCAAACGTAATGATTTCGCTTCTAAAATTCTCCTGGGTAGGCAACTATTTCGTTATGCCATATAAGGACAACAGAAAAAGTATAAGAAAAGAAAAGCAAAGCAAAGATATGTGACATATATTTCTCAAATTTAATTCTATTTGGTTTAAAAATCTCCAATCAGTACTGTGAGAATCTGGTGGACTTAACTTCATATTTACACTACTGAAATACGAGTTGGTAATAATTCGGCAACCATTGGTCCAAAATCCAAGTATAAGAAAACTATTTCAGGATCTGGATCTGAAAAAGAAATACAGATTTCAACTGATATATAAGACTCCATTTCTTAATGGGGTTGAGAATTCAAACGGAACCGCAGAATACTTGCTAGTACGGAGTATAAGATTAGGAGGTTCGCATTAGCTGTTATCAATTGGGAGATGTTTATAAACTTGGTTACGGGGCTCAGAAAGTTGAAGTGAAACTCATGGGATAACTTCAGGAGAAGGTGGGTGGGTGGCTGTCTTTTTCCATGTGGTTCATCTTTTTTGATAAGTATGTGGTTCATCTTACTTTTACATTACTCTGTCTTCTCAAGTATTCAATCTTTTTTGTGAATTATTTTTATCTTTTCCTTATTTATTCAGTTGTCTTGCCTTCGTTCATGTGTAGAGAGTAAGGGAGAGAGATGGCAAATAGCAACAGCTCAGCGAGCAACATTGATGGGCAAAAGCCAAAAGCTGCCTAACTACCGCCCAGAAATGAAAAGCAGCCAGAATGAAAGATGAACATGGAAGAAACAAACATTAGTAAAAGTGTATTTTAACTCATTTAAAAACTACTCCCTCCGTCCAAATTTATTTGTCCAATTATCGAAATTTGTGTCTTTCAAAAATATACTTATATCTTACATTTTATAGTATTTTTTATGATTTTGAAGATTTTGTATAATAAAACTAATTGGGATCTATCAAATAAGATCTATATTGCATATTAAAAACGTTACGAATTGAAAATTATAGACAATTTTTTGAGAAGTCAAACACTCTCAAAAAATAAAAAGGGACAAACAAACTAGAACGGAAGAGAGTACGTGGTGCAGATGAAAACACAGTAAAATCATTAATGTACAGAAAGAACATGAAAAATCCCAACTTTTGGTCAGAAAACAATAATCCCAGATTGGGCCTTAATAGCAGGTTCCTTGGAGTTGCACTTTTTTGGGTTGGCTAAGTGGTTTCTTGGAGTCACCTGCTCATATCGTCATGTGCTTTCCGGTACCCTCTCACATGCCAAAAAGCCTACCAGGCTCTCTTTTTAATGTTCTGTTCAGTTAATTTGAACTACTTAAAATGTATTCAATATACTAAAGCTCCATAAGCTACCCACATCACTTGCGACTTTAGGTGAGAGATTGACAACACTATCTTTCAATATGTCTAAAAGGGTTCGGAAATACTTTTGTTTTCACATTGTGTTTGGCGAGACTCAAAAGAGAATGAGAAGGATAAATGTTGTAGTTCGTAAGATATCCATCGACAATATATTGATATTTGTTGGTATAACACCAGTAGAACCTATCCATATACTACGGAAATTTTACGAGTTCAAGTGACCCCGCTTGCCACATAATCCCCATACCGGCTCAAAGTATTCTGTTGGAAAGAAACCCAAAGCCCAACTAAGGTCCTGCTGTTGCATAAGTACACATATAGACAGGGATGGTTCCATCACGTGGAACAACAATATCTAAAATCAAGCCCTTAATTTAACACAGTAGCTCTTATTTATGAATCTCAAATCCTTCTAAAAGAAGGATAAACAATTCGTCAACACTGTCTCCAATCCTCTTCTTTGATGAAATACAATTTCTTCCATCAATGGCAGCTATTCAACAATATTACAATCACCAATACATCAAGAAAGAAGCACTAATAACATTCGCGAAGATGAGTGCTAGGAGCAAAGAAAATTGACAAAGAAAAGATCCTTTAAAGTGTACATGAACAGCTCAGATTCACTGTGCAGTGCATCTGAGACGTTCATATACACTTTAAAAATCTTTTTTTTATCTATTTTCTTTGCACTTAGCATTTCTCTTCCGCGAATAAACTCTCAACTCTCAGTCAAGTTGAGATAAAAAGGAATATTATAAGAAGGCAACCACTCACCTCCCTCAATAAAATTCCCCACAGTGAACATACTCGCCTCAGTCACATTAGTCGTCACCGCGTACCCCGGCCACGTCACCCTCCCGCTCGTGTTCGAACCGGGCCCCCGGTTCATATACTCCCTATAGTAAAGCGTCGACAGCGCGAAATCCCCGGACCACTCCAACCACCCGGCCGGGTCCACCAAATCCCCTATATAAGAAAGCATAAAAATGGTCCTCGAGTACTCCTTCCACGGCCGGCCCAGGTAGGTCTTGAACTCCGACTGGACCGGAATCAAGTCGGCCGCGGCTGCCACCTTGCATCTCAAGATGGATATACCCGTATTCTGAAACGGGTCCTCTCTGCCCTGGGCGGTGTAGATGTTCTTCTGATTCTCGTTGGGTTTGCGGGCGTAGAAGTTGCAGTTTTGGAGGACGACGGCGGCGTTGCCGAAGATGAAGTCGATGGTGCCGTAGACGTCACAGTCGCGGTAGAACTGGCGAAGGGAGTGGACGTAGAGGGTGTCTTGGTAGGCGACGAAGCTGCAGTTGTAGAAGGCGGAGAGGTCGGAGCCGCTGCGGAGGGCCACGGCTTGGTGCTTGCTGGGCCCGGCGTAGTTCTCGAAGGTGATGCCTCGGGCTATGAATCCGTTTCCTACCACAGCTGCAAAAAGAATTGGGTCAATAACGTATTTGAAATGTGGCCTTCCGACAAAGTAATTTTGTAAAGTTCTGAGAATGGGCCTATGGTATTTTACAATTTGGGTTAGGCCTGTAACCGAGTGAGAGAGAGAGGGGGGCTACAATGACTTCACTAGGTGTAGCGAGTCACTGTAGCATTAGTTTGAATTTTATTTAATAGAACAACTTAAAATCTATCAAACAAGTTTCATATTGCTTATAAAAAATATTACGTATTAAAAGATATAGCTCATTTTTTTATAGGTATGGATTAGTGAAAGTGCCAAATTTTATAGGACAAAAGGAGCAGTATTTTGTCCCCGTCCACCAACCCAAACGGAAGTAGTATTCTCTTTACCAAATTGGATCCAAGCTAGCATGCAGACATACTTGTGCGGATTGTATTCTTCTACTGAATAACTCACCATGTGATCACGTGATCAAATACTTCCGTTATGGATAACAGTACACGTACATTCCACAACATCAATTGAAAGCGCAATTGCAGAAGCAGCTAGCTGTATGGCCTTTCCAATTTGTCCTATATTTCGTTTTACTCCTATTTTGTATGTCCCCAACCAGCTACGTACTCCATACACTCCATGTATAGCTCTTTCTCCGAAATAGCGGAACGACGGAAACGACAAAAAAATAAAATAAAATAATCATTCCGACAAATGGTCCCTCGTAAACGGGATCACGAGACCCGGCTGGTGACTTTTCAGAAGCCAGGGCCTACTAGCCTCACCGACAGAAGAAATTTTTTCAGTGCTGGGCAGATATCACGTGGTTCTCCTTGGTGTATCTGAACTTAGATTTGGAGAGAGAAAGAGGAGAAAGAATGGTGGAATAAGAGGAAAGAGAGTGTTTTATCCGGGCCGTCTAACACACTTTTAGACGGCTCTAATGTGAGTGCTCGGCATCACATCGGCTGGGTGACGTGGTACCCACCCACCATCCAAAAATTTCTCCACCGAAAGGGTTCCCATTTGACTTATATACCCAAGCCAATTACAGCCTATTTTGACCAAATAATTCAAATGAATTAGTATTTTTTTATGGTTTTTTTTCCGTATTTTTTAATTTTATGTCAATTTTTTGTGGACTACTTCTTTATCATGATGAGAAAAATCAAAAAAAGTAAAAAATTAGCATCGAAATCCTTTTTTTTTTTAATAAGGAGGACAACAATAAACCGTTTATTGGCTTATTATTGGTCTTCATTAAAAGGAATTTAAGTTTCGATCGTAATTTTTTACTTTTTAGATTCCTCCCGTCATGACAAAACACTAATCCGCAAAAAATTCGCACAAACTAACAAGTAAGAACCAAATTGAATTAGAACAAAAAAAAAAATTCCATTTAGATTATTTGGCCAAAATAGGTATACTTCTCGCAATGAATTATGCCATACACGCGGACAACATTCAAGAAGAATGCTATTGCTATTTAAGTATTCTTAAAATACTACTCCTATTTTAAAAAATAGGAAAATTAGCCATAAGTATGGTAAAATAGTCTACTCCTAAAAAAAATGGAAAAATTAGCCATAAGTATGGTAGAATAATTTTGATTTAGGGAATGATACTAACAAAATAGTGTTTAGTGTAGGTCCTTCAACTTTTTGAGTTGTTAAGCCATAAGGTCAAAACATGTTTCCATGGACAAAACTACCTTAGGGTAAGGTACCCTACGCTTACAAAGGTAGGGTAACCCTACAACCCTAGGGTACTCTAAGGTACCCAACGTTTACAAAGGTACGGTAACCCTACAACCCTGGGGTACTCTAAGGTTGTAGGGTACCATAAGGTTTAACACTTTCATAGAATTTTTACAGTGAACTTTCTTATTACAGGGTTTTAGTGGTTTAGGCACTTTTATAAGGTACCCTAGGATTTAGGCACTTTCAATTATTAGTGAACAATCACTAGTTTTTCAGAAAGGGTATTTTAGTAATCATGCAGCACACTTGTCCTCATGTTTGATTAAAAAATGTGCATGCCAGCTCAAAAATGTGAATATGAGGGATTTTTGGCTAATTCTCCCAAAAAAAAAATTTTAATTCCTAGTTTCTATGGGACAGAATTCCATGCTTTGCACATATTATAAATTAATCAGTGTACGGTATAGATAGAGACCTAGATTATCATTCTACATGCATGCCACCAAATTTCAATACGATATCAAGAGAGTATCCTAATAAATTTCAAATTTGCACTATATTGGAACTTGAATTAGAAAATTCCAAAAACACAATTACGCTCTTTTCAATTTAGTTAAAGATGGAAAATAACATTGAGGATAAGGGTAACCCAACTCGGTAAAAGTATTTCATGGAATGGTATATGTCCCCCACTGTATTATTATAAGAGAAGGAGATGTATCACAGTTGTAACATGAAATACTCCTCCCCAACGCGAGCATTTGAACATTATTATTAATTAACAATGTTTACTGTTTTTAATTTGTTTAGCTTGTCCTAATCTAAATTGGAATTGACAAAATAGCACATAGAAAGGAAACAGAGAAAATGGTTGTAGTGTATCATCAATCATGTGTATGAACTCACCGACAGTGGAAGAACGGAAAGTAGTCCACCCATCAACAACGCTCCGATTTCCCTTGATCAACGTCTTCCCGATTCCATCTCCAACGAACATCAACATCGTTTTCCTGCTAATCACTTCCACATACTCGTAATACGCTCCACCCTTTATATATATCACGAACCTCGTCGCGCTCGAGTTCGGCGCCGCCGCCACCGCCTCCCCAATCGTCGTGAAATTCCCACTCCCGTCCTTTGCCACCACCAAGTCGTAGTCTATCTCCCCCACGGACGACTGCAGCAGTCGCCGATCCTTCTTGGACAGCCAACTCGGATATCCTCCCTTCATTTTCCCGTACTCCGGGAACACCTTATAGAGATTCATACACATATTACACTAGAATATTGAAAATATAGTAAAAGTTTGAAACACTGGATTGAAACTCATTTTTTCGCAATATGAATGAGTCAGAGAGTAATTGTACGAAAAGATATTCAATCATCCTGATTTCTGGCTCGGTGTTCAAAAAAGTGAATTTTTCAATGATCAAAATGAATTCAAAAAGAGGAAGGCCCAAGAAAATGGTACTTGTAAAGGACTAAAGGTGCCCAAGAGCATCTAATTCCTTTTCAAGAAAACTACTACTATTAACTCTCAAAAGAAGAAATGTTTCAAATTTTCATGCTGAAAGCTTTAAGAGTAATGCTAGGGACAGATATTCAGACATAAAGATGTATTTAGACTCGTTTGATAAATGTAAATTCCACAGGATGTATCTAACCGTCTATGTCCAAACCAATAATTTTCCACATGTTAAACGCACCTCTGGTTCAGGCGACGTCTTTTTCGGTCCCTGAATTTTCTTGAGCATCGCGAGAGTGTTGCTCACGTGATGAGAGATTTTTTCCAATCTACCCTCAATGAACGGCCGTATATTCGACTTGCTGTACGCAAAGCCGTCAAGACAAGTAGCCTGATTCGTCATCGCGCCGCTCATCAGCGTTTGCAAGTCGTTGTAGTGCTTGTTCGCCGACTTATTCGTGTGGAGATCACGTAACGCGGTCTTGAGCTCCGAGATGGTGTCGTCTAACAGCTCGAGACAGTCGTCGAGGGCTCGCTTGTCGAGTGGGGCCAGATGAGCGGTTTTCTTCCGAATTCCGGTGCAGTTCGATTCGGAGCTTCTCACCTCTGTCACCGTGTGGTTTACGGCGGCGGCGAGGATTTGGGGGAGTGATTTGGATTGGAGATCCGGGAATGTGGATAGGGTGGAGACGCAGAGCTGTGGGTATAGTGTGCCCTCGCATGCTGTGTGAGCGATTTGGAGTTTCTTTTGGACGTGAATGTGAGGGGTCTCTCTGTTTTTTGGGTGTTTGGCCACAATATTGGTTAGAGAGGAGAGTGTGACTAATAAGACTAATGCTGAAATGGGTAATAGAGTAAGCAAGATTTTGGTTCTTTTTCTCATAGGAGGATGCATAGTGCAAGTAGAGAGAGAGAGAGAGAGAGAGAGAGAGAGAGAGAGAGAGAGGTGTTTGAAATTTGAAGGTTAGAAGAGAGGGGAGTGAGATGTTGCTAGAAGCCTAGAAGAACAGACACGGAGAGCGAGGGGGGGGGGCGGGGCGCAAAGAGGTGGATGACTGGATTTGGTGGTAGAGAATAAATTATACACAGAGGGTCCGTGTATAAGGAAGTGCCCGCGCACCCAGTAAAAAGACCACTCAGCGTGTGTGACAATCGGTGGATGACTGCATTTGGAACATTTGGTGGTTGGAAGAGAATAAATTATACACGGAGGGTCCTAGTATAAGGAAGTGCCCGCTCACCCAATAAAAGGACAACTCAGCGTGTGGGATAATCGGCAAAAATTGGACAACATTGAAAATTATTTTTTGGAATCCTGTGATAGAAATTTGATTATGAGAGTCTTAAAAATAAATTTTAATTATGATTCTCTAGAATAATTTAATCAGAATAATAAGATTTTCGCACTGATTCAAACGAATTAAAATTTTGAGTATTTAAATTTTTGACCATATTTTTTTAATATATAAACCAAAAAATGATACTCAAACAATAATTTAAACACAACACTAAACACAATCTCTCACATACATGTGGGTTTCACACACGCTACTATGTGTGGATCCCACATTTATATAAGAAGTTGTGTAAGTTGTTGTGTTTGAATTGTTGTGTGAGTAGCATTGTTATATATAAACAGTTCAAAAATATTAAGCGCTCCAATTTTTAATCCGTTTGAACCAGTGCGAAAATCTTATTATTCTGATCATATTATTTTAAAAAGTCATAATTAAATTTTGTCTCTAAGACTCTCATAATCAAGTTTCTGCTTCACAGGGTTTCAAATAAAGAACAAATACTTGATTATGAGAGTCTTAGAGACAAAATTTAATGATGACCCTTTAGAATAACATGATTAGAATAATACGATCTTTCCACTAGTTCAAATGGATTAAAAATTGGAGTACTTAATTTTTTAAATCATATTTTTTTAATATATAAACGGTTCAAAAATATTAAACTCCATTTTTCAATTCGTTTGAATAAGTGCGAAGATCATATTATTCTAAAGGGTCATAATTAAATTTTGTCTCTATGACTCTCATAATTATATATTTGTTCTTCATTTGGAACCATGTGGAACAGAAACTTGATTATAAGAGTCCTAAAGACAGAATTTAATTATGATTGTTTAGAATAATATGATCAGAATAATAAAACCTTCGTATTGGTTCAAACGAATTGAAAATTGGATCGCTTAATATTTTTGAACTGTTTATACATTAAAAAAATATGGTCAAAAAATTAAGTGCTCCAATTTTTAATCTGTTTGAATTAGTGCGAAAATCATATTATTCTAAAGGGTCATAATTAAATTTTATTTTTAAAACTCTTATAATCAAGTTTCTACTTCACAAGATCTCAAAAAATCATTTTCTACATTGTCCCATTTTTGCCGATTGTCTGAGACTCTAAGTTGTCTTCTTTTTATTGGGTGGGCAGGCACTTCCTTATACTCGGACCCTCCGTGTATAATTTATTCTCTTCCTTTGGATCTTAGTGGTTGGATTTGGATTGAAAAGTAGAGTGACTTATTTTTTTTGTTTTTTTTTTGAATTTTTTTGCATTTGTTTGTTTTGAGTTAAACTTTTGTAATTTATTAATTCGTCTCGATCAAAGGAATCGAAAAAATAAAAAATTTTGATCGAAACTTATAATTTTTTTAATAAAGACAAAAATAAGTCAATAAGACAACTTTTTTTTACTTATTCTTTTTTTTTTAAAAAAAAATTTGGGAAATGATATTGCCACACCATTTTTTGATAATGTCACACCCTGCAAGTGTATTTTTGTACCAAAAAATACACTTGCAGGGTGTAACAATATCAAAACATGGTGTGGCAAAATCACTACCCAAAAAATTTATGAGTTTCGATCAAAATTTTTTACTTTTCCGATTTTTCTCACTGAGACGAATCAACGAGTCATCAAAAGTTTGACGCAAAACTAAAAAATGAAAAAAAAATTTTAATAGAGAAGAAAAAAAATTACTGTTTGAATTTTGAAGCCAAATGGATTAGCAGGACGGAAATGTAATTGAAGGAACTTTATGGCTTGTGGGCACAGCTAGCAGGAGGGGATAGGTGCGCTTTAATTTGAATCCAGGGAGATTAATAGGACAGGGTATGGATGAATGAATATAGTAGTAGTAGTGTGTGTGTGTGTGTGTGTGTATATATATATATATATATATATATATATATATATATATATATATATATATATTATCAGACCTGACATTTAACAGTAGATCTACTAGGTGGGTTGTATTTTGCTTTTCCTTGCTTGTGTTCCCTCGTGAAACTGATGATCGTCTGTCGAATTGTTACGGTGGTTTTGTGCTACTCCAGTATGCAATGGATGGCCCTGAGCCAACGTTCTGTGTCCACATGACCTCGTTCGTTTTAAGATTTTGAATTTTAAATTTTAAATATTGTTTTTTATCTCTCTCCAATCGTTACTGTTATTTTCAATTATTATTCTATTTCTCTCTACACTCATTATTAATCATCTCAATCCAAAATCCCCAAAACGAACGGGGCCATATGTCTTTGTACAAAGGAATCAAAATCGTCGATGATTTATTTATTTTTGTTTTCTCTAATTTATGATGTATCATTTGATTCCTTGTGTGACACGGAGGTTCGATTTGATTAGACATTAGACATCTTTCATGCATAAATGTTTTGATTAATTTGATGGCGTTAATAGTTTAGTCAAATTGTTGGGATCGAAAAATTAAATCTTGATGGATGTCATGTTGCGTCAAAGGAAAATTTGCATGCGAGAAACATTTCACGAGCACATGTTTTTATTTTATCTTTCTTGGACCAATTTTTAACACCAATCACCAAATGGTACTTCATCTAATATAATAAAGGGAGAATATTAATTGGAGTGAAAAAAAGAAGTTGGAGGTATGATAGACAGGGAGAAAGCAGATTGGTGTGAATTTTTGGAGCTATGTCACAAAAACGACTTTCAACATTGTCCTAATAAAAAAATCAAAATTTACAACTACTTTTACTATGATATGAATTAACCGTT
The DNA here is from genome assembly GCA_014282245.1 of Rhododendron simsii. Lineage (NCBI taxonomy): Eukaryota > Viridiplantae > Streptophyta > Magnoliopsida > Ericales > Ericaceae > Rhododendron > Rhododendron simsii. The sequence continues at coordinate 757,704 of CM024965.1, forward strand.
AGGAAAAAAATATTAAATCACTGTCACTACGACAAATATATTTACACTAACACACACGGTAATACTATATTGGTTATCTTTATCATATTCTTGATGATGGCTATCTTGGTGTAAAAAAAATTGATCATAATTTTAGTAAGTGACAACACAAAGTAGTTAAAACAGAGCATTTACTATTGGGAAAGCACAGACAAAGAGGTGGGGGGCCTCTGCATGATTCAATGCACCAAACCATATGATATTATGATCACCTAATGACCTTTTCATTTTCTTGAATTTCCGAAAAGAGAATCTTGGTATCCATTTATTTGTTCATGATTATAGCAAGAGATGGTACCAAACACAATACAATAATAAAGCCCACAAAAACACCAAGTCTAATTTTGGTCACCCCCTTTTGATGAGGACGAGCAAATAGGCATAACATGCTTATTTCCAGTAAGGGAGACAAAGAAAGCTAGTTACTGGCCAAACAGAGCACTTTAATCGCGTAGTGGGTAACTTACACTATTTTAGTCGCCATAGTTCTATTGACCATTTTTTAAAACCGATAACAGATGATATTATAATTCCAACTAAAAATTTCATTGATGTGAAAATTCGTCATTAGATAAATGACCAAGTAACCAAGACGGCGGAAATTCATCCCACAGACTATATTCCAAACCAACTAAATTTTTCCCTGCAAAAACAAGAAACAACTCAATTGGGAGAAACTCAGCAAAAAACCGGAGAGAAAACCTCTACAAAATGGAGAAGAAGAAGTAAAAGATCGCAAACCAACAAGAAAATGAGAAAAAAAAAAAACCTCGCCATCATCATCCACCAACATAGATCTTCAACTCTGGCAACCCAATCATGCACAAAAGCTCCACACCCACAGCCGCACATCTGAACTGCACCACCAAGTCAAGGGCGGAACCAGGAATCTAACATACCCTAGGCTAACTCACAATTTAATAATGTATGTATGCATGAACAAAAAAGAAATTTATGTTTATTATTGTCCAGCAAACTTGTACAAAAATAAACAGAAGAAACATACAAAAAAATGTATAATAATGAAGTCTTACCCTATTGAAATTGTGTGCTATTGATGAGCAAACAATATTATAGATATTTGGTGTGACTGGTCCCGTTTTATGTTATTTTATCTTGCATTTATTTAGCTTTTATAGCGATATTGCATGTAAGGTGTGTTTTTAATATTTTCAGGTAAACCGTGCAAATAAGGCGTGTTTTGACGCTATGGATGGCCCAAGTGTTTCTAGGTACCCGAAAACCTCGTCGACCCCTTAAAATCTGTCGAAGTATGGAAAAATAACTTTCCGAAAAAGTATCGATTTTCGAGATTAAAAATGACGGTAATTGATTATTGAATTTTTCTAAGAGTAACTACAAAATTGTAAGGTTTTATTTGAAGAGTAAAGTCATGTTTTGAGTCATTTCTTCTAGAGGAAAACGTGCAGTTTTCTAGTTTACACTTGGGGGGGAGACATTTTGATATAAATTAAATCTTGAAATTCTGGTAATGCCATTATTTCCAAATGGAGGGATACTTTCTTATTTTCTCAAACCAATTGTTGGGCGATCAAAATGGTACCAATACCTATGTTTTGAGGTATCGACAAAACACTTAAAGTTACTTGAATTCTTGAAGTTTAGTTCCACTTTCTACAGTTTAATCTCATGTCTCATTTTTCTATTATGCTTTGTTCTTTAAGTATGATTGAGTAGTCTTTTGACTAAATCTTGAGTTAATCTTTTCCAAAGACTTGGGTTATTGTTTAGTTCTCGAACCCTCGGACTTAAAGTATGATTTTCGGAATTGGATTAACCTAGTCATTTTTGGTTTAAATTAGGGGTGTTAACTTCTTGGCATGCCGTTTAGTCAAGCGGTCTTGGCACACGGTATGCCTAAAGCTCGTGGCCTCTTACGTGTTCGATTCATTAGTAAAAAAAGTTGGTTTAATTCCAAGAAATCACATCTTTTGATTAACGTAGTCTTAAAAGTTAAATCTTCCGATGCACGAGCACGTGATCGTGACTCTCGCTTGAGTTATAATTGAGAACCGATAACGGCCTAGTCACAAGATGGATGATCCCTAGACTTGTCTCTTTTAGTTTATTAAACTTGTTTCTAGTCTTTTCGCCTTAGTATTTTCACTTTTAAAGCAAAACCGATAGTTGGCCGGGTAAATATCACAATCCTTACTTAAAACCTACAATCCGAACAAGTTATTACCGATTCATTGTGGTACGATCCCGGACTTACCTGTTTATTATGCTCTCAACGATCTAGCCCTACGCTTGGGGTTTTCAACTTTATTTGAAGGCAAGGTTATTGGCTAAGCTCCTATGTAAATTTAGAGAGTATAAATAATTTATTTTCGAATTTGAGTCGATATCTTGAACAAGTTCTCTTCTAATAAAGATAATTACTCCCTCCGTCTGGATTTAATAGTCCTTTTTGAAAGTTCATGCCATTTTTTCAATCGATTATATCTTATAATTTATATTGTTTTATGTAATTTTGAAAATATTGTCTTATAAAACTAATTGAGATGTATTAAACAAGATCCATATTGCATATAAAATTTATTATCAATTTAAAGATACAACTCATTTTTTTATCCGATTAGAATTGAATGAGTGACTATTAAATTCGGACAGAGAGAGTATATAGGATGAGCTGGTTTAGAAAAAGAAAATGAGATGAGCTAAAACTTATTTGGCTAAAATTTTACATATATATGTTTTACTTTTCCTAAACTCACTTGAGCTATAGCCCACCTCAAGTTGCATGTAGTTCCGCCCTTGAGCACATACGAGTCACCAACGAACAACGAATATGATGGAGGAGATTCGGTGGTAGAAAAACCGGGGAGGCCAAGGCATCGAGAGGCATGAGGGGAGGATGAGGGTGGAGAGTGATGCAATGAGGGGAAAAGAGATTCCGATTGGAGGCCGATGGAGAGAAAAACTTCATAGGAGAGATCGCCCCCCGTGTGTGCCCATTTTAGGGTGGAAACCCTAGGGGGAGGGACTGAGGGAAAGGGAGAAACAAAGAGGTGCGACGGCTAGGGGGAGAGAGAGAGAGAGCCGGCAATGCTACCAACAATAATGACGTTCTATTGACCTTTAGTACTTCTGCTGTTCAAAAAAAAAAAAGGGACCCTTAGTACTACTTTTGTTTTTTATTTCTATAGTTTTAATTTCATCCATTGGAAATCCCATTTGCATAACTACACACATATGCACAGGGATGGTTGGTTACATGTAAACTCATTTACCCATTTGTTACTGTTCCATTAACATCCAGTATTTCAGCAAATATTCTTAAAATCTATGTAAACATTCATCGCCCGGAACAACAAAATCTAAAATCAAGAGCTCTTATTTGTGAATCTCAAATCCTTCCAAAGAAGGATAGACAATTCGTCAACACTTGCTCCAATACTGTTCTTTGATGAAATACAACAACAATGACAGGCTATTCAACAATATTACAATCACCCATTAATTACATCAAGAAAGAAGCACTTAATAACAAGAGGAGTGCTAGGTAAAAAGAAAATAGGTAGAGAAAAGACCATTAAATTGTACATGAACGGTCCAGATTCACTGTGAAGTGCATCTAAGTTATTCATGTACACTTTAAAGGTCGTTTCTTTGCCTATTTTCTTTGCACTTAGCATTTCTCTAATAACAATATGCAAATAAACTCTCAACTCTCAGTCAAATCGAGATAAAAAGGAATATTATAAGAAGGCAACCACTCACCTCCCTCAATAAAATTCCTCACAGTGAACATACTCGCCTCAGTCACATTAGTCGTCACCGCGTACCCCGGCCACGTCACCCTCCCGCTCGTGTTCGAACCGGGCCCCCGGTTCATATACTCCCTGTAGTAAAGCGTCGACAGCGCGAAATCCCCGTCCCACTCCAACCACCCCGCTGGTTCCACCAAATCCCCTATATAAGAAAGCATAAAAATGGTCCTCGAGTACTCCTTCCACGGTCGGCCCAAGTAGGTCCTGAACTCCGACTGGACCGGAATCAAGTCGGCCGCGGCCGCCACCTTGCAATTCAAGATCGATATACCGGTGTTCTGAAACGGGTCCTCTCTGCCCTGGGCGGTATACAGGTTCCTCTGATTCGCGTTGGGTTTGCGTGCGTAGAGGTTGCAGTTTTGGAGGACGACGGCGGCGTTGCCGAAGACGAAGTCGATGGTGCCGTAGACGTCGCAGTCGCGGTAGAACTGGCGGAGGGAGTGGGGGTAGAGGGTGTCTTGGTAGGCGACGAAGCTGCAGTTGTAGAAGGCGGAGAGGTCGGAGCCGCTGCGGAGGGCCACGGCTTGGTGCTTGCTGGGCCCGGCGTAGTTCTCGAAGGTGATGCCTCGGGCTATGAATCCGGCTCCTACCACAGCTGCAAAAAGAATTGGGTCAATAACGTATTTGAAACGTGGGCTTCAGCCCAAGTATAACATCCAAAATAAGGAACAAGATAGACAGGCCCAAAGTAATTTTTGTAAAGTTCTAAGAATGGGCCTAGGGTATTTTACAGTTTGGGTTTGGGGGCCGGAGGGGGGGGAGGTTGCTACAGTGACTTCGCTAGGTGTAGCGAGTAACTGTAGCAACCGAGCAACGTGGGATTCACCAAGAAGGAAGGCAAGACAGTTCGGTGAAGGTTTGAGGGTTTCAGATTGTCTAAGCTTCCAAAGGGAGGAACTGTCGAGGCGTTGGAGATGCTCTAAGGGTCCCTTGGGCCAAAATTTTCATGGGCTTTTTGGCATAGACTTTTTATTGTTTTTTCTTAACGCTCACTATATTAGTGTATAATTTTTACTTCACATCATCCGTCTCAACGAGAAGATAAGTTCAACGGTCTAACATTTTGAAAAGAAAAGTTCTTTGCTAAATTTATAGGAACTAATGTAATCTTTAATATTAGAAGGTTGAAATCTTCAAACTAATTTAACTTGTGATAAGTAGTATTTGTCACCTCTGCAGGCAGTTCCTGCTCTAACTAACTAATCCCTCTTGTTATAAGTTGGTGGTGCTACGCACGTATGTGAATAATTGGAGGAATCCGAGGAGGAACCCAATTGTCAAGGCATTGATAGCACAAATGTGAAAAGCGGCTGGTATGGGGCTAATTTCCAACATGCATGTCCTATTGTGTTTTATTAGTATTTACTTTATTTATTTGTCCCCACCAAACCAATCCGAAGTATTCTCTTTACCAAATTGGATATATCCAAGCATATTGGTACCCAACAGGCAACAACCCATGTATTATTGTGCGGATTGTAGTATTCTATAACTCACCATGTGATCAAGTACTTCCGTTTTGGATAATAGTAGTAGTAAGAACATTCCTAAACAGAATCTAACAAGAACATTGAAAAGCACAAATGCAGCTGTATGGGACTTTCCAATTTGTACTATTGTGTTTTACAGTAGTAGTAATTTGGTATGTCCTCAACCTGGTACCCCAATACTCTTTCTCCGAAATAGTTCTTCAACCAAGGAAACCGGGGGTGCACACAGTTTGAATTGGTCCAGTTCTCTAGAAATTCAGTAACCGGACCATTTCAAACGGTTCTAGAAAATTGGAAACCAAAATCTAACCAATATATGCATGGAACTTAACCAGAACCAAAATGCAAGACCTATTTGGTTTTAGTTCGGTTCTTGTTCTATCAAATTAGCATCCAAACACTTATTCATATGAACTCACAAAATTAAAATCAAAATTTAAAGCAGCAAATAACGCATTGGTAAAATAAAATTCAAATTTTTATTAAAAACTTTCCTAACAAATACTCCCTCCATCCGGATTTAATCGTCCCTAATTGTATTCTAAAAAATGGTTTATATCTTTAAATCCGTAATGAATTTCATATCGAATATGGATCTTGTTTGATAGATCTTGATCAGTTCTATAATACAATGTTTTCGAAATCACGTAAAACATTATAAATTGGAAGATATAATCGATTAAAAAATGACACGAACTCTAAAAAATGACTACTAAATCTGGACAGAGGGAGTAAGATTTCATCTCTAAATAAAATTACCAAAAGAAAAGAAAAGATTAACCTATCAAATCCAAATACATATTTAATTACACAAATATATGTATTTTTCCGCACATTAGTTCTAAATGGTTTGATTCGGTTCTACACACGGTTCTTTAATTGAGAACTAGTAACCGAACTTAAATTAACCGTTTTTATTTTTTTTGATGACCAATTAATCGTAGAAGTAGAACCAGACCAAGTAGAAAGATTCAGTCCTGATCGAACCTATTTTGTGGTTCATACGGTTTTTTTTAGCACCCCTAAAGGAAACGACATACAAAACAAAAAAAAAACATTCCGACAAAGTATCCCACGTAAACGGGATCACAAGGAGAAATTATTCATTGCCCCAAGGGTAACACGTCATTTTTGCCAAGTGGTGCCTCTCACCAATCAGAATCTACCTTATGGCTAAGAACAGGGTTCAAGGATTGTCTAATAACTTGGGAGAGGTGCTTAATTGGTACAACTCTAATGTGACTGGGATTGGGCTAACGAGCACTACTCTTAAGTGTACTTTTGTTGCAACTGTTTATGGCCTGTAGCAGGAGAGGAATAATCGCATCATTGGTGAAATAATCAGGAGGAATGATCAAATCAAATGACTGATGAAATTGAGTCTGGTGTAAGGGACTTCCTGAGCTAGGAGGAATGTGATGAAATTGAGTCTGGTGTAAGACACAGCCTCTCTCTCTCTAAAATATGCGTGTACACCTAAAAATTCAAACTCAAAGTTATGTTTAGTAGCCTTTAAAAAAAAAAAAGGTTCTATTTAGTAAAAGCAAAAGAACCAAACACCCACAAGACTAAAGAGAGCTCTGCTAAGATTTTTTGATTTTATTTTGTTTTGTTTTTATTAAAAAAAATATTTAGGTCAAAATCTTAATTTTATTTTTTCAATTTGTTCGGACAAAACGAATTAATAATCCACAAAAAGTAGGTGCAAAACTAACAAACAAGATTTTTTTTATAAGTACAAAACAAGAAAAAATCCAAAATCTGTTGAGTTCCGCTGAGGGTTAATTTGGGATTTTTGGGTTTTTTTTCGTTTTGCTATTATTCATATTTTTCTCGTATATTAGTTTTTTGGAACAAACTTTTATGGATTCTTGATTCATCTCGAAGAGAGGAATCGAAAAAGTAAAATTATGACTTTTATCCAATATTTTTTCAAATATCTAAGATAAAGTCAAAAAAGTCAATTTAAAGTAAAAATTACGACTTTTACCCCATTTTTGGAAATATTAGGGTAAAAGTAAAAAAATTACTTTTCCAATTTTTCTCGTCGAGATGAATTAATAATTCACAAAAGCTTGTCGCAAAAATTTAAAAACGAAAACATATGAATAACGTCAAAACAAAAAAAAAAAAAAACCCTTAGCGGAACGCAACAGATTTTGGGTATTTTCTTATTTTGTCCTTATTCAAAAAACTTTCGCGTTTGTTAATTTTGCGCCTAACTTTTATGGATTATTGATTCGTCTGATCCAGACAAATTAAAAAAATAAAATTATGACTTTTACCAGAATATTTTTTTCAAATATCCAAAATAAAACCCATAAAATTTCAACGAATATTTGGTTAAAAGTCTTAATTTTTTACTTTTCTGACTCGTCTTGTTAAGACGAATCAATAATCTATAAAAAATTAGGCACAAAACTAATAAACGCAAAAAAAAGAAATTGAATAAAAAAAATTAAAAGAATTCCAATATCTTAGTGGAAGTCTGAGTAGTTTGAATTTATAGAGATGTACACGAATATTTTAGAGAGAGAAGGTTGTTTCTAGTGGAGAGAGAAAAGTGTGTGTTTCAGTGCATATTAGTATTTAATGCCTCAAACGGTGATAGGCACAAAAGAGTCCTTCTACCGCCACACCCATTTACACGCCTACACTCACAACAAGGGTAGAGCCCGCACACACTACATATCCAATATGTATGGACCCCACCCTTATTATGAGTGTGGGTGTGTGAATGAGTGTGTTGTTAAAATTATTGGGCACAAAATGACAAAGTTTATATAAGACAAATTTTGATTGGTGAGAGATACTACTTGACAAAAATCACATGTTGCCCTTGGAGAAAAATGTGTGTTTCAGTGCATATTAGTATGTAATGCCTCAAACGTTGATAGACACAAAATGACAAATTTTTTAAAAGGCAGATTTTGATTGGTGAGAGGCACTACTTGGCAAAAGTCACATGTTGCCCTTGGAGAAAAATGTGTGTTTCAGTGCATATTAGTATTTAATGCGTCAAACGTTGATAGACAGCGGATCAAAAAACAAAAAAAAAAACAAAAAACGTTGATAGACACAAAATGACAAATTTTTTATTTGGCAGATTTTGATTGGTGAAAGGTACTACTCGGCAAAAGTCACGTGTTACCAGCCTCTCCACCGACAGGAAACTTTTTTAATGCTAAGCGGATGGTGTTCGGTTGGTGCAACCAAGCAGTCCATTGAATTTTTGAATGGCTCAATTTAGAGAGAAGAAGTGCTGGAATAAGAAGAGAGAGAGACTTTCAATTCGAGTCATCCACAAATATATTAGACAGCTCGAATATCAAATAAATATCATGTGAGATATACCTGTCTGTCACTAAAAAATTTCTCCCCCCGACAGGGTTCCCGTTTGACTTATATATATACCCATGCCAATTACACAAGGAGTACTCAAGGACAAACATTCAAGAAGAATACTATTGGCAATTGCTAAAAATACTACAGTATAAAATTCTAATTTCTCTATGCGACAGAATTCCATGCTTTGCACATATTATAAATTAATCACAGTGTACGGTATAGATACAGAGAGAGATTATCGTTCTACATATATGCCAGCAAATTTCAATGCTATGTAAAGGCATCGTATCCTAATAAGGTGTCGTTCCGCTTTCTTTTTAAACCAGCTTTTAAAAAAAAAAGGTTCTTTCAAGCTCAAACATAATGAAAATAAAAAATAATTTTTTAATTTTTTTACACCATTTAAAAGATCTCAATGAGATCTATCAAATAAGATCCATATTGATAGAAAAATTATTTGCATAAACACATGATTTTTGAGTTTGAAATTACCTTCTTTTTTCTAAAACTTCCTTTGTTTTAAAACTGGAACGGCTCCTAAATGTCACATTTTCACTACATTGGATCTTGAATTAGAAAATTCCAAAAAAAAAAAAAAGAGCTCATTTCAATTTAGTTAAAAATGAAAATAACATTGAGGGTAAGTGTAACCCAAATCGGTGAAAATATTTCATGAAACGGTATATGTCCATCACTGCATTATGAGAGGAGGAGATATATCACCGTTGTAACATGAAATACCCCTCCCCGACGCAAGCATTTGAACATTATTTATTGTTTTTGTTTAGCTTATCTCCTAATCTAAAGTACTGGAATTAATTGACAAAATATTTGAGGAGAACATAGAAGGGAAAATAGAGAAAACTGGTTTTAGTATCATGTATGGAACTCACCGACAGTGGAAGAACGGAAAGTAGTCCACCCATCAACAACGTTCCGATTTCCCTTGATCAACGTCTTCCCGATTCCATCTCCGACGAACATCAACATCGTTTTCCTGCTAATCACTTCCACGTACTCGTAATACGCTCCACCCTTTATATATATCACGAACCTCGTCGCGCTCGAGTTTGGCGCCGCCTCCACCGCCTCCCCAATCGTCGTGAAATCCCCACTCCCGTCCTTTGCCACCACCAAATCGTAATCTATCTCCCCCACCGGCGACTGCAGCAGTCGCCGATCCTTCTTGGACAGCCAACTCGGATATCCTCCCTTCATTTTCCCGTACTCCGGGAACACCTTATAGAGATTCATACACACAACATTATATTACACTAGAATATTGAAAAGATAGTAAAAGTTTGAAACACTCGATTGAAAATCATTTTTCGCAATATGAATGTGTTAGAGAGTAATTGTACGAAAAAGATATTCAATCAACATGATTTCTGACTCGGTGTTCAAAAAAGTGAATTTTTCAATAATCGAAATGAATTCAAAAAAGAGGAAGGGGCCAACAAAATGGTACTTGTAAAGAACTAAAGGTGCCCAAGAGCATCTAATTCCTTTTCAAGAAAACTACGTACTAGTTAAAAGAATAAGGCTCCATTCTTTTAGATTTAACTTAAGTTTAATTTAAATTTGAATTTTTTAATTTTTATTTGATTTTTTTTTTTTTGTATTTGTTAGTTTTACGCTAAAATTTTTTGGGGTATTGATTCGTCTCGGCAGAAGGAATCAGAAAAGAAATTTTTTTTTACTTTTACCCAAGTATTTTGAAAAATAAAAAAATGCTTATTTTTTAAAATACTTGGATAAAAGTAAAAAAAATTTACTTTTCCAATTCCTCTCATCGATACAAATGAATACCTCAAAAAAGTTTGACACAAAACTAATAAATGCGAAAAAAATTCAAATAAGAATAAAATTTTTATATTTAAGTTAAGTCTAAAAGGACGGAGCCTCAATGTTTTAAATTTTCATGCCGAAAGATTTAAGAGTAATGCTAGAGATAAATATTCAGACGTAGATGTATTTAGACTCGTTTGATAAATGTAAATTTCACAGGATGTATCCAACTGTCTATGTCCAGACATAGATGTATTTAAACTCATTTGATAAACGTAAATTTCACGGGATATATCTAACCGTCTATGTCCAGACCAATGATTTTCCAAAAGTTAAACGCACCTCTGCTTCAGGCGACGACTTTTTCGGTCCCCGAATTTTCATGAACATCGCGAGAGTGTTGCTCACATGATGAGAGATTTTTTCCAATCCCCCCTCAATGAACGGCCGTATATTCGACTTGCTGTACGCAAAGCCGTCAAGACAAGTAGCCTGATTCGTCATCGCGCCGCTCATCAGCGTTTGCAAGTCGTTGTAGTGTTCGTTCGCCGACTTATTCGTTTGTAGATCACGTAACACGGTCATGAGCTCCGAGACGGTGTGGTCTAACAGCTCGAGACAGTCGTCGAGGGCTCGCTTGTCGAGTGGGGCCAGATGAGCAGTTTTTTCCCGAATTCCGGTGCAGTTCGATTTGGAGATTCTCACGTCTGTCACCGTGTGGTTCACGGCAGCTGCGAGGATTTGGAGGAGTGATTTGGATTGGAGATCTGGGAATGTGGATAGGGTGGAGACGCAGAGCTGTGGGTATAGTGTGCCCTGGCATGCTGTGTGAGCGACTTGGAGTTTCTTTTGGAAGTGAATGTGAGGGGTCTCTCTGTTTTTTGGGTGTTTGGCCACAATAATATTGGTTAGAGAGGAGAGTGTGACTAATAAGACTAATGCTGAAATGGGTAATAAGGTAAGCAAGATTTTGGTTCTTTTTCCCATAGGAGGATGCATAGTGGAGAGAGAGAGAGAGAGGGTTTGAAATTTGAAGGGTGGAAGAGAGGGGAGTGAGATGTTGCTAGAAGCCTAGAAGAACAGATACATATATATATATATATATAGAGAGAGAGAGAGAGAGAGAGAGAGAGAGAGAGAGAGAGGTGGATGACTGGATTTGGTGGATGGAAATAGATGAGGTTTTGGATTGGATGGGTCCTATAGTACTTTGGATCTCACAATAGTACTACTCCAATAATACAGTAATGGATTGGCAGGAGAAGGAACTTTATGGCTTGTGGGCGGGCACAGGAGGAGGGGATAGCTCATAGCTGCTCTTTAATTTGAACCCAGGGAGATTAATGGAACAAGGAATGGATGAATGACTATAGTATCATCGGACCTGACATTTAACAGTAGATCGATCTACTATATAGGTGGGTTGTACTTGTTGTATTTTGCTTTTCCTTGCGTTCCCTCGTGAAACTGATGATCGTCTGTGGAATTGTTATGCATGCATGGCCCTGAGCCAACGTACTGTGTGCACATACGTCTCTGCACAAATTAATAAGGAATCAAAATCCTCGATGATTTATTTATTTTTGTTTTCTCAATTTCATGATGTATCATTTGATTCCTTGTGAGACGCGGTGGTTCCATCTGAGTAGACGCAGACATCATTCATGCATAAATTTTTTGATTAATTTGATAGCATTAACAGCTTAGTCAAATTGCAGGGATCGAAAAATTAAATCTTGTTGGATTTCATGTTGCGTCAAAGTAAAATTTGCATGCGAGAGCAATTTCTTGAGCACGTAGACAACATGTTTTATTTTATCCTTCTTGGACCTATATCTACTATAAAAAGGGAGAATATCAATTGATACGGGAAAAAAAATGGGACCAGTGATATAAAGGGAGAAGTGATAAAAAGGGAGAATAGCGTTTGGTGTGAATAATAATTTTTTGGAGCTAGATCTCCAATTCCGACAGCCCAATCATGCACCAAAACTCTTCACATTTGAACCGCACCACCAGATACGAGTCACTAACGAACGACAAATATGATGGAGAATGTCCTGCGGTAGAGGCCAAGGCGTCGGGAGGCGTGAGGGGAGGATGAAGGTAGAGAGTGATAAAATGAGGGGAAAAGATATTCCGATTGGAGGCCGACGAAGAGAAAAACTCCATATGGGAGATCGCTCCACACCACACCACCACCACCCCCCCCCCCCCCCCCCCCCCCCCCCGGGGCCATTTCGAGGTGGAAACACTAGGGGGTGGAAGGGAGGGAAAGGGAGAAACAAAGAGGTGCAACGGCTAGAGAGAGAGCCGCCAATGCTACCAACAAAAATGACGTTCTATTGACCTTTAGTACTTCTGCTGTTCAAAAAAAAAAAGACCTTTAGTACTATTTTTTTTTTATTTCTATAGTTTTAATTTCATCCATTGGAAATCCCATTTTCATTTATATGCAATTTCTCTGCCATTTATTATTATTCAAGACTAAAAGAATATTCATTTTTAAACAAAGGAGCCAAAGTGGATCATCCTCCGAAATACATCATTTATCATGTTTTATGCCTGAGGTTGAAGTAGTTACGAAAAGCTTAAAACGACCTGAAATTATGGAGATGATGGAGAAGCAATACTTAAACGTGAACGGGAGTAAAGAGTCCAATTCTAAGTGAGTTATATTTTGTCAAGCTGGAGACTTGAAAAAAATAATACCCACTAGGAATAGGGTGGAATCCTGCAGGGCCTCATTTTTGCACGTTCCACATAGAAACCGAAGCCCCATTCTTATTCATTGAACTGGGCCTAATGGCTTGGTTTCTCTCGGAGCTGACAGAACTTAGCGCCTTTTCCACATAGTTTTTGGGAGATTTTTTTTTTTCCTTATTTAAAGAAAGTTTGCAATTACTATTAATTTTGCGTTAAATTTTTGTGAATTATTGATTTGTCTCGTTGAGAAGAATCGAAAAAGTGAAAAATTATATTTTTACCCAAATATTCTGAAAAATATCCAGGATAAAATCCAAAAGGTTGAGATTAAACTAATATACCAAGCACATGACCAACAAATCATCAGACTAAATCCAAACATAATTAAACTGGACTAAAATCCGGACATTTTTTTTACTCCAAAACTTTCAGCCCTCAATCTCTATCTCATGCCCGGAAGTAATTGAAGACCACAAACACACAATTCGCGATTAATTTTTTAACATTTTTTATTATATGAATAGTCTTAAAAAATTATGTGTTTCAATTTTCAATCCGTTTAAACTGATACGAAAATTTTATTTTTTGATCTTTTTATCCTAAAGGGTCAGAATTAATTTTTGTCTCTTATAATTAAAGATCGGTCTGTCTAACCAGCACTATGTAGCGCCTCATAAACGCCCAACTTTACTTTCAGGCCTAAATTTTGAAGTAAAATTGAACGTTTCTTAAATGCCCTTTCCAATATTGGATTGAATTTATTTTTTGTAAAAACCGTAAATAAAGTATTTTAAATAAAATAAGAGGTTTCGATCAATTTTTTTTGGGGGGACCCGTGAGAGGCTCAAAAAGAGTGAGTTTGTCCATGCTAGTACACATTTTTCCCCGTGCCAATAGCACGTGTTTTTTCTCTCCCCCTTGAAAAGAGAGTTGCTTGAGATTGGAGAGTAAAAAAGCGAAAAGAAAAAGGAAAAGGTTAACGTTATAATTTCACTTTAAACTTCAACCAACAAGTTGTAGCGGTTGGTAATTATTACCCCTACGGACCCACATACAAGGTGCACTAATGCACCAGTTAGGATTTGCCCTTTTTTTAATGTGAATACTTGATCTTGTCCTGAAAAAAGTGTTTAGTTTGCAAAATGACAACTTAAAAATAAATAAATAAAACATTTTGGTCCAAAAAAATTCAAACTTTTTTTGGCAAAATACTAGATATCAAAGAGTTCTTTTTTTATATTTGATTTTTTTTTAATTCGTTTGAATAAAAACATATTTTTGTAAGTTCTTGGTTTGTGGATTGACATTCCAGCTTGCAAGTTAATTTATATCCACTTTTACAACATCAAAAGAAACCTACCACTGGCCAACTAAAATTACTTATCTATATATGTAATTCACACGTAAATGGAGTATATATAACGTACAACAATGGCACAACATACAAATACATCAATTGGGGAATGGTGTTTTGCAGTGGCGTGTGCAGCATCGTGCTGCTCACCTTCGAGCCGTCGGATTGTGTATCTAACGGCTTAAATCTCATCTCAGCAATGAACAGCTCTCGATCGTTAGTTACCAAGATGAGATCTGAGCCGTCGGATGCAAAATCCCATGGCTCGGAGGTGCGCAGCACGCTTCTATGCGTACGTGCATGTTGGATAAGATCGTAACGGGATAGCTTCTCAACGACTCTTTTGCGATTGCGAGCCCTTCAAGTGTCAAGATTATTTGAGTAAATTGTTCCAAGTTTAATCCAATGAGTGAATAATCTTTGAAGATATTCATCAAACTGCAGGATTATTCATCAAACTGCAGGATTGTGAACTGTTTTTATGCAATACATGATGTTTTTGACTCGTTAAGACTCGTGAACAAGTTTGAATTTCGAATTAAACCTACGCAATCGAGCTTGGGTCGTTGAATTTTTATTGAGCTCGATCTCGAATTCGCCTAAAATCTTGGCGAACAAAACTAAACATTTTAAAGCTCGACTCGATCGTTTGCTGCCCTACTTAGAACTCTACAAGGGATGATTGAATCATACTAGCTTAGCTTATTAAAGTGACGGAGAAGCATTAATTGCAACCACCACCATTAAAGCTGCATCAAACGTGAGGTCATTTCCGGTAAAAAAACAAAAACGTGAGGTCATTTACCAAGAAAGAACGAGCACTTGACTCCATACTTCGTTTTGTTCACTAAGACATCAATTGAAACTAATTGCTTGGTACTCCATTTTCCAATTAATAGCTTGGAGTATCTTAATAAGGTAAAAGGGATTTTCGTTTCTTACTTCTTCTTTTTTTTTCCAACCAAATTAAACCATTTTCGTTTAGCTAGGTTTGCATATCTATCTAGTGCGAGTCCGTGAGAGAAGCCGCTAGACAACTAGCAACGGAAATTTCGGGAATAGAGCACACCATCACAATATGAGGTGCAAAAAAGTTGAGCTGAGTCGAGTCGAACTTCACGGTGTTCGAACTCAGCTCTTTCAAAATTTCCTAAGCACAAATCAAGTCAAAATATTTAAGCTTAAGCTCGAGCAGTCAACTCTAATAAAGTTAATTAGTACATACAGGGCTTTTTTCCCAACTTTAATCAGTCTCCCCGCTTGCTAAGAACATGCTTAATCCTCATTGTTAAGGCGTGTATAAATAGACCCCTAGTAGCTGTATAAGTTATTGAAAAGGAGGTGGGGAAAAAAATTGGTGACATGATACAACCTGTTAGTTCCAGTAGCCTGTTTTCGCACTGTCATAAAAGAAGCAACTTGGCCCCTACCCTAGGTTCACGGCTAAGAAATGTAATTGAAAATACAAAATTCGAGATCAACGCGCTTTTCAATAGCCATGCAAGTTGACTTTCAATCATACGAAACACCCCTAAAATACTTTTCAAAAAGTAACCTAATTTTCAATACTTTTATCTCTATGCCACCCTAATGAGACTCCCTGTGTATAAAATGAAGCTAGCCCATGCTACCAATCCAACACACAAAAACTAGCTTCCACATCAACCCAATTTCATTGTCGCTGCAATGACTAATTCCAGTCAAATCGAGATAATAAGGAATATTATAAGAAGGCAACCACTCACCTCCCTCAATAAAATTCCTCACAGTGAACATACTCGCCTCAGTCTCATTAGTCGTCACCGCGTACCCCGGCCACGTCACCCTCCCGCTCGTGTTCGAACCGGGCCCCGTGTTCATATACTCCCTGTAGTAAAGCGTCGACAGCGCGAAATCCCCGTCCCAGTCCAACCACCCGGCTGGGTCCACCAAATCCCCTATATAAGAAAGCATAAAAATGGTCCTCGAGTACTCCTTCCACGGTCGGCCCAAGTAGGTCCTGAACTCCGACTGGACCGGAATCAAGTCGGCCGCGGCCGCCACCTTGCAATTCAAGATCGATATACCGGTGTTCTGAAACGGGTCCTCTCTGCCCTGGGCGGTATAGAGGTTCCTCTGATTCTCGTTGGGTTTGCGGGCGTAGAGGTTGCAGTTTTGGAGGACGACGGCGGCGTTGCCGAAGACGAAGTCGATGGTGCCGTAGACGTCGCAGTCGCGGTAGAACTGGCGGAGGGAGTGGACGTAGAGGGTGTCTTGGTAGGCGACGAAGCTGCAGTTGTAGAAGGCGGAGAGGTCGGAGCCGCTGCGGAGGGCCACGGCTTGGTGCTTGCTGGGCCCGGCGTAGTTCTCGAAGGTGATGCCTCGGGCTATGAATCCGGCTCCTACCACAGCTGCAAAAAGAATCGGGTCAATAACGTATTTGAAACGTGGGCTTCAGCCCAAGTATTACATCCAGAATAGGGAACAAGATAGACAAGGCCGAAGTAATTTTTGTAAAGTTCTAAGAATGGGCCTAGGGTATTTTACAGTTTGGGTGGGGGTGGTGTGCTACAGTCGCTAGGTGTAGCGAGTAACTGTAGTAACGTGGGATTCACCAAGAAGGAAGGCAAGACAGTTCGGTGAAGGTTTGAGTCGTTTGGGGGTTTCAGATTGTCTAAGCTTCCAAAGGGAGGAACTGTCGTGGCGTTGGAGATGCTCTAAGGGTCCCTTGGGTCAAAATTTTCATGGGCTTTTTGGCATAGACTTTTTATTGTTTTCTCTTAACTCTCACTATATTAGTGTATAACTTTTACATCACATCACCCATCTACTTCACATCATTCGTCTCAACGAGAAGATAAGTTCAACAGTCTAACATTTTGAAAAGAAAAGTTCTTTGCTAAATTTATAAGAACTAATGTAATCTTTAATATTTGAAGGTTGAAATCTTCAAACTAATTTAACTTGTGATAAGTAGTATTTGTTACCTCTGCAGCCAGGTCCTGCTCTAACTAACTAATCTCTCTCGTTATAAGTTGGTGGTGCTACGCACGTAGGTGAATAATCGGAATAATTGGAAGAATCCGAGGAGTAACCCAATTGTCAAGGCATTGAAAGCACAAATGCGAAAGCGGCTGGTATGGGGCTAATTTCCAACATGCATTTCCTATTGTGTTTTAGTATTTACTTTATTTATTTTGTTTCCACCAAACCAAACGGAAGTATTCTCTTTAATTAGCAAATTGGATATATCTAAGCACATTGGTACCCAACAACCCATGTATTATCGTGCGGATTGTAGTATTCTATAACTCACCATGTGATCAAGTACTTCCGTTTTGGATAATAGTAGTAGTAAGAACATTCCTAAACAGAATCTAACCAGAACATTGAAAAGCACAAATGCAGCTGTATGGGACTTTCCAATTTGTACTATTGTGTTTTACAGTAGTATTTTTGTATGTCCTCAACCTGGTACCCCAAAACTCTTTCTCCGAAATAGTACTTCAACCAAGGAAATCGGGGTGCCCACAGTTCAGATTGGTCCAGTTCTCTACAAATTCAGTAACCGGACCATTTCAAACGGTTCTAGAAAATTGGGAACCAAAATCTAACCAATATATGCGTGGAACCTAACTAGAACCAAAACGCAAGACCTGTTTGGTTTTGGTTTGGTTCTTGTTCTATCAAATTAGCATTAAACACTTATTCATATGAACTCGCAAAATAAAAATTTAAATTTAAATTTAAAGCGGCAAATAACGCATAGGTAAAATAAAATTCAAATTTTTATTAAGAACTTTCCTAACAACTACTCCCTCCATCCGGATTTAATTGTCCCTAATTCTATTCTAACCGGCTAAAAATTGATTATATCTTTGAATCCGTAATGAATTTCATATCGAATATAGAACTTGTTTGATAGATCTCAATTAGTTCTATAATACAATATTTTGGAAATCACGTAAAACATTTTAAATTGAAAAATATAATCGATTGAAAAATGACACGAACTCCAAAAAATGACTATTAAATCTGGACAGAGGGAGTATGATTTCATCTCTAAATAAATTAACTATAGAAAATAAAAGATTAACCTATCAAATCCAAATACATTTAATTACACACATATATGTATTTTTACACATATTAGTTCTAAACGGTCTAATTCGGTTATTCTCACGGTTCTTTAATTGAGAACCAGTAATCGAACTAAAATTAACAGTTTTATTTTTTTGAAACCTTAACCTGACCAATTAATCGTAGAACCGGACTAAGTAGGACGATTCGGTTCGGATCGAACCTATTTTGCGGTTCAGACGATTTTTTTAAGCTCCCCTAAAGGAAACGACAAACAAAAAAAAAAAAAAACATTCCGACAAATTATCCCACGTAAACAGGATCACGAGGAGAAATTATTCGTTGCCCCAAGGGTAACACGTCATTTTTGTCAGATGGTGCCTCTCACCAATCAAAATCTGCCTTGTGGCTAAGAACAGGGTTCAAGGATTGTCTAATAACTTGGGGGAGGCCCTTAATTGGTACAACTCTAATGTGACTGGGATTGGACTTACGAGCACTACTTTTAAGTGTACTTTTGCAGCAACTGTTTATGGCCGGTAGTAGGAGAGTAATAATCGCATCTTTAGTGAAATAACCCGGAGGAATGATCAAGTGACTGATGAAATTGAGTTTGGCACGAGGGACTTCCTGAGATAGGAAGAATGTGAAGAATACTGCTCCAAATATGATTCCTTGTGCAGATTGGAGGCTTTCCAATAGGATCTTTGGAAATGTATAGCTAGGGATTTTGCTTCCTGTAGCTATAGAGTTCCTTTTGTTTCTGTAAGGGATGTTTTCCCTGAGCCTTGTATGATTGATTGAGTTTTATAATATCTTGTACTTATCGGGAAAAAAAATATGCCTTGTGGGGTTAATTGTCAGTCTGAAAGTCTACAACCATTTGAGGCATTAAAATATCCACAGACACACATTTTTCTCTCCCCACCAAGACATAGCCTTTCTCTCTCTAAAATAGGCGTGTACACCTAAAAATTCAAACTCAAAGTTCTGTTTAGTAGCCTTTAAAAAAATAAAAAGGTTCTATTTTTTTTAATCCGCAAAAACGCCCAAAGAGCAAAAAAAACAAAAGAACCAAACACTCACAAGACTAAAGAGAGTTCCGCTAAAATTTTTGGATTTTATTTTGTTTTGTTTTTATTAAAAAAATATTTAGGTAAAAATCTTAATTTTATTTTTTCAATTTGTCCGGACAAGACGAATTAATAATCCACAAAAAGTAGGTGCAAAACTAACAAACGAGATTTTTTTATAAGGATAAAACAACAAAAAACCCAAAATCTGTTGAGTTCCGCTGAGGGTTATTTGGGATTTTTGAGTTTTGCTATTCTTCATATTTTTTGCATATTTTAGTTTTTTGGAACAAATTTTTATGGATTCTTGATTCAATATTTTTGCAAAGATCCAAGATAAAGTCAAAAAAGTCGATTTAAAGTAAAAATTACGACTTTTACCCCATTTTTGGAAATATTAGGACGAAAGTAAAAAAAATTACTTTTCTGATTTTTCTTGTCGAGACGAATTAATAATTCGCAAAAGCTTGTCGCAAAAAATATGAATAATGACAAAACAAAAAAAAAAAAACCCAAAAAACCCTTAGCGGAACCCAACAGATTTTGGGTATTTTCTTATTTTGTCCTTATTCAAAAAACTTTCGCTGTAAATACCCCCTTTTTTAATAAATAATAATAGATATCAAAAACAAAAATATTATGTTTGCTCGTTAGTTTATTTAATGCAAAAACAATATTTATGTTGTCACGCCAATTTTATTTCTGTAATCGATTGTGCGCGCATGTATCCAGCGAGTAATTTTCCTAGTGTGTGCATGAGTTTCACTGGATCATTTTACCAAACCCATCCCCATTTTATATTCCAGGCTAAGGAGAAAATAAAAAAATAAGAAAACAAATTACTCATCCTCCTTCCAATTCTCGACAACTCACCCTATGACTCTAGGCCTACAACGAAGCTCTTAACCATTGGTCATTCCACCACTCTTGCTCCCCAGAAATCAAATCCAACCACCCCTTCCCATTTTTCTTTCCTTCCGCAAATCAGCGGGGACATAGAGAGAGAGAGAGAGAGAGAGAGAGAGGGAGGGAGGGAGGGAGGGAGAGGGAGGGAGGGAGAAGGAGAGAGGAGGAGGCAGCCGAGCACCGCCACTCACCATTCTCACCACCAAACCGCCCATGATTCATCTTTATTTTAACTCAAAAACCAGCCTCTAAGCACCTCAGAAAATAGCCCCTTTTTCAACCTTGTTTCGGCTCCGAAATAGCCTGAAAAATCTGCTCCATAAACCAGTCCCAAATAGCCCCAAAAACAGCCCGTTCCTGCTACTGAAATCTGCTGCATTTCAGCTCCTGAACAGCTCCGGTAACAACCTGGAAAATCAATCCGTATCGGCGCTACCAAGTAACCACCGCACCAACCTCGACGGAGCTCCGTCACCGTACGTTTGATCAACCAACCCACCATCGTTTCCCGTTAGAATTACCGGACTGAGGTTGTTAAATTCTATCTCCCTAAGTATATATTTGTTGCTAGTATAAAGATTGTTGTATTGATGAGAAAAAGACTAGATCCCGGTAAATATAGTCCTCCTAAGTTGTGCTTATTAATGTACCTTTTAGACTCTTCTTGCATGATTGGTGGTTGTTTGGGTCAATGCTGAATTAAATCCTACTGCTATGGTGATGTTAGTTGTATTTCGGCATTTTGAAAGTTAAGGCATGATTCACTCTACATAAGATTATTATGGTATAAATTTGGGTTCTTAATATCTAAAGCATTTGCCGTGGAGTACAAATGTAAGGAGCATTTGTTGCTTTTTGAAATATAAAATTTTGGGAACAAGAAATTACTACTCTTTGATTGGAATTAAAGGGGAACAAAGCCCTTTTAGAACATGAAAAAATATATATATGATGATCTTTATTCTTCTTCACATATGTTTTCATTGTTAGATTAATCTGATATTGTAAGAGACATGATTTGAATTTTATTAATGATGATGAATGTTTGTTGTGTTACATTGCTTCATGAGGACTTAGAATGGACATTAAGTTCACTCGGGATTGGTGTACGTACGTAGAAGATCACATAGACGATTTTTGAGTTAAAGGAAATCGAAAATATAAGAGATGATGTGATGGGCAGTTAGCAAGAGGAATGATGGTTTAATAGGATTCTTGGAGGTTATCCAGTGAATCCGGATCTGTTGGAGATTATCCATGGAGTCCAGTTTGGGAGAAGAGAAATGAAGCTAGGGTATGGCAGTTGATTGTCGGTTCAAAACCTTAGGATATGGTATTGCGTGATCGCTCTTTTTGAATAGGAGATAAAAGGGTGATTTGTATTATAGTACCAAGTTATGGTCTATATACTCCCAAGAGTACGGTTAGTTCCTTGTGGGCCCAGTGGTTACGGTTAGTTCCCTAGGAATTCATCCTTGCGAGGCGGTCGATGACTCCGACTAAGTAAATTACTTAGGCTGTTTCATTGAGACTCCCGGTTAGGGCAAGCAAGGGGGAGCGGTATCACGAATGGCCATAGTCCTAGTGGTTAGCATGGGAGGATGTTTCTCAAGGGTTGAGATTCTAGATCTCACTTAGTTAAAGGCTAGCAATTGAAATTGATCGCTCGCTACTTTAATTGTGTTCCACTTTAACTGTACTGTACTTGTCTTTGTATGTAAGTTATGGGTTTTGGGTAGTTTTTAGCTATTGAGCGTCAATCGCTCACGGTACTATATTGTCCTGATAACTCGAACGCCAGGTACCGAAGACGGAATAGAAAAGCCGTATAACCCGACCGAGTTCAATCCTATTGTGGACGAAGGTGAGGAATCTTGGTTGCCTTACGCTTATTCACTCTAACTAATTTAAATTGACTTTATTTTGGGAACTTCCAAGTTTATTGGGAATTGTAATATTTTGACAAATTCGAAAACTTTAATTTTTATGGTTGTATTATGATGACATATGCTTTTGGAATGATGATGCAGTAAATCTATGAATTTCTTTTGGGAAATTGTCTTTTAAATATTTTATTAATGTCTCCGAAATCGGGGCGTTACATTCGTGTTTGTTAGTTTTGCGTCTAACTTTTACGGATTATTGATTCGTCTGATCCAGATGAATTGAAAAAATAAAATTATGACTTTTACCCAAATATTTTTTTCAAATATCCAAAATAAAACCCAAAAGCCATATTTCAACAAATATTTGGTTAAAAGTCTTGACTTTTCTGATTTGTCTTGTTAAGATGAATCAATAATCTTAAAAAAAAATTAGGCACAAAACTAATAAACGCGAAAAAAGAAATTGAATAAAAAATTTTTAAAAATTCCAAAATCTTAGCGGAAGTCTGAGTAGTTTGAATTTATAGATCTACATTCTACACGACTATTTTAGAGAGAGAAGGTTGTGTCTTAGTGGAGAGAGAAAAATGTGTGTTTCAGTGCATATTAGTATTTAATGCCTCAAACGTTGATAGACACAAACTGACAAATTTTTTATAAGGCAGATTTTGATTGATGAGAGGCACTTCTTGGCAAAAGTCACATGTTGCCCTTGGAGAAAAATGTGTGTTTCAGTGCATATTAGTATTTAATGCCTCAAGCGATGATAGACACAAAATGAGAAATTTTTTATAAGGCAGATTTTGATTGGTGAGAGGCACTACTTGGCAAAAGTCACGTGTTGCCCTTGGAAAAAAATGTGTGTTTCAGTGCATATTAGTATTTAATGCCTCAAACGTTGATAGACGCAAAATGACAAATGTTTTATAAGGCAGATTTTGATTTGTGAGAGGTACTACTTTGCAAAAGTCACCTGTTGCCTTGGGGCAACGAAAATTTCTCGATCACGAGATCCGACTAGTGACGTTTCAGAAGCCAGGGCCTACTAGCCTCTCCACAGACAGGAAAATTTTTCAGTGCTAAGCAGGTAGTGTTCGGTTAGTGCAACCGAGCAGTTTATTGAGTTTTTGGATGGCTCAATTTGGAAAGAAAAAGTGTTGGGATAAGAGGAAAGAGAGGGTTTCAATTCGAACCGTCCAAAAATATATTAAACAGCTCGGATATATGAAGCAAATACCACGTGAGATATACCTACTTGGCACTGAAAAATTTGTCCCACCGACAGGGTTTCCGTTTGACTTATATATATACCCATGCCAATTACACAAGGAGTACTCAAGGACAAACATTCAAGAAGAATACTATTGGCAATTGCTACTTAAAATACTATAAAATTCTAGTTTCTCTATGCGACAGAATTCCATGCTTTGCACATATTATTAATTAATCACAGTGTACGATATAGATACAGACAGAGATTATCGTTCTACATAAATGCCAGCAAATTTCAATGCTATATAAAGACATCGAATAAATCTCACATTTTCACTATATTGGAACTTGAATTAGAAAATTCCAAAAACAAAAAATGCTCATTTCAATTTAGTTAAAAATGAAAATAACATTGAGGGTAAGTGTAATCCAACTCGGTGAAAATATTTCATAGAACGGTATATGTCCATCACTGTATTATAAGAGGAGGAGATATATTACCGTTGTAACATGAAACACCCCTCCCCCCGACCCAAACATTTGAACATTATTAATTGTTTTTTGTTTAGCTTATCTCCTAATCTAAAGTGCTGGAATTAATTGACAAAATATTTGAGGAGAACATAGAAGGGAAAATAGAAAAAATTGGTTTTAGTATCATGTATGGAACTCACCGACAGTGGAAGAACGGAAAGTAGTCCACCCATCAACAACGTTCCGATTTCCCTTGATCAACGTCTTCCCGATTCCATCTCCGACGAACATCAACATCGTTTTCCGTTTAATCACTTCCACGTACTCGTAATACGCTCCACCCTTTATATATATCACGAACCTCGTCGTGCTCGAGTTTGGCGCCGCCTCCACCGCCTCCCCAATGGTCGTGAAATTCCCGCTCCCGTCCTTTGCCACCACCAAATCGTAATCTATCTCCCCCACCGGCGACTGCAGCAGTCGCCGATCCTTCTTCGACAGCCAACTCGGATATCCTCCCTTCATTTTCCCGTACTCCGGGAACACCTTATAGAGATTCATACACATTACACTAGAATATTGAAAAGATAGTAAAAGTTTGAAACACTAGATTGAAAATCATTTTTCGCAATATGAATGTGTTAGAGAGTAATTGTACGAAAAGATATTCAATTAACATGATTTCTATCGTGGTGTTCAAAAAAGTGAATTTTTCAATCAGCGAAATGAATTCAAAAAGAGGAAGGGCCAACAAAATGGTATTTGTAAAGGACTAAAGGTGCCCAAGAGCATCTAATTCCTTTTCAAGAAAACGACTACTAGTTAAAAGAATAAGGCTCCGTTCTTTTAGATTTAACTTAAACTTAATTTAAATTTGAATTTTTTATTTTTATTTGAATTTTTTTTTGTATTTGTTAATTTTGCACTAAAATTTTTTGGGGTATTGATTCGTCTCGGCAAGAGGAATCAGAAAAGTAATCTTTTTATTTTTTACTTTTACCCAACTATTTTGAGAAATAAAAAAATGCTTATTTTTTAAAATACTTGGATAAAAGTAAAAAAAAAATTACTTTTCCAATTCCTCTTATCGATACGAATCAATACCTCAAAAAAATTTGACACAAACTAACAAATGCGAAAAAAATTCAAATAAGAGTAAAATTTTCATATTTAAGTTAAGTCAAAAAGAACGGAACCTCAATGTTTTTAATTTTCATGCCGAAAGATTTAAGAGTAATGCTAGAGATAGATATTCAGATGTATTTAGACTCGTTTGATAAACGTATATTTCACGGGATGTATCTAACCGTCTATGCTCAGACATAGATGTATTTAAACTCGTTTGATAAACGTAAATTTCACGGGATATATCTAACCGTCTATGTCGAGACCAATGATTTTGCAAAAGTTAAACGCACCTCTGCTTCAGGCGACGACTTTTTCGGTCCCTGAATTTTCATGAACATCGCGAGAGTGTTGCTCACGTGATGAGAAATTTTTTCCAATCCACCCTCAATGAACGGCCGTATATTCGACTTGCTGTACGCAAAGCCGTCAAGACAAGTAGCCTGATTCGTCATCGCGCCGCTCATCAGCGTTTGCAAGTCGTTGTAGTGCTCGTTCGCCGACTTATTCGTCTGGAGATCACGTAACACGGTCTTGAGCTCCGAGACGGTGTGGTCTAACAGCTCGAGACAGTCGTCGAGGGCTCGCTTGTCGAGTGGGGCCAGATGAGCGGTTTTCTTCCGAATTCCTGTGCAGTTCGATTTGGAGAGTCTCACCTCTGTCACCGTGTGGTTTACGGCGGCGGCGAGGATTTGGGGGAGTGATTTGGATTGGAGATCTGGGAATGTGGATAGGGTGGAGACGCAGAGCTGTGGGTATAGTGTGCCCTCGCATGCTGTGTGAGCGATTTGGAGTTTCTTTTGGATGTGAATGTGAGGCGTCTCTCTGTTTTTTGGGTGTTTGGCCACAATAATATTGGTTAGAGGGGAGAGTGTGACTAATAAGACTAATGCTGAAATGGGTAATAGAGTAAGCAAGATTTTGGTTCTTTTTCGCATAGGAGGATGCATAGTGGAGAGAGAGAGAGAGAGGGAGGGGGGGTTTGAAATTTGAAGGGTGGAAGAGAGGGGAGTGAGATGTTGCTAGAAGCCTAGAAGAACAGATACACACACACACATATATATATATATATATATAGAGAGAGAGAGAGAGAGAGAGAGAGAGACAGAGAGGTGGATGAGTGGATTTGGTGGATGGAAATAGATGAGGTTTTGGACTGGCAGGAGAAGGAACTTTATGGCTTGTGGGCGTGCACAGCAGGAGGGGTAAGCTGCCCTTTAATTTGAACCCAGGGAGATTAATCACTACTACAAAAACCTTAAAAGATGACACTCAAAAAATTGAAACAATGACAGTTTTTGTAAAACTGTCATCGAAAATATGATGGTAGACTTTTGATGACAGTCCATCTTACAAACTGTCATCTTTGCGATATAAGATGACGGTTTAGAATAAAAGTGACATTATTATCTTTTTCTTTAATGTCAGTTTTTGCTTAAAACTGACATTAAAACATGCGCTTCCGGAAGCCCATATGGGAAACCTTTTAATGACAGTTTTCCTTAAAAGCGACATTGAAACTAAGCCCTTTTAATGACAGTTTTCATTAGAACTGACATTGCAGTTGATCATAAAAGATGACAGTCAGAAAGTGTCATAAAAGCATATAAGATGATAGTTTAAAACTGTCATCTCATACTTTCAATGTCTACGATGACAGTTTCATCCAAAACTGACATTAAAAGTGCTCATCTTAAAATTTTCGAAAATATACTATACATGTTTTTGTTTGTCTTTTGTTAACAATAAGCGTGCCAGCTCAGATGGTAACACGCGCGCGAGGAACTGAAGTTCTTGAGTTCAAGTCCTGGGGCAAGCAAATATTTGCTGGCCACACAAGTGCTAAGTAGGCGACACACAAGTGCCACTGGGCGGCCATGCGAGAGGCACGTGGGTGCCACGTGGGCGGCCACGCATTCAAAAGAGAATTGGTTTTTTTTTTCTTGAATGGAGAACAGATTATAAGATGACAGTTTAAATCCGTCATCTTTGCGATTAAAGATGACAGATTAAGACTGTCATCTTTTATCACAAAGATGACAGGTTTAAACTGTCATCTTATATGTTTAATGACAGTTTTTTATTGTCATAACAAATCTAGACTTTTAATGACAGCTTCATAGATGACAGTTTCAAAACTGTCATCTTTCACGTTTAATGACACTTTTAAACTGTCATCTTTTACGATTATTGTAGTAGTGAATGGAACAAGGAATGGATGAATGACTATAGTATTATCGGACCTGACATTTAACAGTAGATCGATCTAGGTGGGTTGTTGTATTTTGCTTTTCCTTGTGTTCCCTCGTGAAACTGATGATTGTCTGTGGAATTGTTATGCATGCATGGCCCTGAGCCAACGTACGTACTGTGCGCATATATGTGTCTGCACAAATTAATAAGGAATCAAAATCCTCGATGATTTATTTATTTTTGTTTTCTCAAATTCATGATGTCTCATTTGATTCCTTGTGTGACGCGGTGGTTCCATATGAGTAGACGCAAACATCATTCATGCATAAATTTTTTGATTAATTTGATAGCATTAGCAGCTTAGACAAATTGCAGGGATCGAAAAATTAAATCTTGTTGGATTTCATGTTGCGTCAAAGGAAAATTTGCATGCGAGAGACATTTCTTGAGCACGTAGACAACATGTTTTATTTTGTCCTTCTTGGACCAATATCTACTATAAAAAGGGAGAATATCAATTGATATGGGAAAAAAAAATTGGACCAGTGATAAAAAGGGAGAAGTGATAAAAAGGGAGAATAGCGTTTCGTGTGACTAATTTTTTGGAGCTATATCACAAAAAATAACTTTCAACATTGTCCTAATAAAAAAATCAAAAATTTACAACTACTTTTACTATGATATGAATTAACCGTTAGGAAAATATATTAAAATCACTGTCACTTTGGCAAATATATTTACACTAACACACACAAAGTGTGTGCTCAACCCATTGTTTAATCGGAAATTCTAATCGCAAGGAAAATTTGCAAAGAACCAAGCAAGAAAAAATGCGTTTGGGCCCATTTCGGATCCCACAAAAATCTAGAAAAATATTAATAAATTTTTTAATATTATTTTATGAGGTCCTGCAAAAAATCAACTCCAACGAATATTGATAAATATTACTTTTTGATTTATAGGGCAAAACTGCTCAATTCGCCTCTAAAAAGAGGTGAGAGCCTCTACATGAATCAATGCACCAAACCATATGATCACCCGATAACCTTTCATTTTCTTGAATTTCCGAAAAGAGAATCTTGGTATCCATTTATTTGTTCATGATTATAGCAAGAGATGGTACCAAACACAATAATAGCCCACAAATACACCAAGTCTAATTTTGGTGACCCCCTTTTGATGAGGACGAGCAAATAGGCATAACATGCTCATTTCCAGTAAGGGAGACAAAGAAAGCTAGTTACTGGCCAAACATGCTCATTTTCAGTAAGGGAGACAAAGAAAGCTAGTTACTTACACTGTGTGGCCCGTGATCCTTGATCCAAATTCCTCTTTCGTTGGCTTGTGGTTTTCCTAGCCTTCTTGCTCCAACCTGCACAATAAGGGTTTTCCGGCAAGGCCCTCCGGCGAGAGGATGAGAATGTGCAGAGGGTAAAGCAAGAGACTAGGGTTTAGGGTGTATCAAAGTGTGTACCTCTTAAGGCTGTCATCTTTTAGTATTTATAGAATCCCCTTGACTTCCTCTCCAAGTACGGGCATGTGCCTTGCGCAAGCCAAGTGGTGTCATCGTGTCGTCACAGAGTAGATCTGGTAACCGTTTTAGGTGTGAGCTGGCAACCCCATGTGCATCATCATTATCCTTTGGCATAACCGTCTCAGCACGTGAAAAGACACGTGCCATTTCAATTAGCCGAGCCCAAAGCCATGGCCGAACCTAGTTTGGCGACCCAAAAGGGGGATCTATTGGCAGGGCAATCTTCCTGAAGGTGGCCGAGCTTGAATGGATTTCCCCTGGCACTAGATGCAAGGTAAGCGTAACACGGCTGATTGGGTAGCCTCGGCGGAAGCCGAACCCCGCAAAGTTGTCTCCTCGAGTCGGCCGCTAGGCGGAGGTGGCGCCGTCTGTGAACATAGGTCATAGCCGAGTCAGGTGCCCCATAAGGCAAACAATCTCGTTCTCCGTCATCGACTCCAGCTCATTTGGCAGCGAGCTCAGACCATCAGGTTTGGTCCACTACATACACTATTTTAGTCGCCATAGTTCTATTGACCCCCCCCCCCCCCCCCCCCCCCCCCCCCCCCCCCTTTTTTTTTGCCAACCGAAAATAGATGATATTTATAACTCTAACCAAATATTACATCAAGTAACCAAGTAAACAAGATGGCAGGAATTCATCCCACAGATTCACAGACTATATCCCAAACCAAGTAAACATTTTCCTGAAACAAGAAACAACTCAGAACAACCCAATTGGGATAAACTCAATCGGGAGAAAAACTCACTGCAAGAAACCGGAGAAAGAACCTCCACAAAAGAGCGAAGAAAAAGTAAAGGATCTCAAACCAACAAGAAAATGAGAAGAAGAAGAAAAAAAAACCTCGCATCATCATCCACCAACATAGATCTCCAACTCCGGCAACCCAATCATGCACAAAAGCTCTGCACATTTGAACCGCACCACCAGATACAAGTCTCCAACGAACGACGAATATGATGGAGAAGGTCCGGCGGTAGAGGCCAAGGCGTCGGGAGACATGAGGGGAGGATGATCGTGGAGAGTAATGAAATGACGGGAAAAGAGATTCCAATCGGAGGCCGACGAAGAGAAAAACTTCATAGGGGAGATCGCTCCCCCCTCCCCGGACCCATTTCAGGGTGGAAACCCTAGGGAGTGGAAGGGAGGGAAAGAGAGAAACAAAGAAGTGCGACGGCTAAGGAGAGAGGGAGAGAGCCGACGATGCTACCAACAATAATAACGTTCTATTGACCTTTAGTACTTCTGCTGTTCAAAAAAAAAAAGACCTTCAGTACTATTTTTTTTATTTCTATAGTTTTAATTTCATCCATTGGAAATCCCATTTTCATTTATATGCAATTTCTCTGCGATTTTATTATTATTATTATTATTCAAGAGTGAAAGAATATTCATTTTAAAACAAAGGAGCTGAAGTGAATCATTCTCCGAAATACATCATTTATCATGTTTTATGCCTGAGGTTGAAGTAGTTACGAAAAACTAAAAACAACCTGAAATTATGGAGATGATGGAGAAGCGATACTTAACGTGAACGGGAGAAAAGAGTCCAATTCTAAGTGAGTTATATTTTGTCGAGCTGGAGACTTGAAAAAAATAATACCCACTAGGAATAAAGTGGAATCCTGCTATATCCGTAGGTACTAGGTACTAATGATTTTGTGTAGCATCTGTGGACCACCTGAATCGTTATCGATTGCTTGATTGATTTGCTCATTAGACTCATTACAAATTTACAATAACCCTTTTTCCCGCTTGGGCCAGGCCATCAATACCGGATCATAGACTCTTTCCCCTCTTCTTTTCTGGAGTAGGTTGGCAATGGAAGAATTGGGCCTCATTTTTGGACGGTCCACATAGAAACCGAAGACCCATTCTCTTATCCATTGAACTGGGCCAAATGGCCTGGTTTCTCTCGGAGCTGACAGAAATTAGCGCCTTTTTCACATAGTTTTTGGGAGATTTTTTATTTTTGTCCTTATTTAAAGAAAGTTTGCAATTACTATTAATTTTGCATTAAATTTTTATGGATTATTGGTTTGTCTCGTTGAGAAGAATCGAAAAAGTGAAAAATTATATTTTTACCCAAATATTCTGGATAATATCCAGGATAAAACCCAAAAAGTTGGGATTTTTGGGTTTTATCTTGGATTGTAAATATTTCGATAAAAGTTATAATTTTTTACCTTTTTTATTTTTCTCATCAAGACAAATCAATAATCCACAAGAATTTTACGCTAAACTAATAAATGCAATTTTTCTTTAAATAAGGACAAAAACCAAAAAGCCAAAAAAAACAAACCATAAGAAACACCCGCATAGTTACTTACAATGACCTTACTCATTTAATTTGAACTAAAAGCTTGATGATGTATATTTGCATTTTTTTTTTCTTTTGATCATCGATGTATGTTTACTTTGATCTCAACTTAGCTCGTCAACGGCAAGAACAAATGTATAGAAACCGGATAATATACGTACGTACTAAAAAGAATGCATCTCATCCAATGGCCCTAGGTAGCCTTTATATACAAAAGTCGTCAAAGGTTTTTTCTTCTTTCCTTTCTCTTGAAGTCGTAGAAATCTTTTTTTCAATAGTCTCTTGATTTAACCAATGAAGTAAATGGAGTAGTTGGGGTCGATTGGGTTGCAATGTTTGATAGTAATAAAGAGTTTAAAGAGTAGATGGCGGCCGGAAGCTTCGTTCCAATTACATGATTGATTATGGTTATCCGCACGAATACCAAACCTGCAGAGAGCTTTCAACTTTCAATATCTGCTTCTTTCTTCCTACAATTATTGGTATCAAAAAAGCTACCGGCACAGCAGCAGTGCACAGATCACTTTTGCGTCCGTCTCGGGTCTCGCAAAGATGATCGGAACCGCTCATTTTGTTTAAAATACGTCGTTTAGGGTCCCTGTAAAAAATCACCTCAATCCGATATCGGAAAGGATATTTATGAATCATCCAACTTTGCTACAAAATTTAGGCTAAATTTTGTAGCAAAGTTGGATGATTCATAAATATCCTTTCCGATATCGGATTGAGGTGATTTTTTACAGGGACCCTAAACGACGTATTTTGAACAAAATGAGCGGTTCCGATCATCTTTGCGAGACCCGAGACGGACGCAAAAGTGATCTGTGTACTGCTGCTGTGCAGCAACTGCTGTGCCTGTAGAGCTCTGCTATTCGCAAGGAAGAGTTGCAGGGAATTACACAAGGAAAAATGCATTTGGGTTCATTCTGGGTCCCACAAAAATCTAGAAAAATATCCATAAATCTTTTAATATTATTTTATGAGGTCCTGTAAAAAATCAGCTGCAACGGATATCGGTAAGTATTACTTTTGGATTCGTATGGGCGAACTAAACAATTTCGTCTCTACGAATCCAAAAGTAATACTTACCGATATCCGTTGGAGCTGATTTTTTACAGGATCCCATAAAATAATATTCAAAAATTTATGGATATTTTTCTAAATTTTTGTGGGACCCAGAATGAGCCCAAGCACATTTTTCCTTGCGTGGTTCCCTGCAAATCGTCCTTGCGATTATAATTTCCGTTTGTAAAGACAAATGTGTTTCAGTCATGTAGCTAGCAAATGCCCGATCATTATTATTACTAATTTTTTGCACATGTTACAAACTCAAAAGATCATATTTGTTTGTTTTGGGTATCAAAATCCCTTCAAACGATTTTTAATAAATTTTCTCCATCTATCTTTCTCATTCATGACTTTCAAAAACCTCCATCAAAAGAGTTGAAATCCAAACCGAACAAGTAATCTAGATCGGTTTTTTAGCCAAGCCCGTGTTAATCATATTTGGTCCTCCTAGCTTGCTCGAGCTTTTCATCTTCGTTGCCTCTCTGTCGATCATATCGTTAACTCATAACTTCATTGACTTATTATTCAACGCCCAATTTGCTGCCTAACCAGAGAATATTACTCATTGTAAAAGATTAATTAATTAACGGTTGACTTGAAACTTGCTTGAGATCTTGGGTCTGTTATATAGTAGTACTAGTATATGAATTTAAGCGTGTTGACTGACTTGACCCCTTGTACTATTTCAGACTAGACTGTCAGATTTCAAAGAAGAGCTAGCTGGCACAAACCGGTACCCCAATTCAGGCAAATTATCAAATGGATTAATTAAAATCTATCTAACCATTCAATAATTTTAGTGGAGTATATATTAGTCCCAAATTCGGACCAACACGCTGGACAAAGATTGACCAATTCAAGAATTGTAGTAGTATATAGAGTATAATATAACAAAACCAATTGACAACGTAACGTTTTTGAAAATTACTGATCAATAACAATCATCTCGAGATCTGTCTTTCTCATTATAGATAGTGTTTTGGTGAAGTTCTAATGACATACTCGAATAAAATTTATAAAGAACAATCCTTTTTAGGGGCAGAGCTGCGGAGGGGGGCAGGGTGACCCTAACCTCATACCTCCCAAACCCAAAAATCTTATGCCTTGTTTGTTTCCTTTTTTGAAAAAAAAAATTAAAACTCAAAAAATAATCATTACCTATAATTCCAATCATTTCTCTCCACTCATTATTCATATTTTCAATCATTATTCTCATTTTTCTTTCTATCTTTCTCCACTCATTACCCCTACTTCCAATTATTACTCTCATAAAAAATTTCTCAAAAACTCATCAAACACAGCATGAAGTTTTACTTTACAACTCCCCACCAATTTTAATCTATGAACTCATTTACTTTTTGCAATATAATGCATTATTAATATTAGAGCACGCATACTTTTTTTAATGTGAAATACTTGATCTTGTCATGAAAAAAGTGTTTAGTTTGCAAAATGACAACTTAAAAATAAATTAAAACAACATTTTGGTCCAAAAAAATTCAAACTTTTTTTTTGGCAAGATACTAGATATCAAAGAGTTCTTTTTTTATATTTGATATTTTTTTTTGAATTCATTTGAATAAAAACATATTTTTGTAAGTTCTTGGTTTGTGGATTGATACATTCCAGCTTGCAAGTTAATTTATATCCACTTTTACAACGTCAAAAGAAACCTACCACTGGCCAACTAAAATTACTTATCTATATATGTAATTCACACGTAAATGGAGTATATATAAAGTACAACAATGACACAACATACAAATACATCAATTGCGGGATGGTGTTGTGCAGTGGTGTGTGCAGCACCCTCACCTTCGAGCTGTCGGATCATGCATCTAACGGCTTAAATCTCATCTCAGTAATAAACGGCTCTCGATCGTTAGTTACCAAGATGAGATCCAAGCCGTCGGATGCAAAATCCGATGGCTCGGAGGTGCGCAGCACGCTTCTGTGCGTACATGCATGTTGGATAAGATCGTAACGGGATAGCTTCTTAACGGCTCTTTTGCGATTGCGAGCCCTTCAAGTGTCAAGATTATATGAGTAAACTGTTCCAAGTTTAATCCAATGAGTGAATAATTTTTGAATATATTCATCAAACTGCAAGATTGTGAACAGTTTTTATGCAATACATGATGTTTTTGACTCGTTAAGACTCGTGAACAAGTTTGAATTTCGAATTAAACCTACGCAATTGAACTTGGGTCATCGAATTTTCATTAAGCTCGATCTCGAGTTTGCCTAAAATCTTGACGAAGAAAACAAAACATTCTAAAGCTCAACTCATTTGCTGCCCTACTTAGAACTCTGCAAGGGATGATTGAATCATACTAGCTTATTAAGGTGACAGCGAAGCATTGCAACTACCACCATTAAAGCTACATCAAACGTGAGGTCATTTCCGGTAAAAAAAAAAAACAAAAAAAACGTGAGGTCATTTACCAAGAAAGAACGAGCACTTGACTCCATACTTCGTTTTGTTCACTAGAAGACATCAATTGAAACTAATTGCTTGGTACTCCATTTTCCAATTAATAGCTAGGAGTATCTGAATAAGGTAAATGGGATTTTCGTTTCTTACTTCTTTTTTTTTTTTTTCCAACCAAATTAAACCATTTTCGTTTAGCTAGGTCTGCAGATCTATTTAGTGTGAGTCTGTGAGACAAACCGCTAGACAACTAGCGACGGAAATTTTGGGGATAGTGCACACCATCCCAATATGAGGTGCAAAAAAGTTGAGCTGAGTCAAGTCGATCTTCATGGTGTTCAAACTCAACTCTTTCAAAATTCCTTGAGCTCAAAATCAAGTCAAAATATTTAAGTTTGAGCTCGAGCAATCAACTCTTTTGAAGTTATTACATACAGGGCTTTTTTCTCCAACTTTAATCAGTCTCCCCGCTTGCTAAGAACGTGCTTAACCCTCATTGTTCGAGGCGTGTATATATGGTCCCCTAATAGCTGTATAAGTTATTGAAAAGGAGGTGGGGAAAAAATTTGGTGACATGATACAACCTGTTAGTTCCAGTAGCCAGTTTTCTTACGTACTGCATAAAAGAAGCAACTTGGCCCCTACCCTAGGTTCAAGGCTAAGAAATGTAATTGAAAAAACAAAATTCGAGATCAACGCGCTTCTCAGATAGCCATGCAAGTTGACTTTCAAGCATACGAAACCCCCCTAAAATACTTTTCAAAAAGAACCCCAATTTTCAAGACTTCTATCTCTATGCCACCCTAATGAGACTCGATCCCTAGCTATTATGTATAAATGAAGCTAGCCCATTCTACCAATCCAAAACACACAAAAACCTCCACATCAACCCTCTTTCATTGTCGCTGCAATGACTAATTCCAACCAATTCTTCTTCTCTCTCTTCATTCTCTCTCTCCTCCTCCTGCTCTCCTTCTCTTCTCTCTCCTCCGCCGATGTCCCTCCATCCAGTCCTGTCTCAACCGGTACCATTTGTAGTTACACTCCTTACCCTTCCTTCTGCAGAACCCAGCTCCCCAAAAACAACTCGGCTAACGTCTACGACTGCGGCCGCCTCTCCGTCCGTAAATCCTTGTCCTCCGCTACGAAATTCCTCGCTCTGATCAACAAGTACCTCAGCCACTCTTCCTCTTTGACACCCGCCGCCGTTGCCGCCCTCAAAGACTGCGAGCTCCTCGCCTCGCTCAACTTGGATTACCTCTCAAGTTCTCTCCAAACAGTCTCCAACACTTCTTCCAGTCCTCTCAATGTTTTGAAAGCCGATGATACACAAACACTTCTCAGCGGCATCTTAACAAACACCCAGACCTGTTTGGACGGGCTCAAAGCCACGGCTTCTGCTTGGAGCTCGAGAAATGGCATTTACGCCCCTCTCGCAAACGATACGAAGTTGTTTAGTGTGTCTTTAGCGCTTTTCACAAAAGGGTGGGTTCCGAAAAACAAAAACGGGACGTTAAAGCATGGAACTAAGAAGCATCTACCGGTAGTCAATGGTACACTGCCATTGAAAATGTCTAGCCATCATAAGGCGGTTTACGAGTCGATGAGGGGGAGGAAGCTGCTGCAATCGTCGAGCAGTGATGGGGCGGTTTTGGTGAGTGCTATGGTGGTTGTGAGCCCTGATGGGAGTCAGAACTTCACAACCATTAGCGACGCTGTGGCCGCGGCCCCGAATAATACTAACGGCAGCACTGGTTATTTTTTGATATATGTCAAAGCCGGGGTGTATGAGGAATATGTGTCGATTCCGAAGAACAAGAAGTATTTGATGATGATTGGTGATGGGATCAATCAGACAATTATCACCGGCAACCATAGTTTTGTTGATGGGTGGACCACTTTCAATTCTGCTACCTTTGGTGAGTGCATATGTGATGTGTTATTTTGCTTCTCTTTCAAGGAAAAGAAAAGAAAAAAGAAAAACCAAACAAATTTTCACAGATTAATCCATCTCTGTCACAAGGCTACCATGTGGTGTCACAAGTCCCATTGGTTTTGTGATGCTGTCATCAGGGGCGGAGTCAGAAATTTCTTACAGTGTTGACCGGCGGCAATATTTTGACACATACACGACCTTTTTACTTGCTAATCAAAAATTGAATGCGTATTACAACTAGAAAATTATAGTGGCTTTTTACAACCAGTAGGGAAGCGATATTGTGGAAAAAAAGTCTCGATATTCATGAATTATCCGTGGAAGTTTGAAAATGTATATAATTGAAATGTGCATGAAATTCTAACTTCTTTGGCATTAAATTCGTTCTATTTACACTTATTGACCTAGGATTAGTGAAATTCTAGAGTTAAAAGGAGGGAAAATCTATAGTTTTAATGGAAGTGCGTACTTGGGGCAATTTCATATGCATGTTGTCTTTGTTGTGAGTTTTTGCATACAATCTCTTATATGTTAGCATTTTCCCTATTTCAGCTGTGGTTGGACTTGGATTTGTAGCAGTGGACATGACATTTCGCAACACTGCCGGAGCGATCAAGCACCAAGCTGTGGCCGTTCGAAACGGCGCCGATTTGTCCACGTTCTACAGCTGCAGCTTCGACGCATACCAGGACACCCTCTACGCCCATTCCCTCAGGCAGTTCTACAGAGAATGCGACATCTACGGCACAGTGGATTTCATATTTGGCAACGCTGCGGCCGTGTTCCAAGACTGCAACATGTACCCACGGCTCCCACTACAGGGGCAGTTCAACGCCATCACAGCCCAAGGCCGGACCGACCCGAACCAGAACACCGGTACTTCGATCCAGAATGCTACTATCAGGGCCACAGATGACTTGGCTGCGGCCAATTTTACTGTCCAGACATTTTTGGGTAGGCCGTGGAAATTGTATTCGAGGACAGTCTATTTGCAATCTTATATGGACGGATTGATTGACCCGGCGGGTTGGCATCCATGGGACGGAGATTTCGCCCTGAATACGTCGTACTATGCCGAGTTTGATAACAGAGGGCCGGGATCGAACACGAGTAATAGAGTTACATGGCCTGGTTACCACATTATTACCGCGACGGATGCGGCCAATTTCACCGTGTCTAATTTCTTAGCGGGGGATGACTGGTTACCCCAGACAGGAGTGTCATACACGGATGGGTTAGTATAAGGACAATCCTTAGGTCTTAGGTCTCTTGATCTTTGCTTCATATAATTCTAAGACAAAATGTGATATAAATTTTTTTTGCGATGTATTTCACAAAGTTTAGCGATTCAATTTGAATAAAAAACCGTGATGGGCCCTATTCTAATTCAATGGTTGATGTATGCTTGGTTCACCGGATTAGGAGTCCTTGATTGGTTGGGTGTTTTTTGTGAGGTTTTATTGCTGTTACGTAATTTTCAATTTGTTTTTCTATTTTTTTTTCTCTCCAGTTTTTTGCCGTGAGCCTTCTTTTGACTAGGTTTTCCTAGTTTGGTGGTTTTTTTGGGATTTCATTCGTTGGTTTTGAGATTCGGTTGTCAGAAGCTGGCTCATGATCAAGGAATCACGGTGTTGGTTTGTAAGGTTATGGAGTTATTGTCTCTATTTGGGATAATATACATTTCCATTTTTGCTCTTACTCAAAACTGAAAGATAACAACACCATGCACATACTAGGCATCAAAAGCAAACCGAGAAAACAATAAATAACCAAAAGCCAACCATCAACAATTTAGGTATTGACAAAAATATATAATTAAAAAATTAAGTGTTCTAATTTTTAATTCGTTTGAAATAATGCGAAAATGTGATTATCCTGATCATATTATTCTAAAGGGTCGTTAAATTTTGACTTTAGGGCTCTCATAATTAATTTTATGCTCCATAGGATAAAAAGCAATAATTTAATTATGAGAGATCTAAAGATAAATTTTAATTATGACCTTTTAGAATAATATGATCAGCAAAACAACATCGATTTTCGCACCGGTTCAAACAGATTGAAAATTGGAGTACTTAATTTTTTTAGATTGCTTATATATTAAAAAATATGATTAAAAATTAAGTGCTCTAATTTTCTATCCGTTTGAATCGGTGCGAAAATTTTATTTTATTTTGATCATTTTATCCTAAAGAATCATAATTAATATTTGTCTTTAGGGCTTTATAATCAAGTATCTGCTCCACAGAAATCCCAAATAAAGGGACAATTTGGTCATTGCACAAGTAAAAGAGGGAATTGGACTGTGAATACCAAGTGGGAGAGGGTATTAAGAAACCCCCTAATGACTGGACTGTTAGTACGTGGGATTCCCAATCCCTAAGCTAAAATGTGCAAACAAACAAGTAGTACTCTGTATTACTTGTCCCTTAGGATTCGGACTCCCATCCTAACCCTCAACCCGGTTATCAAATGGGGGTAGTATTTTGGAACACGCCGGAGAGTTGCCGGAAATCTCTTCGAGTTTTCGGAACGCATCTGTTGAGTTGGGCCAAATTCATATACTCCGTACCATGG
Organism: Rhododendron simsii; assembly: GCA_014282245.1. Taxonomy (NCBI): domain Eukaryota; kingdom Viridiplantae; phylum Streptophyta; class Magnoliopsida; order Ericales; family Ericaceae; genus Rhododendron; species Rhododendron simsii. The sequence continues at coordinate 797,018 of CM024965.1, forward strand.
GAACTGGGGGTTTCAAATAGAAACTAGATTTGTTTTTGTCCAAATTCGCAAAATCCAATACTTTCCTGTTCGGTTTGAATTTTAAGGAAGATTTTTAGAATAATGAGTGATGAGAGATTTATAGAGAAAATTTATTGGAGACACGCTACCAATATCCGACCGAACTGATCTATTTTTCACGACGATCCTTAGAAAAATATTTTACACAAATAAGCGGCTCCAATCATTTGTGTGAAACTTCAAAATGAGTCCCACAGCATGCGGTGTACATTCACCCGTAGTTGTATTGTATATATTTATATTGGCATCATTTTCATGAGTAATGGCGGGATGCTCTAAATAGGTGCAGGTTCCAACATCATCATCAAAATATTAAATATAGTAGGAGCTAGTAGTAAAATGTAGTATGATATTCATGAGCCTAGAAATAGCAGATGAGTAATGGAACAGCTTGAGTACCCTCATATCTGAGTCTATTTACGTAACATGCAGAAATCGTTTTCCAAGATTTAAAAGATTCTCTTGAGTTCAGCAATTAATCAAATTTAATGGCCGGAGTAGTTGGGCATGTTAGGTAGGGGTGAGCATGGTTTGGATTGGTTCAGTTTTATAGTAAACCAAGAACCAAATCAATATTTACGGATTATGAATTTGGAGAACCAAACCAACCCACAAAAGCTATAGAACCAAACTAATCCAAACCATTAAAATTCGGTCCGGTTTCGATTTTAAACCACGGTTTGCTTTGAATTATGCTATCATCTTCAAAAAAAAAATTAAAATACATAAAATTATGATCATAAATTAAAGGCAAAATACCAACAATTGTCTCAAGTTTTAAACTGAGAAAATAAATTACCGGTAAGTCATTAAAATGAACCAACTAGTTAGGAATACCAACTACTAACATCTTGGCAGGAAAGGAAAACTAAATATTACGGTGGATTGAATAGGATCAATAAATTACTAGGAAGTATTTGACTAAGGCTCCCGTATTTATAGGAAATTGAAACAAAATATTGCGGTGGATTGAATAGGATCAATAAATAATTAAGAAAGTATTTGACTAAGGGTCCCATATTTATTTGGTGATTTCATAATTAAATTATATATATAATGTATTATACGGTGTGGATCGGTTTGAAACCATAACCATAAACGTGAATCCACAAACTAAACCATATAACGCGGTTTCTAATTTTTTTAAACCATGACCAAAACATACTACGAAAAAAGCGAACCAAACCTTTCAGTTTGGATTGGTTTGAACTAAATTCGCGATTTAATGGATTTTTTCTCACCCCTATTGTTAGGACTCATCAATGCATATTGAACCCTAAAGTCAAATTGTTTGGAGTAAATAAAACCTTGATAGGGGAAGCATTGTATATACCATTTGCACAATTAGATTAATTATTCAGTGGATTTTGGGTACCGTCATAAAGTCCTCCAACACTCTATTTTCATCATATGTTTTTTGTAAAATTCATACACTTAATAACATGATACACGTGATTGTGTGGTGAAAAAAGGGTTTCATTAAACATAGTGGAAGTGCCCCATAACCAATGGATAATGTTTTTTGGGCATAATCATGTTTTTTTAAGGATACGCACAACTGAGCAATTTTCAATAGCTACTTTTGTCTTCGTGGAAATATAATATACAAATCCAATTGACTATGTCGGTCAAAGACTCCAAAAACAGTACGATGGCAAGTGTATCCGCCCCGTCCCGAACGGGGTGGGTTTTTCACTCTATTTTCGGGGGTTGGGTCGGGGTCGGGGTAAAATTTTCAAAACCCGCCTGGGTTCGGGTAGGGTTCGGGACGAAAGTACCCCGCCCCGAAATTACCCGACCCCACCCCCGGTGTGTGTATATATATATATGTATATGTATTTATTTATATATGTATATATACTTATATACATGTCCTTTAATTTTTTTAGCATTAATCCAAAAAACAATGTCTCTTTACTGTTAAGTAGTCTAATCAAATTTAAAAAAGAAATAAAAATTGATATTTATTGGTGTTTAGTGAATTTTTTAAAAAGTTTTCTTCAAATATTTATAATAAATCCTACACATAAAGAAATGGAATGAAGTATCTAAAATACTGATTGCAATTAAAAGTTTAGATAAAACCGCGATACCAAAATTAAGACACAAAAATAATTTCAAAACTTTTATTTTTTAGATAATTTTTATTCTTATTTTGCATTTTTAAAATTTTTTACTTATAGTTTGATTTTTTTTAATTTTTACGGGGCGGGGCGGGTAAACCTGTTCCCCGATCAGGGCGGGGACAGGGGTACCCCAAAAAAACCCGGTCGGGTCGGAGCGGGGTCGGGGGAGGGTAATGATTTTCTGGTCGGGGTATGCAAAAACCCGCCCCGCCCCGCCCCGTTGCCATTCCAGGTCCACCTGTATCTTTCCTTTCCTTTTCTTTTTTTTTTTTTTCTTTTATAAGTAGGGATTGACAATGTCGATACCGAGTAAGTTTACTCATATATATATATATATATATATATATATATATATATTTGACCCGCAATTTGCACACATTTCAACTAACAAAAAATCTTATTTGTGGATCATTTCGTACGGAGGCCAATCACGCTCATCCAAATTGTTTTTGGACTGTCTGGATTGAAAATTAATTGTGGCCGGCCAAAAATGAAAACAAATCTCAGTCATTAATTGCGCAAATGGATAACTAAGATTGCGCCGCGAAGTCTCCGTGAAGTCTCTCCTCAACTAATCCCGAAATCCTTAAGTTGAAAATGGACAAACCTCTAAAAAAATTGATTGCACCTGAAAAGTTTTAAATATGAGCTCGTAGGATGATCAAAACCCCAATAGTTGACAATTGCTCCGGGAAGGGAAGTGTTACGAGATCACACGCATGCACAAGGATTGTGGGTTTGTCAAGACCCCTGATTTCCCTCAAGGTTTTTTTTTTTTTGGTAAGTCTGATTTCTCTCATGTTGTATCCGTTACTAGCCGTACAAGGATTAGTTTCCTCAATCCTAAACTTTATGATATATGTTCTGTACATTGGTTATATTATTCCCATTTATTCTCTGTATTCCATTGTTTTCCTACTGCACCAACTGTATTTCACTATAATTACACGTCGTTTTAATTAGGTTTGTCGTCTGACTTAATTGCCGGAGGGTTCTCGAAAACATGAAATCGTTGTCTCTAGCTAAGACCTTCTGAGTTCTAACCCTTTCTTTCTAAAATTGAATTATAAAATTGGACAAATGGGAGAAATATTTGCCACCGACAGACGTAAAATTTGAAGACACAGCATACCGTCCAAATACACCGCCAATGTACGTGAGAACATGGAGACGTTATTGTGTAGCCGAAACATGTTACCACAAATTCTGGAGACACCGTCCCAGTACAACGTTACACAAAATACCACCCGTGCACCGCCTCCTCCTAGGTTGTTTCATAATGCCCCATCACAACAGACAAATTAGGCCCCTCTCTTCATGGCTAAATATTAACTAACGAACAAAATTGGAGATCCACACGCTCCCCTTAGTCTAATTTTTCAATGCTCTAAGAGTACAGTCACGTGGTGCTCCAATATTACTGCCAACTACTACATTTCTGTGGGCTCCGTAAGACTCACAATCACATATATGAATTGCGGATAAATATACGTTACTGGAATGATTCAAAGCATCACGTGATCGACCACGCTTCAGAACGGAGTAATTACTCTGTTTCTCATTGCCAGGCAAGTTGACTTTCAATTATACGTAAATCGTGCTAGAATTCTTTTCAAAGTTGCCTAATCTTCACTACTTCTCCCTGTAATCTACTTAGCTCCCTGGATATACATGTATAAATGAAGCTAACCCTCTCATTGTCATTGTGATTGCAATGTCCTGTATCTAATACGTGAATATAACAACAATGGCATTAATTACTCGAAATAATTTTGTTTATTTTTTTTTGATAACTCAGGTGTTAGCCAACTTAATCGTACCTTGATTAATTCTACAAAAATAATTACACAGCTTACTTGCGATAGTTTTAATTACATAGCCTAGGAGCGATTGCATACAGAATGACCATTAATGAGACAAACACGAAAACTAATTACTCATAATTAATAACTCCGCATTCTTCATGATTTTAGCTAGAACACTGCAATGCAATCATGAAATTGGTTCATGTCCGTACAGGGTTCTTGTAGAAAATTATGTGTGATCGATCCTGTATTTCAAATTCAAATCAATGTCTATATATAGTATAGAAAAATGTCAAACCAAATAAAATAAAATAAAAGTAGAGAGAATCTTCAACAAAAGTATCAGCTATGTTGTTTGTGCCGTAAATTTATCATCTAATTGATGGCAAAAAAATGTCCCTCCAACTCATTGTGAATGGGACTGAAATCTGGAATAAAAGGGTCAAATACTGCATTTAGTTGTGGCTTCTTTCAAATGCAGGCAACAATCCTCTCATACACGACAATACAACCTGGAATTATCCACATTGCCTTTCATTCTTCGCTTACAAAAATGCACCATTTTAAGCAACACCTAAGGAATCAATTGATGGGGGCATCATAATTTGAAATCAACTATGGGCCAAAACGCGAACGATCCCCAGAGCAGTATTACATAACTGGCGGAGAGTACGGTTCTTTTTGGTGAGCTCCACAGCGTGGGTCACCGTCAGTCCCTTGACACCGCCGTCGCATGTGTCGATATCGGCCACCGCCACCTTCATCCAAGTCTGCACGTCGCCATTTGCACCCGAGACCAAAGCGTTGACCGAATCCCCGATCTGGTCCACCACGTCAATATACGCCTGGTCACAAGCCCTGAGTGCGTCGTCCAACGCGGGCTCTGCTTCCGTGTCGTTGAGCCACAATTGGATCTTTACTGAAGTCTTAGTGGCATTCTTGGACGCAGCCTGGAGGGCTATGAATGCCAAGCCTTTTAAATCGGCAGTCTTGCTGCCCGGGTCGGATTTTAGAACCGAAAGGCAAAAGGCCTTGTTGCGGGACCCACTGCAAGCCTTTTCGATGAGACTGCTGGTGGCATTTTTTGTGGAATTGTTTAGAGTTGTGGGGGCGGCGGCGGCGGCGGCATTGTTAAGAGTGGTGGGGGCAGGGGCGGCGGCATTGTTTGTGGCCGCCGAGTTGAGGTGGGGGTGGAGGGAGAGGCAGAGGGTGAGAGGTAAGAGAAAAAAGAGACCGGATGTAGGACTCATGTTTTTTCTTTCTTTCATTTTTCTGGTGTTTGTTTCTCTTCTTTTTCTCTTACCTTTAATGAGGAATGAGGGTGGTGTGGTATAAATGCAGGACGAAGAGGGTTTGGTTTGGTTCCAATTTGTGTGGGAGAAAAATGTTTGAGAATAGGGTTACGAACGACCATCCGTTGTTAGTGAGATACGCTTGGCCAAATAACAATGCGACTATTTTTAGCTTGTGGACTGGAGAGAAGAGAACCATCAAAAGATTTCCTTAATTTCCATATAAAATTGCACACAAGCGTCTACCTTAATCAGGGTACAGAAAGAAAGTTCTATTCCAATGGATATTGCTCACAAATTTTTTTGGAGTTTTGCAACATCTGAAACAATGATCAATTTTAGATTTCGGTACACTTGGGTCACCATTATATCAAGTGACGGTTCACGAGTGAATAAATCCAGATATCTCTAGCCCGTCTAACTCAAGTGAGTCAAACTGGCTCTGTTATTAGAGTGATTAGCTTGAAAAATGCGAAATATTTGCTCCTCAAAGTGTGTCATTTTAACATTAGAATAGATGATTGGGCCTGAGTTCCTTGGTTTATTGTTAAACAGGGGGATTGGAAGTTATTAGTGTCACGTAACCCTGCTTTAGTCCACTACTTCTCGAGCTAGAAGGCCAATTGGACTTCAGTTCTTGTCCAATGGGCCAGTTTAAACCAAAGTGATCGAGCAGATAAGCTCACCAATTTTGAAAAGGTAAAGGAACATGAGAAGGGGAAAAGTCTTTCGTCCATGAAAATCTTTTCAGAAAATTGTCTGTCTAGAATTTAAAATGAAAATTTGAGATCCATCGATCCGGACGTATAAGTTGTAGAGAATAATTAACCATACCCAAATGCACAAACATTTAACATGTGTGCACGTACTCATTGATTAGTGTGAAGTTCCAACTCTGTTTCTTTATCCTAATGACTAATTGAAAAAGAGATGGAAAATGATTTTTTGAAATCTTATACTCCCTCCGTTTCAAATTGAAATTGAGAGTTCATTATTTGATTTTGGGTTGTTTCAAAATGATAGCCCATTTTCCAAAAATGAAAAGAAAAATTTGATAATTTTCCAAAAGTGTCTATCACAAGTGAATATAAGTATTATAAAGTAGATATACGAGTAATGGTAGAAATAATAGGCAATATATGTTTAATCATTACATATCCCCTAAAATAGTTGGAATTCCCAAAAAGGACTCTCAATTTGGAATGGAGAGTATCTTCTTGCACTTCTTTTCTTGTCTTTATTCATGTGAAATGAGAAACATACATTTTGTAGGTGAAAGTTGAGTTAATAAGGATAGTTTAGTAATCTCTAGTGGAAAGAAACAAGAAAATGAAGGTAAGAAAACAAAAGGAGAGTGCCAAAATTACGTCTTTGTTAGTATAACATTACATTGCTATCACAAAAAAGAAGAGTGAAAGTTCTCAATTTCCAAACCAAAATTCTTGGGGAAGACTAGGGTAAAAACCCCTATACATTGGTATACAATATGCACTTTTGTATTTTGATTCACAAAATCTCGTAATAGATCAACAAAGAAATTATATGCTGTATATCGAATTACAAAAATTTATAACTTCGAGCCGTCTTTTTTTACCACAACATTCATAAAATGCTACCGAATTCGTAAATGGTGTATCATACCAGCAAAAATAAAACCAAGCCACAGAAAATCAAAAATAAGCCTCAAATAATTGTAAAATGAACCTTAAAAATTCGCAAAAGCCAAAACGGTCGATGCATACCAAATACAGATGAAAGTAAACTATAGTACGTAGTAGGAGTAGTTATTATTGACATGACATGCGCCATGCTTAAAAAAGGCCACTTGTCTCACCACGTAACTCCAACCGACAAACCCATATCTCACCTTCATCAATCACCGAATTCTAATTATCGGTGCTTCAGCTTCCGGTGATTCAACCGATCGATCATCAATTATTTTCATTTCACAATGCAAAAGACACGGCGAAAATAACGTCATCGATTAAACCAACCAGTAATTGTAACTGACTATATACTTCTTGTTTCTTGTTTTCATGTCATGTACGTCCTTCTACTCGAATCTTCACAATCCAGGTGTATCGTCGGAACCTCGACGATTATCCCGGCCAACTCCAGTGGCTTCCTTGGCAGAGAAGAAGAAGAAGATGACGACAAACCATTATCCGACCCGTCTACCGAACCGGACGTTTCGCCCACCGAAGTGACATCGCGAACCGGGTTTTCGACAGGCGTAACCGGGGCTCTGCAGAGTGGGCAGTTAGAGCGAGAATATAACCACATGTCAATGCAACCTATGTGGAAGCAGTGGTTGCAATTGGGTAGGACCCGACCCAACTCCTTGTCCACGAACTCGGATAGGCACACGGCGCATTCTACCGGAGTGTCATGCGATGCGGCGTCGTATGAGAACGTGGGGATGGAGTCGAGGACGGACCGTTCCAGCCCTTCCTTGGCAGGTGTACTTATGGTGGGCCCAGAGTTGAAGGCGAGGGAGTCGGGCCGTGGGCCTCGGTGGGACCGAGAGTCGCGGCGGTGGCGAGCCCAACGAGCGTAGGAGTGGAATAAGGCTGTGAGGATGCAGATTGCAACAAGAGCGAATAGTGAAATTATCAGCATTAGTTTTCCGTTGTTGCCGTAGTGGTGGTTTGTCGATACAGAGTGCGTTAGTGAACTGTTAGAATCCATGAGAGAGAGAGAGAGAGAGAGAGATGGGAGCTGGGGAGGGAGAGGGAGAGGGAGGAGGAAGGTTCCTTGGGTGAAAAGATTTGATCGGATTTTGTAATGCTCTTTTTGTTAAGTTGAGAGAGTTCCATAGGCTAGGCTTAACTTATTAGTAATTTGGATTACGTTTACATATTTTACATTTTGCCAATTTTAGGCCAAATCACTTTACATACATACTCTCCCGTCCCATTTTATTAGTCTCTTTTGAAATTTTCAACTTTTAAAGAGAATGTCCAATTTTTTGAGGAGACATAACCTTAGAAAGTTGTTTTAATTCTCATTATTGTCCTTTAAATCGTCACTTTTAAAATTACCTTCAAACATTTATGAGGGTTTGTTTTGGAAATCTAAACACTTTTTCCTTCAAATTTTCAAAAAAGACTCCTCTTCTGGACATTTCAAAATGAAATAACGAACTAACAAAATAGAATGGAGGGTGGAGTAATAAAAAGTTACTCCACTAAAAACATAAATAATCCAAGTTGATTTGGTTTGGTTTGGTTTGGTCGGTTATAACTTCACCCCCGGTAATACATTGGCTAGATAAGAATCAAAGTCTTTAAATAAGAGACTAGAGGGAAGGCCAAAAAAGGTAATACTTGTAGGCTTGTAGCCTAAAATGACAGCCCTTGTTTGACAAAAAGAGAGAATAAATCTCAAAACGGTATTACTCGAGTAACAACTTTGGCGAGGATCATAGACACGAGTATGAGCAAAAGTATATAAGTAGACAAGTGCAAGTAGGTGGTTGTATCCAAGTTGGCTCATATTCAGCCTAATCTACCCAAAAAATGCATTCTACAAAGGGAATACAGCGTCCACTTCTCACAAACACAACACAAAAAGTTGCCCCTATCTTTTCAGTTTGAAATTCCAAAGAGGCAACTAAACTCGAATTAATTTGCAGCATGCGTTTTAAGATGAAAAAGAAATAGATAGTGAGAGTAATTTTTGGTGCGCGAAAAACAATTCCCAAAAGAAGTTTGGTGGGTATGTGAAGGAGCCTAATGCCAAATAATTTGGAATACTCATTTTTAGACCAAACACAAAGAAGTCAGGTGGCCAAATTTTCGGAAGAAGTTCGGTCCTATTACGGAAGAAGAAACTAACAAGTCCCAGTGGTGGTGATTTCGGCTGCCTAAAATGTATTATACAATATAAGTCAGTAAGCTTGGTCCTCTTTCTTCAAGAGGAAACCTCTAGACATGGGTAGTGGCCTTTTATTTGAAGTGGGCCAGAGTTTCTTCAAAACACATGAACTATCCATTCTTTTTTTTTTTTTTTGATAAACAATTATCCATTCCTTATGACTTAAGAGGATGCCAAATTATGGGCAACAAACAAGGATCCAGAGTAACATGTCAATTATGATCCTGAGCTTCAATTAACGCATGATCACTCGTCATTCCTTGAAATTAGCAGGTTTCTATGAAATGTAAAAATGGCATCCTGGCAGTTAAGCTGCATCAGTAGTTCATACAGTAAGCCTGAAAGTAGTTTTCAATCGTTGAGAAAAGGGGATTAAAAATTGTTCAAAACCCATTATTGTTATACAACAAAAAACTTATTCTGGACACATACAAGGATTTACAGGAACGCGGAATGAGGGGATAACGTACTTGCATCAAAACCTCTGGATGAATTCGTAGATGTGTGCGCTGATTTCCTCTGGCTTTTCTTCGTGGAGGAAGTGAGCTACTCCTTCCATTACGACTAGTTCCTGTAAAAAGGGAACATCCCTTTTGAAACCGCCACTATGTATATAATCTTTGACACCTGGGGTAGTATAGGTCAGATCCTCGTCGCCCACAATAAATTTAACTGGCACCTTTATTTGTAAACCAGTCCATGGAGCTGTTAGCTCCCAGGTTCTGCAAAAGTTGGAAAATAAATTACCTTATCTTGTATATATACAATCCATCCCACAAGTGAATTAATCTCAAACTTAAAACCTAGCATGTTTCAGCATTTCGTTGACGTAGGCGGTGCTTGAATCTTGGATATGATAAGGGATTACTGGAGAAAAGAAAGACAATTAAGGAAAGGTTCTCAAAAAATTCCAAATATTTACCTATGTTTACCCCTTTTACATCCAAAACTCCAAGATCTGAACACAGGTGTAAATAATCTTACGGATTTGAAGGAACTGAAAACTATCCAACTGTTCTGTTGAAATCAACACATCAGATAATTTCCAGCTATTGCAAATGAACAGTTCAAACAAGAACGTTGTCCCCATTTATGTCTCCCGACTGGAAGGTGTAAATATGCAAGGGTCCAAATTTCATATTCATCTATGATGTATGCCATCTGGAGAGCATGTGAATCAAGAATGCCCAATTGCAGATTGCAGAATCAATGTGACATCACAAGAATACCTACTTAATCAACAAATATGGGGACAGATTGAGAAAAAGACAATGCAAGCTCACAAATCCATAGCTCGGTAGTAATTCAAACCGCCGGTGAAACCTGTCTGATTAAATTTTGTGGCATAATAATTGACATCCTCCTCTGAAAGCCAAGATGGCAATGTAATTGGATTATGGGGTGAACCCCCAAACCCCACTGATTTAGGTACACAAAGTGGACCTGGTTTTCGAGATATCAGAAATTTCTTTATTGTCCTTGCAGTGTCAACACGCTCAAACTCCACTTCTGCCTCCCCAGGTTCCTACAGCAAAGTATTGCACATCTTTAAACAGAATGCCAAGAATATGAAACATATCCGACCTAGCGAGCTCCTAAAAGGGCCCAATAAGTCACCAAATTGTTTCAATTCCCATGAGCCAACTGTATGTCTGTATAATGTCAAAAAAAAAAAAAAAACTGTATGTCTGTATATAATCCAGAAATACTGAAGACTATACCTCAGATCTCAAGTATGAGAAAGAGACGATGTAGATGGAGTTTAAATAACAGTTTGAAAACGAAGCAAAAAGACAGAATTAGCCCAACGACTAGAAGATAGTTCAGACTTCAGACACCAAAACCAAGTTTCGGTAACCTTTGGAGGATTAAGTTTTTTTGGTTTCAAATCACTATCAAATTGAATTAACCCATTTTGTCCTAAAGTCTAACGATCCCTTGCCTTGTGTAATGATGCAAAGTGATTCATTTTCTGGAAAGGTAACAATAAAAAGTAGGCCTATGAATACTCTTATCAGTGATCCTGTCTGGCTGCCCACAGATTCCACACTAAAAGGTAGAAATATTACATTGTCCAACATCAACTCACCAAAGGCCATCAAATACCAATACAGACGTTACCGTAAACAGAAACTCCGATTCAAGTAAGAGAACTCTAGAAAAGAAAATAAACTAAGGGCCTGTTTGGAACTTGAGGAAAAGAAAAGAAAGGAAAGAAAAGTGTAGAGAAAAGTTTGGAGGAAATTATTCTTTCTTTGTTATTTTCCTTAACCAACCCCAATTGATTGGGACATAAGACTCGGTTTGGGTTGTTATTTTCCTTCTTGTTTTCTCTCTAACCAAACAAGCAAAAAATTTCCCTTCCTTTTCTTTTCCATAGGTTCCAAACAAACCCTTGATAGAAGATATGGATATTTAAATAAATCTGGAAAAGGAAAAGCATAACGACATAGAAACCAAATTTCCAAAACTTAGCTCTCCAATTAAAGCCAAACGGTTATGTAAAAGAAAAGATGCCAAATGTTCACCATTTCACGCTTTCAGCTATATTGGAAGGTTGTCCATTATCATGCAGACTATTCCACACTCATCCAAATGAATCCATAAGGGCATCTCCACCCCAAATCATGAACTGAAGTATGGTTGGAGATGCTCGCTCAAATCACCTGTACCGAAAAAATCTTTCGTATCTCTCAACATCAGCCGTGTGACATTTCAGAAGTACGCTAAAGAGGTACACAAACAAATGGGCACAGATAACCTGGTGCGATAAAAGGGGGTCCTTTCAGAAGTACTCTAGTCAAACAAGTGATAAACAGATAAAACCAGAACAAGTGATAAACAGAGACAAACAAAACACATTTACTATAATGAGAAAAAAGAACACAATCATTAAACAGGAATGTTATCCATCCTTTTTTTCCTTTTGAAAGGGAGGATGTTATCCATCTACAGAGGCAGTAACTGTAGAACAAACCCATCTCACACTATCCTCAATCTCAAAGATTCAAACTACAAACCAAACGAGGCAAAATTGCAGATCAAACTAAGGTCTCTGTTAATCAAATACGGCAAAAAAAATTAGACAAAAAAATAATACCCAAATCAATAATCACCTGAAACCGGCAGATATAGTAATCATCACCAAAAGCAGCTCGCAACGACTGGATGGGTTTTCTCTTAGGGTTTCTGGGACTAAAAACAACGCTCATATTAACCAGAGCCCGAATCCGGTCGGGCCGGAGCAAGCAGAAGTACCAGGCGACGACGGCCCCCCAATCGTGGCCCACTAAGAAGACCCGGTCCAGGGCCAGGGCGTCGAGGAGGGCCACGAGGTCTCCGACGATGTGGAGGGCGGTGTAGCTGGCGGCGGAAGGCGGCGCGTCTGTGTCGCCGTAGCCGCGGAGGTCGGGGGCGATGGAGCGGTAGCCGAGGGAGGAGAGAGAGAGCATCTGGTGGCGCCAAGAGTACCAGAGTTCTGGGAATCCGTGGAGGAATAGGACTGGTGGGCCTTGGCCTATCTCTGCTACGTGCATGTTTATGCCGTTCGCGAATAAGGTCTCGTGCTTTATCTGATCCATCTCTTTCTCTTCTTCTTCTTCTTCTGCTGCTGCTTGCTTCTTGTTTCTACTCTGCAGAGTATAATGGAGGAACACAAAATACCATTTGTTTCTAGTTTTCTACTCTTATTTTTAATTTTGCTTCGTTGAGAAAATTTCAACAATGCCAAGAACACTGTGTCCTTCGGCTGCCAAGTCCAAATCCAATCTCTTTAATTTTCGAATGGGTAAACTATAGTTAACCCCCTCTAACTAAGCCTTGCGTACATTTTGTCCCCTCAAACTTTTTTTTTGGCACTCAACCCCTTCTAACTAACTGAAATTCAAACGGTCATAACTTCAAACGGTCATAACTTCTTCGTCTAAAATTTAAAACATAAGGGGGAAAAGTGCACGCGAGGCTTAGTTATGACCGTTTGAAGTTATGACCATTTAAATTTCAGTTAAATAGAGGGGGTTGAGTGTCAAAAAAAAGTTAGAGGGGACAAAGTGCACATGAGGCATAGTTAGAGGGGGTTAACTATAGTTTGCCCTTTTCGAATAAATGTATCTTCCGTTGTCACGTATATTTAACTAGAAAATAATTGTTAATTACAAAAAAAACCTAATATAATTGATAAGCCTAAACGCTGAACAGCCTGAACTGTAAGGAAATTTTATAAAAGGATAATTAAGGAATATAATTTAGGAGAGACTAAACTCAAAACCCCCACAGATATGTTCCATTTTCTCTTAACCACCCTAATTTTCAAAACTTTGACGGGTCGATGCTCTTAGGAATCATTTCATGATAGCGTACCTGCTTTTGTTATACTCCCTCCGTCCCAAATTCTTTGTCTGGTCTGCAAAACGGAGTTAAAAATAATACAATTTTTGCAAGAAAAATCAAAAGTTTTTCAACAACTTATTAGATATCAATAAGTATTTTAATTTGTGAAAAAAGTTTGAATTTTTTCTTGAAAAAATTGCATTATTTTTAACACTCCGTTTTGCGGATCAGATAAAGAATTTGGGATGGAGGGAGTAACAGCATTAGACATTTGGATGGTCATATCTCATATGAGTAGCACATGACACCATGGACAAAAATAAGAATAAGAATAAGAGAGGTTAAATACCCATTTCTTAGGTATCCATGTGCAACCCATCACTTCACGATTTCTCCTTATAATCTATCACTCTCATCTCAATCCTTTGTTGTACTTGTGTGTCAACCAGCCCTAGCAATGAACAGAACTAGATTCCCATCTCACCAAAAGCACAATGATGTATTAGATTGTTAATGGGTTATGGTAGATTTTGTGATGAGGGAGAAGGAGGGATTGGGTGATGTCGACTGAACAAGATGGAGACACTGAGTAGATAAGAGCTGAAGAAGGATAAAAGGTAGAAGTTGGAGGTGAGGGGAGAGAGGGATGACAACAAATGGAAAAGATGTAGACTATCTAAAGGGAAAGTGGATCTCTTGGTGGCAGGTTGCAACCCACAAGGAAAACAAATGTGATCATGGGGCTTGGGTTCTGGGCTCAAAGGGTGGAAAGTGAGATTTTTGGTGGTGGAGGTTTGTAGGAGAGAGGTGGAGGCTAGTTTTGGTTGGGACGGTGGGGTTCGGGGTACAATTTAGGGCAAGCGGCAAAGGATGGACTCTTGCTGTGGTGCAACCTCCAACTTTTGCGGTGGCAAAAGTTTCAGGTTACTTATGCAAATGGTGGTCACAGTTAGTTTGGGTGGTGTGACAATGGTAGTGCTAGCTTAGGTTGAAGATATGGGTTACTGGTTGGGTTAAAGAGGTAGTCCGAAGATGATGGTTATTGGTTAAGGGGCAAAAATGTGTACTAACATCTGCCGTTAATGGAGTCATTTGGAATTGTGATTTACGTAGTTAGAGGGGTCGGTGTTGAGTTTTAAACATTAGGGTGGATAAGTAAAATCGAGTCATAGTTGAGGAGCGTTTACTGTGATTTAACTTATTACTACTAATTATCAAGGGGCCGGCTATTCACCTATTTTCTCCCATAACCCACTATATTTCGGTAAGTGGTTGTTGAAAATCATAAATAACATTTCGGTAAATAGCTGTTGAAAATAAGATTATATTTCGGTAACTACATATCGAAAATATATTCAATTTTCGGTAGACAACTGCCAAACATGCATTTTTGGTAAATAGCTGTTGAAAAAAATATCATATTTCGGTAATTGGATGCTAAAAATGTATCTCAATTTTGGTAACTAACTGTCGAGTCTAATTGAAAATTTTTAACAGGCTGTGGGAGAAAATACGTAGCTACGAATAGCCGCACCCATTATCAAATCCTCGAGATTCAACACGGGATTCTTTTGATAGTAATATTTTCTTTTTCTGCCATTCGTTAATTCTAATTAAACTATCTTAGGAGAATTGGAGAAGGGGATGGAACTTACGGGGATTGAACCCTGCCCGTGTGTTTATAGGGATAAGGCTTACAGGAATCGAACCACACTCCACTCCTCTTGCCGGGATTCTTTTGATTCAACACCGTCCTTTTCCGTTATTCCATTTTAACTCCCCAAGGATCTGATATTCCAAGCATCCATGGATTCACTTATCTGATTTTGGGAACTTCAGAAAGACATGCAGAATCATGCCGCATCTTTGATGACGGTTAGATCACTCAGATAACCAACGAGCTTCTATTCTAGCTCAATGGTATTACCCAAAGGCTCTCTTTGGGGAGGCCAGGGTTCAGCAAACTCTTTTAACTTGAAATAAGCATTCAATCACTTATCAAACTTACAAGCTCAAACATCGAAGTACGAGCTTTTGCATCTGTTAATAAACGAAGGCAAAACCCAGCTAACCAGCACTACCAGCTTCTTGATTAAGACCAGGCTTTCATTTTGACAACAATTCTGACCCCATCTTGCTCAAGGAAAACTGAAGGTTTGGTCTTGGACAACTGCTAATATATGCTCATATATGGTTTAAGCAGCAAGGTAGAACTTTCAGTTCCTTCTTATGCCATGCCTCAACAAAAAGGTCCAAGACCATGAGCAAAACATTAGACCACAAAGGGGACAACAGTAATAGCAGTTAAAATACAACGCATCCAATTCCAGCCTGTCTTTGGCAGAACTTCCTCAACAAGAATGAACAAGAAAGGAGAGTGATGGGTGGTATCCTTGCCTGATACCGATACCCCAGTATGTCTAGAAAAAAACGGGAACACGGTTACCAAAAGTGTAGTCCATGGAGTGTTAAATACCTTGCTGCACCCACTGAATGAAATCATGTGTTTTACTTGATTGACGTAACAGTCCTGGGAGAAAAAAGAAAAAGCGACTACAAGTCTACAACCTCATATATTGCAATTTCCAGGTTGAACAGGCAGCTACCAGTAACCACTTAGTGTATGCTGGATGCCAAAACAAAACCCAAAAGAAACTGAGATATCAATATTACGATGTAACATTGACTAGTTTGGTGTTGCCAGCTCCACCATTGAAGGAAAAAATCACGCATGAATTCAAGATCAACAAGTAATTTCAAGCCAAAATATAAACTACCGGAGAGAAAATTTGTTGATAAGCCGATACAGATGTTGCAAATGTCTGCAAAACACACCCAAAAAGAAACAACCAAAAAGACAACCCCAATACCAATTAGGTAGATAAACCTACTGCTTGGAATTTAACTGATCCAGATAAAGATTGAGCTGGTTGCAATCATCGCTGCGAACTTAGTTCCTGAAGCCTCTGCTATTCCTTCTTCCTCTAGCCTTCTCGAATTTCCTCCCCTTTGCCCGGACATATGGCTTGGTGTGGCTATGTGGCACACCAGGAGCCTTGCCAAAGTGCTTCACTGCTTCACGAGAATTCTTCGGGCCTCTAAGGAGTATCTGTAGCCCACACCCACGGAGATAGGTAAGATAAAATCAGTTCTCCGCAAAGAAACTACTCAGTAGCAAAGGGGAAAAAAAATGAAATCCATAACTTCTTGACAAATAAAAAGTTTTAAAAACATGGGCTAAAAAGGCCAAATATTTCCGCAAGTGCTATCCTGAAGCACATTTAGTCTAGGTAATCATCATAGTTGTATATTTTTTTACTTAGGCACCACATTGGACAATGGCACAGGTACCCCAAGATGCCTTTTTACACCTTGTGACTTTGCAAATGTGCATATACACACCAAAAATGCACACATCAATGAAAATCATGTATCCAATATGAAATATCTTGACATACATACTATAATGTCAATAACTTTGAAACACAGATAAAAATCCTAAGTACATTACCAATTATACCACATAAAAAAGTTCCATAAAGCAGTCAGAAATCATGCCATACGAAAGAATAAAAAATGTATAATCGTAAAGTGGCCTATGTAGTACGTATAGCTATGGGTCTTGTTAACAAGCTACCAGATGACAAGGGAATACATTTTAACCACAAATGAAAAACAATCCTCTTAAATTCCAGGAAGTTATCAATGCTGAACACCAACTTGTGATGGCATATGGAATAGCACAAACAAAGCCAGCACTGCAGCCTCACGGTTTGTCCAAGGTATCAAATATTGATATTCTACCAATCTCATTTTCACAAATAACTAGGGGCAACTCGATCCAATAGAAACAAATGAATTTAGTACACTGCGAAGCACAAACATGAAAATTCAGTAGGAAACAAACCGTGTTCTGCCCAAGGGGGGCTTTGAGAGCAAGCTGGTCAAATGTAAGGCACTCACCACCTGCCTTCTCGATCCTTGCTCTTGCGGTTTCTGTGAACTTCAATGCAGTCACTTTCAAAGGAGGAACTTCACTCACTCGAATGTCGTCAGTGATTGTCCCAACCACCACAGCAATCTTACCCTCCTGTTAGAAATAGATAACATTGTCACTCAAAAGAACTTCCCGAACCAACAGAGAACCAAAGTGTGTGCTGAATTTGGTTATGACATGCAAACATAAACTGAAATTAAGTGGCGGAATTCGGATTTTTTTGAAGAACAACAATGAAATAATAGCATATAAAAACGGATAAGAATTGGAGCAATGTTTTCATGACACAAAGTAGCCATTTCAACACATAATTAGTCACCTTGTGCATCCATCACTTGTCACAAGATCCATTTCACAACATTTGTTAGGTCCTTCGAAAGATAAGTACTAGGGATGTTATTTTTTCACACGACCTAAACCCTGGAAAACCAGTGCTCCTAGAGGGACCAGCATGAGAAACAATGACAAAATGCAACAAGTGCGATTAAAGTATGAGAGGAACAAGTCAATCTTCCTTAATCCTTTCGATTCCTACCTCCAAACGAAGCAAAGAAACATACTACCATGAGGAGAGAATTATAAGCAACATATGGACGTTGAGAGAGAGAGAGAGGCACCTTTCCCTCCATGAAACGACTCAAGCGGGAGAGAGATAGGGGCGGCTTGTTGACCTTGCTCATAAAAAGCCGCTTCAGTATCACCGCATTGAACTTGCTTCCAGTCCTCCTTACCAGAAAACGGTACAGCTGCGACCACACATTAATCAGCTGGATATTCACGAGAAAACAATTGCAACTATATACGAAACCTAAGTATATTTCTAGAGATATAGAGAGAAGTGAGATGCCTTGACGAGGAGCTTGAGATAAATATCCTGCGATTTTGGGGCAGTCCTTTTGGTCCTCTTGCTCTTTCCACCGGCTTTCAGATCGATACCCTATCACCAGTATTCGATTAAGAAATCAACAAGTAAACTAGAAGAGAAGAGAGAAACGAAAGAAGTGAGGTAAGTTGTAACGAGGGCTTGGGATGCGAAGATACCATGGCTGCTGCTGCTGCTGCTCCACGCCGCACCTGGTGAAGCCGAAATGGTCCTCTGTGCGAAGGAGAGAGAGGGACTAGGGTTTTATTTCTCCGGTTTTATTTTGGTGGGGATGGGCAAATGTAGGGTTGAAGAATTAGATGGGCTTCCATTAAGTTAGGCCCAACGGTCAAGCCCAAAGAAGTATGCGTTGAAATACTACAACCCAGCACGCGATTTTCAGGCCCATCAATCGGCCTCAACTAAGACCCATTCTGTTATGGTTTTTATTTTTGAAATATTTATTTTTTAGGAAAATGATGGTTCAGGACGTGTTTTGATAATTAATAACTTTTACGGACATGCTAAGAATATTTGTTAATGAACAAAATGTCCTTGGCGGATGTTAATTATTAAAACATGTCCTTAGCCGTCATTTTCCCTTATTTTTTACTTTACGAGACAGGTTATTCTTTCACAATACATAACTGGGCCTAAAAGTGTTAACTCAAGACCCAAGCTCTTGTACTTAAATTTTCCCCCTCATAAAACAGAACCAAAAAAAAAGGTGGAGTAAGAGCATCCGCAATGTAATAATCAAAATTAAAAGATTGCTAAAGTTAGCAATGTGTGCTTAAAAAAATACTCGCATTGTAATAATCAAAATTAGGAATCTCCTAACCAATAATCAAATTTGGACATTTGAATAATCAAAAGTAACAATATGAAACTTCACATTACTAATTTTAGCAACCGTCTAAATAAATAATCAAAAGCTGACGTGGTAAGTTTTGATTATTACATTGCTGATACCCTAACATTCATATAAAAGAAAGGTGAGTTTCCCCAGTTCAAATGTTAACTTTCCCTAAATATAAATCACATCATTCGCTTGCACGTGCGTGAGCAAAAGTGCGAGTGTATAAACATCTTTGAAATACTACATACTAAATTACTAAAATCAACGAGAACAACGATTGAGAGCGTGAGCACAATGCAAAAATTAAAAGCTCAAGCACAAGATGTTTTGAAGGATTATGTGACTATGATTACGAGTCATTAAATGTTTATTGCAGAGATAAAATAGCCAAACTATTGATTCATTTTACACTCTACTTATTAATAAATGCGCTCTGACTTTGGTCATTTAGGCTCCGTTTGTTTAGGAGTAATTTTTTTTTTAAAATTATTTTACTTATTTTTAGTTGTCTGGTAGTAGAAAACATTTTACACACAAAAACATTTTCAGTCAAGAGACGTAAAATTACTTTTTGGTAAAATTCCGGTAAGTTGTTTTCCCTCACTGCGGTTTGATGTCCTGGGATTCTCGCCCCACGTCCTTGCCACTGGTTCACAATCCAACACACACTCTCTCTCTCTCTCTCCTTGCCACTGGCCCACAATCCAACAGCTCTCTCTCTCTCACACACACACACGAACCCAAGTTCTATAGCATAAATCCCACTATTTTGTCTTGTTTTTATTATTCATCTCTCTGTCATTACCTTAATCATATATAATTCTTCAATGACACACATGAGATCTCAATTTTTGCACTGCACTCGCGCTATCAATCATCGCACTCACGAATTTTAATTGTTTTGGAAATTTTAGAGAGACGTTATAACGCTCACGCTCCCACGCCCGTCGTGCTTAATTTATGTGACTTAGGTCATGACACATTAGTTGTAAGGTCCAATTGGAGGCTTAAAAGGAAGAGGATTGGTACAACACATGAAATCCAGTCTATGAATATATGAAAGAAAATGAATGGTTCAGATTCACAACACTGTGGAAATTGACGTTTGTTTTAGAGGAAAATATTTTTCATGTGCCAACCAAACTTAAATTTTATTTTCTGAAAAAATATTTTACACGAAAAGCATTTTACCTTCTACTGTATAATTTTGGATTGCGTAATTTATAAGACAATAACATGAGCGTGGAAGTTTTTAATGACGTTCCAAATCCGCACTAATTAGGTCTCAGGGAGACCGGGCTTTGTTTGACGAAGCCCAGATCCCATATTACGGCCCACCCTCCCCCCGGTTTTGGTTGTTCGGTAAACATTGCGCGGCATTTGGTCCAACTGTCAACAAACCTCACTCGCTCTACTCCAGTAGTTAGAGAGAGAGAGAGAGAGAGAGAGAGAGAGTAGGCAGCATGAAGGGGAGAACAGTGTTGGAGGTGGGAGCCGATGGGGTTGCTATCATCACCATAACTAATCCGCCACTCAATTTGCTCTCCGTCGACGGTAAATTATCTCTCCACCGACTTTTGATTCCCTCCACAGGGCTCTGCCGTAATTGATTCACCCTTATATATTCCGGTTTCGTTTTGATGGAGAGATTTCTTCTTTCTTTTCTGGTTTGTTTGGTCACCATGAACTACTTCCAGCGCATATTTATTGCTCTCTGCTTTCCAATTCTAGAGAATAGAAACGCGGTCCATCCATATGGATTATCGGTTTCAGTTATATGGCGTTTCGGTGTTCTTGGGTGACTCATAATAACTGTAACCTGAGAAGAAAAAAAATATTACACGGTTTGAATCTTTAATAATTTCCCCCTTTTTTTGTGTGCGGTTTTCCAGCTGGAAAAGGAGCCATTTCAATTCATCGCCAAGATTTTATCAATTACATCAGTAAAATGATAAATTTCTCGTATAAGCAGAATTTGAAAAACATATTAATATGACTGATAGATGTTTTTCCTTGATTGGATACACCAATTGTCAGCTTTGAGCCCTTACCTTTGCCTTAATTAATAGTTATGGATGAGGTTACTAGACATATTCAGGATGATATTCTATCGTGTATGTTGTTTGCCGACTTTGTCTTAGCGGATGAAATTGCAAGGAGGCTTAATGCTATATTAGAAATTTGGAGAGAAACACTACAATCCAAAGGATTTAGGATAAGAAGTAAAACTGAGAATACGTAGTCTAAGTTTAGTCGCAATAGAAGTACCCAGGCAGAGAAGTGAGAATGCAAGATTAAGAGATACCAAAAAGTGAGCAATTTAGGTGCTTAGGTTGAATTACTAGTAAGGATGAAGAGATTGCGGACGATGTAACCTATAGGATCCAAGTTGGGTGGCTGGAAAGCCGCTTCTGGTGTATCGTGTGATCGAGGAATACCTATAAAATTAAAAGGAAATTTTTATAGAACTGCTATACGACCAGCGATGCTACGGGATGAAGTGTTGACCTATCAAGAAGCAACAAGTGAGTAAGATTAGTGTAGTTGAAATAATGATGTTGTGATGGATGTGTGGTAAGACTAGGAGAGATAGAATTAGAAATGAAACTATTTGTGAGATGGTAGGAGTTGTACATATGCATGATACTTTGAGAGACAATAGATTAAGGTGCTTTAGATATATTTACCGTAGACCTACAGACGTAGTAGTCAAGAAGATTGATATGATATTAGTGGATAGTAGGGCTACGGGAAGAGGAAGACCTAAACTGACTTTGGATGCCGTGATATGGAAGGATTTGGGCTTACTAAATCTAAATGAATAGGTAGCCTGGACATAGCTCAATGAAAAATAGGATTCATGTAGCCGACCTCAATTGATTGGGACACAAGGCTTGGTTTGGTTCTGTTCAACTTATTTATTTTATCTTGAAACTTTCTGTTCATCATGGTTTTGATTTGCACAAATTTTAACCCATGGGTTTGACCACAATTTTATCAATAATTCTTTTTTTTTTTGAAGAATCCTTGGGTGAATAATTTGCAGGTAGATAAAAAAGAGAGTGTATTAAGGGCATTGAGTACTATAAGGGACATTTTTCATGAAGTTTACTGTAGAAGTAGTACCCGTGAAATCAATTGGAGCCGTTACTCTTTTCCATTTAGAAGTCTTTTGGGTACAATAAGGCCCATTACAAGGGACTTCAACTGGCAAAAACATTTCTGCCTCCCAGTGCAGGCCTCATAAGCGTTTTTCACAACCATTTTACAATCTTTCTTATGAATCTTCAATTAAAGGCTATGGACCTGAACCCTCCTACAGGGAGATGAAGTATGTAGTGCTACCCACCCAAGTGACCAAGCTCCCCTCCTTGTGCAAGTCCCCTTAGGGCCTTTGAGTTCCTGCTGAATGAGTTGTTTTGCTAATGGTAGCTGAAAATTAGCTAAATAAATAAATCCTTTCCTTTGGTTGGGAAGTCAGGTTCATTCCTGAAGAACATCTTATCTTTTTGAGTTACATGATGTAATCATTTGCTTTAATTCCAGTTATGCTCAGCTTAAAAGAGAGTGTTGAAGAAGCATTGCCAAGAGAGAATGTGAAAGCAATTGTGGTAACTGGTAAACCTGAGAAGCTCTATCACCATTCTTGATAAAGCTGTGTCGGTAACATTCTTATTTGAGCAGGTTCTGGTGGTAAATTCTCTGGAGGCTTTGATGTGTCTGTATTTGGTGGGAGTGATGCCAGAAAGGGTAGGGCACTTGATTCATTTGGGTTTGTTTCCAGCAGTTTTATGCGTTATCTGTGCTATGTTTATCCTTTTCTCTAACAACAGGGAGCCGAAAGTTTGGATTTATGTCGATAGAATTTCTCACCGACATTTTGGAAGGTACATAAACTAACTCTATGTATTATCTGGTGTTCATCTTAATATTTACAGGAATTATTGACAACTGGTCTCATGGTTGCTTTATTTCTAAGCTGGAAGCAAACCTATAGTAGCCGCTATTGGTGGCCCTGCCTTGGGTGGTGGATTTGAAGTTGCACTGGTATGTGTTGCAATTGATTTCATGTAGTCTTTGTCCTTGGTTTTTCAGTGGAATAACGTTGTATCACTTACCTCTTCAGGCCTGCCATGCCCGGATATCAACTTCTACTGCACAGCTTGGCTTGCCTGAGCTTCAGTTTGGCTTAATTCCTGGACTTGGAGGTAGTTTTATGTTCCTCGCCTCATGGAATAATATTGGTTGGAAGTTTTAGATTCGCAATCGATTTGTCCTAAAATTGTATAGTCAATAATGAATGGTATGTTGTGATTTAGCAGTGAAGAAACAGTTTTAGATATGAATTAGTGGCAGGCTGGAACTCCAAAATATAATGTTCTTTCATGCGATGCAGCATAGGGGCTGGTGAAAACCGTAACACTTGGCAAACTGTCACGTCTATAAAACATTGCCGCTCAAATGTAGAACATGTATGATGGTTCAATAAATATACAACGAGCACCAAATCAGTTGCATCAATGCCCCTTAGCAAGAGAAGTAATGCCTTTATGAATTGATGGCTTAATATTGAAGTCATGACTCATGCAAGAACTCACATGCATCACATCAGAGTTATTTAAGGAGGTTATCAAACTGATTCTGTGATTTGGAATACCCTTTTCTGATCTAATGTAATCAACTCAAGTGTGATGTGAGAGTTGCATTTTTTTCGATTCCTTTCTGAATCTTAAATCTGTTACTGGCCTCAGGAACACAGCGGCTGCCACGTCTTGTAGGCCTTACTAAAGCTCTTGAGATGATGCTGGTGTGCTGTCATTTGTCTTGCAACTGTCTCTTTGTCCTGGTTATCTCGGAAGTACCTAATATTTTGCTACAAAACCATTTCATCTCTCTCTCTCTCTCTCTCTCTCTCTCTCTCTCTCTAGATGTCGACGCCTGTGACTGGGCAGGATGCTCATATTCTGGGCCTTGTGGATTCCGTAGCTCCAACAGATGAGTTGGTCAACACAGCTCGTTCCTGGGCCTTGCAAATTTTGGAGCGTAGAAGACCATGGGTTACTAGTTTGCATAGAACTGACAAATTAGAGCCCCTAGCAGAAGCTAGGGCAATACTAAAGGTTACCAGACGTCAAGCCCAGAAACAAGCTCCAAATCTCAGACACCAACTTATATGCATTGATGTCATTGAAGAGGGCATAATTTCTGGTCCTCGTATTGGTCTTCTGAAGGTTTGTATTTTTTTCCTTGTTTCTCATTCAAGTTACAGTCAGATTTGATATAAAGAGGTGTGCTTGCTGTTGGTAGGAAGCAGAGGCTCTTGAGGAGCTTCGGCAATCTGAAATCACCGGGAGTTTGGTCCACATCTTCTTTGCTCGACGTGGAACTTCAAAGGTTTGAATATACACCAGTAATCTAAATTCTTTAAGAGTATGGACATGAAAAAGAAGCAAAAATCTGCATTTTGTGCCAACGAGCTAAGTAGCATTTATATTTCTCGTCTTCTTATTTCCTAAATTTCTCACACTATGGTATGAAAGGAATCAGAATGTGCATTCCAAACATTATTCACTGTGGTGATAGGGTGTTCTGGTAACTTTGATCCCATATGGAGTAAATCCTTTTAGGATAGTGGGACTACTAAGCATTGTTGAATAGAGAGGCAACTACCTCAGCTTGTAAAATAGAACTTTCATCTTTTAACTTGAGGCTTAAGTTTTGCCACTCAAGTTTGAGCTTACCCAAGCTCGTTATGTGGTGTTGAATTAAAAAGTTTATACGTCTGGTTTTGAGAAAAATAAAAGGGAGAAGGGATCATTGTCTGATCTTTTTTGGTCATGATCTTTCAGCCAACGAGGACAACGGACTCGTTAATTAGGAGAAGAGGCTCAAACTAATTTTAAACCTATCTGGTACTTATTGGTAGTTTATTTACTTTTAAGTATGGAGCAAGTTCAACTTTCTTTTTCTTTTCAACTTTAATTTAGCCAGGCTACTGACTGAGAAGGAGCTTAACTCAAGTCGTGCTAAAGAAGACAAGAAGTTCTGCTGCATTCTCAGCTCTACATTGTGCCTTGGCACAGAAGTCTTCCTATATTTGTCCTAATGACGATGCCCTTCCTCTCCATCCTTAGCATTTCCTTTTGATAATCCAAGATTTTATTGCAAGAACACAACAATACAGAGAGGACAAGGAAGTTGCACCTTCCTATTAGTACAAAGAATCAACAAGAAACAGAGACCCTATAACAGAGAAGCCTACCAAGCATACTTGACAAGGATAGAGAATACTTAGGGGCCTGGAGTGGTTTGCCAACATTGGCATCCTTTGCATTTATGTGTCTTACTTTGAAATGTAACTGTTGGCAGATTCCTGGAATCACTGATTTGGGCTTGACACCAAGGAAAGTTAATAGGATTGCTGTTGTTGGAGGGGGACTAATGGGCTCTGGAATAGCAACGGCATTGATTGTAAGTGACTACCATGTTGTTCTAAAAGAAGTAAATGAGAGTTCTCTTCTGGATGGGATAGGCAGGGTCAAAGGTGATCAGAATTTTTTCCCTCAGTAACCACTTAAAATCATATCGTACTTGGAATTTAAGTTATTGTTAACCATTATCTTTCTCTTCAGTCAATTTGGAGAGTCAAGTCGATAGAGGAAAAATGACACAAGAGAAGATTGAGAGAACACTTTCTCGTCTGAATGGTGTTCTCAGCTATGATAGCTTTAAAGATGTGGATCTAGTCATAGAGGTTAGTTCAATCACTATGGCTGACTTAATTTGATTTGAAATTTTATCTTCATTGTTTGCTTTTAAGGCTGCCTCTTGAGACTGCTGGCCATGCAATTTGGCGGGCCTCTTCAAACGTTAGGCTTTGAGATTAAGACATTAAGTGCTACAAGCGAGTAAAAGATTTATTGAGGATGTTGATACTTGTATGATTGATTTAAGCAGTTTCATCTATTTGGTTGGTACACAAAGGAAATTGTATGAAACGAAAAAAGATTTTCCATCGGGAAGAGATATCCTGCAAATATCAGAAAGATACACCGAGGCAGCTACTTGGCTAATATTATTGGTGCTTTATGACTTGACATGCTTTTTTTGCTGTTTGTGGGTCAAAAACCAAGGCAAAAGGTAAATAAGCAGGGAACACATGTACGTAAGAATATAATTAGCAATCATATTCTTGATGTTCTTTTAAATATTATGGTTTTGTAATGTGGTAGTTATGGGGATCCAGATATTGTCAGACTTTCTGATTTCTCCTCTTTTTGGTTGTTTTGGGCAGGCTGTAGCTGAAAATCTCTGTTTAAAGCAGCAAATTTTTGCCGATATTGAAAAATATTGCCCTCAACATTCCATCTTTGCTTGTAATACCTCTGCATTTGACTTGAACGCGATTGGAGAAAGGACAAAATCTCAAAATCGGATCATTGGGGCCCATTTTTTCTGGTAATACTTGATAGATTTGTCTCCTTAATAGGATTTTCTCAATTTTAGCGTTGATGTATTATCCTGATGCAGCCCTGCCTACGTAACGCCTCTCCTGGAAATAGTTCGCACAGAAAGAACTTCCCCCCAAGTAATTGTAGACTTGCTAGATGTTGGGAAGAGGATAAAGAAAACTCCAGTAGTTGTTGGGAGTTGCACTGGCTTTGCAATTGGGCGGATGTTCTTCCCTTACTCACAATCAGCCATGTTGCTTGTTGAACGTGGTGCTGATGTATACAGGGTTGATCACGCAATTACAAAATTTGGGATGCCATTGGGCCCATTTAGGTATATGTGGCTGGTTTTATCCTATTGAAATGAAATGATTCCATTTTTCAAAATACGACATCATCTTATTCATGCTTCCTGAAAAGTGGATAGGTTTCAGGAAAACTTCTCAAACACCAAACAAATATGCTTTGTGTCCAGAATCTAAAACATAACACGATGAATGAACGATGCCAAACAGGCGTAGCTTTTCTCTTATTACAAGTCTTGTTGTGGTATATGATAAGCTCCAAGAAGAAGGCACAAAGTTCATATCGGATTCATTTTTGCAAGAATAGAGAGTCGTCTTCATATTGAAATATGCTCGAACACGTATCTTTTCGATTTATATGTTGTTCTTTTCTGGGTTAATTTCAGAGAGGTTGATCGGGTTGGTTTTGAGGTTGCTATTGCGACTTCTAACCAATATGTAAAGGCCTATCCAGAGAGAGCATTTAAACCAATGCTGATTTCTGTCCTGCAAGAGGAGAACCGAGCAGGTAATCTGGCTCAGCCGAAATGGTAATAAGTAGGGTGACTTCTATTTTGTGTGATTACTTTTAATTTAATTCCATGAAACTTAATGGGGCAAAAGGGCTCACACTTGAATGTTTGAGTTCGTTGTTGTTTTCTTGCTCTCTTGACTAGGGACTAGGGTTATCATGGGCTTTAAATGAGTTCTCTCTCTTATGGTGTGTTTTTTCCAGGGGAATCTACTCGAAAGGGTTTCTATTTGTATGATGACAATGGCAAGGCTAGCCCAGATCCTGACATACAGAAATATGTCGAAAAGGCTCAGAGCACATCTGACGTTACGGTTGCTCTCTCTCTCTCTCTCTCTCTCTCTCTCTCTCTCTCTCTCTCTGTGTTTCTTTACTTACTGGCCCGGCTGATTCTCTTAAAGGTTGATACTTATGTGATAAGTGCATATTGGTTTTACTTATAAATACTCCCAAGCCACTATGGCTGTTCTTAACAAGGTCAACTGGTCATAATAACATATTATGCCCTATGGATGGCCCATGGGGATATAAGCTTTATTTATCTGATTGATGCAGATGTGCAAAGATTCGCTCGTTGTTGATCTATTCTGAAATTTAGTTCATCTGGCAATAAGAATGCTTCGTCTCTTAGGCTCTTCTTGATGGCTTGAAGAACATATACAATGCAAACCTGTTATTTGCAATCTCCATATTTCTGACTCCATATTGTTAACCACCAATTGCCTAAGTCGGATTCCTCTCTTTCTCTCTCTTGTATTCTTCTATTTCACAGTTGATGAAGTTGTCTGACGGAGACATAGTTGAGATGATATTCTTTCCTATCGTGAATGAGGCCTGCCGCATCCTTGCTGAAGGAGTTGCGGTCAAGGCATCTGACCTTGATATTGCTTCTGTACTGGGGATGGAATTTCCAGCATACAGGTTTCTATTTCTGATAGTGTCAAATTCTATTACGGACGAGGATTGAACACTTACCTTTTGCAACTGGGTTCAGGGGAGGAATCATTTTCTGGGCCAATTCTATTGGGTCCACATACATTTGCTCAAAATTGAAGGATTGGTCAATGACACATGGAGATTTCTTCAAGCCGTGTGCTTATTTAGTGGAACGAGCTGCCAAGGGAGCTTCTCTGGTGAGACATCTAAACTGCTTCTGCTCTGTTTTACATGTAGGATAGTAATGTTTGTTGATTCCAATGGTGGTAACATAAGTTATAGGCTTTATACGTATATTTGAGTCTTTCTTTCGTATGACAAATGATTAATGTTCTTGCTGGGGGGAATAACAAGAGGTTAAAGTTATGAAGGAAACATATAAGCAAGCATTTATTCAGCAATGAATTGATGCATTTGTGTATGAGAACTGTAGCGGTATGTCCATGTAGAGTTGGATGATAAAAAAAA
Source organism: Rhododendron simsii (assembly GCA_014282245.1). Taxonomy (NCBI): domain Eukaryota; kingdom Viridiplantae; phylum Streptophyta; class Magnoliopsida; order Ericales; family Ericaceae; genus Rhododendron; species Rhododendron simsii. The sequence continues at coordinate 825,895 of CM024965.1, forward strand.
AAAAGCATGGAAAATACATGGAAGCAAGAATGTAGACGCCTTTGATGTGACTCCTCATGTTAATTTCAGCACTATCACAGATATTTAAGGACAATTATCAGGAATTCTAAATCATTAAAAGTTTGCATTGTAGAGGTTTATTTGTAAGGGATTCAATCCAGAATCTCAAAGATTTGCAGGATTACTGACAATGGGTGGTAGTAGTACCTAATTTATAATCAACTATGTGTTTCTGAAGTAAATTGGTTTTCCTGAAAATTCCATGAAGCCGCTGTGTCTGAGTAAGGCTGAGGCTGATTTCTAAGAAGGGGCAGTTTTGTTGAGGCTGGACCTACCCATAATGACGGGTGTTCTGGGGGGGGTGGATATGAATTGTAGCGGCAAGAAAAGAGGCGGTTGCCTTTGATTCAAAGCAGACATGACTTCAAAGAAGAGTAAACTAGAGAAAGTGGATTATTGTAGCTTATGAAAAGTGGTTGGGAGTCTTGGGGTTGTGTTTTTTTTTTTTCCCGCTGTTGAACATGGGGACTAATGGTTGTTGAATCTTTGTATTGGTTGTTGCCGGAGTCCAATTATTTCCTGCAATTCAAATCGAATTCCTAAAGTTTCCCTTGGGCTTTTACCTGACTATCTTGTATTGGTTGTTGAATCTTGGACTAATGGTTGATGATTCGGATTACAACTGTAGCTGATACGAAGATGTGTGTAACTACTGCAGGGAGCCCCTGTTGAACACGCTAACTCTCGGTTATAAGATTCATCAGGTCAAATACTACAATTGTGCAGTCAAGAATATCAATGAAGGTGAACTGGTATAATTGTGTTAAACGACATTCCCTGTCACCACTTGTCAGTGCTAATGACTTCACCGCTGGTCCGGCTTCTTAAGCATGGAACTGCCATCATACTTATGGCCGCTTTAAAACGAAACTGTTTCTGTGACACTAGCGGCTGTTGAACAGGATGGAAAAGCCATTGCTGGTGTTTGACGTGCTTTTGTTGGAGCTTAGAGGTGGTACTGGACTTTATACACCATATGTCTTCTGGCACTAGAGATGGTTAATAATTTTCTGCCCAAATAGATGGTCCTTTCAATGTGTCTAATATTCGCATATAAGCAACATTGCGTTAACAACTCTTATAGGACCACAAACACGTTCACAAGTATGGTAGGACCTACTATAGATGATCTTTTGAATGTGTATTTTTGTTTTTACATTTTTTTTTACTAAGAGACAAAAAAAAAAGTGTGAATAATAAAAAATGGTGTGTGAATATCAATTCCCATAAAGAATCGTGTAATTTGTTGAAAATTAGTAGCCATTAATGGGAACTGGACAAAAGGTTCACTTTCAGTCAAGTGCGATCATTGTTGCCCGCTCGAGCTGGAGTCTTTGGTTTGACTTCATGGAGCATCTCGTGAATATCTGCTTACAATGGAGCATGCGTCACTGAATTGCTTTCTGATGTGGAGCACACGAGTAATTATTCTCTGCCCCGGAAACATCACGTGGTGGTGTCTTAAATTTTTTTCTACCACATATTTGTGTGGACTTCACATATTTATGCGGTCTTCAACACTTTCTAGTGGAGACCATATAATTGTGTGGCAGAGAGTTTAGAGCAATACATGATAGTATCCCTGGGGATTTGAATAATTTTCTGGAGCAGACACTCGTTCTATTTGGTGAGATGCTTCTAGGGCTGCTCAAAAATTCCAATAAACCGTGAAACCGGTCTAGACCGAACTGATCCGTATCTTTTAGATTTTGTCTGTGAATTAATGGTTCGGACACAGATTAAAAAATTAGAAAACCGTGACTCATGGTGCGATCCATAGATTTTCATTATGAAATCGAGGATTAGCTGAATCGAACCGTGAGATATTTATTTTATATAAATAATAATTAAATATATGTGTATTTATATAATTAATTGTTAGTAATGTTAAAAAAAATTTCTACCAATTTTAGTATTTTATCTTAGTGTAGATGTACATAACATATAGAGGTGAATAATAGTTTTTTTTTTTTTTATTATAAGTTACTGATAACCCTAGATTGTAATAATACAATCTACTAGTATTTAGACTCTTTTGAATCTGATTTCTAAAATAGGCTTTTGGTAATTTATGTAACAAGTACTTTTTGGTGGTGTTAAATTTAATTCCGAGTGTAACATTCTTCTCTTTTAGTGTGGGATATATGCTTGAGTTTTATTTTTGTTAAAATCCGTAGACAAAACCGTAACCGATCTGTGAGTCACTGATTGAATTGGAACCGGACCGTATGACTTTTGATCTAAATACGGATCTCATTTTATAGAAATCGTGACTAACAGTTTGGTTCTCGGATTCTTAGGAATCCAAACCGAACCGGACCGCAAGCAGGGCTAAATGCTTCCTTGTTTGATTTCAGAAAGGGAGAAATCTCGTAATCGAAGTTGGTGTTCATAACCGAATTTTAACCCTGTCCTTCAAAACCAACCGTATTTTAAGTCAACCTGAATTACTACGTACATTCCTAAGTAAATTTCAACCCTATGTAATTTTCCTTTGTCTCACTGTATTTGCCTATGAATCTATAATTTTGACATCTTACGTGTAAAACGATTGCATACGTGAAAGATAATTTCAAAGAAAAATAGCAAAAAAATATCCATGAGATTTGATCAATTGGGCATGAGAAAATAAATAAAGACTATTCCCCATAAGTTCGCATATTTGAATCTTACGAAGGCCAAACATTCTAAATCTTAGAGCCATTTGATTTATCCAATTGTTAAATAAGGTCCTAGAAAGTCAAGGTGTGCGGAAATTGACGCGAACATTCGTTATAAAGAAAAACAAAAGGTTGGTACACAACAATTCAAACAACATTATCCACAATCTTCGGGTCTACCATGTATGCGATGGGTTGTGGATGGTATTGTGTTTGGACTGTTGTGTGTATAACACTCCCTCCATCCTTTTTTTTAGTGTCCCGTTTCGTAACTCCAACTTATTAATGAGACATCATCATTACACATTTCACATCAACTTTTATCTCCACTTTTCCTACTTACCCTCTATGGAGATATCGTCATTATACATTTACTCACTAACTTTTCAAAATGGAATATATTTTTAGGGGCAAAATGGAAAATGCACCAACTTTTACCCACTAATTTTACAAAATGGACACTTATTAAGGAGTTGAGTTTTGTTCACTTTTCATTTAAGAGGGTGAACATCACCCTCCTTCTTATTGGTTAAAATAATGTGGATCCTACTACAAAATGATGTCATGCTTACTAAAAAGTGTATTACAAGATAAGTATGACATCACTTTTTAGTAGAATCCATACAATTTTAACTAATAAGAGAGAAGGTAATGTTCATTCTCTCTTTTTCCGGAGGGTGAACAAAGGAGGGAGGATTACTTTTTTAATAAAACAAAAATAACGAAAAGCAAGTGAGTGAACCACGTGGAACGCGAATGTACTCCGTAGTAGAATGGTGTTGAAAATTGAGCAAACGGGAATCAAAAATTTCTCCTTCATCGCAGCCTTTGAACACAGGAGAGAGAGAGAGAGAGAGAGAGAGAGAGAGAGAGAGAGAGAGAGATCACTCAGCATCCACCGATGTCGTCACCGGCCTTTCCTTGCCTCTTTCTCATACTTTTACTCACTCTCCGAACCTCTTCCGCCGCCACCGCAGCCGCAGACGACACTCCCACGGCCTACCAAATCCTACAGGAATACGGTTTTCCGGCGGGGCTTCTCCCAGAGGGCGTGACGGGCTACGAATTGGACAAATCCAGCGGCAAATTCAAGGCCTACTTGGGCGTCACCGGCGGAAGCACCTGCAGTTTCAAAGTGGTCGGTTACGAGCTCAAGTACAAGTCCACCATCACGGGGGTGATAACCAAGGACAAGATCAGCAACTTGAAGGGTATTAGCGTCAAAGTGATCTTCCTCTGGTTCAACATCGGGGAGGTCACTCGCGACGGCGACGATCTCCAGTTGTCCGTCGGGATTGCGTCCGCTAGTTTTGGTGTTGAGAATTTTGAGGAGAGCCCTCGGTGTGGTTGTGGATTTGAGTGTGTGAATGGACGGGAGGGAGAGGGGGTGAAGCTCAGGTTGAAATTCAACCGTTTTGTGCCTTCTCTTTTGGAGTGAAAATTGGGAAATTTGATGGGCTTTGGGGGGAAAGGGAATGGGCAGTTGCAACTAAAGTCACATAATCCTTTCGGTATGAACTTTCGCTCTCACTCTCAATTCTTGGCTTCTTGCTCTCGTGAATTTGAGTAGTTTAGAATATCTCAAAAGCTTTCACCCTTGCACACCAATGTCTCATGCTCACGCACACGTAATATGTGACTAAGCTTTCACCCTTGCACACCAATGTCTCATGCTCACGCACATGTAATATGTGACTAAAGGAACCTGCAGTTGGGCCCGTTATTTATTTGGACGTTTTGTAACTATATTGTTAGACTTTTGTTGTATTTTCCAAAACCAAGTACGTACTCCTATATATCTTCTTGTGATTGATGAGAAAATTAGTTTTGGCATAAGCAATGTGGCGTGGTGGTCAATCCCGAGAGGTGGTTTTAGGATGTCTAGCTTTTTATCGAACTGGACAGAGTTTTGAGTCTTCTACGAAAAAAACACCAACCGAGGTGGTGGCATGGTGGTCAATCCCGAAAGGTGGTTTTAGGGTCAGGAGATTCTGAGTTTGAGGTGTGATACCGTTGGCATCGCGAACTGCCTTTTTTGCTGCGAAAGAAACGAGATTTGAGAAAAACGCCACCCGAGGTGATGGCGTAGTGGTCATTCTCACAGGTTGTGGAATTAGGAGGACGTGAGTTTGAGACAGGATATCATGCCCCTCAAACGGTTTACCCCCCAATGCAGGCCCTCAAATGCTTTAACCCCTGACTGCTGGTCTAATTCTAAGAGCATGTACATCAAATTTGGTAAAATCCACCTCGTAGCTATTAGCTAACTAAAACCAAAAATGAAAGTTGCAGTAGATTCGGCAAACACAAAGGGAAGATACCTCTGCTCTCAAACTTCGGCATTAAAATACCGAGATACTGTTCATTAGGAATCCCAATATTATGATTATTTAATTCTCTCTCTCTCTCATGGCGCCGAATCGCTGATGCTCTGGACTTCACCACCGACTTCTCTTCTCTTCTCTTCTCTCTCTCTACCATCCGCCATTAGAAGAGCTTTTCAAGCTCCTCCTCTTTGGGTTTAAAAAAGCGTTCGAAAAAGAGAGCGGATGAGGTCTGTCAAAAAAAAAAAAGGAGAGAGAGAGAGAGGAGGAAACCAGGTTGAGGATTATTGGAAATCAAAGGTGAATTGAAGGGGTGGTTTGGGGTTCGGAAGGATCTGGACCGTTGGAAATAAAAGGTGGATTGTAGTGGATGATGAGTTGGCAGTGATGAGAAGTTTGTGTGTTGAATTTTGTTTTTGAGCGAGTGTTGTTTAAAATAATATTTTATCATGATAGGGAGGATTGATGTGGGGTCAAGAAAGATTTAAGTAAATAAAGTAGATATGCCCTTCTAATGCGGATGCCCGCATTCTAGTAAGTTGCGGACCACACCATTTCTCCCTTTTCCCAATTGAATTTTGATGATCCGAGCCGCTCAATGTGTTCAGAACGTGATTTTAAGTGTACCCGCAAGAAATCGGAAAAAAAAATGACCGGAAAGGGCTTGATTTGAGCAGTTTTTATTTGAACTGTTCAATAAAAAATAAACAAAAACTGTTCGGATGAAACCCTTCCCGGTATTTTTTTTTGCTGATTTCTCGCGGGTACCCTTAAGATCATGTTCTGAACACATTGAGCGGTTCGGATCATCGAAATTCGATCGGAAAAGGCAAAGTCCGTAACTTACTTAAATGCGGGCGCCTACATTAGAAGAGCCCTGATATATATATATATATATACACACACTGTTTATAGCCATTTTTGCTACTAACTGGTGTACATGCTCTAAGTGACGAAGATTGATACTCTGATCAAGCTAAATTAATAAAATCATCGGCACAACTCATACATCACGTTGAAATCTAATTTGTAGCGACAATAATTGAAAATTTTGAAGCTGTTGTTTTTAGATCCAATAATCACTATGCGACATAGTGGTGCTTTGAAAGTTGTGGCTACATATATCTCGAGGATGATTTTCATCTCAAGTTAATAAAGGCGCGTCAATTGCAAGTTGCTTTCAACAAAGGTGAATGAATTAGTGCTCTACATGCGGATCAAAAAAAAAAATTAGTGCTCTACATGATTTTTCCTTTCGGTAAATGAGATATTTTGGGAATTGATTTTCACATTCTTCCTTTATAATTCAAAGTTTTTTTTTTCTTTCTTTATCTACTTGAATTTATTATCTTATCCTTTATTCAACACTTTTTCACACATTCAAATACATATTGTAAATTCATGTGGATAAAATAAAAAAAAATAAGGGTACATGGTTAAAAGAGGAGTGTGAAAATTATTTTTCTGATATTTATTATCAAAAGAAATGGAGTAATATGAACATAGTAATGATGCGCCTGACAAAACAAACAAGAAAAATAGAAGGATCTAACGGGATCTACCGGGATGAGAAAGAACAAGATCTAACTAGTATGAATCAGTTTAACTTTGTTGGCCCATTTGATTTAAATTTTTGTAAGTCGTTTGGTCCTGATTTGAAAAAGAAAAGAAAATCAAATAAATTAATCGGTATTCTAATATACGATAATGACATTTTGCACCAATCTGATTCATGATCACATGTAACGTATTTAAAAATGTAATGATATACATGATTCAACTGGGAAGCAACGTCTAAAAAAAGACTCAAACATAGTCAAACATGTAATAATTGACATGTAACGTTACTTTGTGTGCTTTAAATAAAATTAGTTCAAAAGGAAATGTAACGTTACTTTGTGTGCTTTAACGTACTTTTAGGGTGCTTCAAAGATATGTAAAGATGTTATCTTAATTTGAGGTCAATAACAATTCAAAACCGGAATTAAACCACAATTTTTATTGGTTTGGTTCTATGAATTTTACATGTTAATTTGATTCCACAAATTTTGATTTTTGAATTATCACAAAAGCTAAGCAATTTTGTTCAAGTTCATCGAGAGAAAGGAATGTGGCAATTTATGAGAGTTTTATATGTTCATGTCTTCACATCAACATTGAGAAGATTTGGCTATGACTCACACATACTTGTGTCGGTGAACCACGATTAATTTTAGTAGTTCCTAATTATATAAGAAGACAAGTTCTGATGTCAATTTTTTCGTGCTAAACATGGACAACTTCATTACGTTATAGGATGACATTTGGTTCATCGGGAGGGACGTTATCCTCGTAATTGATTATGTTAATTTGAAGATACGCATATCAGCATTGAGTAGACTTGGCGATGACATCACACGCACTTGTGTTGGTGAACCATAATCAATTGTATGCAAGACAAGTTGTGATGTTGATTTTTCTTTTTCTAAACATGGATAACTTCATTACCTTTAAAATGACATTTGATGCATCTAGAGGAATGTTATCCTCGTAATTGTTATCCATTCACCTTTCGTTATACTTTCTCCGTTCCTTTTCAAATGACTTTAATTTAATGCACGAAAACTGACTCGATTATCTGGTTATAAAAAAAGATAATGGATTGATGCTTCAAGTTACTTCTACAAGGTGGTAGTTGGTGGGTGGCTCTTCGATTATAATTTATAGTCCATGGGACTTCGATTATAATTTATAGTCCATGGGACCTTCCTCTCATCTTATTAATCTCTCGACCACAGCCATAATTTTGCATTCTTTAAAATTTAAGAATGATGTGACCTTGGATATTATTAATGATATATATTTGCAGCGTTGCTTCTCAAAAAAATAATAATAATAAATTAAGAAACTTCCTAAGATCGGATGACGCACAAAAGAATCTTTAGTGGCCAAACTCAAGAAGACTACTAGGTATTAGATATAAGAACAATTAGCAAAGCCACAAGTTTTTTCAGACTTGATCTATTAATTGAATTGTAAAAGACAAGAAGCTGGTCACGGGTAGTAAAGTAACACGTGAGAAGTTATAGTTTCTGGCCCTGACCCTGTCATCAGAGCACAAGTTAGGTTCGTTAATGTGTTTGCCAACGAAATAAAATGCATTGTGAAACAGAGGATGGTTTTCCTCTTTTCTAATATAGCCTCAGAATAATACCAATTATTCTGGTTGCTTAATACTCGTAAAGGAATTGGGGATGGTGTTGTGTAGTGATGTGCGCAGTACTGTGCTGCGCACTTTCGAGTCATCAGATCATGCATCCGACGGCTGGGATATCATCTCGGCAATGAACGGCTCTCGATCGTTGGTTGCTAAGATGAGATCCGAGGCGTCGGATACACAATCCAACGGTTTGGAGGTGTGCAGCATGATGCTGCACACACTATTGTACGCACCAACCCGAAGTCCACTCATGTAATAGGTTTTTCTGATGTGCTAACCTTTGATTCTTTGAATTGCCAAACACCTAGAATGAATAAAACAAAACGATATTGACTTATTCACAGAGGCTCCGTGAATTACTTACATGAATTACTTACAGAACCGCTCGATCACACCAATTCGTCTCAGCAATCTCAACTGTTCAAAAGTATTTTAAAAGATTCAAATTAAAAATAATCTATTAGCGGTGTAAAACAAAAGTCATTTTAGTTTGCTTAGTTCACGGGTGGGCCTCTTGGCTGTCTTTGTGGTGTATGTCTCTTCATCCGCTCTTTAATTACTAGAATCACTTATCCCTCCCACTAAATTATGTCGTTTGACTTATTAGTTTCGTAGTTCCCGGGTGGGCCTCTTGACTCTCTTTGCCGTAGGTCTCTTCACCAGCTCTTTAATTAATTACTACTGGCAGTATCAGTTATCCCTCCCACGAAATTAAAGAAGTCGTTCATGATGTGTTTTTGAAAGAGTTTTTTTCCACTCAGCACGTTATGCAAGCTACTCAAAATAAATATCCGGAGTGTCATGCGCGATGGACGGTGAAACCAACACGCCAATTGTAGACTTAAGCTCCGTTTTAGAACACCTTCTTAAAAAATAAATACTTCTTTCAATAATATAAATGAAAAATAATTTTTTGATTTTTTTTTTGCATCGTATTAAAAATTTTAATGAGAGATTCATATTGCATATTTTTATATTTCAATAAGCCTATCATCTTTGAACTTGAAATTGCCTTCTTAGAAAATAAGTACTTATTTCACGTTTCACGTTCCAGAACAGGACCTTAATTATCTATCAATCTCCGAACCCAGTGATTGCAGATAACAACAAATGAAAAGGAACTAAAAGAAAATTTGCGCATTGAAATGATAATTAAGGACAATTTTATTGGTAAAACAACAACGAAACAGAAAAAAAACAAACAAGCAAACGACATCGAGAAGTTAAATAAAATAGTGTCCCTTAATACAGCCCAAACAGAGGAGCCTACGATAACATTAACCGAATAACAGAGAGAGACCGACTCGAAGGGATCCGCCGACAGCGCAAAGCCCTCTCCGTTGTTGAAACCAAACGACCATCCCTCCATCATCTTCGTTCTATCTCAGACAATCTTTCTTTCAACGTGGCCCACGGTTTTCCATTAATGGGAATTAGTGTCGTCTGACTTTGTTATTGAGGAGCATCTCACGCAATTCGGCAACGTCGATCTCGTCGGCGTGATTCTCGGGCCTGTAGTATCCGGTCACCGGATCCGGGACCCACGACGATGTCTTTGTCGACCCTTCACCTACTTTCTTCCCCATCACGCCGCCGCTGCCGGCTCCGGACACAGATCCCGACAAAACTCCTTGTGATGCCGCCGCGTATCCGCGCCTGAACATATAGACAGAATTTTCCATTAAATAACCCATTATAATACTACGAAAAAAATCTAAACGCGAAAGGTGGGATTAACGTGCGCCGAAAGTGACTTGTTCTCAGAAAAAAAGAAAGCGACTTGTTCAACAGGAAATTTCTCAGTTCCTACGACTCTTATCCTCCACCGTCCGTTCAATTTCTTTCGGCCAAACTATTCAAAATGAACATAAACAGATCGGATTTGTAAATTCTTCTCTTGATTTTGATCGGGTTTTTTTTTTCGCTCGAACGAAACTTTTGGAACCGAATAAGCTATTAGAGTTGTAATAAATCGCGGTTCCAGATAATTTTTTTAAAAAAACTGCAAATCTTGGTCGTAAAACTTCGATTTTCCTCTGTTTTCCACAATAATCCGTTTCATGGCAACAAGAAGTTCATATTACTGGTTAAAAAGAACACAAAAACCAGAGACGTGTGGAATGAGAGGCAAATATGCGCTACCTGACAACGGAGGCGGAGATCCTATCAACGACAAAGGAAGAGATAAGTTTGGCGTTAGAGAGAGAGCGAGCCATTGGGTTCTTGAATTGAGAAACGGGAGAAGAAGATTAACAAGTGCTACTGCGAAGAAGTTTCCCTTCAGATTATTTATACAAAGGAAACCTTTCACAGCAGCAGCTCACGAAAACTTCCTTCCCTCTCTCTCTCTCTCTCTCTCTCTCTCTCGTTGTAGGGTTTGTGAGGTGGGTATGAGCCTATGAGGGGTTTATATAGGAAGAGAGAGAGAGAGGGGTTTCGTCCGCGTGAAATATTAGAGAGAGAGAGAGAGAACCGGCCTTCCCGGGCACTAGGGTTTTGGATGGGGCCACGTCGAAGTTGGCTTCCTAGTTCCAATCATGTACACAAGTTCCCTTTTATTTTTTGACAACTGGTGCCTGGCGGTGGAGGCAAAAGAGTAGAAGTGTCAAATAGGTTGTGTCATGCCGGTCCAGCCCGTTTAGTTTCATGTCAATAATGCTTTGTGCCATGCCATGTTGGCCTGTTAACTCAATCATATCATGCCGTACTGTTTTTTTTATTGTTTCGTGCCATGTTTAAACATAACGTGTCGGGTCAGCCCGTTTGACACCTCTGCAAAGAGCCGTGTTCCCAAGATGTTTCCTTTCCTCAACCGGCTATGAAATGTCGTCCTCACCACCACCAGCTGTACCGGAGTGCGGGAAGTAGTACAACCACATGTAATGTAAACTCACGTGTATCTAACAGTTTCAAACATAAGAACACAATTGCATTTGATAGTATGTATGAAAATTGTGTTTCTAACATTTCTTGTGTAGTATGTTGTAGTATTTTATAATTTTTTTAAACAATCATCGAATTAATAACTTCCAACCTCGTATGATATTTAATTTTTGTATTTGTGTAATAATTTACTCATTCCTTTCTTAAAATAGTATCCATTACACAAAAACGTGTAATTTTTGAATTATAAAATAAAGTAGTTTTGTACGTAATTTTTAAAAAATAAAAAATTTTAGTACTTCAATTAAAATCAAAGTAATTTTAAAATCTAAAAAAAAATACACTCAAATTAGGTAATCATACACAAATGTCCTCTCATTTACTGACAGTTGGCCTTCCACGGTTCCACCTGCTGTGTTGTTTCCTAAACCGGATTTGAAATGTCCTTGTTACCCCTAGATATGCCAGCAAATTAGCCCCTTTTTTTATTTCTTTAGAATAATAATAATACTCCGTGCCTAGCACGGCTTGCACTGTTCAAACTTTTTGTATGGTTTTGTCTATTGATGTAATATTAATTAAAATAAGTACTTATTTTTTATATAAGTATTTTTTTAGAACGATTTTTTTAGTAAAATTAAAAATAACTACTTTAAATATAAGAATGTTAACGGAACGGGACCTCAGTTTTTATCAGACTATTCAAATCTATAGTAACCCATACTATAAATGGAACAATTTTTTTATTAAAAAAAATCGATTTTCGAACTCCACTTTTAAATATTGACATTCTTTTTTTTCTTTTCTTTTTTTGTCTTTTTCCTATTTAAAATTCTTACTCTATGACTAGTTAGCGTGAATGCAATGCAAAAGGTGCATGTTTCTAGCAAACCTTCATCATCAAAATTTAAAAGATAATAATGTGGAATAAGCGCATTGAAAAAAAATATATAGAGTTGCTTAAAATGTGTTTCTGAGATTTGTTATTCTGTATCTTTCAACGTATGTCTGTTACTCTATCGTTAGTTAGACGCACCTTCAAAATCGTAGAATTTTCAATGCACTCTTAATTCCCGTATTCTCCAATAGGGCTATGAATCTCTCTTAATTAAAAGAGCTTTTAAATACTCCATCTGATTGAGTGATGGATTCATTTTGTCCCATACCTTTTCTTCAGCCAATCATTAAGGGAAAAAATTTAAGTACGGGATGAGTACCACATGATGTTCGCTCGCTGCATTCGAGCAGTCTATTGCATTTTTAGATGGCTCGGATTTGAAGAGAGAAAAAGGAGAGAGAAAGTGTTGGGGTGAGAGGAGAGAGAATATTTCAATCCAAACCGTCCAAAAGTGTATTGGACGGCCCTGATGTGCTAAGCGAATACCATGTGGAATATACCCACCCGATCCCGAAAATTTTCTCTATCATTAAGAGAATGAGTGTATTTTGTGTTTCAAGAGCAATGCCCATCCCTCCCTCTCATAAAAGCGTGTTGATTTTACATATTTTGAAGATAAACTCACATGCTTGCGTGACATGAGCATGCGGGGGTCTTGTAGCGAACAAACAAAGCATAAAGACCTTATTTGTCTGGGGTCTCAAAATCTCTGTGCACGTTCTATAATAAATTTTTTCAATCTATCTCTTCACTCATTACTCTCAAAACTTTCCTTCAAAACTCTTAAACAAACAAGGTTGGAGGAGGAATTCTTAAAAAAAAAACAGAAAGGACGATAAATAAATAAATAAATAAATAAAGACAGAAACGGAAAAAATAAGTTTTCAGACGAGGCAAAGGATGCGTGAGTTTGGAAAGCATGAGGAAGTATCTCAGCCGTTGGGTTGCATGCGGCGGTGTGATACTGACACCGTCAACGTGTCGAGCACTAGAGGAAGGATCGAGGGTGGGTGCACGAATCTCTTCTTTATTTTTTTTAAACTTCCGACCGACCAAAGAAAAAAAAAAATCTCTTCTTTATTTTTAACTTTTATTTGTTTCATCACTAATAATTTATATTTTCTTGATGATGCCGTCTCTTCCTAGATTCTCACTTCTCAGAATCTAGAGACAATTTGAGAAGTGGGGTCGTGCTAGCTAGTTGAGGGTCCTGGCAAGAAGGTCCAGCTCAGTCAAAATTCCAAACAGCTCGTTGCTTTCATTCCCATGGCCTACCTCCATTATTGTCAAGTTTTTAACTTCAAAATTACTAAAGACAAAACTACAGGCATTTGTTCATATCCTTCTCGATTGTTCTATACATTGAAGTTAGACGAGAAACACCGGATGTAATGTGAGAGGAGGGACCAGTCCCAAGGGTTAGTTCGGTTAGTTTTTTTTATTTATTTATGGGGTTAGTTTTTTATTCTTATGGTTAGCAAGAACGTAATTTCTCTTGAATTTCTTGGTTCCAGCATAAATGACCTACCTTTAACAGGTTCAGTAAGGAAATTAGTTGAAGTGCACAAAAACTGACCCGGAACCCTCCTCGTTCCGCTTTCGGTCCTTAAAAATAGTCCATTATTTTTAAGTATTTATTTACAATTTTCAAGTTTAAAAATAGTAGATTTACTAAAATTAAAAAATATACAATATGAATATTGTTTAATCAAGATCTCTCAAATCTTGCAAAAAAAAAATTATAAATCTATTATTTTTAAACTTGAAAATATATTCTTATTTTTTAAGTATTTACTATTTGAAAAAGCGGAAAGAAAATTAACCTAAATTAAAAATAGGACCGCCTCGGCTATCGTGCACAGAGTCACAGACTGTCGGGTTTCATTATGCCCGGGTTCCAACTTTTAATGCATCACAGAACCATTTGAACGCGCTTTTCCTCGTTGCTTCCTAAGTTAGTTTTTTTTGTGTGTGGTCAATATGGTATAATTAATGGGGTTTAGTACATGTTAACTAACGGGAGCTCAGAGATAGCTTAAAATCTCAAATCCCGCCCTTCGTGGAACTCGAACACTAACCTTCAGGGAGGGAGATAATAACCTACCACTAGTGCTAGCTGGTAGTTCTTTGTTGCTTCCTAAGTTACTAACCCAATAAAGTGTACATGTTGGAGTAGTGGTTAATTAAACGTCGGCAATTTTAAACATAAAAAATCAAGTTTAAATTTACGGACACGGTTTCGGTAAGCTACCTGCCCGCACACCACATGTAATGTACAAGTCCAGCTACATGAATTTGTAACATGCATTGTTACGAAATTTCGTTACTAAACTGGCCAACCGGGTCCTTAGTTTATTCAATTTCAACCCCCAATCCATTGAATCCAATACGTAGTAATTCGTAATTTGAATTCACTAACTTTCATGATCAATATATTAATGCATTAACTTGAGTACCACTAACATACGAATTTGGCGTCTCATTAGGAGGTCAGAAGTTCGAGTTTTCCCATCTACGTATAAGTGTTCTTTCTTTAGAGAGCTTTTCATTTCATTCTTTGTTTCTATCATATAATGAGCTTATTTATTGTATTGGTTTAGTTGTTGGGATTGGTTATCTCGTGGACTCTTACAATTGATGAAGTGTCTAGGCCTCTCGGACTTGTAAATGATCTTTTCTATTGATTAAAAAAAAAACATACGTATTTGGCGTATGATACACTATAAAAAGTTTTTATATTTCAAAGTATTTTTCTAGATTAGTAGACTTTTACAAATCCTTATATAGTAACTCCTATTCCATTCATTTCAACTCTTAAGCGGAAAAAAATAAATAAATAATAAGATAAAAATGCTAAGGTGCTTAAAATGTGAAAATGTGTGAAACTTGAATGTACTTTTTTGCTTATATAGTTCACTGCTATAGAAAAAGAGTAAAATTATTTAAAGAAATCAAGAGTGTCGAAATCAATTACTATTATTCCTGTTACTTTTTCTTCGTTCATCATTTCTTCTCCTGTAAAAACGTCAAATTAAAGAAGGACGGCTGTCATTAATCAACTACAATATAAACGATTTGAACCATCGTAAAAGCGTTTTGAATATATAAAACCGCAATGGGCAAACAGCACTTTCCAGTCCTCCTAACTGTTGATTGTTAACATCACATGTGTCGGGCATTACGTACTGTGTATACCTAATTTTACTATTTCAGTATTTCTTATGGGTCATTAGCGATGCCAAAAGTTGATTAAGCATAAACAATTGGAGTAAAATTTACAGTAGGTGGCGTTATCTGTTCCAGAATTCTTAACGAAACCAGTAGGTATTGGAGTATATTTGGTTTCGGTCCCCTCATTGATTATTTTAGGTTTCAGTCCAATAAATTTTAGGTTTCTGTCTTTACTGTGGGAGACTCACTCACAAGCTAGGCTTCTGATCATGTCAGTTTGAGTAAACTTGGTACGCAATCGCAAGGACTCAGGATGTTGCCAAGTTGTCCTTGTCGAGAGCATCTAAATCATTCATTTCAGCAATCAATGGTCCGGATTAAATCAAAAAAGAGTTTGACTCTTTCTTTAAAGAGATGGTTTTTTAATCCAGACTGCTAAAAACACTTTTGAATTGTCTGATTACGCCTTGCACCTGCTCGACAGGGTGCTTGGTAGGATCCTCGGATTCCAGTCGCAAAGGGACCCTCTGAACAATTTCTCAAGTGCTTGGCGTTGCAATGCTTCATAAACTTTTTCCACTACACATTGCAATATTGGTATGTGATTCATGGATCCGGGGGCTCTGCTGCCCAAGGGGGCAGAGCAGCCCCTACCTAGGCCCCTAAACGCCACCGTTTGAATTAAAAAGAAAATTCTAACCACCAACTTGCAATCCCATGGAGCAGAAATGTGATTATGAGAGCTCTAGAGACAAAATTTGATTATGTCTCTTTAGAATAATATGATCAGAATAATAAGATCTTCACACCCGTACAAACGGATTAAAAATTAAAACACTTAATTTTTTAACTATATTTTTTAATATATAAACGGTCTAAAAAAAATTAAATGTGAAAATTTTCACTCCATTTGAATCGGTGCAAAAATCTTGTTATTCTAATCATATTAACAAGATCTTTGCACTGATTCAAATGGAGTGAAAATTTTCACAATTAATTTTTTTGAGACCGTTTATATATTAAAAAATATAGTTAAAAAATTAAGTGTTTTAATTTTTAATCCGTTTGTACGGGTGTGAAGATCTTATTATTCTGATCATATTATTCTAAAGAGACATAATCAAATTTTGTCTCTAGAGCTCTCATAATCACATTTCTGCTCCATGGGATTGCAAGTTGGTGGTTAGAATTTTCTTTTTAACTAAACGGTGGCGTTTAAGGGCCTGGGTAGGGGCTTCTGTGCCCTCCGAGCAGCAGAGCCCCCGGATCCGTGATTCATAATGAATTGTGTGGATTTAGCGTAGAGCTCGTGAAGAATGAATTCTCACAGCCCTCAAAATCTATGTTGGACATGACAACGCTTTATTTAAAAATTACTAATAGTAAAAAATTATTTGGTTATTCAAAATCACTACTCTAGAGCTATTGATAAAAAAAAAATGACTAATGTAGATAGTACTCCGGGACTAGTGGCCCGGACTACTAAATTATTCTGTCTTGTCAACTTAACCATAACGATATATTTGTGTTAACATAATATTAGGAAATATTATGTTGCCTTATTTTCTAAGCTTTATTATTCTGTTTATAGTTTAGGCAGATTATTATTCATGTTTCCTAATTAGTCTGGATTTCCTTATTATGCGTATTTCCTTATTATGCATCTTGTAGCCTATATAAAGGCATACTAGGTTATGGTTTGAATACAATCAATAATATATCTTTTGCTTTTCTTTACATGGTATCAGAGCTATAAGATCTAGGCCCTGTGTGAAGAAAAGCAAAAGATATATTATTGATTGTATTCAAACCATAACCTAGTATGCCTTTATATAGGCTACAAGATGCACAACAAGGAAATACGCATAATAAGGAAATCCAGACTAACTAGGAAACATGAATAATAATATGCCTAAATTAGAAACAGAATAATAAAGCTTAGAAAATAAGGCAACATAATATTTCCTAATATTATGTTAACATCCTCCCTCAAACTCAAGTGGATCTATCAACTTGAGAAAAAGCCAAGAGAAACCAGGAGCAACCATGCCATGCCAAGTCGAGCCAAGCCAAGCCAAACCAAACCAGGAGAAGCCGGGAAAGAGAAACGGCTAGGAGAGCCAAAAACAGCCATGAGCGAAAGAAGTCATGACAGTAGAGATTTGAGGTGAAATCTGCGTGCACGAGCCAGTTACATTTTACTATGAGTGCCCGGCGGACGGCGACGAAGTTTAGGCTGCCCGCCGAGAACGAAAATTCCACAGGGCCTAGATCTTATAACTCTGATACCATGTGAAGAAAAGCAAAAGATATATTATTGATTGTATTCAAACCATAACCTAGTATGCCTTTATATAGGCTACAAGATGCATAACAAGGAAATACGCATAATAAGGAAATCCAGACTAACTAGGAAACATGAATAATAATATGCCTAAACTAGAAACAGAATAATAAAGCTTAAAAAAGAAGGCAACATAATATTTCCTAATGTTATGTTAACAATTTGCCTCTCGAGTTTACTTTGACCTGTGTTGAAAGAGACAAAGACTGAGTTACTAGCCACTCTTAAGGGGCCGATGATGTGTGGATTCACCACTTCCACTCTCCATTATCTCATGGGGTCGATAATGGTTTGATTTGATTTATCAATAATTCTAACACCACACCCAATTACACACTCATTCACACACCCACACTCACAATAAGGGTGGGGCCCACACACACTGAATGTGTAGTGTGTGCGGGCCCCACCCTTGTTGTGAGTGTAGGTGTGTGAATGAGTGTGTAAGTGGGTGTGGTGGTAGAAGGACTCTTGATTTATTTATATTTGTCAGAATGGAGGAGCTCCCAGGATTCGAACTTAATAGACCAATTCCCTTCCCTTGTATTATTGGGAAAAAAACTGAACATGGGCCACGAGCCATGGGCCAAGCCCGGTCAGTTGTTTTTTCCTTTTTTGTTTCGTGAAAAGTCCAGAGATGTACTAGGAGTCTAGGATTCAGGTATCTCCATTTCCGCAAATCTAGTTACAATCCACAATTACGCAGGCGCCGTCATAAAATATTCCCTGTTGACGCAACAGTGAGAGAGAGAGAGAGATGGAAGGAAGCAGAAAGAATGGGAGGAATAGGAACCCATGTCTGACGATGCACCAGCCATGGGCTTCCCTCCTTGTTCATGGCGTTAAGCGCATCGAAGGCCGCTCTTGGCCTGCCCCCATCAGAGGTAACACTTACATTAACAAAACCAAAACCACCTCCTTTGTCCCAATTCTTTAAGAGAATACCCTTATTATGAACTTCTAACTTTAGGTTTTTTCAGACCGACAATCGAGGTTTAACCCGGTTTTGTTGCTGTGAAATCGTCCAAGAACTATATTTAATTGGGATTCTTCTGTAAACGCTGACATCTGTAGCTGCTGGTTCCTTCCTACTGAGTGAAAAACCTACGGAAATTTGATGTGTGTAGAGGGTAAAAGTTACGCAGACACGAGGCGCAATAAACGAGACGACACATGACACGTCCTTGGGTCACCGAAGCATGGGTGCCCAAAGGGACTGGGTGGCCAAGCCCGGGTGCCAGGCCGGATGCCCTACGACCGGATGGGCTGGGGCCCGGTGACCAGTGGCTGGATGGCCAAATGGAACCCGGTGGCCGAATGACCTGGGCATAGCCAGATGTGCTGGACCAGATGGCCTAGCCATGGCTGAACGGGCTGAGATTGAATAGCATGGAGGCTGGATGGCCAAGGTGGGCTGGCCGTCCAAGCGAAGGGGGGCAGGCCGGGCAAGCTGGCCGCCTGAGCTAACTTAGGCTGGCCGTGCGATCTAGCCACCCAAAGCCAAGGCAGGCAGGTTGTGCAGGTGAACAAGTAGGCAGGCTGAGCGAGCGTGCAGGCACGCTGAACTAATTGGCCGCGAGCCATTACCTTGGCTGTGAACCAATGAGGTTAGGAGATGTCGATGGGGAACTGATTTCCCCGAAGACATGGGCACAACACAGAAAGACATCGACCCTTCAAGCAACTTGACCCGGACAGTGATCCGCAGACGGCTGACTTGGCAGGGCCCTAGAAGAAGCCATTAGAGGCGACTTGGTCGCCATGTTGGCACAACTGAAAGAGGATCATGACTGGGCCACTTTAGCGGCAAGGCAGAACCGAGTTTTGACCTTGCCTGCGTAACAGCAAATGCAAAACTGAGGCTGATCTTGACCACACCATTCATCCAGGATTACTGGAGATCTTGCGGCTTGGCGGATAAAGAACCAGGGACCTCGCAGAGAGGTGCTCACGGAGTAGCACCCGCAGAACTACCGCGGCCTGACAGTATGGAAGGAATATTTGCGCATGACTTGTGCAACACGTGTTCATAATTTAGAAGTTCACTCAGCACTGAAAGAGAGGTGTGTATAAATAGGCACTCCCCCCACGCTTTGGGGGGACGATTGGACAGAGTTTGAGGGTGATTCTAGAGAGTTTCAACTCTCTAGAGAGAAGTCACACTTGACCGTTGTCTAGCTCAGTGAAGATTTTCCTGCGAAGGATTCCCTCCCACTGTTAAGCCTTGATTCTTTCGCCAGTTCAGATCGTCCACTTAATCATTCATTACTCATCCATTAATCTCATCCCTCTCCAGCATTTTTCGAATATTTTAAATCCCGGATTTCTACCCATCATACAATGTTCTCTGCTCTCTTTCATTTCATTGAAGTTATTTGTTTGTTTGTTAATTTTTTTGCTAAGGATATGTTTATGATCACCAATTGTAACTGTAACGTTGGGTTATCGACCAATTTAGTAGCCGCATCCGAGTAGATTGGTTTTTGGGTTGGGATGCCTTTGTGGAAATTTGTTCCTCTAGGCTGAATTTTACCATCGCATTCTGTGGTGGCAGCTATATGATCTTGTGGCTTGTTGGGTCTTTTATTCCTTTCTACTTTATCAAATAGAAGATTCATCTAATGTGTCAAATGGGAAGCAGGGAAATTCATCTCTTTTTGGCTGCAAGAGTAGCTGGTAGTAGTAGGAAGTCTGAGTATACGTCGTGAACTTGGTTTCCTTGTGGCTGGTACTTAGGTAGTATATGATTTGGATGGGTTATTAAGATATTTAAACTATTTTAGCAAAATTGGGGGTATTGGGTTTTCTTAAAAGATGGCTCACTTTTCTCCCCTTCCGATAATACGAAAATCAAATTTCTACCTCAGTAGTGGGTAGAATTCAAAAACTTGAAGCTTATTGACTTAGTTTATCATTGAAGTGTGGGAAATCTTGTTCTTGAAGGTCGTATTTGGATCCACGCTGCTGGTAAAGTTCCAGATGCTGCTACCATTAAAGCTATGGAGGACTTTTATCGGGAAATCTATGCTGTTAATGGGATTACAGATCTCAAGTTTCCAGAACAGTATCCAGTTTCAAGACTTATTGGTACTCAAGAAGTTTTAATTCTTTAACTTCCTAAACTTAGAATCTCTTCTTTTAAATCACCTTGAGCTTATGGCCACTATTTTTCTTGTAATTCTGCTCGTTTCATTTGTAGTGCACGTCTATAGATGCAGCAGAAACGTACAAACTTGAATGCTTTTGTCCATACCACAGGTTGCATTGAAGTGGTTGGTTGTCTTAGGCGGGAAGAACTAGCATGCTGGAATGAGGTGCCTGAAGGGGTGGGCTACTGAACAACCTTTCCCTTTTGTTTCTAATATTGTTGCATTAATGATCGTAAAAACATTAATTTTCTTTTTACTTGAGGCCGCTTTGGATTGATCTACTATATTTCTTCATTATAGGTGAGGCTAGAAGCACTAACCGATTTTTGCTGGCTTTGTGAACAGCCACAAGTAAGTAGTCATGTTTCCTTTCTACTGCTTTGTCGTACGACTTTTTAACTACTTTTACATAATTACAGTATTCTAATGCATGCTGTTCTGCACCAAACGTGTTGATTGAATAATTTTTGTCTATCCAGAAATTGCGTGTTCCAATTGAGATGCGAGGTTTTCACGGTGTTTATGACTTGGAAAGAAAGGTAATTATTGGAGCTAAAAGTTAATGTTCTGTGTTGGTCTATATGCAACACCAAATAGACGTTATTTATGCTCCTTGGTATTCTATTAGGCAAATGCAAGTGGACATTCCCCTATGCTCCTTGATATTTTGTGCAGATATACGAGGCTGCTATGGGAGATCTTATCCCAGTTGACGGTTCACTGCTCGTGAAGTTCCGACTTCCAAACCCACAAGATCCTTTTTCCC
The DNA here is from genome assembly GCA_014282245.1 of Rhododendron simsii. NCBI lineage: Eukaryota > Viridiplantae > Streptophyta > Magnoliopsida > Ericales > Ericaceae > Rhododendron > Rhododendron simsii. The sequence continues at coordinate 847,349 of CM024965.1, forward strand.
TGAAGCCAGGATCCATTTCTGCATGCTTCCCCAAATCTAAAGCTTCTGAAATCGAGAAATCATCAAGTCTCAGTGCAGCCATAGCTGCTGCAAGTGCAGCAGCGACACAGTATTCAAAGAAGGGTCAGAATTTAGAAAATAATGCCTTTAACAGCAGGAATACAAGGAATTTTACAAGACAGTGGCAATTGAAGAACAACTCTTCTGCTGAGCATAAGATGGTTTCCAATGAAGTGGGCACTCTGGCGCGTCATCATAATGAGGGCAACAGTAGTAGTTACCCTAAACAATTTTTGCATGCTGAATCAAGCCACCGTCTCGGGCCTCATTCTAAGGTATGCGATTGTTTTACAAGCAGTTAATTTCTTAGGACTTATGATAGGTATTTACAGTGCTTCAGTCGGATATGCATTACTCATGAGAATACCACGAATAGGACATTAACGCGGGAATGGAGCAGTTGAACATTGAGCGGCAATCCGAAAGGCGATGACATCTGGAATGAATCTTGGTGCTTATCTTGTGGTTTGATACCGTTATCTGGTTCATAAGAATGGTGAATTTGCACTAAAATATTTAGCAATTTGTGAGCTTGTCGTTCTTGAGATATGCCGTTTGATTATTCTGAAAAACTGTACTGCTAAGAAGCTACAGCTTTGGAAACTATCCAAATTCCAGAAATTAGTTGAAAAAGTTCTTCATGCAAAATTGTGCATGAAATAAGAGTAGAGTCCTCCTTTTCTTCAAACATTTTATTTACCGGGCTTTCCCTGAAAATTGACTTTTCCCATCTTTAGAGCACAAAAAAGAAGCCTTAATTGTGTACTATAATATCAGTTGTACTTCAAGATTGTCCTTCAACATGTTTTGGGATTGCTTGTTGCTACAGGATTATGGTTTATTAATCCGTTGGGGCCTGGAATAACACTTGTTGTACTCTAAGACATAGCGGGAGTGTTTTCCGATTACTTCCTTTACTGACTTTGTTAACAAATCTGCAGATATTTGCTGCTGCAGTGAGAGGGCTGAGGCCTGAGTGAATCCTGTAGACTCTGAGAAGAATTAGAATTGAAGATGAAACAGCAATTTGGGTTTTAGTGAGTCTTTATGTACAGAGATGAAAACACTGTGTTGTATAATTTTCTTCCTTCTATTCTCATATGTACTATAATAAATCAATCATTTTTTGGTGCCCACTTCTCCAATTCTGGACTGTCATCTCTCTCTCTCTCTCTCTCTCTCTCTCTCTCTCCATGTACATTTCAATGACCCATGACGGTATCTGGATTCAAACCATGAAGCCATCAAGAGTTATTTGGACTCTGGAGACTGTCAGCTCTCTCTGTCTCTCTCCATGTACATTTCAGTGACCCATGACGGTATTTGGATCCATCTAGAATTATTTGGAGTCGTTATGATGTTAATGCAATGGAGCTATAAAATATCGAATGGTAATAGAGCTATATGTAGACACATTGAGTGAGTGAGCAGAAGTAATTAAAATTAGAGGAAATAGTAGGGTTGTAATTAAAGATTAGAGGAAATGTGAATCACCCATAGTTTGCCAATAGCTTGACAAAAGTGGAACAGTTATAACTGCAACCAGTCACGCCACTGATATAATTCCGCAATGAAAATAAAGGTCGATGCGGAAAATGAAGGTCGAGAAAATGCTGAGAACCATTCCATAATTGATAACTGTAATATATTTACATGAATACGTTTCTGTTTCACGAAGCAAAACCACTAATCACATAAGAAGGATTGACAGTCTTAAGCCCAAGCTGGTGAATCTCCTCCTGAACACAGTAACCTCCCCTCTTCAAAAATCTGCTTGACGCAGAGATGCATAAGGTACATAATTCCTTCGGTTAAGGGGGTAATATTCATCGACACAAAACTTTTCTAGCAAAAGCTGAAACACAGCTTTTCTAGCAAATCGGCAGAAAGTGAGAATTATATCCCGCGACTGGATGATCACCTCCGGAAATTGAAATCTACTTGAACAAGGTAGCGCATCCTTATCTGATCCACATTGTAGACTATGTACTCGTTGTACAGCAAAGCACCCTGAAAGAGTTGTCATATGCATTATTTTTATAAGTTACCTCAAACAAATAGAAGAAGGGTAGGCTGCTGGAAATTGAAATATTGAAGTCCGGCAAAATAATATATGAAACAGTACCAGTCTTTCAGCAGTTAAAGGGCTTTTACCTTAGGGCCGACTTGCTCTTTTGGCTTTCCAAGGGGAACAACAACACCATCTTCAAGCATTAGAGCCTCTGAGAAATCTGGAGCAGTTGCACCAACTCCTTTTGTGCTGCGACATTAGGCTTCAACAATTAGCTTCCCGAGCTAAAACCACGTTTGTGACAAGAGTTGCCAGGATATATACAGAGGAAAGATTAAACAGAAAAAAGGAGCAGCAAATAGATGGTTATAATCTTGGAAACCGCAGGACACATGTTTTAAGCGTGGTTGAGTCATGGAGCTTACAGCACATGTTTAACATTTTTCAAAATGCAGATAAGCCAAATGCAGATGTTCAATTTAGTCAATAGAATGAAAGAAGATTCCAACAGGAAATTAAATCAAGGAAATAGAACCTGAGCTTTCCCTCTGGCAGTTTTTCGGCATTATAATTTGCTGTTAACAACTCAGCCATGTCTCCCAATGCAACCTAAGAAAACCCCAGTTCAAATATTTAGAATAAGAAAATTCAACCACGAGAAAGAGTTTTTCAATTTCTTAATGCAAAAACTCACTGAACTAAAAGCATATATTTGTAAGTCGTAACAGATTTTTGATAGTACAACATAATCAATTCCAGATAATTCCAGTGTGAAACTTGATTGGTAATCTGTGTTACTCCACTGAAAGACCATTTTCTGCTATAATATGAATATAACGTTTTATCTCAAGCAAAGACAAACCTCACACAAAAGCAGGACACCAGCGGAACATGCAGAACTTGAGTAGCAATAGTTTGCACTCTTGGAGAACATATCAGCGAAATAAACCCCCTTTCCAAACATATAACCTGTTGCAGGTGCCTCTGGTGGAGCAATGCGCAAACCTGGAGGCAGGCATGGCATCTAGCAGTTAGATCTATTTCACCAATTAGTAACAAGAACATATATACTCCAGAAGAGACAGAAATAGTGACCTTGGGATAGTATTCCAGTCCAGTTTGTGAGGCGAGAACCATGCCACAAAAGCATTCTATTTTTTGTGTTTGAAAACTGCTTAAAAAAGCGAAGGGGCAGTCAAGCCAAGTTAAAACAATGCAGATTACATAAATATATTGCAAGTTTGCAATGGTAGAAGTTTTGCAAGCACGAAGTAGGCAATTGAGAGAGAATAGGGCAATAGGACGCGTAGCCCTGTGAATCTGGCTTGGGCGCAACTAACTCCTCTAATTTGAACCAGAAGGCGGAGACTCATCACTGTCCCTTAAGGGAAAGTTCGTCCCTATGACAGATGAGAGTACCCAGACAGATAGATGTCAAGAAGAGAATAGTTATAAAGGATAGCACACCTTTCGAAACCGTTCCTCTTCACCTTCTCTTGACACCGTAAATATCTGAACTATGTCGACTCCATAGCCTGAATGTGTCTTTGCATGAGTGTTCTTGACATACGATGCAATCTAGAAATGGACCCAAAGAAGAAGACATCGGTTATAAGCATCAAACATAATATCATCTGGTGGATAAGCCAAACAAGATGCAAAACCTACAGTAAACTATTACAAGCTGAACAATAAAAGGCAAGATAACTTTGACCTTTGCTCCTTTAGGTTATAGCTTTCCCAAGTTAAAGAGTATGTTACAGATAAAATGAGCAAAGTAACTGATGAATACCGTAGAGAACTCCTTGGAATCAACTTCAAGTGGCGAAAGCTCACAACAAAGGCGTTGATAATGAGAGCACAAGGGATCTTCCTACGACAATAGCAAAAAAATTACAAAACCTGAGTTACACAAGTCACTAAAAGGAACCATTAGAGGAGTTATAGTAGTATCACTATCCTAGCAAACATTGCTATCATTGGGTAAGACAAGGTTAGATAGAAGAAATGAAGAGACCAGACAAATAATACCTGCATCAGAACATCATCCGCCAACAACTTTGTTGCCAACTCTATTTCACCTAGGGCTTCAACCTTCCATTACCCAATAGTCAGTAATTATCTCAAATACAAAGAAAGAAACTTAATAACCATAAAACAGGGAATCTGGAAAGAAAAAAAAGTTAATGGTCATTGGAACGGAGTTCTTGAAATAATACTAGATATCATCATCACTCAGAAACAAGATATAAATATAGAAAAAAAAATCCCTGAAACAAGAGAGTAATGAGTGGACAAGAATCTGAAGTTCTCAACTCAGGAAAGAACATTACCATTTCCAACTTGCTTTTTAACTTTTGAGGGGTGTCAATGACAAACTCACCTGCCATTACATTCGTTCCATGTTTTATCAGAAGCCAATGTTGATGAGAGGATTAATCAGAATATGGAGAAAAGCACAAAGCAGGCTAAAGGATATATTTGCAAAAAAACTCCTCTATTATGAAAAATAGCCAACTAAAAGAATATAACTAAAGAACATGCAAGCATGCGTTGTGGGAGAAAGAGAGGCAGAGAGGCACAACAGAGAAGGAGGACTCACGCATCTTCTTAAACCCAAAATCATGAGGAATAACAGTGTAGAATTCACTGCAATCAAAACATGAATCGAAATTAGTGTTATGTTATTCAGGACCAATTTTCTCAGTGGCATCAATTAAGGATGTTCAGAACATCAACATAATTGCAAGAATTATAAAGAGGCAGACAGAGACATCACATGATAAATATCATGTGGAAATGCAATTGTGAAACAAGTCAAGTCAAGCATTGTGGGGGAAAAAACTGGAGTGCAATGTACATAACCTTACCCGCTTAATTGTTCAAGCTTTGTCCTGTTTGACTTCCCAATCACATCAGCAATCTTCTTCAAGACATCATAGCCCTGTCATACCATATCAAGATGATATGTTTTCTGTTAAAAGAAAGTGGAGAAAGAAGGGGGAAAAAACACTTCTTCAGTGAAGTTCGGAAAACTGCAATAGGAAAATGTGCTTCTTCTTTAGTTTTTTCAGGTTGAACGCTAATCTCTGAGAAATCATGCAAGTTGCAATGATGGAAAAGCATAGAAAACTAATGATATAGACTCTGTAATTCACCTCTTTCTTCATTCTTGTAAGCAGAGGGTATGGATGAAACCAAAAACAAAAGAGAAAGAGACCACCAAACAAGCCTACAAAATTATGGAAGTTTGACGTAGTGATGAATATTAGATAAGCCAGAATAAACAAGTTGGCTACAACCACAAGACCAATCATTTAAGAAGAACTCCAGTCAAACACAGCAGCAAAAAAGTAGAAACTGAGTAAGAGGAGGACAAAAAGGCCTATTTTGTCAACAAAAACTATCCATAAGAATGGACCCTTTCCCTAACTAAAAGATAAGGGGACATTTCAGCTGCTGGCATCCACATTATGAAACCAACTGGATACAGGTGTACCACTCAACACTCAAGCTATACAGAGCTACACGTGATCTCAATATATGTCCAGTTTGCATAGAGAAGTTCTCTAACAACAAACTAGAAAGTGGTTTGATAAGGCACATTGAAGTAGTTCCAACTTTCAATTCTACAGCGAAAAAACTAATGAACCACGCCCTAAAACAAGCAGAGTTCCTTCCTCTGCTTAACAACATAAGTTTAAAAATCTGGAAATAGACTCTTCAGTCTTCACAATATCCTCATAACTTTGAATATCATTTGGTTCAGAAGCAACCACTGAAGCAAAAACTCAAAACAATGACACAACAGCTAGCGCATTCTTGTTATCGTTTGCATATTAGGGAATCAGATGTGACACAATACCGTCCAAATAAAACTCAAATGCATAGCTCAAACTTCAAGCACTTGCCTTTAAAATTGTCAACTTGCTAAGCTTCCCAAGTGGCAACTTGTCAGCATTATATCCTATAATTACAGGTGGAAAATAAATTATTAGAACTATATTTATCCAATAAACAGAAGGGATCATATGATAAACAGAAATTCAACTGCGTGCCATTGGAGCCAGCATCCATCATTTGGGAGGTAAAGGTTCAAGATATCAAAGTTTTAGTATTGCAATCAAAGTTATAGTATTGCCAATTAGCAAAAGGGAAAACAAACCTATTTCCATCATTTGTTGTTTCATCATGCTGACATTGCAAATAAGAGAGATAAATTTTGCAATGCGCGACTCCAGTCTTGTTTCCCGGAGCTGCACTCCCACTGTAGCGTCGGATTTCCCTTTAACCTGGTAACACATATCCGACCCTCAAAAGAGTCAAGAAGATGGTGTGAAAAGTTAAAAATGATTCACCAGGATTTATAACAATTAACGACAGCAAGTGTCAGACAAACTCATGGTAAGTTGGTAACATACTAACATCAACGAGATACGACCTTATGACTTATGCCAATTTCCAAGTCATGCAGCATGTTAATATATTCAGCAACTAGACCAGAATAATGCCGTTTACAATTATGACAACTTACATCTGATTCTTTTTCTCTGTCAGTGTAGTCCATTTCCAGCCAAGCGTAGCTCCTCGGGTGACATATAAACTCTTTACGGTTAGACCAATAGTTCCGGGTTTTGGCCAAGAACTTCTGCTCAAATTCCTGGATAGCAGAATCTCGGGACGAGTAAGGGCCGTGTAGTTTATCTTGACCTTTTACACCAACTCTGCCCCATCTACAGTAAACCATGAACCTACCCCCGTTGTCAGACTCTGCATATATGTAACAGAGTACATGAAGAGATTAACATTACTGAAGGGGAGGCCATGAGGTACAAAGTTTGATGTTCATGACTTGAACAAGGATACAAATAAAATTGCACAAAAGCAATTTATACTAAGTATCAAGACAATATGAAAGTGATTAAAAACATTGAACATTGCCAGTCTTTTCCAGTTAAAGAAAAAGCTAGTGTCTTTACCCAGTTAAAAGGAGTACAAGAAATCAAGGTTGAAAAAATTGAGTAACCTAGAACTTGAATGACATAGAACTTGTTATTGTTCTCCCCGACATTTGTCTGGTTCAACATAGCATCATAAATTTCATCACCCTACAAACAAGTCAAAGAGAGAGATAAATGAATACGGTCAAGCTAATGTGACGTCAATCAAAACTCACCCATCCACCATAAGCTCTGGTATGACTTACCTGCTTCAGTACATGGTACATTGCCTTAATCTCATCCGGGAGCCATTGATCCAATACCGCCGCACCCTTCTTCGTTGCAGTGACTATTTTCTCCTCCTTGATTCCAATAGCATCTTCTTCTTTGGCTGCCACCAAAATACCACATCTATTTAATGACCATGTTTGAAAGGTCCGTCTAAGACAGATGGTGAAAAATCTAATCAGACTAACAGTGAGAGAACTACTATTATCACATACCCAAAGTATCGCATAACCTACTTATGTGAGATTAGCAGTCTAACCAACAAAAATGCCAGGACCACACACAAATAGACACACTGTCACACTGCTAGCGTGCATGTGGGGCAGTTCCCTTACATTATGGATCGACCGAGATTCAAGTTGTGTGTGAAAATGGAGGAATTTTCCAACGGTGTGATTACGAGGCCCCATAAGTACAATTTGAGGGTGCGTTTACACTAAAATTTTTAGTCTTCAAGAGTCAAGTTGTTTCTGCGAAATGGTACTCCGTCAAAACATGGTTTTAGTCCATTTAGTTTAGTGAAAACACCCCCTGAGTACATAACATATACAAAAACAAGTCGAATCGCCAGCCATACGAACGAGTTAAATCCAGTTACCTTCAATAACGGCGTTGGAGTCGTGAGAATCGGCACAAAGCCTTTGAAGGAGTTCTTTCTTGGACCCAGTGGTAGAAACTCCTCGAAGCTCGGCTTCTTTGCGCAGCTTTCGAATATCCATACCCCGAAGCTTTTCCACCGCCTGGATTTTATCAGCCCCGTTTGAATCCCCATCCTGAGTTTCTTCCCTCCGCCTCTTCAACGTTCTATTTGAACCGTCAGCGGTGGTATCAATCGACTGCTTGGACTCTTCGCGAACCGCTGATTCGAGTCTCCGAACCTGCAATAATGAAGATAGCAATTAATGGATAGAAGTAAAAGACACGTGAAGACAGGTGAAGGGAAGAGGGGGGAGTGGATACCAAAGTGGGCTTGATGCCGGCTGTACTCAGTCCGCGTTTGGCGAGCTCGGTTCGAAGCTCTTCCACATTGAACTTGCTGGCCATTTCCCGGCTGAAGACCGGCAACTGAGAGAGAGAGAGAGAGAGAGAGAGGGGACGTGGGAAGGGTTTAAAGTTTTTTAAAAGAAGGGGGAGATTTAAATAGGTCGTGGCTGACTGTGAGAGTGAATGAAAGGGAGGGGAAGCTTTCTTGATATTTTTGAATAAAGAAAGAAGAGGAACAAATGGCTTGCTGAGGAAGAGACTAGTTCTACGCGCAGTACGATTTTGGGCCTCTCGATATCAAAGGGCCGGCAAGGGGCCCAATCTCACCAACACTATTAGAGCATCTCCAATCCATCAAAAATAGAGGATGAAAGTGACACATTGAGAGGAAATTTTGTAATTTATTTCCTTTTTTCTTCACTTTTTGTATTTTTTGGGAGAATATTTGAGGGACCCACCGTCCTTTTTTGAGTTTGATCCTCCAAAAGTAAATTTGGTCCTCTAAAAATGGAGGACCAAAAGCAAATTTGGAGTATGAAATTTCTCCAAACTCTAAAAAAGGACGGTGGGTCCCTTAAATATTCTCCCAAAAAATACAAAAAGTGAAGAAAAAAGGGAATAAATTACAAAATCTTCCCTCAATGTGTCACTTCCATCCTCTATTTTGGAGGAATAAGGATGGATTGGAGATGCTCTTAGATGCCCTTTCGCTCAACTTTTAGCCGCATTTTTTAGTGTGGAGGGTTTGCTCTAATAAAAAAAAATCGGGCTCGTTAATTTTGTGTCAATTTTTTGATGATTATTAATTTATTTTAATGAGAGAAATCAGAAAAGTAAAATATTTTCTTACCTAATGTTGTGTTTGGTTTGGTTTTTGAAAATTTTTTTAAAAAATAGTAGAGATAATAAGTGAAGAGAGATAGGGAGAGAAATGTTGAAAGTAAGGGGAATCTAGAAGGAACCTATGGGAAATTTTTTGAAAAATTCTTTTTGAATAGCAAAGAGAACAAGGCATATATTTTGGAAAGTGGATAGTAGTTTCCAAAATATTTGGGTATAAATAAATAAAAAATTGCTTTTCCAATTTCTCTCGTCCAAACGAATCAATAATCTATGAAATTTTGCTACAAACTAACAAACGCGAAGAAAAATCTGAATAAGGACAAAACCTTCAAAAAGTCCTTTTAGCTTGGTGGAACTCTACTTAGGCTTCGTTTCATAAATCTTCCTAAAAAATAAGCAGCTTACTTCACATTTTTAAACTCAAAAATAAAATAAATGAAAAATAATTTTTTAATTTTTTTTGCATCGTATAAGAGATCTCATCAAGATCTTCCAAACAAGATCCATATTGCATATTTTTTGATTTCACTAAGCCTATAATTTTTGAGTTTGAAATTGTCTTTTTAAAAAATAAGGGTTTTTTTTTTGTTGTTCCGGAACAGAGCCTTACTCCATTACTCAAAAGTGCATGGACCAAATTTACTTTGGCCCCATTATGCTAAAGTTTTTACTTTTTACATACAATTTTTAGTTATGCGACAAGTCATTCTTTCATAATACATAATACATAACTTTTAATTCAAAAAAAATACTTAATTAAAATAAATAAATAATTATTCTAATTAGTGGAACACGCCCTACTACTAGTTAACTACTTGCATTAAGATATCACGTGACATTGATATCTAGTATAAAAAATAATAATCTTAAGATTTCATTCTTTAATTTTTCAAGAGAGAGTTGTATGTCACAGTTGCCTTAGTTGATTCTCCACTTGATTCATTCTTCTCTTTTTTTATAAGTACAAATTTGATTAAGCTCAACCACAAAAATCATTGCCTAGGGATAGAATCGCGTACAACAACCAACAAATACAACCATAAAAACAGCCATATCTAACAAAAGAAAATCAAAAGAAAACTATACAGGAAAGAAAATCCTATTAGGTAAGTCCCATTGCCTGCATAGGTCTTGATTCTTCAGAGATTGCTTTACGTTTCTCCTTGTGCTAAGGAAATCTCTAACACCATTTGCAATGCCTTTCATCACCTGATCATGCCCCATAGCTTTCCTCCGGAAAATTCGACAATTCCTCTATCTCCAAAGCCCATAAACAGCAGCAGCCAAAGAACATGTAGGACTCATACACCTCAAGCTTTTACCATTCACCTGCACGCCACACCAGTCAAGGACCTCCACCAAGTTGCTAGGCATATCCAAAATCATGTTCTTATTAACCAAATGCTGCCACACAATAGTTGAAAATGAGCATTCAAAAATAAATGTTGATGAGTTTCAGCAGTCGAATTATAGAGAGAACAAGATTCCATCCAAATGCAAACCCCAACTATTCAAACTATCCATTGTGCTCAGTCTTTGAAGGATAGCCAACCAAAGAATAAAGGACCATCTAGGCACTGCATTATTGGTCCATATAATCTTGTGTCAAGGCTGAATAGGATACCTCTTCCTAATGGCATTCCAAGTAGACCTAACAGTGAAGATGCCGCTTTGGCGAGGTGTCCAATTAACAGTCTTCAACATTAAGACTTTGTCTCAAACTGGGAGGAGTATGAGCCATAATTGCTTGAATAGACTAATTTCTCAATCTGGGTCAACACCAAGCTCCTTGGTCAATGATAGTAGCCACTTTAGCCCATGAAGCTCTACCCAAATTAGTCACAACTCTCTCACCAAATCTAGCATACAAAGGTCCCAGAATGTGCCAATTATCTAACCAAAGGAAGGTAACTGGTACTGCATCCAATTAGGGTTTTGAATTCACCCAAATGGAAATTAAGGGCCTGTTTGATAAAACTGAAACTGAATGTGAAAAATTAAGGACTGAATGCTGAATTTTTTAAGCTGAAAAGCTGTTTGGTAAACATATTAAGTACTGAATTAAAAAAATAATAAATTAATTTTAGTTCCAATTCTCTCTTAATTTACTAATGGTCACAATGTACTTATAATTATGATGGAATAGTGATTGTGGCGGCGGCGGCAGTGTGGTGGCGGCGGCGGCAGTGGTGTTGGAGTGTTGGCGATAGTGGTGTAATAGTGGTGGTGGAGTGATGGTGATGTAACGGTGGCAGTGAGTGGTGGTGGTGGTGTAATGGTGGTGGTAGCGGTGGAGTGTTGGTGTATTGGTGACAGTAAGTGGTGTCGGTGGAGTGATAGTTGTGCAATGGTGGCGGCGGTAGCGACGGTGTGGTTGTGGTGGTGGCTATGTGACCAAGTTATATTCTTGGTAGTCATGCATTGCTTTATTAGCTTGGCCTACTACAGTATAAATAAGGGTACAATCCTCCTTGTAATTCATTCAATTATCAACAAAATTTCAGAGTTTCTCTCTTCTATTCCTTGTGGATTTTAAGGGGACTTCGGGTTGGTGCTGCGCACCTCCAAACTATCGGATTGTGCATCTCTTTCACTTTATTTGAGTTTCCAAAGTGGGGAAAAAGAAGAAATAATGAGCTTGGTTCTTATCAACAGTGTCCCAATATTCCAAGGGTCTACAATGAATTAAAATATATTAGGAAGAGTGTGGGTACATTCCTGAGAGTAGGAGAACACACAAGAGTCATTAAATCAATTCAATCCCAACTATTGCAACAACTTGTTTCTTACCATGGATTTTTCGAAATCATTCTAAAAAATCTAGAAGAACCAAAACAAAGTTTGTATGTTATCTTTAAAAGAAAAAATCTTCTCTAGTTTGACCTCTTCAAATCTAAATCTTAGCGTCGCACCTTTTATTGGACCCGAATTTAGGGAAATGATTCCTACACTCTAGTTTTTAATAATGGCGCTCCATTTTTTGTATTTTTTAAATAGTGTTACTCACGTATATGAATTTTACAAAGAGAAATGCTAAGTGCAAAGAAAATAGACAAAGAAAAGACCCTTAAAGTGTACATGAATGGCTCAGATACACTGCACAGTAAATCTGGGCCGTTCATGTACACTTTAAGGGTCTTTTCTTTGCCAATTTTCTTTGTACCTAGCACTCCTCTTTAGGGGTGTACGCGGTCTGAATTGGTCCGGTTCTCTAGAAAACCAATTACCGGACCATTTCAAACGGTTCTAGAAAATTGAGAACCAGAACCTAACCAATTTATGCATGGAACCTAACCAAAACCAAACCGCAAGACCGGTCCGGTTCTGGTTCGGTTCCGGTTCTATCCAATAAGCATCCAAACACTTATTCATAAAATATGAACTCATAAAATTAAAGAAATAAGAAGATAATTTGTTGGAATAGAAAAGGAAGGAAGAAAATAAAAGTTTTTTTAACAAATGAGATTTCATCTCTAAATAAAATAAGTTTAGCAAGGAAAAGATTAACCTACCAAATTCAAATACATATTTAATTACATACACATATTTATTTCTATATTCTATTCCTTGTGGATTTTAAGGGTCTTCGGGTTTGGTGCTGCGCACCTCCAAACTATCGGATTGTGCATCTCTTTCACTTTATTTGAGTTTCCAACTAGTGGGGAAAAAGAAGCAATAATGAGCTTGGTTCTTATTTTTGTGTCCCAATATTCCTAAGGGTCTAACCGCAATGAATTGGACCAACATATTACGGTTCGAGTCCGGATGGGTACCAGTTCCTGACGAGTTCGGAGAACACACAAGAGTCATTAAATCAATTTAATCCCAACTATTGCAATAACTTGTTTCTTACCATGGATTTTTCGAAATCATTCTAAAAAATCTAGAAGAACCAAAACAAAGTTTGTATATTATCTTTATAAAAGAAAATCTTAGTTTAGTTTTGGTAGTTTGGAGAAAAATCTTAGGGTAATGACCTTTTAATAGGGGTAACCCGAATTTGGAGAGAGATGAAAGTACACTCTATTTTTTAGCAATGGCGCTCCATTTTTTGTATTTTTTAAATAGTGTTACTCACGTATATGAATTTTAAAAATAATTAAGTTCTCAAAAAATGTAAAAGCAAAAACAGTTCTCTTTTCTGGTAACAAAAATAAAATATATGTTCTCAAAAATTAATTCTTGATCAACTTTAAAATTAGTCTTCAGCACAAAAATAAAAGTTGCGACAAACAATATACAACTGGAAACCTTTCAAGAGATCTTAAGATTTTGTTGATATTTCGAACAAAATAATTAACGAAAATTCACAACTCAATAAAAGTTGCCAAAATAAGAGGCAAAAATGAAAAGAAAATTCTAAAATTCAATTGTTTCCATAACTTTGAATATCTTGGTGAATTCTTCTTCTTTGATTTGACCCTATCAAATATTTCCAGAATACCAGTAAAGATTTGTTCTACATAAAATTCACCTAGCTATATGAGTGCAAACTCTTTTGGCAATAAATTCCGATCCTCGAATATGTACCTGTTTACATGCATTTAGGGTCTTTTTGTGCATGTTTTTTTTTTTTTTAAACACATATTCATAAACCAAACAGTACAAGAAATTCACCGATGTTGGAAACACACTAAAGAACCGAAAAGGTCGGGGTAAAAAACAACAACAAAATAAAACTCCTCAAAAAACAACAAAGGCTCAGCTTTTTTATGTTTGAAAGAACGTTCTTGATTACTTCGCGATAGAACAAACTGATGGCGCCTAGGGCAAAAGACCCAAAACCTCCTATCATTGTAACATTAATAAAGAGAAAAAGATAACTGCAATTTTGAAAATTAGTTGTCCCATTCACACCCAAGTACTGGAGTAGTATTTCATACAAGGAAAGTCTCCTCTAACTTTCGTATAGTATTTGTTTGTTTGTATTTGTAGCAGTTCCTTGCGTTCAGAAGAAGTCAAACGTGTGCATCGAGTGGTGATGGAACTCGAGTTCTAATTTCTCGAGGCCATGATTGCGGGTCTGGAATCTGGATAAGTTGTCGGGCGGTCAAGACTTGAAAATTAAATGTTTGTTTTCTTTAAAAGTTTTAGGTTCAAATCTCTCAAATGTTATCAACTCGTTTTAATTAGGCTAGCTAGTTCATATGGAGTTTTTTCCCGGTTCTAATTGGGCTTCTCACAAATGAACGATGGAATTGTATGCCGAGAGGCGCGTAAACTGACTTAGACATTTGAGCTATTAAAAATAAAAATGATTGGGCTATAGACGAAGAACGTCTGGATAGAAATAATAAGTGTGTGACCAAATAAAGGATTTATACTGGATCCACGTAAACTAGGGCGAGCTTCACACGCCAAGTATTTATTTCCTTCCCTGAATCTTTCCTGCATTTCGTGACTTCAAGCACAGTCTGTGTGTTATTATTCCTCCACAAAATTAAAACAAGTGATCATTTTAAGAGACACAACACATAATTCCTCCCTGACCCACGTAAATACTCCTCAAATCTCCTGTGCACTTATTTTTTCATGAACCGGTATTATAGTGCATTTTCGAGAAAGAGCAATATTATGTACACTCCGACCGACCACTCCCCGATCGCATATGTGAGAGAGGAGTGGTCAGTAGGAGTATACCTAGACTTACTATTTGTAGGATCGGTCCGATTTCTGAGTGGACAAATACCCTTAAGAGAATAGATGTGCCGGAGAGGTTGTAATAGCCATGGAAAGGGGATGAAAGGAGTGATCTAGAAGGGTGAAGAAGAAGAGCAGGGGTGAACAGAGAGGGTAGGCAGTGGAGACCCAAACCCAAGAGATCCCTAGGAGGAAAGACAATAGAGCCCCTGAAAGAGGATAAGACCTCCTTTGAAATCAGTGCTCACCAACTTTCTCTCTCTAGGAACTGTTCACAGAGTGCTCTGCTGCTGAGGTTCAATGAAGAAACGTTCATTTTTATAGCCCACACGAGCTAATGCTCGGACGCCAAGTGGCGCGCTGATAAAATGACACGTGTCCCTTCTGTACCCCCTGACCGCGGAGGTGTCGTTACCCTCGCGCTGACCGCGAGTATGACGGTAAGCGCATCCTCTGATCCGCGGAGATCCTCTTCTTCTTTTACAGCCACCAAGCCACTAGATCCCCTTCCTTCCCGTAGGGCAAGGTCGTGACCTACTCGGTCGCGCCAATACCGCTTGCCAAGCCTCAAGGGGCCCCTCGGGTCCTGCCTAAAGGCCGGAGCAGACATAAGAGTCTGGGCAATTTCCCTGGTGCCTTGGTTAAACCGCATTAATCGCGCCAAGCGTCCACCGGGATAAATATACTCTCTCCTTAAGGGAGGAATTTGAGCTCGCGACCCTTACATGGGCGCTGCAAAGCTATGGGTAGCGCGAGGCTCCCACGCGCAATGCCACGTGTCGCGCGACTGAGGCGCCACGTGGCGAGCTAGGGTTCGTTGGTCAAATCGTCAACCCCGCGAGGACGAGTACACGTGTCAGCTGCTCATTGGATAGTCAAACGGTCAACGGTCGCGCCTATTGACCTTTCCTACACTATTCCGAGAAATGGGTTATGTGACAAAAAAAATTCAATTTTTCAGATTTTCACAGAATACAACGGCCATAACGCACAAGAACATCAATACAGATAAGATATACTAACTGCATAGAATTTGAACTCGTTTAAACCCTCCATCTACAATTAACTACTCTCGCCGTTGTGGGTACATTTTCTGTCATGTTCGGTGACATGCTTAAGAGGAAAGTGTCACGGATATGGAACACCCGTTGATTATCAATTTATCTCAAAAAAAATATGCGAGACGAGATTGGACTATTTGATTGTTATACAGTGTTTATTTAATCTCACGGCCGTGGCCACGGGTTTCCTCCAGTTGGAGTGGGGAGCACGTTTGAGAAATTGAATTTTGAAAGGAACAAAAGCATTGGAGACTCGTTTGAAGGAAAATCCCCTGTTTCAGCTTGAGATATCTCTATCAGCTTTGAATTCTTTAGCGTGTACCCAACCAATATGATCATGGGGCATGGAATGGCAAACTGCTTACTCCACTCCACTCAAACCGTACGTACTTATTCTGAAACTCACTCAATTGCTCTCACGGCCCCCCCCATTGCCTTCAAACTTCTCTCCATCTCTGCTGTCGATACACAAGTTAATTTGCACCTATAAATAGTTGCATAATTCCCTTCACTGTCTGCCTGCCTCGTCTGAATTGTGCTCGATCCCCGCTAATGGACCAAGAACCTTGTGTTTGAGTGTGTGAATGGTTTCATCAGTGGGTGAGCAACTCCTTGTTGGAGAAGCAGGGCACGTGCAAATGGCCGGCCTCGGTTTGTGCATGGCAATGCGCGTGCTCCCCTTCTCCAACATGGGTTCCTCACCTCCCCAAGCTACTCTTCAAGACTTCTTGTAAACATGGTCGATCGGGTACCTGATCCCCTCCTCTAATTTTCTTCTTCCATAAAAAATTGTAAGTGTATATGGGTCTTGCTTCTTTATAATTGACTGTGAATGTGTGGTGGTTGTTTCACGTTGCTCCTTAGGTGTGCGGTTGATTTGTCTTCTAAGTAACTAAACACAACTTCATAATTTCAAGGAGTTGGGCTGGTGAATAGGCTTGGTACTTACTAGTTTGTTTTCTAATCTCTTAAGTGCTATCAACTCATACAATCCGGTCTACACAAGGCTTAGGTCGACTTTAACTGATTTCCATTAGAGGACACGGTGAGACTGTAATATTTTTTTTGGTTAATTAAGGTCCCGTTCCATAAATCTTTTTAAAAAATAAACAGCTTATTTTACATTTTCAAACTCAAAAATAAAATAAATGAAAAATAATTTTTAATTTTTTTTGCATCGTATAAAAGATCTCATCGAGATCTTCCAAACAAGATCCATATTGCATATTTTTATATTTTAATAAATCTATAATTTTTGAGTTTGAAATTGCCTTATTAAAAAATAAAGACTTTTTTTTTTTGTTCCGGAACGGAGTCTAAGTGAAACAGTATTTACTTGATCAAATTTAGGAGTTTTCAAAGTTCTCGTTGTCTCTTTTAAATAAGAATGTTATGTAGTGCTCTATAGTCGCGATTTATGATAGTGTCTTACTTGTAACTGATGTGTTAGTAGGAGGAGACATGACAGTGTCAATAAAATTAGTTACAAGTCACATGCATAAATACACGTTAACCAAATTTACTTACATATTATTGCTTTGGGCATATCCATTAGGAAAATTGAGTTTTACTCAAATCGATGGAGATTCAAATTTTTATTCATATTTTGGGGCAGATTATTTCTTCTCGAGAGGGAGATTCAAATTTCTACTCATATTTTGGGAGATTATTTCTTCCCCCAAATTTACAACAAAGCCATTGATGAAGTTTTTTTTTTTCCGCAAATATGTGTTTAGATTCTAATTGGTCCTAGTCTTTCATAGTACTGTTTCATATCAAATGTAACTTTTACTACTAATAATTTTTTTGACGGTCAGAGTATTCGGGTCAACTTATTACAAGCACCACAATCTCAATTAATATTCTCCCTGCTAAATTAAAGACAGACCAAGTAAAAAAAGAAAAAGAAAAAAGAAGTCAATGACAGACCACCCATGACCATGACGCAACCAAAAAAAAAATTGACAAGAATTTACGTTCTCGTGCTCAGACCCAAGAATTAACTCTGGTGAATCACTGGTAGGGATGGCCATCTCGTCCGTCCGTATCCAATCCGTTATCCGTCCCGAACGGATTGGATTTTTCGGATATTGGGGCGGATTCGGATTTATTTTTTTAAAAAAAATCGGATTCGGAGGTAAGTCTGCCTCCGATCCGATCCACGCCCGAATCCGATCTCCATTCCCGATCCACCCCAATCTGTCCCCAAATATCCGAAAATCTATATTTTTTTTTGACAAAAAAATACACCTCCAATCCGCTCCGATCGGTCCCCGAATACTTTTTTTTTTTTTTAAATCAAAAATCTAGGTTTTTTTTTTAAAAAAAAAAAAAATCGGATATCCGAATCTCCAATCGGATCTCCATTCTCCGTTTGGGGCGGATTTAGAGGTAAGAAAATATATCTGATCAAAGATCGGAACAGATTCGAAGGTCGGATAAAAGGTTCGGATTCGAATATATCAATATCCGCATCGGATCTACCCCGTTGCCATCCCTGATCCCTAACAACTGGGTAGCAAACCTACTAAAATTTGAGCAGGCGTCCCCGGGAAAAGCCGGCCTGTTTTGCTTGAAGGCCGAAATTCTTAATTCAAAACTCGTCCGGCGCACGACTTTTGTCTTCTGCAAGCGATCTCTCCGTCGAATGTGTGTTCGCGCCGAGAGATCCCCACCACCACCACCATAATGTTGCTCGAACTCCTGCTGGCACTGTTAGGCTACACAGGAGACCTAATTATCGACCAAAGAGAAGAGCAGGAATCGATCGGCGTTTTCTTATCCCCCAACGCTCCCATCTCCGAGGAATGCACCTTCAAGCTCGCTCCCGATATCTCTTTCATTCAACCCAGTGAACGGTACCCCTCTAAAGATACCTCATCACTATCTCTCTCTATTCTTTTCCTTCTCTTCTTTCTCTTTCTGTACTTTCGACAGTCGTTAGTGTACCATATCATAGTTTCTACATAGATCGCATCCGGTATTCTTGCCAATACTAGGGTTTTATGGTCAGAATTGGAACAGGCAGTATTTGTAATTACCATTACGGATGTCTGGTTGTCGATAAAGTTAGTACTATCTTTCTGTCTCACTGGTTCCCAATTATGGGCATTCTTTAACATATTTTCCTCCCTCTCTTAATTTTAATGTTGGATTATGTATCTCTGCGGTGGATGTCGCTTTGCATCACTAGTTCTGCAAACGAACCAAGCTGTCATGAGCAGCTCAAGGCTCAGCTTGTAAACGAGTTGAGCTCGAGTTTTAAGCTTGTTTAGTGAACGAGCCGAGCTTGAGTTAGTTATTATTTGGCTTGTTTGTAAAAACTTGGCTCGTAATGGGCTTGGCTCGGCTCATTGGTAAGCGAGTCGAGCTTGAGTTTTAAGCACGGATAGTAACTGAGCTGAGCACGAGTTAGTTGTTACTTGGTTCGTCTCAGTTCGTTTGTAGCTGCTCGGCTATTTAGGATCGTTTGGTAAACGAACCGAGCTTGAACGCCTTGATACTTGAACGAGCCAAGCTCGAGCTCGATTATTTGGGCTTGACTTGAGCTCGACCAGTTTTGAACCAGCCAAGCTCAAATACTTCAAAGCTTGGCTCCGCTCTTTTTCAGAAGAAAAATACGTTCCTAACCTCATGTGCTTATGTGCTTCTTGAATTGTTATTGCTCCTATTTATGCTTATGTTTCTGCGGTGATGGATTCATTTCGTTCCTGCTTTGAATTGTGCTGCTAATGCTTGCAGGGATGTTATTGAGAGGTTAATTACCTTAGGATTTTACTATAGGGAGCTTGACCGCTTCGCCACTAAGTCCCGTAATTTAAGTTGGATAAGGACTGTAAACAAGTCTCCTCTATCCCGAACTTCTGAAGTAACCACAGGGAAAAAGGAGAACCAGAGTGTGTACAGGAGGGCCATAGCTAATGGCATTGTTGAGGTGCTCTCAGTGTACAGGTCTGCTGTTCTACAAATTGAGCAGAAATTGTTGTCAGATTCTGTGCCCATCTTGGCAACAGTTACCCAAGGCCTTAATAAGGTTGGTTGTGAACTACATATCGTATATTGTTTTGGCCCTTAAATAATTATCTCCTGTTATTTAGTTCCTTTTGTGGCAAATACCTAATATTGAGTAGAAGGAAAGATATCTTTGATTTTGTTTAGCAATAACTTTTGGGGAAGAAAAGTGTGTGCTAATCTTGGGTAAACGATAAATTATGGTGGTGGTAAGCAGACCTCAAAAGTTCATATGAATCTTGGGTAAAATTACTAGAAAGTGGTAAGCAGGTAGATGCGGCAATCCATGCGGTGTGACTCTGATTGCGTCAAATTGCAATTTATTTTTTCTATTTACACAACACAGTTGAATATCAATCTAAGGAGAATTTTCTTGCATAGATGTTTTGAAGCTGCTGATTTCCTATGCTAATAATTATTATTTTTTTCTGTTTGTAAAACATTGTTGAATATAAATCTAGTGAGGAAGAAATTATCCGTGCTTCTTTTGGGCCACTATTTACTGATTCTCATACCTTTTGGCTTAGGGGTTGCATGGGTGATTACTTCTAGGGTTAGGGTGAAGCTTGAATTATTCATTCAACATTCTTGCTGTAGAGGATGTCTACATGGAGGAGTTTTGGTTCTAGTAATTGATGATTATTTACGTGCAAATAGTCTCCGATACTTATTTGCTGGAGATTTTAACGGCTTTTGGGCTCCAATATGGTCTGGGGTAGTTGGCCTCCATATGTCCGTTGGCACGACCTCTAATTTTCTTTTTGCTTATTTTGTTTAGCCGTTTACTTCAACATTCATGCCGTACATCACACTTTTTGAAGTAATAGATATGCTCATATTCATAGTCATAAAAGACTTATTGCGCATGGTGAAATAAATAGTTTTTGTTAACAGGATTTGCTTTACCCTAAGGAGGGTATTTTAGTGCAATGGAGGGAATGAATTATGTCTGTGACTTGCTGGGGAACAGTTTTCTCTTATTCTGGCATTTTTACTTTCTTATCTATGTGGCTTTTGAACTTCAGTGTAAAGTAATTTCTATGCTATATGATTTGAATCCTTTCTTTTTTCTTTTTATTTTGTTTCCCTTAATTTGCTAAATGATTTGTATACGTTTCTTATTTGGGTTTCTTATTCGTCGTAGTTTTTTGTTCTTTTGCCACCTCTTTATGAGCTCATTCTGGAGATAGAGCGTGACAGTATTTGCGGAGGACGACTTCTAAACCTTTTGCACAAACGATGCCATTGTGGGGTGCCTGAACTACAAGCATGCATTCAAAGGTATACATTTTATGATTGCATTGATCAAGTATAATTGGGATGTTTTTTTTCTATCCACTTGCTTCTTCGTTCGTTTGTGCTTAGCCTCTGCATTGAATTGAAGTTCTTCACCACATGGCAGTAGTGATGGAGGTATGTATATGGGTGGGGAGGCCTGGGCCACCAGCGCCACCCCCAACCTTACTAGAATTACCTTATATAGAGTATAAAATAAACATTAAATAGTCATTATGTGCTACATGGGCCCCTTCAAACTTCAAAAAGTAAAATAAATATCGCACAAAAAATATTATTCATTAAATTTAATGGTTGAACTTCAAACTATATGTAAAAAGAGCTTAAAAATTCAACTACCATGTGAATATGTGGATTCCATGTTCTAAGTTTCGGCCCCTCCACTTTGCAAATTCTAGCTCTGTCCCTCCATGGCAGTTGCATGTAAGTCATTAACCTGTAGTTGTTTCATGTTTTGAATATTGTGGAAACAGATGAGATATTCAAAGCGATTGAACTGAAAGCAACAATAAAAATCTTTCCGGAGCATTGCTCAGCCAGAGTGGGTATATGATGACTTCTCTGTTGTATGCAGTATTTTCAACATTTCAACTGTAATCATGGACAAAACATCTTGTACTAGATAGTAACATTTGTTATTGTTTGTTTCTTATCAAGTTGGATTATAATTTATAGGTATAACTGATGCTAGCATGTATTGCTGGGACAAACTAAATAACTGGTTCTTGCAAACTTAATGGAGAAGTATTGTGTTCATTATGTGCTAGTTCTTTATGACAAAGCAGAAACAAAGTTTACAGCAGTACATATACTAACCAGGTTAATTTTTCTGTTTCTTGGAAGCATAGGCTTCTCTGGCATGGGCATCAGGTCATGTATAATCAGCTTGCTTCGTGGATGGTTTATGGGATTCTTAATGACCAATATGGAGAGTTCTTCATTAGCAGGTAACTACTAATGGTATACGTTGTTTTATTCCTGATGACTTGGATCTAGTTTTTAATTTGATTATGCCTTTTACTGAACAGCAAAAGGTGCTGTGAAAGAGGACTTTGGTCTCTGTAGGTGTTTTATTGTACTGTGTTGCATATTTGATGAAGATTGAGTCAATTAGGTCTTGCATGCAAGAGTCTACAGATTTTTCAATTGCAAGTTAGAGATCCTGAAGATCGTAAAGCATAAGCACATAATTGATTCGGTTTCTACTGTCATAGAACCTAGAAGTTTAACACTTCTGTGTTTTCCCATTCTTTGAGAAAGATGAGAAAACAACAAATAGATCTCTTGCTCCTTTCTAATGCTACACAAAGTCCCTCCATGGAGAGGGTGTTGTGTACTTGATATGATGCTTCTTTAGGACCTTTTACATTTCCTCCTCTTTAGCAAGTCTATAGTCTCCTCCTATGCTTCAGAACAGTACCTTGAACCAGGGCGGCACTTCCCTCTTTCTCTCTCTCATGCATATTTATGCCTATGCACACAATTTTTTTTTTTGTACAAGTGTATGCCTATGCACACTTGCACACGCAGGACTCTAAGGGAAAGGTTTGATCATGATGGTTTGGGATTAGAATTGATCAATTCCTCACTTTCTTATTTCTGTTTTAGAATTTGAATGAGAATTGCCACAGAAAATATTAGTAATAGCAACAGAAGAAAATGATCACGATAATGAGAAGAAAGTGGAAGTTAGGCAAAAATGGGAGCAACTGGTGATGTTCTTACTCTGTTCACTTTGAGTTGACCCCCTTCTTCGTGTTTTATGTGTGCTATTACAGCTTTTGTGATGGCTGTCTAAACATGAGCTGCGTGATATAGAGACATGTATGTAGCTATGAATGAGGAGTACTTCTATAGTGTAATGTGCTTCTCCATAGATCATGCTTGACCCCCTCTTCCTCCTTTTTTAGTGGCGATTTCAATAAGTGAGTATATTTGGTCAATGTCCACGTCGCTCTTTTGGTGTATCTTTAGTCTTTTATGCTTCATGACTTTCGCGAAATGGGATTGAATCTGGGTATATGATGTTGCTTCTCTCAAGGCAAGCAAATGGCGACACAGAGCATGACTCATCTCAACCAGATATGCTTGAAAAGTTTGCCCGCATGGCAACTAATGATGGTGCTCTGGCAGATTGGCACCTGGGATTTCACATTTCTTTGGTATGTTAAAAATATTTCTTGCATTATTTGTTTTGCTCAAAGAGATTTCTACCATTTTATTGATTTTCTTTGCCCCTCGATTGGACCACGGATTGGTGAGGGTGGGTACTTACGAATTTGAAATTGGGTTTGCACTTATCGTCTTCTTCCTCAAGGCTTTTGTAGCTTGGTGCTCATCTAATGGCACTTCCTAATGCAGCTTCGTCAGTCATATTGATTATAGAGGCTCTTTCTGATCATTACCTTTTATTTCAAGTCATTAACAGGAGTTTTGGTGGCTATGAGTTTCCTCGTCTGCAATTCATGAAAATGGTCTGATGTTCTTGAAGCTAATTAGATCCTGTTCTAATATTGTGCCACAAAAAAATGTAATTTAACTTTTGCATTTGTTTTAACCCATGTGATGCTGCAGAAAACTGTTTTCTTTCTTAAAGTCAATGCTACATGCTACACTGACATTCAGGTTTTTTTTTTTTTTTTAAATTTATTTATAGAAAAAGGAATAGGTTGATTATGAAAAAAAGTTAAAGGTGGGCTTTGTTTGGTCGCATCTGTCGCATGTGAATCTGCATTTTCACTATGAATTGTCTAGTAAACAGTTATGATCCCGGCTGTATTTGTTTCTGTTAACCATAATAGTTATATAACTTGCATGTGGGCATCTAAACGCATGCCAGGACTTTAGTTTTTCTCTCTTTCATGACTTCATGTTTCTTCTGTCCGATTAACTCCCACATTGCTTTATTTGTTTTTGTGAGTGAACCTGTTTTCATGCTTCGGTTAATTTGCCTGTGAACTTAGCCTTGATCCATAGTTGATGCTACAAAGTTTTCTCTTCCTTCTACTTTTTCTGCAGGATATGCTGCCAGAATATATCCCCATGCGTGTCGCAGAATCCATTCTTTTTGCTGGAAAAGCAGTGAGGGTTTTGCGAAATCCAAGTCCTGCATTCCGGCATCAGGATGCTGAGTATCATCAACATAAACCAAGAGGGTCACAGAAGCTTCAAGGATTTGTAGAACGCTTTTCTTTTCAGAAGGAACCTTCATTGGATAAAAAGATTGGAGAAGAATTACTTCCTCAGATTGAGGCTGATAAGATTGAAACTATGCTTCAAGACCTGAAGGTTTCCTTCGTTGGCCATACTCATGGTTTAGTTATTGTTTTGTGCAACCCCTTGTGAGATAGATGTCAATATGATATGCTCTTTTCTATTTACTGCATGCATTTATTTTTGTACTTTACATGTGATAGGTATAGACGTATAGTTGTAGTTACCACACTATTGCTTGTAAGCAAGATCCTTGGTGGACTCTGTGCAGGAATCGTCTGAGTTCCACAAAAGATCATTTGAGTGTGCTGTGGACTCAATTCGGGCTACTGCTGCCAGTCATCTTTGGCAGGTGCTGAATATCAAATATTTACACCTCTTGTTTTGCAACAATATCTGCTTACTGTTTTCCCTCCATATCTGCAGCTTGTGGTTGTACGTGCAGACTTAAATGGCCACCTGAAAGCCCTTAAAGATTACTTTCTTTTAGCCAAAGGTGATTTCTTCCAGGTAAATGACCAGCAGTCTGATTGTTCCTGTTACACTTCAGTTTTATTGATCATGCTAAGATGCATATGCCTGCACTGTACAAAGAAAAGAATGCTCTTTGTAAGGGGAAATGCTTAGGGACAGTCTTAAAAAACAGACTTAGATGTGTAAGTACTTGTAGTGATAATTATATCTATCTGTAGCTTTACATATTAGTAGACTTTATATGCAAACCCAAATTCGATCTAGAGACTCTTCTGCATCATGTTTTTCATTTTTCTCCGTCTGAAGAATATGAATTTTTCACACATCAAACAACATATTCAATATGCACGTAATGATAGAATTAACTACTTTACGCTGGTAGCCAAGTTTAAATAATCAAAACACTAATTTTTCCATAACTTCTACTTAGTCCTATTGTAGGGCTAGGGTGGGGACCTTGGTTGTAACTTCTCTTGTTTTATGTGTCCCTACTGTTAGATTTTCACACGCGCGTGCGCACACACACCCACACACACACACACACACACATATATATATACAGTCATTTTCAAATGAGGAGTCATATACTAGCAAACACTTCAATAAAATATTAAGTGATTAGCCGACCCACCAATTCACTAACCTGGTTATCCAAGATCGATCTTGAGCAAGAAAAGAGGTATTGAATTCATTGGATCTTTCCATGCACTGTATTCCATGCCTCCATGATGGATCTGATATTGAGATGATCATTTTGCTTCTTATATCTGAATCAATTAGCAATGAAGTTAGGATCCATCTGCTTTGGTATCTTGTCAGCAAATCTTTGACATATAGAGGGTTTTTTTTAGTTTGGATTTTTACATTTTGAGCATGTCCTTGACAAGTCACAATCCTTGTGATAGAGTTTTCTTGAAGAAAGTCGCCAGTTGATGCGTTTACCACCTCGCCAGTCAACTGCTGGAGCTGATCTTATGGTCCCATTTCAGCTGGTATGATTTCGTATTCAACTCGACTGTATTCACGTCAAATGTGTAGTGTAATGTTTCTGTGCTTTCTGCACTAAACAGCATAATTTTGTATCAAACGGATTTGGATGGACTTGCTTTCGGAATTTGATGCCCCTATAACTTGTTCTCTCCTTTGGGGCATGTGACAACTGACACGATTAAAGTTCTTCCCTAATAGGACTTGCATCTCTGGTCATATTTATGCAAAGCTTTCCCTTGTAAATATTTGAGACCATATCTATGAAAAAGGAATTTTATAAGCTAACAACCTGACTGTCAATCCTCAGTCACATATACCTTGTCAACCTTACATGTGACAACTGCGCCTGTAGGCTACTCAGCTACTGTAAGTCTGCACAAGTTTTGATTTTGTCACTTCTAGGCAGCAGTATTCAATCAGAACTGTATGGCGTTGAGTTTGTTTTCTGTGTTGCCTCTCATAATTTTTAATGTGGTTCATAGTTTTCAGAGGTTGTTAGCAGTATGAAAACAACTTCATTTGCATAATTGAAATGCAGGCTGCAATAAAGACCATAAGTGATGAAGACAAATATTTTCCAAGGGTGTCCTTGCGGTAAGCCCACTTTGGTTACTATTAATGTGTATTCAATCGATGCTTTCTCAGAATAGCAGTTAACTTTTGTTCCTGCTAGTCTGATTTGTTGCTTTGTGAAGAACTGTACTTACTTCTCTTTCCATTGCTACTAGGATGCCTTCCTTTGGGATTTCGGTTAAATCCTCTCAAGTGGATTTGCCAAAGGCAAAAGCTTTCAGTGAGGGAGACTCTAGTGTGCTATCAGATGCTTCAGAGATGTCACTTGATGGCTGGGATGGTATTGCTCTTGAATATTCTGTTGATTGGCCGTTACAGTTGTTCTTCACACAAGATGTGCTCTCTAAGTAAGTTACTTAAGATTGTAATCCTGTTATTCTTGAAGGAAGTTGGTGGCATTATTGGTTGCCACTTTACTAGCCTTAGTTGTGAATCTTATTCAATTTTGAGAATGCTCTAGGTATCGACGAATCTTCCAATATTTGCTTCGGCTGAAGCGAACACAGATGGAATTAGAGAAATCATGGGCTTCTGTGATGCATCAAGAACACACAGATTTTGCCCAACACCGCAACGACCGTGTAAGCTACTCCATATCTCACCAGCGGCGCCAACGCTTTAGGCCAATGTGGCGGGTTAGGGAGCATATGGCTTTCTTGATTAGAAATCTGCAATTTTACATCCAGGTAACTGATACAAAGGATCTCCGACTTCATATCTTGTTCTGACTTTAACTAAATGCACACAGTTATGTATGCATACTGCATGAGTACTTTACGTGTCTTAATGGTGTAAACTTGTCAATGTTTTACGGAAAACAACATTTTCGTGATGGAAATAAATTGTGAAAAACTTCCCAATTAAGCTTCCAAAGTCAACTTTTTGTAATTGAAGAGGTTTTCCTGCAAACCATTCCTTTCTCTATTTCCTCTTGACGGTGGGGTGTACAAGAGAGGTCCTTAGTGGAACTGAAAATGTGATTCCAGTCAACCTTATAGATTCTTTGCTCTGGTTACCTTTTTCTTTTTCAGTTTGCTAGTTCAGCTCATTGAACACTCACTGTTTCTCCCCAGGTGGACGTGATTGAATCTCAATGGAATGTATTGCAAGCTCATATTCAGGATTCGCAAGATTTCACAGAATTGGTGGGCTTCCATCAAGAGTAAGAATAATAGAAGTTTTTGGTTGCATCTTACAACTTATATGTTGTGTGACTATTTTGGATGGAACAGAATAGTCACACAGAATTTTGATATTCAACAGGATTATATGCTCCATATTAACTTGGTAACAATTAATGATTGCATATTAGTGGTACTCTGCTTTTGATTAGTTGATAAAGTGTATTTCTTAGTTAACATTGTTGCAAATACTCTACTGGTTCAGCGATAGAGGTAAGTTGATTATTTGGAACCTGCAGGTACTTGTCAGCTTTAATATCACAATCATTTTTGGACATTGGATCAGTATCAAGGATACTGGACGGCATTATGAAACTTTGCCTGCGGTTCTGCTGGAACATTGAGAACAGAGAAAGCAGTGCAAATACAGTTGAATTGGAGCATATAACTGAGGTAGTGCTAATGTTATCTCTACAATACTGCAATTCATGTCTTCTCTTGTAATATCGTATGTGAATGTTTAGGGGGGCAATGCGATATTGTTTTTTAGCATGTAGTTCAGGGGAAACCGTGAACCTGAACACTCATGCTGATTCTATCCCAAATAGTCACCTAAAGATTTGTACTAATATTGTGTGAATTGTGACTGCTATGCCCCCTCTATCTCACCCGAAATCTTTCATATCCAACATTGCAAATGCCATGTCATTTTGCAACATTAGGCATCACATCTGCGTGTGTGGATGTGTTCCTAGACCAAGGACAGGCAGGATTAGGAACTATTTCAGTAAGCACAAACCTTAGGGTAGTTATATTTTGTCTATCCCTTGGGAAATGGCAGGAGGTGAGCCCTGTTGGGTCATGGGTCCAAGAGCTGGGCTTCTTAAAAATTACCACAGAAAACTGAAAAGAATAAGAAACTGTGAATGGTGAAATGAGAGAATCGAGAAGGACCTCTATGGTACTTAATTTCACCTTTACCTTTATTTGTAATTTTCTAAACAACATTCATTCTTCAGGCTGCATCATGAAAATGCAAGTATTGTTTATTAGCATTGAATTTCACCGGGAAACTTCGTTTGCTGTTTCTTCCACTTTCTTCCTCAGGAATTCAACAAGAAATCGAACTCTTTATACACCATACTGCGTAGCAGCAGGCTTGCTGGGAGTCAGAGAGCCCCATTTCTCAGGCGTTTTCTTTTACGTCTAAACTATAATTCCTTCTTCGAGGTAACTCTATGCTGCAGCCTTCTTGAGATTTCAGCTTTAACTTCCATTGACAACATTCAGTATTCCTCTTTTTTAACTAAGGCACAACATTCATCATTCTCATTGTTCTTATACTGGTGTCAACAGGCAACTGCTAGAGGCGTGCTGAATGTTGTCAGACCACGCCCAACACTTCCAATTTTGAATTAATAACATAAATTAACCTTTGCCGATGAGAAGAAAACACAAATTAACCTTCAGGATCCCTGCATCACGAGCAGCCTTGTTATTTGACTGTGAGATACTGCTATGTCTTCCCAGATGGTCTCTCTTACACATCGATCGTAGAATCTGTAAGATTGTGTTTGGATCTTGACTTTGTGGAGGCATCTTCTATGTTTCCTTTCACTCCATTAACCCCTCCCTACATCCATGATTTGAACACAACCAATTGTTGTTGGGATTCATGGGACAGTTGAAATGTAGTTGATTCATCTGGCACAAAGCTTGATGGTTGAAGCCAATTCCCAGCTTTCTGACTATCCTTTGGTAGTTATGTAAGTATTTGGGTCCCTCCAGCAGAAAGAGAGGCTGCTGGTGTAATTCCGTTCTCAGTTGAATGATTTGCTGGTGAAAGTCTGGCAGTGTTCTTGGTGGCTTGGGTTGTGGTTGGGGTGGTCGGTTTCACTGTTGCTTGTTGACTATCTTCGTGATTACGTGATGCTTCTGGTTGCTGGTTGAGCCTGCGGTCTCATTTGTCAGTTTGTTGTCCAGCGAAAATTTTATGGCAGTAAAGTGGTGAGGCCGTGGTAGATAGATGGTGGCTGCTGCCTAACACATAAGTTTCTTTTGTAATATATTTGATGTATTTTGGTTCTCACATTGTGTGGAGATCGTGACTCGAGTCCTGAAGGCTTGGTGTTTCTAAAATTAATCAACCAAAGGAAAAATGGAATGCAAAAAAAAAGAAGAGGAAAATGATTTTCACACTCCCCTTTGAACCATCCACTCCCTTTTTTGTTTTTTTATCCACATGAATTTACAATATTGTCCTGGAATGTGTACTACTAAAGTGTATTGAATAAATGACAAGATAATAAATTTAAGTGGATAGAACAAAAAAAAAAGGAGTGTGGATGGTTAAAAGAGGAGTGCGAAAATCAATTCCCAAAAAAGAAAGAAAAGGAAAAGTGTTATTTGTTGACATTGATTGGAAAGAAAATTAGTGTATCTCCCTTTTTTCCGGTCGACACGACTCAATTGTAGCAACTATAGAACAATTGATTTGATTTTAGAACAGAACTAAAATTAAAAAATGCTAAATCTACAGCCTAGTTACGATGTACGTCCTTACACTCTCTTGCAATCATGGTGCTTTCGACTTAATTGTTCATTCTATCCCCTCAACGTTTCTGAAAATCTCATTCCAATTGTCTTTTCTGTCATTTTTTGGCAATGTTCCAGAAATCGGTTACAGTATCAGAAAATAATCTAACAATTAATTTGGTTATCTCTGGATCTACCCAAAGTGGATGAAGGGTAGTAGTAGATGCAGGGTAAAGAAAATAGCATGTCATTAAAGCAAAACGTACCCCAACCAGCAAAGACATATCACGAATTGTCATCTACTTGCCCAATTATACGCACAGTCGTTTTGATGAAATTTCTGCATTTTCTACACCAATTTAGACTGCATTTTTACAATTTTGAGGCCTTGCTTTGAGAAGATCTAATTGTCGCCCAGAAGAAAGAAAGAAACAACATTAGGAACTACATCCACTTCAACCACCTAGAATACCCTTTATTGCCTTCTTCCTCCACCACAATCAAACTGCACAACCAAGAAACAAATGATTTTTGTTAACGCTCAGAGCTCCTCGAATCCTTCTTCATCGCCTTCTTCCTCTATCCTCTGAAATTCTCTCCTCCAATTTTCCATCTGTATAGGTGTACTACCATCAGAAATTATCTTCTACGTAAATAGGCTCATGGGAGAATATCAGGGAGATGGATCCATCTCAGCCATCATGAAACCAAGCAAATAATGAAACTTGCACATTAAAACTTAAAGAAGCGTTCTCACCTGATCATCGGAGAATCTTAATTGTTCTGCCACAAAAAGAAGACCCTCGTAGTCTCGTGGCACCAGCTCCCTGCCTAGCTTCGCCGCAACTTCACTGTAACTAATCAACTCCACCCGGAAACCATTGCCCATGAATATCTTTTCCATCCGTGCCTGTGTACTTGACTAAGAAAGAAAGCCACAAAAGAAAAAAACAATGGCCTTTTATAATTTGAACTCGAGATAGATCCTGATTATGACTCAAAAGTCAAAACTGACCTTGATTCCAGCCTCAGCTTCTGTCACCCAGGCAGGCAATTCTCCCAAGAAAAGACAACCCTTCATGGCCAAATTACTAACAATGGACAAAACGACTTCAAAGCTCCCCAATGTCATCAACGGCAGTCCCTGCAAAAGAAAACCAACAATGGTTTATTCATCAAAGCAATCCCCAATTCATTCCCCAGTGGAAGAGCCGATTCTGATTGATGACATAAAACATAAAAAAATGCCTCAATCACCTGGAGGGCCCATATACTTGGTCGATTACCATTAAAACCCTTATTGCATAAAATTTGCTGTATATCAGATGACTCCAATGGAACACGAAGAAACAAGCAGCCTTTTGGAATCTTAGCTTCAACATCTAATGGTTTCTCAAGAAAATTTTGTCAGACATGCTGCAATCCTTATTGAAATCACAGGAAGCTGGTATGAGAGAAACTTGGAAAGGTGAAAATTCAAAAGATCCATCACGTGAGAGAGCTGCAATATAAAAAGATAAAAACTGGCCCGTAACTTTTATGAGATTTTTGAGAACCCACAAAAAATTGTAAACATTTCAGCTGATAAAGTGGCTTAAATTTTGAACTTCACGTAAGTTGAGATATAAAACTTGAATTTTCTGCTTTTAACAACTAAACCAAATAACATTGGCTACATTGTGCATTTCTTCTAATATACCAATAAATTTTGGTAAAGGATAGGCACCTTCAAGCTTTTTAGCTGCCTTTCTGGATACTCTTTCCGGAGATACATCAAAGATTAAGGTTGAATTTGGCCAGCCAAGCCTATAAGGCCGAGTATCCATCCCATCTGTTAGCAAAACAACCTGCAGGACATAACTAGAATTCTATATATTTACAAATCAGCATAACCAATCAATGGAGCATGTAAAGGCATCACACCATACCTGTCTGAGTCCGTCCCTATCGTTCATTGTCGTAAGCAATTTATTATCAACAAACTTTGTTGCAAGGCAATAATGGCGGGGGTAATGCCCCATATCCATTGGGATATTGTCAGGAACAAAACAACCAGCATATTGGTCAACAAAAAGAGGATCTGCAAGTGCAAGCATACAGCCTCATTCACCAAGCAATACTCCTTATAACAAGCATGAAAGATCAAGAACATATGAAAAGAAAAGCAAAAATATTGAAGTCAACATATGCCGAGAAGTAGAGTACATTGTGAATCGGAGAGTTGAGAGCATTTAGTTATTAGAATCCTTCCACTATGGAGATTAAGATGGATATGTGCTAAGTGGTAACACGAGAATCAAAACAACATGTGCTATTGAAAAGTTAAAACAAGTAATCCATGGGAAAAATTATCATGGGAGCTTGAAAATTATGGTTCTTTCATGTGAAATTGGGTTGAGAACACTTGCCAAATAAGGTGCCAAATCAAGTCTAAGAATACGGTTCTTGTGAAACAAAAAAGGACATGCATTAATTAAGCTTAACTCAATATTTT
Organism: Rhododendron simsii; assembly: GCA_014282245.1. Taxonomy (NCBI): domain Eukaryota; kingdom Viridiplantae; phylum Streptophyta; class Magnoliopsida; order Ericales; family Ericaceae; genus Rhododendron; species Rhododendron simsii. The sequence goes on from CM024965.1 coordinate 879,883, forward strand.
AGCATTTGACATAGGGCAAGAAAAAAGATTCATGATGCCGATACGAACTGAATGGACAGTTAATCACTCTTATAACGAGTTCTTACTTGAAAAAGGGAACCATAACACAATAACAGCGCTCATATGGATGTCGATAACAGACTTTAACAGTAGTAACTTCGCTGTTTGATGAAATGTCTACGGGAGAGAGAGAGAGAGAGAGAGAGAGAGAGAGTTGCCTGGACGACAGGTCTCCTGAAAGCGAAGAGAAGCGCGATTAACGGCGGCATGGAGTAAAGGGTCATCTCCGTCGTCGTTGAGTTTAGCTCTCAACCCACAATTTCTCAGTTTCTTAGAGGCGGATGTGAGTGGAAGGCGCACAATAGCAGGACCCACCGCGGGTGCCAAGGCCGCCAAACCCATTTATTGTCGGATCAAGCCCTTCCCTGCTGGAGTAGCAAGCATTCCAGATGATTGTTAACTACTCTAGTTCAACTGAAAACCACATTTCACCTCTCGTTTGATAAAAACAAGGGAACCAACATACCACCATTTCCCTCTTTGACCTAATATATCATATTTCTATTTCCACAAAATTTGTTAGCCCCCATTTTTTTCCCGAGAGACTCTTGTGTTTTGTGAGAAGATGTGTATTTGGATGTGTAATTTTTGGTGTGGTTGTAGAATTTTTATTTTTTCCCACTCCATTTGCGCTTTTAAAAGGATTTTTTTTTTTACGTAACTGTGTTATTATGAAAAGGTTATAGAGGGAAAACGAAGAAAGAGGTAAAAGATTGCACACGTGAGTGAGTCTCATTTTAACTTTTTTTTTTTACTTTAACTAGCACCGTAAAAACACCTTAGAAAGACCATTTTTTTTCCTCCTATACCCAACAATTCTCTAACATACCATATTGGGTTTCACTTTTAACGCTTTTTGTCATATAATATGCGATTAAGCTAATATTATTTAAACAGTCAAACAGAGATGTGAGGGAGTATATGGTGCAAAACTTCTCTTCAAAAATATCTTTGTGTCTTGGTGGGGATGCCTCTCTTTGCGCACAACGCTTTGTGAAGTGAGAAATGTGTTTCTAGATGTGGCTTAATTCATTGTGATCTGGTTCATAGGTCAAGAAAAATTGTGCGCGACAACAACATTGTCCGACACTCTTTCACGTCACGTCATAGAGATGGTTGAAGTGGCCCGTCTGATGCTGGAATGAACTGGTTTATACATGCGCTGTCGTGGAGGGAATTTGTTCAGTTTCTCAACAGATGATTAAGCTCACATCGCCGAATAGCTGAGGCTTTAAATCTGCATCATGGATACTGTACAAAAAACCTGCATCACTGATGAGCATTTCCTACTTTGATTCTACATAATTTTGTGATCTTAACGAGCAAAAAAATCACAAGTAGTTGATAAGTGCTCCAATGGGCACCAGAATTTTCATTTTCCTGGACTGCGAATACTAATGTTTCATTATGGCCTCGTTTTTCTCAGAATGTCTGGTTTGACATATCTACCTTGTTTCTGTGGCTTCCATTGAGTCATTGGCAGGGAGCTTATGAGACTATAACTTGAGAAGATGAGTATGAAATACTTTCTTGTTTTGTCTACAGAATCTTTGATGTAGAACACGTGGAGGCCCAATTTCATGATCAATTGGACCGGTCGAAGCCTCGGAAGTCTAAACGTTGTTTAATTGCAAATTATCCGATTTGGCAACTTTCGGGCGAACTCGGATCGGGCCCAAACTTAGTGGGAACTGAATTTCGTTTCTGCGATCGAATCTTTACGCTAAGTATCGTTTGACTGAATGGTTTTGGACCTAATTGCTTCGTTTAGGCCTCCAATTGAACAAAAATCCTAATCATCTTTTAGGAAACATTTGTTTCGTTAACCACTTTTAGCGTATATTCCGTAGAAGTTGGTTTCTTGGAAAGTCTTGCATTTTTCCTTTATCCAATTTGATTATTTGCCAAATTTTCTCCTATCCGTTTTTAAGTTCGCCTTGCTATGCCCACGCCCTTCCTATAAAAAGGGTTGTAACCTATTGTTTATGTAGTTTTTATCAATAATATTCAGACTTTTGTCTTTTTCTCTTGAGGATTCAAGAACTGCTCGTGGCTACGAGTTCTTATCACTTGTTTGATTAGTACGCAACTAATCCCTTTGTGAATTCCGCTGCGTCAATTTTCTGCATCAAAACTTTAAGTCTCTGCCACATAAGTTCTATCCATAAGGAATTGAAAGAAAAATGAACAGCAGGAAATCGGTAATAATGAAGCAGAAATAAAAAGCCATCTCCCACGCGCAAAAAAAACCACACATTTGCCATGGAAAATTCTGCAAATTCGTTTCACTCACCGGAAGTCTTTACAAGAGCATATGCCGTTTGAAAAATGGTGGAACCTATTGCAATCTCTAACAACGATCTCCCGAACAAAAATCCTAGAAATCATCTTTATAGCGACATGACAGTCACCACATATCCAAAGGTTTTTCACGTTACGTATTGGTGTACCTGCACTAGGCAACAGCCAATTTTCACTATGCAGTGAGAGTGCCATCTCCTTTCCTTCCTCATCCAAGTCAAGTAGTACCTCACTTATATTGCCCACATAACCCTCCACCTTCAATCTCTTCATAATCTCCTCAAGCATCAGATGTATTTCCCTTGACTCTGGATGCGACTCATCTCGAAAAACTCGTGAATCACACCCCCAACTTCAACCATGCTACAACCTGCAGGTACTTTATTAATCTCCTTAGCCTCCATTAGATCTCTCATTTGCCTTGCATCCTTCCACTTGCCAGTCTTTGAGTAGTTCGGTGGTGGGGATTGCTGGTTGAGCCTTGCCTTGGACATGGACCCGAATGAGGGTGTTCCAGATGAAAGATTCGAGAGTGGGATGGGAAAGGTTGAGACTTGGATGCGTTGAGGATTTCAGCTTGGCAAATGGCGGCATTACTGACTCTCTATAAAAATTTGCTTCCATGCAGTCCCTAACTTATTTTGATATTTTTTGTTTTTCGTAATTTTTTGTTTAGTTTTTCGTTGTCATTTTTGGGGTTTAATTCTTCGTCTCGACAAGATGAATTGAAAAAGTAAAAAAATATGAATCGATGTTAGAAAAATTCAAATAAGACGGCATTTAAAGACAAATAAGACAACTCTTTGATACTTTTTTTTGTCTCTAATAAACTTTTTTTGGCATTCCATCATAATTTTGTACTCCCTCCGTCCCAATTTACTTGTTTTTTTTTTTTGAAGTTCGTACCGCTTTTCAATTAATTATATATTGTAATTTATAATGTTTTAGGTGATTTTGAAAATATTGAATTATAAAACAAATCGATATCTATCAAATAAGATCCATATTAGATATAAAATTCATTACCACTTTAAAGATATAACTAGTTTTTAATGCAGTTTGAATAGAACTGGAACAAGTAAATTGGAACGGAGTGAGTAATTTTGAGACTCTTCTCGTCGATACAGATAATTAATTCAAACAAATATGACACGAATTAAAAATTCAGAAAAATGCAAAAAAAAACACAAAACAAATAAGAAAAATAAGTTTACAAAAATGGAGCCTAAGAGCAAGTCTAATGCTTGGGCCATTTTGGCTTGAGCCATTTCTATAAAATGGCCATGAATAAAGTCATTTCTTATTTTTTTTAATACCTATTTTCTGCTTTACGAAACATGTTATTCTTTTATAATATAACACCTTTATAAATTCATAAAATAAATATTTATTTCTCGTAGCAAAACGGAGACTCATGGCTTTAGGCCAAGTTTCTCTACTGGACTAAACAAATAAAGGGGATAAAGGGGCTTATTTTTCTTTTAAAAATAAAATAAAATCACTTTAGCCCGTTTAGCCCATTTGACCCGTAGGTATGGGTCAGTGAATTTGAGTTTTATGCATGTGACGATGTTGCCTCATTTAGCCCAAACCTAAGATCCTGCTACTGTTTGTTTTACACTCTCTTTTTTTACTATGGCATTTCATCTTTTGTCTTTTAGTGAAGCTTTTGTGTATATTTTTCTCACTAAAAGACAAAAATATATGCCATAATCATAAAAGGGAGCGTACAAGTTATTTCCCAAAAGAAAAACGAAAACAAAGATGAGGGGTGTTAAAACTCTCCTATTTTGTTTAATCATGACTTTTACGCAAATATATTTTGTTTTTTTAGATTCGCATGAAACCATACTTCTACATCTTCATTCACTCAAGAACATAGAGAGAAAAACAAAAAGTAATAAGGAGAGGATAAGAATTTTATTTACTCTCACTTTGTTCATCATTGAGAGGGTGTTTTAATTTTAACCCGAAAAAGAGATAATACTTAGACTCCGTTCAGATAAAGTTATTTTTAAGTATTTATTTTTTACTTTATAAGACATGTCATTTCTCTCACAATACATCACATTTAATTCAAAAAAATACTTATATTCCTTAGCAGAACGAGGCCTTATTGATATCTAATTATGCTGAATTTTTTATGGTCTCACTTAACAAAAAGGTAATCAATTTTATATGTTGCAAAGTACTACTATTCAAAGAAAGGGGACGGATTGGTATTTCAAAGAAGACAGAGGATAACAATGTTATCTCCAAGTTATAAAAGGGTCGTCGTTGTAATTAACCCAAAGCATAAAATGCACTTTCCCGGCTTTTCCATTGGAGCGAGTTTTCCAGGCCGCCATAATACCAGCGTCTGTCCTGTTCTAGGCGATAGCACGACTGAGCCCTAACTACGTAACTTAAGGTGATGATCTCTTTCTATGATTTACTGATTCGTACTATCTCCTAATTTCTTTGGGAGACGGAGTACGCTGAGGTTTTCACTGTTTTTTGAAGTAGTCTTAGCCTATTTTACTGTTTTCTAGGGTTTGCGGTATAGGACTAACCCTAATTTTGCTGTTTTGAGTTCTTGTTCAGGTGCACGTAAGGTTTTTGCGCAGCATTCTTTGCTTTTGATTCAGTATGAGGTATCTTCGACCTCTCCTACTCTCTGTCTATTGTTGAGGCTTTAATTTACTGAATACCTCTACGAAGGTTTCACTTTTTGGATTGACAAGTTGTTTAGCCGCGAAACTGAACGCCTACACAACATCTGATCTGATTATGTGATATAGACTTGTGATTTGCAAGGAATTAGGTTATTGATTTGTGATTTAGGTTGTAAGCAAGCATCACTTGGAGTCCATGACGGCACTGTATCTGCCTTTTGGAACTTCAAAACTTAATTTCGTAGCCTACTGGGTTCAGGATTACAAAAATTTCATCTAGTGAATCTCTTTGGCGTTTACTTTATTTATATTGTTAGTTTCCTGTTTTGATGTTCACCTTGTTTGAAACCATTTCATGGACTCTGCCATTGCATGCCCCCCTTCTCCCCTAATGATCATGCACTTGCACTCTTGCCATCTATGAAGCATGGGTACTTTTTAAACCCCGCCATACTAGTAAGGCGTACCATAACTGTATGGGTACCGGTATTTGACATGGTACTTCTATATACGTACCAGGTATACGAAACACTTCCAGAGATTTTTTTTTCTCTGATTTTTGCCGTACCCCGGAAGTACCATAAGTTGTTTCCAATACAGAGGAGAAGCTAAGTTGATAAGACTTCATATTTCTGTTCTCACCATGATTCTGAAATAAAGATTTTGGTGCATAGATTGTCTAGTATTATGACATTAAACTTTGATTTGCACCTTAAAGTTGACATTAAACAATTGATTGATGTTGGATTCTTCATCGTCCAAATCATTTTGCGATTTTCTTTTATTTGACATGTAGTTATTACATGTAATGCAATGGTCTCTATTATAAAAATACATTTGCTATAGCTTTACCCCAGCCATATCCTTATCCTAAATTTTTTGGTTTCGCCGTACCCTTATTGTACCAGTACCTATACACGTGCTTCTTACCTTGCAAAATATGGCACAGTTTCATTTTCATTCTTTTTCGTCAAAATCTTGTGTTTTTATCATGCGCAACATTCCTATACCATCTCTTGAATATGTAGTTTGCTATTGCAAATTTGCAATGCACTGGAATTTTTCAAGGCAGTGAAATTCCCCTACTGCATTTAAATGCATATAAGCAGCATAACGATGCTGGCTACCAGAAGAAGTGACCACACATGGATGTTAATTAGTGAAGACTTAAAACCGTGAGAGTTGAGACACCAAATAGTGCAATTTTGTTATCTAGGTTCAATTATTAGCAAGGACAGATAAATTGCATATGATGTAATCCTTGACAGAACAGAATGACGAAAAATGTCTGTAGCCGACCGCAATTGAATACGAAACGAAGCTTAGTGTGGTTTGGTTTACCTCTGTTTGATTTGTGTGATAGGAAGGGCAATGGTTATGTTTGTTATGCCTAATTGATGTAGCATGAATGACCATAACACGGATATTACTATGGGGTGCTTTTCTTTTTGATATGCTTTGCGTGAGAGCTGAGAATTGTATAGCCTTAGGTTTCTCGACACTAATTGCCTTTACCATGATGTATCACTTTTTAGTGCTTATTTGTATTACAATTGTCATGCCTCTCTGATTAACTTGGGTGAAGGATACTAATTACGTTTTTTTGGCAGCAGTCGCCCGATGGAGGAGGATGCCCCAGTAAGTTATCCTTCTTAACACTTTATCTGCGATTGCACCACTTTAATTATTCTTCCCTTGTTCTTGCTGCTCTTGGCTTAGTAGTTTCATCTTCTTTGTTTATGCTAGCTATCAAATATTTCGGGGGGATTGAGAATAGTAATTTATCAACCTGATTATAGATATGGTGATACATTATTGCTTATTATATGCCATTTACTCTCAACATAGATAAACATACTACTGCTAGTATGTTTCTTGCTCTCCCAATGATGCCCTGTTATTCATTCTCTGCTCACCCTTTTTTGTGCGTGTTGCTCCTTGCGGGCTTTTTATGTTTCCGTGACCCATTTAAAGTACGTTTTGAAGTTGTTCTTAATATTTAATTCAAGTTCCTGTATATGCTGATTGCTGTGTATCCATTTCTTTGCAAGTGTTAGGAGGAAGATAATTTCCCCCATCCCTTAGTGGGGACCTTTTGTTTGAGTGTTGAGATTGAGTAAGTTTAGGTTGGAGGTCAAATTTGTTAGGCCTGCAGGGCGGTATTGATGAAATTGCATAGTTTGTCTTGGCTAGCTCTCCTGTTATGTTGCAAATCACAGTATTGAACAACTTAGGCATGTCCAAACCATTTCCTTGTACTAATAAGCTATTGGTTAGTCAAAATTACCATTTACTGAATTGATCGCTATTCACTGGTTTCTAGCAGAAAATGCAGAAGGGCATGTGTGTCATTGACTTCACTCATGTGTTGAGTTACCTTCAATGTGGAGTGTTTTCTTAAAATCTTTTCCAACTTTATTTGCATCAGCCAATTTCTTTTAACTGCCATACGAAGTTTTTGAAGGCTATATAGGGTCGTTCATGTGTAATTTCCAGCTATCTTTTTTCAGTTTCTACCAAAATGTACTTTTACCATCTTACGCTTCAGTTACATTTCTATTTGCCACACTCTCTAGCTACTTGTCCCATTTTTTATGATATAGAGTTCAAATTGCTCATTGATTTTGTTTTTGCAGACCAAGAACGAGGAAGAAGAATTCAGCACTGGGCCTCTTTCTGTTCTGATGATGAGTGTTAAAAATAACACACAGGTACGGAAAGACCGCATAGTTACAAATTGAGTTTAATGTTTTTGTCCATGTGGTAGTTTGAGTTCAGAACTTTTTAGTTCTTTCCTTGGACGTATTATTTTTATTGTCATTTGTTGTGTAACGTAGATGGAATTCTTTTGGGTATCTTACTTTGACTACTTTTCGTTATTGGATTATGGTGTCTTTGATTATTTGCTTATTCATGTTGATGCTCTTTGCACCACATAGGTGCTTATCAACTGCAGGAACAACAGAAAGCTTCTGGGCCGCGTGAGAGCATTTGATCGGCACTGCAATATGGTGTTGGAAAATGTAAGAGAGATGTGGACAGAGGTTAGTTCTATATCATTGATAAATGAACTCTTTTTTGGCTGCATTTCTAAAACCATACAAGTTCCACATCTCAAATTTGGGTTCTTTGCTTAGGTACCAAAGACTGGGAAAGGCAAGAAGAAAGCCCAACCAGTTAACAAAGATCGGTTCATCAGCAAGATGTTTCTCCGGGGAGATTCAGTGATTATTGTTCTTAGGAACCCTAAATGAAAGGTACATTCACTCACTAAGGAATCTGATTGATGAGCAGAGCGATTTGCTGAATTCAAATTTGGATGCGTGTATATTACGTTGTTTGAATTAGCTGTGATGTTGGGATTTTTTTTGTATTTGTATTTGTTTGATATTCATGGGGATTACAAAGTTGCGGGTTTGTCATGCATTGCAGGGTAAGTTGTTTAGTTATTGCTTAGTTGCTTTTTGCAGTGCTTCTGTGGCAATTTTTTCTTCATGCTGTGGATAATAGACTAGTTACGACGAAGTAATTATATTTTGAATTTCTGTACACAGTGGTGAGGCTAAAATAATACTTGTTTGTTGTAGGTACACTCTGAGGTGTTGGACCAGATTCTGAGCAGCTTAGTGGAGAGATTCAGTTCCTTGTGGTCGACAATTACATGCCCTTATTGTACTTCAAATCATGGTTATTGTACTTAAAAAATCAATTGTTATCGTAGGACTTGATGATCGGTTTCCTTCCTGCATCTCTTCTGATGATTCTCCTAATGCAACAACTAATGGATGTTTTCAATGAAACTTGGCTTTCATTTTCTTGGTTTGTGTTGTCTATTGGCATGGTTTTTCCGATATGCCATATCTCGTTGAATTGTCAATATAATTTGTTCGAGGATTGCTTAGTTCCAAATGTTCACTCTTCTGGCACTAGTAGGCTATGGGTGCTGCTTACAAAATCACTTTGTTTTTTCAGCAGAAGTCTAAACATCACACTGGAGCGTATTGCTGTTTTAGCTTTTGCTTCTCTTTCCTTTGAAGACATTCATTTTTGGCGAATGATATTTCGTTAATGAGCTTATGACAAGATTTTTATGGCAATTTCGGAATCTGGAACTTAGTTGAGATGCATAAACATTAAGATCATCGTTAATGAGCTTATGACAAGATTTTTATGGCAATTTCGGAATCTGGAACTTAGTTGAGATGCATAAACATTAAGATCATCGCGAATGCAAGAAGTATTGGCCCGGTCAACTGCTAACAATGCTGCCTTGAATCTTATGAGGCAATTTTGTCCACCTTTTGATTTTATCAGGTTTCATGTAGCGTCTTTAAAATTTGGTTCCTTCATTCGCGAAAAATAAACCAAGGGCCCAGTCTAGAACCCAAGCTGTAAAAGCAACAGAAAAAGAGAATTGATTTTTACAACCCCTTTTTTTTTATATCCACATTTTGTCTTTTAGCAAAAAAAATTCTTACAACTTTCAACACTTATAAAAAAGAAAAAATGAGTGGATATCAGAAAGGGAGTGAAAATCACTCCCACATGAAAAAGGGAAAAGGGTAAAAAAGTCGAGAACAAAAGCACCAGAGCCAAAAACTAAGCCTGCTAAAACTTTTGAATTACCATAATGAATTTACTACGGCCAGCTAGTCATACTGTTTATGTACTTCAGACCGGCCTATAATTATTCCTGGATACTGTCGAAGAGACTAATGACCACATTGGGTGGGTGGGTGGGGGGTGGGGGTTGAAACACTTCTTTTCTGGTCGCAAAATACAAAAATACAATGAAATGGAAATGCCAAGAGAGAGAGAGAGAGAGAGAGAGAGAGAGAAACTACTTAATAAGAGAACAAATGGGGGTCCTACTGCAGCAGTGCAGCTTTGGCCCCTATCATATCCATGTGAAGGAACGGTATGGGCAATTGCCGGAACCTTCTTCTTTTCTGCTTGTCTCACGAAACACACCCTCAGTACTTAACCGGAGGATGTTTTGGTGGTGGTGGTGGTGGCGGTGGTGGCACTGCCTTCTTTTTGATCACCAAAGATCCGTTGCCTGAAATCTGAGACCATTAGGGGAAGGCCCTGGCGGAGGGACACCTTGGGCTCCCAACCCAGTAAATCTTTGGCCTTTGTGATGTCTGGCTTTCTTTTGTGTGGATCATCCTCTGTGTTTGGCTTGAATTCTATCTTCGCATTCGGGTCAATTGTCTCTTGGACCACCTACACCAACATAAATGGTTTTATTAAATATGTGCAGAACAATGTAATGCAAAATTAGCATCTTTCATTTTATCATTAGCTTTTTTGTGTCAGATGCAAGAAGTTCCTATCACTGACAAGTACTTGATGGATGGAATGTGCAAGTTTTTTTTCCTTTTCTTTCTTTTGCTTCCTACCCTCTTTCGTTTTTTAGAACATTTTTCCTTCACCAATTTGGCTTATACGAAGAACATGACAACAGTATTTTTCATAAATGCTGTTTATACGAACAAATTAACTTCAACAATGCTGTCGATTTATGCATCAGTATTCATCTTATGCATTCCATAGTACCTGTTCACATAAGGAACAAAAATTAGACGAATATAGTGAAAAACTTCGTACCTGAGCAAGTTCGATCATGGTAAATTCACCGGGGTTTCCAAGATTGAAAGGGCCAACATGCTCTCCTTCCATCAGCCGCATCAGACCCTCCACCTTGCAAAATAACAAAAACAATATCAAGACGAGGCAACCCCATCAGCCCTTTCTTTGATTAGATCATTAGATGTGGAATCTCCAAATACAATTTTTATGTGAAAATTACACTATATGAATCCTCGTGAAAAGCTACAATCAACCCACCCACCCACTAAAACACACTATTTTCAGTGGAAGACTAATCCATCAGTCTGATACAATTCAACCCCCTAATGTTATCCCACAGTTCCCACCCAAAACTAGCGCCACATGGGGATTTGTTCCTCTTTTCCCTTGAATCAGTTTGGTTAAGATTGCTACGTCCATTTCTCCCTTACAATTCCTGTATCCATGGTAAATGCTCCTCGGGTAAAAGCTAGCAAAAAAGGAAAGGAGGCTTGGTATTGCAACTTGAAGGTTACAATTCATTTTTTTTGACAAGGAAGGTTACAATTCCAACTAAAGCTTTTTCATATATACCAAAATTGGCAGTGTAAGAAAGACATGAGTTGTCATAACAGTAGCGGGTTTTTTTTTTTTTTTTTATCAGCATAACAGTACAGTTGGATCTTATTTTTTTCAAGGAAAAGACAAATATGAGGGAATTGGAGTTACTAATCCCTATTCAGTGTTCTACAACCAGCTAAAACAGACCAAAAGGAAAACACAATTTTGAATAACATGTACGCATTTTCTCCTAAACTTTCAAACCCTATCAAAAGGAGGATCAGATAGTTTTTTCTTCACTTTCTTTCTATCTTTCCCTTTACGGATTCAATATCCTAACATAGCTACATGAGCCATGCACATGGAAATGAGTCACAGTTTAAGAAGGCCAAGACTTCACAAAGGAGCCGTGCACATGGAGAAAACAAAAGAGTTAATAGAGTGACAAAGGACCAAAATCTTCATTACAGCTTCAAATCCTTAGCATAGCACATGCACTGGTGAAGTTCAAACTTTTTCCAAAAGCTTTCTACCAAAAAAGATCTACTTCGTTGACATTTAGGCATAGATTAAGAGATTAGTTAGTTTAAAGTTTAAACATACTCACAAAAAACTCAAAGATCAGAAAGATAAAAGGTAGATACACCAACCAAAGTATATCCCTCAAGAATGATTAACTTTCTGATTAAGAGAAGGTAATATAGTAATGAAAATTGAAGAACTCTTACCAAATCGGAGACATATTGGAAGCTCCTTGTCTGCTGGCCATCACCATAAACTGTCAATGGCTCCTTCCTTAGGGCCTGAGCAGGCATTATCATAACAATTACTTGTCACAATGCATATCTAATCTCAAATTCCTAATAAACAGTTCGTACATCTTTACTTTTTATCAGAAGCAATAATTGTGTGGAGATGTACCTGAGCAACAAAGTTACTAACAACACGACCGTCGTCGATGCACATACGCGGCCCATATGTGTTGAAAATCCTGGCAATCCTCGCCTGATTTCAACCATACAATACAACATGTTCATACTAGGCATTTCGCAGAAGTATATCACATATCATACATATAAAGCTATCCAAGATTTTAGGTTTGCAGAAAAGTTTCAAATGAAATTGTATGGCCCTTTATAGTCCTCTCATGTCATGACTAAAAACTTATCGTATTTTTGCAGGAAAAAAAAAAAAACCCATCAAAAACAAGGCAACTAAGATCATCATGGACCACAGTATCAAAGTTCCAAAAGGCATGTCATCCTTCCTGGCCAATATTTTTCATGTAAAACCTCATGGATGAATACTATAACTTTCTATATAGGAAAATAGTACACGAAACATGGTTTTTGTAAGCAGAACTCACCTAAAATGAGGACAAATAGTCTTTAAACATTATAAACCCAAAATGCTGCTGTCCCACGACATTTTCAATGAGTATTTTTGTACTACAAGATTAGTACAATAATGATACAACATGTGTGAACTAGGAGAATCAAGGAATGAACTAACCTCAACACCAGCACCTCGGTGGTAGTCCATGGTGAGTGTCTCAGCAGTGCGTTTTCCCTCATCGTAGCAACTTCGGACACCTGTCAGTCACCCACCATGACCACGCCAAACCAATGTCAGATTCTGAGACCCAAAAATAACCACAGCTATGACTACTAACAAAACCATTTTACGGATGAACTAACTCCGGTTAATTTCAGATCTCAAAGTTCACGTTGGAAGCCTACATTTCCACTATTTACCATTGCATCCATGGACTCACAAGTCCACTTCGGACTGGGGAGCACGGCAGCCTCTGTGTTTTTTCCGGCCTCAAAAAAATTATCACAAACTGTTTCTTTTGTTCAGTCCATCTTATTAGTCATGTCAACAAAACATTTCACTGATCGAACATCGATATCAATATGAACGAAATGCGTTTGTCTAAAAAATGATTAAAAGCTAGTAGTATGATTTGGAGAATAAACTTCAAAAGGTAAAAATGTTGTAATTGTGTCACTATCAATATTTGATCAACGCAATTCTTGTGAAGTTCCAGAAACTTACAAACTGAACGAAAACAACGCCACCTGGGAGACATTGGACAACAAGTTAAAGGGAGAAAAAGAAATATTCCCCAATTAAATCACCAAAAAGTACACGATTAGTAGACCCGCTCATCACGGGCTGCTCGTTGATTGACCAAAAAAACGTAACGCAAAACCATGTATCTACACGTGGCTCGACACTTGCAAAAGAAAACAGAACGAAAAAACCAGAAAATCATGCGATGTATGTTAGCGCGAGGCTCCTTGCGTCACTAACTTCAGCCCATACGGGCCGTCCGGTGAGTGGTGACAACTCACCGGTCAGTGCGGTCACTTTGTGCGGTCCCCACCACAAACTGTGTGTACACAACTGTGAACTGTGTAATTGAATCGAGAAGAATTTGGATACCGTCATGCGGTGTCCTAGGACATGAAATAATTAAGAGAGAGAGAGAGAGAGAGAGAGAGAGAGAGAGAGACACCTATGGGATTGACATTGCCCCAGTAGGTCTCGACCTGAGGATGCTGCAGAGGATCACCGTACACCTCACTGGTGCTCGTTAGCAAGAACCTTGCCCCGACCCGCTTCGCCAGCCCAAGCATATTCAGTGTCCCCACCACATTTGTCTTGTAAACCCGAATTAAAGAACTCCAAAAATTAAAACCAAAACAAACAAATTTCCCAAAACAAAACAAAAGAAAAACAAATTTCAGAAATTACTATATACAATTTTCAAAAAGGATATGATGGTCTTGACGGGGTTGAACTTGTAATGGACAGGGGAAGCAGGGCAAGCCAGGTGGTAGATCTGGTCCACCTCCAGCAGCAAAGGCTCCACGACGTCGTGTCGGATCAGCTCGAACCTCGGGTTCCTGAAATGGTGCATCACGTTTTCCTTCTGACCCGTAAAGAAATTGTCCACCACGATCACGCTGTCTCCCCTCGCGATCAGACGGTCCACGAGGTGGCTCCCCACGAACCCTGCCCCACCCGTGACCACGATCCTCAGCCCCTTCGTCTTCAGCCCCAGCGGCACCTTCCCGCCCGCGTGGAAGTGGTCCTGGTAGAAGACCCGGTGGTGGTGGGTTAGCTGAGTTGACTCGGCGGGGAAGTGCGAGTCGGAGAACGGGTTGTTGTGGATGAGTCGTCCCCCGTGGTGAGGATTGTTAGGAGAGGAGGCGGGGAGGAGAGAGAAAAAGACGGTGGCGATAGCAATGCCGATTAGGACGAAGAGGAGCCGTTGCTCTCGGAGGATGTAGCGAATCGGGTGAATCCATGGCTTGTGGGGCTTCGGCGTGTACGAGGCTGATGTGGGTTGGGTCTCGTGGCCTCTGTAGATCAACTCCGCCCCCATGTTACTCTCCCTATCCTCCTCCTCCTCTCTCTCTATATATGTAGTTGATAGCGTATGTATCCAGTAAGGATAATTGGATCGATGGTGTTTGAAAGCGGCTTAGCCGGGGATTGGAGTGGTCGTCTTCTCCGGCAAGCGGCGTGTCTGATTTTTGGGTGCAATTGAATTTGTGAGGAGGGTTTAAATAGTGTCCCTTTTTTTTTTGGGTTCTTTTGTGTTACGATATTGTCCCGCAAGATTAATTTGAAAAGTAAACGATGGGGATTGTTATTACTGGATTGGAAAATGTTGATCCAAAACTATATTGAAAATATAAGGCCCAATAAGTATCAGCCCATTTATGGCATTTTTCCTACGTTTTCCAATAGAATGCTATGGACACAATTGTAAAACGTAACTCCGGACACAATCGTGTTCAGGACCGTTTTGATGTACATTGATCCATATGTATCAAACGATTCCAGATATACTTGTGTTTCGAGTTGAGATTAAAAGAAAGTTCCGAGTACACTTGTGTCCCGAGTTGAGATTTTAAAAAAATGTGTATGCGAACTTTTTGTTTCTCTTATCTGTGGAGTGAAAAGAGTACTAACGAAGAGTAAGAATCCGTCCATTCGGAAAAAGAGAAGGAATTCGTATCGTAGAAAAATGGGGAACTAGATCGTTTCCCCTTTGGAGCAAATTTTTGACTTTTTCTGTCTCTTTTGATCAACGAAACCGTTCATATTGTCGAGATTTTAAAAAAGTTTTGATACGTTAATCAAAAATTAGGCGACAAGTGATCGAGTCATGTTTGTCTTGATCGATTGTCTTTGAATGTACTGTGTCAAAGTGTTTTTCAAAACAAGTGTTTTCCATCAGTCAATTTTTGATTGATTTGGTAAAAAATTGTTCCTTATGCGTTGTGTGGGAGTAAATAAAATCCATGAGGGAAACATTTTAGAGCGGACATGACTGCGTATCAAACATTTAAGACTAGGCCTCCACTAACCAGATTAAAGATCACACATGACCGAAAAGGTAGTTTCGAAATTTGGAACAAGTACTCTAGGCTGATGCAAATTGCGAAGGTGGAAAATGAGCCGAGCTGAGACGTCGAGTAAGCTAGCTAGGCAGATAACTATTCGAATGTGACTCCAGATTACTTGAGTGTGATATACACACTGTATAAGAGAGATCCAGATTACTTGACTTGAGTGTGACTCCTACTTGCCCAGAAATGTCATTTATTTATTAGTATATTAATATAAAAAATTGATATAAGAACGGCAGTACACACTGTATGAGTGAGAGAAAGAGATCCAGACTTTTTGGACTTCCAGCCTGCACTCGGATTTTTATTTTGTTGAAAATATCGGTACGTCAGAAGGAGGAGGAGATTAAGGGAGAAACGCAATTGGAACAAAATATCTTTATTTTTAACTCACCAACAAATGGATTCAAAGATGCATGCACAATTAATATTTTATTTTTTTAATGAGGGTCGGCCTGCCGCAGCGAGCCAACCCTATAGAAGTTCCATCAATTTTGTCGGTCACATGTCTTGATAGACATACAACATCCACCTAACTAGGGCGGGTGTGGCATATTTAGCTAACCGGCTCTTTGAATGTAAGGCCAGCTAGCTATATAAACCAAAGGGACTGAGGCCCTGTTTCAAAACACATTTTTAAAAAATAAGTACTTATTTTTACATTTTCAAACTCAAAAATAATGTAAATAAAAATTATTATTTTTATTTTTTTGCACCGTATTAAAGATCTCCATCAACATTATTCATATTAATAAAAAAATTATTTACATAAACACAAAATTTTTAAACTTGAAATTATCTTTTTAAAAAACAGATAATTATTTCCCTTTCGGAAACGAGTACTGAGTCACGTGGGAATCCCTTTCCATGCCGGCCAATTGCTTCAGAACTAATGAATGAATAATTAATGCCAGAATATATGATGGGTTTGCATACTTGAATGATTGTCGAATGAGATGGATCCGAATCCTCGGAACAACATTGTATTAAAAATTACAATGCACGCTTAGGACTCGTTTCAGAACACCTTTTTAAAAAATAAGTATTTATTCATATTTTTAAATTAAAAAACAATATAAATAAAAAATAATTTTTTAATTTTTTTTACACCGTATAAAAAATCTCAATGAGATCTATCAAACAAAATCTATATTGATAGGAAAATTATTTACATAAACACATGATTTTTGAACTTAAAATTGTATTTTAAAAAAAATAAGTATTTATTTCCTGTTCGAGAGCGGGACCTAAGTGTTTAAAAATTAATGGTTCGTTATGATGAGATGAGAGGTTTTCTGACTGTTTCTTAAATTAAGTGAGACATTGGGTCACCAATCGATCTTACATATCCTTAGAATAAAACAAGATCTACCAGTTCATATTATTTATATACTTATGCGTTCCTCAGTTTCATATTATTATTTGCTTAAAACATTGTGTTACTTTCAGATCATAAAATGCCAACAAATATGGTTAATTGAGATTTTTAAATTGATACTATAAAAAGCAAATAAATACGCACACAAGTTTTTGGTTAATCTAAAAGGTGACACAACTTTTGAGACCAAAGTACACTATAACAAACAAAAAAAGAAAACACTTTTAGCGATGAAATCCAAAATACATCACCACATTGCATTTTCCCGATTACGCAGTTGTCGATATCCAATTTTGATGACAATGTTGAATATCGTATGACTTGATAATATTCTAACAGTTATGATCGATCATTCTAAAAATATACTACTTGCTAACGATGTTTAGTTATGGTATGATATTTTGCCGATTATAACTACCGTTAACTGATTATTTTGATTGAATTTTTTTATACGACACGTGGGTATGAAAACGTTAATTTATGGTGTTGTCATAACAAATTTGGTTATATTACTGAATTTATGGTTTGGTATTTTGCTGATTATAACTATCGTTAACTGAACATTCCGATTGAATTTTTTACATACGACACGTTGTGGGTATAAAAACGTCAATTTATGGTATTGTCATAACAAATTTGGTTATATTACTGAATTTGGTATCGTATTTTGCTAATTATAACTATCGTTAATTGAATATTTCGATTGAATTTTTTTATACGACACGTTGTGGGTATGAAAACGTCTATTTATGGTGTTGTCATAAAAAATTTGGTTATATTACTGAATTTGTGGTTTGGTATTTTGCTAATTATAAGTTTATAACTATCATTAACTGAACATTTCGATTGAATTTTTTTATATGACACGTTGTGGGTATAAAAAAATCAATTTATGGTATTGTCATAACAAATTTGACTATATTACTGAATTTGTGGTATTTTGGTTTTGTTACGAAATATTTTAATCAATTTCTTTTGCTATGACAGTTTTGGGCATGAAGATGTCAAATTACGGTATTGTCATAACAATTATGGTTTGTTATATATAATTTGTAGTATTTAAATATATTTTCTTGTGATACGACACGTTTGTGGTAAGAAAATGACAATTTTAAGTGTTGTCATAACAAATTTGGTTATTTTTACTGAATTTGTGATATTTTACAGATGTATTTTGTTTGGGTATAATAATTATTGATTCTGGTACGACATATTTTGATTTTGTTACGGAATATCACACATGTCAAAAAAAATTTGGTATAACTCATTGTGGTAAAATAATACTAATTTATGGTGTTGTCATAACATTTATGGGTAGCATTATTTAATTTGTGATGTTGTACACATATATTTGGTTGAGGTACAAGTCTTATAGTTTCTGGTACGAATAATTATGGTCACATAATAATAATATTTTTTAACCATGCGTAACCTGCTAATAATCTATTTAACAGGTAAATTTTAAAGTAGAAATCGAAACTAGCATAAAAAATATGCATTAGAAAATCAAAAATTATCATACTGAAAATCACAAATTGTTATAATTTAGACATACGGTATACCCTGTGTACCATAACTTTGTCCCCAAATGATACCTTTTGGCGAGGAAATGGGATTTTGTTGTTAAATGACACATTTTTTGTGAGGAAATGCAAGACTTACTACTTTTAAAAAATTTCAAATATATTTTTAAATAAACTAGGATCATGACAAGTTTCATTTAACAGTTCAAATAAAAAATTAAGATCGTGATAAGAGAAATCACATGAATGAGTCGGAATGACCATCGTACAAAGGAGAGGGAAATCGACGGAGACCGTTGGATTGGAACTGCACCTGGGGAAGGCGGATCTATGAGTGACATCTATCTGGGGTAAGTCCACATGAGAACAAAAGAGAGGGACTTTCGTTGTTAACACGTCGCAGTGGATTCGTTGTCAATCAACGTTCGACCACTTAACTACGGAGTAATACACGTGACAACTCATGACTTCCCATGTTTCTCCCACCGTTGTTTCGGCCACCCTCTGTGGGAACGACTTGACCATTAGCAATCCAACACACACGATCATCAACTTGGGATTACTTTTATTTTCCTCTTCTTTAATTTTTATTCCCCGACGGTTAAGGCATGTTTGGCTCAGCTAATGTGTACATCAGTTACTCTCTTTCTTGTCAAGTGTCAATAGCAATGACAACAGGCCATCTACGGTGAAACTAGAGAATTCACCAAAAATTACCGAATTTCAAACTCTAAATGTCTAGTTTTACTACAAGAAAATAGAATCTCGCGCTCCACTTTTATATATAGGTGTTCCATTTTGCACATAAAATTATTAGTAACTTGACGTTAAAAGTAAAACGTCTACGTAAAAAATAAAGCGCTAAAATCAACATCCAAAATCTCACCCGGTAAGGATTTCGTACTACCGGGGGAGAACACCCACAAGGACGACCATTTTCTCTAATCAAAAAACACGGACGACTATCAAGTTGGGATGTTTTTTTTTTCCCTTTTCATATTTTTGTGTGTGTGTGTGCCCGCTTAGTACGATTTTGATACTCCCAGTACTACGGGCAGAGTAAGGATCTTCATTCAAGAAGGATTAATTTCTAGGAAAAGGATAATGCCACGATTCTAGAGTCCAAATTTTCATAGGCAACACAACTATTATGTGTAAATGTCGTACTAAATATTGTAGAAAAATTGGGGATCTGGACGTCTCGTGGTCCCGACATAGCTCCTCCTTTGCCCATCATCCGTTTATAAAAAGACGATTTGGATACAAACCTTTGTTTACATCTCTATAGTACTCAATCCGTCCCATTTTCATTGTCTATTATTCTGTTTGACTTTTTATGTTTTTTGCCTATATCTTTTAGTGTGAATCTAGAAAAATATGTTATATAGATCTTGTTTGATAGATCTCCATTGGTTTTATAATACAAAGTTTTCAAAATTATAAAAAATATTAAAGATTGAAAGATATAAACAATTACAAAATGACATGCAATTAAAAAATGAACAATAAAAATGGAACGGAGGGAGTAACAAAATAAGTACGTAATTGTCATTGTTTTGTTACAACGATCGCGACAGTTCTAACTTCAGTATTTTCTTCTCAAGTCTAACTTCACTTATTTGCTCCTTTTTCCCCTTTTTATTTGGCACATTGAAGGATGATAAATGATAAGAAAAACTTTTACTACTATGTAAGACTCAAGTTTCTACAAAATCCAACTTCTAAAATATGCTTTAGTTTATCCCAAGAGTTGTTGGATTTTTTGAGAATATCTCAAATGGGGCCCAACTTTAGATAAATTGATGGAAACGGTTATGGTGAGCCAAGTAACAATATGGGCTGGGTGCTGCGAGGTTGAAAAAAACTAACTAAACCCAAGAATCATTTTGTTAAAATTTAATCTTCCGAAATGTGAACAAAATACTACTCCCTCTGTTCCTTATTTATAGTCTGGTATTTCATTTTGAGCTGTCCCTTAATAAGTGTCCATTTTATAAAATTAGTGAGTAAAAGTTGGTGAATTATCTATTTTATCCCTAAAAGTAGATTCCTTTTTGAAAAGTAAGTGTGTAAAAGTGTAATGATGATGGGTAAGTAGGGAAAGTGAAGGAAAAAGTTGATGTGAAAGGTATAATAATGATGTTTTTTTTAATAAGTTGAAATTATGAAACAGAACACTTAAAAAGGGACGGAAGGAGTATAAGTTAAAATATTCCAAAAGAATTTGGTCTTGTTAGCTGGATTTAAATAAAGAGAGTACTGTTTTTAGAACACAAGTTTTGACAAAGGGGAGAAAACAAGGAAACTTTTGATTAAATTAAATTAATGGGTAAATTCAGGAAGACGAAAGAAACAAAATAGGACCAATGGAGGAGGAATGATGGGCCTTCTAGATTCTCGATATGAGTTATTAGACCATTCATGGATGGGGACTTTATGATGGAAAAATGACGGCTAATGATGTGTTTTTAATAATTAATATTTGTTAAGGATATTTTCAATATTAACAAATATTCTCAGTATGTCATTGGCATATGTTAATTATCAAAACGACCGTTATTTTCCCCTTTATGATTAGGTAGATTTACTTTTTACTTTGGCTTTTCCACTTTACTGTCTCTTAAACGGTGCCTCCATTGTGGAAATTGACTACCTTTGAAAATTACACTTCCATAGATAAACTTGTAGAATTAGGGCACTTGTTCCAGCGGTAATGTAGCTCCATCTTCATTACATAATTTTTTAAAATATTCTGCGCTCGTACTTTCAATTCTCACTCTAACAAATTTTAGTAGTCCAAAATGTGATTCAAAGACATGGATCAAGCCCATAAGAAAGCGTGAGCAATAATTGAAATACTTTGGGCTGGTAATCCCAAACCCACTTATGAGATGTAAACTATCCTGGGGTTTGAGTTGATTTTTCTGAGGAGCAGTTAAAAGAAACCAAGTCGCACAAAATAGATAGCTTTAGTGATACAAAAAATCTACAAACACAAATTACTTGTCACGTGCATCGAACAGTTCCAGACATAATTGTGTTTTAAAGTTGTGTTAGTAGCATTGTTTTTAATGATATTAGTACAGGAAAATTCAGTATGGATTCCATGTTCATTGTCCACTTATAATAAATGTTTAGCACATTGTCTTGTTCTCTTTCCTTTTCAAAAGGCATTTTTCAAAAAATTCCCTTTAGATTCCCCGAACTTCTATTACCTCTATCTCTCTTCACTTATTACTTCTACTATTTTTCAAAAAACTTTTCAAATACCAAACTAAACACAGCATTCATCTCGATAATATTTCATCTACCACAAACTCATTGGACACCCATCGTCTCTATGCTAAACGCGTTTAGTAAACCAAGTATAAACCAAAGCTATTTGCATTTAACAGCTAGTTTTTTTTTTGTTCGACTGTCAGAGTTGTCCGGGCAAGCTTACGCCTTACGCACACCTTAACCAATCCTTTTTCCGGTCCTGTCAAAGGCAAACCCATCCAGCATTTATCAGCTAGTGCAAGCAGAAAAGGATACTGAATAGTTCCAAGTTGTTATGGGCTTAACTATTACACACAATCAATCACATTCGGAGGGAACAACTATGCTTTACTAGTTTCTCCCAGCTTTCACATACAAAGTCTTATTTAATAGAACTGCAATTAGAAAGGCAGAAATGAAAAGAAAGAGAGACAAAAGTCACATTCGGGTTACGGTTCCATTAGGCTTTCCGGACCAGCGGTTGCGAGTTTGATAACAAGAGCCAGAGCATTACTCGTAACGCAACTCATAACCGAAACCTTATTCCTCAGCAGCTCAACTTGTGTTCCTTTTCCCCCTTCGAACCCGTCCAAGCAAGTCCCTTGGTCGGACATCGCGGCGCTTAACCACGTTGTCAAATCCTCCATCTGCTCCTCAAACGTCGTTCCGCTCAGATTCCTAAGCACCCCAAGCGCCCTGTGAAGGTTGTCGATCGCGTCCGACAAGCACTCGACGCAATCCAACAGGGCCCCCCTGTTTCTTCCCCTCATAGTCCTTTTCCTGTTTAGGTCCACCAAAAATTGGGAGACACTCTTGGCTTCTGTTATTGTTACGGCCACCCCAGCCCGGGCCCATTTGCTAGGGCTCCGTTTGGCTGCGAGTGAAAACGGAGAGAGCAAGTGGATGCAAAGGTCTTGGTACCGGGTCACGTTGCACGCGTCTCGAACATAAGCGTCGTGACCAGATACCGATTGGTATAAGAGTGGTAGCCAAACAAGGAGCCATATGAGACGTAGAAAAAGGCTATTTCGTGGCATTTTCATTTTGGCACTACAAGAGGATTGGAGAGAAGTGGTTTTTTTGTGAAGAAAAATGGGTCGAGGGGTGAGCCTTTAAAGAAGGGATTTCAAGTGAGGTGGCAAAAAGGGTTTGGAGCTTTTTGCGTAGTAGGAGTTTGTTAGAGAGAGCCTTTAAAGAGGGATTTCAAGTGAGGTGGCAAAAAGGATCTGGAGCTTTTTGCGGTGGAGTTTGTTAGAAAGAGCAAGAGGGTGGTGAGTGCAATAAAGGAAAAGGAGAGAGTAGTATATTGGTGAGCTGAAAGAAGGCTGGGGATAGTGACGATCCTGTGAATGGGCAGGTGGGTTTTCATGAGTTTTCAGGAAAAGAGAGTTCTCCTGGGATTCTGCTTTGTGTGTTGGATTAAATGGTCCTTCAAGTCTCATGCATATATACATAAATTACTAAACATATATATCATCGATACCTTATATCTTAAATCTTCATCTTTCATGTCATTAGTTGATTTCAATAGGGACCCTCTTCCGAATCGACTTGAGTATTTGAATTAAGAAAGAGATATCTGCTACATGATGTTAATTCCGCAGATACACATACAAAGTGAAGAGAAAAACAAATTCTTGTTCTAAAATTTGGTTACCACCTACTTAAATCTCTTAGGTCCCGTTTGATAACAATGATAGATGGATGAGATTTGTGAGGAGATAGGATTAGGATTGGGATTGATAATGGGTATGTTTGTTTGGGATGAGATTAGATGACGAAATTATTAATATCATGTTTGTTTGATATGTGATTAGATGATGGGATTGGATTGATAGAAGAAATTGGTAATGAGAAGGGGTTGGGTTCGGATTACGAATACCAAGTCCCACGGGGTATTGCTAATACCCCTAAAAGGCTAAATGGCCGGATTGGACATCCCAACGGACTAATAGTCCGGACCCTTTTTGGTTACCAAAAAGAGTATTAATACTCCCATGGGATTAGAAATCCAATCCCAAGTCTCAAATCTCTTATCAAACGAGGGTCTTAATTCCTTTGACATGACACCCTATGAGATGCTCCACGGATCGGAGTCAGATCCCGTCCAGTACAAGTACGGTCCAGTCCCGTCCAGTTTGGCCTTTTGTGGGCCCTTTTTGGGCCCACAACAATGATCGGAACCGTTCACATTTTAGAGCTCGTCGAGACCAACGATCATACCAAAAATCACATTGATCGGATACCGTTTGGTATCATTTCAAAATGTACTGAGTTTCGGAAAAATGTGTTGAAGGGTTGTAATCCTGTGTTTCACACCTTTTTTTAGACAACATTAATACATTTTGAAATGATATCAAACGGTATCCGATCAACATGATTTTTGGTATGATCGTTGGTCTCGACGAGCTCTAAAATGTGAACGGTTCCGATCACTGTTGTGGGCCCGGAAAGAGCCCACAAAAGGCCTAACTGGACGGGACTGGACCGTAACTTGTACAGGACGGGATCTAAACCCCCACGGATCTCTTATTCGATTGATAAATACATCCGGCTTTCCTTAACCTCTTGTATAGTGAATCCTTTCAAATCGCCAACAAACAAAGCACATGAATTGGGTGGATTTTCTCGAAGAATACAATTCATGCTTGTAGGCGGTAGTTCAAAATGATCTTGATTCTCTAAATATTTGGAATCCGATACTCTTGACTGAGTTTAGTAAAAAAAAAAACGAATTCATACAATTGACCTCAATTAATTGAGACTAGCGACTACTTGGTTTGATTTATGTTTCATGCTCGTGAGTTCTGGTGTGTGGAGTCTGTGGTCCAGAAAATCTTTTGGCATCTTGTTGAGGCTTTTGGTTCCAGTAGCAGATGTTGGGCCTGCCACACTTTGGTGGGCTTTTGTCGAACGATGGAACCTTGCATTAGCCATTATGTATCAGGTTATCAGTCAGCTTGAGTAATATTTTCTCTAATGTTCTGAGTAGCACCATATAGTTTTGAGTAACTTTCAGATATTACCACCCAACGCTTACAAAATCATCCGCGGCCTAGAAAAACAAACCATTGTTGTTAAAGAAGGTTTAGATTCGTTCACATCTAATTGTTGATTCAATAGAACAAAATGAAACCCAAAATAACAGCTTATTACAGTGTGGTTAAGTTCAACAGTGTCATTTTAGCACATGGAGAATTTGCCAATTGGATGCCAATTAACTCCCTCCTCTCCTCATGCAGCCTTGTTAAGAATCTCTTCGGAAGGAATCTCAAGCATCGCTCCTGCATGCTCTTTACCTGGCTTCACCTCTGCGCACAAGGCGAGCAAAAGCAGTGGTAAGTACTAAACCAATATGGTATACTGGATTCGAGCAACATTATACAAGAAGTAAACTAGCTATACAAAATGGGAGATGACGGACGGGGAAAATTAGGGCTGCAAATGTGCCGAGCCACTCGCGAGCGGCTTGAAAAAGGCTCTTTTGAACTCGACTCGGAAGCTAAACAATTGAGCTCGAGCTATATTCTTGATCTCGATTTGTAAACGACCCGAGCCCAAGCTACCAACAGCTCGGCTCAGATAAGCCTGCAAGCCAACCTTAAGCATACACTCTGTAAAATATTTTCACAATAAATGTTTACTTTGTCAACTATCAAACACAATTGTCATAGGCCATGTGTCAATGCTGTGTGCGCACACATTTGAGACAAAAAGTCAAGATAGTGGAAGGCTTTATAACAAAAGACAGGTGCTGAGCTCTACCTAGTCGATGTGGGACTTGTAAGGTTTCCCAATGAAGGTAAGGTTTCCCAACGAAGTTTTGCATCAGTACCACATAGAAAAGTTCACAACTAGTACACGAATGAGAATCCCTTATAATTAAAGGACCCAACCACCACACGTCATAGTTTCACAAGTACATTTTGTGTGAATTCGAGCTCTAACGAGCCGAGCCTGAGCCACGATAAAAATCTGCGAGCCGAGCTCGAGCTGACCCTTTTTCTCGCGAGCCAAGCTTGAGCAGTTCAAAGCTTGACTTGGCTCGGCTTGTTTGTAGCCCTAGGGAATACACAACGAAGTTCTTCTCATGGAAAGTTGGTTCAGTTTCCTACATGAAGATACATAATACATGCATACCAATAACACGCAACTTGAGTTGCAAATACTTAACTAAGAAGATACCATCTAAGATGAAGGCAGCGCAGAACGTAACACTAAGTCCATCACCTCGTCCTCAATGTTGGGAACTTACGCAGATGTTAAATTTATTCTTTGATGTCCTATCATTTTCTTTTCCTTTAGTAAATCTCTCACATAAACCGTGATCCAGATTCCAAACACACTCTTAGGTTCACAACTTAACGCTGCTGGTCTTGTCTCTAAAACACCAAGCAAAAGAAATCATGAACTATTTGTAGTGCAAGATGCAGTTATCCATACACACAGCTTAACAAAAGCAGGGAATCTCGAGGGTAGAGGTTATACTCTTACATCTTGGGAAAAGATCTCAACTCTCAAGGCTTAATTCGTCCCGTCCTTAGCTTGAAAGAAAGAACAGTAATTACGCTTGTCTCTTCTAGATTTTAAGTGAGGAATCTTCTCTACAAGCTTTTTATGTTTCGTTTTGTCTACCCTATGAGGAGTGAAACCCATCTTCTCCATGATATCTCTTGAAGAGCTCAGTGTCTGTGATTGACAAAGGATTCTTCATTTGAAAGCCCTCAAAGATGTGTAAATATAGGAAGAGCCAGCACAGAGCATACTTGGATAAGGATGCCCTCTTTCTTCTCCTTTGGTTGGGTGATCGTACACTCCCGAGAAGGGGTTTGCTATTCTCCTTCAGATAACCACTAGCTTTTGCACTTCCCATCCACTCCTCACCATCCAAAATTTTGATCAAAGTTTCACACACTACTCTGTCTCCCTTGGTTGCCTTGCACAGTTTGCGAACCCTCCTGTCCCTCCTCCCCACCCTCAACCCGTCTCAGGTTACACCAATCAATCCCTACTTATGGTAGCTAGATTCGACAAAGGCTGGTCACAAGATCAAATATTCAGAGTCATCCAACACATAAAAACAAATTTAAGTCAGCAAAGAAACGAAGCAAGAGTTATTAATCTTTTATTTCTTTCTCAAGACACTCACATACGTATGGATGTATGCATCCAGGAATTTAGTAAGCATAAGTTGACAGTTACTAAGCATAAGTACTGTTGCAACTACCTATAAGTTGAGAGAGTTCATTAAAGAAGCGTTCTGCAAAGTGATCATCACGCTTCTTTCAGAATTTTAAACCATCCCAGGTCACATACTGTACCACACAGTACACCTAAACTATGCAATGTGACCATTCATTACAGTTTCTTATGCATTCACCATCATCGACATGTCACATGTAGAGGGTGAAATCACCATTGGAAGTCTTGTATGCCCATTGGATGATATTTCTCTCCCTCTCTCTCTCTCTTCCCCCCTTCTGTTTCTCTCAATTTAAGAATTCCTGTAGATCAACACCCATCCCTTTTAAACAAAAAACACCAACCAAAATAATTGCATTCTTATGTCTATAAAACAAGAAGAGATCCAAGAACCTAAGAATTTGCACATTTACACAAACACAAGGTGTGCAGAACTAGTAACAAATGTGAGAGAAGTGGATTGTAAACTAACCGTAACCGCCGGAGGGGTTGAGTTTGGCCTGGACAATGGTGGTGGAAATGAAATCAGAAGCCTCACGAGCCTCAGCGAGGAGTCTCTGGATCTCGATTTCGGAGGTGACGTGGCGGTTCTCCTCGAATTTCTTCCTCACCTCCGCCGCCGACTCCCTCAACATCAAGTGGTCCCCTGCGAACGTTTTTCGAGTCGCTCTTAGCACCGCTCTGTACGCCATCAACGCCTCCCCTGCTCCCCTTCCCCCCATCGCTGTGTGTGCGCGTGTGTGGGCGCGCGACTCTTCAGTCTTCACAGCAGCTTGAAGGGACAGTGTGCTTTATTCAACGGTAAATTGGGCTAAGGTCCGTTTTGAAGGTGGTTTTAGGTGTTTAGTCCAGCCCAATGTATAATAGTGGTGAAGGTCCATTACTGTACATTTATTAAGTCTACAGTCCATTTCTAGACGAAAATGCCCTGACTAGGTATACTATAAAAAATTATGAGCAGTCCCGCAAGTGGAGCAATGCACAGAGCCATTGAATTTTTTTTCCGCAAATATAGGACAGCGAAAAATAGCGATTTTAATGTTAAAATGTTCGTGACATAGATTAACACAGCCTAATAATAGGAAACTAAAGAAATTGTGGTTGGTTAACAATAAGTAGTGTACCTTGAGTTTAAATGGGCAAAAAATAATTACTCTCTTGTTTCAAAAAATACTAGTGCCAATAAGATTACAGCTGCACTTGTCTATTGCTCATCATTAATGTTTCTAAGCTTTATAGGGTAAAAATTGCAAAATAAATGTCTCGACTTATTTTTGTGGGATTTCATAGAGGGCCCCACTTACTCATCGGTACAATATCCGTACCTATGTCATTTTTCTTACAAGTATAGTCGATAACCTTATCTGTTGATATTTTTTAAAAAAGAGAATACAAATTTGGACAGATAACCATAGCTATTGACTTTATTACAATTATACAGAGCACATACTTTGCAAATCAAATAATCTTAGCTCTTAGTCTTTTTGGAATAATTCAAAAAGTATAGACAGATAATCACATCTATTTATTTTACTGCATAGATTGCAAATTTCATGAAGATAACATTATCTGTTGGTCAAGTATGGGAGGAAGAGTTTTTACACATTTGGCAATAATAGCATATACATAGGAATGACTATCATTAATAGCATTTACCATCTGTTTTACCCAGCTCAAGTGTGAGATGCGTAAAACAGATGGTAAATAAAATAATAATATTTGGAAATATATTTTTAGGAGTTTAAAAATGCATGAATTTTCATAAGGGACATTTAAAGTGGGACATGGAGAGTACAAAGTATGATTTTGTTGGTTTTATTGCAATTATAAAGAGCACATATCTCACACAATTGACCTGATTATATGTTGGTCTTTTGGGATAATAATCAATCTTTTAATTTTATAGAGTTGGGCAAATAATCAATCTTTTAATTTTATTGCGATTATATAGGACACGTATGTCTCAAAGATAACCTTATTTGCTGATCTTTTTAGAATACAGAGTATAGATTCGGAGAGATAACCACATCCATTAGTCTTATTGCCATTATAAAGGGCACAAATTTTACATAGATAACCTTATTTATTGGTCTTTCAGGCATAACACAGAATATAGATTTGAAAAGATATGGTTATCAGTTCAAATTTATACTGTATATTGTTTAAAAAAAGATCAACAAATATAGTTATCTTTGCGAATTATGTACTCTATATAATCACAAACAAAATCAATTGATATGGTTATCTATCAAAATCTATACTCTTTATTACCTCCAAAAGACTGACAAATAATGTTACCTGTCTAAATTCATACTATCAATTTTTTTTCAAAAAGGCCAATAGATAATGTTATCTCTGCAAATTCTGTACTATGTATAATCATAATAAAATCAACAGATTTAGTTATCTATCCAAATCTATACTCTTTATTATCCCCAAAAGATTGACAAATAAGGTTATCTGTCCAAACCCACCCATGTGTTTCATTTTTTTTACAGTTGCATAAAAGAAAAAAAATGTTATGCTTATTAGAAATGTCACATTTATACAAGAAAAATTACTGAAGTGAAAATTAAAAAGAAACATGGCAACCAAAAGATATCATCGTAGTTCTTTTTTTGGTGAAAAACTAAATTGTATTAATTAAAAAAATAATAGTAAATTGTCTAATAATTATATGGCAAAAGGGTTGTGGTGATTGTACCATAATAATCCCTATAAAGTTACTATTGTAGTTCTTCCCAAGAGAACTTTGTCCCCTTTCCACTATCCCCCACCCACCTTTGTTCTCTGTATTCTCCAAAAATCTTGCGACATTTGCAAAAATCTTGGTAAATTATTCACAAAAGCAAATTTTTTGAGATTAAAATGACGCGACTTTTCGTATGGAGCAAACAAAAATGGGGCGGAGGGAGTGAAAGCTAGCAGGAGAGCAAGACGACGTGTTATCAGGACACAACGGCGCGTAAATCTTAAAGCTCTCGATTGCCAAATCGTTGAAGGCATTGGAGCCAGAGGCCTTGGAACGGGATTTGGTGGAGTGTTTGTGAGGGGTGGAAGTGGTGGGAGAAGAGGAGAAGGAGGTGTCGAGGGAGCCAACGAAGTGTTTAAGGGTTGCGTCGTCGGGCTTTGAGGTGGTGGTTTTGATGGCGAAACGGAGGAGGGAGCTCAGGTTCTTGGCTGCTTTGGACGGGGGCATTTGGCGATTTCCTCTGTGTGTGTGTGTGTGTGTGTGTGTGTGTGTGTTTGAGAGAGAGAGAATTTTGGTTTTGAGCATGTTTTATGAGTTAAGGGTATTTTTGGAACGCATATCTATATAAGGACTGGAACCACTATAAAAAGTTTAGATGGACTAATTGCATGTCGAATCTTGTAGTGTGTCCTTATCAACAAGGCTCCCTTTATTCAAAGGCGGTGCATGAACCGCGCATCTGCTTACCGCATCCTCACGACGTCGTTCTAAAGTCAACTAGTTGCTCTCTCTTCCAGTTAAGCCCCTCATTTTCAGTTATGCACCAATTTTACTCCCTACAGTTTTATTAACTTCAACCTCTCTCAAAAAATTAATTATTAGTATTTCCTAATATAATACTCCATGAAATATAGTACTATATCTTACTAATATATTAGATTAGTTTTATTAATTAAAATTTACAAAATCATAAAATATCCGTAAATTGTAAAACACAAGAAATTTTTTGCAGGTACAAATGTAAACATTGTCATTTATTGTGAGAAGCGAAGTAATATATACTATATTTTTTTTGGACAAAGTGCTCACCTATTTTTTGTAGTATTTTTGTTTCTATATTCTAATACAGTTTCTACTTGTATAGTAATAATCAAAAATTTTATAATTATAGATCTCTTGCACATGTTAATAGTACAAAAAAGAAAAGTGCAATTTTATCTAATTTTTTCAAGTATTTTATTTCCTTTCAATGAATGAAGTAGAGGAGTTGCAAAGGAGTTTGAATAACTGATTTTGTAGAAGTTTGAAAAACGAACGCTCAATCTATGATTATTTTTTTATTTGTTCGGTTTGCAAACGAATTTTTAATAATGACGTTACGAATATAGTAATTTTGTTTAAATTAAGAACATTGATCGATACAATATAAGTAACTTCTAGTTAAAAGTTACGGAGTAAAAAATATTACTCCAACTAGTAATTCATTTTTTGACAATAATACCCCTTATTAAAACTTATACGGAGTATATGGACTCCCAGTGCATTAGTGGGGGTTTCGGGATGTTGCCAAGCACTAATTGTCAAGTAGGGTGCCGAACGACACTAATTGTCAAGTGAGGTGCCGAACAATATTCAATCGTTTATTTCGGTACAAACGACTCGTGTTGAATATGAAGCGGGAGGGAGAGCATATACATCTCTATCTCTATTATAAAAACAGAAGAGTGTGGTTACAAATTGTTAAACCAACTTAAATTCATTCGATCCAAAGACTGTAATGCATCCTTTCACTTCCGGTTAGTGCCCATGATTTTCTCGGACATAAATGCCATCCACTCCCACCAGGATGCTTATAGTACAAGATAAAGTACGACGTATTACACGCTCTTTTACCCTATCATATTTACCACCGTGCCCTCTCACCAATCTCAAAACCCTAATCTTTCCTACAAATCTCCGTCTCTTGCATTCTGCCCGATTTCAGATAATTCTAGGGTAACTTCTCATCTCTCTCTCTCTCTCTGCACGCTAAAATCCATCAAGAGCAGAACTTTGTTGGTCATATTCTCGCTCTATGCTTGTAGCTGTGTTTTGTTTGTGTTTATATATCTATGCCTGTTGAATATCCTCTGGTGGAGTCATTGTTATGTTTTTCCAATCTTTTACCCTAGTATTTCGGCAATCGTGATAGCTTTCCTGTAAAAGGGTTCTCTTTCAAAGGATTTATTGTCAGGCGTTCAATATTTCTTTCTCGAGACTAATTCCGTCACTGGGTTGTTATTAGGGATTTGTTTTCATCGTTTGGTAGTACTCGACCTCACTTTTATTTTCTCCGTTCTTACATTCCCCGGGTTCAGTTATGTTTTGATAATTATTGGTATTGGCTTTCAGGAACAATGAGTCGCTCCAGTAGAACACTCTATGTTGGCAATCTTCCCGGTGATATTCGCGAAAGGGAAGTAGAAGATATCTTTTACAAGGTACTGTCCCCTTTCCGCTGCAATACTTTTGCAATTTGAAGGGATTATGGCATGGTTTCTTTTTGGTTCTCTTTTAATCTCATGATGAGAACATATTACTATTAGCACTGCAAGGATACTAGTCATGCTAAACGAGTATAATGCCTTAGCTTATTTTGGTATGGCAATTTAGCTGCGGTGCACAAAATTATTGGTATCTGATCTTTAACTTTTGGCGTATGTAGAATATTCATTAGTTAAGAACTTGTATATTTAAAGGTGAAGTCAACGCTTTAGCAAGGTTGGTTTCGTTTGCAATACTATGTTTAAGGATTGCAGATAACTTGAGTTTTTTTTTTTTTTTGAATCACGCCTTTATGTGGATGACGTTCATTGTATAACTTGTGTTCGTGTTGCAGTATGGACCAATTGCCCACATTGATTTGAAGATCCCGCCAAGACCCCCTGGTTATGCCTTTGTCGAGGTGAGATTGTTGCCGCTTTCAGCACACTATTTTTCAATTTATACAATTTTCTACTAAGTTTTAAAATTTTTGTAATTACAGTTTGAAGAGGCTCGTGATGCTGAAGATGCTATTCGTGGTCGCGATGGTTATGATTTTGAGGGGCATCGGCTGCGGGTTTCTCATGCATCCTTCATATCTTTCTATTTCCTTTTTCTATGTAGGTTCTGCTTACTTGTCAGTAGCTGAGAGACTTACACAGATCTCTTGATGTTCTTAAAGGTAGAGCTTGCACATGGAGGGCGCGGAAATTCGTCAGCTGTAGATCGTTACAGTGGTTATAAGAAAGGAGGGGGAGGGGGAGGAGGAGGAGGAGGAGGTGGTGGGCGTGGGGGAGTGTCTAGGCGCTCTGAATATCGAGGTTTGCATTTTGTTTTGCATACCTGCATGCTTTTTTTTTTCCCGGCTTCATTTTCTATATCAAAACGCACGTGTTCTTGAATTGTAACATGTATCGTGTATCATTCCTTTTTTATCCTGTATAATATTGGTTATTGTCAGATATATTAGTGAAAATGTCTATGGGTGAGAAGTTACAATCAGAGATTCAATGACTTGCAACTGTAGAGTACTACATCAAACACCCAAAGTACTAAATCATATACCCAATGGCAAAGAATCTAACGTGCATTAGCAACTTAGGTTGCACAATCTGTCTAAGGAGGCGAGTTGGCATGTGGATTGCGAATGGAATAGGAAACGCCTCATATTTGCTGTTTGGTTTGGGCATATTCGTGGATTGAGAAATGGATATTTTAGCCAGCTGTAAGAAGCTACTTGTTCTTAAGGGAGCAGCTCAAACCAGAGCACTTCCGTGTGCAGCCCTTGGAAATCTGAGGCAAATGCCGGTCCAGAGAGTTGAAGCAAATGACACAGCCAAGTATCTAACAAATAAGAAATTAGGAAGAGAACAATATAATGTTTGAAGTTATATAGCTTCCACGCATATGTTGGAAATTAGAAAAAGCATGACAGGCCACTCTTATTTATATTTGGTTGATTCAGTATTGAAGATATTCAACAGGTCTTGAATTTTAGTCTCAATGTGATTATTTTCTCGAAACATGGTTAGTGTCTTTTCGACGAGTTTCAACCATGGCGATTAACAATGAAGAAAGTTGTTATACTGCCAAAGGTGGAGTCGAACGGAGAAATTCATTGAACATGCCATACAGGTTGAATTGCAGACTGTCCAATGCTGAAATGTCTTACGATTTGAGTTATTTAAACGTTATGCTGTACATGTTTTTTCCATAGGACAGATAATCACATGATGTGCGACTTTGACAACGTTGCAGCACATTGATACTTTGGTTTCATTTGATCTATCACCAAATTCATTTTTTTTGTTGACCAGTGTTAGTCACCGGATTGCCTAGCTCTGCTTCATGGCAAGACCTTAAGGTGAGCATGATCTTTAAGAATGCCTTATTTATGTGCATACAGACAGAAAATAGCGCACTCTTCTCATTTTTTGAAGTCTATAATACTTAAGTCTGCTGTAATAAACTCTTATGTGATGTGTTTTCATGCAGGATCACATGCGTCGGGCAGGGGATGTCTGCTTCTCCCAAGTTTTTCGTGATGCAACTGGTATGATGTGTTCAAGTCAAATAGTTCCGTTTATGTTATGTACTCACATTATAATGGTACTTAGAGGTCATGTGCTCTAGAAGGAGTCTGTCATGTGCTCTAGGAGTCTTACTTTTGGAGGATTTGTGTAGGACAAGCCTGTCAAATAAAATATGTTGAAAGGAATTGTGTTCGTTGGAAGTTCTAAGATAGTATTGATTATGAATTGCTTGAAATATGTTGTTTTGGTGTTCCTTAAATATGTTAGCCAAACCAGAAAGAATAGAAGAAAGCACCAAGTTGAGGGTTCTAATGGATTGTCTGCTGTACTCTGTAGTTAAAGAAACAGTATTGGTTTGATAGTGAAACAGCTAGTATCTTGAGGCTTGGAGAGCTAGTGAAAGATTTTGGATGTTTGCTATTCTTCTGCGTCCTCTTCTTTTCTATTCTCCTCTTCTTCTTGTTCAGCTTGTTGGATCTTAGCAAACATGCCAAACACCCCCTCCCCCCTTCTCTTTCCCCCTCTTTTCCCGTGCTCCAGGTTCTTTTTCTTCTCTTCTTTTTTCTCTGTTTCAGTCTCATCTTATAATCTTCTTCTTCTCCTTTTGCATATGCATCATGTGTATTCAGAAACTATTGAATATTGATGTGCGTCATTCAAATTTCCAAAACAGATATTAATGCTAAGATGTGGAATTGTGGATATTTGTGATGTAACCATATTTATAATGATGTTCAGATGAGTATGTATTTGGTCTACAAGTGGTTGAAGTAACGTGACAATTTTATTTCTCGTTTCTCTAAAGAATTAAAACTTCTCTGTTGAAGGTTGTTTCCATTTCTACATGATTCTTGTTGTCCGGGGATTTTTTTTCCTTGGAATATTTGAACATTACAGATTGGCCTGTCTGTCTTCTCTCTCTGCGAACAGAGTCTTATATTGTATGTTATGGCTGTCTTGCAGGCACAAAGGGGATTGTGGACTATACTAGCTATGATGACATGAAATATGCAGTAAGTTCACATTTCAAGTTAATATGTCTCAGTTACCATGAAATGCCAATCATTAGCTTGATATGTTGAAGGGACCTTTTATTTTCCTATCTGCAGATTAGGAAACTCGACGACTCTGAGTTTCGGAATGCTTTTTCTGATGGAATAGTTCGTGTATGATTTTAGCCTTTCATTGTCTATTTGATGAGTACGGTTTTTTTCTTTGATACTCCCTCCATCCCAATTTGTTTGTCCAATTGTTGAAATTCGTGTCTTTCAAAAATATAATTATATCTTACATTTAATAATATTTTTTATGATTTTGAAGATTTTGTATAATAAAACTAATTGAGATCTACCAAACAAGATTCATATTGCATATTAAAAACATTACAAATTGAAAATTATAGACAATTTTTTTAGAGGTCAAACGCTCTCAAAAAGTCAGAAAGGGGACAAACAAATCGGGATGGAGGGAGTACTTCAATGTCAATGTGTTACTCACCATTCCTTATTTTGTTTGGCATTCCATCAGGTGAGAGAATATAAATCAAGTCGAAGCGGGAGCCGGAGCCGAAGCCGGAGCTATTCTAGGAGCCGTAGTCCTTCTGACTCGAAAGGCAGGAGCTACAGTCGAAGCAGGAGTAGGAGCAGGAGGTTGGTTGATGCCTATTGGTTTTTTTTGTTCTCATGTACGGCGTGTTTTTTATTTGTTATCATGTGGAATTGTCATGCAGCAAGTCTCCCAAAGCCAAATCTTCTCGTCGCTCGCCTTCTAGATCTCGTTCACGATCTGCTTCTCCTCGCGCTCATTCTGGATCAAAGCTGCGTTCTCAGTCGAGGTATACATATCACTTTGAGAAGTTAAAGCATAAGAATTCTGAACTCTAGTCTGGTCTATCATTTTAAATGGTTATTGGTATATTTAGGTATACATTTACATGGACCTTTCCTAAGGTTTCTGATAAAACTCTGAAACCCCATGTGATTTCTGAAATATTACAGTGACACTGTCAGAGTGTCAGTTGTTGGCTAACTGTAACTTCCTGGAATTATGCTTACTATTTGTGCTCCTACAAACCATATTTTCATTACACCCAGACCCATTTTTGATCCTGCCATTTTTATATTCTGTAATCAAACTATGTTAGCCAATCAAATATACACATCTCTACCCGTTACTTGATAACATCACTGGTATTATAATAAATTAGTAGTACAAATACCACACCCTAGTATACACACAGGAACACCTGAACTTATTAAGAGGACGATCATTTCGGCAATATACATCATGTCGGAGTTGAGAAAACAATTTGAATTTACCATAAAGTAGTTTGGAGTCCAACTTTGTCTTGGACATCGTTAACAAGAAAGGCTACGTGTTGATTTCGATTCATGCTTTGAGTTTCTGATGTCACAATTGGCTCCATCTGTACCTGTGGATAATTTTGGACGAATCTCCCTGTATATGTCATTTGTTAATGTAACTACATATGTTGGTGAGAGGACATGTACTGCTCTTTTAAGTGGAGTAGGAGCTTTTGTAATGGCTGCAATCATCTAGGGCTCATAGGAATCCTTCTCAAACACTGAAATATGTTCAAATGGTTTCCCGGGTGAGTGGAGCTCCCATCATCCAATACTACATGGCATGAGAGGTGGAATGCAATGTACGAAGCTAATTGAACAAACACTGGCTGTTTTTGGATGATTAAAATGTGGATTCCAGCATGTAGAGAGTCAATAAGATGATATCTTTGTTACCTTTGTTGGTTATAGATTCTTATTCACAAGTTGAAATTATGGTGGCCTTTGTTCCAGCTAATTATGCAGCTTAATCTTGTTAAATAGCTTGATATATAGGTTGTCGAGCCCATTTCTTAACAGTTTAAGCTTTTGGTACTATCATTTATACAACTTATACTTGGGATGAGAGCTGAGGGTGGAATAGGTCTTGAGTTCATGTCTCTCCATTTGCATTTGTTACCCACTTGCGTTCCGCTTCTCTCCTTGCGTATTCTTTTTTGCTCGGATATTTGCATCTCTATGTGCAACAGTGCAAGATGGGGTTGCTTGTTGAGGAGGGTGTGGAATAACTTGGTAATTATTGTTGGCCCTATTTACTAACAACTTAAAGCTTTCAGAGCAATCAGTAATTTAACAACTATCTCATCTCACCTTTCAACTTGAATTTAATTTCCCTTCGTGTGGTGTGGTCATACGAGATACATCTTCATGCTCAACAAATAAAAAATTTGATGGATCTGTTTGTCTACTCTAGTACTCTCTGTTAATGGAATGGCACGTAGGACCTTAACTCTAGTTGATAAGTTTTGAGTTTTGTTTGGGGTCCAATTAAATGGAGATGTGGTGAGCAGATTCTTCTATACTCACTATATAAGTAAATTGCTTATATCCAACTTCAAGCTGGAAATGACTATGGCTTGTGGCTTACTCTGCTTTTTTGTCCCATGTTTGCTATCCTTGCTAGATTTCATGGTTTGATTAGCAGATGTGGTATTGAGAAAACTGCGAGATAACTATGCCAATTCCATTTTGTCCTTTAAAAGATGTGAAATTACCTGGTTTGTTTTTTAGATATGGATTTTGCGGCGATCTGGGGATTGCATATTAGGATCTTGCATCTTGGTTGGATATGGTTCAAATGCCTGCTGCCTGCAACTCTTTCGGTTGTGGAGGTATGGTGTTTTCTAGATGGGCAGCTTTAGAAATCTTCATGGTATGTGTGTTCTAATACGTTAAGCATCGCAAATGTCCGTGGGTGCTAGATTGGGAACAAAGATCATGGATTGCTCTGGTAAAGCTGGAATTTGAACCAAGTGCATTGGCATTTGGAAACCACCATCCGCAGTAGAAACCATTTTACTGTCATTGCTATTCAACAAAGTCATATGCTAATAGGGCAGGTGTATGGACTCTTTGTTGGCCATTTGGGCATCCTGCTTACTGCTGTCTTAGACAACCATTGTGTGGCTTCCATTAACGATTGCACTGTAAGTTGATTAGGGTTTTTTTTTTTTTAATTCGATGGTATGTTTACATTTCCCAGTTGTGCTTCTTAATTGTTAATGGTTTTTTCTTCCTGTCCGTTTTAATCATGGTAACTGGTAACTATGACACGGAAGAGGCATCAAGGCTCTTGGATCGCATTTGTTAAAAGGAACTTCTGGGTATTGAAATCGGTTGTTTCTGGAACTTTTGCAGATCTCCATCAAGATCCAGATCTCCTGTACCATCTGTAAGTGAAAACCTGTACTGCCTTTAAGCAATATATTTTTGAACCTGGAATGGACTACTGGACTTTCTGGCAAAATGTTCCTAACTAACCACATTCTTGTCTATCAATTATGAACCCAAATTTTCTACTATTTGTTTTAAAGATGGGGATCTGAAGCTCGAGGGTTTGGTTAATCGTGTTGAACTCTTTACTATCTAGAAATTGCTTGAGATAGGGTTTGCCTGTTGAACACCTGTCCTTCCCTGGGGAAGTACTTAATAAACTTCTTACAGTAGCAACATTGTTTTGTTATATACGTCTGCCATTTGTGATATACGTCTGCCATTTGTGCTATGTATGGCATTTCATTTTGAATGTCGTTCCTTCAGCGCCAGAAGCATGATAGTAAAACCCTCAAAAAGCGCAGTGCTAGCAGGAGCCGCAGCAGGAGCAACAGTTTATCCAGGTCTTGTAGTTTTGCAACATGTTTCTTTTCCTTTTGGGCATATCATTCCCTCTGGCCGAATTTGTGTTATCATCCATTTTCCTGATTTGTTTTCCTCAAATGCATCATGTTTCCGCTTTGCAAATGTGTTTTAACAGGTGAGATTTGGTCAAGGCTGTATCTGTTGACTCCAGGTGCAGTTACAAGGGACTGTTGCTTCACCTTATAGTTATGTATTTGGGTTAACAGTTTGATCGAGTTTGGTTGGTCTTGGGATAGCGAACATTTGTTATCATTTCGGAAGTCTATTTTCTTGTTAAGTGCTTGTTGAAACTAGAACACAAATATTACATTGTTTGTTGTGAGTTTTGCTTGATTTTGCCTGAAGGCACAGATATTCATTTCGGTTATTGGTGTGGATTGCTCAGAGTTATATGGGATTTGCTGTTGTGATGTTATTTATTAAGTTATGTTCAGTGCTGGAGCTCCAAGATCTTTTCTCATCACACATTGGTATAAAGCAATGATGTATGGTGAATGTTAGCGATCCAGGCAGAGGCTGCGTTTTGGAAAATCAGATTTTAGGGTGAAAATGCTAAACAAAATTTCTTTTGTTTGGTTGGGTTAGGTTATGATAAGCGAATGTAAATGGTTTTTATTTATTTATTGGAGAAGCACAAACATATTGCATTCTTAATAGATCGAGAGAGAGTAGAGGGGAGAGATCAAGTCCAGAACTGTAGGACCGACTGAGTGGGTAGGGAAAGGAAGAGTCTTGATAAGCGAATGTAAATGGTTTTTTGTTTTATCTTTTCTCGTAAATAATTGGTTGTAAATTATGAGACTTTGGTGAGGTTTAGATTCCAAATCCTTGGTTTTCCTCCGATTTTTGTGAAATAATTGGAATAAATGAAACTTTACCATTTAGGAAGTCACTTAAAAGTCTTAAAAGAGAGTAAGAGCATCTCCACTCCACACGCCGAATACTAATTTCTAAAGGTTTTTAGAGTAAGGTTGAAAAAGTGCTCTAACCCACGCCAAAATCAATGGCAATTTTCCTCTCTTCGAATATGGTGACTCTACAAATGGTGGTGGCCACCATTAAAAAACTAATAAATTTATTAAACTTGAACACCACTCTTTAAATAGTTGGTCCTTTCATTAAAAATTAATGAATAATAAAAGTTTCAAGTGTGGGTTGGAGTGATTATTTGGTTAACAAATTTAGTGAACTTTTTAATGCGGAGTAATATTTTGGGGGTGTTCGAGGAGCGTTTTAATACTTTCGTTTGCTAATTCTTCAACTCGGCTTCAGGGATGAACACTGATTCTTTGCACTGAGAATCCTTTGTACTAAGGAATCTCGGCCTGTTGGATTGCATACAAAATTTTAAAAACAAAAAAATTTTCACACAGTCTAACGATCAGAAATTCTTGGCTTATTTTTTTGTTCTTATTCAAATTTTTTTCGCATTTGTTAGTTTATTGTTAATTTTTGGGAGATTATTACATCATCATGACGAGAGAAATTTAAAAAGTAAAAAATTATGATTGAAATCAAAATTTTTTTGAATAAAGACGAAAAATCCTCCAAAAATTAATGACAAACTAACAAATGCGAAAAAAATTTGAATAAGGACAAAAAAATAACAAAAATACTTTCAGCAGAGACAATCTGCAGAGATCCACGCAGAGAAAAATGCGTTTGGCCCTATTTTGGGTCCTGAAAAAATTTAGAAAAATATCCATAAATTTTTGAATATTATTTTATGGAGCCCTATAAAAAATCAACTCCAGTGGATGTCGATAAGTATTACTTTTGGATTCGTAGAGGCGAAACTGCTCAATTCACCCCTACGAATCCAAAAGTAACACTTATCGATATCTACTGGAGTTGATTTTTTACAGGGCTCCATAAAATAATATTTAAAAATTTATGGATATTTTTCTAGATTTTTT
Source organism: Rhododendron simsii (assembly GCA_014282245.1). Lineage (NCBI taxonomy): Eukaryota > Viridiplantae > Streptophyta > Magnoliopsida > Ericales > Ericaceae > Rhododendron > Rhododendron simsii. Next base: position 920,703 of record CM024965.1, read on the forward strand.
CGGGACCCGAAATGAGGCCAAACGCATTTGTCTCTGCGTGGTTCTCTGCGAATTGTCTTTACGCGTAGCAGAGCTAAGTTGATGTTGACGGTTTACCAAAAACAAAAAAAAATTGATGACGACTCGACTGCTGAAAGTACTTTATCTTTCCTTTTCTGCCAAGTTGTTTACTCGTACTTTATTGGGGGATCTATCCAATTGGTACTTGGCAGTGGATGATGGTGCACTGTGGTGTGTGCGCAACGTCGTGCTTTGCACCTCTGAGCCGTCGAATTGTGCATCCGACGGCTCGAATCTCATCTCGGCAATAAATGGCTATTGCTCATTGACTGTCGAAATGAGATCTGAGCTGTCAGATGCATAATCCGACGGCTTAGAGGTGCTCAGCAAAGTGATGTGCATCTCACTACACAGCAATACAGCACGTTTCCAAGTGGGGGACCCAAATCAGGAAATGGCCACCCACCCCAGAGCGTAATTAGAGTTGGCCCTAGGACAAGCGTCAGAAGACCTCGGGTTTGGACAACTCTCGCCATAGGGCAGGGGAAAAAAAAATTGTAATCCCAATGTTACCTTGATTTTATTTATTTATACTTGTATGTCCGTTATGCGTTGAGCCAATTTTGAACTACAAATGTACTACTCAAATGACGGGGCCGGCACTGAGCGTGATGGTTGGTGCTTGATTCTGCTCTCATGTAAATGACGAGGCTATCCGCTATCCACCCTTTTGGCTTCATATAAATCAATGCTGTTGTATCTGTGAACAAGAAGCCATGGAATAGACTGTTAAGCACTGAGTGGAGGAGGAGAAGATAAGAGAGAGAAAGAAACACATGGAGAAGAAGCCCGGTTCTCCACTCTTGTTTCTTCTGCTGAATTTAGTGCCGCTACTATTAGTGCTGAGCCGCGCTGAAACATGTAGCAGAAGTGAATTCCCACTCCCACCTCACTTTGTCTTCGGTTCGGGAACCTCTGCTTATCAGGTTACTACTACTAGTAATTCCTTATGTGTATGTTTCGTTCTTTTTCGTTTCCTAATTTCAAAACCCGAAAACGAAGTAGTAGACTTTGATGAATATTGGCTTATGTATCATATTATGTGCATGACAATAGTCTGAGGGCGCGGCATTGGAGGATGGAAGGACTCCGAGCATTTGGGACACTTTTGCTCACTCTGGTCAGTTTCTTGTATCCTATTATATGCATGACCCACGTAGTGTTCTGTGGAAGTTCAAAGAGAAATGCCTGCAAGTGCAACACTATTCACTAATGTCTCAGCCTCCTGATTTCATTGAGGTCTAAAGGTGTTGTGCCTGGTCACACACAATTGCTGTAGAACAAAGGGTCATAGTAATATTTTCCTTGATGTAATTGTTGTGACTGATGTGTTGACATGCAATCTGTATGTTCATTATCCGTTAATGACAGCGGTTAGTATACTAATATCGGGCTTTGTGGACCCGGTTTGTGGTGTAGGGGATACTTGAGGTTCTAAGGGGGAATGGAATTGTATATTCATCATTTCACAGTGATTCCTCTACCGATGTTTGCCCTCTGCTTTTTAAAAAACCCCACAACCATATATCGTTGCTGTATTTTCTAGATTCATGACATGTCATACAGTAATAGACAATCGTGAAGTGTTTTGCCAAATTTCTCAATATTACCTCTGGGTTGAGGAATCATAAGCGATTGAGTTTGCTTAAAACTGGTTTAATGAAAATTTTCTGTAGCTTTATGCTGCTGGCTTGTCAAATTTCTTGTTAGGGAGTAGCCCGAAACGAATTGTGGTTCAGTTAATCAGTTGTTTCAGGTCCTTGTCTTGGCGCCAGCACCTTACTATGTGCAAGGGGGGTTATTATATTTTCAACATAACTCAGTTGCATCTATAATGGGGTGATTTCTATATCACTCCATCACCGTTGATTCTTCTTCTAGTGATGATAAAATAGTTGCTGGGATAAAACTATACCAAAAAGCTACTTCATGTTGCCAGAAATTGATTGTCATGTGGAACCAATTCAAACAGGGAATGCGCATGGAGCCACAGGGGACGTAGCATGTGACGGGTACCATAAATACAAGGTATCATCCTTCTTGTTTTCTGTTATCCTGGATTATCTCTTGCCACTGGCATATAAAACATGTGGTTGATGATTTCCTCCATAGCGCATCACTATGGAGCTGCTATATGAGGTAGATGGTTTAGCATGAATAGCATCATACAGCCACTTCTGGAGTATGGTCCATATGTGATATGCACCATTAAATCTCATGCAGGAAGATGTCCAACTCATGGTGGAAACTGGCTTGGAGGCTTACAGATTCTCCATCTCGTGGTCGAGACTTATCCCTAGTAAAGACCATTTAACTGTCTCATGTTGACTTCACAACATAAAGCAAATTCTTCATTGCTTGTGCTTTCTCTTTTCTACAGATGGAAGAGGACCTGTCAACCCGAAGGGCGTAGAATATTACAACCTCCTCATCAATGAGCTTATCAAACATGGTTAAATTTCCACCATAAACAATACTAGACTTTTGTTTGGCATTTGGAATGTCTGATCATTTGAGAAAATACCCAGCAATTGTTTTTCTTGTGAAAAATGCCAACCAAATGATACCCTAATGAAATCTCCCCTTTTCACTGCTGTTGATACCACTTTCTCAAGCAGGAATCCAACCGCATGTTACGTTGATGCACATTGACTTCCCTCAGGTTCTTGAAGATGAGTATGGTGGATGGCTTAGTAGACAAATGGTGTATGATTCTAAACCTCCACTACCTTTAACTTCACTCACTTCTAACACTTGGGGTGCCTTGATTGAAGAAAATGTACGGCACTCATACGTAACAAAGTTCACAAATTATATGCAATGCAGGAAAGACTTCACAGCATATGCTGACGTGTGCTTTAGAGAATTTGGTGATAGGGTGTTGCATTGGACTACCTTGAATGAGGCCAATATATTTACCATAGGTGGTTATGATATTGGAGGAATACCGCCTCAACGATGCTCTCCCCCATTTGGGGTAGTCAATTGTTCTAAGGGTGACTCCTCAACTGAGCCATACGTCGCTGGTCATCATATCTTGCTTGCACATGCATCGGCTGCAAAACTGTATAGGAAAATGTATCAGGTATCAAATAAGTTTTTTTTTGGAAGGATTACTAAGGGGGTGTTTGCCTTGGCTTTTCAGTTTGGTACAGCTGCTGCTTTTTGCTTATGAGCCAAAAAACTTTAAGAAGCTCTTTTACCAAAACAAAAAGCTAAAAAGCTTTAATAGCAGTTTTTTTAAAGAAGCTACATTTCAATTTTTTTGACTTCTGCTTTTGAATAGAGCTTTTAGCCTAAGTTCAGTTGCAAGAAGATTTCTGCTATATTCAGTATCTTTGAGATTTCCATAAGATTTCTGCTCCAACTCGTACTTCCCCACATCCATATACTTCAAAGAAATTTGAAAATTTCGTGTCTACCTGCTGGTTCTATAGTTGTCATCTTCAGCTTTCATTCTTTCAATTCACTATGAATATAATCAACGAAATATCAGGGAGAATTTTGATAAATTTGGAAAAAAATGTGTTAACAGGGGAAGCAACATGGATTCATCGGAATAAATGTCTATGCTTATTGGCTTGTCCCTTATACAAATGCAACAGAAGATGTGATTGCAACGCAAAGAGCCACTGATTTTCTTGTTGGTTGGTGAGTCTCACACGTACAAGATATCTATTCATCTCGGATTGCTATTTCAACAGATGATGAGAGTATAAACTATTCGTTTCATTGGTTCAGACTGGAAGCTTTTCGTGTGTGCATGCATGAGAATTGAGATTACCATCCATGTGTTTTCTATTGCAGGTTTGTGGAGCCCCTGGTATTTGGAGACTATCCTGACATAATGAAGAAGAATGCAGGCAAAAGGCTTCCAGCTTTCACCAAACTTGAATCTGAGCTAGTCAAGGGTTCAATCGATTTTATCGGACTGAACCACTACAACACATTTTCCATTAAGGACCAATCAAGAAGCTTGAAAATGGATCATAGGGATTTCAATGCTGATATGGCAGTGGAGTTGATTGGTGTGTTACTGTTCATTGCAACGACTGCTGAATATGTTTTTCTTCTACTCCTGTTCAACCAAAAAAAAAAAAAAATTGTTTTTCTTCTACTATGATGAGCCAAGCATGATATTTTACTAAGACAACTAAACTATTCTCCCAACTTATGTAAGTGTTCGGTGTATCTGATGTAGCTCATTGATTTTTTGGGTGGTTGTAGATGAGCAAGGTGGTGGTACACCGCTAACACCACCAATTGAGGTGAGGGCTTTAAACAAATGTTAAAAAGTTGGTCTACCTTTGGATAGACTTAATTTCATTCAACTAATCAGTTTGTTTGACTCAGTTTCCTGTTGCACCATCGGGTTTGGTGGAACTCTTGGAGTATTTCAAGCAATTTTATGGAAATCCTCCCATTTATGTTCATGAAAATGGTCTCTCTCTCTCTCTCTCTCTCTCTCTCTCTCCGTGTGTGTGTGTGTTTATTTCGGTTTGAGCTCTCAGGGATGGATTCGCTTTATCATGCTTTTAAACTTCCATTTGAGGGTTTCATAGATAAGGGGATGTTGCCTTTTGAAAACTACTGAAAACGTTAAAGGGCTAGAATAATTCAATAGCATCTTAATGATATTGTGTTTCAAAATATAATAGGTTAAACTTTCACTTGTTTTGACAGGTCAGCGGATGCGCAGGAATGCTACGCTGAATGACATGCTGAGGGTGAGGTATTTACAAGGATTCATTGGGGGCTTACTTGATGCTATTAGGTATGTTTAGTTTAAGCCAACTTGGAGCACCGTAAAAGCCAATAGAATAATGTTACTGTATTTTCTTCTTGTTATTTGGGGCCAAACCCTACAGCTTTTTGCTGTTAACGAACAACAATAGCTGGGGAGATTAGACATGCAATGGAAAAAGATCTTCTCTTTACTGTTAACGAACAACAATCACAAATATTCTGTTATAAGTTACACGTCCATTTCTTTGGTTGGGTTCCTTTAGCAACCAGGCAGCTTCTTGCACCAGTGAGAGCTAAACCGGAAGTAGCATTATTTGATTGAATCATTAACTGATCGTTAACTTACAGTGAAAAATCACATCTTTTAATGGCTGAACTCATGAGGGCAGATTTGCCTATTCATATTTCTGTAAAACTCAGAGCAGCTAGTCCTGCTGAGGAGATCCAGATGCGCCTTCTCTGATATTTGCTATTCTTGGTCACCATTTTGAGGGTATCTGATCATATACTTATTTTGTTCTTTCTTTTCTGTTTTCAACTTGACAATGTGGAAGGAACGGATCGAATGCAAGAGGGTATTTCTACTGGTCTTTCATGGATTTGTTTGAGTTATTGGACGGCTATGAAACTTCCTATGGCCTGTATGCTGTAGATTTGAAAGATTTGAAAAGATACCCCAAGCTCTCTGCACATTGGTACTCAAATTTCTTAACAGGAAAGAGCATGAGTCCAGATGGTGCCATTGAAGTTGAGAAGTCAATTTCCTCTCTTTCTCAATCTCATTTTTCTGAGTAGGTTTGCTTTGCCAAATTGTATGTGTATTGGCACGCATCATTAGCATTGTGTACCTAATAAATATGTGATACACAAAGTGGTTAAAAAGTCTTCATTTATTTGCAATGAATAATCAATCTTGTTTCCTTTTTGGTCTCTTTGATCGAATTACAGATGTCTGTATTAGACTATTAGTTAACACGTACAAGGTTGCATAAGTTTGTGATTGAACACTTTAACTAGAAAATAAGTGAGATAAATCACTGTTTCTCATCTGAATCACTAATTCTCATCTTACACCTTACATGACTCCAATCAAGGTACATAACGTGCCTGATATATTTCGTGCAACTGCAGTAATCTTGGGGTGTGTTCCACTAAAATAAGTACTTATTTTTTGGAATTAAAGGCGATGTATTGCAAGAGAATGACCTGTCTCGTAACTGAAGCTTGATTAGTCCTGTCAATGTAACCACAGTTTGAGAAAGGATGGGAATGACTGGAAGAATGAAGGGATTTCCAAGTGTGGAAAGCATTCCACTGATCTTGTTGTAAGCTGCATCTGTGGATGTAAGTGGAAACATTTTTCCAACAGCGTTTGTCGCAGCTTTATATCTGCAGAAAAGTACAAGTTGTCAATTATACCTCTTCCATCAGGGTTTTTGATCAGAAAACGGGATCAAAGATAAACACAACAAATCTGGCATTGTGGTTCTTTTTTCCTTCGATAACTCAGGGTGCCCAAGCCAACTTACACACATCTCAACCAATTTCTGGCCGACCATTGTCCACAGCTACAGGTAAAATTCAGTACAAAACGGCCTCATAAGAATGATACCGGAGAGTTTCCGAACCTGAGATCTATGGCTAATCCTAAATCCAGGCCTTAAAAGCAAAATAAAGTTTCCTTTGGTTTCTTTGTTAACAAGCAAGAGAGTTTGAAACGTTTGATTACTGCTTTGACGCTTTAAGATTTTCATGCATCACAAGCTAGACGAGCTGAGTAGTAGATTATTCGAGCTTGGTTAGTGAAGGCTTTCTTTTCTTCTGCAGTAACTTTTTGTTCATATTAATTACGTATGTAGAAGGAATTCACACACAAAAAAAAGGTAACTTCAAGTGATCAATTCCAAACTGAAAGCAATCATTTCGATTCTAAGAACCTAAATCTCTAGCAAAAACCAGTGGTCGCAAAAGCTCCTACAGTTACAGCAATGGAGCAAGAAATTCCTTTTTTTTTGATAAGCGAAGAAATTCCTTGTTGTCGCAGATTTAATAGCTGTAAAGAGAATCAAGGGATCATCAGCGGTTTTGTTGGTGTTTTTTCGTTTCCATGTGCAAATAATATTGCCAAGAACAATGAAAGCTATACAAAAATCGAAATTAGCGTAACTGTTACGATGGAGTGAGAATCCAGAAGGCCTTATGTGCTGAAAAACCACATTATCTCTCTCTCTTCGTCGTCGGGAAACGTCCCTTCGTCGGAGTGAATGTATTTCAATGCTAAAATGGGTTTCATACAGTGTAGCCAAGACTATTTTCGTAGAAACAACTTCACTCAAACGATCCCCGATTATGTGCCGATCAGTATTCGATTCATATGAACTTCGACAATGTTTATCATCTTGACAAGCACTACGAGATGAACCCTTTCGATCATGGAGACAAATCAGAATGAGATCACAATTTGATGAATCGCTTTGCGAGGTCTCAATATACCAGAGCGGCTTCGTTTCTTCGTCGGAGTGATTTATACAGTGTAGCCAAATCTATTTTCACGAAAACAAATTCACTCAAAATGTATTTGATCATATATCAATAACTGTTAGATTGAAATGATCTTGAGCACAGTTTATCTTCCTAAAAATCTCTACAAGATGAACAAATTCGATTATAGGTATAAATCCTAATGAGATCACTATTTGATTCAAATCCCTGTCAACATGGTTTTAAAGGACTTCGCAGGTAGGAGTTGAGAAGTATTAATGATTACGCACGGCGTCGTTTTGAGAACATCCCGTGTTGAATATGCGAGCTTGAGGTCGACGCCGTTTTCAAAAAACTCGCGCCTCTCATATGCGAGTTTCTAATAAGTGCAAGTACGATTCATAATTTCATATCGCCGAACTCCGGTCGTCGTCTTCCCCATTTCTCCGAAGATTTATCTACTCTCTCTCTCTCTCTCTCTCTCTATATATATACATATTGTATTTCACTGATAAATAGTCGTTCTCACAAACGGGTGTCAATCCTCTACAAGCTGATTCAGCCCTCATATTTTCAGGTATGCGAAACCTCAATTATTATCCGAATAGTATACGATTCAATCCGTCTGTTATTCTTTCTGCTATTTTTTTTTACACTCATTACATATTATTTGCTTACTCTTCTTTCTGAAATGAAACATGATCGAGCAAAGGCAAATCAGATGCATTGAAGGAACTAACCATCAAATCAAATTCTCTTGGTTCTCTATGCAGATTATAATGCCACAATCCATAGAAATATATGCTAAAAAAAAACCCATTTAGCAGAGTGCTACACCAAAACCTAATAACTCAAATAGCATCAGGCAGCTACTTTGCTCACAAATTAATCATCTTCTTCCGAAACATGGTTGAACTTTACTGGAAGACCATTGAATTCTAACATCCTACGTTTTAGCAGTTTGACATTTCAATAATCTTCTCTATTAGGTCGAAAAACACATTGAACATGACATAGAAGGAATCTTAATTCAAGATCAGCTGAGTTCCTCTTTGTATCTCCCAATAAGGACATATGTTAAATGTTAGCCATCCAGCTAGCCACTGTTTCTTTGGAAAATGCAGATTATAGAGCGAAAATTCTAAACCTCGTTTAAGAGAATGGTTTTTTTTTCCTGATCTATCCAATTGGCAGTGGTTTTTTATGCTAAATTACAGCGTATTGGTTGGTGCTTGATTCTGCTCTCATGTAAATGATGAGGCTATGCACCGCTTTTGGCTTCATATAAATAAATGTTAGTATCGGTCAACAAGCCGTGGAGTAGACTCTTAAGCATTCTTATCCCAAAGTGGTTTGATACAAAGGATACCCCTTGCTGGACCTCTTCCAGCAATGGTACCTTTTCTGTGAAAGCTACATATCAGTTCTTGGCAAACCATTCTCCCCCACATTTCAACTGGAAATGGATTTGGGCGTTAAGAATTCCTGCCAAACTCAAAAGTTTTCTATGGCTGTTGACGCATGGAAAGATCCTTACTACCCAACAGTGTTGTATCCATAATTTGCTAGATAGTGATCTTTGCCCTCATTGCAATTTGGAGAGAGATCTCAAGCACCTATTTTTAGACTGCCCTCTTAGTGCTAATATTTGGTTGCAGTTACCCGCAATCCAAGGACCCCTCATGGCTAGCATGGAGGAATGGAAAGAGTGGCTTCATACCAAAGTCAACCGCTCCAGAACAAATCCAGGGGGTTATTTCTTAAGTGTTGGCTTGCTAGATATAGAAAAGTCTTCGATGATGTCATTGTTAGTTCATTTGATATTTGCTTTACTAGTGCTAAAAATGCCCATGAAATTGTGAAGAGTTTTACATCTGTTGCTTGTGCTAAACCTAGACAAATTAGACTGATTGCACGGAATTTTCCAGGTACGGGAAAGCTGAAGTTAAATACTGATGGAAGCAGCTGAGGAAATTCGGGACCTGCTGGATTTGGAGGAGTTTTTCGAGAAGAGAGAGAGGGCATTGGGTGCTGGGATTTCTTGGACTTCCGGAAGACTGTATGAGCCTTGAGGCCGAACTTTTGGGGATTTTTAGAGGCCTAGAGATGATCCAAAATCATGGTATGGAAATCGACACCAACTCGGCAACCGCCATTACTATGACAACTTAGGAGTGCCCTGACCACTCCCCAAACAAAGTGCTGATCCAAGAGCGAAAGGCGTTGCTAGCAGCAACAGGATGTCTTCTCAAGCATACATTATGTGAGGGAAACCTAGTGGCGGATAAACTCACCAATATGGGTGTAAACTAAGAGGACAAGATGATGTCGTATGTTATCCCGCCCAATGACATTATTCCGCTGCTTGAGGCGGACATGCGGGGCATGGCTTTTGAGAGTTTCTATTTTTAATTTTTTTGTCATTTCCAGTGTACCAAAAAAAAGGTAGTAGCCAGGAAGAGTAATGGGGATGTGAAAACAATTTCTGATACGCGTCTGTAGTAGTACAAATGTTGATGCAAAGAGCACATAGATGTCTTCTGACAGTTACATGCATATGCCAGAAGAAATTTGAAACACAATTCTTAAATTTTAGTAATGGTCAAAGCTACTAAAATTAGGCAAAATCCGTTCGTGAACTCTTCGGTTGATTAAAGTGTGGCAAACTTTCTCGTGCCTACAAGGAATCGATAATTTCATCCCAAGACTTCTCAATTCTCGACATGGCAACAATTAACCTGCTTTATATTTGCAATTTCACTACCAAAAGTTTTAATCCCAGAGCGCAGCAGAGTTTTGTTACAATTTGATATACCAACCAACTTTTCCACAAATGGATAGTTATTGTTGGCAGAGACAGCACTGTATTTTGTTAAACCCAAAGTTAACACCAAAACCTCCGGAATTTCAGCAGAAAGAAAATGACAGAAAATAATTTGACAGAACATAGGACACGTAGATTGCATCAAAACTTATGGAACTTGCATCCACCAAGTCAGGAAGGCCATGTTGTTGGCTTTAGCCTTTTGACAAAAAGAATCAGAAATCAGAACTGTTTATAACATTTTGCACACTGCTTTAGGAAAAGGACCAAAAAAATGTAGGTTTTGCTACTCTGACCACATCTCACATATGTGCTAATAAATACAGATTCTAAGGATTTATGCAATATCATCTTCTAGTAGACTTGAAAGCGCAGAGCTTCAGCTTAGCCAAGTCTCCTGGTCTTCTTGAAGGCTTGAACCTGCCTTCATCTAGGAATGACTTTAACTCAGGGTCAATAGGTGCAACTAGAATGGGAAAAAAATCACCACAAATTAGCTTTGTACAAGGGTTGACATACTATCAGGGTATGAATTGTCTTAGATAGTATCCAGTATCCACATTGCAAACATGAAGGATGTAATATGATAAGGAAAAGCAACTGGAACGACTGAAACTTGTGTGGTTCACACTTCACCCAATGTGGCTCCATCACATTTTTTTGCAGGCTAAAACGGTTTGTAAAGGACAACCAGTGAAGTGACTGTTTTGGCATGACCATAGGAGTTTCTAATTGCTCTGCAATGTTCAGCTGGAGGTGGGTGCCTATCATCACAGCTGCGATAAGGCGTGAATTAAACCCTTACACACGACATCTGTTTACGATGACAACTACCGCAAATGGTTTCGAACTCGCCACCCATGCTAGGGAGGGATTTTCGCCTGCACCATAATTGCCAACTCGACTACCACCTCACTGGTGGCTACTGTTAGAATAACATTTGGATAATATCATGTTACCATGTTTTCTATGACATTATTACCATGTTTTCTATGATATTATTCATGTTTCTCAATTTGCTTATTATTCATGTTTCCTAGTTAGTTTGGTTTAGGCTTAAAAACTTATCAAACTTTAAAAATATGTTGAGGTGTAGCTTGTTTTATTAGACGAGTCGATCTAAAATGAGCTTTAATTGAGCCGAACACGAGCTGGTCTCTAGTAGTTAAAATTTTCATATACCACAAGCCAAACGAGCCAAGTAGTAGCTTATTCGAGCTTGGTTTGAACTTTGAACCTCTAATGAGCTTCAAAAAATGAAAGGCTTTACTTTCCCCCTTTTTTTCCCCTGTAACTTTTTGTTCATATTAATTAATTACGTATGTTGAATGAAAACTGGAAGTTCACACAAAAAAAAAAAAGAAACTTCAAGCCTTGAAGGGATCAATTGCAAACTGAAAGCAATCATTTCGATTCTAAGAACCTAAATAAATCTGTAGCAAAAACCAGTTCGCAAAAGCTCTTACAGTAATACACAAAGTGCTTGACAATTGCCTCAATTTAAACATGCAACTAATGGAGTAAGAAATTCCTTGTTGTCGCAGTTTAATAGCTGTAAAGAGATCATCAGCAGTTTCGTTGGATCAAGTATTATTGCCAAGAACAATGAAAGCTATACAAAAATCGAAATTAGCGGACCTGTTATAATGGAATGAGAATCCAAAGGGCCTTCTGTGCTGAAAAACCACATGTTCTCTCTCCCCCCTCTCACTCTCACTCTCACTCTCCCTCTCTCTCCGTCCGGAAACGTCCCTTCGTCGGAGTGAATTCATTCTTTGCTAAAATGGGTTTCATACAGTATGGCCAAGTCTACTTTCACAGAAGCAACTTCGTACAAATGATCTCCGATTATGTGCTGATCGGTGTTCGATTAATATGATCTTCAACAATGTTTATCATCTTGACCAGCTCTACGAGATGAACCCTTTCGATCATGGAGATAAATAGAAATGAGATTACAATTTGACGAATTCGTGTTGCGACGTCTCAATACACCAGAGTGGTGTCGTTTCTTCGTCGGAATAATTTATACAGTGTGGCCAAATCTATTTTCACGAAAATAAATTCACTTAAAATATTTTCGATCATACATCAAAAAGTGTTAGATTGAAATGATCTTGAACATGGTTTATCTTCCTGAAAATCTCTACAAGATGAACAAATTCGATTATAGGTATAAATCATAATGAGATCACAATTAGATTCAAATCCCTGTCAACATGGTTTTAAAGGACTTCGCAGGTAGGATATGAGAAGTATTAATGATTATGCACGGCGTCGTTTTAAGAACATCCCGTGTTGAATATGCGAGCTTGCCGTTTTGGAAAAACTCGCTCCTGTCATATGCGAGTTTCTAATGAGTGCAAGTACGATTCATATCACCGAACTCCAGTCGTCGTCGTCCCCATTTCTCCCAAGATTTATCTTCTCTCTCTCTCTCTCTACATATTGTATTTCACTGAATGTTCGTTCATAAACAGGTGTCAATTCTCTACAAGCTGATTCTGGCCTCACATGTTTAGGTACCCGAAAGCTCAATTTTTATCCGAATTGTATACATTCAATCCGTCTCTTATTCATTTAATTTTCATCCGAATTGACAGAATTAATTTTCTTCACTTTTTCCCCCCAAGTTTACAGAATCAAGCAAAGGCAAATCAGATGTATTGAAGGAAGTAACCATCAAATCAAATTCCCTTGGTTTTCTATACAGATTATAATACCACTATCCATAGAAATATATGCTAAAAAAAACCCATTTAGAGGAGTGCTATACCAAAACCTACGTTTTACTAGCAGTTTGACATTTCGATAATCTCCTCAATCTATTAGGTCGAAAAACACATTGAACATGACATAGAAGAATGTTAATTCGCTCAGCTTAGTCCCTCTTTGTATCCCCCAATAATGGCGTATGTTAAATGTCAGCCATCCAGCAAGACACTGTTTATTTGGAAAATGCAGATTATAGAGCAAGAATTCTAAACCTCGTTTGAAAGAATGTTTTTGGTTTGGAAAGTCTCAAATTTAGGATCTTTTGCTGTGCGAATTTGGTGAGAAATGAAATAATTTTTGTTTGTTTGTTTGCTTGGGAAGCTGTCCGAAATCGATTCCTGAACAGTGGCCTAAAGTTTGTGGTTCAAGAAGGATGTTCCTAGCTGGGCGTTTATCCTATGGTTGGCTTTCAAGAAGAGAATAAGTACTAAAGACCAGATTGTTAGCTAGGGGATGATTGTAAATGAGACTTGTCCTTTATGTTCTCAGGCCAATGAATCTCTCCAACATTTGTTCTTTGATTGCACTTTTTCTAGAGCTGTTTGGCTTAAAGTGTGGGGCAAATTATCTCTGCAGTGGGTCTTTTGCAGCTCTCGGATGTGGTGGAATGGTTTACTCTTTATGTAAAGAAGCATGATTTTCGAGGTAGAGCCATGAAAGGATCTTTAGCTGCTACTGTATATGCAATCTGGAGGGAAAGGAACTACAGAGCCATGAAAAGATCTTTAGCACCTTGTATTGTGATCAAAATTGTATTTCTTTCAGAATAGCTAAAGTTGAAATGTTGTGAAAGGGGCATGGCAATCATCCAAACCACCAAAAAAGACACATGAATCTTTTTACCTTATCATTATAAGAGAGTGATATTTGTGGGATGATGTAGAACCAACCTCTCTTGGGAAGGACAAAAATGCAATTTTGGTACTCATTCTTATGAACTGAATGACAGTGCCATGACTCCCACCTTTTTCCGATTATAAAGATATTAACCAACTGTTTTTACAACGTCAATGTTGGTTTGGAACAGTTGCTATGGTCAAGTGAGAGTTGTTTTCAGTGAATTTCCTTTTCTGCTAGAGCCAAGATTTCAGTGGATTGGTAAATCAAATTCCTATTGGTCGATGTCGTTACTTAATGTTTTTCTGATCTATCCAATTGGCAGTGGTTTTTGATCGCTAAATTACAGTGTGTTGGCTGGTGCTTGATTCTGCTCTCATGTAAATGATGAGGCTATATTCACCCCTTTTGGCTTCATACAAATGAAAGCTAGTATCTCAGCAAGCCATCGTGTAGACTCTTAAGCCCTGACTGGAGGCCAAGGAGAAAATGAGAGACCAAGAAACACACGGCCAACAAACACTGTTCTTCACTCTTGTTTCTCCTGTTGAATTTAGTGCCACTGTTACTGTTGAGCGCCGACACATTGAGCAGAAGTGAATTCCCACTCCCACCTGACTTTGTCTTCGGTTCAGGAACTTTTGCTTATGAGCTAATTCTTTTGTTTTCTTCCATTTATTTTATCCTACTTGTCAGTTTAATAGTAACAATAACTCCAGGAACACAATTGTGTCCGCAACTCCTTCGATGTATGTGGATCCAAGTGCATCAGAACCCTCTGGATGCAGATATGTTTTAAAGTTGTATTCCTAGTATTGCTCTAATATTAATCCCAACCTAGCGTACATTGTTTCGTTTTTTGACTTGTCATAGTTGCAATACGGAACAACCCATTAGTACAATCTGATGAATGTTGGTGTCTTATATTATATCCATGTGCCTGTATGTATAAAATAGTCTGAGGGCACGGCATTAGATAGGACTCCGAGCATTTGGGACACTTTTGCTTACTCGGGCAGTTTATTGTCCTCCCCTTCCATTTATTTTACAAAAAAAGGACTAGTTTGTTTAAATTCAAAAGAATGTGATTTTCTTTTCCGATTCTTTTCAGTCTCTTTCTTTCTTCCTCGTCATCTTGGATTTTAAAGTTCATAAGCCGTTGAGTTTGCCTAAAACTGGTACAACAATAATTTTCTTGTAGCTTTATGCTACTATCTTCACTTCAGTCAAATTTCTGGTTCAGGATTTACCCCAAAAAAATTGCTAAGATAAAAGACCATATATACCAAAAAGCTACTTCATGTTGCCAGAAATTGATTGTAATGTGGATCCAATTCAAATAGAGAAATAAACGAATATATTAAACTAAGAGTGCGAGTACCAAATGGAAATTGGAATGAATGGAAGGGCGCGAAAACGTGTTTTAGCCTTGTGCTCCGACGATCCTCGAATTGGTCTACTTTCGACCAACTTTTCATGACCAAAAATCTACTATTTTTATGTTTCGAGTACAAAATTGGTTAGAAAGTATGCTAGACAAGCTTTTCAATGGTAAAATTGTCATATCTTTTGATGTATAAACTAGTTTGGAGCCAAACTAAATTGGTTAGAAAGTATGCTCAAGAAGCTTTTCGAAGGTTCAAACCATGTGCAAATTGGAGTTCGAGAGTGTCCATGGCAAGACTCCAAAGTTGGGTCAATTTTTATAATTTTGAGGATGCGCCTAGGGCGCATGAACTAGCGCCAGGGGCGCAATTATGCTACACAAAAGTTCAAACCTTGCTTGTTTGCCCCGGACACTCCAAAATTCGGATTTGCATGTAGTTTGAACCGTTAGAAAGCTCATTCATTTTACTTTCTAACCCATGTTCTATGGATCAAAAATCGTAGGTACGTCAAAATGAAGTTACCAATTTACCCTTAGTGGGTAAAAAAAAATTCATTTCGGTAAAATGCTTGCATATCCCTCATTTCAAATCGAATCAAGACTCATTATATATCAACGCATAGAGTTTTGAAAGTATTAAAAGATCAACGAATCTATAAATAAAAATATTTATGTTTGCTTCATGAAAAGTAGGAAGAAACAAGGCGACTACGAATATCGTTAGAAGCCACAGAAGCTAAGACATGTTCTATTTAAGATTTTATTCGACACTCAAATTCCCAGTTCTTGGATACGTACTTTGTTCAATGCCGAAGTGTTTCATGGAGTTAGGGATGTGGAAGTTGAATGGAACTTAGAATTTGTAGATGAGCGCGAAAGAGTATTTTAACTATTGTGGCTCTGATGGTCATTACGTCGGTTTGTTTTCAACCAACTTTTCAAAAAATAAATTTTATTATTTCATTTTTCGTTATTATCATCTCTTAGTATTTTAAAAACTCCATTTGTGGAAACATAACAAGGGTTGATTCCTTTTAAAATGAGGGACACACCGGCGCTTTCTAGAAATGAGCCCTTTTTTTGATCCACCGATGGTAAAATGGTTATATCATTTGACGTAAAAATATTTTTTGATCCAAGCCACTTGGGTTAGAAAGTGAAATCCACAAGCTTACTTACGCTTCAAACCACGCGCGAATGGGGGTACAGGTGTAACGGGGGCAAGCTAGCAAAGTTCGACATCTCTGTATGGTAAGAGTGCGCCCGGGGCGCACTGAAATGCGCCAGGGGCGCATGAACTTGCGACTGGGACGCAATTATGCTACCCAAAAGTTCAAACCTTGCTTGTTTTCCCCGGACACTCCAAAATTCGGATTTGCACGTAGTTTGAACAGTTAGAAAGCTTATTCATTTTACTTTTGAACCCATGTTCTATGGATCATAAATCGTTGGCACGTCAAAAGATGTTACCAAATTACCCTTAGTGGGTCAAAAAATATTCATTTCGGTAAAATGCTTGCATCTCCATCATTTCAAATCGAATCAAGGTTCCTTATATATCAACGCATAGAGTTTTTAAAGTTGTAAAAGATCGTAGAATCTAACAACAAAAATATTTATTTTTGCTTTATAAAAAGTAGGTCGAAGAAGGCCACTACGAAAATCGTCAGAGCCACAGAAGCTAAGACATGTTCTATTTGAGATTTTATTCGACACTCAAATCCCCAGTTCTTGGATACGTACTTTGTTCAATGCAGAAGTGTTTCATGGAGTTAGGGAGGTGGATGTTGAATGGAACTTATAATTTGGGAATGAGCGCGAAACAGTATTTCAGCTATTGTGCCTCTGCTGGTAATTACGGCGGTTTGTTTTTGAGAAACTTTTCAAAAAATAAATTTTATTATTTCATTTTTTGTTATTACATCTCTCAGTATGTTAAAAACTCCATTTGTGGAAACACAACAAGGGTTGATTCCTTTTAAAATTAGGGACACACCGGCGCTTTCTAGAACTGAGCTTTTTTTGTTGATCCACCGATGGTAAAATGGTCATATCTTTTGATGTAAAAATATTTTTTGATCCAAGCCACTTGGGTTAGAAAGTGAAATCCACAAGCTTACTTAAGCTTCAAACCACGCGCGAATCGGGGTTCAGATGTAACGGGGGCAAGCTAGCAACGTTTGACATCTCTGTATGGTGGAGAGTGCGCCAAGGCGTACTGAAATGCGCCTGGGGCGCAATTTTGCTACCCAAAAGTTCAAACATTGCTCGTTAGCCCTGGACACTCCAAAATTTGGATTTGCACGTTGTTTGAACAGTTAGAAAACTTATTCATTTTACTTTCAAACCCATGTTCTATGGATCAAAAATCGTTGGCACGTCAAATGACGTTACCAATTTACCCTCAGTGGTTCAAAAAAAATTCATTTCGGTAAAATGCTTGCATATTCCTCATTTCAAATCAAATCAAAACTCATTATATATCAACGCATAGAGTTTTTAAAGTAGTAAAAGGTTGTAGAATCAAAAAAAAAAAAATATTTATGTTTGCTTTATGAAAAGTAGGTGGAAGAAGGCCACAACGAGAATCGTTACAGCCACAAAAGGTAAGACATGTGCTATTTGAGATTTTATTCGACACTCAACACCCCAATTCTTGGATACGTACTTTGTTCAATGCTGAAGTGTTTCATGGAGTTAGGGAGGTGGATGTTGAATGGAACTTATAATTTGGGGATGAGCGCGAAAGAGTATTTTAGCTATTGTAGCTCCGATGGTCATTACGACGGTTTGTTTTCTAGAAACTTTTCAAAAAATAAATTTTATTATTTCGTTTTTGGTTATTATCATCTCTTAGTGTTTTAAAAACTCCATTTGTGGAAACACAACAAGGGTTGATTCCTTTTAAAATGAGGGACACACCGGCGCTTTCTAGAAATGATCCTTTTTTTTGACCCACCAATGGTAAAATGGTTATATCTTTTGATGTAAGAATATTTTTTGATCCAAGCCAATTGGGTTAGAAAGTGAAATCCACAAGCTTACTTACGCTTCAAACCACGCGCGAATCGGGGTTCAGGTGTAACAGGGGCAAGCTAGCAACGTTCGACATCTCTGTATGGTGGAGATTGCGCCCGGGGCGCATGAACTTGCGACTGGGGCGCAATTATGCTACCCAAAACTTCAAACCTTGCTCGTTTGCCCCGGACACTCCAAAATTCGAATTTGCACATAGTTTGAACAGTTAGAAAGCTTGTTCAATTTAGTTTCGAACCCATGTTCTATGGATCATAAATCGTTGGCACGTCGAATGATGTTACCAATTTACCCTCAGTGGATAAAAAAAAATTTATTTTGGTAAAATGCTTGCATATCCCTCATTTCAAATCGAATCAAGACTCATTATATATCAACGCATAGAGTTTTTAAAGTAGCAAAAGATCATAAAATCAAAGCAAAAAAATATTTTTGTTTGCTTTATGAAAAGTAAGTGGAAGAAGGCCACTACGAAAATCAACAGAGCCACAAAAGCTAAGACATGTTCTATTTGAGATTTTATTCGACACTCAAATCCCCATTTCTTGGATGCGTACTTTGCTCAAAGCAAAAGTGTTTCATGGAGTTAGGGATGTGGATGTTGAATGTAACTTATAATTTGGGGATGAGCGCGAAAGAGTATATTAGGTATTGTGGCTCTAACGGTCAATATGTCGGTTTGTTTTCGAGAAACTTTTCAAAAAATAAATTTTATTATTTCATTTTTCGTTATTATCATCTCTTAGTATTTTAGAAACTCCATTTGTGGAAACACAACAAGGGTTTATTAGTTTCAAAATGAGGGACACACTGGCGCTTTCTAGAAAAGAACCTTTTTTTTGATCCACCGATGGTAAATTGATCATATCATTGGATGTAAAAATATTTTTCAATCCAAGCCACTTGGGTTAGAAAGTGAAATCCACAAGCTTACTTATGCTTCAAACCAAGCGCGAATCGGGGTATAGGTGTAACGGGGGCAAGCTAGCAAAGTTTGACATCTCTGTATGGTGAGAGTGCGCCCGGGGCGCACTGAAATGCGCCAGGGGCGCATGAACTAGTGCCTGGGGCGCAATTATGCCACCCAAAAGTTCAAACCTTGCTCGTTTGCTGGACACTCCAAAATTCTGATTTGCACGTAATTTGAACAGTTAGAAAGCTTATTCATTTTACATTTGAACCCATGTTCTATGGATCATAAATCGTTGGCACGTCAAAAGATGTTACCAAATTACCCTCAGTGGGTCAAAAAAAATTCATTTCGGTAAAATGCTTGCATCTCCCTCATTTCAAATCGAATCAAGACTCATTATATATCAACGCATAGAGGCTTTAAAGTAGTAAAAGATCGAAGAAGCTAAAACTAGAAATATTTCTGTTTGCTTTATGAAAAGTAGGTAGAGACAAGGCCACTACGAAAATTGTCAGAAGCCACAGAAGCTAAGACATGTTCTATTTAAGATTTTATTCAACACTCAAATCCCCAGTTCTTGGATACGTACTTTGTTAAATGCAGAAGGGTTATATGGAGCTAGGGAGGTGGATGTTGAATGGAACTTATAATTTGGGGATGAGCGCGAAACAGTATTTCAGCTATTGTGCTTCTGCTGGTAATTACGTCGGTTTGTTTTCGAGAATCTTTTCAAAAAATAAATTTTATTATTTCAATTTTTTTAATTATCATCTCTTAGTATTTTAAAAACTCCATTTGTGGAAACACAACAAGGGTTGATTCCTTTTAAAATGAGGGAGACACTGGCGGTTTGTAGAAATGAGCCTTTTTTTTGATCCACCGATGGTATAATGGTCATATCTTTTGAAGTAAAAATATTTTTTGAGACAAGCCACTTGGGTTAGAAAGTGAAATACACAAGCTTATGTACGCTTCAAACCACGCGCAAATTGGGCTTCAGGTGTAACGGGGGCAAGCTAGCAAAGTTCGACATCTCTGTATGGTGAGAGTGCGCCCGGGCCGCACTGCAATGCGCCAGGGGCGCACGAACTTGCGCCCCAGGCGCAATTATGCTACCCAAAAGTTAAAACCTTGCTCCTTTGCCCCAGACACTCCAAAATTCGGATTTGCACGTAGTTTTAACAGTTAGAAAGCTTATTCCTTTTACTTTTGAACCCATGTTCTATGAATCATAAATCGTTGGCACGTCAAAAGATGTTACCAAATTACCCTCAGTGGGTCAAAAAAAATTCATTTCTGTAAAATGTTTGCATATCCCTCATTTCAAATCGAATCAAGACTCATTATATATCAACACATAGAGGTTTGAAAGTAGTAAAAGATCGAAGAAGCTAAAACTAAAAATATTTCTATTTGCTTTATGAAAAGTAGGTAGAAACAAGGCCACTACGGAAATCGTCAAAAGCCACAGAAGCTAAGACATGTTCTATTTAAGATTTTATTCGACACTCAAATCCCCAGTTCTTGGATACGTACTTTGTTAAATGCAGAAGTGTTATATGGAGTTAGGGAGGTGGATGTTGAATGGAACTTATAATTTGGGGATGAGCGCGAAACAGTATTTCAGCTATTGTGCCTCTGCTGGTCATTACGTCGGTTTGTTTTCGAAGAACTTTTCAAAAATTAAATTTTCTTATTTCATTTTTCGTTATTATCTCTCCTAGTAATTTAAAAACTCCATTTGTGGAAACACAACAAGGGTTGATTCCTTTTAAAATGCGGGACGCACCGGCGCTTTCTAGAAATGAGCCTTTTTTTTAATCCACCGATGGTAAAATGGTCGTATCTTTTGACGTAAAAATATTTTTGATCCAAGCTACTTGGGTTAGAAAGTGAAATCCACAAGCTTACTTATGCTTCAAACCACGTGCAAATCGGGGTTCAGCTTTGACGGGGGGCAAGCTAGCAACGTTTGACATCTCTCTATGGTGGAGAGTGCGCCAGGGCGCACTGAACTGCGCCTGGGGCGCATGAACTTGCTACCCAAAAGTTCAAACATTGCTCGTTAGCCATGGACACTCGAAATTTCAGATTTGCATGTATTTTGAACAGTTAGAAAGCTTATTCATTTTACTTTTGAACCCATGTTCTATGGATCAAAAATCGTTGGCACGTCAAATGATGTTACCAATTTATCCTCAGTGGGTCAAAAAAAATTCATTTCGGTAAAATGCTTGCATATCCCTCATTTCAAATCGAATCAAGACACATTATATATCAACGTGTAGAGTTTTTAAAGTAGTAAAAGGTCGTAGAATCAAACAAAAAAAATATTTATGTTTGCTTTATGAAAAGTAGGTGGAAGAAGGCCACTACGAGAATCGTTAGAGCCACAAAAGCTAAGATATATGCTATTTGAGATTTTATTCGACACTCAAAAACCCCAGTTTTTGGATGCGTACTTTGTTCAATTCTGAAGTGTTTCATGGAGTTGGGGACGTGGATGTTGAATGGAACTTATAATTTGGGGATGAGCGCAAAAGAGTATTTTAGCTATTGTGGCTCTGATGGTCATTACGACGGTTTGTTTAAGAAACTTTACAAAAAATAAATTTTATTATTTCGTTTTTCGTTGTTATCATCTCTTAGTGTGTTAAAAACTCCATTTGTGGAAACTCAACAAGGGTTGATTCCTTTTAAAATGCGGGACACACCGGCGCTTTTTAGAAATGAACCCTTTTTTTGACCCACCGATGGTAAAATGGTCATACATTTTGATGTAAGAATATTTTTTGATCCAAGCCACTTGGGTTAGAAAGTGAAATCCACAAGCTTACTTGCGCTTCAAACCACGCGCGAATCGGGGTTCAGGTGTAACGGGGGCAATCTAGCAACGTTTTACATCTCTGTATGGTGGAGAGTGCGCCCTTGAAATGCGCCAGTGGCGCATGAACTTCCGCCGGGGGCGCATCAACTTGCGCCTGGGGCGCAATTATGCTACCCAAAAGTTCAAACCTTGCTCGTTTGCCCCAGACACTTCAAAATTCGGATTTGCACGTAGTTTGAACAGTTAGAAAGCTTATTCATTTTACTTTCGAACCCATGTTCTATGGATCATATATCGTTGGCACGTCAAAAGATGTTACCAAATTACCCTCAGTGGGTCAAAAAAAATTCATATTTCGGTAAAATGATTGCATATCCCTCATTTCAAATCGAATCAAGACTCATTATATATTAACACAGAGTGTTTTTAAAGTTGTAAAAGATCGTAGAATCTAATAACAAAAATATTTATGTTTGCTTTATGAAAAGTAGGTGGAAGAAGGCCACTACGAAAATCGTCCAAGCCACAGAAGCTAAGACATGTTCTATTTGATATTTTATTCGACACTCAAATCCCCAGTTCTTGGATACGTACTTTGTTCAATGCAGAAGTGTTTCATGGAGTTAGGGAGGTGGATGTTGAATGGAACTTATAATTTGGGGATGAGCGCGAAAGAGTATTTTAGCTATTGTGGCTCTGATTGTCATTACGACGGTTTGTTTTCGAGAAACTTTTCAAAAAATAAATTTTATTATTTCGTTTTTGGTTACTATCATCTGTTAGTGTTTTAAAAACTCCATTTGTGGAAACACAACAAGGGTTGATTCCTTTTCAAATGAGGGACACACTGGCGCTTTCTAGAAATGAGCCTTTTTTTTGACCCACTGATGGTAATATGGTCATATCTTTTGATGTAAACATATTTTTTGATCCAAACCACTTGGGTAAGAAAATGAAATCCACAAGCTTACTTACGCTTCAAACTACGCGCGAATCGGGGTTCAGGTGTAACGAGGGCAAGCTAGCAACGTTCGACATCTCTGTATGGTGGAGAGTGCGCCGGGGCGCATGAACTTGCGACTGGGACGCAATTATGCTACCCAAAAGTTCAAACCTTGCTCGTTTGCCCCGTACACTCCAGAATTCGAATTTGCACATAGTTTGAACAGTTAGAAAGCTTATTCATTTTACTTTCGAATCCATGTTCTATGGATCATAAATCGTTGGCACGTCAAAAGATGTTACCAATTTACCCTCAGTGGATCAAAAAAAATTTATTTTGGTAAAATGCTTGCGTATCCCTCATTTCAAATCGAATCAAGACTCATTATATATCAACGCATAGAGTTTTTAAAGTAGCAAAAGATCATAGAATCAAACAAAAAAAATATTTTTGTCTGCTTTATGAAAAGTAGGTGGAAGAAGGCCACTACGAAAATCGTCAGAGCCACAAAAGCTAAGACATGTTCTATTTGAGATTTTATTCGACACTCAAATCCCCATTTCTTGGATGCGTACTTTGTTCAAAGCAGAAGTGTTTCATGGAGTTAGGGATGTGGATGTTGAATGTAACTTATAATTTGGGGATGAGCACGAAAGAGTATGTTAGCTATTGTGGCTCTGATGGTCATTACGTCGGTTTGTTTTCGAGAAACTTTTCAAAAAATAAATTTTATTATTTCATTTTTCGTTATTATCATCTCTTAGTATTATAAAAACTCCATTTGTAGAAACACAACATGGGTTGATTCGTTTTAAAATGAGGGACACACTGGCGCTTTCTAGAAATTAGCCTTTTTTTTATCCACCAATGGTAAAATGGTCATATCTTTTGACGTAAAAATATTTTTTGATCCAAGCCACTTGGGTTAGAAAGTGAAATCCACAAGCTTACTTAAGCTTCAAACCACGCGCGAATCGGGGTTCAGGTGTAACGGTGGCAAGCTAGCAAAGTTCGACATCTCTATATGGTGGAGAGTGCGTCCCTGAAATGCGCCACGGGCGCATGAACTTGCGTCTGGGGCGCAATTAGGCTACCCAAAAGTTCAAACCTTGCTCGTTTGCCCCGGACACTCCAAAATTCAGATTTGCACGTAGTTTGAACCGTTAGAAAGCTTATTCATTTTACTTTCAAACCCATATTCTGTGGATCAAAAATCGTTGGCACGTCAAAAGATGTTAACAATTTACCCTTAGTGGGTCAAAAAGAATTCATTTCTGTAAAATGTTTGCAAATCCCTCATTTCAAATCGAATCAAGACTCATTATATATCAACGCATAGAGTTTTTAAAGTAGTAAAAGATCGTACAATCTAACAAAAAAAATATTTATGTTTGGTTTATGAAAAGCAGGTAGAAAGAAGGCCATTTGAAATGAATCATTTTTGAGTTCCTTTCGTAAACCTTGATTAGTAACGTGCCAAAAGCGTAATGTACTCACTAGAACTCTTAAGAATTAAGCGAATACCGTAGAACTAGGAATGGGGTTACGAAATGGAATGTAGAATGAGTTGTAGGGCGCAGAAACGTGTTTTAAACTCAGTGGATCCGATGATCCTTGAATTGGTCAACTTTCGATCAACTTTTCACAAACCAAGATATATTATTTTTATGTTTCGATCCCACCATCTTTTAGGACATCAAATACCCTCTCCGTCGACATACAATAGGTTTTGATCCGGATAAAATTTGGTGTTATCAAAGATTTTCCCACAATAATTTTTTTTTAAAAGCTTTTGACAGTAAATTCGTCATATCTTTTGATGTATAAACTAGTTTGGAGCCAAACTAAATTGGTTAGAAAGTATGCTTAACAAGCTTTTCGAAGGTTCAAACCATGTACAAATTGAAGTTCGAGAGTGTCCATGGCAAGACTCCAAAGTTGGGTCAATTTTTGGAGATTTTTGAGGAAGCGCCCTAGCGCAGTGTAGTGCGCCTGGGGGGCATACACCTGCGCCTGGGGAGCATTAAAACTGTAGGCAAACTTCGCAGATTTGTTTCGGATGCTCTGGAACTCTGTTTTTCGCAAGGTTTGTACCGTTAAAAAGCTTGTTCAGTCTAAATTCTAACCCAAGTAGTTTCAATCAAAGAATATTTTTGCATCAAAGGATATGATGAATTTACCCTCAATGTGTCAAAAAATAAACAAATTCGGTAAAATGCTCGCATCCATTTCATTTTAAATCTGATAAAGACCTATTATATATGGATACAAATGATTTTCAAAGAACTAAGAGATTGTGTAATGACACCTTACAATTAGTAAAAAGTTTAGTTTATGAAAAGTGGGTAGTAAAAAGCTCCATTTCGAGATCGACAATATTGCACCTAAAATTTGAAATGAATCATTTCTGAGTTCCTTTCGTAAACCTTGATCAGTAACGTGCGAAAAGCTTAGTGAATTCACTAGAACTCTTAAGAAATAAGCGAATACCTTACAACTAGGAATGGGGGTACGAAATGGAATGTAGAATGAGTGGTAGGGCGCAGAAACGTGTTTTAAACTTAGTGGCTCCGGCGATCCTTGAATTGGTCAACTTTCGATCAACTTTTCACAAACCAAGATATATTATTTTTATGTTTCGATCCCACCATCTTTTAGGACTTCAAATACCCTCTCTGTCGACATACAATAGGCTTCGATATGGTTAAAATTTGGTATTATCAAAGATTTTCCCACAATAAATTTATTTTTTAAAGCTTTAGAGGGTAAAATTGTCATATCTTTTGATGTATAAACTAGTTTGGAGCCAAACTAAATTGGTTAGAAAGTATGCTCAAGAAGCTTTTCGAAGGTTCAAACCGTGTGCAAATCGATCGGAGTTCGAGAGTGTCCATGGCAAGACTCCAAAGTTGGGTCAGTTTTTGGAATTTTGAGGATGCGCCCTGGTGCAATGTAGTGTGCCTGTGAAGCATTAAAACTGTAGGCAAACTTCGCGGATTTGTTTTGGACGCTTTGGAACTCCGTTTTTCGCAAGGTTTGTACTGTTAAAAAGCTTGTTCAGTCTAAATTCTAACCCAAGTAGTTTCGATCAAAGAACATTTTTGCATCAAAGGATATGACGAATTTACCCTCAACGTTCCAAAAAATAAACAAATTCGGTAAAACGCTCGCATCTAACCCAAGTTGTTTCAATCAAAGAATACTGTGCACATAATGCAATTCAACTCCAAAACTTGAAAGCAAGTATTCTCACTCGATGAAGTTCGGCAGGTATACTAGACATTAAACATTTTCAAAAAACTTTAACTAAATGGGAATGGTTGTGGGATTCATTAGCAAATTTACAACATTTGAGGAGATACACAAAATTAGATACGCCAAAGAAGTTTTCCCAAAGTTCAAATGAAGCACGCTTGGAAGATCACATGATTTAAAACCTAGCTTAGATGCTCCTAACTGTCAGACCTACCAAATAGTTCATTAGATCCTTGACATGTCCCTTAATCTGGACTCAATATGCCGTTTTTAAGATCCTGACATCGGCTGAGTCTGCGACATATCCATCAAAATGAACTTATTTTCCCTAGTCTCTCTCAAACAGACACTACCCAACAGAAGAGAACCCATTGCTGCCATTAGCAACCAAAACTTATACTTACATGGTGCAATAAGTCTGCATCCATGATTAGGACAAAATTGCCCGAGGCATGCTTCAAACCGTGAATATAAGCAGTCCTTGAAATTAAAACTGCATCAAGTACCAGCTCATCATTTTCATTGCAAAAAGAACTTATATGCATTACATAATCCGAGTTTCTTGGGTCTAGCCCTCAACAGCTGCAGTTATAAAGGACCAATTACGGGTGTTACAAAACAATAACGAGTAAAATAATTGATCATCAACCACCTCCTGCAACCTTTTGACAAGGTTTTTAGTTTCACCAGGACTTCAGTCATCAACTATTATCAATTCAAAATCAACATCCCAATTATTGCACCTGGACGCTAACTTTTACACATGGCCGCTAACTATTGCACCTGGACGCTAACTATTGTATAAGTGCACCTATGCATCACACTTTAACAGTTATTTAAACGAGGTCACAAACTTTTTGCTGTTGGACGCAAACCTTTACATCTGGCCGCTATTTATTGTACATAGACGCTAAATATTGCTTCTGGCCGCTAACTATTTTAGAAGCGCACTTACGCATCACGCTTTTCTAATTATTTAAACGAGGTCGCAAACTTTTTGCTGTTGGACGCAAACTTTTACATTTGGCCGGTATTTATTGCACCTAGACGCTAAATATTGCTTCTGGCCGCTAACTATTCTAGAAGTGCACTTAAGCATCATGCTTTTCCAGTTATTTAAACGAGGTCGCAAACTTTTTGCTGTTGGCCGCTACATTGTACACCTGGACGCTATTTACTGCTCATGGCCGCTAAATTCTGCTTCTGGCCGCTAAATATTGTAGAAGCGCCCCAAACAGCAGGCTTTTTCTGTTAATTCGTAAAGCTTGAAGCTAAAGCTAAAGCTAAAGCACGCTTCTCTTTGACATTTGGCCGCTACCCTTGTCTTGCCTTTATTGAAAACGTGAACTCAATCCAGGTTTATTCACAACGGGGTTGTTTTGTTCAGCAGAGGAGGAAATCGGAGATCTTCCATGAACCCTTCTCATCCTTGCTGTTAAAGGTTACCACTTCAATTGGGCTTTTTCTTATCGAGATCTTGTTCAAAAAAAACGTTTCTGACCCCTGCTGAACCATGAATGTGAGTTTTGATTTAACATTCTTCATGAATTTAGTTTGTCGTATAATAGGAGTTGCTAATGATCACTAGCAAAAACAGTTTGCAAATGACGTGCTTTGGTTTTTGAGGATAATCCCCTGAATTTTGATTCTGGCCTCACATTTCAAGTATGCAAAAGCTCACTTTTTTATCTGAATTGTACGCGATTCAAATTAGGCTATCGATTTCTTTCATTTCATGTTACCTGATTTTAAATTGTTTTTTCATGCGAAAGCAAGAAAACGGACATTGACCTTGTCAAGTCAAATGACAACCTAATGATATCTCCCCTTCTCTCTGCTATTGATACGGCTTTCTTAAGCAGGAATCCAAGCACATGTTACATTGATGCACATTGACTTCTTCCCTCAGATTCTTGAAGATGAATATGGTGGATGGCTCAGTAGACAAATTGTGTATGATTCTCAACTTCCGCCACCTTTAACTTCACTCACTTCTAGAGCTTAGGGTATCCTGATTGAAGTAGAAAATGTATGATGTATAAGTAACGAAGCTCACCAGTTATGTGGCAATGCAGGGAAAGACTTCACAGCATATGCCTATGTGTGCTTTAGAGAATTTGGTGATAGGGTGTTGCATTGGACTACCTTGAATGAGGCCAATGAATTTACCATAAGTGGTCATGATATAGGAGAAACACCACCTCAGCGATGCTCTTCCCCATTTGGGTAGGCAATTGTTCTATGGGTGACTCCTCAATTGAGCCATACGTTGCTGGTCATCATATCTTGGTTGCCCACGCATCGACTGCAAAACTGTATAGGAAAAAGTACCAAGTATCAAATTTGGTTTTTCTGGAAGGATTACCAAGTCGGTGTTTGATTTGGGCCGCGGCTTTTCTGCCGCAGCTTATAACTTAAGCTAAAAGCTTTTTTTACAAAAGAAAAAAAAAACTTTAGAAGGCTTTAAAAGCTTTTTTTATTTTTATTTTTATTTTTATTTTTTAGGAGCTATATTTTGATTTTTTTAACTTCTGCCTTTGAATGGAGCTTTTAGCTTAAGTTCAGTTGCAAGAAGATTTCTGCTATCTTCAGTATCTTTGAAATTTCCATAAGATTTCTTCTTCAATTCTTACTTTGCCACATGCCCACATTCATAAGCTTCAAAGAAATTTGAAAGTTTCATGTGTACCTGTTTCATTCTTTAAAACAACTATGAACATACCAACGAAATATCAGAGAAATTGTTTGTGTTAACATGGGAAGCAACATGGATTCATGGGAATAAATGTCTTTTCTTATTGACTTGTCCCTTGTACAAATGTAACAAAAGATGTGATTGCAATATAGAGCCACTGATTTTATTCTTGGTTCGTGAGTCTCACACGTTCATATTGGCTGGTGCTTGATTCTGCTCTCATGTAAATGATGAGGCTATGCACCGCTTTTGGCTTCATATAAATAAATGCTAGCATCTGTCAACAAGCCATGGAGTAGACTCTTAAGCATTCTTATCCCAAAGTGGTTTGATACAAAGGATACCCCTTGCTCGACCTCTTCCAGCAATGGTACCTTTTCTGTGAAAGCTACATATCAGTTATGGGCACACTGTTCTCCGCATTTAAATTGGAAATGGATTTGGGCGTTAAGAATTCCTGCCAAACTCAAAAGTTTTCTATGGCTGTTGATGCATGGAAAGATCCTTACTACCCAACAGCGTTGTATCCATAATTTGCCAGATAGTTATATTTGCCCTCGTTGCACTTGGGAGAGAGAAGATCTCAAGCACCTATTTTTTGACTGCCCTCTTTGTTCTGACATTTGGTTGCAGTTACCCGCAATCCAAGGACCCCTCACGCCTAGCATGGACTGGAGGAATGGAAAGAGTGGCTTCATACCAACGTCAACCACTCCAGAACAAACTCAGGGGGTTATTTCGTAAGTGTTGGCTTGCTAGAACTAGAAAAGTGTAGGAGGAGTTTTTTGAGAGGAGAGAGAAGGCATTGGGTGCTGGGATTTCTTGGACGTCTGGAAGACTGTACGAGCCTTGAGGCCGAACTTTTTGGGGATTTTTAGAGGCCTAGAGATGATCCAAAATCATGGTATGAAGGCTATGGCAATCGACACCAACTCAGCTACCGCCATTGCTATGACAACGTAGGAGTGCCCTGACCACTCCCCTGACAAAGTGCTGATCCAAGAGCGAAAGGCGTTGCTAGCAGCAATAGGATGTCTTCTCAAGCATACATTCTATGAGGGAAACCAAGTGGCGGATAGACTCGCCAATATGGGTGTAAACCAAGAGGACAAGATGATGTCGAATGTTATCCCGCCCGACGACATTATTCCGCTGCTTGAGGTGGACATGCGGGGGATGGCCTCTAGAGCGTTTCTATTTTATTGTTTTTTTCCATTTCCAGTGTACCAAAAAGAAGATAGTAGCCAGGAAGAGTAATTGGGATGTGGAAATGATTTCTGATACGCGTCTGTAGTAGTACAAATGTTGATATAAAGAGTACATAGATGTCTTCTGACAGTTATATGCATATGCCAGAAGAAATTTGAAACACAATTCTTAAATTTTAGTAATGGTCGAAGCTACTAAAATTAGGCAATATCCGTTTGTGAACTCTACGGTTGATTAATGGACAGAGGGTTGATTAAAGTGTGGCAAACTTTCTAGTGCCTACAAGGAATCCCAGAGCACAGTAGAGTTTTGTTACAATTTGATATAACAACTAACTTTCCCACAAATGAATAGTCACTGTGGGCAGAGACAGCACAGTACTTTGTTATACCCAAAGTTACACCAAAACCTCTGGAATTTCAACAGAACATAGGACGCGTAGTCATGTAGATTTAGTCAAAACTTATGGAACTTGCATCCACCAAGTCAGGAAGGCCATGTTGTTGGCTTTAGCCATTTGACAAAAAGGATCAGAAATCAGAACTGTTTATAACATTTGCACACTGCTTTAGGAAAAAGACCGAAAAATCGTAGGTTTTGCTACTCTGACCACATCTCACATACGTGCCAATAAATACAGATTCTAAGGATTTAATGCTATATCATCTTCTAGTAGACTTGAAAGCGCAGAGCTTCAGCTTAGCCAAGTCTCCTGGTCTTCTTGAAGGCTTGAACCTGCCTTCATCTAGTAATGACTTTAAGTCAGGGTCATAATACAGAAGAATCACACTTGCTTGGTCTTTGCTGCTCCATCCAATTGCATATTCTCCAGAATTCAACTTTTTACGTTCAGCCTGCATCATATTTTGAATAATGCATTATTGAATGGATTGAGCATAAATAGGGGATGGTTCTTTCTATGGAAAAAAACCTTTCTGCATTTCTCAATATAAAATGTGGAATTGAATGAAAATTAGTGCTACTTCAAAGGCCTCTCATTTGGAATGAACGCTGGCTTGTATTTAGTGAGGAGAGTGAATTTCGCCTTGGCTAAAATCTACTCCCACTTATAAGAGGGTCTACTTTCATCTTATACAACTAAAACTGAAGTTAAGAGTCTTTCAGTCAATAGGTACAACTAGAATGGGAAAAAAACCACCATAAATTAGCTTTGTACAAGGGTCGACATACTATCAGGGTATGAATTGTCTCAGATAGTATCCACATTGCAAACATGAAGGATGTAATATTATAAGGAAAAGCAACTGGAACGACTGAAACTTGTGTGGTTCACACTTCACCCAACGTGGCTACATCCCATTTTTTTGCAGGCTAAAATGGTTGTAAAGGACAACCAGCGAAGTGACCGTTTTGGCATGACCATAGGAGTTTCTAACTGCTCTGCATTGTTCAGCTGGAGGTGGGTACCTATCACCACAGCCGCGATAAGGCGAGAATTAAACCCTTACACACGACATCTTACGATGACAACTAACACAAGACATCTGTTTACGATGACAACTACCGCAAATGGTTTTGAACTCGCCACCCGTGCTGGGGAAAGATTTTTGCCCGCTCCATAATTGCCAAC
The DNA here is from genome assembly GCA_014282245.1 of Rhododendron simsii. Taxonomy (NCBI): domain Eukaryota; kingdom Viridiplantae; phylum Streptophyta; class Magnoliopsida; order Ericales; family Ericaceae; genus Rhododendron; species Rhododendron simsii. The sequence goes on from CM024965.1 coordinate 952,282, forward strand.
TCAACTACCACCTCACTGGTGGTTACCGTTAGAATAACATTTGGATAATATTATGTTACCATATTTTCTATGATATTATTCATGTTTCTCAGTTTGTTTATTATTCATGTTTCCTAGTTAGTTTGGTTTAGGTTTAAAAACTTAACAAACTTCAAAAATATGTTCAGATGTAGCTTGTTTTATGAGACGAGTCTATCTAAAATGAGCTTTAACTGAGCCGAACATGAGCCAGTCTCAAGTAGTTAACATTTTCATATAATACAAGCTAGATGAGCTGAGTAGTAGCTTAGTCGAGCTTGGTTTGAACTTTGAACCTCTAACGAGCTTCAAAAAGTGAAGGTTTTACTTTCCCCCTGTAACTTTTTGTTCATATTAATTAATTACGTATGTAGAAGGAAAACTGGAAGTTCACACAAAAAAAGGTAACTTCAAGGGATCAATTCCAAACTGAAAGCAATCATTTCGATTCTCAGAACCTAAATAAATCTCTACCAAAAACCAGTTTGCACAAGCTGGTACAATAATACACAAAGTGCATGACAATTGCCTCAATTTAAACATGCAACTAATAGAGTAAGAAATTCCTTGTTGTCGCAGTTTAATAGCTGTAAAGAGATCATCAGCAGTTTCGTTGGATCAAGTATTATTGCCAAGAACAATGAAAGCTATAAAAAAATCGAAATTAGCGGACCTGTTATAATGGAGTGAGAATCCAGAGGGCCTTCTGTGCTGAAAAACCACATTTTCTCAACAACCCCCCCCCCCCCCCCCCCCCCCCCCCCCCCCCCTCTCTCCGTCGGGAAACGTCCCTTCGTCGGAGTGAATTCATTATTTGCTAAAATGGGTTTCATACAGTGTGGCCAAGTCTATTTTCACAGAAGCAATTTCAAACAAATGTTCCCCGATCATGTGCCGATCAGTGTTTGATTAATATGATCTTCAACAATGTTTATCATCTTGACCAGCTCTACGAGATGAACCCTTTTGATCATGGAGATAAATAGGAATGAGATCACAATTTGACGAATTCGCGTTGCGAGGTCTCAAATACACTAGAGTGGCGTCGTTTCTTCGTCTGAGTGCTTTATACAGTGTGGCCAAATCTATTTTCACGAAAATAAATTCACTCAAAATGTTTTCGATCATAAATTAATAACTGTTAGATTGAAATGATCTCGTGCATGATTTATCTTCCTAAAAATCTCTACAAGATGAACAAATTCGATTATAGGTATAAATCCTAATGAGATCACAATTTGATTCAAATCCCTGTCAACATGGTTTTAAAGGACTTCGCAGGTAAAAGATGAGAAGTATAAATGATTACGCACGACGTCGTTTTAATAACATCCCGTGTTTAAAATGCGAGCTTGAGGTCGACGCCGTTTTGGAAAAACTCGCATCTCTCATATGCGAGTTTCTAATAAGTGCAAGTACGATTCATGTCGCCGAACTCCAGTCGTCGTCCCTATTTCTCCCAAGCTCTCTCTACTCTCTCTCTCTCTCTCTCTCTATATATATATATATATTGTATTTCACTTATTAAACTGACGTCAAACCTCTACAAGATCTCTCTCTCTCTCTCTCTCTCTCTCTCTCTCTCTCTCTGTATACATTTTGTATTTTATTGAATTTTGGTTCATAAGCAGGCGTCAATCCTCTACAAGATGATTCTGGCCTCACATGTTCAGGTATGCGAAAGCTCAATTTTTGTTCGAATTGTATACATTCAATCCATCTCTTATTCATTCAACTTTTATCTGAATTGCTAGATTAACTTTCTTCACTCCCCCCCCACCCATAAGTTTACAGAATCAAGCAAAGGCAAATCAGATGTATTGAAGGAAGTAACCATCAAATCAAATTCCCTTGGTTTTCTATACAGATTATAATACCACAATCCATAGAAATATATGCTAAAAAAAAAAACCCATTTAGCGGAGTGCTACACCAAAACCTAATTCAAATTGCATTCAAGCGGCTACTTTGCTTACAAATTAATCATCTTCTTCCAATACATAGTTGAACTTTACTGGAAGACCATTGTGTTCTAACATCCTACGTTTTACTAGCAGTTTGACATTTCGATAATCTCCTCAATCTATTAGGTCGAAAAACGCATTGAACATGACATAGAAGAATGTTAATTCGCTCAGCTTAGCCCCTCTTTGTATCTCCCAATAATGACGTATGTTAAATGTCAGCCATCCAGCCAGACACTGTTTATTTGGAAAATGCAGATTATAGAGCAAAAATTCTAAACCTCGTTTGAAAGAATGTTTTTGGTGTAGAAAGTCTCAAATTTAGGATCTTTTGCTGTGCGAATTTGCTGAGAAATGAAATAATTTTTGTTTGTTTGCTTGGGAAGCTGTCCGAAATCGATTCCCTGTTCAACAGTGGCCTAAAGTTTGTGGTTCAAGAAGGATGTTCCTAGCTGGGCGTTTATCCTATGGTTGGGTTTCGAGAACAGATGAAGTACTAAAGAGCAGATTGTTACCTAGGGGATGATTGTAAACGAGGCTTGTCCTTTATGTTCTCAGGCCAATGACTCACCAACATTTGTTCTTTGATTGCAATTTTTCTAGAGCTGTTTGGCTTAAAGTGTGGGGCAAATTATCTCTGCAGTGGGTCTTTTGCTGCTCTCGGATGTGGTGGAATGGTTTACTCTTAATGTAAAGAAGCATGATTTTCGAGGTAGAGCCATGAAAGGATCTTTAGCTGCTACTGTATATGCAATCTGGAGGGAAAGGAACTACAGAGCCATGAAAGGATCTTTAGCACCTTGTATTGTGATCAAAATTGTATTTCTTTCAGAATAGCTAAAGTTGAAATGTAGTGAAAGGGGCTTGGCAATCATCCGAACCACCAAAAAAGACACATGAACCTTTTCACCTTATCGTTATAAGAGAGTGATATTTGTGGGATGATGTAGAACCAACCTCTCTTGGGAACGACAGAAATGCAATTTTGCTACTCATTCTTATGAACTGACTGACAGTACCACGACTTCCACCTTTTTCCGATTATAAAGATATTAACCAACTGTTTTTACAACGTTAGTGTTGGTTTGGAACAGTTGCTATGGTCAAGTGAGAGTTGTTTTCAGTGAATTTCCTTTTCTGCTAGAGCCAAGATTTCACTAGATTAGTAAATCAAATTCCTATTGGTCGATGTCGTTACTTAATGTTTTTCTGATCTATCCAATTGGCAGTGGTTTTTGATCGCTAAATTACAGTGTGTTGGCTGGTGCTTGATTATGCTCTCATGTAAGTGATGAGGCTATATCCACCCCTATTGGCTTCATGTAAATGAAAGCTAGTATCTAAACAAGCCATGGAGTAGACTCTTAAGCCCTAAGTGGAGGCCAAGGAGAAAATGAGAGACCAAGAAACACACGGCCAACAAACCCTGTTCTTCACTCTTGTTTCTCCTGCTGAATTTAGTGCCACTGTTAGTGTTGAGCGCCGACACATTGAGCAGAGGTGAATTCCCACTCCCACCTGACTTTGTCTTCGGTTCAGGAACTTTTGCTTATGAGCTTATTCTTTTGTTTTCTTTCATTTATTTTATCCTACTTATCAGGTTACTGGTAACAATAAGTCCAGGAATGCAACTATGTCCGCAACTCCTTCGATGTATGTGGATCCACGTGCATTAGAAGCCTCCGGATGCAGATGTGTTTTAAAGTTGTATTCCTAGCATTGCTCTGCTAGTAATCACTAGCATACATTGTTTCCTTTTTTGACTTTTCATAGTTGCAATACGGAACAACCCATTAGTACAATCTGATGAATGTTGGTGTCTTATATTATATCCATGTGCCTGTATGTATAAAATAGTCTGAGGGCACGACATTAGATAGGACTCTGAGCATTTGGGACACTTTTGCTTACTTGGGTCAGTTTATTGTCCTCCCCTTCCTTTTATTTTTTACAAAAAAAGGACTAGTTTGTTTAAATTCAAAAGAATGTGATTTTGTTTTCCGATTCCTTTCAGTCTCTTTCTTTCTTTCTCGTCATCTTGGATTTTAAAGTTCATAAGCCGTTGAGTTTGCCTAAAACTGGTACGACAATAATTTTCTTGTAGCTTTATGCTACATAACTTATTATATTTCAACATAACTCACTTGCCAATTGCATCCATGATGTGATGATTTCTATATCACTCCAACACCTTTGATTAATCTTACGTGATGACAAATAGTTGCTGAGATAAAGACCATATATATACCAAAAAGATACTTCATGTTGCCAAAAATTGATTGTGATATGGATTCAATTCAAATGGGGAATGACACCAGGCACGTAGAATGTTAAGCATGAAATGCCCAATAAACTCACTAGAACTCATAAGAAATGAACGAATACATTAAACTAAGAGTGCGAGTACCAAATGGAAATTGGAATGAGTGGGAGGGCACAAAAAAGTATTTTAGCCTTGCGGCTCCGACAATCCTAGAATTGGTCTACTTTAGACCAACTTTTCATAACCAAAAATCTACTATTTTTATGTTTCGAGTACCAAATTGATTAGAAAGTATGCAAGACAAGCTTTCAATGGCTCAAACCATGTGCAAATCGGAGTTCGAGAGAGTCCGTGCCAAGACCCCAAAGTTTGGTCAATTTTTGGAATGTCGAGGATGCGCCTGGGCGCAATGTAGTGCGCCTGGGGCGCATACACCTGCGCCTGAGGCGCATTGAAACTGTAGTCAAACTTTGCGGGTTTGTCTCGGGCGCTCTAGAACTCCGTTTTCCTCAAGATTTGTATCATTAAAAAGCTTGTTGAGTCTAGATTCTAACTCACGTAGTTTGGATCAAAGATTATTTTGGCATCAATGGATATGACAAATTTACCCTCAATGTGCCAAATAAAAAACTAATTCGGTAAAACACTCGCATCTCTTTCATTTTAAATCTGATAAAGACCTTTTATTAGAGGTGGCAAACGGGCGGGTCTGGGCTGGTTTGGGCGGGTTGGACGGGACGTAGGTCAAATATGGGTGGGTCAAATATTGGTCAAGTCAAACCCAAACCCGCCCGGTCCGACCTGTTTTCCCTCCCTCCCAACCCCCCCACCCCACCCCCCCCCTCCTTTTTCTCCCCCCTCCCTTGTCTGACATGTCTCAATATGAGGATTCAGAAAAGTAAAATTTCATGATTAAATCTCAATTTTTTTTGAATAAAAACGAAGCAACTAGAGGCTAAAAAAGCTTTAAAAATTAGTTTTTTTCATTTTTTTTCCATTTCCAAACAGTAATGTAACTTCAAAGAGGAGTCAGAGGCCGCATTAGAGAATTGTCTTGAAGGCGATAATTGCATAGATTGAACAGTTTCGGTTTTCGTTGCGTTCGCCGAAGCCACCGCTTAGGTTTAGATTAAAAAGTCAAGTGATTTTTTTTTTTTGGTCTCAATTCAAATTTTTTTGTATTAGTTTGTTTTGCGACAAACTGTTTATCCCTAATAGTTCGTCGCGATGAGAGAATCGAAAAAGTAATTTTTTTAACTTTTAAAGCCCAATGGAAAGTAGGAATGGGAGTACGAAATGGAAAGTAGAATGAATGGTTCGGCGCAAAACGTGTTCTAATGTTAGTGGCTCTGACGATCCTTGAATTGCTCAACTTTCGATCTACTTTTCTCAAACCAAGATATATTATTTTTCATGTTTCGATCCCAACACCTTTTAGGACTTCGAATACCCTCGTTGTTGACATACAATACGTTTTGATCTGGTTGAAATTTGGTGTTATCAAAGATTTTCCCATAATAATTTTTTTTTCAACCTTTAGAGGGTAAAATCGTCATATCATTTGTTGTATAAATTAGTCTGGATCCAAACTAAATTGGTTAGAAAGTATGCCAGACAAACTTTTCAATGGTTCAAACCCTGTGGAAATCGGAGTTCGAGAGTGTCCGTGCCAAGACCCCCAAAGTTTTGTAGATTTTTGGAATTTCGAGGATGCGCCCGGGCGCAATGTAGTGCCCCTGAGGAGCATTGAAATTGTAGTCAAACTTTGCGGGTTTGTCTCGGGCGCTCCGGAACTCCGTTTTCCTCAAGAATTGTACCGTTAAAAATCTAGATGAGTCTAGATTCTAACCCAAGTAGTTTGGATCAAAGATTATTTTCGCATCAAAGGATATGACGAACTTACCCTCAATGTGCCAAAAAAAAACTAATTCGGTAAAACGCTCGCATCTCTTTCGTTTAAAATCTGATAAAGACCTTTTATATATGGATAAAAATGATTTTCCAAGAACTAAAAGATTGTGTAATGACACATTATAATTAGTAGTAAAGTTTAGTTTATGAAAAGCGGGTAGTAAGAAGCTCCATTTTGAGATCGACAATATTATACCTAGAATTTGTAGTGAAATATTTCTGAGTTTCTTTCGTAAACCTTGATCAGTAACGTGTCCTATAATTGGTTGTAGTGGTCAAGGGCCATTGTTGGGGTATGGAAACCAAAATTTGGCCTTGTAAATGTAAAAGCCTTGTCTTGGGCATACGTTTTAGGAGAATCCCGAGTCATTAAGCAGTTTTTGTGTGCTTTGATGAAGTGCGAAAAGCCCAATGAACACACTATAACTCTTAAGAAATAAACGAATTCCTTAGAACTAGGAATGGGAGTACGAAATGGAAAATAGAATGAATGGTGGGGCGCGAAACTTGTTTTAACGTTAGTGGATCCAACAATCCTTGAATTGGTCAACTTTCGATATATTTTTCACAAACCAAGATATATTATTTTTCATGTTTCGATCCCACCATCTTTTAGGACTTCGAATACCCTCTTTGTCGACATATAATATGTTTTGATCTGGTTGAAATTTTGGGTTATCAAAGATTTTCCCATAATAATTTTTTTTTCAACCTTTTGAGGGTAAAATCGTCATATCATTTGATGTATAAATTAGTTTGGAGCAAACTAAAATGGTTTGAAAGTATGAAAGACAAGCTTTTCAATGGTTCAAACCATGTACAAATCAGATTTCGAGAATGTCCGTGCCAAGACCCCAAAGTTTGGTCAATTTTTGGAATTTCGAGGATGCGCCCGGGCGCAATGTAGTGCGCCTGGGGCGGCACATGCGCCTGAGGAGCATTGAAACTGTAGGGCGGCACATGCGCCTGAGGAGCATTGAAACTGTAGTCAAACTTTGCGGGTTTGTCTCGGGCGCTCCGGAACTCCGTTTTCCTCAAGATTTCTATCGTTAAAAAGCTTGTTGAGTCTAGATTCTAACCCAAGTAGTTTGGATCAAAGATTATTTTGGCATCAAAGATTATGACGAATTTACCCTCAATGTGCCAAATAAAAAACTAATTCGGTAAAACGCTCCCATCTCTTTCATTTTAAATTTGATAAGACCTATTATTAGAGGTGCAAACGGGCGGGTCTGTGCCGGTTTGGATGGGTTGAAACGGGTTGTAGGTCAAATATGGGTGGGTCGAATATTGGTAAAAAAGTAAACGGGGGTCAAACGGGTCGGATCAAATATTGGTCAAGTCAAACCCAAACCCGCCTGGGCGGTCCCATTTTCCTTGCCCCCCCCCTTCTCTTCTATCCTCCCTCCCTTGTCTGACATGTCTCAATAAGAGGATTCAGAAAAGTAAAATTTCATGATTAAATCTCAATTTTTTTTGAATAAAAACGAAGCAACTAGAGGCTAAAAAAGCTTTGAAAATTAGGTTTTTTTTTATTTTTTTCCATTTCCAAACAGTAACGTAACTTCGAAGAGGAGTCAGAGGCCACATTAGAGAATTGTCTAAAAGGCAATAATTACACAGATTGTACAATTTCGGTTTTCGTTGCGTTCGCTGAAGCCACCGCTTAGGTTTAGATTAAAAAGTCAAGTGACTTTTTTTTTTTTGTCTCTATTCAAATTTTTTTGTATTTGTTTGTTTTGGGACAAATAGTTTGTCCCTAATAGTTCGTCGCGACGAGAGAATCGAAAAAGCAATTTTTTTTTTCTTTTAAAGTCCAATGGAAAGTAGGAATGGGAGTACGAAATGGAAAGTAGAATGAATGGTAGGGCGCGAAACGTGTTCTAACGTTAATGGCTCCGATGATCCTTGAATTGGTCAACTCTCGATCTACTTTTCACAAACCAAGATATATTATTTCCGTGTTTCGATCCCACCATCTTTTAGGACTTTGAATACACACTTTGTCACACACAAAAGGTTCTGATCAGGTTGAATATTAGTGTTGTCAAAGATTTTCCCATAATAATTTTTTTTTCAACCTTTTAAGGGTAAAATCATCAGATCATTTGATGTATAAATTAGTTTGGAGCAAAACTAAATTGGTTAGAAAGTATGCCAGACAAGCTTTTCAATGGTTCAAACCGTGTACAAATCGGATTTTCAAGAATGTCCGTGCCAAGACCCCAAAGTTTGGTCAATTTTTGGAATTTCGAGGATGCGCCCGGGCGCAATGTAGTGCATCTGGGGCGCATACACATGCGCCTGAGGAGCATTGAAACTGTAGTCAAACTTTGCGGGTTTGTCTCTAGTTCTACGGAACTCCGTTTTCCTCAAGATTTGTACCTTTAAAAAGCTTGTTGAGTCTAGATTCTAACCCAAGTAGTTTGGATCAAAGATTATTTTTGCATCAAAGGATACGATGAATTTACCCTCAATGTGCCAAAAAATAAACTAATTCGGTAAAACGCTCGCATCTCTATCATTTTAAATCTGATAAAGACCTATTATATATGGATAAAAATGATTTTCCAAGAACTAAAAGATTGTGTAATGACACATTATAATTAGTAGTAAAGTTTAGTTTATGAAAAGCGGGTCGTAAGAAGCTCCATTTTGAGATCGACAATATTACACCTAGAATTTAAAGTGAATTATTTCTGAGTTTCTTTCGTAAACCTTGATTAGTAACGTGTCCTATAATTGGTTGTAGTGGTCAAGGGCCATTGTTGGGGTATGGAAACCAAAATTTGGCTTTGTAAATGTAAGAGCCTTGTCTTGGGCATACGTTTGAGGAGAATCCGAGTCATTAAGCAGTTTTTGTATGCTTTGATGAAGTGCGAAAAGCCCAATGAACTCACTATAACTCTTAAGAAATAAGCGAATTCCTTAGAACTAGGAATGGGAGTACGAAATGGAAAGTAGAATGAATGGTGGGGTGCGAAACGTGTTTTAACGTTTGTGGCTCCGACGATCCTTGAATTGGTCAACTTTTGATATATTTTTCACAAACCAAGATATATTATTTTTCATGTTTCGATCGCACCATCTTGTAGGACTTCGAATACCCTCTTTGTCGACATATAATATGTTTTGATCTGGTTGAAATTTGGTGTTATCAAAGATTTTCCCATAATAATTTTTTTTCAACCTTTTGAGGTTAAAATCATCATATCATTTGAAGTATAAATTAATTCGGAGACAAACTAAATTGGTTAGAAAGTATGCTAGACAAACTTTTCAATGGTTCAAACCATGTGCAAATCGGAGTTCGAGAGTGTCCGTGCCAAGACCCCAAAGTTTTGTCAATTTTTGGAATTTGGAGGATGCGCCCGGGCGCAACGTAGTGTGCCTGCGGCGCATACACCAGCGCCTGAGGAGCATTGAAACTGTAGTCAAACTTCGAGGGTTTGTCTCGGGCGCTCCGGAACTCCGTTTTTCTCAAGGTTTGTGCTGTTAAAAAGCTTGTTGAGCGTTGATTCTATCCCAAGTAGTTTGTATCAAAGATTATTTTGGCATCAAAGGATATGACGAATTTGCCCTCATTGTGCCAAAAAATAAACTAATTCGGTTAAACACTCGCATCTCTTTCATTTTAAATCAGATAAAGACCTATTATAGATAGATAAAAATGACTTTCAAAGAACTAAAAGATTGTGTGATGACACATTATACATAGTTGTAGAATTTTGTTTATGAAAAGCGGGTAGTATGAGGCTCCATTTTGAGATCGTCAATATTACACCTAGAATTTGGATTTGTAAATGTCAAAGCCTTGTCTTGGGCATACGTTTTAGGTGAATCCTGAACCATTAAGCAATTTTTGTGTGCTTTGATGAAGGGCGAAAAGCCCAATGAACTCACTTGAACTCTTAAGAAATAAGTGAATACCTTAGAACTGGGAATTGGAGTACTAAATGGAAAGTAGAATGAGTGGGAGGGCGCAAAAACGCGTTTTAGCAATAGTGGCTCCGACGATGCTTGAATTGGTCTACTTTGGATCTACTTTTCATTAACCAAAATATATTATTTTTATGTTTTCATGCCACCATCTTTTAGGACTTTCAATACCCTCTTTCTCGACATACAATAGGTTTTGATATGGTTTAAATTTGGTGTTATTTATAGATTTTCCCATAATAATTTGTTTTTCGACCTGTTGAGGGTAAAATTGTCATATCTTTTGACGTATAAATAAGTTTGGAGGCAAACTATATTGGTTAGAAAGTATGCTAGACAAGCTTTTCAATGGTTCAAACCATGTGCATATTGGAGTTCGAGAGTTGACTTGGCAAAACCCCAAAGTTCGCTCAATTTTTGGAATTTTGACGCTGCGCCCGGGCGCAATGTAGTGCGCCTGGGGCGCATACACCTGCGCTTGAGGAGCATTGAAACTTTAGTCAAATTTTGCGGGTTTGTCTCGAGCACTCCGGAACTCCATTTTTCGCAAGGCTTGTACCGCTAAAAAGCTTGTTGAGTCTAGATTCTAACCCAAGTAGTTTGAATCGAAGATTATTTTTTGCATCAAAAGATATGACGAATTTACCCTCAATGTGCCAAAAAGAAAATTAATCCTATAAAACGCTCACATCTCTTTCATTTTAAATCTGATAAAGGCCTATGATATATGTATACAAATGATTTTCAAAGAACCAAAATATTGTATAAGGACACCTTATAATTAGTAGTAATGTTTAGTTTATGAAAAGAGGGTAAGCTCCATTTCGAGATCAACAATATTACGCCTAGAATTTGAAATGAATCATTTCTGAGTTACTTTCGTAAACCTTGATCAGTAACGTGTCCTATAATTGGTTGTAATGGTCAAGGGCTATTGTTGGGATATGGAAACCAAAATTTGGCTTTGTAAATTTAAAAGCCTTGGCTTGGGCATACATTTTAGGTGAATGCCGAATCATTAAGCAATTTTTGTGTGCTTTGATGAAGTGCAAAAAGCCCAATGAACTCACTAGAACTGTTAAGAAATAAGAAAATACCTTAGAACTAGGAATGGGAGTACCAAATAGAAATTAGAATGAGTGAAAGGTCGCGAAAATGTGTTTTAGCCTTAGTGTCTCCGACAATCCTTGAATTGGTCTACTTTCGACCAACTTTTCATAATCCAAAATATATTATTTTTATGTTTCGATCCCACCTTCTTTTAGGACTTTAAATACCCTCTTCTTGATATACAATAGGTTTCGATCCGGTTGAAAGTTGGTGTAGTCAAAGATTTTCCCATAATAATTTGTTTATCGACTTGTTGAGGGTAAAATTGTCATATCATTTGATGTATAAATAAGTTTGGAGCCAAACTAAATTGGTTAGAAAGTATACTAGACAAAATTTTCAACGCTTCAAACCACATGCAAATCGGAGTTCAATAGTGTCCTTGAGAAGACCGCAAAGTTTGGTCGATTTTGAAATTCTGAAGATGCGCCTAGGCGCAATGTTTTTCAGCTGGGGTGCATTAAAACTGTACAATTTTCTAAATTTCGCAGGTTTGTCATGGCCGCTCCCGACTCCGCTTTTTACATGGTTTGTACCTTTAAAATGCCTATTGAGTTTAAATCCTAACCCAAGTAGTTTGGATAAAAAATTGTTTGTGCATTAAATGGTATGACCAATTTACCCTCAATGTGTCGAAAATAAACTAATTCGGTAAAACACTCGCATCTCTTCCATTTGAGATTTGATAAAGATAATTATATATGGATAAAGCGGATTTTCAAATAACTAAATGATGGTGTAATCACACCTTATAAATAATAATAAAGTGCAGTTCATGAAAACATGTTGGACTTCTTGTTTGATTTGGGCGGAATCAGGAGAATAGAATGTAGTCAATACATAAGTAATTCCAAGGCAAAAAGAGGAGCCTCCATTCCAGCTAGAATAGTCCCCACTGAACCAAGCATTGCATAGGGCCACTCTGGTGCATCTCCTTTATGTTGCTTGACTTGAAATCCTGCTGACGATGATCTTCACTTTCTTGGTATTCGTGAAAACTAGAAGTTCCATTAGAATAGTTAAGACTTGTACTTTTTACATGTTCTGATACTTGTAAGCTTACTAGAGTTGCATACTCTCCACCTTTGGATGTCAGCTCCGAATGACACCCCCCCTCTCGACAACCTGTCCATGCATTTTTCAGGACAATCAGACAATGATAGAATCTACATCACAGATAGTAGATAATCTGTGTGCAACAACTATCGTTGTGCGATTGGACATTACTTTCAATGATTGTAGAACAATGAGTGCTGATTCTGCATCAAGAGCACTTGTGGCCTCATCAAGAAGTAGAATCTTTGGGTTTCTCAAAATCGCTTTTGCGATAGCAATCCTCTGTTTCTGCCCTCCAGCGAGTTGAGTTCCCCCCTCTCCAACCTGAAGCCATCAAACTGTCACATACAATCTACAAGGTGGTGCTGAAGACTAGTGTTTCTGTTCTCAAAAATTGGGTTTGCAGAACACAACTCAGACACTGCCTTTGGAAACACAAAAGAACTCTTGTTTTCATAGCTTGTTAAATTTTAGGAAAATTAGTTTTCAGCAATTTGAAGACGTCTATTTGATACATTGTGACAATGGGTCCTTTTCTGAAAGGTAGAAATATGATTCAAAAACCATCAACCAAAGAATTTTTTGAGAAGTGCTCTCGGTAACTGATTCTGAAAACAACCATCAAATATTGTATCAAGCTTTCAGAACCAAACCAAAGCAATCCGAGCTTTATGTCCCAATCACTTGGGGTCGGTTACATGAATCCTTTTCCTCCATTGAGCTCTGTTAAGGGCCACTTGTTCACACACACAGAAAAAAAAAAAAAAAAACCAAAGTGGAAATAGCTAAAATCTGCTGCTTGTCTTCCACATCTGGCACTTAAATTACGACAATAACAATTGAGATGTTCTATTCAGCCAACAAACTTTCTATTGTTGTTACCACCTTTTTTATGGTCAGCAATCCTGTTGTCTTGTTAAACAGGAAAGGCTCAGCAAATATACCTACCTGAGTATGATAACCATCAGGCAAATGTTGAACAAAAGAATGTGCATTTGCAGCTTCAGCGATTTGATCCATATCTGCTTCTTCTTTACCATACACAAGAATGTTCCCAGAAATGCTAGTGGAAAAGAGTGCTGGTTCTTGACGTACCAGCCCCATCTGCACTCTCAACCATTGTAACCCAGATTCCTTAAATCATGTCCGTCCAACATTATTGTACCTATGGCAGTTCATAAACCACACAAAACAAAATTCTTGTAAGCTAATGAGTGAACTATCAAAATTCTATGGGAGACGTATTCTATATTTTCTCTGCTGTTTGATGCGAGGGAAAACAGAAGTTAACTGGAAACTTTTTCTGTGGTAATAGACAATGAGTTGGGGTCAGTGGTGGAAGCTCAGCCTAAGTTGGAGATTGGACAAGGTCCACATTTGAGCCCTCGTGCCCCTTATTGGAGCTAAACAAACTCCTAATACCAACCACACGTGGTGGGACCTTGGCTTCGGCCCCAATGTAGGTGTGATGGGGTATCTTACAAATAGTGATGTGGTGTGACAGTGCAATACTCCCCGCCTGAGCTTTTCATTTTACAAATGGGACAACAAAACAAACACTCGAGAAAGCCAGAAAGGGAAAATGATAGTTTTGGTTATAAAGACAGGTTTTGCCAAACCAAAAAAAATCCAAACACCAACAAAGAAGACGACCTTGATAAAATTAGTTAAGATGAAATACATTGACTAATTTGAGTCGTATACAACTCGGATCAAAATTGAGCTGTTGCATACCTGAAAATATGATGCCAGAATACCAAGAATATAATACGTATACACAGAGAGAGAGAGAGAGACCCAGAATTTTTTTGTTTTGAAGTTGGGGTGGGGGGGCTTAATACCTTTGCCACTGCCTACTCGTCAATTCGCATTGAAGATTCCACCCATGCACACCACCAACTTTGATATACCAAGTTCCAGTAACTATACTTGCACCAGTCTCCATCTGTTTCCTGGAAAAGAATCAAATAGAATTGAATACTGTTCACATAATGCAATTCAACTCCAAAACTTGAAAGGAAGTTTACTCACTCGATGAAGCTCGGCAGGTATACCAGACATTAAACATTTTCAAAATACTGGAATTAAATGGGAATGGTTGTGGGATTCATTAGCAATTTTACAACATTTGAGGAGATACACAAAATTAGACACGCCAAAGAAGTTATCCCAAAGTTCAAATGAAGCATGCTTGGAAGATCACATGATTTAAAACCTAGCTTAGATGCTCCTAACTGTCAGACCTACAAAATAGTTCATTAGATCCTTGACATGTCCTTTAATCTGGACTCAAATTCTACCCATTGGTTGCATCTTCGGTACTTAAAGCATACTCGTCAAGATAGAAGAACATTGCATGGTCCAACTCAGCTATTGATAAATGAAATCCTTCAAAAAGGAGTCCAGTGGTAGATTGGTTGGTTTCGCAGAGAATTTAGACTTATCAACAAACTAGCACAAAAGAAATGCTCAATATGCCATTTTTAAGATCCTGACATCGGGTGAGCCTGCAACATATCCATCAAAATGAACTTATTTTCCCTAGTCTCTCTCAAACAGACACTACCCACCAGAAGAGAACCCATTGTTGCCATTAGCAACCAAAACACTTACTTACATGGTGCAATAAGTCTGCATCCATGATTAGGACAAAATTGCCCGAGGCATGCTTCAAACCGTGAACATAAGCAGTCCCTGAAATTAAAACTGCATCAAGTACCAGCTCATCATTTTCATTGCAAAAAGAACTTATATGCATTACATAATCCGAGTTTCTTGGGTCTAGCCCTCAACAGCTGCAGTTATAAAGGACCAATTACGGGTGTTACAAAACAGTAATGAGTAAAATAATTGATCATCAAATATAGTTTCACCAGGACTTCAGTCATCAACTATTATCAATTCAAAATCAACGTCCCAATTATTGCACCTGGACGCTAACTATTGTATAAGCTCACCCATGCATCACGCTTTAACAGTAATTTAAACGAGGTCGCAAACTTTTTGCTGTTGGACGCAAACTTTTACATCTGGCCGCTCTTTATTGCATCAAGACGCTAAATATTGCTTCTGGCCGCTAACATTTTAGAAGCGCACTTACGTATCACGCTTTTCCAGTTATTTAAACGTGGTCGCAAACTTTTTGCTGTTGGCCGCTACATTTTACACCTGGACGCTATTTACTGCTCCTGGCCGCTAAATTCTGCTCTTGGCCGCTAAATATTGAAGAAGCGCCCCAACGCAGCAGGCTTTTTCTGTTCATTCGTAAAGCGTGAAGCTAAAGCACGCTTCTCTTTGAGATTTGGCCGCTACCTCTTGTCTACAAAGAAGCGTGCCTACCCTGATGGCTCTCCCTTTTTTTTTGTCTAGGGATGGCAATCTTGGCCGACCCGTTCGAACCCTCCCCGTTTTATGCCCCGAAAATCCCCGAACTTCGGGGATTCGTTTGGGGATTGGGTAGGGTACGGGGAATTTTTTTTTAAAAATTCGGGGATAGGATAGGAGGCGGGGATAGGTCTATCCCCGCGCCGAACCCTACCCGTCCCCGTTTCCCGTTCGTTACCGGCCCTGCTCCGTCCCCGAATCCCTGAAATATATATATTTATATATAAAATAAATAAATATATACTATATTAAAACACACCCCTTCAGTAGTATGTTTTTTTAGGGTTCTCATAATCTCATTCTTTTTCATTCATTTCCGCCGCACCAGTGCACCACTCAGTCCACTCTTCTTTTCCATTCATTTCTTGACACCTTACTTTATTTTTATTTTGTTGGCTTTTCTAATTCTATTCGTAGAACTTTGTTGGCTCCTAACTTCCTGCCAACCAACAACCGTTACTAGTACTGTTTCCTCAACCCTTTTTCCTAGAAAAAAAAATACAAAACAATCCAAGTCCTTTCAGCTTTCACATGCTAGTATATTGTGTTAGGTGCTGAAATTGTGAAGTACAGGTGCCCGAATTCCAAATCCCCAAATCCCCATTTTGGATCCCCGTTCCCCCCCGTTAGGGTCGGGGATGGAGGAAAAAAATAAATCCCCATTGGGGATCGGGTCGGGGATGGGGATGGGGATGGGGATGGGGATGGGGTAGGGGGTGGAGGTAGTACCCACCGTCCCCGACCCGTCCCCATTGCCATCCCTCACCCACCGACCCATGCTTCCCCTCTCGCGCTTTCATCGTCGCCTTTATTGAAAAAGTGAACTCAATCCAGGTTTATTCACAACGGGGTTGTTTTGTTCAGCAGAGGAGGAAATCGGAGATCTTCCATGAACCCTTCTCATCTTTGCTGTTAAAGGTAACCACTTCAATTGGGCTTTTTCTTATCGAGATCTTGTTCAAAAAAACGTTTTCTGACCCCTGCTGAACCATGCATGTGAGTTTTGACTTAGCATTCTTCATGAATTTAGTTTGTCGTATAATAGGAATTGCTAATGATCACTACCAAAAACAGTTTGCAAATGACGTGCTTTGGTTTTTGAGGATAATCCCCTGAATTTTGATTCTGGCCTCACATTTCAAGTATGCAAAAGCTCACTTTTTATCCGAATTGTACGCGATTCAAATTAGGCTATCGATTTCTTCATTTCATGTTACCTGATTTTAAATTGTTTTTTCATGCGAAAGCAAGAAAACGGACATTGACCTTGTCAAGTCAAATGACAACCTAATGATATCTCCCCTTCTCTCTGCTATTGATACGGCTTTCTTAAGCAGGAATCCAAGCACATGTTACATTGATGCACATTGACTTCTTCCCTCAGATTCTTGAAGATGAATATTGTGGATGGCTCAGTAGACAAATTGTGTATGATTCTCAACTTCCGCCACCTTTAACTTCACTCACTTCTAGAGCTTAGGGTATCCTGATTGAAGTAGAAAATGTATGATGTACAAGTAACGAAGCTCACCAGTTATGTGGCAATGCAGGGAAAAACTTCACAGCATATGCCTATGTGTGCTTTAGAGAATTTGGTGATAGGGTGTTGCATTGGACTACCTTGAATGAGGCCAATGTATTTACCATAAGTGGTCATGATATAGGAGAAACACCACCTCAGCGATGCTCTTCCCCATTTGGGGTAGGCAATTGTTCTATGGGTGACTTCGCAATTGAGCCATACGTTGCTGGTCATCATATCTTGCTTGCACACGCATCGACTGCAAAACTGTATAGGAAAAAGTACCAAGTATCAAATTTGGTTTTTCTCGAAGGATTACTTCGTCGGTGTTTGATGTGGGCCGCGGCTTTTCTGCCGCAGCTTATAACTTAAGCTAAAAGCTTTTTTTACAAAAGAAAAAAAAAAAAAAAACTTTAGAAGGCTTTAAAAGCTTTTTTTATTTTTATTTTTTAGAAGCTATATTTTGATTTTTTTAACTTCTGCCTTTGAATAGAGCTTTTAGCTTAAGTTCAGTTGCAAGAAGATTTCTGCTATCTTCAGTATCTTTGATATTTCCATAAGATTTCTTCTTCAATTCTTACTTTGCCACATGCCCAGTTGCCCACATCCATAAGCTTCAAAGAATTTGAAAGTTTCATGTGTACCTGTTTCATTCTTTCAATTAACTATGAACATACCAACGAAATATCAGAGAAATTGTTTGTGTTAACATGGGAAGCAACATGGATTCATGGGAATAAATGTCTTTTCTTATTGACTTGTCCCTTGTACAAATGTAACAAAAGATGTGATTGCAATATAGAGCCACTGATTTTATTCTTGGTTGGTGAGTCTCACACGTTCGTATTGGCTGGTGCTTGATTCTGCTCTCATGTAAATGATGAGGCTATGCACCGCTTTTGGCTTCATATAAATAAATGCTAGCATCTGTCAACAAGCCATGGAGTAGACTCTTAAGCATTCTTATCCCAAAGTGGTTTGATACAAAGGATACCCCTTGCTGGACCTCTTCCAGCAATGGTACCTTTTCTGTGAAAGCTACATATCAGTTCTGGGCAAACCGTTCTCCGCATTTAAATTGGAAATGGATTTGGGCGTTAAGAATTCCTGCCAAACTCAAAAGTTTTCTATGGCTGTTGATGCATGGAAAGATCCTTACTACCCAACAGCGTTGTATCCATAATTTGCCAGATAGTTATATTTGCCCTCGTTGCACTTGGGAGAGAGAAGATCTCAAGCACCTATTTTTTGACTGCCCTCTTAGTTCTGACATTTGGTTGCAGTTACCCGCAATCCAAGGACCCCTCACGGCTAGCATGGAGGAATGGAAAGAGTGGCTTCATACCAACGTCAACCACTCCAGAACAAACTCAGGGGGCTATTTCGTAAGTGTTGGCTTGCTAGAAATAGAAAAGTGTTGGAGGAGTTTTTGAGAGGAGAGAGAGGGCATTGGGTGCTGGGATTTCTTGGACGTCTGGAAGACTGTACGAGCCTTGAGGCCGAAGTTTTTGGGGATTTTTAGAGGCCTAGAGATGATCCAAAATCATGGTATGAAGGCTATGGAAATCGACACCAACTCAGCTACCGCCATTGCTATGACAACGTGCCCTGACCACTCCCCTGTCAAAGTGCTGATCCAAGAGTGAAAGGCGTTGCTAGCAGCAATAGGATGTCTTCTCAAGCATACATTCTATGAGGGAAACCAAGTGGCGGATAGACTCGCCAATATGGGTGTAAACCAAGAGGACAAGATGATGTCGAATGTTATCCCGCCCTACGACATTATTCCGCTGCTTGAGGTGGACATGCGGGGGATGGCCTTTTGAGCATTTCTATTTTTATTTTTTATTTTCCATTTCCAGTGTACCAAAAAGAAGATAGTAGCCAGGAAGAGTAATTGGGATGTGGAAATGATTTTTGATACACGTCTGTAGTAGTACAAATGTTGATAAGGAAGAGTAATTGGGATGTGGAAATGATTTTTGATACACGTCTGTAGTAGTACAAATGTTGATATAAAGAGTACATAGATGTCTTCTGACAGTTATATGCATATGCCAGAAGAAATTTGAAACACAATTCTTAAATTTTAGTAATGGTCGAAGCTACTAAAATTAGGCAATATCCGTTTGTGAACTCTACGGTTGATTAATGGACAGAGGGTTGATTAAAAGTGTGGCAAACTTTCTAGTGCCTACAAGGAATCGACAATTTCATCCCAAGACTTCTCGATTCTCGACATGGCAACAATTAACCTGCTTTATATTTGCAATTTCGCTCCCAAAAGTTTTAATCCCAGAGCACAGCAGAGTTTTGTTACAATTTGATATAACAACTAACTTTTCCACAAATGAATAGTTATTGTGGGCAGAGACAGCACAGTACTTTGTTAAACCCAAAGTTACACCAAAACCTCTGGAATTTCAACAGAAAGAAATGACAGAACATAGGACGCGTAGTCGTGTAGATTGAGTCAAAACTTATGGAACTTGCATCCACCAAGTCAGGAAGGCCATGTTGTTGGCTTTAGCCATTTGACAAAAAGGATCAGAAATCAGAACTGTTTATAACATTTGCACACTGCTTTAGGAAAAAGACCGAAAAATCGTAGGTTTTGCTACTCTGACCACATCTCATGCACATACGTGCCAATAAATACAGATTCTAAGGATTTAATGCTATATCATCTTCTAGTAGACTTGAAAGCGCAGAGCTTCAGCTTAGCCAAGTCTCCTGGTCTTCTTGAAGGCTTGAACCTGCCTTCATCTAGTAATGACTTTAACTCAGGGTCATAATACAGAAGTATCACACTTGCTTGGTCTTTGCTGCTCCATCCAATTGCATATTCTCCAGAATTCAACGTATTACGTTCAGCCTGCATCATATTTTGAATAATGCATTATTTAATGAATCGAGCATAAATAGGGGATGGTTCTTTCCCTGAAATATGGAAAAAAAAAAAAAAAAATCCTTTCTGCATTTCTCAATATGAAATGTGAAACTGAATGAAAATTAGTACTACTTCAAAGGCCTCTCATTCAGAATGAACGCTGGCTTATATTTAGTGAGGAGAGTGAATTTGGCCTTGGCTAAAATCTACTCCCACTTATAAGAGGGTCTACTTTCATCTTATACAACTAAAACTGAACTTAAGAGTCTTTCAGTCAATAGGTACAACTAGAATGGGAAAAAAACCACCATAAATTAGCTTTGTACAAGGGTCGACATACTAACAGGGTATGAATTGTCTTAGATAGTATCCACATTGCAAACATGAAGGATGTAATATTATAAGGAAAAGCAACTGGAACGACTGAAACTTGTGTGGTTCACACTTCACCCAAAGTGGCTACATCGCATTTTTTTGCAGGCTAAAATGGTTGTAAAGGACAACCAGCGAAGTGACCGTTTTGGCATGACCATAGGAGTTTCGAACTGCTCTGCATTGTTCAGCTGGAGGTGGGTACCTATCACCACAGCCGCGATAAGGCGCAAATTAAACCCTTACACACGACATCTGTTTACGATGGCAACTACCGCAAATGGTTTTGAACTCGCCACCCGTGCTGGGGAAAGATTTTTGCCCGCACCATAATTGCCAACTCAACTACCACCTCACTGGTGGTTACCGTTAGAATAACATTTGGATAATATTATGTTACCATATTTTCTATGATATTATTCATGTTTCTCAGTTTGTTTATTATTCATGTTTCCTAGTTAGTTTGGTTTAGGTTTAAAAACTTAACAAACTTCAAAAATATGTTCAGATGTAGCTTGTTTTATGAGACGAGTCGATCCAAAATGAGCTTTAACTGAGCCGAACATGAGCCAGTCTCGAGTAGTTAACATTTTCATATAATACAAGCTAGATGAGCTGAGTAGTAGCTTAGTCGAGCTTGGTTTGAACTTTGAACCTCTAACTAGCTTCAAAAAGTGAAGGTTTTACTTTCCCCCTTTTTTCCCCCTATAACTTTTTGTTCATATTAATTAATTACGTATGTAGAAGGAACACTGGAAGTTGACACAAAAAAAGGTAACTTCAAGGGATCAATTCCAAACTGAAAGCAATCATTTCGATTGTAAGAACCTAAATAAATCTGTAGCAAAAACCAGTTCGCACAAGCTGGTACAATAATACACAAAGCGCTTGACAATTGCCTCAATTTAAACATGCAACTAATAGAGCAAGAAATTCCTTGTTGTCGCAGTTTAATAGTATAAAGAGATCATCAACAGTTTCGTTGGATCAAGTATTATTGCCAAGAACAATGAAATCTATACAAAAATCGAAATTAGCGGACCTGTTACAATGGAGTGAGAATCCAGAGGGCCTTCTGTGCTGAAAAACCACAATTTGTCTCTCCCCCCCTCTCACTCTCTCTCTCTCCGTCGGAAAACGTCCCTTCGTCGGAGTGAATATTCTTTGCTAAAATGGGTTTCATACAATGTGGCCAAGTCTATTTTCACAGAAGCAACTTCACATAAATGATCCCCGATTATGTGCTGATCAGTGTTCGATTAATATGATCTTCAACAATGTTTATCATCTTGACCAGCTCTACGAGATGAACCCTTTCGATCATGGAGATAAATAGGAATGAGATCACAATTTGACGAATTCGCGTTGCGAGGTCTCAATACACCAGAGTGGCGTCGTTTCATCGTCGGAGTGCTTTATACAGTGTGGCCAAATCTATTTTCACGAAAATAAATTCACTCAAAATGTTTTCGATCATAAATTAATAACTGTTAGATTGAAATGATCTCGTGCATGATTTATCTTCCTAAAACTCTCTACAAGATGAACAAATTCGATTATAGGTATAAATCCTAATGAGATCACAATTTGATTCAAATCCCTGTCAACATGGTTTTAAAGGACTTCGCAGGTAAAAGATGAGAAGTATTAATGATTTCGCACGGCGTCGTTTTAAGAACATCCCGTGTTGAATAGGCGAGCTTTCCGTTTTGGAAAAACTCGCGCCTGTCACATGCGAGTTTCTAATGAGTGCTCCCAACATTTATCTTCTCTCTCTCGTTGTATAGATATTGTATTGAACCAGTCTACTGGCACAGCAAATCTGTGCACAGATTGTGCACAGATTTTTATGTGGGGCCCACTACGGGTCCCACACAAGTGATCCGAGCCGTTCATTATATTTAAAACATTTTTTCAAGGGCCCTCGCGAAAAATTAGCTCAATCCGATACCTATAAATGTTTGATCTAATCATCTAACTTTTCATTCAAGTTTTTAGATAATGAAAAGTTAGACGTTTAGATTAAGTACTTACAAGTATCGGATTGAGCTGATTTTTCGCGAGAGCCCTTGAAAAAATGTTTTAAATATACCGAACGGCTCGGATCACTTGTGTGGGACCCGTAGTGGGCCCCACATAAAAATCTGTGCACGATCTGTGCACAGATTTGCTGTGTCCACAGACTTTCTGTATTGTATTTCACTGAATGTTCGTTCACAAACAGACGTCAATCCTTTACAAGCTAATTCTGGCCTCATATGTTCAGGTATGCGAAGCTCAATTTTTATCTGAATTTGTATACATTCAATCCGTCTCGTATTCGTTCAATTTTTATCCGAATTGATAGAATTAACTTTCTTCACTTCCACAACCCCACCCCCCACCCCCAAGTTTACAGAATCAAGCAAAGGCAAATCAGATGTAGTGAAGGAAGAAACCATCGAATCAAATTCCCTTGGTTTTCTATACAGATTATAATACCACAATCCATGGAAATATATGCTAAAAAAAACCCATTTAGCGGAGTGCTATACCAAAACCTAATTCAAATTGCATTCAGGCAGCTACTTTACTTACAAATTAATCATCTTCTTCCAATACATAGTTGAACTTTACTGGAAGACCATTGTGTTCTAACATCCTACGTTTTACTAGCAGTTTGGCATTTCGATAATCTCCTCAATCTATTAGGTCGAAAAACGCATTGAACATGACATAGAAGAATGTTAATTCGCTCAGCTTAGCCCCTCTTTGTATCTCCCAATAATGACGGATGTTAAATGTCAGCCATCCAGCTTCTTGGAAAATGCAGATTATAGAGCAAAAATTCTAAACCTCGTTTAAGAGAATGTTTTTGGTGTAGAAAGTCTCAAATTTAGGATCTTTTGCTGTGCGAATTTGATGAGAAATGAAATAATTTTTGTTTGTTTGTTTGCTTGGGAAGCTGTCCGAAATTGATTCCCTGTTCAACAGTGGCCTAAAGTTTGTGGTTCAAGAATGATGTTTCTGGCTGGGCGTTTATCCTTTGGTTGGCTTTCAAGAAGAGATTAAGTACTAAAGACCGGATTGTTAGTTGGGGGACGATTGTAAATGAGACTTGTCCTTTACGTTCTCAGGCCAATGAATCTCACCAACATTTGTTCTTTGATTGCACTTTTTCTAGAGCTGTTTGGCTTAAAGTGTGGGGCAAATTATCTCTTCTGCAGTGGGTCTTTTGCAGCTCTCGGATGTGGTGGAATGGTTTACTCTTAATGAAAAGAAGCATGATTTTCAAGGTAGAGCCATGAAAGGATCTTTAGCTGCTACTGTATATGCAATCTGGAGGGAAAGGAACTACAGAGTCTTTCAACAAAAGTCTTTGCCAGCAGTTCTATTCTCCTTTGATGGATCTATTTTTTGCGGTAGCTAGGTGTGTAGTTGTGTATAGAGTTTGCTCCTGTTATTTTGTTTTCCTTTGATGAGTTGTTGCAAGTTAGTTGTATAGCCAGGGCAATCTCCCTGGATTGGTTGGTCATTGGTTGAGCTTTTATAAAAGTAGTGTACATATCAGGAAAAAAATTCCTTCATTTCTCTTTTGTTACCCATGGAAAGCAAATGTTTCTCGGTATGCTTCATTTCATTATTTTTACTTTAACTAGCTTTCATTTTAGGGTAACTGTACCGTGATTGAAAGTCAAAAGTAGCACCTTGTATTGTGATCAAAATTGTATTTCTTTCAGAATAGCTAAAGTTGAGATGTTGTGAAAGGGGCATGGCAATCATCCAAACCACCAAAAAAGACACATGAACCTTTTCACCTTATCGTTATAAGAGAGTGATATTTGTGGGATGATGTAGAACCAACCTCTCTTGGGAAGGACAAAAATGTAATTTTGCTACTCATTCTTATGAACTGACTGACAGTACCACGACTTCCACCTTTTTCAGATTATAAAGATATTAACAGACTGTTTTTACAACGTCAATGTTGGTTTGGAACAGTTGCTATGGTCAAGTGAGAGTTGTTTTCAGTGAATTTCCTTTTCTGCTAGAGCCAAGATTTCAGTGGATTAGTAAATCAAATTCCAATTGGTCGATGTCTTTACTTTTTTTTCTGATCTGTCCAATTGGCAGTGGTTTTTGATTGCTAAATTACAGTGTGTTGGCTGGTACTTGATTTTGCTCTCATGTAAATGATGAAGCTATATCCACCCCTCTTGGCTTCACATAAATGAAAGCTAGTATCTCAACAAGCCATGGAGTAGACTCTTAAGCCCTGCCTGGAGGCCAAGGAGAAGATGAGAGACCAAGAAACACACGGCCAACAAACCCTGTTCTCCACTCTTGTTTCTCCAACTGAATTTAGTGCCACTGTTAGTGTTGAGTGCCGACACATTGAGCAGAAGTGAATTCCCACTTCCCCTGACTTTGTCTTCGGCTTAGGAACTTTTGCTTATCAGGTCTTTTTTTTTTTTTTCTTCCATTTATTTTATCCTACTTATCAGGTTACTAGTAACAATAAGTCCAAGAACACAACTGTGTCAGCAACTCCTTCGATGTATGTGGATCCACGTACATCGGAAGCCTCCGGATGCAGATGTGTTTTAAAGTTGTATTCCTAGCATTGCTCTACTATTAATCCCTAGTGTACATTGTTTCGTTCTTTGCCTTTTCATAGTTGCAATACGGAACAACCCATTAGTACAATCTGATGAACGTTGGTGTCTTATATTATATCCATGTACTGATATGTATAAAATAGTCTGAGGGCACGGCATTAGATAGGACTCCGAGCATTTGGGACACTTTTGCTTACTCGGGTCAGTTTCTTGTCCTCCCCTTCCCTTTATTTTACAAAAAAAAGACTAGTTTGTTTAAATTCAAAAGAATGTAATTTTATTTTCCGATTTCTTTCAGTCTCTTTCTTTCTTCCTCGTCATCTCGGATTTAAAGTTCATAAGCTGTTGAGTTTGCCAAAAAATGGTACAACCATAATTTTCTTGTAGCTTTATGCTACTGTCTCCACTTCAGTCAAATTTCTGGTTCAGGATTTACCCCAAAAGAATTGCGGTTCAGTTAATCAGTTGTTTCAGGAAGGATCTTGGCTTATTATATTTTCAAAATGACTCACTTGCCATTTGCGACCATGATGTGATGATTTATGTTTCACTCCAACACCTTTGATTATTCTTAAGTGATGATAAAGACCATATATACCAAAAAGCTACTACATGTTGCCAGAAATTGATTGTGATGTGGATCCAATTCAAACAGGGAATGACACCAGAGACGTAGAATGTGAAGTGCAAAAAGCAAAGTTGTCAATACCGTACCGGTCAGCGTACCGTTTTCACTACTGGAATGGTACGTACCGGTACCGGACTGTATTCCGGTACCGTTCCGGATTTACCGCAATTAATATTATATATATATTTAATATATATCTACCATTTTTTAAAATTTTAAGTGTAAACATATACAAAATCTAAAAAAAAAAAACGTAATTTTGTACCGGCCGGAACACCGGAAAATGGCCGGAACAGGCCGGTACACCCGGTATCGGCCGGAACAGGCCGGTATTTCAACCGGAACGGAACACGACTTTTTGCGTTCCGTTTAAAGACCGGTACGGTACGTACCGGCCGGTACAGAACGGATTTGACAACTTTGGCAAAAAGCCCAATAAACTCTCTTGAACTCATAAGAAATGAACGAATACCTTAAACTAAGAATGTGAGTACTAAATGGAAATTGGAATGAGGGGGAGGGCGCGAAAACGTGTTTACTAAATTGATTAGAAAGTATGCTAGACAAGCTTTTCAATGGTTCAAACCATGTGCAAATCGGAGTTCGAGAGCGTCCGTGGCAAGACCCCAATGTTTAGTCAATTTTTGAAATTTTGAGATGCGCCTGGGGGCAATTTCGTGCGCATGGGGCGCATACAGCTGAGCTTGGGGCGCATACACCTGCGCCTGGGGCGCATTGTCTGGCGCTCTGGAATTCCGTTTTTCGCAAGGTTTGTACCGTTAAAAATTTTGTTGAGTAAAGATTCTAACCTAAGTAGTTTGGATAAAAAAATCATTTTGGCATAAGAATATATGACGAATTTACCCTCATTGTGCCAAAAAATAAATTGATTCGGTAAAATACTCGCATCTCTTTCATTTTAAATCTGATAAACACCTATTATATATGGATAAAAAGGATTTTCAAAGAACTAAAGGATTGTGTAAATACACCTTATAAATAGTAGTAAAGTTTAATTTATGAAAAGCGGGTAGTAAGAAGCTCCATTTTGAGAACGAGAATATTACACTTAGAATTTGAAGTGTATCATTTCTGAGTTTCTTTCATAAACCTTGATCAGTAACATGTCCTATAATTGGTTGTAGTGGTCAAGGGCAAATGTTGAGGTATGGAAACCAAAATTTGGCCTTGTAAATGTAAAAGCCTTGTCTTGGGCATACGTTTTAGGTGTATCCCGATCATTAAGCAGTTTTTGTTTGCTTTGATGAATTGCGAAAAGCCAGATGAACTCACTATAAATCTTAAGAAATAAACGAATACCTTAGAACTTGGAATGGGAGTACCAAATGGAAATTAGAATGAGTGGGAGGGCGCGAAAACTTGTTTTAGCCGTAGTGTTGGTCTGCCGACCCTTGAATTGGTCTACTTTTGACAAACTTTTCATAAACAAAAATATATTATTTTAGTGTTTTGATCCCACAATCTTTTAGGAATTTGAATACCCTCTTTCTCGACGTACAATAGGTTTCAATCCGGTTTAAAGTTGGTGCGATCAAAGATTTTCCCATAATAATTTTTTTCGACCTGTGGAGGGTAAAATTGTCATATCTTTTGATGTATAAATAATTTTGGAGCCAAACTAAATTGGTTAGAAAGTATGCCAGACAAGCTTTTCAATGGTTCAAACCATATGCAAATCGGAGTTCGAGAGTGTCTGTGGCAAGGCATTAAAGTTGGAACAAATTTTGAAATTTTGAGAATGCGCCTGGAGTGCATTAAAACTGTACAATTGGTCAAACTTCGCAGGTTTGGCTCGGGTGCTCCGGAACTCCATTTTTCGCAAGGCTTGTACCGTTAAAAAACTTGTTGAGTCTAGATTCTAACCCAAATAGTTTGGATCAAAAATCATTTTGGCATCAAATGATATG
This sequence comes from Rhododendron simsii, assembly GCA_014282245.1. Taxonomy (NCBI): domain Eukaryota; kingdom Viridiplantae; phylum Streptophyta; class Magnoliopsida; order Ericales; family Ericaceae; genus Rhododendron; species Rhododendron simsii. The sequence goes on from CM024965.1 coordinate 979,865, forward strand.
ACGAATTTGTCCTCAATGTGCCAAAAAATAAATAAATGCAGTAAAACGCTCGCATCTCTTTCATTTTAAATGTGATAAAGACCTATTATATATGGATAAAGAGGATTTTTAAAGAACTAAAAGGTTGTGTAATCACACTTTATTAATAGTAGTAAAGTTTAGATTATTAAAAGGGGGTAGTAAGAGCGAGAATATTACACCTAGAATTTGAAGTGAATCATTTTTGACTTTCTTTCGTAAACTTTAATCAGTAACATGTCCTTTAATTGGTTGTAGTGGTCAAGGGCAGTTGTTGGGGAATGGTAACAAAAATTTGGCTTTGTAATGTAAAAGCCTTGTCTTTGGCATACATTTTAGGTGAATCGCGATAATTAAGCCGTTTCTGTGTGCTTTGATGAACTGCAAAAAGCCCAATGAACTCACAAGAACTCTTAAGAAATAAACAAATAACTTTTCATTAACCAAAATAAAATATGTTTATGTTTTGGTCCCACCATCTTTTAGGACTTTGAATACCCACATTTCAATATACAATAGGTTTCAAACCATTTTAAAGTCGGTGTGGCACATCATGTTGGGGGTAAAATCGTCACATCCATTAATATATAAATAAGTTTGGAGCCAAACTAAATTGGTTAGATAGTATGCTAGACAAACTTTTCATCGGTTCAAACCACATCCAAATCAGAAATTGAGAGTGTCCGTGCCAAGATTACAAAGATTGGTCGATTTTTTAAATTTTGATAATGTGCCCAGGCGCAATGTAGTGCGCCTGGGCCGCACTAAACTAAAACTCTACAATTGGCAAAACTTTGCGGGTTTGTCCCAGAAGCTCCCGAACTCCGTTTTTTGCAAGGTTTGTACCGTTAAAAAGCTTGTTGAGTATAGATTCGAACCCAAGTAGTTTGAATCAAAATTTATTAGTGCATCAAAAGATATTACCAATTTACCCTCAATGTGACAAAAAAAATAAATTAATTCGGTAAAATGCTCTCATGTCGTCCATTTTAAATCTCATAAAGACCTATTATATATGGATAAAGAGGATTTTCTGAGAATTAAGATTGTGTAATCACACCTTATTAATAATAAAGTTTTGTTTGTGAAAAGTCGGTAGTAAGAAGCTCCATATCGAGATTGAATATATTACACCTAGAAATTGAAGTGAATCGTTTCGTTTCTGAGTTTCATTCATAAACCTTGATCACTAACATGTCCTAAAATTGGTAGTTGTAGTGGTCAAGGGCTTTTGTTGGGGTATGGAAACCAAAATTTCGCTTCAATAATGTAAAAGCCATATTTGCACTGGGCATACATTTCAGGCGAATCCCGATGATTAAGCAGTTTCTGTGTGCTCTGATGAGGTGAGAAAATCCCAATGAATTCACTGGAACTCTTGGAGAAATAAAGGAATACCATAGAACTAGGTATGCGAGCACCTAATGGAAAATAGAATACATAGGAAGGCCCAGAAATGTGTTTTAGCCTTAGTCGCTCCAACGACCCTTGAATTGGTCTACTTTTGACCAACTTTTCATTAACCAAAATAAAATATGTTTGTGTTTCGGTCCCACCATCTTTTAGGACTTTGAATACCCTCTTTTTCAATATACAATAGGTTTCAAACCATTTTAAAGTTGGTGTGGCTCATCATGTTGGGGGTAAAATCGTCATATCCATTAGTATATAAATAAGTTTGGAGCCAAACTAAATTGGTTAGATAGTATGCTGGACAAACTTTTCAACGGTTCAAACCACGTGCAAATCGGAAATTCAAAGTGTCTGTGGCAAGATTACAAAGTTTGGTCGATTTTTGAAATTTTGATAATGCGCCCGGGCGCAATGTAGGGCGCCTGGGGCGCATGCACATGCGCCTAGGGCGCACAAAACTAGAACTCTACAATTGGCCGAACTTCGCGGGTTTGTCCTGGACGCTCCCGAACTCCGTTTTTTGCAAGGTTTGTATCGTTAAAAAGCTTGTTGAGTCTAGATTCTAACCCAAGTGGTTTGAATCAAAAGTTATTTGTGCATCAAAGGATATTACCAATTTACCCTCAATGTGACAAAAAAATAAATTAATTCGGTATAATGCTCTCATCTCTTCCATTTTAAATCTCATAAAGACCTATTATATATGGATAAAGAGGATTTTCTGAGAATTAAGATTGTGTAATCACACCTTATTAATAATAAACATTTTGTTTGTGAAAAGTCGGTAGTAAGAAGCTCCATATCAAGATTGAATATATTACACCTAGAAATTGAAGTGAATCATTTCGTTTATGAGTTTCATTCGTAAACCTTGATCACTAACATGTCCTAAAATTTGTAGTTGTAGTGGTCAAAGGCTTTTGTTGGGGTATGGATAGCAAAATTTCGCTTCAATAATGTAAAAGCCATATTTGCACTGGGCATACGTTTCAGGCGAATCCCGATGATTAAGCAGTTTCTGTGTGCTCTGATGAGGTGAGAAAATCCCAATGAATTCACTGGAACTCTTGAGAAATATTATAGAGTACCATAGAACAAGGAATGCGAGCACCTAATGGAAAATAGAATACATAGGAAGGTGCAGAAATGTGTTTTAGCCTTAGTGGCTCCAACGACCCTTGAATTGGTCTACTTTCGACCAACTTTGCATTAACCAAAATAAAATATGTTTATGTTTCAGTCCCACCATCTTTTAGGACTTTGAATACCCTCTTTTTCAATATACAATAGGTTTCAAACCATTTTAAAGTTGGTGTGGCTCATCATGTTGGGGGTAAAATCATCATATCCATTAGTATATAAATAAGTTTGGAGCCAAACTAAATTGGTTAGATAGTATGCTAGACAAACTTTTCAACGGTTCAAACCACGTGCAAATCGGAAATTCAGAGTGTCCGTGGCAAGATTACAAAGTTTGATCGATTTTTGAAATTTTGATAATGCGCCCGGGCGCAATGTAGTGCGCCTGGGGCGCATGCACATGCGCCTAGGCGCACTAAACTAGAACTCTACAATTGGCCAAACTTCGCGGGTTTGCCCCAGACGCTCCCGAACTCCGTTTTTTGCAAGGTTTGTATCGTTAAAAAGCTTGTTGAGTCTAGATTCTAACCCAAGTGGTTTGAATCAAAAGTTATTTGTGCATCAAAGGATATTACCAATTTACCCTCAATGTGACAAAAATTAAATTAATTCGGTAAAATGCTCTCATCTCGTCCATTTTAAATCTCATAAAGACCTATTATATGTGGATAAAGAGGATTTTTTGAGAATTAAGATTGTGTAATCACACCTTATTAATAATAAAGTTTTGTTTGTGAAAAGTCGGTAGTAAGAAGCTCCATATCGAGATTGAATATATTACACCTAGAAATTGAAGTGAATCGTTTCGGTTCTGAGTTTCATTCGTAAACCTTGATCACTAACATGTCCTAAAATTGGTAGTTGTAGTGGTCAAGGGCTTTTGTTGGGGTATGGAAACCAAAGTTTCGCTTCAATAATGTAAAAGCCATATTTGCACTGGGCATACGTTTCAGGCGAATCCCGATGATTAAGCAGTTTCTGTGTGCTCTGATGAGGTGAGAAAACCCCAATGAATTCACTAGAACTCTTGAGAAATAAAGGAATACCATAGAACTAGGAATGCGAGCACCTAATGGAAAATAGAATACGTAGGAAGGCGCAGAAATGTGTTTTAGCCTTAGTGGCTCCAACGACCCTTGAATTGGTCTACTTTCGACCAACTTTTCATTAACCAAAATAAAATATGTTTATGTTTTGGTCCCACCATCTTTTAGGACTTTGAATACCCTCTTTTTCAATATACAATAGGTTTCAAACCATTTTAAAGTTGGTGTGGCTCATCATGTTGGGGGTAAAATCGTCATATCCATTAATATATAAATAAGTTTGGAGCCAAACTAAATTGGTTAGATAGTATGCTAGACAAGCTTTTCAACGGTTCAAACCACGTCCAAATCGGAAATCGAGAGTGTCCGTGGCAAGATTACAAAGATTGGTCGATTTTTGAAATTTTGATAATGCGCCCGGGCGCAATGTAGTGCGCCTGGGGCGCATGCACATGCGCCTAGGGCGCACTAAACTAGAACACTACAATTGGCCAAACTTCGTGGGTTTGTCCCGGACGCTCCAGAACTCCGTTTTTTACAAGGTTTGTATCGTTAAAAAGCTTGTTGAGTCTAGATTCTAACCCAAGTGGTTTGAATCAAAAGTTATTTGTGCATCAAAAGATATTACCAATTTACCCTCAATGTGACAAAAAAATAAATTAATTCGGTAAAATGCTCTCATCTCTTCCATTTTAAATCTCATAAAGACCTATTATATATGGATAAAGAGGATTTTCTGAGAATTAAGATTGTGTAATCACACCTTATTAATAATAAAGTTTTGTTTGTGAAAAGTCGGTAGTAAGAAGCTCCATATCAAGATTGAATATATTACACCTAGAAATTGAAGTGAATCATTTCGTTTCAGAGTTTCATTCGTAAACCTTGATCACTAACATGTCCTAAAATTTGTAGTTGTAGTGGTCAAGGGCTTTTGTTGGGCTATGGAAACCAAAATTTCGCTTCAATAATGTAAAAGCCATATTTGCACTGGGCATACATTTCAGGCGAATCCCGATAATTAAGCAGTTTCTGTGTGCTTGATGATGTGGGAAAATCCCAATGAATTCACTAGAACTCTTAAGAAATAAAGGAATACCATAGAAAACTAGGAATGCGAGTACCAAATGGAAAATAAAATACGTGGGAGGGCGCAGAAATGTGTTTTAGCCTTAGTCGCTACAACGATCCTTGATGTCGAACTTTTTTGGATTTTTAAAGGCCTGGAGATGATCCAAAATCATGGTATGGAGGCTATGGAAATCGACACCAACTCAGCAACCGCCATTGCCATGACAATTGAGGAGCACACAAAGTGCTGATCCATGAGTGAAAGGTGCTGCTAGTGGCAAAAAGATGTCTTCTCAAGCTTACATTCCGTGAGGGAAACCAAGTGGCGGATAGACTCGTCAATATGTGTGGAAACCATGACAACAAGATGATGTCGCATGTTATCCCGCCCGACATCATTATTCCGCTGCTTGAGGCGGACATGCGGGGCATGGCTTGTCATAAACCAAAATCTATTATGTTTATGTTTCGATCCCACCTTCTTTTAGGACTTTGAATCAATATACAAAAGGTTTCAATCCGGTTTAAAGTTGGTGTGATTCAAAGATTTTCCCATAATAATTTGTTTTTCAATCTGTTGAGGGTAAAATCATCATATCTATTGATGTGCAAACAAGTTGGAGCCAAATTAAATTGGTTAGAAAGTAGGCCAGACAAGCTTTTTAACAGTTCAAACCACGTGTAAATCAGAGTTCGAGAGTGTCCGTGGCAAGACCACAAAGTTTGGTAAATTTTTGAAATTTCGAGGATGTGCCCGGGCGCAATGTAGTGCGCCTAGGGCGCATACACGTGCTCCTAGGGCGCATAAAATTCTACAATTGGCCAAACTTCGCCGGTTTGTCCCGGACGTTCCCAAACTCCATTTTTTGCAAAGTTTGTACCATTAAAAAGCTTGTTTAGTCTAAATTCTAACCCCAAGTAGTTTGGATAAAAAATTATTCGTGCATCAAAAGATATTATCAATTTACCCTCAATGAGCCAAAAAAAGTTAAGTTTATGAAAAGCGGGTAGTAAGAAGCTCCATTTTGAGATCTAGAATATCACACAAAGAATTTGAAGTGAATCATTTATGACTAGATTTTTAGTTTGGGGGCGGCTATTCGCAGCCCCGTATTTTCTCCCTTAACCCGTTAAAAATTTTCAATTATACTCGACAGTTAATTATCGAAATTGAAATACATTTTCACCATACAATTACCGAAATATAATATTTTTTCAAAAGCTATTTACGGAAAATGTATGTTCGGCAGTTGTTTATCGAAAGTTGGACATATTTTCGACATGTAGTTACCGAAATATAATCTTGTTTTCAACAGCTATTTACCGAAATGTTATGAATGATTTTCAACTACTTACCGAAATGTAGTGGGCTAAGGGAGAAAATACGGAGCTACGAATATTCGCCCTCTTTAGTTCCACCAGGACTTCAGTCATCAACTATTATCAATTCAAAATCAACATCCCAATTATTGCACTTGGACGGTAACATTTACACATGGCCGCTAACTATTGCAACTGGACGCTAACTATTGTGGAAGCGCACCTATGCATCACGCTTTTCCAGTTATTTAAACGAGGTCGCAAACTTTTTGCTGTTGGACGCTAAATTTTACACCTGGCTGCTATTTATTGCACATAGACACTAAATATTTCTAATGGCCGCTAACTATTTTAGAAGCGCACCTACGCATCACGCTTTACTAGTTATTTAAACGAGGTCGCAAACTTTTTTCCATTGGCCGCTAAATTTTACACTTGGACGCTATTTATTGCACCTGGATGCTAAATATTGCTCTTGGACGCTAAATATTGTAGAAGTGCCCCTACGCAGCAGGCTTTTTCTGTTCATTCGTAAAGCGTGAAGCTAAAGCACGCTTCTCTTTGAGATTTGGCCGCCAACTCTTCCATGTTTTACCCTTCTCATCCTTGCTGTTATAGGTAACCACTTCAAAAAAACGTTCCTGACCCTTGCTGAACCATGCATGTGAGTTTTGATTTAGCTTTTAGAGTTGCTAATGATCGCTAGCAAAAACAGTTTGCAAATGACGTGCTTTGGTTTTTGTGGATAATCCCCTGAATTTTGATCCTGCGAATTGATTCTGGCCTCACATTTCAAGTATGCAAAAGCTCACTTTCATCCGAATTGTACGCGATTCAAATTAGGTCATCGATTTCAACATTTCATATTACCTGATTTTAAATTGTATTTTCATGCGAAAGCAAGAAAACTGGACAATGACCTTGTCAAGTCAAATGACAACCTAATGATATCTCCCCTTCTCTCTGCTATTGATACGGCTTTCTTAGCAGGAATCCAAGCACACGTTACATTGATGCACATTGACTTCTTCCCTCAGATTCTTGAAGATGAATATGGTGGATGGCTCAGTAGACAAATTGTGTATGATTCTCAACTTTCGCCACCTTTAACTTCACTCACTTCTAGAGCTTAGGGTACCCTGATTGAAGTAGAAAATGTACGATGTATAAGTAACGAAGCTCACCAGTTATGTGGCAGTGCAGGGAAAGACTTCACAGCATATGCCTATGTGTGCTTTAGAGAATTTGGTGATAGGGTGTTGCATTGGACTACCTTGAATGAGGCCAATGTATTTACCATAAGTGTTCATGATATAGGAGAAACACCACCTCAGCGATGCTCTTCCCCATTTGGGGTAGGCAATTGTTCTAAGGGTGACTCCTCAACTGAGCCATGCGATGCTGGTCATCATCTCTTGCTTGCACATGCATCGGCTGCAAAACTGTATAGGAAAACATACCAGGAATCAAATATGGTTTTTCTCGAAGGATTACTAAGTCAGTGTTTGATGTGGGCTGCGGCTTTTCTGCCTGAGCTTACAACTTTAGCAGGCTTTAAAAGCTTTTTTTTTTTTTTAAGAAGCTATATTTCGATTTTTTTAATTTCTGCCTTTGAATAGAGCTTTTAGCTTAAGTTCAGTTGCAAGAAGATTTTTGCTATCTTCAGTATCTTTGAAATTTCCGTAAGATTTCTGCTTCAATTCTTACTTTGCCACATGCCCACATCCATAAGTTTCAAAGAAATTTGAAAGTTTCATGTGTACCTGTTTCATTCTTTCAATTAACTATGAACATAATCAACGAACTATAAGAGAAATTGTTTGTGTTAACATGGGAAGCAACATGGATTCATGGGAATAAATGTCTTTTCTTATTGACTTGTCCCTTGCACAAATGTAACAAAAGATGTGATTGCAATATAGAGCCACTGATTTTATTCTTGGTTGGTGCGTCTCACACGTTCATAAAGATGAGTATTTCATAAAGATGAGTATAAACTTATCATTTCATTGGTTCAGATTGGAAGCATTTCGCGCGTGTGTACATGTGACAGCCATCCTTGTGTTACTATTTTGTCTAAGTTTCTATTGCAGGTTTGTGGAGCCCCTGGTATTTGGAGACTCTCCTGACATAACGAAGAAGAAAGCAGGCAAAAAGGCTTCTAGCTTTCACCAAACTTGAATCCAAGCTAGTCAAGGGTGCAATCGATTTCATAACACATTTTCTGTTAAGGACCAATCAAGCAGCTTGAAAATGAATCATAGGGATTTCAATGCTGACGTGGCAGTGGAGTTGATTGGTGTGCTACTATTTATACGAACTTGACAAAGACTGCTGTTTTATGTTTTTCTTCTGCTTTGATGAGCCAAGCATGATGTTTTATTGAGTCAACTGAACTATTTCCCAACTTCTATAAGAGTTTGGTGGATCTGATATAGCTCTTTGGGTTTTTGGGTGGTTGTAGATGATCAAGGTGGTGGTACACCGCTAATACCAACAATGTAGGTGAGGACTTTAAACAAATGTTAAGAAGTTGATTTAACTTTGGATAGACTTAATTTCCTTCAACTAATCAGTTTGTTTGATTCTGTTTCCTGTTGCACCAAACCCGACGGTGCAACAAATGGAATATTTTAATCAATCAATCAATCTCTCTCTCTCTCTCTCTCTCTCTCTCTCTCTCTCTCTCTCTCTCTCTCTCTCTCTCTCTCTCTCTCTCTCTGTGTGTGTGTGTGTGTTTTCTGTTTGTGGGTGGGTGGGTGGGTGTTCAATAGCTACAGATGCACCTCCTCTGAAATTTGCTTTTTGCCTCCTTTCAAAGGTATCTGATATAGTATTTTTGGTTCTTTCTTTACTGTTTTCAACTTGACAATGTGGAAGGAAAGGATCAAATGCAAGAGGGTTTTTCTACTGGTATTTCATGGATTTGTTCGAGTTATTGGATGCTATGAAACTTCGTGTGGCCTGTATGCTGTTGATTTGAACAATTTGAGAAGATACCCCAAGCTCTCTGCACAATGGTACTCAAATTTCTTAAAAGCAAAGGCATGAGTCCGGATGGTGCCATTGAAGTTGAGAAGTCAATTTCCTGTCTCTCTCAATCTCATTTTTCTGAGTAGGTTTTGCTTTGCCAAATTGTAGGATGTCTGTAATGTGTATTGGCACGCTAAATTGTATGATGTGTATAATGTGTATTGGCATTTGGCACGCACCATTAACATTAACAATGGTGTATCTAATAAATTGGTGATACATGAAGTGGCTAAGAAAGTCTTCATTTATTTGCAGAGAAAAATCTTGTCTTGGTTTTCTTTTTGATCTGTTTGATCAACTTACAGATGTCTAATACTATTAGTAAACACGTACAAGATTGCATACTTTGACTTTGAAAACCTCAACGAATAGGGGACCCAGTAGTGAACATTGCACGACAAGGTCTTTGTGTCCCACTTTAACTAGGAAATTCAGTGCTATAAATCACTAATTCTCATCTGACACCTTACATAACCCCGATCAAGGCACATAATATACCCGACGTATTTTGTGCAACTGCAATAATCTTGTCCTTTCGTAAGAAGTGGAAAGATATGGAGGGCAAACTTGATCACAAAATATACCCGACGTATTTTGTGCAACTGCAATACTCTTGTCCTTTTGCAAGAAGTGGAAAGAGATGGAGAGCGAACAACGACATTAGCGGCAAGTCAGATGTATTGAATGAAATACATAATACCACAGAAATATATGCTCAAAAACCTAGTTAGCGGAGGGCTACACCAAAACCTAACAACTCAAATAGCATCAGGCAGCTACTAAGCTTACAAATTAATCATCTTCCAACACAGAGGTGAACTTTACGGGAAGACCATTGATTTCTAATATCCTATGTTTTATCAGTTTGACATTTCGATAATCTTCTCTATTAGGTCGAAAAACACATTGAACACAACATAGAAGAATCTTTATTCAAGCTCAGCTGAGCCCCTCTTTGTATCTCCCAAAAATGAAGCAAAGCTTATAGGAACTACACGGATCAGATTACCCATTTCAAATTCTCCCCAAAAAATAGTATATTCAAAAAAAGCCGAGTTGTCAACAGGCCACGTGATTGCAAGAACAGTTTTTCAGTTTCTCAGGCCATATGCCGGGACAAACCAAATGTACAGAAACAAATTTCCTGGTTCCAGTTTGCAAATATTCAGGCAGCTTATATGCAATCTTCAGAGACCAGGATAAATAGGCTGACATATAACCTTCAAGCATAAACATGTCTTTTAAGACCGGTGTCTACCCCAAAAGTTACCAGACCTATTGGTGGAAGAGCCTCCATGAGCATGATGAAACGGACCCCAAACAGAGTCCCAGTCAAATGAGACAACTGGTTGAGGCAAATGGTTTCTCTCACGCGGATGGATACGGTTCACGAATGAATTTTCTGTTTCATGTGGGTTTCGGCTTGATGGCCCTGGAGGAGGGAAGTTGAAGAAGCCTCCACTTTGATCAGGTTGAGATGTTGCTATGCCCCTTGGACCGTTGGATCTCCTGACAAGGGGAATGATAGGTTGCAGCATGCCAGGTGGATTGCTCAGTTGTCGCTGGTGATGAATTCCATTGGCATGAGAAGCTGATGTTCTTTCATGAGAACGACTGTTGCTGCAAAGATGAACGATTGATCAGAAGAACGAGCTAGCAACTCCAGAGACAGGCCTAAGAAAAGAATATGGGTCTCCCTATTTAGCAACAGATTTGACAAATATCACGACGGGATTTCATGTAAAGCGAAGTTTGCAGCCTGTCATCACTCTTATGCTTCAATTACAAGGTACCTTGGACACCTTAGTGTGTTCTCATAAAACACCAAAAAGCAATTTTGAGGGGGCAAGAGAATGTATTCCATGAAGTGAAGAAAGAAAATATGACCGACTCCCATCTCTAACCCAATCTTTAAACTCGTCCCAAAAGTCAAAACAATTCAAGTTGACGTCTATTTTAAATCCACCATGATTTAAGTCATAGGAGGAGGAGGGGTTGTAGCATCATCACATGAGAAAGCACAGTAGGCGCCACAAGACATAATGCAATGAAGAAACCAACTGATAACGTTGCCCTCCTTTGGTATTTACAAAAAGCAACTTACCCACGACCATGAAAAGATGGATGCACAACAGACCCAAATCTTGTCAAATCGTCATATTCAACCCCGGTAGGTCTCACAGTGGCAGGAGCAACTGAAGCACGATCAGTCCTGTCAATGTGACCACTGTTTGAGAAAGGATGGGAATGATGACCCCAACTTTGATATTGGATATCAATGACTGGAAAACCATGGGCAGTAAAGATCTCATTTTGCCCAGTTATGCCATTCCAGCGATGGTTGAAGTTGGGATCTTCGACACTCTCATTGGCGTTTGAGGAAACCGGGGGAATGGGTCCCAAGTATGCAACATATGAATGAGCCACAGATGATGCAGATGTATGTTCAGCAAATATGGCCTGGTGTCTCTGTAAATTATGATCTGCACCGAGAACATCTTTCTATTACATTTGGTTCAAGGGATCACTGCAAAGTTGATCCAGAATCAAAACAAATGCACTTACATGTTGTCGATGCCGATTCCACTTCCCTGAAAACAATGCAAAAATGCTAACTTGTAAAAGACAACAATGGAAGATGGCACTTTGGCAAAGACTATTTTATGTGATTGAGCAAATCCAGTCTTGAAATGTTAAGATACGGAACTTAAAGCAACACCTCGTTTGGATGAGTTACTGAGAAAGGTCTTTGTACTCTGTAATGTAGAGTCCCTTGCTACTTAGTAAATTAATCAATGTGAAATTCAGCTATACCAACAACTTTCGAGAACATAACTACATAAGCACTTCACCCAATGCATCACTGACCACCCAAGGAAAAAGGGAACTCAAAAATGAACAAGGAAAGTTTTCTTACTCAAAAGATGAGTGAACCTGAGCTAATCCACTGAATGGACACCAATGAACTCCGAGCGGCTGCAACAATATATAACAAACAAAAAATAAAGTTTTTTTTTCTTAAAAGGCAGTTGAAAACATAACCAGGACACTTCATGAACACATTTGCAATGGAGTATTCAATATCTGCAACTTGCTACTATGACACAACATGCCGCAGTTTTCAGATACAAGGTCGGAAATGGAAATATTGCATGGTGGTAAAAGTGAGACAATAATGAGGAAAAAGGACAGAAGTACCTTCCTTCTCAAGGTCAACTACTGACCCCCACTAACTTTTCTGATGTTCGACATGAAACTAGAAACCATTGTTTATGGCTGAGCAAGGACAGAAGTATGTATGTTCCTACAAATGTACATCACTCAGCATGTACTAATCGTTTGAAATTTTCGTAGCGTTGCTCTAGCGACATCCCACCTTAAAAGAGCACACTTCCAAGGTTTTGAACATCAAGACACTTCTGAGCCAATATAACTGAATAACAACAAAAATACTGCTCCTCGCAGACATTCATATTTGGGTAGGGACCGTCTATTGAAAAGGATCAGTCCCCAAATCAATTGGTTAAATTGCATGACTCGGTTTGGAATTAAATGGTTTTCTCTTGCCACAGTCCTCCTTAATAGCTCTTTTCGAGGTTTCACTAAACCAGAAAATTTTCTTGCCAAAATAGGAAACTAAATACTCCTCCCATCCCATATTTCCTTTTCTCGATGTCCAAGAACATTGTCTATTCTGCAAAATCAAAGCAAAAAGTGTATAATTTCCCGAAGTTATCCCTTTTATATAGGGACAAACATATTCAACAGTGAAAAATGTAAGGCCAAATCAGGAAAAGCTGCCATTGAATTTCAATTCAAACCCATTATTTCCATGTCCTCCTATGTTTAAATCCCTGTAAAGGACCACAAACCAGGAATATTGGACGGAGGGTGCACAAACAAAAAGGGGAGGTAAACATAGGCATTGTGCTTACCATTTCAGTGTAGTTCAACGCATAATCATCAGGAGTCCAGTCATCCATGACAAACTCAGGAAATGAATTTGTAGAGCCACTTGCAAATAACCATTGACCTCTCTCGACCTTACGGCAATTTGGGCATTGCATTGCTCCCTTAACGTTGAATGCCGAACCAATACAATCTGTGTAGAATAACAGCAACATAGACTAGAAAATTACGGATTCATCCTCAGAAAAACATGATTACACTAATATCAATGATTTTCCAAATTCACGTGGTAGTAACACATGTAAATGCAGACCTAGGTGGAAAAGTTAAAGATGCAATAAGCCAAAAATCTTAGGAAAGTGAATGGGGCATGAAAAATAGAAACCAGGACAGAAATCATGCTTAACATAGAAGATTTTTCCATACAATCTGACAATATAAATGCAAAGCAGCAAAAGGCAATCTAAACTTAACCGTTGTTGAATGGATGGCATGTACATTATCCATCTGAAGGAGTTCACTGTTCTAACTTAAAATCTTGTGGGTCACAACAAGGATGTAAAGACACAGTCAAGTACAAGATACTAAAATAGGCAAAACAATGTCTCTCATTGCTGGGAGTCTTGTCAACCCAAACTGAAGGTTAACCAGCCACATCAAATCTAGATTCCTAGGAAAAAGTTTCTCTACCTCAGCTAAGAATCTTTGATGGCAATTATCAATCTGAAAATAACATCATCTCCTAATGGCAAACAGGAAGGCACAAGATTCAATTCCAATTAGGGACATTGGTGCATGTCTTTCAGAAAAAATAGCCTTTTAGAAAAACTCACTGGTACAAGGATTCAAATATGGCTTAGGTGTGTGTAACGAACCCCCAATTCAATCTCGTCTGCTTCGCCAGTTTCTCGTAAGTTTCCCCAAGAAAATGCATTGTACAATGGGAGGGTTCTTGGCCATATATATAGCACATAACCTCCCATCCACCAAGTGCTTAAGAGTCAAGGTGTCACAATCTCCTCCACCTAGATTTGGACATCCACTTGGACCACATGTACTCGACCAGGGCCGACACCAGACACCTGTCTCACATTTAGGATAGAGGATTCCCTTTTTAATGTCAGAGTTACGTCATATATCCATTTATGATTATACAAAGGACAATTTGCCTTCAACGAGTAACCAATAATCGTACAACCCCACTAAGTGTAACTAAGTGCTGGTAGGCCACATAGTTTATAAACAAGTATGGTGATTTAGAATGAGCATGAGGTTGACCAGGCCAAGGACCAAGAATTCAAGAGCCAAGAACTACAAGGAGAAGCTTCTAAATAGATGTTCTCTAAATCCATCTGAAGGTACAAAATTCTCATTGTATAATCTGGTATCCAACTTCTCACTGGGAATTACTAGTTGGATGGAGAGATAAAGGAAGATAGAGGATTCCCCTTTAATGTCCCAGTTACGTCATATATCTGTCTATGATTATACAAAGGACAATTTGTCGTCCACAAGTAACAAATAATCTTACAACCCTACTAATTGTAACTAAGTGCTGGTAGGCCACATAGTTTATAAACAAGAGGATTGAGATTGAGCACGAGGTTGACCAGGCCAAGGACTTAAGTGTTCAAGAGCCCTATTGCCATTATTATTATTTTTATTTTTTATTTATTTTTTAATTTTTATAACTCGGTGTCCGGCCGAGAATGCATCACGTGGTATAAAGTTTCATACCATTCGTGATCTGTCTGTGTTGTCCGTCGTAGTTAATATATGCACATTAACACCACATATTCTCTGTTATATTTCTAACAACCAGATAATTAATAAAACCATGAATAGTAGCCACTGAACAAATCTCATGAAAATAAGCCGGTTCTAGAGAGTAAAGTTACAGGAGTGGCAGCATCTAAGGTAGACTCGATGAAGGTGACACATTGTTAGTGCCTGTTTTACTAGATTCTTGTAATAACTCAGGTCAAATGGTTAAGTTGCCTCACGGTTCGACCCAGGTGTCCTAACCATCCAACCGCTACTCCATCCCAGTTATCCATTGAACCCTACCTATTGAGATTGCTGACCCTATACTAAACCAGATTGCTTCACGTGAAATGCAGTCAGAAGTAAGTAATGCTTTGTATCAATGACTTCTTACGGTTTAGTCGTAATGCACTTTGTCTATAAAATGAGAAAGTTTTAAGCTATGTTTGCATTTTTAAGGTAACCTAACCTAATCATTAGCCAAATTCATTGCTTACAAATTCAGAATACATACTCTAGATTAAGGAACACCATCTCTAAGATACAAAATCTCTAAGAGAACTCTTAGTTTTGAAGTGATCAATTATTTGTTCTTATCAGGAATTTTTGACGCCAAACCTGGAAGTGGAAGGTTTATAATATGTTGCATGCGACTAGAAAATATCATTCCCGTCAGAAACCTTTGAAACCCTAGCTCTGATAGCATAGCAAGTAAATCAATTCAGTGGGAATAAGTAATAGGTGGAGAGGGATAATTTAAGAACACATGTGAGATGAGATCCATTTTCATCACAACGGACATGTTTGAATCCGACATGGACGCACACAATTATGGTTGAAACATACCATTGGAAACCAAGTCGCATTATGCAAAAACATACAAGCAAATCATAAATTCATAATTTCAAGTTTATCGAGAAAATGACGACGAAGAGACAAAAGAAGGTTAGATCACCGAGATGGAACTGGTGGCCGCATTGAAGCTTGGCTATCGACCTGTCCCCGTTATCCGTAACCAAATCGAGGCAAATCGAGCAAGGAACGGACGACGACGACGTCGTGTTCTCATCGCCGTTGGAATCATCCATAGCACCACTAACAATGTCGTGTTTTTTTTCTTTTTCCTTTTGGAATCAAGAGTTGAAACTGGAATTTGAAATTCAGAGAGAAATCTAATCAATGGCGAGAAATTTTAGAACGGGGAGGGGGAGATGTGAATCTCTCTCCTCACCTCTCTCTCTCTCTCTCTCTCTAGCTGTGCCTTCTGTGTATGCGTGTTGTATTCTCTCTATCCAACCTGTCAGGTTCCGCGGTTCGGAGACTTCGGACCGTTCATTGTCGTTTCGTATATTATCACGTGCTGATGGAGTCCAGATGGGCGGCCGGACGGCCGGTGAGCCGTTTCTATCTACTACTCCAATATTCTACAGTATTTCTATTAGACTTTTTAGTAGTGTATATAATTTTGTTTTAATATTGAAAGTTGTTTCATTTTCGCATAATAGCACAATTTTTTTTGTTTTTCTATATTTGTCGATTAGTAACTTCTTCTTTTATAGATAGAAGGTAATAATTTTTACACTCTCTTTTTTGATAAATGTATTTTTTCCTTGTAAGTAAGAAAAAAAACACACTAAAGATTCACTACAGGACAAAAAAATGGAGTGCATTTGTCAAAAATGGAAGTGTGAAAATCATTTCCCTTCGATAAAATAGCTTTGTAAAATGGAAACCAAAAGTTAACTCAAGTGGTAAGGAAGACGGAGGTAAATACTTTACAATTTCAAGTTTTGTGCTTTAACTATAAAATGATTATGTCGATGGTGCAGTCATACAATCTTATTTACGTAAAGTTGCCGTTGGTGGAATTAGTTTCAAATTACCAAAAAGAAAACTAGTAGGATGGGAAGATTACAAAAATCTTATCTATGTGATCAATGCAAATTGAAATAAATGACGGAATTTATGCTACCATGTATGAGTCAACCGATTTTTAATAAGAACAAAAGATCCCCTTTGGTCTTTGAAGGAATTGGACAGCCGTTGAGCTCTTTGCGGGTTTTCTTTTGGGGGGCACATTTTGATAATTGAATTCGTTCACTTTCAAAATAGCTCTATTTAGTCACACACAACAACAACAACAACAACAACAACAAAAGGAAGAAGGGGAAAAAATTGGCTTCGCTTTTGGCCAAAATGGGATGTCCCTGTGTAAGGCATTGTCAACCCCTGTAGTTTTCTGAAATGCCGACGACACCCCCGCGAAACTAAAAACTGCAAAATTCCCTATCTCTTACATGTTTTTTTTTAATCGGCCCCATCTGTTACATGTTCCGGATAATGGTACCAATGAAAGGCCAATACAATTTGCAATTCAGAAAAAACGTGAACTGTTAGTATATCATGGACAATCCTGGAAATAATTGCCTGATATCAGCAGTTAGTCTATGGAAACATTGTCTTGACAAATGACAACAAACCACAAGTTGGAAAAGCCATATTATAAAAGCCAATAAATTGGTAAACATTGTGCAAAATAACCGAGATGCGATGTTAAACATGCATGTTTACCCCACACATGGTAGCAGAAATACAATATAGAAGCTAAATGTTGAGCTTTTAGCTGCTCAAATTTGCAAATACAACTGGACAGTTTATACAGCATTCCAACAATACAAAGCACTCAATCAAATACAATTAATAGAGTAACATGTAGTTGTCGTGGAACCACTATGCTTTTTTGGCACTTAATCAGAGCTAATCAGGAGCATTTCAGTGTTTGATCTTAGGCTTCTTTACAATCATCACAGTGCAGTGAGCATGATGAGCACAATAGTCGCTTACGCTCCCCAAAACAGCCCTGCAAGATAAAAAATGATTTAGCTTCAATATTTCAATGGGATGAAAAAAGAAAATTACGGCCATGAAATGAGCACATGAGATCAATGAACTGCGCTGAAACTCTACAATATCTAAATTTCACAGGGGGAAATAAGCTGGATCCCTGATTCACATACCTTTTTATAGCTCCATAACCATGATTACCCACAACCAACATGGAGGCATGGTGTTTCTCTACAGCTTCGCAGAGAACATTCCTAGGATCGCCTTCCACAGCTTCCAAAATCACCTCATTCACCTGCATAGAAAATGAACGCTCATAAAGAACGTTGGGCAACGGAAATTCACACAAGTGACCACACTTCAGCCCTGAGGGCTTGTATAGAATGTCCAAAATGTCAGTAACAAGAACTATCCAAATAAATATGGAAGTAAGCAAATTGGGCAAAAAGCAGTACTGGATTGCAAGATTAAAGATGGTGGTTATTGGGAAACTGGGGATTCGATACGTCGTAGGGGAATGTTTTCCCGAATACAAAAGCATTCTGCAGCGAGTAGCCTCATTGAAAGATCTAAATTGCATGGCCAACACCCCTAGCGATTGTTGTGTTGGAAATCAATTACACAAGCAGTATAGATGAGTTGATATGCATTTGCAGCAATAATCACTGAGCATACGAATATTGCCACGGTCTGTAGACTTGGATGGCCAATTCATCTTCAGCAAAGCCAGTCAACTTAGAGCTCATAATAACCTTTCTCAACTAAGTCAAAATGTGATAAATCAGCATATAAAATGTCATGATTGAGTGACCCTCGGAGTCGTCGTACTTTCATTGTTTGAATAAATCATTAATCAACCAAAGGCTCAACCTTTGGCAACGAACTCCAGTTTCCCCTATATTACAATTTAAACAGGAATTGGTATGTTCACATATACAATTCTGAACGGGCATACATGTTTGTGATTATGTTTTCCCGAACAACTAAAACATTTAATTGACAGTTTTAGACTTGCAACCAGTGCTGCACGTTACTTACCAAAATCTAAAAGCTACAAAAGGCTTTCAAAACCATCGAATTCTGTCCGTGATCTTCATCCATTTCTTTGTTCAAACTAGTTTTCCCTCCAAATACTCAACAATCACACAAGAAAGACCACAAGAGAGTCGAACCCTAGGTTTCCTAGTGAAGTGCATGAACTCTTGGACAATGAGATGAGATAACCCTGTTCAACTTCAACCCGTAGCCATTCAAAGCACCTAAGAAATATTTCACTTGAATTTGTATGGAAGAGGCAAAAAGTTCTCTAATGATGAAAATTACAGCTAAGAATTCTAGCGAACCCACATTATTTGTCCATATCCCTTTCAAATAGGAACAAATTACAGTAGCGGTAAAAGGGAAGCACCAATGAATGCTTATCACTCCCCAGCACTTCAACATTTCAAATCTTCAGGAATTTATTGATGTACTTTCAATCTGTACAAAGGAAACCTTTGCACTAATTTCCGATTCAATAAGTTTAGTCCCTCTGAATTAAATTGACTCAATAAGTTAGTCTATTTTGTGATGGTTCATTCCCGGTCCAGAATAGTTTTCCTCCCAACACTAACTGAAAGTAGTGTTCTAAAATAAGGAATTAATCGGCAATTAGTTGGCGATTAATCGCCTGTAGGGCCTATCCGATTAGGTCCAACTAACCATTAATCGCCGATTACTAATGAATATGCAGCGATTAATTGCCCGATTAATCCGATTAATAGCTCGAAAGTGGCCGACCGCCCGACTAGCGCCTAGCGACTTTTAGAACATAGTCTGAAACCATTTGACATAATAAACAATTGACTCATCCTTCCCCTCACACAATTCACCTTCCAATGTATTGTTTTAATACTAAAGTTATTGTAATTTATCAGCTTAGATAACTCAGGGTGTCCGGGTCAACTTACGCGCACCTCAACTTTGCACCCTAACGTTTAAGTAACATTTAACATATTTATGCATACCTAATGCAGAAGCATCCACAATATCTGATTAATTCAAAACAACGAAGTTGATAATATTAGTATATAAGAGAAACAAATTCAGCAGGGTCTAATTCTTCGCATGAGGCAAAAATATCTTCATAGTTATAGAACGAGGGAGTCAAACGGGAAAACAGATGTAGATGAGAGTAAATCCAAGTTGAGTATTACCGACTTACTGAGACAGATCTCCTTAGCTTTTTCTAAAACCTTGGAAGCAATCTTCTTAAGATCAGCTTCAACGTACGGAAGGACATCGGCAGCCCCTGCATATAGTTCACAGGAAAAAACCAAAAAACTAGTATAATTTATCTCCTGTGGATGTCCATAGCGAATTTCTATGGACTTTCAACTAAATGGGTGAGGTGCATGTATTAGCTCTAGAATTACCAAGGTTATCCAAACAAACTACTATAACTGGTTCAATGATCATTCGCCTGTGGTGGTATATCGTATATATATGTGTGTGTATAAAATGATCGGGAATGGATTTGCAGATACCTGGGCCAGCAAGTCCGACTGCAGAAGTAGCAGAAGGTTTGGCATGAAGGACGACGAGATTGAAGGGGAAATTTGGAGCCAAAGGGGTGAAGAAATGAGTGAGTGCCCACTCCAGTGCGTAGATGCTGTGCTCGCTGTCGTCGATTCCGACCACCATGACCGGTTTCTCCGCCGTTGCCATCTTTTTTGTCGTGGAAGTTTCTCGGACGCAAGCGCGCGAGCAAGAGTACAGAACTTAACTATCTGGTGAGACCAATGTTCTTTTGTTGTTGACTTGAGAGAGAGGAATGATTTTAGGTGCCGACCGGTTATATCATGCGTGGAATCTGCTCGGTGCATCCGAGCAACTGACCCGTCTAATATATTTTTGGTCGGTTTAAATTGAAACCTCCTGTTTTTCTCCCATTCAATAATTTATCTCTCTTTTTTCTTTTTTTAAATTTGAGTTATTCAAACACGTAATGGACGACTTGAATGCACGAGCGGACACCATATAATATCCGCTCGGCACTAAAAAATTTCCCGAGAGAGAGAGATGACAAAAGTGACAACTAGGCGCACTACTGGATTTGTCGTGCGGAATACCAACGCTACACTAGCCAAGTAGGCGTATGGGTTTCGGCTTTCTACTAGTAGTACTTTGCCACATGACTATCACACGGAAGTGCATTTAACTCGTGTGGGTTACGTATGTTCGCGGAGCAATTATTGATTCGGTGGTCCTGGATTAATGCCCGAGGGCCATCTCCAATAATGGAGTTTAAAACGTGTCTCTCAGCCATATAACACAGAGCGTAAAAAGTGAGGCTCAATTACGTGAATTTTAAGTTGTTGTTGGTTAATTTAAATGTTTGTGTTAGAATAGTATATCTAGCATTGAGTAAAATTAAATGTAAACTCAACCAAAAGTACGTAATATGATTATACTTTTTTATTTTTCTCTCATTTGGTATTTTTTCATCCCCGGCCAAAAAGGAAGAGAGATAGAGGGAGGAAGAATAATGAGAAGTGTCCAGCCGGATTACTTTCCACGTGGTGCACATTCAGGTAATGGGGCACACTTAGTAGGAATTCCGACAACTTTAACAATTATGTTTGGCTTAATTTTTTTGGACTTGTTACACACTTTAACAAGCAGCAAATTACATTATTGGAGACACACAGAACATTAATAGTATCAAACCTAATTTCTGAACTACTTTGGTTCTTAACTCCATTATTGGAGATGGCCTAACATTTCTCAAACTACATTTTATTTTATTTTCTTGGGATTCAAATTCTGGTGGGCCCTGCGGTGCACCAAACCCTCTAAGAGTATTCACATTTGACTCTTGAAAATTTTGGGTAGTACATGACAAAAAATGTTGAAATAGGATCCAAAATTGCGTATTAGAGAGTTGTTAGGTAGAGAAAAAAGTACATTTGAAGATGTTTTGTTAGGATTTGATAAAGTTAAAAAAATAATAATAATAAGTGGGACCCACCTAAATATCATACGGAATTCCAACAATTCAAAGCACTCAGTTAAATACAATTTATACAGTAACATGTAGTTGTCGTGCAAACACTACGCGTTTTTAGCAATTAATCAGGAGCATCTCAGTGTTTGATCTTAGGATTCTTTACAATCATCAGTACACACACGTTAACATTCAAGGAGTGTGAACACGGACACAGATACGGACACAAATACAAATACTTAGAACGATTATTATTGTACATTCATGGGGCGGACAAAAGTATAAAATACATGTGTGAATATTTCTTCAAAAGTGTTTACTGGTACAATACTTCATCCACAGGTACTTAAAACTAATAAAAATCAAAACTAAATTAATACAAAATTAAAACTGCCATTACTTCCATATACTGTAACATCTTGGACAGGATTTCTGAAATATCTTTGAATGACCAATATCTCATGGTTTTAGGAATAGGGACTATATAATACTACTACCTGACATCCAGAGGGTTTATTGAACTGGCATTTCCACGGGGGATTTATGAACAAAGGCTATTTCTAGCTCCAGCTAAGTTCGCAGACCTGTTGAGTGGGACAATGAAATTTCACAAGCTTTGAGCAACAACTTATACAGAAATGAGAAGATATGCATATGCATAATCTAGTTGGATACTTTGTCTCTTCGATCACCAGAAACAGAAAGTGAAATTTTGTTGGAACTTAGACTACTCTCAGTTCTCCAACAACATACAACATTCTTGCCATATAGAGAGATGATGAAAACATACCTAAAAGTCGTACCCACTGACACCAACTTGATATTTTGAACTTCGTTCACAAAGTTTAAATTTCAGTGCTAACTGAAAAACATCATTTGTAATAACCTATTAACCTCCCCAAGAAAGAAAATGCAAAGCCTGACCAGAAGAGCCCTATCCTTGTATCCTACATCTTTGTATGGATAAAAGCCGCCTCGCTCACTCCCGGAACTTCAACATACATCCCAAGTATGGAGGACCCCATGCATACCAACACCGTCAAGACATAGATAACTCCAATACCAATCCAAAAATGCTGATAACCTGTCCTACCACCAAAAATT
The DNA here is from genome assembly GCA_014282245.1 of Rhododendron simsii. Lineage (NCBI taxonomy): Eukaryota > Viridiplantae > Streptophyta > Magnoliopsida > Ericales > Ericaceae > Rhododendron > Rhododendron simsii. The sequence continues at coordinate 1,002,512 of CM024965.1, forward strand.
GCAAACGGAAGGAAAGTGCTCGCCGTCTCCACAATCTGAATGGCATTCTCCAATAGCATGGACAACACTGTATTGAACCTCAAGAAGTGGGGAAGCTCCTTTCTCCTGACCACACCAAGATATGCCACGGTAAAATATACCATGACAAACCATCTTGGCAATCTGTCAAAAGCCTGGTAAAATCTGGATGTCAAGAACTCGAATTGCTCCAAGGATGGGTAGAGACGATACGCTGCTTCCCAATACTTCCATGTATCGCGGAGGGATATGATATATGGGAGACATGCTAGAGTTCTCCACCACCACTTTACCTTCTCGCCTTTGGAAGCAGGGTAACGAATACTCCAAGGCATCTCGATGGAAGATCTTGGTGGGGCCAGAAAAGGTCGCAACTTCCGCCTACCAACTGTTGGTATCGTACTAAATGAAAAGCTATAATCATTACCACTAAAGAGGGGTGTTAATGCAGCCGCACGATGCTGGAGAGGAGTATTCCCTGCAATATGAATTGGAAATATTCCACATAAGCATTCCAAGAAAAAAGATAATTGACTTTAGAAAAGAAGGAAAAAAAGAAGCATATCCATATCCCTGTTTCGATCTCTTTTTGCATTTAGCTTCTGGGGGAGAATCATCCGGGTTGGTTGTTATTGTAACTATAAGTATATAAACACATTACGGTTCTATTCTTCCAACGAAAGAAGGTTCCAGAAGAGACCCATTCTGACAATCATAAGCCTCCTTGATATATGCAGTAGTACAATATTATATATATAGGAGCCCATGCCAAGATAATGCAGTGCTCTAAATGGCAGCCTCGGCGCCATGATTTCACCCTCGGCGGCTCGTTCAGCAGATAGGGAGATTTGGCGAAGTTTGGCGGCTAAGGAAGATTTGGTGGAGCTAGCTAGGCAGCCATCTTGGCGGAGCCTGATTGCCTTAAAAATATTTTTTAAAACACTGAATCACTTGGCGGCGCCTAGGCGGCCTAGTCGCTTGGCGGCTGGTCGCCGCCCGACTAGCACCAAGTGCCATTTAGAACACTGAGATAATGTATTGCTGGATAATGTAGGCTGAAAGAAGCCCCTGCCAAGAAAATTCTAAAAGCCTTGCTCGACTAAGATTTTGAAGCATAATGACCACATCGAAAAAGCATCATTTAGTGGAGACCAAAGCCGTATATCCCTTCATCTAACATCATATAATCTGGGTACAAGAAATTAATGCTATGTTTGGATCAGTTTTTGAAAATTTTTGGGTTTGGTTTTTTGGGTAATGAGTGAAAAGAGAAATTAGGGTAATAATTGGAGATATGGGTAATGAGTAGAGAGAGATAGAGAGAAATGAAAATAATGATTGAAAATAGGGGTAATGAGTAGGGAGAGAAATGAGAGTAATGCTTGGAAGTAGGGTAATGAGTGTATTTTGAGTTGAAAATTTTTTGCCAAAACTTGATCCAAACAAGGCATAACCTTTTTTACTGCAAAAATACTCCAATTACATAAATATAGGATTTAATTTCAAAACATGCAACCTAAATGAAACAAATGACTGAATGAGAGAGCATCAACTTGACAACCATGTCTACATACCGTTGGAAGACTGCAACGTCAGCCCTTGAAAGGGTTTCCATGAACTCCTAATGCTTCGATATGAAACACAGGAAGGCAGAGGAGGGATGCCACCATATGAACCCAAGAAACAAGACTTTGAGATGAATACCTTCGGGGAAATACTCGGAGTGACAAAGGAGCTTCCATTCAGAATCATCTTCTGGCAATCAAAATAGCATTTATGTATATATGTGTGTATACCATCACATGATACAGAATATTCGCCAACAAGAGTATGAAGAAATATAAATGAAAAAAGCAAATTTCCAGCTCCCAATCAAATACCAGCAGAATATGTATCCAATACTTGTGAGACCCAAAACCTAAAAAAGTATTTCTTGGAGAATAAATACCACCTTTTTGAAATCACTCATTAGTATACGACCCCATACGGAAAAGAAACTTGAGCTCTTACGATGTGTTTGGATCTTGAATTTTTCATGGAATAGAATGTGAATGCCAACTAAATGAGCCTTGCCTACAATATTTTTCATCTTCAGTAATCAAGCAGAGAATGGAAATTTTTTTACTAAAAACTCTTTATTCTCTTCTCTCTCCAAACGCAACAAAACAATGTTAGCTTCTTTGAAATCATGTTATTCTTTTATCTCTTTAAAATCATCTCAGTCATACCAAGCAATACAATTATTCACAGAAACAGACAAACACAAAATTTTTACAGCTTCGACACAAATTCTTTAAAATCAATCAGTAAGACAATGATGAATGCAACATATTCCAAAGCATTTTAAAAGTATCATCGATTTTAAGCGAGTTCCTCCGATTGTACATTGCATGTAGGGCTGTAAATGAACCAAGTAGCTCGCGAGCTCGGCTCGGCTCATTTAGGAAACGAGCCGAGCTCGAGCTCAAGTATTCGGCTCGTTTACTAAACGAGCCAAGTGTAGCTCGGCTCGTTCGACAAAAACTCGACTCGTTAAGGGAGACTCGACTCGATTAAAGAGGCTCGTTTAGTAAATGACTAAGCTCGGCTCGTTAAGGCTTGAGCCGAGCTAGAGCTCGAGTTTTTGGCTCATTAAGCAAACGAGCCGAGCTCGAGCTCGCCGAAGCTCGACTCCGCTCGGCTCATTTACACCTCTAATTGCATGTAGTGGCTTTTATCAAAAAACAATCGAACATAAATCATGTGAAGGAAAACATAGAGAAAATTATATAGAGGATTCACTAATACTTATCTAGAGCATTGGAAAATCAAACCCCCTCCAACAAGCCTTTTGCAAGTACGTCACTATTGACAACGAACCCACTCTCTGACCAGTGAACATACAATGACACTACCTCCCCTTCACCCTCCCTGTGTTAAAAACCATCCAACAGGCCCTAAAGCACGCCAGACTCATCTCCAAAGTTAAAGTCACCATCCGTTCAACGCTGATATCTACTTCTCCCCTGATATCTACTTCTCCCCTAATTCAAACTCCTCACATCCACCAGAGAGTTACGACCCCGTCGACTTGAGACTTCCGTCATCGAAAATCATCCAGGTTCATCACTCCAATGACTCCCCCCCACCATCAACATTTACCCCTTCCTCTCCCTCCAGAGAAACACTAATTTTTCTTTGAATTTTTCGCCGACGGAGGGGAGAATCGTAAGCCGATTTGTGATCGATAGAATGGGCATATGAACTTGTTTCAATATGCTTGTTTGGGGTTTGAAGAAGGCAGAGTATCCAGAAATGGGTGGGGGGATTGGGTCACCAACAGATAGGGATGAATGCGAATTTCAAGAATGCAAAGAGGTTTAGTCGGGGTATGATTCGGCATGTCTTGAATGGGAATGGGAATGGGACTCCAGCTAGAAAGGGGGAGATTGAGGTTTATCTGTTAGACTTGAGCATGGCCCCAATTCAAAAGACATCGGGGGATATTTGAGTTTGATGGGAAGCCAAAGTATGAGTTAAATTAAAGGCTTTGAATGAGAACAAGAGGCTGGTCCCAGTACAAGGAGTCCAATAGATGTCCAGGAGATGGTGTGTTTTGAACACAAGTGAGAAGGATTCAGGAGACTTGGCAACAAGCATTGACTTTGCTAGTAGCTTTTCTGATTGCACTGCTTTGGGCTATGGCTCTTCCTTCAACCATTTAAAGTTTGCAAGGAAATGCATATTATGCTGTACTACGAGTTAAAAGGCCAGAACATGTAGGACTGTGATTTCTATGGTTTGGCTAGGGTGACCGACAAGGATCCGTCTGATGGCAAGTGATTTCTCTGGATTTTCTTGTAGTTCTCAAGGTATGTAGAGTAGTTTTGCTAGTTGTATCCTAGTTTAGGGATGGGATGCGTTGTCCTTCAAATTTTTGTTCATCTTTTTTATTGCACTCTTAGTGCGTGATTATGGTTCGAAATCTGTGTCTTACGAGATTCTCATCCCAACATGCAAAAACTTCGGCCTCGGGGTCCTCAACTCTTTTTTTTTTTTTTTGGGGGGGGGGGGGGGGGGGGGGAAGCAACTGTTTTATTCCAAACAAACCAACACAGGAAACATCAGGACATTCCCTGTCAACAGAACCTATAAAATAGATCATCCCAGAGCATACTCCAGGGATCCACACATAAACAATCGCTACATACAAAGTATAATCCACCTGTCCTAACATTTAGCACTTTATAGTAGGAAGGAATTTTCTACGCTAGACACAAAGACCAATTCCTGCAGCTATTTTCCACCTTCTTCCACGTACAATTAACACCTACGGTTGAGTTTTGCTATGATATTGCTATTACGATTCGGAGCATCAAGAATTACAGAGGAAGAAGACAAAAACAAGATAGAAATCTCTGAAATTGGAGCTTTTAATACAAGTATACACCTATCTCAGTCTATCAAGTCACAACAAATCTGCATAATCGTCTAATATATGTCCCTAGAGTAGAGGCATACGAATAAAGTGCTCAGAAGCGTTTCGTACCTTAGAGTTTGGTGTCTAGCAAAGGACTGGTCGGTTAGGCAAGGATTGAAAGGATGGCCCTCGTCTTCGACGGCCACGAACAAAGAAGACACAGGTCCTTTAACAGAGTTTCTCTATCGGCCACTTCGAGGCCTCACGAAATGGGAAAAGGAAAAAGAGAGACAGAGAGAGACAATCAATCCTCAATACACCGCCACATTCCCCTTCCCTGTCCAGCCCCTAATCCTCTGTCTCTCTCACTCTCACTCTCACTCTCCCTCTCCCTCTCCCTCACATCCACCAAAAACAAAAAAAAAAAAAAAAAGAAATGCCGGCCAGGACATGAATTGATAATTAATACCCGTCAAAAGATAAGTTAAAAACACTTGTTAATGCTGAAAATGTCTTCGGTGAGTATTAATTATCAAAACAAGTCATTAGCCTGTCATTTTCCAAAAAAAAAAGTTGGAACAGCAGATGCATAGTGTTTTAAAACTCCGGGAAAATGATGGCCAATGACGTGTTTTGATAATTAATATCCGTCAATGACATTTTGTTCATTAACAAATGTTCTTTACATGTCCTTAAAAGATATTAATTATCAAAACACATCATGGCTGTCATTTTCCCTAAAACTCCAGCTCTGCATTGTTCACATCATTTGAAGCCCAACCCAAGGAGAAAAAAACCAATGGATTATCATTGGGCTGAAAAGCCCAGACACGAATGGGCTTTTATCATTAATCTGCCATCATGCAATTTGTAAAATTTGAGCCCCTCCAGTTGCAAAAAACATATATGAGTTGGATGGACGTGTGGAGGGCCCTGTGTCAGCTGTGCGCCTAGGTGGTGCTGTGGTGACGGCATGTCCTCACGGACAGTAGCTATGGCTCGAACCGGACATTCCACTGCGGGTTAGGAAGCCCCTATGGTCACGTCCAATGAGGGTTGCTACGCCGGTCGCCCCCTCCTACCCTTTTTTGTTTATCAAAAAAACAAAAAAAAAAATTTTGAAAAATTGAGCGGTGATAATTAAACATGTCATGAAAGCAATTTGAAGGAATTCCAAATAATGCTGCTTCCATTCTTTGAGCTCGATCGGGGTCGTTAATTAACTAAACAGGTGTGAAACAGTAACACTGCGTTTGCGCATGATTTAATTAGTCGGGGGGTAAAAATTTCGAATTAGCTCGTGATCACCTAAGGTTAAAAAACTTAGAAGGATCTTTATTAACCCATGTCTCTTGATCCTATTTGCTTGAACTGGCTGGCTAAACAGCTCCATCTAGTCTAGCGGTACGATTTATAAAATAGAATCGTATCTTAAAAAAAAAAGGCCCCCGTTTTGGGTTTTCTTCATTTAAAAGGGTAATAAGGGAGTTAACTAGTACTGTACTATTTGGGGCAAGGTGAATTAATATGGGACTAAATTAATCTGAAGCCAAATAAGCTGCAAAATTAAGGGAGAACAAGTGAGATAAAATAATTCATTTTATTCCCTAGTACGGCTTTTGGATCCGGATCTCGGGCGTGCTAATTCCAATTTTGGATGCCTTAGTTTCATGCATGTGTATTATATATTTATGCTACAAATTTTCAGTTCTCAAAAACTACTTCAATTGGTATAAAAAAAAAAAAACCTCACTTATTAGGTAAAAGGCCTCTTAAAAAAAGATCTTTTGTTACGATTTGATCATACCGTAAATATTTCTTCAGTAACAACTTTACATCTAAAGAAAAAATAATTCATAATTTTCAAATAAAAATATATTAATCCGTTTCCTCAATTGAGCTCTGTTAAGGGTCACTTGTTCACACAAATTCACTATATTCATATCTTTGCACACAATAGCATCTAATGTCAATTTAGATCTGCCTCTCCCCGTAGCATTGCTACCTAGCTTATCTGCTCTCTTAACTACTACATTTTCTGATATACGGTAGACATGCCTAAACCACCTTAGTCTATTTTCCATCAACTTCTCTTCTATGGGTACTACACCTACCATCTCATGAATTGTTTCATTTCTAATCCTCTCTCGTCTAGTCTTACGACATATTCATCTCAACATTCTCATTTTCGCTCACTACTACAATAAATCATAAAGGGTGCTACACCTACGACCTCACAAATTGTTTCATTTCTAATCTTGTCTCATCTAGTCTTACCACACATTCATCTCAACATTCTCATTTTCGCTAGCTACACTCATCTTGCTCACAGGTTGTTTTTTAATAGGTCAACATTCTATCCCATAAAGCATCACTGGCCTTATGGCAGTTCTATAGAATTTTTTCTTCAATTTTGTGGATACCCTCTTATCACATAATACACCAGTAGTGCTTCTCCACTTGAGCCACCCCATTTGAATCTTATGGGTCACATCATCAGCAATCTCTCCATCTCTACTAATAATTGAGCCTAAATACCTAAAATGATCACTTTTTGGTATCTCCTGATGTTGGATCATCACTCTTTCTTCTCATGCGCACTACTGGTACCACTAAATTTGCACACTGTTCGCACCATAATTGAGATTTTCCTTTTACCCGTGATCGGACGACACGTGGCAGGGGTAAATATGGACAGCTGAAAAATAACGGCAAGGAACCAAACTCCACTTCTCACACTCCACATTTCAACAAGCCACGACACATAATTTCCGTCTATTCTCCTCTCCGTCGATCGGAAAGAAATCAAAAATTTAGACAACACACACCATATAATAAAATGTCGCGTTAAGCTCCAGTGTGGTTTGGACCCCACTCTCAGATATCGCCTTAAGCTCCAATGAGGTTGGGCCGCCTCTGTCTCTATCTATCAGGTATGACAATTAATGTTTAGTGGCCGTTCCACTGCTAATGGCTTGTATTAAAAGTTAAGCCTTTTTCCAAAAGCAGGGTGTATTTTTGGTCTAGCAATGATGATGAACCCGAAGCAATTTCATTGCCAACTTCGAATGAGCCTCCACTAGGGGTGTTACTCGAAACCGGAAAATCGATTGAAACCGGAAAAACCGGACCGGACCGAATTTTTTAAACCGGTTGAATAATTTCGATTCGATTCCGGTTTATAAAATTTTATAAACCGGAAAAATAATTTCGATCCGGTTTATGTATTTTAAAAACCGGTTGAAACCGGACCGGTTATATATATGTATAATATATACATATATATATATAAAAACATAGGGGAGGGGTTGAATTATGGGTTTTTGGTTGATATTTTGTAGTATATATTGGTCTAATAAATATAGTTATTATATAAAAACTGTTTTTATGGGCTTAATTATGTTTTTATGAGTTTTTTTTTATGTATTGGGCTCAAAATTGATCCTTTTTGTTGGGCCAAAAAAAATGGTTGAATTATAGATTTTTGGTTGATATTTTATAGGTTGAATTATGAATTTTTTGATGTGTTGGACCCAAAATATGGCTCATGAATGAAAACCGGATAAACCGGACCGGAACCGGTTGAGTCGATCGAAACCGGAACCGGTTTATCTCAACCGGTTTCCGATTCTAAAAATCTCAAACCGGATAACCGGTTTCGACCGAAAAATACACCCAAACCGGTCGAAACCGGACCGGTATCACCCCTAGCCTCCACAGCCAACCATCCGAACAAGAAAATGCCAGGAAAGAAAGATATAACGGGTCGTTTTCTTTCAATATAAATATACTCCACTAGGCACGTACTAGTATATTTTACGTATGTGCTTTTTCGCTTTTTTTTTTTTTCATTTGGTGGGTACTCATAAAGAACGTAAAATGCGTTTTTGTATAAATAATTTCTACGCAGATCTAAAAAAGACTGATAAAACGAAAGGTGAGTAGATGAATAGAATATGATGTTTTTATGTGGTACAATGGATTGAAAAATAATAGTAGTAAATAACATGATCAGTTTTCTTTACCAATTACCATCATGACATGCAAGTCACAGCTTAATTAAGCTTTGCTTGCCTATACAGTTTTGATTGGGTAATACGTTAATAAAGGCTGAAGCTGAGGTTAATTTTTTCTAACATCAGAAATTCGATCAAGAAACCATATAGCATGTGATGAAGAAAGATCGAGGAGATCGATTACATCATATGCTTGCCTAGGGTTAAAGCGGAGGTTAATTGATCGATCTTCTCATTCCAATGTGATCATATGTCAAAAAAATTTACAGTAATAAAAATGAAAGAAAGAGGATATTACACGTGATGAATTGATCTTTTACCAAATGATGTGAATTTTTTTTCCCGTTTAAATAAATCTTCACTAAGTGGGCGGATAGGGTACTGTTTAACCAACTTTTACTATCTTTTTACTTATGTCTAGCTGTGTCCATTACCATCGGTCCATCGATCTGAGTATAAAGTTGCTTTGCCGGAGTGGGGATTGTTTCTTCTTGGTACGAGTCGTTTGGAAGATGATTAGATTCAACTATTCAAGTTTCCTTTTTCGAAAATTTTTCAGTGCCCACAACTATTCAAGTTTTCTTTTTCGAAAAATTTCAGTGACGGGTGGGTACAATGTGGTGGCCGCTCAGCGCATTCGAGCTGTCCATTGTGATTTTGGACGGCTTGGATTTGGAGAGAAAAAAAAGAGAGAGAAAGTGTTGGGGAAAGAGGGGAGAAAGAGTTTCAATCCGAGCCGTACAAAAATGTATTGAACGCGCAAATGCATCGAGCGGGTACCACGTGAGATATACCCACCCAACACTGAAGAATTTCTCTTTTTCTTCAATATGCAATACATGGCTTCAAACGGCTAATTTGACGGCATCCACTTTTTTTTTTGAGAGCATCCTTGGTGAGAGCTTCATATATAATTACTCATCAAAAAGTCTATCCAATTTCCATGCTATCAAATGTTGCCAATTATTCGGGTTAAAAAAGATATGGCCAATTAATAGTGTACCCAGCTTTCTAAATTTCTGTCAAATGATTCATAGGATTGTGTGGGGCCGGGGAAATAAAATAACAACAATAAGGATTTAAAATTGACAAAGATAAGAGAACCAGACAAGGTAATTGCGAGTAGATATTATACATATATATATATATATATATATATATATATTTGTTTTGAGAAACGGCCATTTCATTTTATTGCCAAGCTGAAATCCAGCAGTAATTGAATGTAGAGTACAATGGGAGAGCGCCCTATATAGACAAGTGATTAGTGATTACTGTAGTCCAAAAAGTACAAACAATTAAGCACTAAACCACAATCTATTGGGACCAAAGTTCCTACCGAATTACGTACCGTAAGCAAATCAAATAATACTCCGTACTAGGCAAGCAATGAGTCAATGGGTCATTGACCATATGGTCCCTTTCCAAAACGTCAAAAGTGGTTAAGATTTGCGAAAGCGGTCAAAATGGCAAAATCTTGTTCTTGTCAGTTAACGTAGCAAAATTTTATGTTGGGAGCTGAAATGGAAAAGAAATTAATCTCTATCCCAATTCCAAAAGAAGGATACACCGTGGGTTGGGTTAACTTACGTAGACGACAAGCAAACACTAGTTAGTGGCGAACAGACAAACACGCCCTTTTTCCTAGTGGAAATTACCCTATTAATTAATTTCCCCTTCAAATTTGTCATCAATCACCCTTCTACACGCCGAATCAACTACCTTTTTATCTCTAACAGAAACTGATCAATTTATATAAAACTAAAAATGGAATGTCATTGACTAACAGTGGAGCGCCAAAATCACATTTCTTTAAAATTATTTCATTCCATAAAATAAGATAAAAGTGATGTGTGTGAAAAATAGAAGCGGCAATTTAATTTGGTGTGCCGCTCGATTTATTTCAGGCCCCAAAAAGGTTAGTACTTATCATCAGTCCAAAGGTGACACGTGGTATGTCTCTTGTCGATTTATCATCTAACGAGACAATGGTTAAAAAGGCGGCGAGTTGAAGATGTAGTTGTGTGAGATTGTGGGTAATTATTCATTTTTTATCAAGCATCATCTTCAATACGAGAAGTTTTTGGGTGCTAGCTGGGTATCACACGCGTGGTATTTTGTCAGCGATTTCATCCGTCTAAACGTATTTTGGATGATTTAGATTTTAGAAAGAAAAAAACAGAAGAGAGAGTGGCGGAGTGAGGGGAGAGAGAGAATAAATCTGAACTGTCCAAAACATGTTTGGACGGTTGGGATCGCCGGCGGAATACCGCCATATTGAGCCCGCTTGGCACCCAAAAATTTCTCCTCCTATACATATAATCTGGGGAATAATAACTTTCGATGGGTTGAGACTGCATGTAACGGTATTCAAAAAGCACCGCATGATCTCCTAACAAACGAATTTTGGCAAAATATGAACGTACGTTTCAATGAAGCGAGACTCAAAATGGGCACATCTTCTTCGTGAAGGTGAATAGAATCAGGCAAACAAAATTGCCCTCTCCAAAGACTCGAAAAAGTGAACAATATCTTTGACATTAAAGGGAGGTAGCTAGATACGCATTAAAAGCTGCTCTTCCTTATCTTGCCAGCTTTGATTGAGAGTTTGGAAATTTTGGTTAATGTTCACATGTTTTCCACTTAATTACGCTACTGTAATAAAGTAGTATAAACAGATTTCACATGATCCTCACCATCACTACAACTATAAGCTTCTTTTCTTTTGCTACAGGCCTGGAATGTACAATTATATACATTTTAATAACTAGAAATTGAGTTTTTAATATTAGCCTATTAGGTCATTAATTATGAGGCAAAATGTTTCAACATAAAAAATAATAATAATAAATGACAGTTAAAAAAAACCCACCACATCTTTCTTATCCTCCTTTTTTTGCCTCCATAGTTCTCTGAATTAATTTACTAACCCCGTTCCGCTAATTAAGGTTTTTATTTTTAAAGTAATTATTTTTTATTTTATGAGACGGGTCATTTTCTCACAATATCTCACATTTAATTTTTAAAAATAAGTACTTATTTTAGTTTGTAAAATACAAATTGTTTCAGAAATTAATTATTGCCATAGATAGATTCACGCTTTTTCACCCATCTTATAAAATAGGCATCCTACATCCACCCAATAATTAACAAATTATCTCCTTTCAGATCGATATTCCATGTATAGTATTTTGTAACCCTTATTACTAAATGAACGAGGTGCGAAACAAAAGTTATTGACTTTCCTTGTTTAATTATCCTCCATGAGCTAATTAAAACATTCAACAAGCTTGGAAATTCACCACTCCGATTCTCTCGAAAATCTGATGACTTCAGCAATATTCAAAAGACCACTCAGACAGAAACTTCCTCATAGCTAAACCACATTTATATTTCATTTTTTATGTTTCATATCGTTGATTTTGCATTAAAAGATGCTTTTATATTTTTTCTCTTCCTTCCTCAAATCTAAAATGGGAAATAGTTACTCCTTATTTAATCTATTCAACGTGACTAGGAATTCTCTAGCTATTTTACCACCGATATATGAACTACGCATGTGTTATTCATTCTAGCACGTACACAACCTAATATTATTATTTTTTTCTCAACAAAAGGCGGCAGTTTTAGTTGTAGTTAGTGAGATTTAAACCGGCCCAATGTCTTGAACATGTGGGATGAGAAACAGATATTTGATAGAGATATTCAATATGTGAAATATTTTCGTTTTCTTTAACTTAAATTATCCCATGGCGAAATCCAAAAATCAAACACGGGCATGATCAAGCTTTTACATGCAATTTTTAGGGTCAAAACAAATCAATTAACAACCTTTGTGGGAATGCTTATTTGGTACCGAGCAATGCTATGGTGACTATGTCTAGTAGTCTAGTATTCCTACATTTTGGACACCATATGATGTGTCACCACTGTGATGTAGTGGAGCACATATTACTATATTACATTGATATAGCGCCTCACATGATATTCAAGGATGGAGCCTGAGAGGGGCTAATAGGGATTGTCGCCCCATACAATTTAAAAAAAAAAAAAAACCTACTTTTACTTTGAAAAAAAAATTTGATTATGTATATTCTCCTCCCCTATGCAATTTTTTTGGCCTGCAGTACTAAGGTATGGTCAAAGAATTACTGTTTGGAAATACTCCGTAATAGTTACATCATCAGATTATCGCCATCTCTTACTTTGTTTTTTTTTTTTTGTGTGGTGGGACTTCTTTCTTCAATAAGTCTAGTCTAGTTACATTATATCCATCTACTACATTATCCATTAAGAAAAATGTCCATAAATTTTAAAATAATATTTTATGGAGCTCTGTAAAAAATCAGCTCCAACGGATATCGGTAAATATTATTAATTTCGTCTTTACAAATCAAAAAATAATAATTACCTATATCTGTCGGACCTGATTTTTTTACGGAGCTTAATAAAATATTATTTTAAAATTTATAAAAGAATTTCTGTATTTTTTTATACTCCGGATGGGCTCACAAAAAATGTAGGGGAATGTATCATCTCTCATGTTTCTTTACTCCAATAATGGACAAGTAATCCTGCGAATGTCGCTAGCGGTGTCACGAATAGTTGACTTTTTCTCCTCTAAATAGAGACCGCCGGCCTCTGATCCGTTATTTACGTCACCGTCGTATATGCAACGCAAAAACAGAGAGAGAGAGAGAGAGAGAGAGAGAGAGAGAGAGAGAGAATCATCCTCGTGAAACAGAAGGAATTGTTATCAAAGTTTGGTGTTGGTGTCTAATCTAGCTATTCACTCGTCAAATGCTATTGCTTGCATTGGTATAGCCGTCGATATTGAGAGAGAGAGAGAGAGAGACGATGAAGTTTTGCAAGAAATACGAGGAGTACATGCAAGAACAGAATCAGAAAGAATTACCATTACCAGGGGTTGGGTTCAAGAAGCTAAAAAAGATCTTGAAGAAGTGCAGGCGAGACCTTCATTCCCACAATGATCATGAAATGCTTAACCTTCATGATCCCCATCAAATCTCCGCCAATTGCCCCCACCTTTGCCCTGGTAGGTACCCTAACCTACGCCCAATTTACATCTCTCTCTCTCTCTCTCTCTCTCTCTCTCTCTCTCTCTCCCCGTATATATGATTATTTATGCATACGAACGTATGTATTTGTATTTGATTGTGCTACGGATACGGATATGAATACCCGGACACAAACTGATTTGGACGCATCGGTGTCCGGATACGTGTCCGGAATGTGTGTCTAATTCCTTCTTGTCATGGATTTGGAATTGTAGGTTCATAAATTATAAGAATTCCATGTTCTCCTATTTCTTGTTTACATCTATCAACTTTTCAATTCGTTGGAGCATCACTTAGCTCTTACCCAGATATTTGAACTCAAATTTATACAATAAAAATAAAATAAAAACTGAACAATAGCTTCATTTGATATTTTGATATGGGATATTGAGCATCTCCAATAGCCTCCTCTCCTCCTCCTCGCCTAGTCATTTTTGCCTGAGAGGCGACGTAAACCATCAAAAACCCTCATCCAGCAGACTCGCTCCACCCTCGTCGTTTTTATTGGGAGCTACAGTACCTCGCTCGAAGGAGCGAGGTACGGTTCACTAGTCAAGGATTATTTTACTCTTTTTCCCTTTGTTTCTGCAACTTCAGAGCCGGACGATGGAAAAATCGAACTCGACGGCGGTGGAAACAAAAAACTGCTCGACGGCGGCGGCAAAAAAATCGTTTTGGGTTTCCGATTTGGGCGACGGCGGTGCAACATCGTTGGGTTCCTTCTGGGTTTTGCGATTTCAGAGAGAGAGAGAGAAAGAGTTATAGTTTCTGGGATTGCCGACTTTGTGGATGGATTATCCGATTTGTAATGGCCTGAATCCATGGCCTGAATGGATGGGTTTTCTGGTTGGTAAGGTGGGTTTGTGATATTTTATTTTTTTTAAAAACAGAGTTTTGGATTTTGAATAGAGATATGCCTAGGCTGTTGGCTGGTAGACTTATTTGGTGGCTAGACAAAGTAGAAATTTGCACTTTTTGCTAAGCATTTTGCCTAGAATGAGTTTGAGGCTATTGGAGATGCTCTTAACTCATTAAAATCTAAACATAATTTTGAGCAAATGGGTTTTGGTAATGGCATGATTAAGGTGAGTCAAGGACTGGAGTTGGGTTTGGTTATGTTTTCTTGATTTTGATCATGATCAGTCAATGGCTTGAGATGCTCCTCTCTATTATACTCCAAAAGAAAGTGTAACCCCATGCGATGCACGGAATATGAAATATATGTGGATACTTTAAGAAATCATTGGATGATTAAAATAGTTTATTGGCCCATAAATAACTGACTTATAGAGAAGTGGGAAGTTAAAGGAAGGAAGGAGTGAGATGAAATGGTGGAGGAAGAAAAGGGAGTGAGATAGAGAAGTAAGATTTGTGTACGGTATCACTAGATTTTGTTCAACTACAAAACTTAATCAAAAATTTGACGCAATTACCAACATAGATGGCCAAAGAAATTTTCTGTTTTAAGCTACGAAAGAAGAAGATCGATTAGAAGTTGTAACCCGATTTTAATTGAACTCTGTTTTTTCAGTTTGCGATGGAACCTTTTTCCCGTCCTTGCTGAATGAAATGTCTGCAGTAGTTGGTTCCTTCAATGAGAGAGCACAGAAATTGCTTGACCTACATCTGGCTTCAGGATTCCGCAAGTGCTTCATGTGGTTCACGGACAAGCTCCATGGTAACCATGTTGCCTTAATTCAGGAATGCAAGGACCTTGTTATGTATGCAATTTTCAATGCCGTTGCAATGCGCAAAATACTGAAAAAGTATGACAAGGTATGTTAATCCCCTACTTTTTTGCACAATCAAGATGGATCATAAGTTCATAACTGGATACTCTTGTGTTGAGGAATTCAAATATAGGCCGTTACATAACGTATAGGATGTTAAGTAATGGATTTAAACGTTTACTTATCATAAAAAAAAGTAATGGATTCGGATTTTGGCCCTTTGATATTGGCTGATATATGACCACATCGCCGATGTCGTTATGTATCCCAATGCCATGATTTGATTATGTATTTATGGAGATTATTGATTTCAACTTCAGATCCATTACTCCAAACAAGGACAAGCATTCAAATCGCAAGCCCAAAGTATGCACCTTGAGATCCTTCAGTCACCATGGCTATGTGAGCTAATGGCTTTCCACATAAACATGAGGGAAACAAAGCCACAGCAAAGGAAGGCCTCCGCATTGTTTGATGGATGCTCCCTTGTAATCAACGAGGGCAAACCATCACTCCACTGCGAGCTCTTTGATTCTATCAACCTTGATATTGACTTGACTTGTTCTGTATGCTTGGTAAGTCTTTCAATTTTCATTTTAATTCTTGCGCATTCAAAAAACTTGGGGAGAACCCACAAGTATATGGAATTTCCGACCCAAGGTCAAGATTTATAAAGATTCCTTTCGAATGCTGCAAAAAATATTATATTGACATGCCAGGTTGTCGAATTATGGTGCTTCTGCGGATGCAGCTTGTGCTCTAATTCCCAACCTTGCTCTGATACATTGCAAGTCAACTTCCATTTTTAACCTCCTTCTGACGTGTTTGGTCGGTCCTGTATCCAGTGACTTTTCAAGATATTGAGATCTGAATTATATTCCCTCCTAGGTTTTCTACTCTTTCTAGGGAGTAGGAACTACTACTTCTTGCATTCTAGCTATGAACTTCTCGCACTTTCGCCTGTGTACATCAATGTTCTTATGTTCTCAGTAGTTAACAAACACTAGAAAGGGTTAACAATACTTCCTAATTCTAAATTGGTAACAAGAAAGTGACTTTAAAAGTTTAGAGGATGTCAAACATGAAGCTCTGTACGAGCTTGTACCCACCTAAGCAATTAGAAATGAAAGGTTTAGTCAACACTTGCCCAATTAGGAAGAGCTACAAAATGACAAGAAAATTCTGCCGAATTCTAGCATCATCGTAAAGATTTATTCATTGCAATTTATTGTAAAGTTTGTTTTTGTGATGTTACTTCTTCAAGTTTGTTGGTTTTAAACAATATCGCATTAAGTAGGCCTGATTGCAACAAGAATCTCTTACTCAAGGCGTACTATTATTTGCCCGACACTTCCTCCTTTCTTTCTTGTTTTTTCTTTAATTCTTGGTTGCTTCCAGTTTAGCATCATCTGCAACCGTTGACTTACCATTCGATAGGAATATTATACTGCTAACATTTCGTTTCAGATAAGATCCGCAATTGAATATTGCATTTGACTTATTCCTGAGACAGGACACAGTATTTGATCCGGTTGCTCTGACCTGCGGTCATATCTACTGCTATATGTGTGCTTGCAAGGCCGCATCGGTGACCATTGTGGATGGATTAAAGGCTGCCGATCGCAAGGAGAAATGCCCTCTCTGCCGAAATGTAAGTTAATTGTGCTGAAATATTGAGCATATTATTCCTTTTGCTCGTAAATTATTGAGCATATTCTGAGAGCTCCTCCAATCAACCTGTGCACTAGAATTTTGGGAATTGATTTTTGTGCTCCCTGTTTTACCATCTGCACCACTCTTTTTTTTTCTTTTTTGTTATTAATCGCATGCATTTAAAACACCCCTGTTTGATGTTTGAAATTGTGAACTTATAGAAGGGTAAATGGTAAATTCAGATGAACAAAAACGAAAAGATTGCGGATCTAAGTAAAGGAGTGTAATAATCACTACGGAAAAATTAATTGGTACATATACTTCTTTATGCAAGATTATTTGATTATGTTTGTTTAATTAGAAAAATAAAATTATCGCTAGTTATATCTGTAAAAGGACTCCATCAAAAGATTCTATACGATCCTAATTGAAAGCAATAGAATGTGACATACCAATAGTGAAGTTTTTGTTTTTGTTTTTTTGTTTTTGAATCTAATAAGGATGCCCATCTCACCCTGACTATGTCCGGGTGCATGCATTCCTCTCTCCGTTCCATCTAATAATGGAAATTGCCTTCTATTTTGCAATTTCTTTGTGTTGTTTTCAGGCTGGACTGTATGAAGGTGCTGTACACTTGGACGAACTTAATGTATTACTAAGCCGAAGGTACGTATGTTCTGTTTGTTTGTACACTTGACATACGGGTTGGTGGGATAGACTTTCTGATGGCTTACCATGTGTTTCAATACAGTTGTCCTGAATATTGGGAGGAGCGGCTCCAAGCCGAAAGAGTAGAGAGAATTCAGCAGGCAAAGGAGCACTGGGAGTCCCAGTGCAGGGCATTTATGGGTGTCTGAAGTCACCATTCCTCTTTCCCGTGGCTGATATTAGCTACTTAGCGTGAAGTGTTTCTGATGGTTTTCTGTGTCTACACCTTGTGTCCCTGCGACTGCAAGGTTGTGTATGTGCTTTAGAGCAGTTACTTGTAAAGATTACTTGTGCTTGTGATTATGTTTTGGAGTTTTCAATAAGGCTTGTTCATGCCATGGTTTTGCCGAGATGATAATAGCGTTTGCCATGTAAACCAATCCCATTGCGCCCCCTTTTCCTCATTGAGTAAAAAAATGCGAAGAAAATGAAAAAAAGATGTCCGAAAAATCTTTCATTTTTTTGGCTACCTGTAAGAAATGGTTTATGTACTTGCTTCCTATTCCATACTTTTTCTCCTTGATAAGTATATTCCTTGTTGGGTGGAAATTGCACAGAAAGCCAACATACTAATTCTGTCTGGTAAAAGCAGAAGGAACTTATAAACCCAGATCTTCTAGTTTGAGCAAGTTCACCATTCTCCAACTGGTACCTCTGCTTCATCATTTTCAAAACTTTGACGAGTTGGTTATGATCAAAGAAGCAGGCAGAAATCATTCTTATATTGAACGATGATACCATGTTTCAACGATGGTATGACCGATACATTGACACAAAAGAAACTGTGAATAATCTACACGCACACAAAAGGAAAAAGAAACAAGATTATGCCATTCCTATCTTTAAAGTTGCAACAGATCAGCTGGTGATACTTTCTCAAAAATTTCACTCTGTTTGACTTTGTACTGAATTTTAGAAAGAAAAAACTACTAATACATGAGAAAGGAGATTTAATATCTGAAATACAGAATACATTGGAATCCTCTGGAGGATCATAACTACTGTCACCGTCCTGGAAACTCTTGAAGGACTTGCAATCATAACACGGACAAAATCAACCCTGATATCTGAAAATCATTATACCCCAGTAGTTGGCCTAAAGAGAAAGTGCCCATCCTGAAAAATGATCTTGCTCAACAGCCCACGATCAAGGGATTTTTATCCTTGTAGATGTGATACCTTTTGCATAGTTTCTCCAATGTGCCAAGAGAATGCTGCATCTTATTCAGTTTTGAGTCCATGAACATGCTCTGCAAAAGAAGCTGCTAATGAGGAAGAGAGATGACAAATCCAAATAATTCGCATACGTAATCAAGTAAAAGTCTCTTCTTTTACCTGATAATCATCTCCGTATTTTTCATCGAGTTTGCGAATGTGAAGGCGTTGTATGCTCGTTAGTGGTTGCAAAGGTGCACTCTTCCCATCTCTTCGCTTCTTCCCAAGCGCTGATTTTAAGTCTGTGTAAAGCCCATAGAGCCAAAAGATTATTGCGTTAGTAAAGAACAAGGACCATGTGCATGCTCACACACCTATAAGCTATACAATCAAGACAGACTCTATGTATTGTATCAGGTCAGCCAACCATTCAAATTTTCCCCGCAGTGCAACATGAGCCTTATCCATTCACACAAGAAAAGAGTAGGAACCCTCAAACAGATCACCTCCCAAATGTAGTTGTTGAAACCAAATGAAGACCAAAAAGCTCCAAATGCATATCAGACCAAAAAAAACTCCAAACGCTTATAATCAGAACAATGACAAAAGCCAGACAATTGTCAATACAATCTATATCTCCTCTTCAGTGAAATACGGCAGGGTATCTAGATTCTGCCCTCAATGTTACAGCAGAATTTATGCAATATATACAAATGGGTTTGCAAGACGGTCAATATGCTGAATAAAGACCAGAGCAAACATAAACATCAACATAGGGGACAGCTGCTGAAATCTTGGGAGAAAAGAGTCAAAACACTATGAAGCAGACATTGACAGGCTTAATCTTCTGGAAACTACAATTTGACAAACCAAAATCTGTGACAAGGCATTGGTTATCGGCATTCACTATACTACACAGAATAGTCAAGCACACTCTCACTTCTGCCACATCTGGTTATGATAGCGAATGACAAAACCAGTTCAACCTCCAATGTCCTAAGCCCAATCATTACACCATCCATGCATGATTTATGCGTCTTTCGTTGATCCAGAGGCCAAAATAGCACAAAGCATAAGATACACTCATTCTTCTTTGCTTCTTTCCAATTTTAGGTGATTCCTTTGCATATCAAAACCCAATTAGTTCTTCTATGCTAAGTGAGTCTCGAACTAAGAAAATCATTAATTTGAATCCCGCATTGAAAA
This sequence comes from Rhododendron simsii, assembly GCA_014282245.1. Taxonomy (NCBI): domain Eukaryota; kingdom Viridiplantae; phylum Streptophyta; class Magnoliopsida; order Ericales; family Ericaceae; genus Rhododendron; species Rhododendron simsii. Next base: position 1,022,475 of record CM024965.1, read on the forward strand.
ATCCAATACCAATACTCATAATATGCATCGTTTCGTAAAGAAACTATTACTCCACCAACATGTTATCAACTACACTCAATGCATAAGTATATAAGGGCATCTCTTTAATGGACTCAAAACCAAATTCTGAGTAGAACTCCTCTAAAATTGAGCTGCTCAATTATTTCACCAAATGAAGAGATTTTAACTCAAATTCTAGAAGCCTTGTTTTGCTCTTCACAATTTACAACTATGCCATTAATGAAGCTTTTACTCGAATTTGTGCTTATACATTGGGTTTTGTCCATTGGAGCACTTCATACAAATGAAGCTTTCGCACACATTTTTACCCGAATTTGAGTAAAAGTTTGACTAATGGCTGGAGATGCTCCTATAAACTAAAATAGATGCATAAGCATTTAATAAAACAGAAACCAAATTCGGATTCAAATGCGATTGCCGCCAATACAACAGATGAGAGAGAGAGAGAGAGAGAGAGAGAGAGAACAAACCATCCTCTTCGAGATCGCTGCCGGAATCCAACGGTTCGAACTCCGACAAGGCGGCGTCGGGCGGAGGCTGAGGAGGGGGGACCTGAAGAGAGTCGCTTTCGACGATGTGAGAAGTGCGAGACCGAACGCCGAGGAAGTTAGGGTTCGAAACAACGCCGAACGACTTGTAGTTTTGAATGACGCTGCCTTTGTCGTCCCACTTGATGTCGGCGGCGATGGAACGAAGCTTCGGAGGGAGAGAGAAGTTGGGTTTGAATACGCGAGGGTGCTTCTTTGGCAGTCCCACTTGGACTTTGGGCCTCGATTTCTTGTACTTCCTTCGCGACCTCCCCATCTCTCTCTCTCTCTCTCTCTCTCTCTCTCTCTCTCTCTCTCTCTCTCTCTCTCTCTAGGGTTAGAGCAGAGTTAAAGTGGGCGTGGATTGGGGGATTTAGGGTTTAAGCCTTGTGAGAAGACCAAGTACAACAATGGAAAATAGCATTTTTACAACCCCCCCCCCCCCCCCATTAGAGGAGTTCATGTAAATTTTGGTTCATGTTGTTTTAATTTGGACAATACGAGCCCTAGATTCGAAGTCGTACTCTTCATGTAACTGATGTATGTTAAAAAATTGTGAGTTTTAAGTTTTAACCTTACTCACATAATCCTTCAAAGTGTCATGTACTCCCGCTTTCAATCTCCGCACTGCGCTCACACTCTTAATTTTCACTTTTGCAAATTTTAGTAGTATGAGATTTGATTCAAAAGATGTTTTTAAGCTTGCATTAATTACTATATGACTTGGGTTTTTAACATCCAAACCAAACAAGGACCAAATGGAACTATTTGAAGAGTCATAAAACCAAGAGGCAGTCCAAGGAAAGTATTTTATTTTATTTTTTGATCTGCCAAGGAAAATACTTGTTATACCATTTTGGTGTAATTCTCTCCGTCTCTCTTCAAGTTTGAAGAGTGAGAATTTGTTCTTCAAATTGTCATCTCATTCTTTGTCAAAATGAGTTTCTCAAAGTCAAAGAAGTACTCAAAATATACTCCGTAACATTTATAGAGTCCACTGAAGTGCACTAGTCCATTGAAAGCACCCCTGAATCATAGCCTTCATTGGTCTAACTACAGAGTCATTTTCTCTGTTGTCGGTTTGGCATGTACAATCCCATTTAAAGCCTAACCGTAAGAATATTCTCATGAAGCCTAATATCGAGACACATTCCTAGAGTGCATGCCTTAGTACTTTTTCTCCAATAATTAGAAAGATACTGAGTTTATTGCTTAAGGTCTGATTTTTTACAATGGGAGAAACCCTCCTTTTATAGGCGTAAGGAAGGGTTACCCAGCATCAGTGCTTACATCATTTACATGCCACACTTATTAGATATTACTGTTGCTTACATGACTTCTATTACTTACAGAAGTCTTTACTACGTACAAACCTTATAACTACTTCTGCCTTAGCATTTATTACTACAAGGACTTTACTGACTATCAATTACTAACCATTTTCCCTACGTAGACTTTCCTACTATAATGTATTATTGGTGTGTTCTGTACATTATAGTAGGGAAGTCTACGTAGGGAGAATGGTTAGTAATTGATAGTCAGTAAAGTCCTTGTAGTAATAAATGCTAAGGCAGAAGTAGTTATAAGGTTTGTACGTAGTAAAGACTTCTGTAAGTAATAGAAGTCATGTAAGCAACAGTAATATCTAATAAGTGTGGCATGTAAATGATGTAAGCACTGATGCTGGGTAACCCTTCCTTACGCCTATAAAAGGAGGGTTTCTCCCATTGTAAAAAATCAGACCTTAAGCAATAAACTCAGTATCTTTCTAATAAGCCTGTGTCTTATATTCTCTCTCGTTACGATCCTACCTACTTAGTGTTTGTATCCACTTAGTGTCTATAAGGAGTTCAGATTAGTTTGTGCGTAGTTCAAACATCATTGACTTATCGTTATTAGCAAAGGCTGGTGTCGTCCACGATACCCTCCATCATGGATGTAGGGACATTAGTCTTCTGTTATAATGTAAGTTCGGCAAATTGTATCTTCTTCTTTTGACAATCAGTAGGAGAGACTTTGGGAGCCTAAATTGCTGTGTTAAAAAATAAATGCAACGTAACGCCTGAGAAAGCACGTTTCTGTAGAAATCACATAACTAAGGATCTAATCACATAAGATAAACTTAACAAACTCTTTTTTTCAGCAAGAGGAAAAAAAAAAAGAAAAAAGGAGAGACTGAGATTAATTATTTATCAGCGATAGTGCATCCAACTTGGTTCACTGGAAACAATGCTAATTACTCATCTTGAACATACGTCGAACCATCAAATTTTACAAGGGGGATACAGCGAATGACAATAACATCTAGGAGGAATACTACCTTCTATACCTATGTCTATAGAGTTTGCCACAACCAATCTGATATCTTGTCCAGGACCTGCAACGTTAGCTGCAGAAAAATCAAAAGTTTGGGAAAAACCATTCTGGTGATCTCATATCATAGTCCAGATGAGCGGTTCGCGTACTCCTGAACCAATGCCCCGAATAGTGAGCGCCTTTCTAGCAAGCGAGATGGTTTGTCAAACTCTTTTGCCCATCCTGTCAAAAGAGAGCGAAAGGAACATCAGCTGTGAAATCGTAAGAAAGCTGAAAGGTTTTTATGTAATCAGCAAGGTTTCTTTTGCCTTCAAAAGATTTCTTTAAGAAAAAAGTCCTAATATTTGACTAACCTAAAACTCGACTAATGGGTAACCTCGTGATTACTAAATAGCAGTTCCGAAAGCACAAACTTTCTAACTCAAAAATAACATATCTATAAAGAAGTTGGGAACAGGTATCCAATCTTGGCTCTTTAATGGGAAAAAGTTTGTTCTTCGTACTTGGCTTGCCCATAATTAAGGAAATGCTATAATGAATATGAAGTGTTTTCATCTGATGGTATGGAAGGAAAGATAAGGAACACTCACCTGCATCTATAACTAACACCCTCTCACAGTCCATGACCGTCGGTATTCTGTGGGCAATGCTGATGATTGTGCAGGCGGCAAAATCCACTCTGATGATTCTTTGAATTACCGCATCCGTTTGCGAATCAACAGAAGCCGTTGCCTCATCCATAAACAAAATCCTGCTACGCTTTAGCATTACTCTTCCCAAACAGAGAAGTTGCCTCTGACCCACACTCCAATTGTCTCCATCGTCAACAACTGAGAAGGTGCAAAAAGAAAAAAATGAAACAAATATTGGCCTTCACCCACTAAAAAGAACACTTAAAAGGCCCGCTTGTATGTCCTATGTGGTATATTTAATCTCATCGCTATGAGATTAAATATACCACATTCACAAGGCATTAACTATCCAATGGTCAAGGCCCGGCAGACAAACAGGCTCTAAGTGAAGCAAGTTTAGGTGTCGTTATGTGATATTAGAATGAATATTTACCTGTAGAATCAAGTTTGCCAGGTTTTGCAGCCACCGCATCTTTTAGTTGGCAACGTTCAAGACTCTGCAAAAGAATAAAGCATCAGACCTCTGCTCCTAATCTGCTCCTAATCAAAGCTCAAAAATTTCGTGTGTGTTTCAATGCATGCACATTTAAAGCTCAGATCACTAAGCCTTTTTCCTTGTCATTGCTGAATCCAAACTAGTTTGGTGGGTGGAATAAGAATAGCCCATATACCTTCCATATCTCTTCATCGGAATACAGCCCAGTTGGATCAATGTTGCTTCTCACAGTTCCTTCAAAAAGGACAGGTTCCTGGGGAATGATCCCAAAGCGAGACCTAAGATCATGAAGCCCTATCGTGGAAATGTCAATGCCATCAATGACTATCCTCCCTCCTGAAGGCTCCACAAGCCTAAAGAAAACCTGGATCAGAGTTGACTTTCCACCCCCTGTTCGCCCAACTACACCAATCTTCTCTCCCCCTAGAATGTTGAGTGTAATGCCTTTAAGAACCAGAGGAGTGTTTGGGCGGTACCTGACCTGTTCAGTGTGCGCCAGAGAAGTATCTTGATTAGAAAATGTTTCGCTTGATGCTAGAAGACAATAATAAAGCATGCAAATAAAAATACCAAGCTATTGACAGAACAATTGACTAAAGAAAAGATATTTTTTCTCACCATCCTAAAGGGCTGTAAATTTTGGAAAACACAAACCAATGCATCAGGGCAGGCTTAGTGTCTTACATACATTTCAGAAATTCAGATCATATCAAGTAAATACGCAAACACCCGGTAATCTTCTGAGAATTAGTTCCGTTGCTTCACACCAATAGTTCAGCCAAAGAATCTTAGTTTACCATTAACAAGAAAACTCATCGGAAAATAAATACAAAAGTGAGTCAAAAAATGAAGCAAGGCAAGTTACCTGCAAATCCTCGAGCTCAACATTTCCATGGGCAGGCCAATTTGGAGAGGGAAGACAATCCTTTTTCTCCCATTCAGCTTCTGATTGAATATTTGCGAACTGTTTTATCCTTTCAACAGAAACCATTCTATTTTCCACAAAGCAGCTCATATATATGGCCCAGAATAGTGCGCCATTGAGGGACAAGCCATACGAGAGAGTTAATCCAACATTCTCTGTTCGATACAGTACAAGTTAGTTTACCACATTCAACTATCGTCAAACCTTGTAAGAAAGATAAAATGTCAAAGAAGCCAACTCAATAACATCAAATGCAATCGAATTACCAGTTCTGCATGCCTCAATTATTTTAACAACTTACATAAGTAAAGACCTTATGCTGACACAGAACTCATTTGTTACTTGCTAAAGCATCCAACTCAATACCAATTGGCAATGAGGGGAGAGGTCGCTTAGGCTCATACACTAGTTTTCAAGGTGATAACTAACCGATGTGGGACAAATTCGACATTACTTTTACCCCAAATCCATCCTAATTGTGCTCACATCAATCACATGATGTATGCCACTAGCCATTTCATGAGAAAATCAAATGCCATTGCTAAACATAAATGTTAAATTAATACCAACAAGAACAAAGCACTAATTGTCACTCATGATCTAGTACGTTGTCAAGAGTTCTGTTACTGTTCAGCACTCAAAATAATATCAGCAGAAAACAAGCAAAATCATTTTCAGTTACTGATTATGAAAGTATTTGGACAAAACCTCTTTCTTATGCTATATTCAGATCCTAGATTTGTCCACGGGAAGGAAACGAGAGAAAAATGTGGTGGATGCATAAACTAGTTTCGTTCACTTCGTTTCCCTGTCCTCTTTCATTGACCACCACCAATTCAAGATCCTAAACATAGATACTGCATCTAGTAGACAGACCTACGGATCAAATGACTATATGCCAACAAACCACAAACCGTTTTGAGTAGATAGTCTACCTGGCCTTATGATGCTGCTGGGCAACAAGATCAAGAACATTGCAGAAATGCAGAGAAAAGAACTTCCAATGAGTTCCAAACGGAAGCCCAACCATTCATTGGATCCATTGTTGTGGAAATCCATACGCACATTTGCATTCACTCTGTTGACATTCTCCTGGGAAAACATTCCCTGATTCCTAAAACACCGGATCGTCATAACACCAGAAATACTTTCTGAGAAGTGATGAATAACAGGCGCTTTGGTAATGGAATCGAGCCGAGTTAATTCGCGAGATGTTGCGAGATAGTATCCCTGAAAGTGGAAGAAAACATTTATTGAGTAACAACCAGGTAACACTATTATTATGGTTGTGAGAGTTATCTGTCCGACCCATTGGAAGTCCCAGCATGCCAAAGTTCAATTTCAATTTTTTTTGATATTCAAGACATCACCAAGAGCTTTCACAAGTGTCCCCACCTCGGGAGTCTGGACAAATTTCTATATCTGTACTAGAAATCGTCAATTATTCCAAATTTCCAATATAGTAGGTGAAATAGATGTCAACTACGCCTCTATTACGCGTCAAACGGCAGTAGAGTATACAGTTGTCAAAGGAAGAATGTATTCCCCACAAAATAACAATGTCAAATGAATGCCCATACCCGGTACCAGAAATTCAGCCAACCCAGGGGTACTAAAAGGAATATCGTTGGCCAAGCATACTGACATGTGATGAAGATGATGCTGACCACTGTGATGTACATGGAAATGGTCATACTCAAAAAGAAAGGAAGGAAGATATCAATGTTCGTCTGGTCAGTCGACGCCTGCATTAAGAGATACAATATCATTTATACCGCGTAAGGGAAACATATAAAAATATCAAGATGCATACTTTTGAGTATCATATTTGATGTTCAAATTTTTTACCCGACTTAGTATTCTTCCAGATGGTGTAGTGTCAAAGAATGACATAGGAGCATGCAAAATGCTGCGAAGAATTTGTCTGAAAAATATTTGGGCAGTCTTAAGCCCGAGGGCTGTCACAGAAAAGGCTCTGATGGTTACTAGCACTACTGAAACTGCTGCAATAATTCCATAGATACTAATAAATTGAGAAGGGTTGAACACCATAGCACGCTCCTCTGAAGTCTCATATGCCAACCAATAATCACTCGCCATTAGCGAACCTTGCCAAAGCAACGATATCAGCAAAACCATCACTACACCCCACCAGCTGAAAGCCTCAGTGCAATATTGTTTGTAAACATGTAACCCAACTCTACCAGTTTCTCGCTCCTCTTCTTTAATGAGCTTTGAAGTTCCCCTGTTCGAATTGGATCGTTCTAATGTGTTGTCTTCACCATTTGCTACCCCATGGTCAGAAATTCCTCTGGCAAGTTTTTGTGGTTTAGGGGAATTTTCACTGGGCATGCTATTTCCCACTTCTACAAGCTCCATGGATGTTTCATGAGCAGAAACCAGTGCTTTGAAATCCACGCCGGATTCCAGAATATCATTGTACCTTCCCGATTGCACAACCATCCCATCTCGCATGACCTGATTGTCAGATTATTTTTTTAGGTAAGCTTAATATTTTCAGGCAGAAACTAAAAGAACTGAATCGTAATGCATTATAACGAAAACTGTCTTACTAAGATAAGATCAACATTGTGCAAGAAATCAACTTGATGAGTCACAAGTAGAATGGTCTTCTCTTTGAGAGCCCCCCTCACACATTCCTGCCACACAAGCACGAACACAACTTTAAACTATCATTCTATTTCTACCATTAAAACTGAACTCCTTTGACAGTGTTCTGAATCCATATCAATAACTTTACGATCGACCTATTGATAACTTCATATAACAAGCACTACCTTTCAAATCTCACAATTTAAAGAAAAGAGATGGGGGCTAATAACTGAAAACCTGACCGACCTAGTTTTTATGACAGCTACAAGAGAAGTACAAAAATTAAGCAGCATATGTGCATATAAAGCAAGGCAGATTGAAGCATGGTAAGCAACGGGCATGCAACAAGCGTCTCAAAATGACAAAATGTAACCCACAGCAAGGGAATTTACGTTAGATTTCACTCTTTCCAAATATTTTGCAAATCTTTTGAAAATCTTTTCAAAATGTGACGTTGCTAAGGACAAAGAACACACAACTGAATACTTACACTATGAAGAAAATATATCTCATACAATGCTGTAAACATTATTGTCACCTTGAAGATTTCAGAACCAGTGTGAGCATCAACCGCACTGAAAACGTCATCAAGAATATAGATATCACAATCCTGATAAACAGCTCTAGCGAGTTGTATCCGCTGCTTCTGGCCACCGCTGAGGTTAATGCCACGCTCTCCAATTTCAGTCTGATCTCCGAACTCCATCATTTCCAAGTCTTTCGCCAAGCAGCACACCTTAATGACTTCCCTGTACCTCTCTCCATCCATTGGTGAACCAAACAGGATGTTTTCTTGAATTGTTCCATTCTGAATCCACGATGTTTGTGCAACATAGGCAGTGGTTCCACAAACCTTGACCTGTTAGAGTGAAAGTGCCTAGATTGTTAAGTCATGAAACTATAGAATAATGTAACAATCGCAAGTCCAATAAATTTTTGAAATTTGGACTTCTGATTGAAAGATTTCACTGAAAGGAATAGAAAAATAGAAGCAATTGGGACACATATCAAAGCAGCCATCACAATCATATAGTAGTACATCCTCCATCCCACATTGTTTGCCCATTTCGACATAGTAAAAAACACCCATCTTTCTTACTCTATTCTTGTTTACATGGTTTAGAAATCTTCGTCCACAAAAAAGAGATCTATAATTGGTGGGAAAAAATTTGACAAATCATTCGCGGTACATATTGCATCTTCATCTGAATAAATGCCCCGACTACCAAAAATGGACAAACAAAATGTGATGGAGGAAATAGAAAGCATTGAGAATTCACATCTAAAACAATGAAAGGAAAACTAAAAAGAGTTCAACACGAATATTCAGACCTTCCCTGACATTTTGTGCATCTCGCCAAGAATTGCGGACAGGAGTGAAGATTTCCCTGATCCAACAGTACCGACAATAGCTGCGAGCTCTCCTTTTTTGATCTCAAAATTCAAGTTCTTTACCACCTTTTCCCCACCTTCATCATCCCAGCTAAAAGCACCATCTTTCACCTCCACTGCAAACGCACCACCACAACCTTCTACTCTCTCCACCGATTTCTCAACCAACTCCTTACTTGTCATATACTTGTCCAACCTTGCGAGTGAGATCATTGCTTGTGAAATTGAGATCATAGACTGGGGGAAGGACCTTATTGGTTCCTGGAGAATCCGAAAGATAGTTGTAGTGGTGAAAACAGTCCCTGCATCAAGGGGAACCCCCAACAAGATTGCAGTACCAAAGGTAAATGCAGATATAAGCACAGGTGTACTCCACATGACAATGATATTGCCAGATAACGAATACATGAACTTGCTTAGCCACCCGAATTCTGATTCGCGGAAAGATTGAATCCTCCTGTTGAAGTGTTCTTCCCATGCCTGGAACTTGATTACACGCATGTAATTCAGCATCTCGTTTGTCGCCTTCATTCTTGAATCCCGATTCTTCATAATATTGTGTTGGAATTTGTTGTTCCTTTTAGCGCCAAGCAAAACAAACAACATGACAGCAAAAACCCCAACTAGAGCTGTAATAGTAGAGGCACCGAGATACTGAGCAAGAAGTATTAATGCCACAGTGACTTGGAGGGGCATAAGCCATATGGCATGTAACTGCAGCATCATATCAGAGAGCTGCTGAGCATCTACAGCCATGTAATTCACGATTTGTCCAACCCCATGAGCTTGTCTAGCTGAACACGACAACCTTAGCCCCTTCTTGTACAAAGAAGTGATGAGGGCGGACCGTATGAGCATCCCATTCTTTTGAGAATTGAAGTTAAATTGGTGTGAGGTCAAAACTTCAACAAATTTGGCGACGAGAAGAATAGATACAAGGTAGTATCCTTCATAGGGGGAGCTCCTCTTCCCAGACGTGAAATCGACGAATCTCTGGATGAGAACAGGCCCCACATACATGACGCAAAGCCGCACAATCGCAAGGAAGGCTGTGAAGGCTATTTCCTTCCAGAAGCATCGAAGCAATGTGGTTCGGACTGGATGCTTTGATTTTTCAAGAGGCTTCGGCCAATTCCGTTCAAAGAGTTCAGACATTCTTTCAGCTCTATGTTTTGGGGAAACGTAAGGGATATCATCGGCCTTAAGAGGAGTTTTATAGCCTTCATGCAGTAGGGGATTCACCCAAAGAAAAAATGCTTTCGCGACGATAGAAGCATTAGCAAAACCAGTTACATTGGATTTGTCCAATAGGGGTTCGTACATTTTGGTTTCTGCATCCATTACTGAATCCAATTCACTTCTCAAAGAAACTATACCAGTTGATCCTCTAATGGCAATGATGAGAAGTACAATCGATAATGGAAAATTAACAAACAAAATTACATCATCAAGGAGCATATCAGGATCAGGTTCGCCAAGAGAGACTACACGAATGGTCCCGGAAATGGAAAACAATGTAATGGCAATGAAGTTTGCAACCCAGTAAATTCGAAGTGACAAAGGATGCGCGACAGCTTGGAATTTCTTCTCATGGACAATCAATAGAGCAATCACCACGTGAGTTAGTGCTTGAACTAACCAAAATAGTCCATCCACAAGCTCCTGTGGCAACTCGGAATTTCTACTGAAGGCCAGAATGCATAAAACTGCATCGGAAAGTGCTAATAGAACCGTTATAATCAAAGACAACTTAAACCACAAAGTAGTCCGAATAACGCCTCTATTGTTTCCAATGAGAGACTTATTGATTTCGGATTCGAGGTTCTTATGGGAAGCAAATCTAGAATAGAGCTTTTGAACTGCAAACACAAGGATGGCTAGCAAAAAGAGTATATCAACTGAAGACAGGAGAGCTCTTTGGGGACACGGTGCAAGGAAGATGAATCTGAGCCATTGAAGAATGGGTGAAAGAGATGTTTCCTCATAAGATTGTATCACAGAGGTTGAACACGAAAATGATGTGATCCAAGAAGTAGAAGACATTTTGTCTAACTTATGCCAAATCACACATACTCAATACACCTTCTATGCTTCACTTCTATCAATCTCCATAACCTGCGGAAAATCAAAAGAAATATGTAAAAATCATCCTATGAAGTCTCCAAATTTGCAACAACAGGGCTACAGAAAGCTTGTACAAGTAGAGTTAAATGACCTTTTTATTCATAGTTTGGGTTGTTCCATTTTCTAAAAAAAGGAACTTAAAAAAAAAAAAAGAAGGTATTTTCTTGCTTAAAAATTATGTGTTTATACAATAATTTTTCTACCAATATGGATCTTGTTTGATAGACCTTAATGAGATCTTGTAAACGGTGCGAAAAAAAATCATAAAATCATTTTTCATTTTCATTACATTTGAATTTGAATTTTGAAAAAAAAAAAAAAGAACTTTTAAAAAAAGAACCCAAACTGGAATAAGCAAAATACACAAATCTTCCTCAAATGGGTGTAAAAGAACCATCTGGGATTAACCAAACCCAGAATCAAAATTGGCAGAAATTTGGACAGTTCGACATAAAAATTAGCAAGATAAATATAAATAACCTTAAAAGACACTTAAAAAGGGAAAATACAGAAATTCTCCTCACATCAGGGAATTGATATCAATATGAAACAATAAGGTATTCATAGTTGAGTTCACTTTTTCCTTATATAATGGGTAAACAGTAACAGCCCTTTTGGAAATGGTGAGAACGGGTGATAAAGGGAAAAGCCCATCAAAAAATTCTACTCTTTACTTTCCTCTCCAGGAACCACGACCTTTTTTTCATTTCTTATGAAATCCCTCGATCAACGGGGCTCTTAAAGTACAACCGCAAAAACTAGAACGTCACCATCTAACATGAACATAACCATGAACCCAGTATGCAGAAATTAAAAGTGAAGAAGATGACTCTGAAAGGCATTTATTAAAGTCAAACAAAGAGAGAAAAAGGAAAACGAAAAGGCTGAAAAGGACAAAAAAGTTAAAATCACCCATTGTTATTGGAGATTAGAAATCCAACACTGGACTATAAAGATGGAAAACATCAAAAGAGGAAAGAGAATCCCAGCAAACGAAAAAGGGTAAAGGACAAGCTACAAAAACAGAGCTGCTTCCTGGCTACAGCTTCATACTCTGCAACACGGGTACAGATTTCTTACTTGATTCGAATGGCCTTTCATCAGGAAAACAATAGTTTCAGATTCACACTCCTCGGAAGTTGAAATGAAATCAAGGATTCAAAACAAATATATATATATATATATAATAATAGCAGAAGGCCAAGAAGTTGAACTCGATCTCGATTAGTGATTTTTTGTAAAATCCACATGCAAGAGGAAAAGAACCAAGTTTCACCTGAGCAAAGTGAAGGCACAGCAAGACAACCGGACTTCGGAGCTTCAAATAGTAAACGAAAGACGAATATTCGTTTTGGAAATTATTCCGGGCTCCAACAGGCCAGTGGACGAACCAACTAGCTCTGTGAGAGAGAGAGAGAGAGAGAGAGAGAGCAATGTTGTGCGTATGGATGCAAATTATTACAGCTATGAAACAAATGTGGTGGTAGTTGGTTTTTAATATTTTTATTAGTATGTTTAATAATAGTATTGAGTAAGAGAATTGAAGTGTTTGTTTGACAGAGGATTCAATGAAAACCTGCGGCATGCGGAATATTACGTACTAAAAGAAAGACGTGGATACAATACAATACAAGCCAAGGTAATCGCAGTCGTCACAGAAAAACAGGTAGACACTAGACAGCGAGGGAAACTTCGACGTGGCTGTGATATTATTTTGCTTATCTTATAGTAATTTAATTCACCCGCTTGACCGAAACACAGTTTAAATTTTTAGTTTTATCATATGGCATGATATTACTATATATCAATTGAAACTAAACTCATGGATGCAAAAAACTATCTATATCGTTATAGAGCAGTGGTTTTTGAATTCTTTATATTTTGGACGATTGGATTTGTACATATTTTTTCTATAAGATTTACGAATAGTAAGACTAAAAATATATTTAAAAAGAATAAATATTTATAAGAAGGATAAAAAAGGGAAATGATATTGACACTCCAAAAATTGATAGAAACACTCCAAAAAATGAAGAAAAGTGGCTTTGGAATTACACTGATTTTGGAGTGTCTGTTTCAATTTTTGGAGTGCCAATATCATTTTCCTAAAAAAAAACTTAAAATTAATGTTTCCTAATTTTATTTTGATTCCTTATTTTCAAATTTTTCTTACTTTTCTAACAGTTATCAGTCAAAAATGATTATTGTGATCTAGGGCTGTCTCTCTCTCCTCACACGTTAATTCCAAAATTTTGAATCCAAAACTATTTTCTCTCACACACATACGTGCTCTCTCTCTCTCTCTCTCTGCGTGTATATATATATGTGTGTGTATGTGTGTGTGTAGGCCCTGTCATTTTTTTGAAATGTATCCAATTTTCTAAATATTTAGTTGGTTGAGTGATTGAGGGAAAAAAATTGATTAATTATATAATTGGTTATTTGATTCATTGCAATATGTTAGTAGCAACAATGTATTGATTTTATTGCATTTTGATTCTAAGTCATAGTTTCATCATCACCTTCATCGGATTGAAAGTTAAAAGCCAATGAAAATATATATGTCAGTGTTTCCGCATTGAAATTAATTTCATTATTCAACTTAATTTTCTATAGTACATAACGCAAGGGTGTAGAGCTCATCTATACTTAATAAAAGACAAGTTGTTGCAATGGATGATTACTTTGATCCAATGGTTTAGGCTCATTCTCCTCATTTCAGTAAAGTACTCACATTTTTTGCACTTATTACACAATTTCCGTGTAGGTTTATTTACTCTTAACAACTGTAAATTAATGTCTCTGTGATTTTTTAAAATAGAAGAGAGAAAAGACTACAAAAACTTTTCAAATTATGCGCTAATTTAGTTAAAGAATATATATAGGGGAGCATTCCAATGACACAAAAAAAGACACTCAATCTCAACATTGAAGCCAATGGCTAAGATTAGAAATTCACAAAAAATTAATATTGGACGCAAAAAATTACTGTTAGCCACAAAGTCCTATCCGCAATGAATTACTCTTAGCCGTAAAGAATTACATTTGGTCGCAATGAATTACTCGTGGCCGCAATGAATTACTATTGGCCGTGTCAAATTGCACTTGACTGCATTTAATTGCACTTGACCACATCGATTTGCACTTGATCGCATCGAATTACTTTTGACTGCATCGAATTGCCTTTGGCCTCATCGAATTACTTTTGACTGCATCGAATTGCCCTTGGCCTCATCGAATTACTCTTGGCCGCATCGAATTGCACTTGGACGCTACGAATTGCACTTGGCCGCATTGAATTACACTTGGACGCTACAAATTGCACTTGACCGCATCGAATTGCTCTTGGCCACATTGAATTTCTTTTGGTCAAATCTAATTGCACTTGGCCACATCGAATTACTTAATGGTCTCGCAATTCTTTGCGGCCAAGTGCAATTCAATGCAAACAAGAGCAATTATTTGCGGCCAAGAATAATTCTTCACGGTCAGGAGGAATTCTTTGCGGCCAAGACTAATTCTTCGCGATATTTTACGGCCAGGAGTAATTTCTCGCGGCCATGAATAATTCTTTGGGCCATGAGTAAATTTTTGCGTCAAATTCTTTTTCTTTTTAATTAATAGGTAAGAGAACAAAATTGTTGTTTAATACAATTTGAGCCGTTGGTTTAGATGATTTGGAGTTTCATGATCTGTATGCGATTAAAGATTGCAGGATTTTTGTTGTAGTCTTTTGGGTAGACAAAGTTTCAAACTCTACTCCTTACTTTGTTATTTTTAATCTTGAAACTATTTTGCTTTTCTATTTTTCTAGGTCAGTTAAGAAAACAAATGCGATAGGGGTGTCACTTTTGAGTGAGTGAACGTTCAAAAAATCGAATTCGTTGTGTTAGACTATTTTATGAATTTGGTTAGATAGACCATGTTTGAAGTTTATTCTTAAAATGAAAATTTTCGAGAAGTAGATTTTGTTGGGAGAAGGAAATTTTTTCTAATTCACGGTTATTTGTAATGCTCCTCTCGCATGAGGTGAAACCATACACATATCCGGGACTCACCTCATGTGAGATGGCGTTATAAAGAACTATTGTATCCAAAAAAAACCTTTGAAAAAGTGGGGTTTGATACTCTATTTAGACTATGTTTAGAAAGCATTGCGTCGTGCAATTACAAATATGTATGTATGTATATATGAGAATATCTTCTTTACGGAGCGTCCTGTAAATAAGATTTACTGCGCTAAATCATGTGCGTCCAAAAGTGTTTTGGGCGGTCTGGATTGAAAACCAATTTTGACAAGTAGAAATTAATTGTTACAGATCAAATTAAATTGAAAAGAGCATTGCTTGCCAAAATGAACGGCCAAAATTGTGTGAAGCCGTGAATAACTCATATAGGTCATATATCAAAGC
Source organism: Rhododendron simsii (assembly GCA_014282245.1). Taxonomy (NCBI): domain Eukaryota; kingdom Viridiplantae; phylum Streptophyta; class Magnoliopsida; order Ericales; family Ericaceae; genus Rhododendron; species Rhododendron simsii. The sequence goes on from CM024965.1 coordinate 1,037,933, forward strand.
ATTGCACGCAAATGTTTATTTAGAGACTTAAAACAAAGGGAAAGACTCCAATACACATCTCTTATTTGGGTCTATATTATATGCACCCCAAAATGTTATGAATTATAGATAAAATATTATGAATCGTATTGCTAAAAAATTACGAATAGTATAAAGGTTACGAGATACACCAAAATGTTATAAATCATAATGAAAATATTACAAATCGTACTGTTGAAAATTTATGAATTCTAGAACAAAAGTTACGAGACACGCTAAAATATTATAAATGAATTATAAAATAGGTGGATATGGTATACCCTTTTAAAAGATATGTATTGTAGACTTTCCCTAAAACAAATGAAATATTGATTACCTTTCGTTACAATTTCGAAGCCAATTACAGGTTATAATAAGTCCTAATAAACAGTAAGAGATTATTTAAGTAAAAATGTGTGAGAATTATGTTTTAATTACCCCGGTAGACTGGTAGTTAAGCAAAACATGCGTATACTAACCAAAAGAATTAGGTGGATATAGAGATCACTAACGTTATATTAAGCGATAATCCATCATCATTTTATACCAAAGCAGTATGGGATTAATATTTCCGTAACAATTTAGTATCATTAGTGGATAAGCATTTTTGTCCTCGAGACTTGTTAAAAAAGCTTTTGTCCTCGGAAGCGGGGACTGTGCTGCACAGCTTGGTGCTGTGCAGCCTCCGGTGCCGCCTTGCCGGCATCGGTCCGACGATCGGAGACGTCCACTGCGTAGAGCTCGTCGAGTACTACAAGTGTACCAAAAATCAACCCGATCAAATACTGTTAAGTGCCTCATCGGAATACATATAACTTGAAAAAAAATTAATCTTAATGGATACGAAACACTGGATCAAAACTACTGAATCCATTCTTTTCGAATTATATGTGTTCCGATGAGGCACTTAACGATATTTGATCGGGTTGATTTTTAGGACACTTGTAGTACTCGACGAGCTCTACGCAATGGACGTCTCCGATCGTCGGACCGATGCCGGCAAGGCGGCACCGGAGGCTGCACAGCACCAAGCTGTGCAGCACAGTCCCCGCTTCCTTGTCCTCGCGTATTATATATATGATTCTGAATGGTACATTATTACAATATTTGTTAATTGCTGCTTCAACTTTGGCGCCCAGGTCTTCGTGGGAAGACATTTTTAATTGGTATGTTGTTTTTGTTTTTTTGGCTAAACCAATGAGATCGTGCAGTATATAATACCATCATCATGTGTTGAATTCCACATTTCTTTAATTAGGAGGCTAAAGTTCCATGGAGCTCTGTGCTCCATCCAATCCAATGATTCACTCAACATTTTCATCTTTATCTAACCACTTCATAACACGTGTGAAATTAATTTATTTTTTTTGTTTGTTAACATCATGCATGTTTACGTGGTTCTGGCTCAATACTTGTATTTACGGGAGAATGAAATTCAACTATGATGAAAATAAAATACTAGTATGGATGATATGAGATGGCCGAAGTACGCAAAACTATTGCCACTGCTCGAGCCCCAGTAAGGGTAGTTGAGCCATCGCTCAACCCCAGTGCTCACCTATACATTTAAATCATAGTACATAAACCGGATGTGATTCCTCATTCCTCCAATTTTAATGCAACCAAAATTTAAAAAATAAAATTCCTCTCAGGATACTCTCTCTCACTCGAACTTCCTAGCCCTAGCTGCCTCCCTCCTTCCCTCAAGGGTTTTCATTCTATGATGGGCGATGGGAGGGGGGCGTTGTCCATTAAACGTTTCATCTGCCTCCCCTTTTACATCTCCGTCAATCTCCTCCGCCAGCCTCTTTTCACCACCTCCTCTCCATCTCACCTCCCTTTGGCTGCCTCCATCGCCGCCATCGAATAGATCTTCGTGCATGAGTTCTTTTGACATCCCGAAGCTCCGAGATCGCCTCAACCAGCTCGAAGCAGTCTGCAGCTGGAACCCTGTCTAGATCTAGCCGCGATGCCTTGCTATAAATGTTCTGGCGATCCGCGAGGGGTGGGGGGCGTCAGGTTGCTGAGTCTGAAGTTAAGAGGTTGGAGAACAGGGTTTGATCTCGAATTGATTTGGAGACGGGAAGGTTAGGCTGTCTGATTCAGCGCTGCCTATGGTTTCCTTTTAATTACTTTCTAGTTTTGTGCATGTCCTGCTTGCGGGTGTTTCCCCCCTTCGGGAGTCTTCCTAACCCTTTTGGGACCCTTTTGGGTGTAGTGTTTTCTTTTTCTTTGGTGTTGGTGATGTGAATTTTGTGAGAGTTATAGTACCTTAGTGGCCTTTGTAAGGAGTTTGGGGTGTAGGTCTTTCCTTGTCGGAGTCTATTCGCCTAATTGGCTACTCTCCCCTTGTCCCATAAAAAATAGGCCCTTTAATGTTCTCTCACTGTTATCAATGAAAATTTTAAACTTTTGTAAAAAAAAAAAATTGCAACCAAAATTACCACATCGGTGGATCTCAAAACTAATCACCAACACAAAAGTTGCATTCAACTCTCGCATTGGAGATATCTTTAGCAAGTGATGAATCTAGTGAAGGAAGCAGGGACACCCGGCCCTTTAAATCTTTTTCACAAAATCAAAAGACATTTTAAAATTCGCTACTCTTAGATATTTTAAACGTACGCACCTTATCAAAGTTGGAATATTGAATTCGTCCAACGTGCTAGTATCAACTTTTATGGAACTAGTCCATTCAATACGTCTTTTTTTCACGATTGCAAAACATCTTCCAACTTTTCTTCTTGTCTCTCTTTCTTATTCCCTCAAACACACACACACACGCACACACACAGAGAGAATAGTCTCAAAGACAAAAACAACAACTAACAAAATTCAAAAAGGTGTGAGCACAAGATCGTAACGTAAGCCCCATTCAATTAACCTAGCTAGGTAGTACTTATATTTTTATTCTAATCCATCATTATCAAGCGTCGTCTTGCGTTTGAAGTCATTAAGGTCTGTATATTCTACCAAATCAGACAAAAATTGTGAAAAATAATTCCAGGTCCTTCCAATTTTCCATCTTTCCATGATTTTGTCCTCTGCTTTTCTCTCGACCCTTCAGAATTGTGTTTTGTTTAATTTCATCCGTCGACCATGTCAAGAAATGAATCACTGAAGTTATTTTTTGTAATTTTGTAGATAAAAAAAAGAAGAAGAAGGGGTACAGTATTTCTTAATTTGCTGCAACAATTAAAAGTTAAAAAAATACTCATCGTGCTACACTGCTTCGGATGAAACACAAACTCAACTCCAAATCGTTCGATTAAACTCAATACCGTTTTTCAATGTGGCTTGAATGGACCAAGAGAGAAATGAAAAATGTCATCTTTGGTTGCAATTTTTTGGAATCAATATGCAATAACAATGGGTGAATATAGTTTTTTCCAAGAACATATACAGTACTCATTCTGTCCTAAAATGAGTGACCTTTTTAAAAAAGCGTGTCATTTTCAAATGCTATATCGTTCAATATGAATGTTAAAAAATATGTAATATAGATCTTGTTTGATAGATTTTAATTAATTTGATTAAACAAGGTTTTCAAAATCACATGAAACTTCATAAATCGAAAGATATAAGCATCTTAAAATGGTACGGAGTTCCAAAAGGTTACTCATTTTAGAATGGATGGAGTATATGCTTAATTATTGGGTTAATCTATGGCAATATGTACAAATGGCTATTGATGCACATTTAAAAAAAAAAGACGACAGTGAATAAAATGACTACCATAACATTTTTCATTTTGTTTCTCATTTTTGACATCCCTTGGTTTCAAATCTGACATGATAGGCAAGAGAGAATTTATAGATACGAAAAATTATTGGTGATCTTGTGACACAGTCACACAGTATCACAATGCCAGTGTTTTGGCCTAATAATCTTCTTCTTCTTCTTCTATTTTTTGTCTTTAGTCAGAATACCTTTTTTTTTTGTTGTCTTCGTGGATTCGAAGAAAAAATGAAAGAAAAGGATGTTGATATTTTCTTTCTTATGTGGTGAGAAGAAAGAACAGTAAAAGAAAAAAAAAATCTATGCAAATATTGCTCCGAAATCCCTCGACTAGTTAGGCCACGTCGATGCTAATCTTGCTCTTGTCGATTTTTGTTTCCGATCTTCTTTCTAGGTGTAATCCCTCGAGAAAACAGTTGTATGACCCATCTATTGGCTATATATTGGTCGGTCGCCGGAACAATTTGTCCGAGCCCCAAAAGAATTGGCCAAGACATTGGATTAATTTTTCTGTGCTTGTCTTCCTTCACCTAACCCGATTATTATAATTAGAAACAAAATGAAAAATACCTGACCTCTCATAACTCAAAGATCTATGACCCGCTCTGGGACTTTTATTACTCCATATTCTAACAAGAAGTTAGGGAAAAGGCCACGTTACTCATCACTCAATTAGACAACCCTAAAGATAGGGTTTGATTGGATGTAGGATTAAATTTGAAGGGATTATGTAAGACGGGGAATTGAATAGTAAAGTGTATTATGTAAGAATGGTGAACCCACATTGATGTGACAGAGAAATTAAATAATATTTGATTTGGATAAGGGATAAAATGGAGGGTTAAGATTGTTTTGTAGTTGAAATGAAAGAGAGAGGGGATATTAGGGGGAGGGATTCCACAATGCCGACTCAAACCCTAGCCATATGTAAGCCCCCCTCAGGGGGTATTAGGGGGAGTTATGGAGGAGGGGATATTATCAAATCCCCCGGTTTTTGTCTTTCCAAACCTCGCCATAGAATCGGTCCCACGGATTAGAAGGAGAATTGGACAATATCCATTCATAGTGTGGCATCTAGACGAACCCTGAAGTAATTATTAACAATCAAACAAAAGAGCTAGCCATTTGGCAGTTGCCTCAGCAATAATTTTGAAACACAACTTTTGCGTTTTGAAGTCAAACAAAAAGAGGGGGGCCAAAACGAAAAGGTTCTTATTAGGCAAGCGCTTTTAAGTTGCAAAAAACAAAACACACCAACGTGTTTACATTACATTGTTTAAAGAGAAACAAAGTAAAATCAAGCTTATATTTGTAGAGCTTAGAGATAGAGAAAGCTTAATTTATAAAAAGGAGAGAAGTACCCTTGTTTGTATACCCCGAGGGTTAGAGAACCGTGGATGAACACCACAACTAGTGTAATTGGTTCGTGACTCTTATTTTTAAAGGAGAGATTCTAAGAGTATCTCTAATCTATTTCTAAAATTTCAAAATAGAGAACGAATGTGATATATTGAAAAAATATTTTATAATTCATTCTTATTTTTTGCACTTTCAAGAGAATTTAGAAGGTATCTATTGTACCTTTTAAAGATTTTTAGACATTTTGTCTCTAAAACTCCAAAATCTACTTGCACCAGGCTTGCTATATTGACCCTACAATATGAAAGAGGAACAGTTCTTTGTTTAGTCAACCAAGGAACTATTCACTAATCACTCTATATAATAGTATTATTTTTAGCCTACTTTCTATTATTATATTATTTTATCAAAAGCCTCCAATTATTTGCACGAACAGCAATTTTCAGGAGAAGCCCCATATTATTTTAATAAAAAAGAAGTTTCATCTCCTATTATTATATTATTTTAATTGAGAAGAGAGTGAGAGTAAAGAGTCTGATTTTATGTAATTGTGAAAAAGTGACTAGTTAAAATAGAAAAGTGGCATTTGAAGATTAATTTGGTTCAAAATCAGCTGATGCGAATGCTTTAAGGTCTCTATGTTTAGATAACCAAAAGTTTGGAGACCCAAATAAAAAGTAACATTAAATTCTTTAATAAAGAAACAAAGTAAAATGAAGCTTATATTTAAATTTAGAGATAGAGTAACTTAATTTATTTAAATTTTAGAGATACCCTTGTTTGTACACCACGGGGTTCTAGAACCATGGTTCCAACCACAACTAGTAAATTGGTTCGTTATTCTTACTTTTGAAGGAAGAGATTCTAAGAGATCTCTAATCCATTTTTAAAATTTCAAAATGGGCACGAATAGACATATCGAAGAAATCTTTATAATTCTATTCTATTTTTTGACTTTCAAGAGAATTTAGATATCCATTGTACTTTTAAAGCCTTTTAAAAAATTTGTCTCTAAAACTCCAAATTCTGAACGGAGGCTTGCTATATTGACCCTACAATATGAAAGAGGATAGTTCTTGTTTAATCAACCAAGGAACTATTCTAGTCGGGCTAAAAAATATTGTTAGCCTACCTCCTATTATTATGGGATTTTATTAATAGGTCCGCAATTACTTGCACTAACACGCACCTTTCAGGCAAGCCCCATTCATTTGAATCGGATAAAGTTTCAGCAATATTACGATCTCGATTTTGGTTGCCGAATGAGTGAGAGTAAAGAGTCTGATTTTACGTAATTGTGAAAAAGTGACTAGTTAAAATGGAAAAGTGACATTTGAAGATTAATTTGGTCCAAAATCAGCTGATGCGGATGCTTTAAGGTCTCTATGTTTAGATAACCAAAGGCAATTTGGAGACCGAAATATTTAAAAAGAACAATGGGTCCCTCATAAATTATTTCATAAAGTGTAAAAAATGAGAATAAATTACAAAATTTTCCTCTAATATGTCATATCCATTTTCCATTTTGAAATTTTTAGAGGAATTGAAAAATTCTAAGTTCGAATCTTGTGAATAAAAAGGTCGACTAAATTGTAACGCTAAACCTCAGGCAACAAAGTTTGTTTGGCGGGGCAAAAAAAAACACCTCGGATACCCATGCTTCCTTATCAATTTGGGATGGTGCTGTGTAATAGTGTGCGCAGCACCGTGCTACGCACCTTCAAGTCATAGGATTGTGCATTCGATGACTCGGATATCATCTCAGCAATGAACGACTCTCGATCGTTGGTTGCCGAGATGAGATTTGAGCAATCAAATGCACGACCCGACGATTCGAAGGTGTGCAGCACGATACGTGCACCTTATTGCACAACACCAACCCGAATCCCATCAACTACATGCAACTGTATCAATAATTGTCAGAGTGACAAAATAAGGGACACCGACGATTCCTTATCAATCACATGCACTGGATTAAATAATTGTCAAAGTGACAATAAGGGACAGCAAAGTAGAAATTTCCAGAAAGGGGAAGGGAAAGAAAAGTAGTTGCTGCTATAAAGCCAAATATTAGGGCGAGGCCGGGTCTTGTTAAGGCTTTTTTAGGAGTTCGATGATTAAAGGGTTTTTTTTCTTTCTTGAATTGATATTCACACTTTTTTTTGTCTTTTAATAAAAAAATATACTTTCAAAACTAAAAAATAAAAAAAAATGTGGATAACAAAAAACAGAGTGTGAATATCAAATTATTATTTTTCTTTTTTGCCTATAATGTATAGTTAGCGGGGGTAATGAGATGCTAGTCAACGGAGGCTTAGAGACCATTCATAACCCTGAAATCTCAAATCCCGCCTATCGTGGGACTCGAACCTAGGCCACCACAAAGAAGGACATGAACTTTATGAACTACGCTAGCTTGGCAATTCTGATGATTAAAGTAGTTCGTTATGTAGATTTTGAATACATTAAGGGATTTGAATTTCCACACTCTCTTTTTAGAAATTCACTCATTTTTTGGCTTTATCCACTTGAATTTACTATTTTGTCCTTTATTGAATACACTTCTTCACACATGTAAGGATAATATTATAAATTCATGTGGACAAAAAAAAAAGGAGTGTGAAATCATTTTCCTACATTTTTTTTTTGATAAGTGTCATTTTCCTACATTAATCATTAAATATTTAAGTTTGTCGTATATAAACCAACTACGGAACCTATTTGTAGTTTTAAAACAATAATTTGGCACATGCACTTGTTCGGAATTCATTGTTGGTAAGGAAAAATGTATTACCAAGATGTGTCGAATGATATTAAATTAACATGATTAGTTTTGATAAATCAATGTTTCTGATTGAAAAATTGAGCCTGAGAAGAGCCCACCTAAGAGTCTGAACAAAACTTAATTACATCCAAAGTGGGATATAGACTAAACAATACTCCCTCCGTCCCATAAAATTTGACATTTTCATAAATGTGTGTCATTTTTAAATTGCATATATCCTTTCGGGAATTGATATTCGCACTCTAAGATTTATTGCAGGCGCTCCACTTTTTTATTTTTACACTGTGATATTGCTGACAACATCAAAGTGTAAAAACAAAATATACACTGATGTTGCAAGCAACATCACAGTATAAAAACAAAAAGGTGGAGCGCCTGCAGTAAATTTTGGAGCGTGAAAATCAGTTCCCTATCTTTCCATCCATAATGTTTTAGGCGTTTTTTTGAACTTTGTTTAATAGAATAAATTAAAATCTATCAAACAAGATTCACATTACTTATAAAAAAATATTACGGATTAAAAGATATAGTTAATTTTTTCAGAGGGCTAAAAATGCCAAACTTTATAGAACGGAGGGAGCAATTTCTAAAACCTACCAACACATACACAAGCACTTACATATATTCACTCACATGATCAATCTACCCCACACATACGGCAAATACGTTTACATCACATCGGTCGTCTCAATAAGAGGAACCAGAAACATGAAAATACATAGATCAAAATTGAATAAAATTTATTGAATACGAGCAAAAAGACACTAAAGAAAATTGTGCCTGAGCAGAGATCACCAATCGGCCTAACAAACATTACCCCCAAATATAAAATATTATTCATTATTGTTATTGGAGTACCGTCACGTGATGCCCAATATTCTTGTCCAGCACACATTTTTGTGGCCTAGAGTCAACATTAAGCATATTGATCCCACACAAGCAGCCGTGTGGTAGAGAATCGTGTTGAGGCATAATCGACTGCAATTTTGTTCTCTCCCACTTTTTCATCCGTTATTCCTAACCATTGGACCCTATTGTTCTTGAAGTAGGGTCACCTTTTCATTGGCTATTCACAAGATATTGTGTTTGCCGTGATAATTAATTAATAATTACTCCATCCGTCTCAATTTGTTTGTCTCATTTTTATATTTATACATGTCCTAAATTAACTATCCAATTTCAAAATCAATGGATCAGATTATGTAAATTTTCAAATCAATGAATCAAATATGATTTTTTGAGAAATTAAAAACCCGAAATTGAACAAACAAATCAAGACAGAGGGAGTACTATCCGCTGAGTTTATAATTCAATAATTCTAACACCACACCCACTTACACACACATTTACACACCCACACTCACAACAAGAGTGGAGCCCGTGTGCGGGCTCCACTCTTGTTGTGAGCGTGGGTGTGTAAATGTGTGTGTAAGTGGGTGTGATGGTAAAAGAACTCTTTATAATTAGCGCTTGTGTGTCAAATCTTACCGAGAACCCGTGTACCCAATTACTCCACATCCGTGTGTCAAAATGATTCGTGTCAAATCTACGCACCACGTCGACACACCCCCCCTTGTCCACAAACACCAACCGAACAAGCCAACTGTAAAACCACAGCCAATCGTCATGCACTGCATCACCTGATGTCGAGTCGAGTCAAAAGCAACAGTACTGGAACGTTCCGTATTCGATTGAATAGCTATTACATGCAAAAATCCAAACCGATGATATTTGCCAAACAGGCGTGTTGGTTTGTTGGTCGTCTCTTCTGTGTGACTGATAGGTACATTTATGGAGGCCAAGCCTCGTTGGGGGTTTTAGCCTCTTGCACATGAAAACAAAATAAGTACTCCTCCTATATTGCACAAAAATTCCAATTTGGTTAGTATATTTTATTGATTTGGTCCAACCAGTCCACACTGATCGAGGTGCTGGAACCACTCGTTTTTGACTGATTTTGGATCAGAGGAGGAAATGGGTGGCTGAATATGTGTTTTGGAAGATATACAGATCCGTGCATAGTTTCGCAATGAATCTTGGTTTTCAATGAATGCTGTGGAAACAGACCGGAGCCACCAACGGGCACGCGGGATTCATTCCGGGGTCGCATAGATGATCCGATTTTTTTCAAGATTTCCGAATTGAAATGAAAAAATTGAAGATTGAATTGAGTATTTACAAAATAGGATACGTAGTAACGCATACATCGGATGCCATAAAAAAAGAGGGAGATGATACGGGACACCATATAGATAGAGTCGTAGAAAGATCTACAATCGATCTCCTTGAAAAAAAAGAACAAAAGCACGGGAAAGTAATTAACAAGTCCAGTTTGACAAGTAGGCATGAGAAAAAGACTAAACTTGTCTCCAACTGATCGTAAGTTTGAATTCCATGAAGACCGAACGATTCAATTCCAAATCTTGCATTAACCAGAGGTTTATCTGGTCGTTAATTTCATAATTTTAAAATTGGTCGAGTCATGTGCAAACTGATTAGGTAGCCGGTTATAAAATAAAAATAAAAATCCCGACAATCAAGGCAACTGGAGAATATGTGCCCGAGCTCAGATCCTAACTCCTGACAGTCCTTGTTGATTCGTAGTACAGAATATGTATACTGTTGTGTACTATATTTAAATTTGATTTGCACTGAACAACACACATGTAATGCTGCTTTAAACAATTAGAGAAACGTGGTTAGGATACAGAAAATTAAAGTACGCCAAGTTGCCAACCCCTTGTGCAAGAAAATTGAACCACTAACTTCATTATTTTATTATTATTATAAAATTGAACCAATAACGTCATTTAATTATACTATTAAAAATGAGAGCTAAGTCACATAATCTGTATGGGCATATGTGAGCGAGAATACGAGCGCCATCATAAAAGGATCTTTGAAATATATAATATGTTCCTAGTTATTGAAATCCGTGAGAATAATAACTGAGAACTAAATGCATTTCGAGAACCGGAAGTGGAAGCGCATGCCATTTTAAAAAATTGTAGGATTATAAGGATAAGGATGGGTGCTAAAGAATACTTAGTTTTTTTGCTGACGAAAAGGCTGTCAATCTCTCACTTGAGTCCGCCATGTTTGTCTCTTGCTAGGTACTTAGATGGCGTATCAATAATAATTTTATGTGACGTTTTGTCATTACGTTTAAAAGTAAGTAAAATAAAACGAGACAAAAGTCGATTACCGTATGTTACTAGTACTTTGCATTTTGGAGGCCCAAATATACATACCGTGCCCTTCTTGCTCGGCCAAGCCCAACTCGATGGCTTTCTTTCTTTGGTACTGAATCCGAGACTTCTTTTTCTTTCTGTTGGTGTGGAAAATTAATGTTGTTGATTGATGAGATCGACGGTTGTATGTCGCTCCACACGCGCACTGCAAGGGGTTGAAGGACAGCACCCCCGGATTACTGGGTATGCGCTCGGCATTCCTCATAAGAGATGGGAATTTTATGTTTACTTCAAATTAACTTGAGCTCGCCTTTTTTTTTTTAAACTAATCTTTCTCCCACCATGGTCCAAATATTATTTTGGATACTTACATCCTAACTTTGAAAATCATGTAATTCGCATTTTTCATTTTATTCTCAAGCTGTAACCGAACCATATAAACCAATAGAAGTAGCTCCTCCTACCTTCTTCTTCTTTTTTTTTACTGCAGCGTCCATCTCGACTAATTCATAGGAAGATTTCCACATTTAGCTTCCTTCTATCTTCTCCTTTTTTTCATTCATTTTCATTTCCCTCGTTAAAGTCCAATATCTGAAAATCTATGGCATTTCTGGAAATTGGATTTGTCAGGTGGAAATAATTAAAGTATCTTTAAACTTTAAAGCAGCAACTCTTTATTAAGCCGCGCCTTTCCTTTTGTCTCCTTCCAATATGGGGCGCTGAATTGGGCTTTCTACAATATGACGAAGCCCACAATCGTAGTCCAGCTGAAAGTCAGCACAGTGGTACTAAGGTGAACATTGGTCAGCCAGCCCACAAAAGCCAGCCCATAACCAAATTAATCCGGCCTAATGGACCAACTAATTTTCTGAAATGTGACCTATTTCCTTGTCCCCTAATAATGTGCCAGGACGAAGCCACTGTAGACATGATAGCACGCAAGTGAAAGTGAAACTAAGACCACAGGTTTGTGTAGGGCTCTGATAACTACACTACACCAATAAATGAAGGTTTATAATATCTTCCAGACAAGGGTAGCTTGAGTGATTTCCAAAATCAATTTCGTAAACTTTCTTATAGGGAGACTTCGGAAAATTTTATTCCTATAAAAATGAGTTGTCTTTCATGAAATTGTCAAAAATTAATTTAAAAAAAAAATTCAAAAAATGAGGTTGACAAAAATCCTCATGTGAAACCAAATATGAACACATCAGCGAATGATATTTTTTTTTCACTTTTAATTAATTTAGGTTAGGTTAATACCAAACTAAAGGATTAGTCTGGTAGTCAAGACACAAGACTTATGGATTTGCTTTCTGCTAAGATTTCAGGTTTGAAACTTTCTAGGTGTTATTAAGGCTTCGTTCCAGAAACTTTCTTAAAAAATAAGTACTTATTTTGCCACTTCTCAAAGAAAAAGAAGAAGGTTTGTTCCATAAAATCCAAATAAGCAGCTTATTTCACATTTTCAAACTCAAAAATAACGTAAATGAGAAATAATTTTTCAATTTTTTTTGCACCGTATTAAAGATCTCAATGAGATCTATCAAACAAAATCTATATTGATAGGAAAATTATTTGCGTAAGCACATGATTTTTGAGCTTGAAATTGTCTTCTCAAAAAATAAGTAATTGTTCAATCTTTTGTGGAACAACCCTTCTTATTAGACAAAAAATAAGAACTTAAACCCGTTCTGGAACGGGGCCTAACTGCTTTGAGGCCGGTCCATCCAGAGTTTTGCTCTAAACTTAATTGGGCACTCTGCAAGTAGGGTTGTAAATGAATCGAGCAGCTCGCAAACTCAACTCGTTAAGTAAATGAGCCAAGCTTGAGCTCAAGTTTTCGGTTTGTTTGACAAAAATTTAGCTTGTTAAAGGGGACTCGGTTCAATTAAAGAGATCCATTTAGTAAATAACTAAACTCGGCTCGTTAAAGGGTCGATTCATTAAGGCTCGAGCTTAAATTTTTGGCTCATTTATAGCCCTACTTCAAGTGGCGGTGGAATGAGAACTCTATGATTAAGCGAGACAGGCGGAAGCTGATCCAGAAGCCTAAATTATTTGGAGGAAAAAAAAAGGTTAGTACCTCTCAGGATTTTGTTATGTTATCCGTAATGCAACTTCAGAGTCTGGAAAATATCTAAATTGGGCAATTGGGCCCAACTTTGACCCAAGTCGTATGAATTACGGGCTTTGCGGGCCCATCAGCTATTCTGTCACCTACCCTACCGTACCCGAAAATCCAGACCGTTGATCAATCACCCTTAAACCCGTTGGGCTTGTTTACACCATCCGATGTCCCGAAACGTCAACGCTTTTGTGCAAAACGCGTCCGAGCGATTACACCCAAGGAATTCACTCTGGGGTTTAAAAGCAGTATAAAGTACAGAGAGAGAGAGGCTCTCACTTTCTCATCCTGCTACTCCTCGCTGTTCAGTATCTAGGGTTTTGCATTTTCTCTTTCCCCTTCGGTAGTCGACAGTACAAGGAGAAAGATGAGGTACTCTCTCTCTCTCCTCTTCGATTCTGAACCTCGTGCCCATCGGATCGTTTGTGTTACGATCTCTGTAGTTTTGTCTAATCGTTTGCTTTGATTACTCTACTGAGTTCTTGCTTTATTTTGTTGCGATTAGGTCTCGACAGGTCTGTGCTTGTAAATGTGTGTTTAATTCTTGTGCTTTTCCCAGTCTTTTTTTTATCTATTTTTATGTTGAAATTTTTGAGCAAAGAACAGCAGCGAACTTGTACAGTAGCGGTATATAGACTCAGTGACGACATAGAGGGATTCTGTTGTACTGTTATGTGAGCGTGATACTCTTCGCTCTTTTTGCGAGCTAGTAGTGAAAAGTATAATAACCAGTGTTTTAAAACTCGCTTCTCGGTAGTCGCTCGGCCAGGCACCTTGGAGCGAGTACTCGGTGTTAGTCGGCAAGTAATTGGCGAGTATGGCCCACTGAGGAGGGATTAGTCGCCTCGGCCAGGCACCTTGGAGCGAGTACTCGGTGAGGAATACCTTGTTTTAGAATAGTGATAATAACTTGGCGATCTTTATTTTCACGCACTATCTGGCTGCCAATTGCTTTTAAGCAGTTGTTAATAGCATCAATGTTTTGCATGACGTTATTGTTTGGTTTTCTCTTATTATTATTGTCTAGGGAAGTGCTGAAAAATCCTGAATCTGAAAAGAAACTTACCCCCCCCCCCCTCCCTTCTCCTGTTATATATGCTTTTTTCTCATGTTGACATTCTTCAAAAGAAAGAGGTTTGATGTTGTGATTTGGGATTATGGTAGCAGCGCGTTTAATTGGTTTGTTTAGTGAGATCACAAAACATGGTTTTTCTGAGGTCCACAAAGATTGCTTAATTGGGGGGTGCGGGGGGAAACGCCCCCCGCGGTACGGTTCGGTCCGTACAAGGGTATTTTTGGGATACAGACAAAATCTGATTAGGGTTAGAATAGAGTAGTTATAAATACTCTATGTTGTAAACCCTAATTGATAACTGTGATAATAAAGAACAGCCGCTCTCGCTCCCGTGGACGTACCCGGTTTTGGGGAACCACGTATATCTCTGTGTTTATTCTTTACTGTTCATACTCGGAAATCGTGTGCGTGTGTGTCGATCCTAACAGATATTGTGATTTTGATTCAGTTAAATGTGTAATTAGGTTAGCCTACTGCATGAACTACCCCTCCATGCTCTCTCTTCTTGTTACCTCCCTTGGTTGCCTGGTTGAACATGTTGGATATCATCATGCTAAATTTCAAGTTCCTGCAGCGTACTCTGCATGTATGTTGGTGGTCCCACAGAAGCTAAGAAACTGTGTTTCCCTTTAGGTCCCGTTTGATAACAGTGATAGATGAGTGAGATTCGTAAGGAGATGAGATTAGGATTGGGATTGGTAATTTGAAGGGATTGGTAATGAGAAGGGATTAGTAATGAGTATTTTTGTTTGAGATGGGATTGGATGATGGGATTATTAATATCATGTTTGTTTGAGATGGGATTAGATGATGAGATTGGATTGATAGAAGGAATTAGTAATGAGAATGGGTTGGGTTTGGACTATTAATACCATCTCCCCTGGGGTTTTCCTAATAACCCCTAATCCCGGGCTTCCTAGTCCTACGGACTAGTAATCCCAACTCATTTTTGGTTACCAAACACATTATTATTAGTCCCATGGGATTGATAATCCCAAGGGCTAATATGGTTATCAAACGGGGCTTTACTTCTCTTTCTAGATGGAAAGTAAACATAAAAACTGGGTCTTTATGTTTGATCGTGTGAAGTTGTCTGTGTCACCTTTTGTACTAATACATTTATTTTTTCAGCCGACATCCCGAGATTAAGTGGGCTCAGAGGCTCGACAAGGTCTTTATCACAGTTCTATTGCCAGATGCAAAAGATGCTAAGGTTAATCTTGGGCCTGATGGAAGTTTTACGTTCACTGCTTGTGCTGGTGCAGAAAACAATCCTTATGAAGTGAAGTTGGACCTTTTTGACAAAGTTAATGTTGAGGTGAGGCCAGAATTAATACTCCTTGGGTTCTTATTGAATCTTCACAACGAGTTAGATGTAATTATTTTCTGGTTTGTTTTTTCCTGTGGCTGATACTCTTATCTTCTGTTCTCCGCAGGAAAGCAAAATAAATGTAGGCGTGAGGAGTATTTTTTGTGTATTGGAGAAAGCAGAGGAGAAATGGTGGAAGAAACTACTGAAGGGAGATGACAAAGCACCTCACTATGTGAAAGTAGATTGGGACAAATGGGCGGATGAAGATGATGATGCCGGTATTCTGCTCGCCAGTTCGCTCTTTATTTCATCAAATTCTTCTGCATGATATTAAATGTCTTCATTTGTTGTAAGTTCGAAATTTGAAATTAAATCTACTTGTCTCTCTTGCAGCTCCTGCCGACCTGGATATGGGAGGAATGGATTTCTCGGTAAGGATATATCAGCTTTTGGCCTCATATTTGAATTTTTTTACAGCTGCTGTTACTTATATGCTTATTTTCTTCTTACTGATGCTTCTACAGAAATTCGGTGATATGGGAGGCATGGGAGGAATGGGTGGCATGGGAGGCATGGGTGGCATGGGTGACATGATGGGTGGCATGGGAGGTATGGGTGGCATGGGTGACATGATGGGAGGCATGGGTGGCATGGGAGGAATGGGTGACATGATGAAAGGCATGGATTTCTCGGTAAGATAGAGCAGCTTTTGGTCCTGGATTCGGAATTTCTTCTGGTTGTTTGTTCTGATTGTTTGCTTACTGATGCATTGCAGAAATTTGGCGGCATGGGTGGAATGGGCGATGACCTTGACGATAGCGACGATGGTATGGACCTTTAGAACAGTTTGTTATTTTGGCATACACAACAAGCATTGCATATGTTGAGAAAATGTTGTGCTCGTATTTTGGTCTTAGTGGTGCAAAGAGTTTGGTTGCCACTTCCCTGTAAATGCATGTCCAACGCATCTTAAATGTGTATGGTGACATACTGACATACTCCCATATGCATCTTAAACGTGTATGTGTATATCATACACATTTCGATAGTTCCTCCTCCCATACTTTTTAAATTTGTAATGCATGATTGTTGATATTGTGTACGGTTGATTGAAGTTCAATTTGCAACTAGTTTGTAATAAAAGGGATGGACTTAAATTATAACTCTCCAAGTCTCAACATGATCACTTAAGAACATAGGCTGTTGGTTTTCCGGCAGTATGGGTTCGATAGGGCTTCTGGTTTTCCATACATCTCTTATTTGGGCTGCGGAACAAGGCTGGACTATTTTCCATTTTGAGAAAAATAGTGCCACCTAGAGGTAATAGTAATGCATTTAGTGTTTGTGACCGGGGATCTTCAACCAAGGACCAACAAATTATTTTCCCTCTGGGTAAGAGGTGAAATGACTTCATGTGTTTTTGTGTTATTTTGGCATTCTGGTAAAGATTGGACCTATATGCCATCTCTCGTTTGACTTGATCCCATCTTAAACCAATCAGTGTTTAAGAATGGATAGCCTTAGTCATTCCACTTTTCGCCTCCTAGTTTGAATGCCAAATGTGGGACATTTGTCCAGAGAATTTTTTTTTTTGACGACTCGTTCTGGTTGATTTTAGAAACCTTTCTGGTTACTTTATGCTGGTCAAGTTGGCTCAACCACTAGGGGTGTCAACTGTGACTATTTGTTTGGATTCAGCTAACTTGCATTTAATAGTAGTTTGTATCAAGCTTAAAACCAAACCTCATATGGTCTGGTTTGGATCCAGCAAACATGCATTATTAGAAGCTCTCAGCTTTGATCTGACCCATTGTCATGACAAAATTATCACACTGGTTTATTTTTGTTTGGAGTTGGTCTTATTTTATGTAATGACTTCCATTTCATTGGCTTGTAGAGGGTGAAATATCAAAGGCAGAGGATGACGATGCGGGGAAGGCAGGAGGGCCATCAAAAACAGAAGAGCACGAAGGCAGTAAGGTGGAAGGAGGAGCGCCAGAGGGAAAATGAGCAGTAGTTGAAGCCTTGAAGGTGTGAAGGGATTTATACCTTTAGGTGTGTGTTAAGAGGGTAAAAGTTTCTTCTCCATACGACTTGGTGAAAAAGCATGAGTTTCTAAACTGAGTATCATTTTGGCCCGAACAATGGCTTCTGTCGTTGAAGAGGTATCAACTATTTTTCCTTGTAATAGACTTGAATTTGGTGGTTGTATTCTGTTTGAGGTTTGGCGGATGATAATCTGATAGCAGTTGGTCTCTAGATTTACATAACAGATTTCTTTCAACTGCATGTATCTGCTGTCCCGTTTTGTTTTGTTTCTTTTCTTTCTCGTTTGTTTTGTTGCAACCGCCGCCAGTCTGCCAACCTGCAACCGTCCTCTTTGGCGGTGGATGGAATGGTAGGGAAAAAGAAGAATGGGAGCAATTGGCGAGATTTCATGTGTTTGATATCAATATTCTGTCAATTTGGGGATATTTTCTTGATTTAACTGCCATGGAACTAATAGTTTTGGAAGTTTAAAAAACCATGGTTTTCCTTATGTTTTTCGTTTTTATATTTGTATGAAAACAAATTTTAAAGAAAAAGGATAACTTATTCTGAGAAATTGTCAGTATTCTGGAATTTCAGAAAACAGTTACTTCAGACACTTGGGCTCAGTTTGTTTCTACGTAAAATGTCTGTTTCGACGTAAAATATTTTCTTCAAAAATAATTTATTTATTTTTTGGTGTTTAGTTGGACAAAGAACAAGAAAAACATTTTTAACCATTTAGTGTAAAATGACTTGCGTTTGGTAAGTTATTTTCTAAAATCTTTGTCTTGACATGAATTTCGTAACTTTTGTGGTTCTAGTAGCTATTTCTCCGATAGTTCACTAACAGGAGGAACAAAATACTCCGTATCTCTCTCTCTCTCTTCAAAGTTTAACCTTGAAACTCTATTCTTCTCTCTACAATTGTGATTTAGTCAAAATGTTTACACATTTTGAACTGCAACCAAACAACGGAAAACACAAATAAAGACAAACATTTTACGCAAAATCATTTAACATAAAAAATATTTTTCATACAAAATTATTTTACACCAAAACAAACGGATCCCAGGTCAAACAAAACTTTAGCTCTTCAAACTAAAGCTGATGAAAAAGGATGCCACATATTAAATACCTGCTTGTAATTGAAAGGGCTTATGGTCATTATTCTAGTATTAAACAATGAAAAATGATGTCATTAGCTTTTTGTATTCGACATTTTAATTTTAACAGGAAACAGGATTCTCCCTCCCAGTCCCATATATACATACTTCTCCAACAAACGATCCAGACAAAAACCTCGAGCGAAATTCCTCATTTCTGTCCACGCCATGGTTTCATTCCAAGAAATTGTAAAATTCCATATCGAGAAAAATAAAAGGAGAAAGGTGGCACACGCACGCACGAATACACAATCATGGACAATAATTTTGTTTTCTATATTTATTCTCAATACAGAAGTAATGGAAACACAGAAGTAATGGGAATGGGAATATAGAAGGCCAAACGAAGAAGTGCTCAGGTCCTTCTCAAAATTCATTTGACTCAAAATAAAAGCTTAAATGCTTTTAAGTCAGAATCATTAAAACAAACTCATAATAATGTCTCTTAGCCATGCCTCTGTATGTTAACTCAAACATCAAAAGAAAATGTCACCCCTGCACTCACTCGTGCATGACGGGGATATAAAATGCCTTTCAAAACCCCCCTTGAGTTGGTTCAGCACCTCAGCTTTATATCATCATCTCCCACGCCCACTACCTGCCACCAGCTCAAACACAGCAATGCAATTTTGTGTTCAGGGAAGAAAATCACATGAATCAGAAAGCATGGTGTTGGGAAAAAGCCTATGAGCATCTCCAACCTATGCTCTATTCCTCCATTTGAGAGTCTGAAACTCCTCCAACCCATCCTCTCAAGCCTCCTCTATTTGAGAGGATGAGATTCTAATCCTCTATATTTAGAGGATGGGAGAAAATATGGAGGATTCCATCTATAACACTATTCACCTTTTAAAATGGCATTTGTATCCTTATGAGCTTTTGTTTATGTCAACCATATCCTTTCACCCTTGCACGTTTATGTCAACCTTTTAACACTGGGAGTAAAAAACAAGTGGGAAAGGGGGAAATATAGTGGAAGAAATGGGGTCTACAAAACTGGAGTAAAAAACAGGAGGGGAACTTGTTTTGCTGTGGCAGAGGTTAATTTTGAAGGGAATTTTTGGAGGGAATTGGCTGAGATTAATTTTGGAGAAAAATTTTAGAGGGAAAAATAGAGGGTTTGTGGTTGAAGTAAATAGGAATAGTGATTTCCTCTAAAATCACTTTATGAATAAAATAGAGTATTTCAATACTCTCAAATAGGGTATTGGATTGGAGATGCACTTAGTTTTCAGACGCCATAGAAAGAATGCAGTTCTAACTAATAGCCATTAATTCAAAATTGCGATTGTAAGTTTTTACCTCTGTTTCCACCAGTCCTCCCACCAGGCCCAGCCCTACCTCGACCTCCATCTGCACCTCTGCCATCTAGGCCGCGACCAATGCCTTTCAAGGGAGGCCCCCTGGTGCCGCCATCCTCGAGGCCTCTTCCTCTTCCACGCCCCGCGACACCAGGTGGCCTCCTATCTGAAATGCCTATCATTATCTCGTGATTATTTTATTTAAGCAATTAGAGAGAACTTAATTTATAGAGACTTAAAGTCCACCGCGCAAAAGAATGATAACAAATCCAAAATTATTTACTACAGGAAGGAACAATAGGACAGGGAAGACATGAATATTTACTGGACTAACGCTATTAAATGAACAAATTGGGAACAAAAGTACAAAACATTTTCAAACAAAACTTGATACATGCTGGTAAACACTAGCCTATATGAGGACCAATGTGCAGACCATATTTGTGGAAAACAGTGAGCTGCAATCTCACATCAAAATTGTGCCCTGCAAATCTTCCTTGCGAATAGCAGGTTTTACGATAAATCCGAAACGGTATCCGGTAACAGATCGATACGTACCGTTTCAGTGACAAATTCGGTACTATGTCCGAAATGGTATTTAGAACCTTGGTTGCACCTCAGGTAGTGTTTGATGCGGCGGCGCTCTTCTCCGAGTGGTAATTTGTTTGGCTGTGGGATGAGGTTTTGTTTGGTTGTGGGCGGTTGAACAATTATCGGTGGGCTTCCAATCGGTTTCGGGCCTTTTGTGTAGATGAGTGTAGTTTAGATCTAGTTGTACGTTTTCAGCTGTTTCTGGATTTGGGAAAGGAGTGCGGAAGAGGCTTTTAAGTTCGGTGGATTCTTTTATTTTAGCAAGTTTTTCTTCCAATAACCATGGTTGCGGTGTGGATCTGCATTTTCACTATCGACTCTGCACTGTAGTTGGCTTATCGGTCATCTAGTTGCATACGGTTCTACCATGCACATAGTGCAATCTTCCGCAAGTGCAGTCGCACTAGGTTGGCAGCGGTCGGTTTTTGTGGGAAGCATTGTCAATTGTGGAACTACCGTGACAGCTAAACATCGAAAAGTAACATACACGGCACCGTTTGATCAATTTATCACTAGACTCGAATTCTTCATTTGATTGGATGTGTTATTTGTCTCCCTGTGTATAAAAGGTATTTGTAACAGTTGTATTAGTTGAACACGGTAGGTTGTAATCATCAATGCTTTTCTAATGTGTTTAAAAAAAAAGAGAATGTTAATGCCAAAATTGTTTTTGTTTCTGCTAAAATTGTAGTGCATAAAACTTTTGTACCATGTGGAAGGCACAAGGCAGAATCCACAATTTTGGCATAAACAAAAATAATTTGGCTTTATCATTTTCCTTCTTTAAAAGATGAGTTTAAATTCTTTCAACGACGGTAGATGAATTTTTCACCAATTTCATTATGTGTCTCACTGTGCTCTTATTGTTGTAATTAGAATCGTTCATATTACAATAATAAATGTACGGTAGACTACAGTGACAGTGGTGAAAACCGTTTAAACTACAATTTAAGTTGAACAATAGTACAACTACACCCGATTTACACACACGTGCAGCATGGTTGTAAGTTGAATTATTTATCAGTCAATTTTTTTGTTTTGTTTAGTAATTATGTTAATTAACAGTTTAGTAGTAATTTGAAATGCATTGCACCAACTGTAAACCATATACGTTGTTTTCCATATATTCTAACCGCAGTGGGTACCTATTAAGGAACCGCATACCCGTTTGGTACAAGTATTTGTGCCTGTGATCCATAAGTGCTTCCTAATTTACTAGCTTTCCAGTAATTAATGAGTTTCAATGGAATCCCAAAACGTCTGACCTCCGATTTCAAGAACCCCCATCAAGTTTTTACTCCTGAATGGGATTCGATTCACGCGACGGATAATTTTCTTGTTTCAAACCGAAGCTAGAAAGATTCGTATAACTTAGAAAAGCCAGATGCTAGCACTAAATGGAGCAAATCTTTGCAAACGAACTTAATAGAGGCGTGAAAAGTGTTTGCCATTGCTTCTGGTTTAAATAAAGTTAGGCAATCGAGTTGAAAAGTGTTTGCCATCAATCGTAGCCTCTTCTTCGGGCCTAAAATCTCCTTTTGAGGAAGCAGGATTTCATACTTGGATAGCTTAGAGAGAAGGATTTCTTACTTACACTGGATAGCTCAGCATTCCAGTCCAAAGTCAATGAATACATCAGGTCTTTGGGCAGTAAGTGACTCGAATTTACAAAGAGTCAAAATTAAGATAAAAAGATGGTAGGCACTGAATGCCTACGATCAGGCTGTCCAGAAATCTTTAACATCATTGTCCTCATCGAACCGTCTGAGAGTTGTTAAGTCAACCAGGTGACGCATCGTTGGTCTGCCGTGTGGACAATTCCATGGAGAGTTGAGACCCATCAGATGTTCGAGGATCTGAAAGAATCAAACGCAGTGGAAAATATGAGCATCACCAACCCATTCCACATTCAAGGTAGTGAGATATCATTCTACAAGTTTTGAATGGGAGAGTCAGATCACAACTACGAAGCATAGTGTTTTCATTTTGGTCCAAAAGTACATTAATTTATTGCAACCTTATCCAAAATCAAACAGTAGAGAGAGAGAGAGAGAGAGAGAGAGAGAGAGAGAGAGAGAGAGAGAGAGAGATTGTCCTACTAGGTTGGTTTCCACTCTATTAGATGTATTTTTCATTTTCATTTGCCCCTTGTTAAGACAATGAAAGACGGCAATTTGTTTTTATACATGTACAAGGGAGTGTACCTTCTGCATCTCATTTCTTCCAAGCGGATCACCAATCCTAAAAGATGACCTGCAGGCGCGCGATGCTAGCACTGCACGAACTCTTGGCGGGCAAACTGAGTCTGAAGTATCCATTTTATAGCTACTGATCATCGAGCACTCCCCTTGGCTATCAGCAAGAATGGAAATGAGATCCCTCACATCTGTACAAGAAAAATAAACACATTTACTAACCATATGCCAATAGAATTCTCTGTGTGCAATAGATCACTGAAGCTTGAGCTCGACTTGGTTTAAAGAACACCGAAGCTCGATCTCTGGCCTATGTATCCTTCTCCCTCTCTTGAAAGCCAAAGTTAACTGACATAGTATTTCCACAATAAGGATTACCTGCAACTCCAAAAGTAATGTTTTTACTGAAGGGAACAGCTTTCAGTTTAAAACGATGCCCAGGTGGAGCATGAGAATCCTCTTCCAAAGCAAATCCATTTTTCCTAATAGTTGAAGAGCAGAATGCAAAAGAAAAAGTCAGCAGAGAATAAACTCTCCCCATAAAGAAACAGGTTAAAATGGAAAGCAACAGAGCAAACTACTATTCTAGCTAAAAATATAAGAAACCTGGATGAAGAAATTTGAAGAGATGAAAATATGTAGTACAGAAAAGAATAATTGTCAGCACGAAGGCAAACATGATCTAAATACCATTCTAAAAATTGTCCTGTCAAAATTACCCCAAGACAGCAATGAATGTGTACATCTCCACTTGTTTGAAAACCATTATTAGGATGTGTTACCAGTACCGTATGCTCATCTTTTTCTATTGCTTTGCCTTCCTTGATAGTCGATATGCACCAGTTTTAACAAGTCTGAAGAAGAATATATGCTAAAAAGGATTTCTCTACAGAAAGGAAAGTAAAAAAAATTGGATCCCGGGAAAAAAGTTCTAGAAACATGAACCCAAATAACTATTTGCAACCAGAAATTGAAATGTATCAGGGAAAGGGAAAAACACACTTACCGAATAATCAGAAAAAGTGGAAAAAGACTAATATGTATATTTTACCGTATGGTATCCATGTGCATAGAAGCAACTATTTCTTCCTCGGGAGATAAGTCCAACCTTAATGGCCTACATTGAAGAAGGGAACAGAGATTGACGTCTAAGCAAAGAACTCCATTCATAAACGCCAAGAAAAATTCAAAATGATCTAGTGCAAGGAGACGAATTCGATCACAAATTACAGTCATTGATGTTGCTATATAAGACATAAGTTTAACACTACGTCATTTATGCTCTTTCCATGCATTAGAATTGTGCCTTTACACGCACTTCTGCCTGACAAATTTCCACAGCGCTATCTTTTCATCTTCATAAAGAGCTCCTAAGTTATACAATCTAACTATACAGGAACAATGTACAACCCAATAGAACAGACTTTCTACTTTCTAGTACAAACGTGATGAGATGCAATGAAAGAGATCTACCCTGTTATTGAAACACCAACTCAACCAAATAACATGCTGCGTCCATGAGAAACCTGCAGAAAGTGGACTGGAATATATAATTTTGGCTCTTATTACAGCTGATTTTCTGAAGCAATGCTTGTCTTCTAGTCATTTCATACTCCAGAGGAAGTACAATCAAGAGAATCAAAGAAAAGATAGAAAAATAAAACCACATGTGTACCTCCCAAAGTGCTTTACAACTATACAATCATTGCATGTGTAAATTCCCTTTGAATTTTGGTAGTCAGTTGAGAAAAAAATAAACACTACCATCCAAGTCTTCTTTTTGTTTTTTTGGTTAAGTGTGAATACCTCTAAGTTAAATGCCAATGGTTAACTGTAACCGAGAAGAAAGTGATAACCTTTCCTTTAATCTCTTATGTGATCACAAGAGAGACACAATTTTACATTAGCAGCAATACCTGATCCCAGATAACGCATATATGGATGCCACAATATTATTTTTTTCCTCACGGAGAAAAATCTCCAAATTATGTTATATTATACAATGAACATCACCAAGCATGGAGAAAACTTATTAGGAAATCCCTAAATCAGGCAGACCACATATTCTCACAAGCCTGATGACAGAACGGACTAAATAGAATGACAAGTTAAACTGTCACAGTTACGCAAGAGATCTGGGAAGGAGAACAATAGTTTTATTTGTGAACATATTCAGTAGATGCTATCGCAAAAGGAGAAGGATAATACTGATATTTCCTTCCAGTAAAGATTTCAGATATCAAGAAAACAAGAACCCCCATATCATCAGTATTCAATTGTCTATGATAGGGTGCACAATCAGATGTCTGCAAAAAAGAGAATTATCCTCCCATATTGCCAATATTACTTGCCTAGTGATATTGCGCACAATACGATAATATCAGTACAAAATGATGTTCAAGAAAACTGCTTAATCAAGATAGTTACCGGAGCAAAGGCTGTTGGTTAAAGTTAGTTGACTGCGAAAGACGCTCATAATTGTACTTCTCATCTGCAGCATGCTGCAAATAGAGGAAAAGCCATGGGTTTCAAAATTTAACTTCAGCTTATATTGAATCTGAAAATTGACAAAAAGTGCAAACTGCTATAGGTAAAACCTGATCCTGCACATTTAGCATTTGATGAGGACGTGTACTCTACAAAGACATTGTTCCAAACATGAGACTATGAGAGGCATGGAGACAAATTACCTGATCCACAATAAACAGGTCTTGATCTAACTTGCCAATTATAAAACCAAGATTGAATTGCCCAATTACCTACAAATAGAGAAGAAAAGGCCAATTATATCTTTCCAGTTGCACCAGGGTAACTTATCCAATGTCCACTGCTGAAACACAATAAATGACACTTGCAGTATTGCTAAGATTAAAATGCGAGACATTCAATAAACACACACAAGCTGCCCAAGTCCATAATTTCTAAGACGAGCTTTTTCTAACAAACGATCAAGAGGAGAATAAATATCTAGGTGCCTCAACTTTTCTCAAGGTTCGAGGAGGATGGCTCTCCACATAATGTTACCAAACCTGATCTCACAATCACACATCACTTTGCCTCTTCTCTCTGTGCCAAGCATTTGTGTGCGCTTCTCTCAATGTGCATGTACAAATCTGCAGAACTCAAACTCACAATAGAGGGTTTCATGTATCCATTTCAATGAGGGAGGTCAGACCCACTATAGTGCCGAATTTGCTAGACACCTGAAACAAACCAATTCAGGCTGGCTTAAGAGATTGAAGAGCACCGCAGTAGCCTGATCCAAAATGGCGATACCCAATGCTTAATACTCCATCCATCCCACAAAGTTGGCCCACTACGAAAAGATGTGCAATTTTCGGATGAAAAAATAAAATACTTCCTCGCATGATATTTCAGATTTCTTTAACCCATATTAAAGATCTCAATTAGTTTTTTGATTTGTGTAAAGAAATTTAGAAAATTACGCGCTGAAGTACTTCATTTTTTTATCCGAAAATTCACGTCTTTTTGTAGTGGACCATCTTCTCTGTGAGACAGAGGGAGTAGTTTAGAATATACATTAAGCCACCCAAACATCAAAACAGACAAACTGTCCCTAAAAATGAAACAGGACCAAAAGCTGGAAAGCATTTTCTTCAAAGTGGCAACCCTTGTATATCATCCCAAAAATGCACACTCAGGTATGCCTACACATGGCACATCAAGTCACTCTAGTTGAAAAAACCAGGGACACGCTCAAAATGGTGCCTCAAGCATTGGGTGTAAATCTATGCTACCTAGAGCACAGATCGCACCGGAATGAGGAACGGCAACAGGAACTTGGTATGCCACATGCCTAAATCGTGGCATGCGAGGGTTGGCTTCTATAAATAACAAAATTAACTTATTCATCCATGTGGTAAACTTCTAGTAAAACTAAATATAATTTTTCATATTATTCGTGTAATCACATTACTAGGAACATAAAATGACCAAATTTTTTACCTTTTCTCTAAACAAATTTTTGTTCCATAAATTTTTATCTTCAAGAGTGATTTTAAAAAAGAAAATTGGGAATGGCTTGGGATCACTAAATTTACCACTTTGGAACAGAAAAGTGTGCCTTGTTTCGAAATGTGCGCAACCAAACGTAATCTGTTAAGGGTATTACATTTCCGGGTAAAATAGGTTGGGATCTACTTGTACAAATAAATAAAAGCAGCATGGAACCTTCATTCTTCCAAAGTCTGCCTTTTTGAATAGCCTTTCCAGCTCATTAGTAGCTGCAGCTAAAGCCTTGGCTTTCCATTCCTCATTTACCGGTTGAGAAAGCTCTAGTGTTGCAGCAGCAAAGGACCTAGGACAGATCAGCAAGAGCTACATCAGTTACAAACAGAATCATCTCAAAACATTCCTACTTTGAAATTACTTTTAATGCTTTAAGAACCTTTTAATCTTTGTTCCTCCACGTTTTGTATTGCTGGACTGTAATCTTGACAGCCTCTGCTGCCTCCTTGAACTCAAGTCCTTCAAACTAAATTGCAAGGTAGAACAAATTTTTGAACTCGAAGAAGGCATTCGAGTATCTGAAGGTGAACCAGAAGATTGTAATTGAGGAGCTGCATCTGAAAGATTTTCCGGCACATTCTTTAAATGTTCACTGGTTGGAGCAGTTAATACCACATCATCAAAAGACAAATCTTTGTTCTCATTGCTAAAGGCCTGAAAATGAAGTTGTTCAACTCAGAAGACAAAGGACACAGGCAACACTCGAAACAACATTTGCTAATGCATGTACATGCACAGCTCCTACAAGATAATTTTTGCCTGATGCTTACAGCTACTCCCTTCAAACATCAAAACCATCACTTATTAATCCCCCAACCCAAGTGTTGTGCATGAGTTCAAAAATCAATGTAGAAAACCTTTTTCCTTGACAAGGAAAGCACATAGACTTGACATACCTCTACAAATTCGTCATTGTTTATGTTGCCTCCTGAAATCTGAGGCTCAGGCTCAGGCTCATTATTGCAAACATCAGCAGAATCATCAAGTTTATGACAATTTGCCTGATATCTCAAAGCCGATGTGCTTGTGGAACAGTTATTCTTTGCTTGACAGACTACAGATGCGTTTCTCAGGAGAGGCACCTCGGACAACGTTGTACTAATGCTTTCATGCTTTCTCAGGAGAGGCACGTCGGATGACGTTGTACTTATGCTTTCATGCTTTCTCAGGAGAGGCACATCCGATAATGTTGTACTAATGCTTTCATGCTTTCTCTTATTTACCATTACAAATCTTGTGATTGGTGACTGAACAATATTCAAGTGACTAGGTGAATCGGTCATTTCAGTAGTACCTTTCTCTATTGCTTCGGAATGGAGTAGAGCTTGCTGATCAATTGTAGGACTATTGAGATATTGCTCATTCTGGTGCCCAAAAAAGCCATCAGCCTTCTTAGTGCCATGGGCTCGAACAGTGAATTCTTCTCCTGTTGAAGTTCCGTCACTGCTGGTCCCCATAGCACCAGGAGGGTCCGTAATGCCCTTTTCCAGAGTCTTGTGGACTATGCTAGAATCTCCATATTGTCCACAGTCAGGTGACTCCTTGGGAATACTGCCAACGGCAGACAACTGCTTCAACGACAATCGCAATCTCTCATGACCGGAAAATAAGTTAGACCTATTTTCATCCTTACTGGGCTCCTCAAACTTATTAACAGAATAACTTACATGACTTGGTGAGTAAATCTCCCCTAAAGCTTCCCTTAAGGAATGTAAAATGGAGACTTCGTCAGAAAAGAATACTTTTCTTTTATCAGGAGTTACATTGACATCGCATGCCATACTTGGAACTATGAAATTCATGATTGCAATTGGAAATTGCCGGGAGTTTGCGCCTTTATATATCTCATTCACAAGCTTGCTGACTTTAGGCATGTCCACCGGTCGACCATTTACAAAAAAGAACTGCCTATCTCCCAAATTGCGTCCACTTCCATTTCCAGACCTGGAAAGATAACCGTCGACCTTGCAACTGTCTGATACACATATGTTTACAGGTTCTAAGCACGAAAAGGTACTGGAGCCAAACACTGTTATAATGTTATCTTTAAGGGAACCACTTCCTTGAGTTTTGAGTACTACAGACTTAACATTTTTCCCAGTTGTGTTGGTGCAAACTAAGCGAACCCCTTTGGCTATGAGAGCATAGGCCTGAAAAACAAGAAATAACTAAGGATCAGATAGGACACATTCATATCACTTCAGACTAAATCATAAAGTGGCTACAGGGTTACTGAACTATTTGATCCATGGAAAACTACATTCTTGTAAATTCAAAACTACATTATCAATGGGCAGTATGCATGTAGATACAAGAATAGTCGTCACCAAGTCAACCATCAGCTGCATAGCTCAAGCAACTTAACAAAACTCAACCAAAAATATCAAAAAGTGCAGTGTCAAAACGACCGATAACACGAGTATCTGCCAAAAGATTTTCCAAAACAGTATCCTGAACAATTTATAAGTAGCATGATTTAGATCCAATGCAAGCAGCTTTATTCTGGTTCCAGCTGATAAGTAACCATCAATCCATCATGCACATAAGTTCCAGATTCTTATGCTGATAACTCCTAATAAGATACATCTTGCTTTACAATTGGAGAGATTGCACACACAAAGAACTTAAACATACCACGGCCAATCTTCCAAACAGAATAATACTAGAAATACTAGAAATAGTACTTGTTCCATTGACAATTGCGTCATGGTTCAAACTCTCAATCCCCCAATAGAACCACTCAAACTATCGGAATCTTCTAAGTTTTTAACTTTAGTCATATTTTGTATTAATCCTCATGGAATTGGCTAGTGAAGTGACTCCTTCCCAATGTTTGGCTGCGAAAACTAAATCAAGACCAGTAGTAGTATAGGAGTTGAATGATCAAGTTTCTTCAAGATTGTATTAACATGCATCTGAAAGATGATAAAAATACCAGACCTCATCCAAGCACTTCTACAAAACCTCCCCTTTCCCCTCACAGCACTCTCTTACCACTACAGCCAGTGTCACACTATAATTACAAGTTCACAACCATTCGCGCAACAGCTGTGTCACCAGGACTCACTGCTACTGTAATAAACTATAACAAAACCAAGAAGTATTGCTTCCACTAAGGTTCTATCAGCAAGCCTCCCACGCCACAATGATGTCACACCACCACTACCTCCTCCGTTGTCTGTACCATCACTGTAATGCCACCACCATTGTGTTGGCTGCACATGTAATACAACACCGAATCCAAAATGATTCTAGGCTAAAGTAGTAATGCATATTATTTCCTAAATAAAAAAAAGCCAATTCCCCCAGCTTCAAATCCCAAGGAACACTTCGCCAAAAAATAAAATCGCTTTCAGTGTTAACAATATCTCTATCTTCAGGTTCATTTAATCACCGCGCAGCTTACATCTTGTTGAGGAAAGATATTTCAAGAAGTGACATAATAAGGAAACCAACATATTGCAGGGGAAGAGAGGATGTGCTATCTATTTCAGGTGAAGTGGGAAACCTGCAAAAGTCACAATTTTTGTTATCCCTGTACCTGGCATATCGGATCTCATGAATGCATGGCTTAAGTTTACACTCAGTCAAAAAGATTGTCCCCTCTATATGGGGTTGTTTATGTAATCAACAGGATATGTATAACAGGAAAGGTTGACTCACATTCAATAAAGATATTAGCTTTCCATATTCTTTGCGAATGTTCCGCCGAAATTCTTTGCTCCGCACCGGCAAATTGCAGAACAACTTCTTTACAGTGACAGTAGTACCAATCTGACGTGCTATTTTACTTTCAGCTACTAGGAGACCCGAATGATCAAAAGTCAAGTGTGTGGCAACCGATTCATTTTTAGTTCTTGTTTCGACTGTCAAATCCCCTAAAGCACAAAGGGAACTCAGTGCCTCCCCTCTGAAGCCAAAAGTGGCCAATGATTGAAGATCCGGGAAATCTGCTAATTTAGATGTGTGATGCTTGAGTGCAAGAACCTGCCAAAAGCAATACAGACTTCAAAAATTTCCCATCTCCGCAGAAACAAAAACAGAAAAAAGGGCAGTTTCAAAATTTTCCTAAATAAGTTCTCAATCTCTCCTCCCTCCCCACCACCTCAGGCCTCCACCCTAGCAACCAACTCCGAGAACCACTGCACGGCAACCAGTCCCCTCCGGCCTACTACCCAGTCCCGCCTCCACCTGCCCCTCTGGCAACCTTTCCAGCCAAGACTAACTTCTTTAGTGAACAAGATTTTGACCAAATGTGCCCGAATTATGTTTTTGTCTCTCAATCAAAAAAAATACTGAAATAAATGATTCTTGTTTCTGTGCAGAGGAAAATGGAAAGTGCCGAAGTTACCAACATATCCTCTAACATAGGACATTCTCCAGCATAATTAAGACCTAAACATGAAGCCAGCTACATTTAATTTGTTTCCTTCTCTATATTCTAAACGATACTCAACTTTTTCATAACCAGAGAATTATAGAGAGTGCAACGCAATAATTCTATCAAACCGTTAAGGCAAAGCAAAATAATCTGGGGATTATTGTTAGGGCTGCTAAAAAATGCTAATCAAGTTCGAGCGTGTGTTAGTAAGTTAAAAGCTCGTTCAAGACCTGTTTGTTTAATTAAGGTTGAACATTTTCTTTTGAAACTCCTCTTCCAAACCAAGCTTGAACATATTACTACCCGGCTCGTTCAGCTTATGATGTAATATTCAAAGTAGGCTAAGCTTGAACAAGTTTGAAGCTCGTTTCAGCTCGTTAGGTTTTGAAACCAAGCTTGAATAATCACTTCTACTTATTGTAATGCTAAAGTACCTTGAAATTGTTGGGTGAAATGCCGCAACCGTTATCGATGACCTGGAACGATTCCTCGCCGTATTCTCTCAAGGCGATCTCGATGCTGGTGGCGCCGGCGTCCAAGCTGTTCTCGACCAGCTCCTTGACGGCCGACGAGAGGTCGAGTATCACTTGTCCCGCACAGATTCTGTGGACCACGCCCTTATTTATGGGCCGGATGGTCGGGGACTCCACTGCTAGTGTAGCCGCTCCGCCGTCCATCGAAGCCCCAGCCGATGTCGGAGCATTCAACTCTTGTGTAATCGATGTTGGGAATGATTTTGTGCTGTTCCGACGCTAATTGCAGTTCGATTGGAACTTCGAGATTGAAAGGGGTCAAATTGAACGAGTATGTCTGAAGAGATTTGAATCGATAGCGAGACTGAGAGAAACCCTAGTTTCAACCCTCTGCAGGCCTTTGCCGCCAAAACTGCCGCGAACGTGGTTAGGCGGGTCATCTGAACTATTTGTTGTTATGTATTTGTTTTAGGGGTGTGTAGGATATCAAGGTTTCGTGGTGTAGTTGGTTATCACGTCAGTCTAACACACTGAAGGTCTCCGGTTCGAACCCGGGCGAAGCCAATCCTTTCAGCCTTTTCTTTTTTCCTTTTTAAGGGAAAATAATATTAATAGCGACAAATTTGAAACGGTACCCGTTATGTCATTGGTACCATGACATACAGTAGAAGTAGAAAATTTCAAATTTGGTACTCTAGCCGGTTCAGAACCTTTCATTGGAAAGAAATCAAGAAAATCTCAAGCCATAGCATATTTAGAATTTGTGATGCCGAATTAGGGGTGGTGTGAAGATCTATCGAAATAGGTGTCTAGGTTCAAGCGACAAATTTGAAACGGTACCCCGTATGTCACTGGTACCGTGACGTACCGTACAAGTAGAAAATTCGGTACTCTAACCGGTTCAGAACCTTTCATTGGAGAGAAATCAAAAAAATCTCATGCCATAGCATCTTCAGAAATTTATGACGCCGACTTGGGGGTGGTGTGAAGATCCATCGAAATAGGTGCCTAGGTTCAGAAAGTTTACGCACAAATTCTAAACACAACTCAAGACACAATTACCGTTCGATACAAAAAAACTGTATTTTAAAGTTGTGCGCTTAGCATTACTCTTTGTAAAATTGATAAAGGAACCTCACACAAGTCTTTGTAAAATTGGTAAACGAAATCTCACACCAGAACAAGCCTCCCAAACTATGAAACCACAAGACAAAGACTGTTAAAGAAAAAATCCTCAGCTACAAGCTGGTTGTGTTCAAACACAGCATTTCCTGTTTTCGTAGAATAAAATAGCATTGCTCATCAATCGTTTCTAGTAACAAAATGGACTGAAAATTTACGGAAGCAAGGAACCGCATATAGAGCTGCCCAAAGAAAACAAATTTTCACAATTACTATTAAGGATGTATGCACAATACAACGACACCCATACAAGAACACGATTTCGCTGGCTCAGAACCCTTGATAGAATTAAGTGTATAAATCGCTCGATAGAAGCAGCAACTACTACCGAGACGACAAATAAAAATAAAGTAAAAGAAACAACAAAATATCGGATGAAAAATAATATAAAAACTAAGGGAATTGATATTCACACTCCCTTTTTTGTCATCCACACTCTCTTTTTTGTTTTTTTAGTGTTAAAAGTGTATTTATTCTTTGCTAAAAGACAAAAAGGAAGCGTAGATAACAAAAAAGGGAGTGCAAATATCAATTCCCAAAAACTAATTATACAGGTTCCCCTCCGTTATTCTAATCAGGGCACAACAATATATGAGAATTTGTGATATTAGTAGTTCATCTTGAAATAAATAGCTCTTCAAGGCTTTTTAATGGATATTGTCCAAAGAAGATCTGAATCCGACTGCACCGTTATTTTCTCTTCTTTCACGATGTTCGATGTACTTATCAAACCACCAAATCTCATTTCTGTACCATCTGTAACAGTAAGAATTTGTATTGAAATTTAATCAGACTCAGACAGCACGCAGAAAAGCAAAATAAGCGAAAAGTGCAAACATACAATGTGATACTTACTCAGATTCCATTGGAGACCGGTGGTTGTAGTGCTTCCAGAAGGCATTCCAATAGGGATAAGTCCACAATGTGGGCCCTCGACGGAGGACTGGATATGAATCTCATGACAGTGAGTCTTCGGAAGAAGCTGTATGAGGCAATCGTCAGATAAAAGAACTATTCGCATGGTTGAGAAACGGCATAGCACGTTGATGTTTCCAATCTCATGGTCAAACCGTCCACCTAGTGCTCCAGCAACAAGAATGCATAACTGCATTTTAGAGAAAAATTCAAACCAATTGAAGCGGCAATCGAAGCAAGCATGCCTCAAATCATATTAGTGAAGAGCTAAATAGCCATTTCAATCAATCTTTAATTCTTCATTTTCCATCATCTCATAGCCAAACTTACACGATTAACTTAGCTTTCAGCAGGCATTAAAGGTAAGGGCAGTGAAAGGATGCAAGATGAGAATAAGGTTTGAGTTTAAACAAATGAGGCAAAATAGCTCCAAAAGATCATGTTAACTTACATTAGACTTCTCGAGGTTCGGTGTGCAGTCATGAATATATGCAATGCATTTATGGAGATCTGTGGTGTCTTGATCATCAGATGCATCTACTATCTTGGTCCCCTGTGGTCAATAAAGGACACACATTCTGAGATTTGAAGGTCATAAAGCAACGCAAACAGCACAACATATTAGACAACAATGACCACAATTGAGAAAGGGAACTTCACTTGTCATCCTAAATGTGCAGCTTTGAATACTGATTACTTATTTGTGATATATGAAGTGCTAACAAAGAGTCCTTTACAATAGTTAAAGAGGCTTTAGATGAATTTTACTATTTTTCTAGGCTCAAGCCAAATTTGCAAAAGAGTGCCTTGTTCCTTTCTGGTGTGAATGCCGAGTTACAAGCGGTATTATCTGAGGTTCTTCCCATCCCTATTGGCTCTTCACCTGTGAAATACCTAGGGGTGCCTCTCATCTCCACCAGACTGGTTTATAGTGACAGTTTGCAGCTCAAAGAAAAAAAATTGAGGGTTGGTCCAATGAGCTGTTATCTTTTGGTGGTAAAACTCAATTGACCAAGTCAGTTTAAGAGAGTATGCAAGTCTATTGGTGTTCTCTTTTCATCTTGCGCTGAAATTCCTGAAGGAGACCAAAAGTATACTTCGATCTTCCCTCTAGTCAGGGGTAGCTTTGAAGCACACCGTTGCAAAGGTAAGTTTGGAATTTGTTTGTTCCCCTAAATCAGAAGTTGGTTTAGGTTTTAAAGTCCTCAAGGTGTGGAATAAAGCATCTACGCTTAGATACCTATGGGCAATTAGAAAGAAAGAGGATACTCTTCGGGTTCAATCGGTGAACAATTTTGCGATAAAGGAAAAAAACGTATGGCACATGAAGCTTACCCACAACTCTTCTTGGACTCTTAGAATGATATTTCAGCATGGAGAGTTGGCTCAACCTCTCATCAAATGTGTAGTTGGGAAGGGCAATGCGACCTGTTTATGGTTGGATAACTGGCATCCAGTGTTGGGCCTCTGTTTAAAAGCTACGGTGAAAGAATAGTTAGGGAAGTAGGCAGCTCTTTACTTTCTAAAGCCTCCTCAATTGATCATGGAGGTGGCAGATTACGGAATGGAGCCATTCTTCTTATTATTGATAAGACCCCTACAAATTTCCTTCCCAAAATAGACCAAAAGGACACAGTGCTTTGGATTCCTGCGACTAATGGGGTCTTCACAGTGCCCTCGGCATGAAATGCTTTCAGAACTCCAGAGGAAAAAGTTCCCACGTTTTGCATTGCGTGTTTTAGCAAAAGTGTTCCTAAGTGGGGATTTAATTTGTAGCTTTGCTGCCTTAAAGATTGGCAACCAAGGACAGATTGGGGTATGGGGGTTGCATCCCCCTTGTTTTTTATGTGACTTGGTAGATGAGACATATAAACATCTCTTCTTTGAATGCCCTTATTCCAGCTGGATTTGGGAAAGTATCCTGGCTAGATTTCAAGTACAAAGAAGTCCTGATCAGTGGTCTACAGAATTAAGATGGTGTGTGCAGAATTTGAGAGGTAAAAGCTTTTTGGTTGCATTTTCAAATTGATTTTAGCTGCTGCAGTTTATCACATTTGCATTTTTCAACTCTTAAGTGTTGTTCAGTACAGTTAAATAAAAAAAAGCTTTCATTCCTTATTCAGAAAATCTTGAGGTCAGTTAGTACCCTTCCAACAAAAATAAATTAAAACCTGGAGGTTAATTTGAACACCCAGCTATGACTAAACCAAACCAAACTAAAAATTAAAAAAATTCCAAATTAGGATCGGATAAATAAATATACTATTTCTACATTCCTATCTGTCATGGGCAAAACAATCCATTATGACTGAACCAGAAAAGATTCAAAACACACAAGCAAGCAAGACGTTCAAGTACTGAAGCAATGCAAGTAGTTTATCATCTGCCCTCCTATCGTTTTCGTGCCATCATCATGCTTTCAGAAGGTTCTTGAAAGTCGTCTCAGAAAGTTCTTGTAAAGCCCGGTTTCTAAAAATGCACTTACGTGACTCTAATTGGGTTACGGTATTTTAAAAGAAATGTGATTAAGGTTAAAGGTATATTTTCAGTCTACGTTTTTAGGACACGAGGATAGCATGATATAATTTCAGGGGTTCAGTAATTTTCTTTAGGAAGCAAACGACACCATAATGATCCACACATTTTAATTAGTCTACGTTGTATTTTTTTTACGAGATTGAAACCAGACATGAATTATTGAATCAGATCAATTTTTGTTAGATAGCAGAATTGAGTTTTAGTAGTCTCTTTACCCTAGCACCACACGTATCCAAGCTAGAAGTCTATCTGATACAAGTGTCCACATATCCCCTAAGGCAAGAAAAAGAAAAAAAGAAAAGAAACAGCTAGTAGAGAAAAGAAAGCGGTGAAGGAAAAGAGAGAGGAGCAGTTCATGCACCCCCCCTAGTTAGATCCAACTTCCGACTTCCTTCAATTACTGCTCTCTCTCTCTCCCCCTCTCTCTCTCTCCCTCTCACTCTCTCTCTCTAGAAGTCTAACTGTTACAAGTGTCCACATATCCCCTAAGGCAAGAAAAAGAAAAAAAGAAAAGAAACAGCTAGTAGAGAAAAGAAAGCGGTGAAGGAAAAGAGAGAGGAGCAGTTCATGCAACCCCCCTAGTTAGATCCAACTTCCGACTTCCTTCAATTACTGCTCTCTCTCTCTCTCTCTCTCTCTCTACCGCACGTGGCGGCGGCCATGGCTGGACCTTCCCATACCTTTTTCCCCCTTCCTTTCCTCGGCTAGGAAAATAACACAAATACATGAGGTTTAGCGGCGGCAACGCTGCTGCTGTTTAGGTTGTGTGCCGTGTGTGTATGATGTGCTCCGTTTTGTGTGAGTGTGATATATGTATTTAGATATTGGATGTTTAGGTACGCATGTAGTCCTTAATCATGCCTTGATTTGTTTAGGCTAAAATAATCCAGATAGTCAGTTTAAGTTCTATTAAATTGCTGGTAATGATCATCTATGTGTACACGTTGGTAAATCGCCTAATCACTGAAATGGATTGCAATTCTTTTGGTTAAGTTAAATTAGGTCAAGTAGACTAAAAAAATGAGAAATCCCCAATCAATTGCAATTCTAGTTAGCTTACTGATTGTATAAACATATGTGTACCCATGTGAAAATTGCTTTATTGCTAAACAAAGTCTAGTTCTCTGGGCAACTTGATTAAGAATAGCAAACCTATGTATTAAGGCCAAACCCCTTTCTGAAACCAGTTGGCCAACTCACGATCGAGAAGGCCTCTAGTCTTTCAATTTCTTTATTGAACGTATCATGACACAAAGGGATTGACAAATAGGTCAGTCCGAGGAATAAGAACGAGAGGGATCGAGTCTTTTGCTTAAGCTCTCAAGAAGTCAAAGGTGAGATACTTTATTCTTAGTTATATTGCTTTTCCAAGCAAATTATGTTATGTGTTTCATATGCCCAAAGTTATGATATGTATACAAGTTATCAAGAAAGCATGATTTGCTGAAAATGATGTTTGCTTCTCATTTTATGCCATGGAAATATGCTATGAACTCATTATTCAAAGACAACGATTTTTATGAGAATGGCTATGTTTAAGAAGGGATGATTCCATGAACACCAACCTTGCCATCTAAAGGTGACGGTGTAATGTTATTATGATTCTATAAACACCTTGTCATCTAAAAGTGAAGATGTTATGACGTTATGATGTTATGAACTCAAAAGAAAATTGATGTCCAGATAGTGGTGTCCAGGGTCAGGGGGATGGATTTTAAAGATACCATGACCAACGAAGGGGTTATAAGGGAGGAATGTGATGTGGTACCAGCTGCCAGTGACTTGATCATTTCACACCACGTGGGGTTGATCCCCTATGCATGTTAAGCCGTTGGATGTTCATCACAAGATTGTGCAAGTTTTACATGATGCAAGCTGTTCTTATGAGCTTTATGCAATGTACAAGAAGTTTATGAATAATATTTCCATGGTAAAACGTATAACTCTGGTACTGTATCGCACACAAGTTGTCGGCTCATGAAAGTTAATTATTTTCCTATAGGTATTGCCAAGTAGGATCAAGAAACACTGCTGCCTGGGGGACATGTAAAGCAAGTATTTACTCAACGTTTTAAGAACTTCAAAGTTGGGAATTGACTACTCCCTGTTTAGTATAAGGTCACATTACATTATAAAGTTTTTAAATCTTTAAGGCTCTGACGGTATCTTTATGTCAATTATGCTTCCGCACTTTTAAATTTTTACACTCTTTGCATCTCTTGGACTGAGTAATGAGGCCTCGGGTGGAGGTTTGATCCACTGGCCAGTCACATTAATCCTATCATTATAACAACTTTTGGGATAGGATCGTGACAGTTCTACACCTTGTATTTCACATTTTGGGAAGGCCAAAACCAGGTCAAGTTTATTTCTATCTACAAGTCACTCCTGGCTCGAGGTGAGTTTATTATCTTTAGAGATTGCAGTAGTAAAAAGCCGAAGTACTAGGACTGAGTTGACTGAACTGACAAAAGAGAACAAAATGTCCCAGAATAATGAAAGTAAAACTTCCACAATAGTCTTCCCAATTGGTTGTGTAAAATAATATGCTAGCTCACCATCTTTGCATAGAAATCCTTTACTTCTTGTCTAACAGAATCCATGTCACCCTTTATTATATCTGGCTTGTACCTGAAACAAAATCCATGACTTAGAATTGCAAAATGATCCCTTAAAGCTGAAGTCCCTAAATGATAAAACATACACATTAAGTAAGAAAGCAAAAGAAGCAGAAAATCAGCTCCATGAACTGGATGCAGCCACTGGGAATGGCAACTACATCCAAGGGAAGACGGAGTATTCCACTTCTTTCTAGACACTAGACAGTCTAGCCACTTGATTCTAAACACATTTGTCTTAAAAAAGGACGGGAAAGACAAAAGTGAATCCACCATGTGACCACCTTTGTTTAGATTAACCTGATCTTTTACATGAATGACCTTCTTGACAGACTCCACAAGTTGTTGGTTGGATCCTCGGCGTGGGTCTGGAGCAGGCCCAGCCAGACCGTCCAGTCCTAAAGTTAGTACTGCAGACAAGCCTAATCCAATGCATTGCACATTGAAAAGTAAAAATTTGACTATGCCTTTTGATGATAAGGGACCCAAACGAACTTCAACCTCCACTCAATTCAACTAATGAAAACAACTGACTCTTAGTTATACTCCACTACTTCTGTTGTGTGGAACCAATGCTAAAAGGACATCAAAAAATAGATTTTTTTTCATACTTTCTTCTATAAAAATGTAACACTTCCTCCGGTAGTTAGGTTGCAATTTGAAAGTTTACCATAGTTAGGAGTTGGTCAGGTGCGTGGTTAGTGGTTGAGTTGGTGCGGCTATTTCTACATCAACTTCGTAATTCTGTTTCTAAGCGGATGAACGAGAATATCAGAATAAGTTTTGACATCCTCTAGATCTTCCCGCTCACCACTTTATGGCAAAAGATGATTAAGCACAACAGAAATTTGACAATAAAAGGAAAGAAATTAAGACAAATCACACACCGAAACCATTAACAATGAACGAACAAAGAATCCTTTTTTTATTATTATTAACAAGATGCACAGACTAATTCTGGGACCCTGAACCGGGCAAACCCTTGACGTTGACAATCCAAAATTCACAAAAGGAAATCCAATAATTCAACCATGAAGCAAAGGATTTTAGGAGAAGGATGTAATATAGAACCTGTTTCGAAGATCAGGGACGTTCTCGTGAGGCAAGAGTTGGGGGAGCTCATCATAGACGCGATTCGCTCCACCATCCGCGCAAATACGAAGCTGTGCTGCTCCACACAAAAATCACAACAGATTGCCATAAATCATCCTTTTTAACAAATCGCAAAATTCAAGCGGCAGGGTAACCCTAGGAGATGGAGAGAGAGAGAGAGGATCGTACCATGCTTCCAAAGAAGAGGGGTGAATCGAGGGAGGGGTTGGTTGAGCACGACGAGAGCGTAAGTTGGAGAGGGCGTTGGGATTGAACGTAAGAGGAAGGTGGAAGCATGAGTTATTTTCAATGCCATCGTTGCAACTTGCGCCTCCCGATGAAACACCAATTTCAGCAACAGACAGACAGACAGACAGAGAGAGAGAGCAGAGATCTTCCGCTTTCGCCTCTCTCTCCCTCCTTTTTCTACACTCACAAGGTGAGTTCACACTCTTAAAAAAAAAAAAAAGGTGAGTTCACAGTGTCAAAGACCGGAGCAAATGAGCGTAGATTCTCCAATTCGTGTCGGCCCCATGTTTGGCTGATTTTTCCAATTGGAGTACAAAATGAGCGTGGATTCTCCAATTCGTGTCGGCCCCATATTTGGAGGAGTAAATGAGCGTGGATTCTCCGATTCGTGCCGGCCCCATATTTGGCTGATTTTCCCAATTGAATCCCTCAGTGGTGGGAAATTTTTCAGTGCCGGGTGAGCACGGAACACGTGGTGCCCGGCACTATATCGGCTATCCAATAAAGTTTTGGACGGCTCAGATCTGTTCGGCTGTTTTAAAGTGTGAAATGACTAAAATATCCCTTGGCAGCCGAACAGATCTGGGCAGTCTAAAACTTCATTGGACGGCCGAGATCGGGCATGAGCACCACGTGTCCCGTGCCCACCCGGCACCGAAAAATTTCTCGTGGGGGGAGAGGCTGCAGTGTAATGGTGAGGGCATTCCCGTCTTTTCATGTGTTTTGTGGTGGGGACACGGTACTGCTTGGTTATTTACCAAATTATTAATTTGGGTTTTTTAACTTTTCCACATTTCTGGTTGTGTCCCAAAAAAGGTGCTCTATTTTGTCTTTTTCATTTGGTATTCCAGATTTTGTTCAGGGGTATTTTCGTCTCTCTCTCTGTGTTTGTGTCTGTCTCGATCTCAACTGGCTTCGTTCTCCACGGTTCCACGTCTCTCTCTCTCTCCCTCTTTCAATCGATCTTCGGGCGAGGCCACTGGATGTTCACCGATTTCCCTATTGTAGACACCCCATTCTGGACTGTCCAGATTAGTCCTTTCACTTCCTTTGTTAACCCAATGATGATAAACGGTCGAGAACAGTTCAGAGTCGATGGAAGGATGTGAGCTTTGGGTGTTGGACCCTCCTCTTTCAAACCATTTCAAGCCTCTTCAAACCACTCAAATCCCGAGCCAAATGAGCCTCAGTAAAGCCATACCTTGCTTACGCCACCTCCTCCTTGGCGTGCGCCAGGTGGTTGCCACGTGTCGATCATCGACCATTGACTGAGTTTGACCTGGCGCACGGTAGGTCATAGGTGGCGTACGGAGGCTTAAGACCGGTCAAATCACCACTTTTACAGCACGCGACCGAGACTTTTGCGGCTCCAAAGTACAGGAACAGTGCTCCTAATGATTGTTTCCTGCTGGACCGTCCCTCACTCTCTCCTATACCTAGTCCCATGCATTTAATGCATGGGAGGCTCTTCACTCAACCCAACCAGCCCAAACCAGCCCCTAACCCCAGCTAATTAGCCCTGGTTTCAGCTCCTCTCTCCACCATAAATACCCCCCCTTGCATTCATTTGCAAGGGGTTAAACACATTACTCTCTAAGTCCATTCCCTCTCTTCTCTCTTGTTCTTGCTCTCCCATTGTAAGAGTGAGAGATAGAGAGGCTTCACACTCCCTTTCACTACTGCTCAGTGATTATATAGCCTCCATCTTCAACCAAAGCTCATCACCATCCTTTCTCTCTTGCACCAAAGGTATACCACCTTTGT
The DNA here is from genome assembly GCA_014282245.1 of Rhododendron simsii. Classification (NCBI taxonomy): domain Eukaryota; kingdom Viridiplantae; phylum Streptophyta; class Magnoliopsida; order Ericales; family Ericaceae; genus Rhododendron; species Rhododendron simsii. Next base: position 1,080,061 of record CM024965.1, read on the forward strand.
GCTGCGTTCTGTTTTCAACCCCTGAGGAGAACCAGAAGGGTTCTGACTGGTAACTGATACTAGTCCAGGCCCCTTTCTGGTAAAATAAATCAGTCGTAGAAGTCAATACATGGCGCACGCCAACTACTAGAAGCCGTACGCCACCTTTGGCTGTACGTGCACAGTTGGCGTGGGGATCATGTAGGGCTCATTTATTGCTCATTTTCTTTATGTCATCACCTTACAGCATGCTAAAAACCAGTCTATTGCTTTCTGTATTTTAGAACTGATCAAATGTAGCTTTCAATACTTGTATCTTTCTTTATCCTCAAGGCCTCTGGGGTATGTCTGGTCATGTTCCAGAACCCAGATGATGTAAAGCCAAACACTGGTACACATGCAAACCTGGCGTACGACTCCTGAAGGGTGGCGTACGGCATGTTTGTTAAGGACCAGTGCCTGGCCTTTACATCCCAGTGCAATCCTGGCCTCTTGTTCCTCCCCACTCTGTTTATGGGGTCTGTCTTGCTATTTTTCTGGCTACTGGCCATTCTTTGCGTCTGTACATGTGTGTAATCCATGTTATAAACTGTGTGGTTTGCCCTGGGTGTGCACTGGTCCCTTCCAGAGCCCAGAGGATTGAGAGTAGCAGCTCGGGCAGAAACTCTCCAGCCAAGGCAGGAGCAGTCCGACAGCCAAAGCCAAGGCGTGGCCAAGCTGTGGCCCGGGCAAAATCAAGTGTGGCCAAGGTGTGGCAAAGGGTTGGAAAACTTCAAAGCTTCAGAACTGATAAGCCTTCGCGATCGATCGAAGCTCATAGTTCCAATCGATACCGAGCCGCTTAGCCGGCCCCTTCATTAACTGCTCGCGATCGATTGGATTAAATAGTTCCAATCGGTACCGAGAGCCTATTCTAGTACTGTAAGGCCTGGCCATCGGTACCGAGGCCATTAGCGAAACATCTTCGAAGCATCTTTAGAGCATATTCTGAGCGGGGAATAAAAGGAATGATATAATGACAATGACAGAACGTTTTTTGGTACAATTTTAGATCTAGCTTAGATACTTTTGAGCTTTTTGAATTGTTCTTGCCTTGTTCTTCATTTTCCAGCACTTATTTCTTAATTTCTAGCCTTTATTAGTTGTCTTTTGCTACACTTGCTTTAATTAAAGTTGTTGCTTAGTTCCCGATCTATCTTTTAAGCTAATTTTCTTCTAGTCTTGCATTTCAACTATGCTAAGTAGATTTTTGCTTGCTCTTATCTCTCTAGATATGTGTGAGTAGTTTCAAGGGTTAGGTCATGGGATGATTAGCATCCTATGGCTTGGGCAAAAATTGTATTTTTCACCAATAAAGCTTTAATTTTTAGATTTGAAAATCAAAGTGGGGTTCGGATTTGTTTGGTTAACCGCCGAGGTGTTAACCTCTTTGATCATGTGTAGGTGAGAGCCTCGCCTACTCACCACACATGATGCTTAGAGCTCTGACGCTCGAGGTGGTTATCGAATGAATTCTAGAGCTAGCTTAATAATCGAATCTCTTTTTCCCGGTTTAGATACCTACAATTGTGTATTTTAAATCGCGTAAATTGGTGAAAAGTGCGATTTAGCCCGAGTCATGAATGCTAGGATTCCTAGACCTACCCTATATTTTCCTAGTTAATTCATTCTTAATTTAGCCATTTTAATTCTACCGTTCAAAGTAAAACCAAGTTGACTGGCTAAAAGTCGAAAACCCTACTTGCATCTAACAATCCGAGGCAAGCCATGAACTAATTCCCTTGGGTACGATCCCGGACTTCTCCGGTTTATTTTGTTTCATCGATATTCAAACCCTACGCTTGGGGTAATATTCTTCTACACGGAAGTAATCGAAGCAGCGTGGATTCTCCGATTCGTGCCGGCCCCATATTTGGCTGATTTTTCCAATTAAATCCCTCAGTGGGGGGAAATTTTTCAGTGCCGGGTGAGCACGGAACATGTGGTGCCCGGCATTATATCGGCTGTCCAATGAAATTTTGGACGACCCAGATCTGTTCGGTTGTTTTAAAGTGTGAAATGACTAAAATATCTCTCGGCAGCCGAACAGATCTGGGCAGTCCAAAACTTCATTAGACGGCCGAGATCGGGCATGGGCACCACGTGTCCCTTGCCCACCTGGCACTGAAAAATTTCTTGTGGGGAGAGAGGCTGCAGTGTAATGGTGAGGGCATTCCCGTCTTTTCACGTGTTTTGTGGTGGGGACACGGTACTGCTTGGTTATTTACCAAATTATTAATTTGGGTTTTTTTACTTTTCCACATTTCCGGTTGTGTCCCCAAAAAAGGTGCTCTATTTTGTCTTTTTCGTTTGGTATTCCAGATTTTGTTCAGGGGTATTTTCGTCTCTCTATGTTTGTGTCTGTCTCGATCTCAACTGGCTTCGGTCTCCACGGTTCCACGTCTCTCTCTCTCTCTCTCTCCCTCTTTCAATCGATCTTCGGGCGAGGCCACTGGATGTTCACTGATTTCCCTATTCATCAGCCTCCCTTCATCCTCCCGGCGGTCTTCACCATCGGCCCGCGCGTCGACAGCGACGAGGCCCTGCTCAAGTTTGCCAAGCTTATCTCTCCCCATGACAAGCAGTCGAACCACATCGTCGAGCTCGTCCAGGGCGTCATCGAAGGCGATGATCATGGAGAAGATCTTCAAGGGGATTAAGGAGTTTAAGAAGGAGGTTTTCGATAAGGTGCAGTTGGAGTTGGATCAGTTTGGGCTTCATATTTACAATGCCAATGTTAAGCAGTTGGTTGATGTGCCTGGGCATGAGTACTTCTCTTACCTTGGGCAGAAGATCCAGATGGAGGCTGCTAATCAAGCCAGGGTATAATGCTGAACTTTTAATTTTAATCGTTCTAAATCTTAGTGGCGAGTTCTTGCTACCCTTACCCTTGAATTGTGTCCATCTAACATAAGTCCAATATTCTTGATTTGCAAGCTTTCTTTATGTTGTTAATTATCATAATATACGATGATTGCATTATGATTTATGGGGCAACGTGAGGAGACCTTACTGCTCGGTCCACACATCGTGTAACAAATAAATGGTGTGAGATTGTGATTTACAGTTTTATTCAAATTAGGGCGAATATGCCTTTGGACAGCGAGTTCCCGTGTCTTCTCCGTTTCCAATTGTTGGTTCTTTTGGGGCTTCCCAAATTCGAATGAATAGGTAATGCATATTTGGGGATCATACATAACTGGGAACAAAATTTTCAATTTTTTTTTACACCATTCAGAAAATCTCAAGTAGAATTTTATTTGGTCTTTACCTCCTTATTTTAGGAATGAATTCCGTTGATAGAATACAGCTATCAGTCCTGGTCATATGAAACTGTCATGCATCCTGACTCCCAAGACTCTTTCATAGAACTCCAACAATTTATCCCGCTCCTCAAAAGTCCACAGGAATGGAGTTGATGCTCCCACATCCATAGCATGAGTAGTTAAAGCAAGTACAAACATGAGGGATTGATGATTGAAAAAGGGAAACTATAAGAAAACGGGTAGGTAGGGATAGGATGTCATTGTGTGAAGATCGAGGAATCACAATTGGATTGGATTCACGTATCAAAGGTCGCTGGATACTTTATTTATTTTGGTGGTCCAATTGCTATACTGAAAACCTCTGGCTTGAAATTCAGGGAACTCGGAAGGGAACTATCCAATAATTGATCTCACTTAAACTCATGATGCAACCAAAAACACAGAAAATTAAATATCCTTGACAAACAATAATATGGCATAACCTGTCTGTAGAAATTTCATTCTTTGTGTATTTTTGTGTGTGTGTGCGCCTGCGCTTGTGCACAGGAGCTGCTACCTGCACATGGGTGGGTCAGTCGGTGCATTTATATTCAATTGCTGCCGTTTTTCCATAATACATATATTGGGGTTATTTTTCCATCACCAGTCCACCAAGTTATAAAGGGATTCAGTATGCGTTTATCATGAGAAGAGTTTCTTCAGTTTAAGATGATATATTTTTTTTGTATGATTATTCCCTGGCTTGTATAGTTGTAATGGATAAGGCAAAGTACAAAAGTGTTATCCATGCATGTTCACTGAAAAAAGATCTTGAACTTTTCTCTCATGGAGATCAAACCGTCATTGGTGATAGAGGCATTAACCTGAGTGGTAGGCAGAAGCAACGTGTGCAACTTGCCAGGGCACTTTATCAAGATGCAGACATTTATTTACTTGACGATCCCTGAAGTGTTGATGCACACACTGGGTCCAAACTATTCAAGGTTAGGATTTTACTTCTTGTGTCATCCACTTAGCAGTTGAATGAATGGAGTTTGGCTAACCATTTTACGTGGAACTGCAGAAATTCCTAATGACAGCACTAGCCACGAAGACTGTGATTTTCGTAACCCACCAAGTTGAATTTTTTCCTGCTGCTGATATGATGTTGGTATGGATTCATCTTTTGGTCTATTCTGCATATGGTATGTTGAAGAAGATTTATGGTGATATGGACTTCTTATGACGTGTAAAGTCTTATCATAGCAAGGTTGCCTTTTTCTATACAAAAAAGTTACTACATGCAAGTTATTTTGAAGGGAATTTTCTACGTTGGTTATTTAAGTAATTGATTTGAAGGTGCAAATTTGAATTCCCTTTATTGGTCTTTGCCCTATTCTGTGTTTGGTAAATCTGTATTCAAGGACATTTATGTTAGTTTAGTTTTCTGCCTTATTACTTGTTGGATGGGACATGTCAGTTGTAAATTGTTGTATCTATTATTAACTCAAAGATTTCACATGCACACACACGCACATAAAGGAGGAAAAGTATCTGCATTGCTTCTAGAAATGCTTAACGAGGCATTACTGGTCTTTGAAATCATAGCAAACCAAAATGTAAGAGGAATTTACCCCCCAAAATGTGAAGGAAAGGCTGGAAAGGTAGCACCAAAATGCAGGGCAATGGTTATGGTCTTGTGGGACCATTTAAATTATGAACCACTTAGTCTTAAGCCTGATGCAGCCGCATGTAGCACTAAACCATGAAACTCTCAAATTTCTGTCCTTTTTTTGGCATGAGGAGTTTTTGAGAGTGAGAACTGAGAACATGCATTGAAACTTTTATGTAATTTCTCTCTAAATACACATTTTTTTATTTTTGCAGGTTTTGAAGGAATGCCTTATTGTTCAAGCTGGGAAATACAATGAACTTTTGCAGGCAGGAACTAATTTCAAAGCTTTAGTGTTAGTTCACCATGAAGCGATTGAATCAATGGATATTCTCATCAACTCATTTGAAGATTCCGATGGATGCAATCCTTGTGATGCATCCATTGTATTTAATAAAAGATGTGATTCCATTGGAAACAATATTGTCAGTTTGGTGAAGGAAGTGAAAGAGGATTTATCAGCTCATAAACTAGCTGCAATCAAAACAACATGGCTACCTTCTGTTCTTCTTGCCGATGCTTATCCTCTACAATTTGCATATGTTTGCACACAACAAATGTCATTTAATCAGGTTCTCTCCTAATTCACATTGACTAAGTCATATATGTTAGTTTATTTGATAAATAACTTAATGAAAACTACATCGCAGGTCTTTACTCAGCATTTTGAAGCTTTCTTCCATGATCAGCCCATTAACAAAATTGTTTTCCGCATGAATGATTTCACATAGAAAGTTCCCAAATAAAATGACTGTCTTCAGCCTATTGATATAAAAGTTTTGCAGAATACCTTGAACTTTAAAGACTCTGATCTGGTCTTTGTTGCTGTTAGGAATTCAGATGATTTTCGCCTTTTGGTGCTTGGTGCAAATGGGTCAGAGAAAATGTACGATTAGTTTTAGTATGTAACTACTAAAGACTATTAGTCTAGGTCTGAATTCTAAGAAACATGTCCCATGTATATATTACTAGAATAGTTTTGTTGTACAACCAGTGAACTTGTTTTGGAAACTAATCTCCAATAAATCCCTTGGAGCTTTCTGTCATATCCCTTCTAAAACATGAATCTTAATTGATCTAGATCCATGACTAATATAGTCCAAGGCTATCTAATGCAATCGGCCAAGTTGTCATAGCTCTTAACGCATTGTTATCATATTTAACTCAATTGTTACTGCAAAGGTGCTATTATTGAGTTGCCTAATATTTTATGGTTGATTGTTTACAAATTCCATCTCTTTTTTTTCCCAGCTTTCGTTATCGCTTCTATCATTTATGATATTAAGTATATTTTTATAACTATTGCTTACTACGTTCATTACTCTGGATATAGTACAAGGTTCATTGTTCTGCATATAGTTGCAGTTCGCAAAGATTAAAAACTGATCTTTGGTTGAACAAGATAACTACTTAACACCCCCACCTCCCTTCATATCATGCGACTCAAACAACCCAAGATTAAACTATAAAGGCTAAACAAATATCATTATTAGGCCAGCGTGCAAAGCATGTTGTTAAACACCTAGTTGATATAAAAGTACGTCCCTTCCTTTCCCAAGATTGGCTTCAACCTGGAAAAGTTTGACAAATGGGCATTGGTTACGCATCTCATGTACTGGCCCAAAAAGTCAAGACCGTGATTTTTGTTTTGTCATTATTATTGTGTCGTTGGTCAAAAAAGTACCTCTAATTCATACATTCATGATTGTTCTTATTGTGAGTTCTTCTTTTTCAAAACGCTTTCCTGCATCAGTTGGTATCAGATGATGCGGGCTAATATTTTAGTTATTCTAAAAAGATACTAGGACTTTTCATTTATTATTATTTTGAATTTAATATTTTAGTAAGAATTGTTCTATTTTAACGTAAATTGCCTATAATATTAGATTTTTTTATTTAGGTTGATTCTATTTTCATTTAATTATTTTCTTGTTTTTCAAGATTTAGATTTTTAGGCTTCCTTCATTTTATTTTCTTTTTAGTATTTCTAGGCTTATCATTATAAATGAAGATTTGTAAGCCTTAGGGCTAGTTGGTTGTTTATGATTTTAATTAATGACAATTGAGAGTTTTCTTATTATTGTGTGTACGTAAAAAGAGTACCTCTAGTTCGTACTTGTTCGTGTTGTGTGCGTTCTTCTTTTTTAACACGCTTCCATGCATCACCTTTTCGTCATTAAATATGGACCACAAATTTGGTTTGTATAGTGTAATTCTTGTAAAGTTTTGTGGGGCTTGCAATTAATACTCCTAAACTTGGGATAGAAAATTAAATTCTGTTTGACAATATTGTTGTTTGTAGAATTCATTTCGCACTTTTTCGCTGAGATTGTGGTTGTTGATGCAGTGACCTAGTATTTTTCTCCCCTTCTGTAGAATCTATCTTTTGAAAATAAATAATACGTAAAATCAATCTATTCTATTAGAGAATGGCGTGCATGGCACAATGGTAAAATTGCTCCATTGTGATCTCACGGGTTCGAGTTGCGAAAACAGCCTCTCTGGTTGCAGGGGTAAGGCTGCGTACATCAACCATTCTCCAGACCCCACAACAACAGAAGCCCCGTGCACTGGGTTTCTCTTCTTTCTTTTTTTTTTTTTATAATCTGTTCTATTAGGATCTAACGCTGAAACAACATTTGCAAATGCATGTACATCCACAGTTCCTGCAAGATAATTTTTGCCTGAAGTTTACAGCTACTCCCTTCAAACAACAAAACCATCACTTATTAATCCCCCAACCCAAGTTTTGTGCATGAGTTCAAAAATCAATGTAGAAAACCTTTTCCTTGACAGGGAAAGCACATAGACTTGACATACCTCTTCAAATTCGTCATTGTTTATGTTGCCTCCTAAAATCTCAGGCTCAGGCTCAGGCTCAGGCTCAGGCTCAAGCTCAGGCTCATTATTGCAAACATCAACAGAATCATCAAGTTTATGACAATTTGCTTGATATCTCAAAGCCGATGTGCTTGTGGAACAGTTATTCTTTGCTTGACTACAGGTGCATTTCTCAGGAGAGGCACCTCGGATAACGTTGTACTAATGCTTTCATGCTTTCTCAGGAGAGGCACCTTGGATTACGTTGTACTTATGCTTTCATGCTTTCTCAGGAGAGGCACCTTGGATAATGTTGTACTAATGCTTTCACGCTTTCTCTTATTTACCGTTACAAATCTGGTGATTGGTGACTAAACAATATTCAAGTGACTAGGTGAATCGGTCATTTCAGTAGTACCTTTCTCTATTGCTTCGGAATGGAGTAGAGCCTGCTGATCAATTGTAGGACTATTGAGATATTGCTCATTCTGGTGCCCAAAAAAGCCATCAGCCTTCTTAGTGCCATGGGCTCGAACAGTGAATTCTTCTCCTGTTGAAGTTCCGTCACTGCTGGTCCCCATAGCACCAGGAGGGTCCGTAATGCCCTTTTCTGGTCTTGTGGACTATGCCAGAATCTCTCCATATTGTCCACAGTCACGTGACTCCTTGGGAATACTGCCAACGGCAGACAACTGCTTCAACGACAATCGCAGTCTCTCATGACCGGAAAATAAGTTAAGACCTATTTTCATCCTTACTGGGCTCCTCAAACTTATTAACAGAATAACTTACATGACTTAGTGAGTAAATCTCCCCTAAAGCTTCCCTTAAGGAATGTAAAACGGAGACTTCGTCAGAAAATAATACTTTTCTTTTATCAGGAGTTAAATTGACATCGCATGCCATGCTTGGAACTATGAAATTCATGATTGCAATTGGATATTGCCGGGAGTTTGCGCCTTTATATATCTCATTCACAAGCTTGCCGACTTTAGGCATGTCCACCGGTCGACCATTTACAAAAAAGAACTGCCTGTCTCCCAAATTGCGTCCACTTCCATTTCCAGACCTGGAAAGATAACCGTCAACCTTGCAACTGTCTGATACACACATATTTACTGGTTCTAAGCACGAAAAGGTACTGGTGCCAAACACTGTTATAATGTTATCTTTAAGGGAACCACTTCCTTGAGTTTTGAGTACTACTGACTTAACATTTTTCCCAGTTGTGTTGGTGCAAACTAACCGAACCCCTTTGGCTATGAGAGCATAGGCCTGAAAAACAAGAAATAACTAAGGATCAGATAGGACACATTCATATCACTTCGGACTAAATCATAAAGTGGCTACAGGGTTACTGAACTATTTGATCGATGGAAAACTACATTCTTTAAATTCAAAACTACATTATCAATGGGCATTATGCATGCAGATACAAGAATAGTCGTTACCAAGTCAACCATCAGCTGCATAGCTCAAGCAACTTAACAAAACTCAACCAAGAATATTAAAAAGTGCAGTGTCAAAACGACTGATAACACGAGTATCTGCCAAAAGATTTTCCAAAACAGTATCCTGAACGATTGTATAAGTAGCGTGATTTAGATCCAATGCAAGCAGCTTTATTCTGGTTCCTACTGATAAGCAACCATCATGCACATAAGTTCCAGATTCTTATGCAGATAACTCCTAATAAGATACATCTTGCTTTACAATTGGAGAGATTGCACACACAAAGAACTTGAACACATACCACGGCCAATCTTCCAAACAGAATAATAGTAGAAATAGTACTTGTTCCATTGACAATTGCGTCATGGTTCAAACTCTCTATCCCTCAATAGAACCACTCAAACTATCTGAATCTTCTAAGTTTTTAACTTTAGTCGTATTTTGTATTAATCCTCATGGAATTGGCTTGTGAAGTGACTCCTTCCCAATGTTTGGCTACGAAAACTAAATCAAGACCAGTAGTAAAGGAGTTGAATGATCAAGTTTCTTCAAGATTGTATTAACATGCATCTGAAAGATGATAAAAATGCCTGAGCTCATCCAATCTCTTCTACCAAACCTCCCCTTTCCCCTCCCACAGCACTCTCTTACCACTACAGCCAGTGTCACACTATAATTACAAGTTCACAACCATGGGCGCAACAGCTGTCACCAGGACTCACTGCTACTGTAATAAACTATAACAAAACCACGAAGTATTGCTTCCACTAAGGTTCTATCAGCAAGCCTCCCACGCCACAATAATGTCACACCACCACTACCTCCTCCGTTGTCTGTACCATCACTGTAATGCCACCACCATTGTGTTGGCTGCACATGTAATACAACACCAAATCCAAAATGATTCTAGGCTAAAGTAGTAATGCATTTTATTTCCTTAAAAAAAAAGCCAACTCCCCCAGCTTCAAATCCCAAGAAACACTTCGCCAAAAAATAAAATCGCTTTTAGTGTTAGCAATATCTCGATCTTCAGGTTCATTTAATCACTGCGTAGCTTACATCTTGTTGAGGAAAGATATTTCAACAAGTGACATAATAAGGAAACCAACATATTGTAGGGGAAGAGAGGATGTGCTATCTATTTCAGGTGAAGTGGGAAAACTGCAAAAGTCACAAATTTTGTTATCCCTGTACCTGGCATATCGGATCTCATGAATGCATGGCTTAAGTTTACACTCAGTCAAAAAGATTGTCCCCTCTATATGGGGTTGTTTATGTAATCAACATGATATGTATAACAGGAAAGGTTGGCGTTCAAATTGGCCTGATTTTGTGGATGACCGATCATGAGGCTTTTCAAGGCCTGAAACCATCATACAAGGCCTTCTTCTAACCAACAAATTGATTTTCTGAATTTTGGCCAAAAATGGGTGTAAACAAGGTTTCAAAATTTTCCAAAATAAGTTCTCACTATCTCCTCCCTCCCCACCACCTCAGGCCTCCACCCCTAGCAACCAACTCCGAGAACCGTGTCCCGCCTCCACCTGCCCCTCTGGCAGCCTTTCCAGCCAACACTCACTTCTTTAGTGAACAAGATTTTGACCAAATGTGCCCGAATTATGTTTTTGTCTCTCAATCAAAAAAATACTGAAATAAATGATTCTTGTTTCTGTGAAGAGGAAAATGGAAAGTGCCGAAGTTACCAACATATCCTCTAACATAGGACATTCTCGGGCATAATTAAGCCCTAAACATGAAGCCAGCTACATTTAATTTGTTTCCTTCTCTATATTCTAAACGATACTCAACTTTTTCATAACCAGAGAATTATAGAGAGTGCAACGCAATCTTTCTATCAAACCGTTACGACAAAGCAAAATAATCTGGGGATTATTGTTAGGGCTGCTAAACAATGCCAATCAAGTTCGAGCGTGTGTTCGCAAGTTAAAAGCTCGTTCAAGACCTGTTTGTTTAATTAAGGTTGAACATTTTCTTTTGAAACTCATCTTCCAAACCAAGCTTGAACATGCTGCTACTCGACTCGTTCAGTTTATGATGTAATATTCAAAGTAGGCTAAGCTTGAACATGTTTGAAGCTCGTTTCAGCTCGTTAGGTTTTGAAACCAAGCTTCAACAACTAACTGCTTGGCTCGTTGATCACTTCTACTTACTGTAATGCCAAAGTACCTTGAAATTGTTGGGTGAAATGCCGCAACCGTTATCGATGACCTGGAACGATTCCTCGCCGTATTCTCTCAAGGCGATCTCGATGCTGGTGGCGCCGGCGTCCAAGCTGTTCTCGACCAGCTCCTTGACGGCCGACGAGAGGTCAAGTATCACTTGTCCCGCGCAGATTCTGTGGACAACGCCCTTGTTTATGGGCCGGATGGTCGGGGACTCCACTGCCGGTGTAGCCGCTCCGCCGTCCATCGAAGCCCCCGCCGATGTGGGAGCATTCAACTCTTGTGTAATCGATGCTGGGAGTGATTTTGTGCTGTTCCGACGCTAATTGCAGTTCGATTGGAACTTCGATCAACTTGTTATGGAGATTGAAAGCGTTCAAATTGAACGAGTATGTCTGAAGAGATTTGAATCGATAGCGAGAGTGAGAGGAACCCTAGTTTCAACCCTGTGCAGGCCTTTGCCGCCAAAACTGCCGCGAACGAGCACGTTAGTTATTTGTTTTAGGGTTGTGTAGGCCATCAAGGTTTCGTGGTGTAGTTGGTTATCACGTCAGTCTAACACACTGAAGGTCTCCGGTTCGAAGCCGGGCGAAGCCAATCCTTTTCCGCCTTTTCTTTTTTTAATTGATCCGCTTTTCCGCCTTTTCATTTACATTTAGGAGTTTTTTTTTTTTTAACGGCTCTTTTTCCGCCTTTTCCCTGTGCATCCCCTGTCAACTCACTCCCACTCTCGATCGTATTAAGGTTTCATCAAAGTTCTTTCTAAAATGTCATTTTATCACCCAAACAAAGCAGACAAAATAACTTTCGCACTCTCTCTCAAAATATCCAAACCCTAGCACCAACAACCCTTCCCCTCCCCCCTTCTTAGGCGTCGGGAGGGGAGGGATCCTTCCCCTCTAATCTCTCTCCCTTTGTTCTCTTCCTCCACCGTTGAACCGCCTTCTTTCTCAATTCCGCAATTGAAGTTTGGGTTTTCATTGAGAACTTTTTAGCCAGATCGTTTTCCGGCGATGTTCTGGAGCTTCGATTTCAGTACTTGCGGGTAAGATGTTGTCCACCACCGTTCTCAGCCTCCATCTTCTGAGATTTGTTTATCGCATTTGCTGGACGACTACCTCCCAACGATGTGTTCTTATTTTGTGAAGCAACGATGTGTTCCTATTTTGTGAAGCAGAGGTGAAGGTTACGACTTACGAGTCTATTAAGGTGGTTGCAAAAAAATGGCAAAGGATGTCTCGGTGGTGCTTTTTCTATTTTATTATTTATTTTAATAATATCCTCTCTTTGTGGGGTTTGTCCTTCTTCGAACGGTTTTGTCCTCCTTTGGGTGTTTTTTTTAATTTATTCTGTAGGGCGCGCCGTGTTTATGCGTTTTATACGTTCTTTCTGTTGGAGTATCTAATCTATATATGGATTCCCAATCTTTTTCCACAGGGATCTTTTAATGAATAGTAATATTGTACTTCTCAACTTTTGGCCAAAAAGGAAAAAAAAAAAAAGACTGGAATCCCGGGGAACTAAAATCCATATTTATAATTCTCTCTTTAATCAACAACTAACTATTTCTCAAATTTCAGCCTCTAGTATAAAGCAAGAATCAACGCAAAGCAATCTGAATGCTACAACCAACTACCAACTAATAAAAAATATGTCTAATTAAAAGTACATATACAAATCTATAAAAATTCAGTTGAGTTTAATTATTCCGGATTGAAAGGTGGCGAACCAGACCAAATCGGTTTTATTTTTTTGGGGTTTGGCTAAAAATCAAACCAAATCAAATCAAACCAAAAACTAGTAAAGTCGAGGTATGGGTAAGTTAATCATCCATTATTAAAAGGAAAAGGCTACAATACACACCCCTTATTTGGGTGTGTATCATATGCATCCCCTAAATGGTTATGAATTATAGAGAAAAAGTTACGAATCGTATTGCTAAAAAGTTACGAATCGTATAAAGGTTACGATATACACCAAAATGTTATGAATCATAATGAAAATGTTACGAATCGTACTGCTGAAAAGTTATGAATTTTAGAACAAAAGTTACGAAATATGCTAAAATGTTACGAATGAACCATAAAATAGGTGCATATGATACACCCTTTTAAGGGGTGTGTATTGTAGACTTTCCCTTATTAAAAAGAGATCGAGATCGAGATTCGAGGAGGATAACTAGGAGTTAGTGGGATACAAGCATTGGCCATGTGTTTAGAGATGAGGAACGAGAGGGAGAAAACAGAAACACGTCTTCGCCAAATCGATCCCCTGAATACATACATTCAAAGAAAGTTATCTGAAGGCATGCATGCAGCCAAATCCTGAAAACGCTATCTAGTGATTCAGAGTCTCAGAGATCGACAACCAAACAAAAACATTTCTTTCCGGTCATGTGACACGCCCGGGAGCCCAAAGGAAATCCAACTGCAATTGAACTGAGTAGCTCGCAAGTTCGGTTCGAGTTTTCGGCTTGTTCAGTAAATAAGCCGTGTGGAACTTGGCTTGTTCGATAAAAGCTTGGCTCGTTAAGGGATACTCGAGTTGATTAAAAAGGCTCGTTTAGTAAATGACTAAGTTCGGCTCGTTAAGACTCGAGCCGAACTTAAGCTCAAGTTTTTGGCTCATATAAATGAACCGAGCTCGAGCTCAACAAAGCTTGGCTCGACTCACTCACGGCCCTAATACAGATCAAATTTGTAGTATTCGAAATATGATAATATAATGGTTTTTTGGCTAATTTTTTTCATCCAAATTTCACATTGTTTATATGCACCATGACAAATCAGCATGCATCTTGACTAATCTCTAATAAAGACCTAAATTAAAATGGACTTTATTTTGAACATCAGAATTTTGAAAACTTTCTTATCTTTCCATTTTGTAGTCTTTTGGCCGGTGGGAGGGGGACAAAAAAAAGAAGCTATTCTACTCTAAACGTTTGGGCTTTTACCTTTCCCATTTTTCCACTGGAAAATCAAGATAAAAAATTTGACTTTGGAATAAGTTGTTTGGGTTGGGTCAACCGTAATTGCTCTTTTCTGTTTAGTATAAGAGGGTCGGGAGAAGACAACTGGTAAATGGGAGCTAATACTATTTTTCTCATCAGAACCCAACTTGAATAATAATTAGATAAGTAGTTTTGCATGTTTAATTTAGAGGGAGACTGGGAGAGATCTCATCTCATGTGTTTCTCCTTAGCATATTGATAAGCGGACCAACAAACCCCATGCCGATGAGTACTGACGGGCACGCGGAGCTCACTCTGCGATCTACACAGATGATTCGAGCCATTTCAATAATTTTAAAAATAATTGAGTGGGCCTTATAAAAATTAGCTCAATTCGATATGTGTAGATACTCAATTCAATCTTATATTTTTCATTAATCCAGTCTTCCATTTTTCATTTAGAATGAAAAAATGAAAGATTGAATTGAGCACCTAAACATATCAGCTTTGACTTATTTTTCACAAGCCAACTCATTTTTTTTGAAAATTATATTAAACGGCTCGGATCACCTGTGCGAGATCCGAAATGGGCCCCGCATGCCTATCAGTAGCCCATCGGTATGGATTTGGTCAGTGCAAGTAGCACGGTTCTTCTACTAAATTCTTATTTTCCACATCTAAATATTTTTTTTTTTGTTACACTCTCTTACAATAGATCAATTTTAATTTTAAAAAAAAGTTACTTATTTTATTTGGCGGAACACACCAATTTGTTTTTGTCAAACAAGAACGTACTCCATATACATACGGAGTAGAAAATCTACACTGGGCCGCTTCAGTGAACATACTACTCCCATTACTCGTCAGTTGTCTCACATAAACAGCGGAAAATCCAAAGTAAACTCACACCCGTGCGTATACGGTTCTCTCTCTCTCTTTCTCTCTCTCTCCACCTTATCATCTCTAACTCCTCCGCTCCTCTTCTCTCCACAGTCCGAACCCTTATCTCCAAACCCTTATCACAAAACCCTATCCAAAACAAAACCCATTCACCCCCAAATCAAACCCAACTCTAAAAACAATTCAAGGGCTCAATCCAATGGACACCAACCAAACCGCGGCTTCGTTCCAACTCTCCAACTCCCCATCAGGTATCAAAATCTCTCCTCCTTATGATTCTGAAATCGATTCTTTTGTCAAAACCAATGATTTGGACAATAGTATTATTAATAGAAGAAGCAGTAGCAGTAGTTCTGTTAGTGGTTCTGAGGATGGGGGTTATGTGAGCGGTGAGGAGGAGTTTGAAACAGCGTCGGAGAGGCCCGTCGCGGATGAAGAAACCCTGGGAAAGGACGTTCAAGGGGAGAATTTGGGTGAGGGTTTATTGGGTGGCTCTGAAATGTTGAATTTTAAAACAGAAATGCCCATGGCGGTGGTTGCACCGGATGATGTGGTGGCGGTGGTCACACCGGATGATGATGTTGAAAAAGGTCCTAAAGTTAGGGTTTTTGGTGGTGAATATGTTGATGGAGATGGTATTGTGAAGGAGGAGGAGTCTAACGGAGTTGGTGACGGTGTTACTGATGCGGTTCAGGCTGCTGAAACTGCATCTGAGGGCTTTTCGGGGAAGCCTGAGGTTATGGCTGAACCAAGTTCGGTTGAAAACTTGAATTTGAATCAGTTAGCGGAGGAAGCAATTGCTGCTGAGGGATTTTCGGGGAAGACGGAAGTTGTGGTTGAACCAATTTCGGGTGAAAACTCGAATTTGAATCAGTTTTTGATGGAGGCAATTGCAGCTATTGGCTTTTCAAGGAAGCCTGAAGTTATGGTTGAGCCAATTTTGGGTGAAAATTCAATTTTGAATCAGGCTGTAGAAGAAGGTGGTTTGGGTGTTCCCCAAGCTAACATCCTTGAGGTTTCAACCAGTAGTAAGGGAGATAATGTTGCTGAAATTTCAAAATCGTATGAGACTGTGAGTTCTGAAGTTGAGGGCAGCTTGGTGCCTGAGGAGGTTGTGAGGGAGGAGACCAAGTTGAAAGAGGAGAAGGCTTTGAATGCTGAGGATTCTGGTGCTGGTGTAGAGGCTAAAGGAAGTGCAGAGGCGGTTGAAGAGTTACCAGTTGTAAGCCTAATTAATGATGTGACTTTTGAACCAGCAAACTCAAAGCTGGTTGAGGCTGATGGTGTGGAATTTAAAAATGGAGGAAACTCTTTGGGGGAAGGCATACATGTCAAAATGTTTGAGCCAGGAGTGGGATTGGTTGATGGGTCTGATGATGTTGTTTTCGATTCGATTTCTGCAACTTCAACCAAACACGAATCTGAAATGGAACAATCAGAGCCTTCAGGTGTGACAGGAAGTAGGTCTGAGGCTAAACTAAACAAATCTATCGTTGCAAATGCTGCTGATGGAGCTGACCGTGTGTCTACAAGGGATGCGGAGAGTAATGGTGCCTATGAACATCATGTGAATGATGGATTAGCAGAGGATGAGGTGAAAAGCAAAACCGATGAAGAAGGAGATATTGGGTACTCAGGTTCAGATGAGGAGACTGACGGTATGATCTTTGGAAGCTCAGAAGCTGCACGACAGTTTATGGAGGAATTGGAACAAGGATCGGGTGGTGGGGATGAGCCACAGAGGATGATTGATGGTCAGATTGTCACAGATTCCGATGAAGAAGTGGACACTGATGAAGAAGGAGGTGGGAAGGAGTTGTTTGATTCTTCAGCATTGGCAGCTCTATTGAAAGCAGCGACTGGCGGTGGTTCAGATGGTGGTGGCAATTTCACAATAACATCACAAGATGGATCTAGGCTTTTCTCAATCGAGCGTCCAGCCGGTTTGGGGTCCTCAGCCCGGGCTTTCAGGCCTGCTACCAGGCCCAATTCATCCAGCTTTTTCTCTTCTTCTGGTCTCATGACTGGTGGAACCTCTGAGAACAACTTGACTGAGGAGGAGAAGAAGAAATTGGAGAAGTTGCAGCAAATAAGGGTGAAATTCTTGAGGCTTGTTCAGAGATTAGGTGTTTCTCCTGATGAATCCGTGGCAGCCCAAGTTCTGTACAGATTAGCTCTTGTTGGTGGAAGACAAACTAGTCAAGCTTTTAGCCTTGATGCTGCTAAGAGGACTGCTACGCAGCTTGAAGAAGAAGGAAAAGAAGATTTGGACTTTTCAGTTAACATCCTTGTTCTTGGAAAATCTGGAGTTGGAAAGAGTGCGACCATAAATTCTATCTTTGGCGAAGAGAAATCTTTTATTGATGCTTTTGAACGTGCCACTACGACTGTGAAGGAAATTAGTGGAGTTGTCGATGGAGTTAAGATTAAAGTGTTTGATACTCCGGGTCTCAAGTCTGGTGTCATGGAGCAGGGTTTCAACCGAAGAGTCTTGTCCTCCGTAACTAAGGTTACGAAGAAAAGCCCACCTGATATCGTCCTCTATGTGGACCGGCTGGATTCGCAGACTAGGGATCTTAATGATATGCCATTACTTAAGACGATCACCGGTTGTCTTGGCCAATCTATCTGGCGTAGTGCTATAGTCACTCTTACTCATGCGGCTTCTGCACCTCCAGATGGGCCATCTGGTTCCCCTCTGAGTTACGATGTTTTTGTAACCCAAAGGTCCCATGTTGTTCAGCAGTCCATTGGACAAGCTGTTGGCGATTTAAGAATGATGAGTCCTAGTTTGATGAATCCGGTTTCTCTTGTTGAGAACCATCCCTTGTGTCGAAAAAACAGAGAAGGCCAAAAGGTGCTCCCCAATGGCCAAACTTGGAGACCACAGTTACTGCTATTGGGATACTCTATGAAGATTTTAGCAGAAGCAAGTTCTCTATCCAAACCTCAAGACCCATTTGACCACCGGAAGCTTTTTGGGTTCCGTTCTCGTTCACCCCCTCTTCCATACTTGTTGTCTTCTATGTTACAGACTAGGGCCCACCCAAAGCTCTCCACTGATCAAGGCATTGAGAATGGTGATTCAGATGTTGACATGGGAGATTTGTCAGATTTTGAACAAGAGGAAGAGGGAGAAGTTGATTACGATGAGCTGCCAGCATTCAAGCCTCTCAGTAAAGCTCAACTCGCTAAGCTTAGCAAGGAAGATAAGGAGGAGTATTTTGAAGAGTACGCCTACCGAGTGAAGCTCCTCAATAAGAAGCAGTGGAGAGAGGAGTTGAAAAGAATGAAAGAGATGAAGAAGAAAGGGAAGGATGCTGAGAATGAGTATGGTTTCATGGGAGGAGAAGATGGTGATCAAGACAACGGAAGTCCAGCGCCTGTGTCCACTCCATTACCTGACATGGTCCTTCCCCCTTCCTTTGACAGTGACAGTCCAGCTTATAGGTACAGGTTTCTGGAGCCAACCTCACAATTCTTGGCAAGGCCAGTTTTGGACACCCATGGCTGGGACCATGATTGTGGGTACGACGGTGTCAATTTGGAACAGAGTCTAGCCATTGCTAACCGGTTTCCGGCAGCAGTCTCTGTCCAAATCACAAAGGACAAGAAGGATTTCAGCATCCACTTGGATTCCTCTATATCCGCAAAGCATGGGGAAAGCGGATCGACTATGGCAGGATTCGACATTCAGAATATTGGAAAACAGCTTGGTTACATAGTCAGAGGCGAAACCAAATTCAAGAACACTGTGAGGAAAAGGAAGAACAAGACGGCTGCTGGGGTAGCTATCACCTTCTTAGGAGAGAACATTGCCACCGGATTGAAGGTCGAGGATCAGATTGCATTGGGAAAGCAGTGGGCTTTGGTGGGTAGCTGTGGGACCGTTCGATGCCAAAGTGATGCGGCTTATGGGGCCAATTTTGAATTGCAGCGACGCGAGCTGGATTACCCAGTTGGTCAAGTTCAGTCCACTTATGGGCTTTCTCTGATTAAGTGGAAAGGGGATTGGGCTTTGGGGTTCAACACTGTTGCTCAGTTCTCCATTGGGCGTGGTTCAAAGGTGGCTCTTCGCGCTGGAATCAACAATAAGATGAGTGGACAGATCACTGTAAGAACAAGCAGTTCTGAGCATCTTGGTATTGCTCTTGCCGCCGTTATTCCGGTAGCCTCTGCTATTTACAAGAAAATCTGGCCTGCTGGTGGTGGTGGTGGTGGTGAGAGTTACTCGATCTATTAGATCCAGTTTCGTTTCTTGTTGCAGTTTTTGCTTTTTCTTGAAGTGGCATCGTTGGCTAAATTGCTCAAAGCACAGTTTAGTCTTCATCACTTTATCGAGTCATGCTTTGTTTTTTTGATTTAGAACTTGGTTCTAAGTATTTTGGCGTAGTAAATTGTACTGAATATGATATGAAACTCAGAGGGAACATCATATTCATTGTTATATTATCTGTTCATTATTGAATGAATTTGGATCATCATTTGAGTTTCATCGGTTCTGAAAACATCTTTACTAACATGTTTTTGGTTGGAAATATATGGATATTGATTCTCTTTTAGAGGTACAGAATTGGGTGTGAACACAACTTTTGCGTGATATATTTATAATTTCCAACAGAATTGGGTTTTAACACAGCTTTGCGTCGTATATTTATGGGTTCCAGAATCTACATGTGCTAGTTGGAAAACAACCTGAGTGTGGGTTTTTGCCTCTGTTAAACCTACATATCCCCTCAATCTAGAGAACTGGATTGCTGACTATTTTTGCCTTTCCTGCCAGTCTTTACCCTGGTTGTTGAGTGTTGTAAGTCACTTGATATGATAGGTTAAAAGATGGAGAGCGCATGTAAAACCTTGTAGACATCGTGCCACAAGCTTCTGTACAGTTCTGCATAATTTAGAGATGCACAGCCGCTCTTGTTCATCGGTATGTTTGAGAACAGGTTTAATGTTGTGTTGAGTTTACGGGTAACAACTAGAAATGGGTGGAAATTCACTGTACTGTGAACTGTACTCAATGTGTTTCAATCAAGACCAAAAAGGTTGGATTTGAAGATCAGAAAGGAAACAAGGATTTATTTACTTTCATATGACGACTCAGTCTCCAGCAACCCTGTATGCTGTTGATTCATATCTGAATAGTGAATCCTCTTTTCTGTGGGAAAAACGTTGCCAAGAATATGTTTTGTCATTTCTGCTGCAATGGTTTTTTACCTGAGCAAAACTACACCCACGCGTTTATGTGTTAAGATACGGCCACAAATTTACGGAGCCACATGAAATAATGAAGGGTCTACATCTAGGGATTTGGAACAAATCGGTGTTAGATCCATGTAGACAAATCTTTTATGCACACATACTTCTCCTTTTTGCCATGTCACATGAACTCGGGAATGGGTATGTATCAAGTGTCTGGATTGATCTGAATCTCGTTTCAAATGCAAGAAAAGGTGCCTCGTATCTATAAAAATACTGGTACTACTACTACTACTACTACTACTACTACTACTACAGTACATTAGTATGTAACTTGGCCGGCCTGGCCGGCCCAGTGTAGGTTTCTTTCTTTCAGACTTTCAGTGTGATGTTTGTGTCATTTTTTGTTTTGAAACCATCCCACAGGGCTGGCCAAAATGAAGCCGGAGGCGGAATAGATGCTACACTACATATTTTTGCTCTCTTCTAATTCTTCTTCTAATTTTCGTAAAATCATTGGCAGAACTTAAAATCATTTGCAAAACTTATTAATTCATCAACAATCTCTGGATGCGATAAATTCTGCAAAGAAAGATCAAACTCTTCAAGCTTCAAGTAAATTATGCAGCTAATTAGAATTTTCAAGCCAACTTAAAAAGAACAGATATCTGCATCTCATTAGTGATTTCCACCCCAAACTAGAAGTTCAAACAACCAAAACTACTAGTGCCAACCACAACCATGAAATTTTACATAGCAAACCTGATCTCAACTGTTGACAGTGGACATAAACTACCCAAAGGAAAAACATTCCAAACCATTACCAACACCATTTCATTTCACCACAAAAGCAACAAATTCGTAACCTTATACCACCATCATTCTGCCGCGCCGACGGCTTCCCTATTGTGCCCATGCTCTGCTCCTTCAAAAACCTTAGCTATCTTCTCTATCGGAACAACCGGCAGATAAGTTGCCACCACGTATCCTCTGTCCGCCGTGCAGCGCACTGTCTCGTTGTACTTCTCCGTCCAGTACGCAGCCGTGGGAACCACTATGCGGGCCACCTGAGGAAACAACGGAAGCTGGTTAAGGCCTCGCCAAGCCGAGACCGCATACTGCTCTGCCACTGGCTCGTACTTGGTGTAGAGCTCTTTGGCAGTAGGCTCGTACTTGACGTAGACGGTTTTGGCCACGTTCGACGCCGTATCCACCACGCCGTATCGCTGCACCTCCAAAGCCACGGCTCGAGCCACTTCCGGAGCTTTCTGAGCCGCCGACAGGGCTTGGCACGATGCCTGCTTCACCAGATTCGGCAAGTGACGCTCCAACTCGTTCATCGACTCATCCACCTGTTAATTAAGTGAGCATATAAACGCACATTATACTTGGTCTAATCCCTCCCCCTTTCTAGTGCTTCATAAATTTACAGGTTTAATCATTCATTTATCAAACAAAACGATGTCAAACTACTTTAACCAAATTGATCACGAATACTCATCTTTGATAGTACCAAAACTTGTCAAATTTCAATCCCCATGAATGCATATAAGCCGAAAACCTACAAACCTAATCTTTTCTTTGAGAGCATAAGTAGTCCCCATAAATGCATATATCAGCAAAAAAAACTGCAAAATCTAACCTTCGACAATATATGCACAACGTTGCTTCTTCCAGAAAATTTTACCATTCGAAGTTCAAAACATGTTGAAAATTAAATTTTGATGCAATAAACCGATCCAACCAACCATTCGAATCTTATTTCTGCTACAAATCTACGCAATAACTTTCACTATTAAGACGCAAGTAATTTTATTTGTTTTTTCTGCCCAACGATGCAAATCAGAATCTGATAGTGACTTGCTAAGTTCAAACAAACCACGCTGTATAAAACTCTTACCTTGTGATCGACGAACTTGAGAAGCTCAAAAGGAACATCGTGGAACTTCTCGTAAACCGGACCAATAACTGTTTTCACGGTACCTTCAACGGTCTGAACACCCGGTTTCAGGGGACCGGAGTTCTCTTTAGCGAATTCGTAAAGGGTTGAAAAACAAACGATCATGTAAATCGCCGCGGCCTGAACGAAATCCAGATACTTAAGCCTGTTCTCCTCATCTTGGACCTTCACTCAATAACACCGCAAACAGAATATCCTTATCAAAACCTCATAAAATTTTCCAAACCAATACAAAGTCAATCACTAGTAATTTAATTCACCAATAATAAAACATACAACCGAACGAGCAATCGATTCTACTCCGTGAAACAATCAAAGTCCGAAATAATGTCTCGACGAATCCAGTTAAAGTTTAGATTCTGATTTCTCTTGTTTTCAAGCAATTTCTCGGGAACCAAACAATCGGGGGTTTTAAATCACAGTATCAAGAAACATAACAGTATTGGCCCATATCTAACAGTATCAGGAAGGATGACGGTGTCAGCAAATATAATATAACAGTAACAGAATCATGAAACATAACAGCATTAGGATACGACCATGTATTGATCGGTATCAGAAAGTATCTGCTGATAACATCGACCGTTACGTAATTAATGGATTTTCAAAAGAACCCGCAAACACACACAGGCCCAGAAAAGATTTGCTTACCGTCTCAGTTGGACGTTGGGTATCTGAATAATCCGCCATTTTCGAAGTGAGAGAGAGAGAGAGAGAGAGAGAGAGCCCGGGGTTTTTTTTTATCTTATGGCGTTGAAGCAGAATTGGTAGGCACGAAACGCTTCCAACGAAACTTCTGGAAGCGTTGCGCCTACTCGCGGTTATAAAAGAGTTTTTCTGAACAATGTTCGAGATCTAGGGCATAGCAAACCAAAACAGAATTATGCCAGGTGTCGCGCGAGGAATGGGCGTTGGTGACCGCCTTGTGGGCTAAGCTAAGCTAACTCGACGACGGTTAGAATTATAACTCGAGGTGCGAGAACGTAAAGAGAGGTCGTATGTAGTAATATGTATGGTATGATTAGAGTGGGCGGTTGCCACGTGGATCATGGGAGGTTTTTATTCCCCGTTCGTTTTTCTTTTTGAAAAAATAATTTCCAAATCAACAAATATTCATTATTCATATTTTTAATTATTACTTTTCACTCATTACTTTTATTTACAATTATTATTTTAATTTCTCTCTTTATCTCTCTTCACTCGTTATCCCTATTTTTAATATTACTCTCATAATTTTTTTTTAAAAAATTTATCCAAACACAATATAAATAAAAATGCGTGTCGACAAGAGAATGTTTTAATGTGTGTTTGGTGTTCCGGTTTCTAAAAAAAGAACTTTTTGAAAAAGGAAGGTAATTTCAAGCTTAAAAATCATGTATTTACGCAAATAATTTTCCTACCAATATGGATCTTGTTTGATAGATTTCATTGAGATCTTTTATACGGTGCAAAAAAAATCAAAAAATTATTTTTTATTTTCATTATATTTGAGTTTGAAAATTGAAGAAAAAAAACTTTTTCAAAAAAAAAGCTTAGTGGAACACCCCTAAGTGTGATCCTAAAATAATTGGATAATGCTACTCACATAACGATTCAAACACAACAACTTACACAACCTCTCACATACATGTGAGGCCCACACATAGTAGTGTGTGTGGAGCCCACATGCATGTGAGAGATTGTGTAAGTTGTTGTGTTTGGATTGTTGTATGAGTATCATTTTTGAAAATAATTGTGTTGAAAGAGATAAAATTGTGGGTGCATGGGGCGTTGGGACGGCACGGAATTCTATGAGGAAACCAACCTCATCCCCAATCGCATTATTGTACAGAATTAGATTTGGATTGGGTCGGGCACAGTGGTCAAGGTTTTCTGCTCTGATGATTCCTCTTTTCAAAAAAAGTGGAGTAGTAGTATCTCATGATTCCTGTGGGGATTTATTCGTCTCTTCTCAATAAATACTTAAAACTATGGGTACACCCACCGTTTAAATTAGTACCAGAGGTGGTCGGTTAACTCATCTAGTTTGCACCCTTGGCTTGCCCAGAGGAATTTGGGGTGCGTGCTGTCACTAGTCTCTTAGGGACTGCATGCATGTTGGGTCAATTTGAAATGTTTATGTTCAGTAATGAATGGCTCAAATTGCATCTCAATCGAACAAATTTCAGCTGAGTATAAAGGGTCAAGATTGGCCCATCATGCATGGGAACAACACGGCGCAGACTGCATCTCAGTCGAACAGAACTCGGCCAAATATGAATGGTCTGAATTGGCCCATAACGCATGGGGACATCAGGCACCTCAAAGACAATCGGGAGAGGCATCGAGAGATGTCGAGTTCTCTTTAATTGTAAATTCTTGACTTCCCTTTTAACACCCCACCAATGTATATAATCAATCAATATGCTAAGCAAATTTGTTATGTGCTCTCAAATCTTCACACACCTATTTCCAATTTCTTGGATTTTTATTTTTTAAAATTTAATGAGAGAATGAGAGGGAGGAAGAGAGAGAGAGAGAGGGGGGGAGGGGGGGGAAGATATATTCGGGGAATATATTTTTTGAGGAAAAATTAACGTGGTGATCCAACTCATTTTTCTAACACACATTTTTGTGGTTCTTGCTATAAAGTATCGATTCCACACAAGGACCCTTTTTGCCCCGTGCATCAAAGAAGTATAATGGTATTATCAAACAAATTATGTACACTAAACTTATGTTTTCTCTGCTCTCTCCCTCTTTAACCCAAAAGAAGCCGTTGCTCCCCATCTCCCTCCTTCCCCTCACCCCAAGGTTTTACGCCCCAATGGGTGACGTGAGGGGAGGAATTTCTTCCCCTGGTGAGGTTTTTCATCTCTTAATCTTAAATCTCGGAGGTCTTCTCTCGTTTTCCCTTCACGTCCATCCTCCTCCTCCTCATACCACCATCCGCCGCCCCTTTTCCACCTCTTTCGTCATATAGTCTGATGGCTTTTGGAGGCAATGCCTTGCAGGTCGTGGTTGCCGGAGTGGGAGATCTAGGTAGGTGGATGAAATCTGCTCAGGTTTCATTACCGATTTTTTACGCTTTTTTTTTTTGTTCTCTTTGGTGTCTTTTGTGTGGAATTTCTCTCCATTTGTGAGGCTTCTATCACCCCTGTGTGAGATGTCTTGGGTTTTTTTTTGCAGTGCTCCGTCTGTTTGGAGTAGTTGGAGTTGGATGTAGTTTTTGGACCGAATCCCCTCATGTTTGATTTCTTGATCTCTTGTTTATGGATGTAATTTTCTCTTGATGTACTTATTCTTGAATCTATAATATCATCTATTATTGTTTTCACAAAAGAAAAAAATGGAATCCACGCAAATGATCCAACACTAGTGCAAAATGTATAGCTTTCCCCTCCAAAATTGTGAAACCAAAATCTGCTTACCGCAGTCCCATTCCATTCAAATGATCAAACACCGCACGCTAGTACAAAATGGATATTTTCCCACAAAGTTGTGATTTGTTCCTTTACTTACAAAACTTGGCAACTTTTTGTGTTTTGCATTTTCGTTAGATTCACCTTTACTTTTTGAATTGGCATGAAAGAAGTGTAAGGCCCCGTTCCAGAACACGTTCTTAAAAAATAAGTATTTATTTTATATTTTTAAACTCAAAAATAATGTAAATGAAAAATAAATTTTCAAATTTTTTTTGCACTGTATTAAAGATCTCAATGAGATCTCAAACAAGATCCATATTGATAGGAAAATAATTTGTGTAAGCATATAATTTTTGAGCTTGAAATTACCTTTTTAAAAAATAAATACTTAGTTTTCTTCCTGGAACGGAGCCTAAACAGTAAAAGAATTACGACAACAATTCACTAAACATGTAAAATACAAAACAACTATATTTTTTTTTATGAGAATTGATTTATACACTCATTTTTTTTGAATTTTCATGTTGAAAGTGTATGTATTTTTTCTCTAAAAGACAAAAAAGAGGGTGTGAATATAAAAAATGAGAGTCTAGAAATCAATACCCTTTTTATTTTTATTTTTATTATCATCCTAAATGAATTGTTCATATATTTACATTTTTCAAATTCATCTCGACAAGACAAATTAATATCACACAGTACGGTCAAAAACTGTATAAAAATTACGAAAGTTAAATCACAATGTGATACTTAAAAATACCAGAGCAAAAATTTAGTAAACCGTCCATTAAAAAAAAAAAAAAAACAGAAAGTAGCAAGAACATATGCCCTAAATTTTCTTTTGGAAAGATAATTGCAGGGCCGAGTCCCCCAGTTCACCAAATTACAGAGGCATTTGGTGGATCGGAAATCTGAATCATCAGATACCCATTGATGATTTGATCGTTTGAAGAAAGTTGAGAACCTCTTCTCTTCGTCAAAATGGAGGAGCACCGAAGTATTATTAAGGAGGTGTTTGGCGAATCATCGGATAGCGAAGACGACGATCAACAAATCCAGCTTGATGATCCAAACGCCGAGTTTCATTCTCAGTTAATCTTTGGCAAATGCCCTAGTTGGGAACCAGTCAGCCAAATCAACGGCTTATCACTTTGCAGAGACCTTTTATCTCACGACCAGCAGTCTTCTTTGCTATCAGCTATAGAAAATGGTGCGTGTATATTGCATTGGGTAGGAAATCAGTTGATTTATTTGTATCTTAGTAACCTAATCCGGCGAGCTCAACCGTGAAAACGTCTTCTATATTACTTCCCAAACTAGTAAAATTTGCGAGAGCGTGTTTGGATTTCTTCCCCTTCCATCTTCCTTTTTTCAATTGACATTTGGATTTGGTTTTCTCGAGCCCCTTTTATTATCTTGTTTCTATCCTGGTCCAATGAACCGAAGATAAAAAGAAGCGTCTTTTGCTGTCAAGAGTTTTTTTTTTTCCAGACACATCCCTTCCAATTCAGCAAATCCAGTTACTTTGTGTTGGGTACATAAATTGTAGTGTAGTTATGGCACATGTCACGTCCGGCCTCCGCCAGGGAGTATTGCTCCTCCATCACAAGAAAATATTGTCCGGTCACACCACACCATTATCTGCAAAAGGCCCCACTGTTCTTAAAGTCGGGACCAAAGCTAAGGCCCCACCATGTGTGGATGATGTTAGGAGTATATTTAGCACCACTAAAGGGCTATGAGGATTCAAACTAGAGCCTTATCCAACCAAGTCCGAGTTTTTACCACTGAACCAACCCCTAATTTTTATTGGCGGGGAATGATTTTTTTCTTTCCTTGTTTTCAATGTCTTATTTGTAATCCTAAATTTGGGGATTGAGAATATCTTTTCTTGGGTGCGAGGTTAGTGGTGATATCTCATTTGTGTTCTTAAAATTTTTTCACTTGTGGGTGCAGAAGGATGGTTTACTGAAGCCTCTCACAACCAGGTATGACAGCCTAAACTAATGTATGAGGGGCCTCTACTTTTCCATCGGTGGTAGTTGCGGCTTCCTAATGGTTATGGATTTATGTGGCAGTTTTGTATTTCAATTGAAGAACTAAAAAGTTTGAGAGGCATATAACTTGTAAAAAATAACCAGTAGTTCATCAATACGTTTATTAGAAGTAGGTTCAAATCCATTGGGTTATGCATCAATTGTGAGCTTCGTCATTTCTTTATTCTAATAATCAAGTAAGCGGTGCGGTTTTGAGATTGGATCTATTGCATGCAAAAAGTCAGACTGGTAGCCACCAGGTCATCTAAAAGTTCAAGCTATCATAGAGGGTGGCTTTGTTGTCAATACCCTGAACAAAATAGATAGCTCTGAGTTGGCTCTCTCTTCGAACTGGTTTAAACTGTTGTTGTTTCAGTTGAGCGCCCAAACAGCCCAATACTCGGTGTAGTTTGGATCATTATTTTTGGAATGTACACAATTTTCTGTCCAGGCTATCTATAAATTAGAAACAACAAGCATAGTGAGATAATACCTAAGAATTAGTAATATCCACGAAATGCTTTTCTTGTGTGCATGCAGCTGGAACAATTGGGACATTTCATGCCTAGTTCATTTGATCCTCTGTCAATTTATCTTCACCAAATTGTTTCTTTGGCATAATCCATGAAAATTAGGCACACCATAAGTACATCAAGTCATCTCAACCCCAATGGGTTTGTAAGAAATTTAAGTAAGCACATGCAAGTATTAACAAAAGGTGTGAAACTTTGAACCTACTTAAATGTCCAACTTGAAAAACACGTTTAGTTGTAGGTGGATCTACTTGAATGGGCCATAAGTTTTATTTCTGACTGCTGGTGTCATTGTTGTTATCTTCATGTGTGAGAGAATGGGTGTTCCTTTTCGTTCCTTATACCATGATGTTGCTACTACTTGCTAGCAATTCTTCGTTCTGCTGCATTCATCTCTCACTCTCTCTCTCTCTCTCTCACACACACACACACGCGCGCGCGCGCGTGCGCGCACGCACACACACACATGCACATAACATTTCCGTTAGTTTTTCAATTTATGAATTCTTAACATGGCTTGCCTTCGGAAGAGAGTTGAGAATTGTTACTTCATTGTCTATACAGTGTTATGTCTAAATTACTCCTAGGTATGAGTGATTCAGCCATTATTGAGCTGTGTTTCTTGTGATTTGAGTTTTTCTATTTGAAATGGACTGACTTTGTTATTTTGGCTTTATGGAATTTTTCCTGATCACCCAATTGGTAAACTTGCAGAATAGACCTTCCCAGATTTTAATGTTGTAATTGTTCTTTGGTATGGTTGCTCGCCATGTAAAAAAAACATCGGCGTTCAGTAAGCTCTAGGGCCTAGGCTACTCATCAAGTAACATTGGCACTGTCTGTACATTGCATGCTTATCTAGCAATTCTTCATATAGTCTTGCTTCTTGTGGAGGCTTTTGAGCTCATACATTCCTTTCAGTGCAGGCTATGAGATTTGGAGATCTTCCCCGATGGGCAACTGAACTAGCTAAGTTAATTCGTGAGGTGGTGCATTTTGGTGAACAAGTTTCTGAGTTAGGGGTTATAGCAGCATGTGACAATAAAGATGCATGCCTTCTTCCATCAAATTTACTTTGGAGAGAGCCTCTCTTTGACCAACTCATTGTGAACGTTTACCATCCAGGTGAGGTG
Organism: Rhododendron simsii; assembly: GCA_014282245.1. Classification (NCBI taxonomy): domain Eukaryota; kingdom Viridiplantae; phylum Streptophyta; class Magnoliopsida; order Ericales; family Ericaceae; genus Rhododendron; species Rhododendron simsii. The sequence goes on from CM024965.1 coordinate 1,109,566, forward strand.
GGATATGCCCTTCTGAAGTTTTATGTTTTATTGGTATTTGACATACGTAGACAAAACTGCTTTTCTTACACTATTCTAGATCTCTTAACTTTTGACAGTTGAATTAGATAACTTAGATGAATGCTACTCTCCCTTTTCCTGCTGCCTTTTTTTTTGAAAATTCTGTTATAGACGACACACATTGGCTTGGTATTTTTTTATGCTTGGGCCAGACCTTTTTTTCTTAAATATATCGTCCCTCGTGTATAGTCTTATGGGTTCCTCCGAAATGTAGAACTGATGTCAGATGGTTTTGTTGCACGATTCTATTGCTTTTTTGTCGTAATAATGATCTCTTGAGTTGCTGTCATGGAATTCTAATGGTATGAAGACAAGTGAGATGACTGTTCTAGCTTTTGGCTATTTTCAGGGCATATGTGCACATGTTGACCTTATGCGCTTCGAAGATGGTATTGCCATCGTGTCCCTAGAATCATCGTGTGTGATGCATTTCATCCAGGTAGAAAGTGATGGTGGCATCATCGAAAAAGAATCGGAAAGGGATCCACCCATGCCCAAGATTCCTGTGTATTTAACCCCAGGGTCGGTAGTCTTAATGTGGGGAGAAGCACGCTATCATTGGAAGCATGAGATAAATCGCAATACAGGTTTCCAGAAGTGGGAGGGAAAAGATATCGATCAGAAAAGAAGAACTTCAATCACTCTAAGGAAGCTTTGCCCCGACAAGTGAAGCTTTGTTGCTCTTGTGACTAATTGGTCGTTATTTGTTTATGTAATCTTGTGTCTTTTTTTAAGAGAGGGTCAAGTATTACCTACCGAAATTCAAACCAATGCAATGCTGACTTGTTATGATTTGGGAGATACTTGTATATGATCCAGGCACTGATTCATACGCAAATACGAATGTAATTTATTCGTGAAGCGATAGATGTTTGACTGAACTAATTTTACGATGTACGGTTGTCTTTCCATTCAGGTATGAAGCAAAGTTGTCAATACCGTACCGGCCAGCGTACCGTTTTCACTACTGGAATGGTACGTACCGGTACCGGGCTGTATTCCGGTACCGTTCCGGATTTACCGCAATTAATATTATATATATATATTTAATATATATCTACCATTTTTTAAAATTTTAAGTGTAAACATATACAAAATCTTAGAAAAAAAAAAAAAAAAAAAACGTAATTTGTACCGGCCGGAACGCCGGAAAATGGCCGGAACAGACCGGAACAGACCGGAACGCCCGGAACAGACCGGAACAGACCGGTATTTTAACCGGAACGGATCTGGCAACTTTGCGTTCCGTTTACGCACCGGTACGGTACGTACCGGCCGGTACCGGCCGGTACGGAACGGGATTAACAACTTTGGTATGAAGTTGAGGGTTCTCTTGTATCAACAAGGGCATAGAATCTTACAACAGTGAAGGTAGTCTGTGTCTTTGGTGAGAATTGACTATATTGATATCAGACGATTTTCTAACATGTCTTCAATTGTCTTCGTTATTAACAGATGCATTTCATTCTTTGTAATTCCTACATTTGATTAATAAAATCTTTCTTCGCTGTTTAAAAAAAAAGGGTATTTGATCCGATTATTGGCACGAGGACTAACATTTGGGATGGAAGGGGCAGTGTCTGAGCGTAATCAATGAATAAACTTCACATGGTGATCAAGTTCCAACTTAAAGAAAGAAGGCCAACTTGAAAGGAAAACAAGAAGGCCAAGTCTGCAAAACCAGATTACAATTACTACTGCCATACACAGACCCCATAAAATCATATGGCTAGGTAACAGTAAACGACAACCAAGGGTTTTCCTCTGGAGGGGAGCTCTCATTCAGATGCTGGAAAACTTGATATGGATCGGACTCAAACTCTGGTGGCACGTCCTTGACCTCATACACAAACTCACCAATTTTCTCAAGAAAATCTGGAACATCATCATTATGGTAAGAAAAATAAACCGATACGATAACCAGGGCCTTCTTAAATGCCTCAAACAAATCTGTAACCTTGGGGTTGTCATGGTCGAGGAGACGCTCCATCAAATCCAATCCACCACAATCAGCAATCATCTCCCTGCAAATATTTTTCCCGCTCTTTTGTCAGCCAGCCCCACCTTCAAAATGTTACGAATCCCCTCGAGGCAACAAACCACAATCTTTGGGTCTGGAGATTTCAAAAGTTGGCAGAGTTTCCCAACGCAACCATGCTCCATGAACCATCGGATCTGCTCATCAGATCCTTCAGAGACAGCCTTTGAGATGGCCCAAGCAGCCGCCGCCTCCTCATCCTTACATTCTGCATGTTCAAAGCCAGCTTTTGCAACAGCCATCTCCAGAGTGTCAACACGTACCATGGCCATGGGTCTGCGAAGCATCTGAGAACAGCAGCTTAGATTGGAGGCGCTTGTTCAAGGGAGTTTCGTCGCGCTTGGAGTATGTGCCTGACTTCCTCCAGATCCTCCTCCCTCCGCTGCGAAGCTTCTTCCAAATCAAGCGTCACCTTGTATGATTTCTTGCGATACGCCACGAGTTGCAAAGAAGACATTTTTGCCTTTGCTGTTTCGGCGGTGGATTATCGTGAGAGAGAGAAACTGAGAAAAAGGAGAGAGAGCGCGAGAAACTTATATATATTTAGGGTTGGGATCTCCCGAGAGAATTTTGAAGACAGGCTTCTCAACGGCAAAGGTAAATTTTGATACATTACACACTATTTTTGGTCATTTGTCTCTCTTTTTGCATCATACCAATTATAAACGTAGTTACTCAATACTCTATATAAATTCTGTACTAGGTATGGCAACAGGACGGGATGGATTTTGTCATTATCCAATTCGAAAATTATGACACGACCCCAACTGGGTAATTCGTGGATGCCGCCGGTTCTGGAGTCGGGTTTTCCCACCCCGTCCCGTGAAAAATGAGAATTTTTTTTCAAAACTAAAGGAAACAAAAAAAGAAAATAATTATATATAAGGTGTTACTATATTACTTAAATGATGAAAATATAAAGGAAAAAAAATTGCTTTTGGGTAAAATGAGAAAAATAATGAGGTATAAATTTAATTTTTTAGTTTGATGATAAAAATATTGGACAAAAACTATAATTTTGTGTGTACAAATATCTCGGGGCGGGTTCGAAGGGGGCGAGTTCGCCATCAATGCAAACCCTATCCGACCCATATCAAAAATTTTATATATTTTTTCTGAATCCATCCCGCGCGGTACTCAAAAATTTGATAAAAACCGTGTCAATCGGGGGGTAGGGGTGGGATCGTGACGGGCCAATTGCCAATTGGACACGCTGTGCTCAACTTTCTAAAGAGACGAAACATGCATTCTGTATGTTCAAAATGTTACGAAGCCCCTTGAGGCAACAAACCACAATCTTTGGGTCTGGAGATTTCAAAAGTTCACAGATTTTCCCAACGCAACCATGCTCCATGAACCATCGGATCTGCTCATCAGATCCTTCAGAGATAGGCGCCTTTGAGATGGCCAAAGCAGCTGCAGCCGCCGCCGCCTCATCCTTGTATTCTGTAGGTTCAAAGCCAGCTTTTGCAACAGCCATATCCAGAGTGTCAAGAACAACACCAACAAGAGTAGTCTCCATTTCTTTCAGCTTGCGCGAATGAAATGATCGTATAGAGCAACTTTCTTCATTTGAAAGAGACAATACACCATCACGAATCCTATAATTTGCATGGGTTGTTGGAAGAGCATCACTTTTATCAATGCCATAATTTGCACCACATGTTGTGAATGCAAGCATAGGAAATATCAAGAGGGTGAGAAGCCATAAGGAAATTAAGAATGGTTTTGGCCATGTATTCTCTTGCAGAAGGTTAAAAGCAAAGACGATCGAGGATAAAGAATTTTGTAGAGAAAGAGCTGAACTTGAATTTGAAACTTAATGCGAATGCCTAAATTTTATGCAAAGGCACGTAGGTACTTATAGGGCATAGAGTCCTCTAATTAGCTATCACTTTGGTTGGATAAGTATTGGACCGAGGAATTTAGACCATCCATTCTAGAAAAATGTTGAATTGAGTACGTTGGCACTAGTCAAAACATAAATTTGTGATAATCTTTACTACTCCTTAAATAGAAACCCTCATTTGTTACAATTGTAATTACGTTCTATTTACTAAAGATAATTAGCTGATAAATATTTTTAGTAAATAAAACAATAATTACAATTGTAACAAATGAGGGTTTCTATTTAAGGAGTAGTAAAGATTATCACAAATTTATGTTTTGACAAGTGCTAACTCAATTAAAACATTTTTCTTGCATGGATGGTCTAAATTACTCCGTCCAATACTTATCCAACCAAAGTGATAGCTAATCATAGGACTCTATGGCCTATAAGTACCTACGTACGTGTTTTTGCACAAAAATTAGGCGTTTGCATTAAATTTCAAATTCAAGTTCAGCTATTCTCTACAAAATTCTTTATTCTCGATCATCTTTGCTTTTAACCTTCTCCAAGAGCAGACATGGCCAAAACCACATTCTTAATTTTCTTATGGCTTCTCGTCCTCCTAATATTCGATCCCTATGTTTGCATTCACAACACGAGGTGCAAAATAAGGCAGTGATAAAAATGGGGCTCTTTTCATACAGGATCTGTGATGGTGTAGCGCCTCTTCCAAATAAAGAAAGTTGCTATACACGATCATTTCATTCGCCCAAGCTGAAGGAAATATTGAAGGAGACTAGGATGGCTCCGGCCCCAAGTCCTCCAAAATTCGAGACGAAAGAATTTAATTTACTAGCTCTTTCTTGTGAATTATTATGATGGTTGTTATATTTGCAGTGCATCTTACTCTTGATGAGTGCTGCTTAGATTGGAGGTGCTTGTTCAAGAGAGTTTCGTCGCACTTGGGAGTGCCTGACTTCCTTTAGATCCTCCTGTTGGGAAAAATATACGCGATAGAAATTTCTGATAGAAAAATAATTCTAAATAATATTTATCGATCAAATTCAGCAATATAGATAAATCGAGGAAGGAATAGAATAGCCTGTGGGGTAGTCGAGACACGTGATAGCGCTCTCCTGAGGAACGATACACCCTTTGCATGGGGTTGAATGCTACTCTTCCCCAAGATACATCGACCTTTAAATTTCCTTCTGTGCAGTGAAGCAAACTGACGAACCAATAATTTTCTGACACTCGAAATCCGTATGAAATCAGTAGCAAATATATGTACGGAAATTGTGATGAAATACGAGCCGACCATAAAGAGAAGAAAAGGAGTAAATTCTGCCATATAGAGAAGTCAGAGTATGGAATGCACTTATTTATAAGGACAGACAGTATATTTATTTTGCAAACACCACTACCATCAAATTTATAACCAACGTCCAAGACCACTTGGTTTTTATTTGTAACAAACCATTCCTATTATTTTGCAAGCAGTATATGTAGGAGTAGTAGTAGGAAAGTGCATGGTTTGAATTGTTGGAGTAAAAGTAGGAGACTAAGTCAATAAATGGGTTTACAAGCTAATTTAATTAGAAAAATGATATTAATACTCTAAAAATTGATGGAGCCACTCCATAATTAGTGCATGTGATTTCAAAGCCACTTTCCTTTATTTTTTGAAGTGTCTTCATCAATTTAAATGGGAGAAAAAGGAAGGAGATAATTTTACAATTCCCATAACTCTCTTTTGCCATTTTCTCTTCTCTTTCTTTCAAAACCAAACAAAGGAAAAGAATTTTTTTTAACTTTCTTTCCTTTTCCTTTCCTTTCCTTTCCCATGTTCCACTGTGAAGCTTCTTTCAAATCGAACCCCACCTTGTATGACTTCTTAGAGCAAGTACACCAGCATAGGTGAAATTCCTTTTTAGCTACTTTGGAGAGGAAAAACTCAAAAAGCACAGCTGCACTAGTATAGGTAAAAGAGTAGCTAAAATTCATTTATGAACAGTTGATCTCTATTTTTACCTATGCACTATTCATACTCCTTTTTTTTTATTGTTTCTTCCTCTCTCTCCTCTCTTTAAACAATAAAGATAATAGAAAATGAGTGAAATATATATATATTAATTGGTGTTAGGTAAAATAGATAGTATTAATATAGTTGTGAAAGAAAAAATTGATAGCTAAAGCAGAATTGTGAACTGTTCACAAGGCAGTATACATATTCACTAGTAAACTTGCTCTTATGAATTCCAAGTTGCAAAAAAGACATTTTTGCCTTTGCTATTTTGGGGGTGGATATTAAGACTCTAGGAAATTGAGAAAGAGAAAGAGAAAGAGAAAGAGAAAGAGAAAGAGAAAGAGAGAGGTTGAGAAAGCTTATAGTACTACTGTGTGTGTGTATATATATAGTAGTGCATGCTCATATCTGAAGGCATGACGCAACGTTTTCTAAACGCAATTTAAATGAAGTATCAAACACTGGTTGTTTTTGGATAAAAAAAATCACTTTTTCAATTTTTTTTTGGATACAACAGTTGTTTTTAACTCCATCTCATATGAGGGCATTACAAATTACCGTTAAATGAAAACTTTTGATCTGGTTACTCTCTTTGTAATGTTTAAAATTTAAAAATAGCACAAAGAATGTGGAAGGTTGGTCTTCTTTTTTTTCTTTGGGGAGGGAGGAAATCACAGTCATAGAGGACTATAATGAAAATAAATATGAGAGAGAAAGAGAGAGAGATCTCAATTTTGAATATTGTAAGATCTGATTAGTGGCAATTGTGTAATTACCACTGTTTGAGAGAGAGAGAGAGAGAGAGAGAGAGAGGGAAAGCCGTAAGATTGTGGTGCAAATTAATGATTAGAATTTATGTCGGACATAAAATTCAAAAATCGTTCTCCCTTATTATGTAGATTGAAGACAGAGACTTCTAAACGGCAAAGGTAAATTTTGATGTACATTACACACTATTTTACCGTAATATTTTTTGTCATTTGTCTTTGTTTTTGCATCATAATACCATTTATAAATGTAGTTTAGGCTTTGACTAGGAATGACAACGGCGCGGGAGGACGAGTTTCGTCATAATCCGATTCAAAAATTATGTCACGATCCTGACCGGGTATTCGTGGGTGCCCCCATTCTCGTCCTATTCTGGTATTGGGTTTTTCTACCCTGTCCCATGAAAAATGAGAATTTCTTTTCAAAACTAAAGGCAAAAAAGAAGAAAGTAGTGAGGTGTTACTATATTACTTAAATGATTAAAATATAGGGAGACTTAAAAATTCGTCCTTATTGTCCCCTTCACTTATGAATTCATTATGTTCTTTTCAGCAACTTATGATTTCGTCATTCTCATACTTTTAATACCGATATTGCTCTTTGAGTGTTGTTAATTGTATATATGTATATATTTTAAACCATATATATAGGCCTGATTTTAAACAATATATGTAATACAAACTTTTCGATTTCATGTTAAATTATTTGTAGCATTTATCATGAAATATGTTTGTATGTTTCTATAATTTCATGGTTAATTATTTGGACCATTTACCATGAAACTATTTCAGGGTTAATTATTTGAACCATTTACCATGAAACTAGTCCGGCGAAATCTTTTAAGCCGCTGCACGGACCAATTGATCATATAAGGATAGTTTGGGATGTACAAATACTTATGTTTGCATCCCAAAATTCTTGTCTATATAGGCCAAGAATTTTATGATGAAATCATAAATAATTTACATCCCAAAATTCTTGTCTATATAGGCCAAGAATTTTAGGATGTAATCATAAGTAATTTACATTCCAAATTCTTGTCTATATAGGCCAAGAATTTTAGGAGGTAATCATAAGTAATTTACATCCCAAAATTCTTGTCTATATAGGCCAAGAATTTTAAGATAATTTACATCCCAAAATTCTTGTTTATATAGGCCAAGAATTTTTGGATGTAATCATAAGTAATTTATATCCCAAAATTCTTGTCTATATAAGCCGAGAGTTTTAGGATGTAAACATTAGGCCGAGAATTTTAGGATGTAAACATAAGTAATTTACATCCCAAAATTCTTGTTTATGTAGGCCAAGAATTTTAGGATGAAATCAAGCATGAAAAAGAGCGGGATGAATACTTACATGGCATAGATAAAGAGAATGGATATTTAAATATTTCTAAAATATAAAGAAAATAATAATTTTTTTAGTATGATGAGGTATAAATTTAATTTGTTAGTTTGATAATAAAAATATTGGACTAAATAATATTCCAAAGTAAAAAAAAGGACTAAAACTATAATTTTGTATGTAAAAATATTAGGGGGCGCGTTCGGAGGGGGACAGGTTCGCCATCAACTCGAATTTTACCCGACCCTGATCAGATTTTTTTATATTCTTTCCGAATCTGTTTTGGTACCGGAAAATTTGATGAAAGAGAAAATGACGGCTCAGGACGTATTTTGATAATTAATATCCGCCAATAACATACTAAAAACATGTATTAATTATCAAAATACATTCTTTGCGGTCATTTTCCTTGGATGAAAACCTGCTCTGATCGGGAGTGTAAAGAAACGAGACCAATTGCCATTGGGCTCTAAAGAAACGAAACATGTCAAGTCGGGTCCACCTGGCCCGGGAGGAGGAATCAATCCAGTCGGGTGAAGCCCTGGGACGGACTTGGGTATTAAAACTTAGCAGGCCCGACCCGACCCGACCCAAGCCATCCCATTAGTTCCAACTTCCCAATTCCCACCTCCAAACAAGGCACTGAACTCTTTCCCGGCGACGGAGAGATCAGCTCCGGCGAAGAAGCCATGGAAGTTCAATCAGCCGCTAAAGATAAACGATCCCCACACAGATCACTCGCTTCCATCCACAGAATTCTCGAAAATCCAAAACTAGCCTTCGCTTTCGCTTTGCTTCTTGTTGACGCCCTCCTCGTCTCTCTAATCATCGCCTACGTCCCCTGTAAGCTCAATTCCTCTCTAACCAACCCCCCCTCCCTCTCTCTATCATGTTCGTTTCTCTGTCTTCACTTTGATAGTCAATGTAATGTACCAATCGCGATGGTTACAGATACGAAGATTGATTGGGACGCTTACATGTCACAAGTGAGTACTCATTACCTTCTGCAAAACCCTAAGCCCCTTTGGATTTAGGGATTTTCTAAGATAAGAAAGGATTAGAGTTCTTGTCAAATCATTCATTTGGATTAAGTACTTTGGTGCAATGGAGAGAAAAAAGTATTCAAAGTTGATGTATTTTGATTGGCTCCTTCCCCTTTCTCCCCCAAAACCAAAAATGATAAATTTTTGGTGAGAATCGGTGAGAAAGGGCTCACATTTCTAACCACACCCTTTCTAACTATGCAAAGGGGCTGTAATTTTCTGAAACTCTGTGTTTGTATAGGACTTGATTCAATTGCAGTAATCCAATTTCTGTTGATTTGAGGGATAGGTTAGTGGGTTTCTTGAAGGAGAGAGGGATTACAGGAACTTGGAAGGTGACACAGGCCCTCTGGTCTACCCAGCAGGCTTTCTGTATATTTACTCTGCCATACAGTTCGTCACGGGAGGGCAGGTCTACCCTGCTCAGGTGATTCATTTGTATTTCTTCATTTCAGTGCTTTATTCCAAAAACTTGAAGTGTTGGATTTCTGAACATTTTCAAAATTTTATGTAACAAGCCCTGGGTAGAACTCACCCCCAAAAGCTAGCTATTGAGGGAAGGGTGCCCTGGGACTTATTAACCCACTACCGAGAGCCCATACTCCCGATGTGGGACTGCACTGTGATCATAACACACCCACCCTCTTTCAGAACCGATGACCTCGGCGGTAGGTGTCCTTCCGGCACACCTCCGACAATCCGAGTCGAGGGCCATCCCCAAGGATCGAATGGCTCTGATACCAATGTAACAAGCCCTGGGTAGAACTCACCCCCAAAAGCTAGCTATTGAGGGAAGGGTGCCCTGGGACTTATTAACCCACTACCGAGAGCCCATACTCCCGATGTGGGACTGCACTGTGATCATAACATTTTAATGTGTTAAGATACCCAAATATAAATGACTTGGGAGAATTCCTAAGAGCATCTCTTATGGTTTGAGCCATTTTTTTTTTCAAGCCAAAGCTATTTTTAGCTTGCTTCAGTCTTCACCCTTGTCAAAAGTGTGTGTGCTATGTCAGGTCAAAATGCTAATAGAATCTACAGTCAGTGTACGACTAGACCTGACTGGATCTTAGTTTGAAGTGATGGAATTAGTTGTATCAAAGGCCGTAAACTTGTGGTTCTGTAATTACGAAATTGCTTCTGGTGACGGTGATGAGGTTTGGTTCTAGTCATCTGTAATAATTATGTGCGAGGAATTATAATGTTTTCTTTGGTGATATGGTGAGCATAGACCGGCATGTTTACTAGATAGGGAGAGTGAAACTGCAAACTGTCAGCGTATTACTTAGCAAAATTCTACTCCCCCACCCCCCCTCTCATCAAAGCATTCTTTATGCTAATTGTGTGTATAGTAATCGAAAAATTGGTTTTGGTTGTTTTTGTTAGAGTCATCTAAGTCTGCTCACTAGGCGATGGCTAAGGGGCAACCAGCCAACCAGGCAAATAATGCCCAAAGATTTATAAGTTTTCTACACTTTTCACACTTGTCACTTCCACATGTTGAATACTTTTTTCACCTATACACATTTTTTCTACCTTAACCACTTTCCTATGAGCTTTGGTTAGCATTTATGTTTGCTAAAACATACATGTGGATGTGACTGTGAGCAACCCGTTTTTCTTTTAGCTAAGTTGGCTCATAGTAATAACCATACTCAATCAAGTTATTTGACCTCTAGAAGAAGGTAAGAAGTGGTTGTTTGGATGCAACTCTGTAGTTGAAAGCAATAGACTCATGGATTTCAGATTGCACTCATGTGCTAATAATCACCATAGTGGCAATTTTATATTGTATGTAAATGCCGATGTTTATGTTGGGTCGTAGATTCGATTGACTTCCTACACTTTTTTACAAGCAATTATTCTATGTAGTATTGTACACATAAGCACACGCTAATATATCAACTCTTCCATGTCATTGCAGATTCTGTTTGGCATTCTCTACGTTTTAAATCTTGGAATTGTCTTGTTCATCTATGTGAAGACCGATGTGGTATGGATTGTTCCTTCTGCATGATCTTCTTCTTTGTTGCAGTAGGACTGGTGCGAGTCATTGGAATTTTGGCATGCTTGGCTAGTCCAATCCACAGGATAAATTATAAATCTATGAATAAAAAGGAGAAGAAAAGAACTGGATCCTGATCTGACCTTTTTAAGATCTTATAAAGTGCTATAAAGAGGTTGGCAACTCTCTGACTTCCAATATGAAAACCCCGGATTACTTGCTCAAGTGCGTGCGTGTAGCTGTGTACATGGCTGTGATTTTCATGGGTGTTTTAGAGGATAACTTTTGCAGGTCAAATGAAAGGTTTCATGGTCGAAATGACATAATCTACCAACTATGTAGATTTCATCGAAGATTGGCTACTAATCATGTCATCTTGCACCATAGGAATACCGGGCATTATTTGTTTTCAAGGCTCAAAAGTGTTTTCCTGTTAAAAGCTAATGGATATAGCAACGTTTTAATAACCATCTCATATTCATATCTAGCAGGAAACAGGCAGGACTTGGGGTTTACCATCGAAACTACCATACTCATAATTTGGTAGTTTTTGAACGAGTGTACATGTTTGTATATCTGTGCACGTGCACGAATGAACACTCATACTTCCCGCTGCCAGTTTTCCAATATATTGTGTTGGTATATCATCACTACGAACTTCCTTGCAGCTTCCATGGTGGGCCCTTTCCCTGCTTTGTTTATCCAAAAGAGTGCACTCCATCTTTGTGCTTCGCCTGTTCAATGATTGCTTTGCCATGACCCTCCTCCATGCGGCACTTTGCTCATTTCTTTACCAAAAGTGGCATCTTGGTTTGGTTATTTTCAGGTGATATGTTAATCAATTGCTTAACTTCTATAACTCTCAGTTAGGTTTGTGTTGACTTTTATTGTGATGTTATTCCAGTGGAGCTGTTTCTGTAAAGATGAATGTGCTTCTTTATGCTCCACCTTTACTACTTCTCATGTTGAAGGTACATTGATTTATATTGGTCTTGTATTTCCAGAGAAACATAAGTTGACTTTATAGTTTTTTATTTGGTTATTGCATAGGCTTACTGAAGCAACGATTTATGTTGCGACTGAACATAGTGCAGGCTATGGATATAGCTGGGGTGTTTTCAGCATTAGCTGGTGCAGCATTGGTGCAGGTGCTGGCTCTTAAATTCGTGTTTTTGTTTATACTATTTGCATCATTGTAAATAGTTTAACATATTATGATCATAAGATTCCTATTTTTGTTGTGATACCCTGGTCCTCTGCTGTTTAATCCATCTGATTATTCTCTTTTTGTTGGTTTCTTAACTTTTTGGAAAATTTGTTTTCATCTATCAAAATGTATTGTGAAGAATGTATAGTATTCTTCGTTATGGAACATTAATTAAATAGTTTCCCTTTCTGCTATCTGATTAGGTTAGTGGGACTGCAACTGCAATTAGGATGTGATGGAGGCCAGAGGCATTGTTTGATCAAGATGTCTTTTTTTGTTTTCCAAACCATTTGACATATGGTCCTGCAGATTCTGTTGGGGCTACCTTTTCTGTTAGCACATCCTATCGCATATCTATCAAGAGCCTTCAATCTTGGGCGTGTCTTCATCCACTTTTGGTACTCTTTTTAACCTGATAAAAATTGCTTGCAGTTGTAAACCATCAGCCTGAAAGGTCACATTGATTTGTTAACTAATTGAGCCATTGAGAGGCATAAGCACACAAAGACCATAGTTTTTTCCATTATATGATATTTTTCGTACAGTAGCTAGGAGTTGATCCAAGTATAACATGGAAAACATGTTTCTTTAATTTTAGAATAATATCAGCAGCAATCTCATGAATTTTTGGACTGTTAACGATCTTCTCATTGGGATGATTAGTAGGTGAAATTTATTCACTTGTCTTAGCTTTACACCTTCCATGGCCGCTTGTATGTGCCATCCACGATACTTGGCATTGATTCTTTTAAGAGAGGTGGTGATTATTAAGCAGAATATTCTGTAACTTTAATGTTTTCCAATCACTATGAGAACTGGTGACTGTCTGAATAGGAAAGTTGGGCATTATTGAAACAGGGGTATCTTTTTGGCAGTCAGAGGTTGTTTGAGGTGTGAACGCATAAGGATGTCAAAATAGGCTAATTTGTTGAGCACATCGACACCATAAGTACATGATACCATTTGTAACAAACATTTTTTTGAATAATGTTCGATAAACAAAGCTGTCTAGTAAGTTTTTGATGAACTTCAATAGATTCATAACCACTTTCATGTTGTGTTAATCATTGTGTTAGGAGTACATTTTCTTATGCTTGTTTGTAACTTGTTTTATGTCCTCCGGCAATGCAATTAATAAGAAACTGATTTTTCAGGTCTGTTAACTTCAAGTTTGTTCCCGAACCAGTCTTTATATCAAAAGAGTTTGCGGTCTCTTTGCTAGTTACTCATCTGATACTACTCGCCATGTTTTCTCACTATAGATGGTGCAGGTAAGTAGATCTTATTTTCTTCACTGCCGCTAAAGATAAATGGAGTAAGTTGGAATGACGAGACATTGAGATTTGACCAAACCTTCTGCAACCTTTACGGAAAAACTTGGTTTACTGTTCTGTTGAAATAGTTTGCTCTGTAAGACAATTCTTAACGTTGACCTTCAGAATTCTTCGAAAGTTGTTGTCGCTTTGTGCTCTTGGATGAGATGATTGGATTATTGAGTACAGATGGATTGTGAGTGCATGAGCCCTTAGAAAGGACTCAGATGCAGTTGTGTGGGTTGACAGAAAGGTGGGCATGTTGAACTATTATGTTTAAGAATAAAAAAGGAGAGTGGGAGTTGGGTAGGAGAAATGACAACACCTGAAGGACTTACATTCTCCATTCTTGGCACTTCTTTTTTCCTTATCTTTTTAATTATGCTAAAATTCCGTAGGTAATTAGAGTTTCTTGAAGTTCAATTTTATTGTTTCTATTTGCAGGCATGAGGGCGGGCTTCTGAGTTTCTTGCATTCAAAGCTTTTCTCTATGAAGCTCAGTGCAGCCATTTCAAGCTCCTTCTCTTTTAAGCAGTTTCATAATCGTCACTCTAACTTCAAGCTTCTGAATAAAGAGCGTAAGTCATATACCTCCTTGACTTTTGTATTATTCTTTCTCTGGACTGGAGACTAAATAAGAATTTGTGACCGATGCAGATATTGTGACGGTTATGTTTGTTGGGAACTTTATTGGCATTGCATGTGCCAGATCACTGCATTACCAATTCTATTCGTGGTAAGAATTGCTGACAAATTTCTTATCCTTGTAAACCTTTAGCTGCATGTATCTGTTGTTGCACTTCCCCAATGGAAAAATAATGTAGTAGGTTTTGGCTAGCTTGAATGCATGTGCTTCTTCTTGTGTTTGTGATGCAGTATACATATCCTGGCTGCACATAGACATCAATTGGATGGTCTGTTTTTTTGCGCTTTGCCATACTCACGTGCTCCTGATCCTTTTCATTTCCCAAATTAGGTTGTCTTTTGGGTATTAGCTGCATTCACGCCTTTATCTCTGTATGACTAACCTGCAGTACACATCCTACACGTACTGCAATAGGAGGTTTTCTCTTGGTACAGCTCGAGAAAAAAATGATTTGAAGGTTTATGTTTACGATATAATAGGAAAATGGGTTCGTAAATTAGTAATTCAACCAATCATTCATTGTAAATGAGTTTATATTTTCCACAGGTACTTCTATAGCCTACCATATCTACTGTGGAGAACTTCTTTTCCTACACTATTACGGTACGTTGGTTTGTCTTTTCTTTTTTCATTTTTTGCTTTCCTAGTTGTGGGATCATGGATAATCTTCCCTACCCAGGCCATTGGTTTATCCACTTCTCTCTGTTTTTGCAGCCTAATGTTGTTTGTAGCGGTGGAGTTCTGTTGGAATGTCTACCCCTCAACCAACTATTCATCTGCCCTGCTGCTTTGTGCTCACTTGGTCATCCTATGGGGCCTCTGGACCGCTGCACCTGAATATCCTTACGTAAATGAGAAAACATCAACTGAAAACAAGAGGAAATAAGGTGCTGGCATATTTTCTATCCTCTTTTGCTTTTCTTCCCGAAACACAACTTATGCGCTAAGTTGACCTTTACGTAAAGGTGAATGTTCAACAGGGAATGTTTTATACGAGCTTTCTTCATTTTTCCTTTTCGGCATATTAACACTTGCGTAGTTTTGATTTTGGAAAGGGTAGTGATATTGGCACTGTCATAATGTATTGTTTTTTTTTTTGTCATCTTACTTGGAGATTTGCCAAATTAACCTCTTAGCGTGCACTTCTTTTATGCTGTAAGATTCTCATACAGGAGGACAAGTGAGCCAATTAAAGACATGATATTTCCAGAAGTTGTAAATTTCACTTACATAATTTTGTTACTTATGCGTTGAAAATTTATGAGAATTTGTGTAAAATTTAAGAACCGTTTTTCTCTATTGATTTTCCTAACAGCAAGAAGATGCATCGCCACCAATTAGTGAAAGACTTAGAGGTGGTTTGGTCTAACTGGATTGTATTTTTGTCCTTATTTAAAATTTTTAGTTTTGTGTTGATTTTTTAAAGATTATTGATTTATCTTGATGAGAGAAATAAAAAAAATAAAAAAACATGAATCGAAATTTTTAAAAAGTTCAGATAAGACAAAAATAATACAAAAAATCTGTCTGTTTTGAATTTTTTTCTTCTATAGAAGGTTTGTAGGGAGCGAGCAGATGATTAGATCTAGCAAATACTTTGTGGAGTGTAACCGTCTGTTGATTGTTCTTCTCGCTGCTCGTGAAGTTGTACTCATCACTCTGCTACAACAATTTTGCATTTTAGTTCTTATATACTAGTACCATATAGAGGAGATTAGACACATGGACATGGATTATGAAAGGATGGTTTTATTTTTTATTTTTATTAGTGATTATGATAGGGTGTTAAATGAATGAATGAGGAGATGGATTTTTGGACACGAATATTCATTCTGTCACAGGTGATGAAGGATTACAAGTAGGTCCTGCAACTTGTTCAGGAGGCAAAATCTCATCAAGTAAAGATGCAAGAATTCATTGCACCATAGGATTATAGGAACGGGGTCGCGGAGAAAATAAAGATAAAGATCAATTTTTTTTTATTAAAAAAGGATGCAAATATTTCGATGAAAAATGAATTTAAGGTTCTTTAATTCACGTGTTTGTCATAGAACTGTCTTACCACCGAAGAAATTTTTCTTCGCTTGGTAAGGCAGGCGGGAGATCCACAAACAAGAAAAGGGCTTCTCCATTGATCGATCAAGTTCACTTTCAAGGAAGAAATCTTTCGTACTATTGATACGTTATCAATCATTATTTGGAAACAACAAAATCATTTGTCATATACTATTGTACACATAGCAAGAGAACAGGGAAATGCGAAGAAACATCGAAAATCCAAAAGCGGGATGAATATTGAATTGTCGTCTTTTAGCTACGGCATTTGGTAATGGCACTGCAACCGCGAGTGTACGGGTTAGCCTGGCCCCCGAGTACGCAGTTGTAATAGGACGTACCCTTAATCGAGCACGGCACGAAATCCCTCTCCAGCGCACCGTAGCTGATGTACTTGGTAGTCGCTAATATGCGCCTGTTGCTCTCCGAGTCCATGTCGAACTCTCCTTGATCGCCGGCTGCGCCCATGCACTCCCCGATCGTGCCTCTGCATTCGCCCTGTCCCACGGGAATCCACTTCCATTCGTGGTGGTTCCCGGTGGCTTCAATGACGGTTGACAGTACGATTGGAGACAGCACAAGGAAAGAAGATATGATCAACATGCAGCGGAAGGCGGGGGAGTACTTTGCCATAGTTGGTTTCTTCTTCAGCCTCTCTTCTCAATATTCTTTATTGCTATGAAAATTCAACTTACTTACCTTCTTTCTAACAAGGCCGGCAGGCTATTCTTAAGCTAGTTTTTTTTTTTTAATAGTTCAAAGAAAATGACATTGATTTGAAGGTATATATCAAACATATTGCCTCTCCGCTTGCATCTAGCTGTCTAAGTACGTAGGAAAATTTTATTTTGACTAGGTTGTATTTCACCCGGTTTAGATGCTCTCTCAGCTAGAGATTTGCCTTCTTGAGTTGTTGCGTTTCTTGTAAAAATGTCAAAAAAACAGAAAAAAAAAATAATCAACCAACGATGACATTTTATTCGCTTGATGAAACAGTCTTGGCAGTAAAATAATACTCAAATGGGTAACGAAGAGATGAACTTCCTTTAATTAATTGGTTATTTACAGGCCACTGAGATTAGTTTTATTTTGAGATTGCGTCTTCAAAGAAGCATATTACGTTGTTCTTAAATTCGTCGCGCTATATAGGATTGCCATCGAGCTCATGGAGTGCCCGTATTTTTGATCGCATGCAATTTCAACCGCAGAATTGCATAATAGTCTCTTCCCGCATGCAATCTTTTTATGCAATTATGTGGCTGACATTGCACAAAAACAAAGGTACATACACATTAGGGTACATGTGACCTGGAGTGGAGCTTATGTCAGCTGAAATTCCAAAAAAAAAAAAACAAGCGCATAAATTAATTTGTAAAATATTACTAACGTTTTTTTTGGTCATTCGTTAATACTAATCTGCTCTATACTAGGGGACTTGGGGAGGGGGATGAGCGTTAATGGTAATCGAACTCTACCTATGTGCATGAAAATATAAAGAAGGCACCAACTGCACTCCACTGCATCAAAAGAGTTACGAATAAAAAATGGTATGCAAGCATTTTGGAGTTGTTATTTTACACTGCGCATAATCTGGAATTAGCTGAACCGGTTACATCCAAGCGTATAAAAGTTTGACCAGGTACTTTCGTAATTAAGTGGAAAACGATATCTACAATGGGGTCAGTTTCAAACAAACAAAAGAAAATCTAAAGAGATATACGAAAATGATTTTTGCGCTCCTTGATTTCTGCAGGCGCTCCACCTTTTTGGTTACTGTCCAAAGAGATATACACAAGAATACTCATCCGAGCCATCTAAGGCGGAACTACAGTCAAAATGGGGTGCGCTGTAGGCTGTAGCCCACGTGAACTTCAAAAAATTAACTTATGTGTATAAGTTTAGCCCATTAAATTGTAGCCCACTCCATTCTATGATTATTTACGTACTTCAAAAAAATTTATTTGTATAATTTTAGCCCCTTTCATTCTATAATTATCTTCGTTGAAAGAGAATTGAAATTGACTCAAAATTTCAGATTCGATAGTAAATGATTTCTACTATCTGAAACAACGTAGGGCATAACTTCAATAGGGTACAATTTCAACAATGCACTTTTTTCATACTTTTGTTTTGTTTAATTTTGAACATTTATGTATTTATGTACAAGTCTGCTGGACATTAATTATAAAACTCTTTTTGGTTCATATATATATTTGAAAAAAAAAGCAACTTTAATGGAAACAATATAGTCATGATTTAAGATGAAAAACGTTTTGGGACAAAACATGAATATTGGATATTCCCTATTTTACTTCTTCTCCAAGTAATTAAACATCTACAATACTATTTTATTTTACTTTACATAAGTAAGTACTACTCCATTTAGTACGCTAAGTAACTCTTTTTGTGCGATGTACTTTGTGAGAATAATCGATGAGGAGATCAGTAATGTTCACCCACTTTTTAGATGGCAAAACAAAATCGGTAGTATTATTTTGCACATGCAAGACCTCATACACTGACTTTTAATGCTTGACCATTTCTCAAATAGAAAAAATTGATTTCTTATTTCTTAAGTCAAATTTTACACAAGAAACGACAGTCATTAATTGTAACATCAACTTCGTGTGTATTGTTATATTTGTTGTTCAAAAGATCTTTATGAAACGATTCAAATGATATTCTAACAACCATGGTGGGTTCAGGTTAAAAATTACTTCGATATCATTGGAGTTACTTTGTCAATTATTATTATTTTTTGTGCACATACTATTGCAATCACATAAGGTTAAACTGAACCAAACAAAGTATTAATATTGAAGTAAGTTACAGTATAAAATATTTACCTTCCGCTGGAAAAAATAAAGCTCAAACTATTGAACATTCTATTCTTCTCTCTCTCTCTCTCTCTCTCTCTCTCTCTCTCTCTCTCTCTCTCTCTCTATATATATATATATATATACTAGCGAATGCCCGTGCCTGAAGGCACGACGTAACAGATTTTGAATACAACTAAAGATACTTGTCGAACAATGAGAAAAAGGAGGACATGATGAAAAAAATGGGTAGGAACAAATTAAACTTTGGTATATGTGCAGGACAATTCGAGGTGCAAATAATATTCAAGTTTTACACAAATTTTCAAAATCTATAAATCAACCAACACACGTAATAAAAATTAACTACGTCAAACCAAATATATTCTTGTAAAACTTAACCTAACAAATAAAATGTCATTATGGAATTTTCAACGTCTTAACAAATCTCTTATCACGACGAATCCAATGTCTCTTTGCCAGTTCTCGACCTTCCTACATAAATAAGATTAAGAATTATTAAATTCATCGTAAATTAATATGAACTGGCAATTAAATCAAAATGACAACTTATCACCCCTACAATAATTTAAATCGTTTTATTACCTTTGAAAATGTGCCAACACTCTTCTGATCAATCAACTTTTAATACAAAAGTCACCACAGGAGCACAATGGTCAACACATCCAAATTTTGGAGCAGGAATAATAAACACGTATGGACATCATAAAATTGAGAAATATAGTCTTTGAGCATTTGTACCCCATTATCCTATCAGAACATCACAAATAAAGGTATTAATATATTATTTTAATTCTATACACAATGTAATTTATATATATAGTTTTTTAGTATTTACCTTTAACATTAATTTGTTCAGATATGAAGGGACACATTGTGAGATGAATTCTGCCTTCGTATCCTTTACCAAAAGTTCCGTTGAGCTAGTGGAGTCTTACACGACCATCTTTGCATTATACCTACAAAAAATGCAAATTTCAACCGTTTTATATGTGTTACATATAAGTTGTATTACTCATTATAGATGCGTGGATTGATTACCTGATTACAGTCTACACATCTTCTCGGCCGCAATGTTTACACACAAACCAGCCGTACTGATTGTCAACTTGGTTATAGCATGTATTGCATAAATCAATCCATAGGTGTTCAACATATATTTTTTCAATTGGGCCAATAACGCGATAATAGTTTACCTACGATAAAATTTCAAGTGTAGTTATATAATGATGCATGCCAAAATATTAACCATGAAATCATGTAGGGGAAAATCTTACATTTGCCTGAAATGCAAATTGGTTTATTCGAATTCTCCTGGCATTTGAAATTATTAATGCCTGTGGGAGCGAAAATCCATGTGTGCGGTTCCATGCTATTGACTTTTGTGCATTTTCGTCTTTTGCAAACCTAGATAAGCACGATTTTTTTAGAACAATTAATCGAACAAATTGGGATTTAGATTAAGAGTCCTATTATGATTAGGGAATGAAACTGATTAGTGATAGTGATTGAAGGATTTGGGATTTGGTGGGATTTCAAAATACAGTCCTACGGAAAATAAGGAAACAGAATTAGTTTGAAATTAAAATTTTTGATTTACCAGTTTGATTTGAAGGGTTTAAATGATATACTTATTCATGTTTAAACCATCCATTTTTAAATGATATACTCACGGAACCATCCATTTTTTATCAACATGGTTTGCTCTGTTTATTCCGATATTTAACAGGCAGATTTTATAGGTTCATATTTCCATTCCTTTTTTTTCATCTGTAAAAGAAACTCAATATGAATAAAAATTGTTTAAGAAAAAAATCGAACTCCTTCGATATTTGAATCCCTTGCATGAGTCCTGAAAAAAATCGTTCGAGAAACTCCCAATTTTCGGCAAAAGAAACCCAAAATGAGTAAAAACCGTTCAAGAAAAAAATCGAACTTCCATGAGAACTCAAAAAAAATCCATGTTTGAATCCCTTGCATGAGGTCTGAAAAAAATCGTTCAAGAATCTCCCAATTTTTGACAAAAGAAACCCTATATGACTATATGAGTAAAAGGTGTTAAAAAAAATAATCGTGACATGCTTGAGAACTGAAAAAAAAATTTCAATGTTTGAATCCCTTGCATGATAATTGAAAAAAAATTGAAAGTGCAAGATTCAAATGGATGGAAATGAAATTACAAAGAACGTGGACCTTCTAAAGAACGTTTCCAAAACTTTCGTAATTGTGGTAACAATCTTTCCCACCAATCACCCAAGATCTCAATTTCAATCTTTGTTCAAAATTGCACGTTTCCTTTAATTTCGTAGATTTGGTAAATGTGGTAATATTATTTTCCGAAATCACAGGGACCCAATCACCGAAAATCTCACATTACCCTTTCTGAATATACCTCTAATCCTAGGGTCAAAAATACACGAACAAAATTCAAAAGGCACGGATCGGTTCGGTCTGGACCGGTTTCACGGTCCTCGATTTTTCTTGGACAGCCCTACAAATTTTGGAGATAATTTTGGCTGATTATAGATTACCATAATGTGTATTCAATTTTGGCTTGATTATAGAGTACCATAGTTAGCCTTCGGCTGAAAAGGAATGATTGAACTGGCATAATTTTCCACTAATTTCGGCTGAAAATGCATGATTGAATCGGCATAACATCAGATTTCCGAAATATTATTAGTCAATAAAAGAGAGTTAGGATTAAGAGTAGGATTAGTTAATAAAAGAAAGGCATTATTAGTTAATTTGTTCGAAATTAAGGAAGGTTTCCCTTCATCCTTCATTCTTTCCATCCTTTCCAAATATATCGTTAGCCCTCTTACCCATAGATCTCAGCCGTTGAAAAAATATGTACCGATCTTAAGGTCCAAAATATAGGAGAAAAAATAGGAGATTTGAAAACTTCCCTGTCATATTATATAGATATATATATATATATATATATAGAGGAATTTTCAAGTGAGGGATCTCTCACTTTTTTAAAATGAGGGACTTTCATTTTCAGATCAAATTTTGAAAATCCGAGCCGCTCAATGTATGCAGAACGTGATTTTAAGGGTACCCGCGAGAAATCAGAAAAAAAATGACCCCCATTCTCTATTTCTCTTAATCCGAGTATTTTCCTTGGCTGTTGATTTTGCCACTCTCTTTTTTGTTAATGTCACTTTCCAAAAAAAAATACACATATAGAGGAGTGACGTTGACAAAAAAGAGAGTGGCAAAATCATTTTCCTTTTCCTTTCCCAATACGGTTTGAAAATGGGAGTGGATCCTTTACAACTGTCCCAATTATTGGAGTTGTCTCACAACTACGGGTCTTACAAACACACACACACACATGGAGATGATTCCATTCCTTTGAAAATATTCCTGATTTCCTTCTCCAAAACTCTTCCTTTGATAGAATTATTTTAACTAATTCTATGCTCATAGAATACCAGTACTCCTTGACCCTTGTTTGGATAGTAGACAACTAAAATTACATTAATTATTTTTCCCCCTTTTCTATCACACGAAATGTAAAATAAAATATAGTAATATACTCTTTGCAGAAATTAGTGCGAAGGATATGGGCCGGGTTTTACAAACATAGTGTGGAATCCTCAATGAAGCTTCGTATAACTTTGATCTATTAGACCTAGGCCAAGGGTTTTTATTTTCTTTTTCTAATCTTTAATTTCTTAATTCACTAACCACTATCGGGCACTTTAATTATTAATCTAATATTAATCCTTTCTTGCCACTTAGCAAAAAGGCTTATTTTGGACTTCCATTCCGACCACTCTCGTACCAAAAAAAAAAACCCAATATATTACAGAGGAACACCCTTCAAATTAAACAATGACTGTTTAAGCTAATATGCTAATTTTGGATGCATGCATCATAATAATGCACAACTTCCTAAGATATTATTTGGTCGATTGATACTATATAATCTCAACTGAAATATATAAAGTTCTGTCCATTAGTTCCTTGAAACTTATTTCTCATCTACGGTGAATTGCCTAACGCAAAGGCATTTAGCATGCATCAAAGAAGCTGGTTGAATTGAACTTGTATACTATAACTAGCTCGGACATCAAAACTTTTATATTAGCTCTAGATGTATGTATTATCTCAATGTGTGATATAAACAGATTTTTTTTTTCCAATTAACCCGCCTGCGAATCAACAATTCGCTAGAACAAAAGGATATCATCAAGAAAGGATAAGGTATAACCGACATTTCGCCCAAAATGATTAACAGTTATATTCTCGTATTGTATCTCTCATCCATGATTATAACAAAATCATGTGTCGTATTATTGGAGTACAAATAATAACGGAACAGGAAAGGAAACAAATAAGTATAACGAGAAATCGATTTTAACTAACTCCGGCATTGAGTAATGGTACTGCAGCCGCGAGAGTAAGGGTTGGCCTGGGCCCCTGTTTGGCAATTGTAATAGGACGCACCCCTAACCGAGCACGGCACCGTATTGCTCTGCAGCGCGCCGTAGCTGATGTAATTGGCGGTCGCTAGTATCCGCCTGTTGCTCTCCGAGTCCATCTCGAACTCTCCTCCACCGGCGCCTGCGCCCATGCACTCGCCTATCGAGCCTCTGCAGGCCGCGACCTGCTTGGCGGGAATCCAGCTGCTCCACTCGTGGTGGTTCCCGGTGGCTTTGACCGCGGTTGATGAGACGATTAATAGAGACAGTACTACTACGAGGAAAGAAGATATGGTCAGCAGGCCGCGGAAGGCCGCGGAGGAGTTTTCCATCGTAGTCACCTCCGTAGGTAGCTTGTTTAATTTGTTCTTGTAGCTTTGGAAATCGAAATGCGTTTCTTGTTGACAAAGGTGAGCTGAGCAAGGCCAATTTAAAGCATTTGTGATGTTGATGGCATCAACCGTTGTGCCACTCTGTTTTGGACATTTTCTTTCTAATTTCAACGTGGAAATGTATAAAGAATATATTTTTTATTTAAATCATCCATGACGGTGATATATCAACCAACAATATTGACATTTTAATCTTTTAATAGTAATTATTATAGTTGGTATGAAGAAGTCAGGGGGCAAAATAAAATGTAAGCAAATGGGCAAATTAAAGAGTAATTAAGACGTTATCTCTATTATGGGAAAGTTTACAATATATGCCCCTTAAAAGGGTGTATCATATGCATATATTTTATGGTTCATTTATAATATTTTAGCGTGTTTCGTAACTTTTGTTCTAGAATTCACAACTTTTCAGCAGTACGATTCGTAACATTTTCATTATGATTCATTACATTTTGATGTATCTCATAATCTTTATACAATTCGTAATTTTTTAGCAATACGATTCGTAACATGTTCTCTATAATTCATAATATTTTGATTTTTGAAGGTGCATATGATACATATCTAAATAAGAAGTGTGTATTGTAGTCTTTTCCCTCTATTATTAGTATTTAATAAAAGGGAGAACATGCATATGTCATTCGTCAATAAGTTTTAATGTAACATCTTCGAATTATGTCAATTGAAATTCAAAATTAAAAGGCTTTACATAAAAATCAAATCTTAGGGTCATTGGAGGGTTTACCTAGTTGTTAGCTTCGGAATCCCAAAAGTAGTCGAGTTATGTGCAAGCTGGTCCAGAAATATCTTTAATTTGCTGAATAGGCGACATGACCGGGGTAGTTTGTAATTTGAGGGGACGATGAAGGGTATATTGGTAAAGACGAGGCCAAATACAAGGATCGATTTGCTCAACAACTTTCAGCAGTTAGGTTGTCCTAATATTCGACCAAATATTGTACTCCGTAAATAATAATAAGCAGGAGAATATTCCAGAACCCAACCCACCAGAAGACTGCCAAAAAAACCATGGAATCCTCGACGAAACTTCTTCATATAATCCTCGAAGCTTTATTATTATTATTGATATAACGAAAATCTTATTATTGGCGAAAAAACTTATTATTTGAAGAATGCTTTAGTAGTGCAAATGCAGCTATAGCCTCATTGGTGTTGAGAAAGTTTTAGATACATGCATGACAAATAATTTACTCCTATAAAACTTCTAAATTGTACTCATCAGTTATAGCTCATACTTGCCATTCTTTTGTCGAGTTTTATTTCTCAAATTAACACTACACCACTGTCCGGTTTTTAAGTCCTCGAGGGGATCTAATATTTCTTTACTTTATTGTCAAATCATGTCCCTTTTTAAGAATAACTATGCCCCGTTTTAAGAAAGAGTTTGTTTGGTAATTGATGTAGATAGATAAAGAAATCAAATTAATTACCTTGTTGTTACAAGGTCAAATGCATCTCTCCTCACTGGCATCAAGGTCCAGGAGTCATTGATCCATAGAAAAACCATCAATTCTAAACCTCCATATGCAATTAAGAGAATGATATCATTCCTGTTCATATGTTTATATATATATATATATATATATAAAATATAAAAAATAAATAAATTGGTGGAAGATTGACTAGTCCAATTTCAAGGTGATAATAAATTAAGTGCATAAATGGTTACGCGTTTATCACATATCAAGGAAAATAAAAACAAAGCATTAGGTAGGTAGGTAGGTAGGTTAGGAGAGTTGGAATTGGAGAAAAAGAAATAAACTAGCTAGCTGGGAGATCGAATGGGTGGAAGGGCCAAAGTCAAACACAGAAACCGCACTTATCACAAGTTGCAGGGACAAAACTGATAATTAACCAAACTAGTATTCCCTGTCTGTCAATCTCTGTCTACTTTTGGGTTCTCCCCATTTTCCTTCACTTCTATTGACTCCTCGTATTCTCTCATCTTAACCAATTCAAAACGAGATCTAATGCATTTAATGATGGTGTTTCCGACTTCCAATTACGTAAGTACCGAAATAAACAAGTTTAATATAGAGTTATGGTAAGCAAATTAAACCAAACCGAGTTGGGGTCGAGTGCTACAATGAGATATTTAAAAAAAAAAAAAAATTGGAGTTAGGTTAGCCAAATATATATTCTGAATCATAGGACGGTGGTTCTGCCCTCTAGAACCTCGAACATGATACATAAAATCACCGCATTATATTTTTTCTATTATTGTGGTCGATTTAAAAGTGATCAAGTGATCACACACCAATTGGAAGCAAAGGGGATGTCATATTTTTGAAGTAATTTTGAGAAAGATTAAGAATAAGGATAGAGAAGTTGTGGATTCACGAAATTATAGTTGAGATCACATTAATTATATAATTGGGCTAGCTACAATGAGATAAAAAAAATGAAATAAAAGAAGATTTTTTTATTACTTTTTTAACAAGTGAAGGTAGTTAACCCGAAGGTATTATCAAATACCACTCTCAGTATGAAACAGACTTAGAAATACTTTGAAATTAATTCAGACATAAGACTTGAACTAACACAAAAAGATCGAAAAAGACAAGACAATTGATATTCACATCCACTTTTTCTCTATATTTTTTTTTTTATCGGCGACTTTTTCTCTTCTTATAAGTAAATTTATAGCATTCACCTTTCATGTGTAAAAATTGCACACTTGTTCAATAAACTCATCCGTAAAAAACTAAAAAAGTGGAGCGTGGTTGTAAAAAAGAGGAGTCTAATTAATAAAATTGGCTACTCTAAACTTTTCATAGATCACTGCACTGCTGACAAGTGACAACTAAGGTTTTTCTTCATATCCGCCATATCACTCCAAACCAATTCTGTGCTCATTGCCCAGATTCTATTGAGAGCCCCATGCATGCCCTAGTTTCTGTCCTTTGGCCCGTGATTTCTTGTTAGATATTGGTGTTGAACAATCTCTTTTCGATACCAACCTTAGCTTCATGGAGTATGTGGGTTCATTTTCCTTGTAATTGTAAACACATGCAATAATTCTTGGGGCCATCCTTGGAAATTGAAATGTAGTTTTCCCACTTGTCTCCGTTGGTGTCTTTGGATAAACAAGAATAGACGTTACTTCAACTCGATCAACAACAATGATTCTCTTCCTATTTCGAAACAAGAGTGATTTTCCCGTACCTCAGAATGGTGCTTATTTTGTAGCAAAACTGTTTTAAGGGCTTTATAAAGGGTTAAATTACCCCGTTGATCTTTTGGGTTTAAAATTTATTAAAATGACTTAATTTCAAGGTTTTCCAAAAAAAAGGGAAAAAAAAGGGAAAAGAAAGGCAACTGTTAAACTTGTTTTCTTGCCCAGGAAACACAGGCCTCTTGGGCCGCAAAAAAAATTAACCGGGCCGCTTAAATTTTTTTCCAAAATAGTTTTAAAGGCCTTTCTGTAAAAATCTTCTTGATTTACCGTTTGGGCTTAAAAAAACCCAAAATTCCGAATTTAATTAAACGACGTATTTTAAAAAGGCGGTTCCGGACAATTTTTTGGCCCCAAACAACCGCTGGCCACTTTATTTTAAAATTACCCTTTTGGCCGCAAATTATTATTTGTGATTGCAGGTTCTCTGGGTGTGCCAACCCTGTTTCTCCAATTTTAAAAAAAACGAAGAAATTTCTTAAAAGTCTTTTGGATTTGAACTTAAGGAAATAACAATCTCAATTTTTTCCGCCCTTTTTTTTGTTTGGAGACATCTTGGGTTAAAACCTCTCTTTTTCCTCTTTTTCTCTTTCTTCTGCAATTTAGTATGACCTAAAGGGTTTTAAATTCCCCGTAAACCTTTAGGGTTTCCTTAAAAGTTAGGGTTAATTTAATCTTTAACCAAAAACCCAAAGAAAACTCTTAAATGGTTGGTTTTCCTTGCCCCGAAAAACATTCTTGGGAAAAAATTAAGGGCCGCTTAATTATTTTTGGCCAATTATTTCCCGATTATGTTGCCTTCTTGTAATTTTACACCCTTTCCTGTGAATTAAATTGGGCCCTTTAATTAAAAGTCATATTATTAAAAGGTGATTGTGGTTTTTCTTGTGGTTTTCCAAACCCCATATAAACCCCTTGGCCGGCTATTGGAATTTTTTTTCCTTGAGGCTCTGTTCCGGGGTTAACCTGTTTCCTTAATTTAATTCCCCAAAAACTTTTTTATCCACGGAGGCCAAAATCCATTTGGCTTTTTCCCCGCCCATTTCCTAACCCTTCTTTCTCTTCTTGCAATTCCAGGCCCGGCCCTAGTTTTCAAGGGTTCCTAAACGGGTTTTAATTGGGGTTTTAACTTTTCATTAATTAATTTTTTTTGATAACCGGGAGTTGGGAGTTCCTTGGTTAACCTTGTTTAAAACTTTAGAAATTCGCTTGTCGGGAGTTTGAAATTCTAAGTGTTCTTTTTAAAACATTTTAAGGTTCAAAGAAACTCCAAAAATTTTTTCATTAAGGATGGGACCAAAACCAAATCCTGACCAACCTTGGCGCACGGGCCTAACCCCAGGCCCTTCATCCTTTCATTTAAATTTATTTCCCAAAATTTTTTTATCAACGGGGCCCAATTATTTAGGGGACCCTCTCCCTTGGGCCTACCCCCAGGGCCGGCCCTGCTACTAGCCTACTGCATCTTTAGGTCTACGGTAAATATGTCCAAACTACCTTGATCTATTTCCTCTCAACTTATCTAGTGGAGCTTAAATTTTCAAACCTTTAATAGTTGATCTGCATAAGAGTAATGCTATGGTGACCACATTTGTGCAACACATTTGTTCGTTATATGTGATGCTATACATTGCACTAACCACGACACTTAAATACTTAATAGGTCCAACACATCACATGTGATTGGGTCATGTTAAAGGGCCAGATCATATGCTATCCAAATAGGTGCATAAACGTGACCACTATTGTCTGCAATCAAAGCTTTTAAAGAATGTTGTTTCATTTTGTGAGAGGAATGAGGATGGAGGGATGTTTTTAATTTGAGCGAAATCACTTTACCTCTTGTTGTTTGTTTGACCCATCTGTACACTTGGGTCAAACCATAACACAGAAGGATGAAGTTGTCCCTTTTAACTTACTCTCACATGGTTGCACCCTTCCGACACTCTAGTATGGGATTATTTCTGTTGTTGAGTATTCATATGGAATATATGACATGGACTTAAGTATGTGGTGATTTTGTTGGACAAGTTTTTGGATTTTTGAGAGGGATTTGAAACCGGCAGCCAAGATGCAAAATGAAGAGGGACAAAACATGGTATGTGAAGTGATCTCTTTTTTGCGACAGTTAGTACAATTTAGCTACTTGGGTCAATCATTATGCATTTGCTGTTTGAATTGTTGATGCTAATAGCTGTTTTGCATGCTATGGTAGTTCTGCCACAAATAGATTAATTACAGCAAAGGACCATGCATCTGTACAAATCAATGTTGGGCATTTGGATGCAAATGGCATCTACACTGGTCAATTTACCACGTTTGCACTATGTGGTTTCGTTCGCGCCCAGGTTCTTCATCTTGCTTGTTTTAGTTTTGATTTGTTTTTTCCTTCTTGGCTTTGCTTAAAAAAAAAAAAAAAAAAAACACAAAACTGCAAAGGCTATATTGATAGTATAGACTTCAGATCTAAGTTATTATTTTCTTCACTTTGCAAAAAGTTGTAGACTTGTACAGTGATACTAAATTTTGTTCAACGCATTGGATTTTGTGAAATTGAAGTAATCATACAATGCTTTGTTCTTATGGCCACTTTTTTCACAATGAAAAGAGACTGACCCGCAACTACAAAGGGATTTATAGCTAGGTTTCAATAGTGGACATAGTCACAGGTCCACAGTGGATTGTCCGTTGCAACGAGATTGACATTGGTGGTGCACACAATTGATTGGGTTGAGGATTGATATTGGAGATGAACATAAATTAGAGAGCAATAGACTTGTACCAAGGACATCCAGTGGAAAGAATATTATTAAAATGTGGAGAAAAAGATATCCTATCCAAACCTAACCAAACGAAACAGAGCCTTACGTCCCAATCTATTGGAGTCGGCTCAATGAATCTACTTTGTCCATTGAATTCTGTTCAAGGCATCGTGTTCTGTGATATCCAAGAAACCTACTGCCTCTAAAGTCAATTTTGGTTTACTCCTAAATTGAGAAAACATATGACTGAATGAAAATCAACTATTGCAAGTACTAGTACCATACTGTAGGAAATAAGGGTGAAACCCTCTTTGTCCAGGACTCCAGGCAACCCTTCCCTTTCGCCTAGAACCTTTCTAGCTGAGAAACAAAAGAGCTCAGAAGACACCTGAATCAAGTTGATTTATATTCATATTTTTTATACAGCAGTGATTCTTAGGGTGCTTTCTTGATTTTTCATGTGGCTTTTCCTCGATTGTGTAGTTTTTGCTGATGCAGCATATCTGATGAGATAATGGTAATTGTCATCAATGAGAAAACAGTACCCATCCCAGTTTGCTCCCATCAACACAGAAAAAAGATAAGAATAGGAAACAAAGTGAACCATGTCCATGAACGCCTGAAATAAAATAACTAAATTTTTTTTCTCCAAAATGTGATTAGGCTTTCACCAATACTTACTAATATCTGGGTGTGTTGGGAACAGCTTTTCACCTTAGATTAGGGCTTCTTTAGTTTTATAATTTTTTACCTTGGATTCTCCAACTCTCTTTCGACATTGTTTTGTACGATATGTGAACTGATGACAACAAACATAAATAATGTTTAAATGCGTTGTCCTTCTGTTTAAAGTACCATAAGGCCCCCATGTTGTTTCGTTGGACTTGCTGTAGATGTGTGGTAAGTTGATGCTTGACACGTTGGTTTGTTATACTGCAGGGTGATGCTGACAGTGGGCTCGATCGTCTGTGGCAGAAGAAGAAAGCTGAACTGCAACAACAATAGATGAGGGGTAAATGATGAGTTTGGTTTGACCTTTGCCATTTTAGAAGCTTTCTTGCTTAGTCAGCAGAAATTTTTTGTGTTGTCCTAGTGTGATGGTGCACGCTTGTCACCTTTATTAAGCGATCTTTGATTTGGTGTGAGTGATTATGTTTGTGATGGTGCGTACTGTTTTTTTAATGTCTGGTGTCTTCTCAATAGTTGATATCATATCATAAGTATTGAAAGATGATCGATTCTCCTTTTGTTGTTGAAAAGAATGTGTCTAGTGAAGGATTGCATTGATTTAGTTAAAAGTGTTGAAATGTTAGTGGATTCTATCTGATCATTCGAAGCCTGAAAGCAGATGTACCTGAACTAACTTGGAAAACTCATTTAGGTTATGTTAGTGTCGCTCAGGTTTCTTTAGTGTGTGAGTGATGCCACTAGATTCTTAGAGAATCCCTAGCAACAAAGACATTTACTACTTGTCAATTTGAGCAAGGGTTGGGGTTACAGCTGTTGGTCCTGGTTGTGTTACTCACATCTT
Organism: Rhododendron simsii; assembly: GCA_014282245.1. Taxonomy (NCBI): domain Eukaryota; kingdom Viridiplantae; phylum Streptophyta; class Magnoliopsida; order Ericales; family Ericaceae; genus Rhododendron; species Rhododendron simsii. Next base: position 1,141,062 of record CM024965.1, read on the forward strand.
GCTGCAAGGGTTTCAATCCCATACGCATGTTAGGTCTAAGTTTGTCAAATGGCATATCAACCTTGAATTCAGTCTAGTTCGAGTTCGACGATCTATCTGAAAGATCCATCTCCATTCTGGAGGTTTCTATCTGTCAAACACGGTAAAAAGGTTTACATCGTGTGGCTTAAACTAACATGGGATGAGAAACATTGGGCTTTCTGAAGAGATGACTATGCCTATCCTAATGGAGGACAAGTTAAGGGGTTCAATTTACGTTGGGAAGTGCCAACAAAGCTAAGAGGGAAGTAGTACAGAAACAGAGCATGTCGCAGCTCCAGTGCGAAAGAGGGAGAAAGAAGTGTTAGCAATTGCTTAGTTCATTGATCTTTTGCCTGTTGAGGAAATATCCGTCTTCAACATGGCCACACTTTCTAAAAGATCAAAAGCAATCCCCACTTACCCCGAAGTTAAAGTTGGTTATGCATACTTCTTCCCATCATGTGAAACATTTCCTCTTCACCTCTCCTCCATTATGCTGCCTCCCACGAACAGCAATGTCGTACCGATACATTCTTCATTAATGGAAAAATGGGTATCCGCCTTTTACCTTTTGTCTTGTACTTTCTCACATGCGCTGGTTTTGTATGGTTTTCGTCACCACAGATATCATTGACTTTAGAATTGCTTCTGGTATTAGATGTTCCAACGTCAGTTTGTTCTCCACAATACGTGTTGGTTATCGTTTCCTTTCTATTTGGTATTCATTTTCTGCAGCGTACAAAAACACTTGGTTTAAGTCTAACTTTTGAAAATTATTCTTGAGAAAATTTCGTGAAAGTACTTTCCTGAGAGCAAATTTGCTCAAAGTGTGATGTGGCGAATTTGTGTAAACTACTTTTTTTTTTCAAATGTGAGAAATTGTATGCAACTGTGAGGCGAAAGCCTACATAACAAAGAGGAATCCCATGGGGGCAAATGGGCGTCCACAGACCGGACAAACCATAGGAGAGGGCAATCAGAGCACAGTATGTGCAGCTCTATTTCAAACTCGCCTAGCGAGATCAGGTTCGCAGAATATAAAACTAATACCAAGGATATGACCAACAAACTACCGGACTAAATCCGGACACAAACCAAACTAAATCCGGACAAAAAATCAAAAAAAAAAATACACTCCCCTCCGTTATTGAGTAGTCCTTCTCTTGCCTAGCCCCCTGGCGATCAAGCTCCCAAGTTGGCAACCCATGAAGCTGCCAACGATCACGTGATTGCAAACCCAGAAACAGTGTGGCGGTAAGCGGAGCGGCGGCGAACGACAAACGGTTTCAGTGGAGAAGGGGAAAGGGAAACCAGATCTGAAGGCGGTGATTGATCCCTCCCCTCCCGCCGCCCATATTTGGGTATAAACCCAAGGGCGAAGGAGGAGAGGAAGTGTGACGGCTGTTTTAGGATTAGAGAGAGGTGCTCCCTTTTTTAGAGAGAGAAAGCCGGGTGTTTATACTAACTTCCAGTATGTTGGTTTCAGGATAAAGTGCCTCCGAAGAGGACAACAAAAACATGTGGTTTTCTTAGTGTACTTAAACTCATCGTCCCATGTCTTTTTGAACATGGATTTAATCATACCTGTTGCGAATAATTCATACCAAAGGAAAACATCTCCTCCCGACACACATCATTTTTTCACGCCACCAATGATCCTAGAAGAAAAGACAAATTTTTTTTTTTTTTTTATGCATAATGTCAAATAGTTACAAACTCGTGTCTTATCTAAATTACTCCAAAACAAAGATCTGCTCCAGTGGTCATCATGTTGTGGATAAGAACATGTATCCTCCAAAAAAAGGACAACGAAATCCGAAATGTACATTACGGACAATACGTCCAAGGAGGTATTGGAGTGTGGGGAGGCACTATGATTTGCTAAGTGAGGTGTGCTCCACCCAGTCATGGAAAACAGAGAGCACATGGGGATTTTGCTTTCTCCTCCATTATCACAAACTTACCATGGGAGAGAAAGGAAAAAAGGTTAAAACTGCACTAGTATTGTCGTCTAGCCAGAATTGCCATGGTAGTAAGTAGGAGGAGGCGAGAGGGAACTTCATCTGTTTGGCAACATGTCTCTCACTAGTTGCAAAAAGGAAATCTATGATTGAAGGCGGATGCGGCGAGCGACAACCGCATAGAATGGTATACTAGTGGTTAAATTAGTAGAGCTAATGACACGGATAGATTACAATTCACAGGCACCATTTTTATATAAAAAAAGTTCGTTCAGAATGATGCTACAGTTGTAGTTTTGTACTTCTGGGTTACAATAGTGAGTGTTTTTATTGGACATGGAAGAACGGCAATAGGATATTATCATTCTGCGTGGTTGAAAGACACAAAACTCGTTGAATCATGCCCATAATATCACTTATAGGCTCATGGTTAGGCAAATTGATCGCCCTATGCTATTTGTTGTATTGATAGCATTACATTAGTCTAAGAGGCTCTGCCCTCCAACATGAAGACTATTGTTCAGAATGATGTGGCAATGACATTTTCAAACCTATGAGTCACAGTAGCAGTTATTGTTTTGATTTACAATGAAATAACTTCCAGGGACATTGTTATTCTGCATGGTTAAAGCGTACAAACCTCATTGAATGATGTGCATGAAAATCATTCGTAGAGGCTTATAGTGACACAAATTGATTGCTCGAGTGTAAAAAAAATGCAATTCCTTGCGTTGATACCACTAAATTACTTTGGTGGGCTCCACACTCCAGCATGATGAATAATTCATTGCTTGTTTCTCACGGGATTGCAGATGAACGGAGTGCTCTTATGGATTCGAAACATCTTTTTTGTGATGTTTTTCTGTGTCTATAACAATACTATTGCGGATAAGGAAGGCAGTGGACATACATTGTACTATTTGAACATCTTGAATTATGTTCCTATGGTGTCCACAAACCCTAGCTACCTAGATCTCCTCTTCATCTATCTAATCCAAAAATCCTTTTTAGAATTGATTGTACAACTTTAACCTCAATGGGGAATTTGAATTGGTCTCTTGATGCTCTGTTTCAACTTTCAACATTTAGGTGCCTCTTTGAAATGGCTTTTTGATGCCTCCTACTTGAAAAGTTTTGTTTTTTGTTTTTTCTTTTCAATTAGCACAGCTTGTGAACCGCTAGGATTGCTTTCAGGAGGAATGAGTTGGGTTTTATCATTTATGATTTCCGCGTCACATATCTATGTTATCCCAAACAAAAAGGGTGAGATTGATACCCCAAAGAAAGAATGGGATTTACTGATCAACTTTTCTCAAGATCTTTTTTTTTTTTTTTGCCTTTTTATTTTGGAGAAAAGAAAAGAAAAGAAAAGAGGAAAGACCTATTGCTTGAGGACAAATGTCAATGATTTCAAACCACATACTAAATTCATCTTGTCGAAGGTATAATACCCGATGGGATATAACATGGTCTCCACTTAACTTTAATCAAAATACTGCATTATAAATATGCTATAAACATATGCCAACCATTGGCGGATGCAAAAGATTTGACGTAGGTGACACTTTTCAATCATAATCTTGGAAAATATTCTCTCAGATAGAGAACAACCAAATAATACCAAACTTACAAAACATTTTTCACTATGCATAGAAAATTCTAGAGCACTTTTTTTGCAAAAAAATTCCAAAAAACACGAGCCCGAAAACTTGAATATTCTACACATGAAAGTGTAATTTTTGAAGATTATTAGGAAACTTAGACACATTTAGGATGAACACTAATATTTTTGTAAGGAGATAACTAAATCCCAAATCCCTTACTAGATCCACCCCGAGTGCCAACCATGGAGAAAACATCCGATAATCTGTCATTTCACCGTAACGTATATGCGTCTCAAAGTTATAGAAATAGCAAAAGTAAGTGCCTGGGAAGAACAAGCGGTGATAGTTTCTTTCGTGAATTCTTTAGTCTCGACTTGAATGACTTGCCTTCGACCTAGTCATGGGGGAGAGGATCAGTTAACACAAAAACATATTTTCGATTGAAACTAAACTAATCAGGCACTAGTCACATATCTATAAATTACTCCATTTTCATGGTCGTGCATCATACGCCATTTCCCAAATCAAGAAAAGTTAGTGCGGGCCTCAACACGGATGTTAACAACCATATTGTCTCAATTAGGGTATCAATCATGCAGAAAAAGAAAACGTTTTCGATAACTTTTCAGATAGCCAGAATTCCACATCTATATATTTGCCCTTTGGGTTCTTAAACTACTGAACAAGAAGTAGTTCTACTGTTTACTTTTTAGCAGTAGAACTGTCAACTCTTACCTTATTTACTAGTTAATCTTTCTTTCCAAACTTTTGTTCTGGTAGTAGAATGGACGGAAAGAAACTAGAATACAAAGGCGAGGAAGCGTTAACCGAGCTTGAGAAGCTAACAATGAAGCCTGGCGAAGTTCAAGAGAGCATTTTGAAAGGGATCTTAGAAAGAAATGGAGAGACTGAGTATTTGAACAAGTACATGACCAAGGGATCAAAAGATGTCGGGGAGTTTAAGCGGTGCGTACCGGTTATAATGTACAATCGTATCCGACCTTATATCCAAAGGATCGCCAATGGCGAAGACTCTTCCCTCATTACCGGTCACCCCATAACCGAGATGTTATGCAGGTCTTTCTCTCCCTCTTTACTTTGCACTGGCTAAACGACTCTTAATGTCTTTTTGAGCAAGAGCTAAAGTAGCTCAATCTTTTTTTTTAATTTCCTGTCTGGGTTTCTAATTAAACTTTGGGTTTGTTTCTGCATTTGCAGTTCTGGCACTTCTGCTGGAGAGCCTAAGTTGATGCCATCAATTGCGGAAGATCTGGACCGTCGAACATTTCTTTATAACCTCATCATGCCCATTATTAACCAGTTACATGTCTCATTCCACTCTATTTTTTGATCGATAACCCATCCTAGATATGGTTATATCCAAATTTACCATGCGGTACTAGGATCCGAATCGTAGTACTATACCTAGCTATAAATAGCTAGCCACCAAACTTCAATACTTCACCATCAATTTATCAATTGAATTTATTATACCATAATGTTATTACGATGACATTTTTGATGTCATATATAATCACAAAATCGAGGAATTATCTTTTGATACGAAATAAGAGAACCACAAAAGCCTCCATGATCATCAGTCTACACAGGAATCCTTTTGATTCAATCTTAATTTCAGGTATGTCCCCGGGCTTGATGAGGGAAAGGCTATGTATCTCTACTTTGTGAAGGCAGAAATGTCAACACCTTGTGGCTTACCCGCCAGAGCGGTGCTCACAAGCTACTACAAGAGCAAACACTTCAAGTGCCGATCGCCAGACCCTTACAACGACTTCACCAGCCCTAATCAGGCCATCTTGTGCATTGACAGCAACCAAAGCATGTATTGCCAGCTGCTAGCCGGTCTCATCCACCGCCACCAGGTTTTGTATACAAAATTTGCGAAATGAATGACGATAGAGACACTTAACCACCATATAATCACGTGAGATCCATACATGTCATAGTCATGGATCCCACATGATTGAACGATGTATAGGATCCTAGGGCAACATGTAGCCCTGCCCCAGGACCACTCGGTGATTTCCGGATTTGATGGGCCTGTCGATAGCACTTTCTCAAGAAACGGATTTTTTTTTTTGTGTGTGCAAGATTACACATAGATTACATGAGTGTGTCCAAAATTATTGTCCTCTTATTGGTCTGTCTCTTGAAATTCCTAAAGCAGAAAGATGAGGATTTGGGATGCAGAAATCTATTGTTGTCCTGTTTGAATATTCATTTCTTAAGTACTCTTGGAGCAGGTCTTGCGCCTTGGAGCAGTCTTCGCCTCGGCTTTTCTTCGTGCCATCTCCTTCCTCGAGTGCAATTGGGCCAACATGTGCAACGACATCCGAACCGGTCATCTGGACACTACAATCACAGACCCTGCATGTCGAGCGGCCATGTCGTCCCTACTTTTGTCGCCGAACCCACATCTTGCAAGTGAGATCGAGCGCATTTGCGGCCGGCCGTCATGGAAAGGGATAGTGTGCCACCTCTGGCCTAGGGCCAAGTACATCGAGGCAGTGGTCACGGGGTCCATGGCACAGTACATCCCGTCCCTCGAGTACTATAGTGATGCGAAGTTACCCTTGGTGTGTCCAATGTATGCTTCATCCGAGTGTTATTTTGGAGTGAATTTGAAACCCTTATGTGACCCTGCGGATGTGGCATTTACCCTTTTACCAAATATGGGTTATTTCGAGTTCTTACCTTTGGGTGATAATGGGAAATTTACACTGACGGAGGTGGATGAAGAAGAGGATCAGGTGCCCAAGGATAAGCTTGTCGACTTGGTGGACGTTAGGCTTGGCTGTTACTATGAGATAGTGGTTACCACATTTGCCGGTAGGCCCGCATACTTTTCTGTTTTGATGATAGGTTAATGGCCTGGCCGGGGTAAAAAAAACTTCATATTTTCCAACAGAAGGTCTACATGCATCTGTGTAAGCGTTTGATGGATGTGGACTAATGTGTATGGAACGGTTTCGAACACAGTTAGTTTCGGACACAATTGTGTTCGGAGTTGTACTTTAAAGTTGTGTTAGTAGCACTGCTCATTTTCCAATGTGCAGCGTTCCTTTGGGTCCATCCATTGACGTGACTGATGGTTTTGTTTTTCGTGGCTGATATTAGGATTGTACCGATATCGCATCGGTGATGTCCTCCAAGTGACTGGATTCCACAACAAAGCCCCACAATTCCGATTCATCTGCAGGAGAAACGTCGTACTCAGCATTGACACCGACAAGACCAACGAGGAAGATCTACACAGGAGCATTACAAAAGCAAAAAAGCTGCTCGAACCTCACAATGCCCTGCTAGTGGAATACACCAGCTATGCCGATACCTCGTCCTTACCAGGACACTACGTCATCTTTTGGGAGATCAAAGCTCCATTTGCCAGTACTCCCGATACCGATTATGCTACGGTGCTTCAAGAGTGTTGCGTTGCCGTGGAAGAAGAGCTGGACTACATTTACCGGCGTTGCAGGGCCCACGACAAGTCGGTGGGACCGCTGGAGATCCGTGTGGTCAAGCCGGGCACGTTTCATGGGCTGATGGACTTGTGCGTTGATCAGGGCGGGTCAATTAATCAGTACAAGACCCCGAGGTGCATCAAGTCTGATGCTGCCCTGGAGGTGCTTAACTCTAATGTGGAGGGCCGTTTTTTCAGTCCTAGGGATCCTGCATGGAAGCCTTGAAATGTTTGGGATACTGAGTCCGGGTATAATAAGTTCAAGTGCTGGGTTTTTTTTGCCTTCCAGTTTTGCATCTTGTACTACTTTTGAGTTAATATAAATTCTGTTATTTGGTTTCAATTTTGTTTTTTTGTTTTTGTTTTTTTATGGAAAATGCTCATGACAAAGTGCATGAACATTAAAACTTGTTGGTTAAAATAACTCTAAGATGGAAATCAGTTTCCATGTTATGAACAGTTAATTAGTAATTCTAAGTGACTGTTATCTGCATAATGGAATGGATTTATGGAACGAAAGGATACATGCAGTGCTCATCTCTATGGGCCGGGCTGCAAATGAACCGAGCTACTCAAGGCTCGGCTCGTTAGGGTTCAGCTCCACTCGTTTAGTAATTGAGTCGAGCTCAAGCTTTGGGCTGGTTTAATAAACGAGCCAAACTTAACACTCTAAAACTTGGCTCGAAAAAGTAGGCTCGGCTCATTTATAGAGACTCATTTAGTAAATGAATCAAGCTCACTCGTTAAAGGCTCTGCTAGTTTACAGCCGAGTCAAGCTCAAAAACAACAAAACTTGGCTAGGCTCGTATGCAGCCCTCTTGCCACGTACAACTACCATTGGAGACCCAATCTATGATTCTACATGACATCTGGTGTATATACCTACACCATACTTGTAAGTACATTCGGAGGGTCCATATGAACATCTATATCTAACGGAATTCTCCGGGCAAATTTACTTTGTTTTTGCGTCACGGTCGATTCCGAAAGTATGCCTTGATAAAATCGTAGAGTGCTCTTGAAGAACCGCAACGTGATACCCTCAATACCCTTCAACGCCCTGGCAACGATATTTCGGATGACGTTGGGTTGGGCCGGGCATCACGGGATGTGCACAGGATTTGAAACCTTGGTTTGCGCTCATCAGTAGTTGATGATAAAGTGGATTTACCCGACAGTGCATAGTACTTGTCCGCATCATCATCAGCGTGCCCGGCCAACATGCGCATGCAATTTTCTCCCTTGTAGAAGTGGTGACTGATTATGTATACAGGGCCGCTCATAAATTTTGAAGGCCGGAAGCGAACCTCTTAAATGGGGTTTCTTTATATATTTTTATATAAAAGTGGTCTACAAAGAGTCTCATACAAAAAAACTATTACAAAAGATTTACCATTACAAAATAGAAGCATATATATAATTATCTCCCAAAAAAATGCAACTATTGCAATTCCTCAAAATCCATCATTTGAAAATTTGTCTTCTCGCACTTTTTGCTGCAAATGTATTAATTAAGTCTCCATAGTCAAGCTATTTCACCAACTCCTTCTCGATAGACAATATAGCCAATCCATTTAATTTTTCTTGAGACATTGTTGACTGAAGATAATTTTTTATCAAGAAATTCCGGATGTAAGTATTTTTCATCCACGGTCATCGGTCATTGTCTTCCCTTCCCTTCGACTCCTCAAGTGTGAAGCATGAAGCGTTTGCAGCTTGCTGCGTTTCTTTCGTCTTCTTTTTTGGATTGGCACAATATATTCTTCCGGCCGTCCCCTTTTTTTTTAACGCCTTAGTATTTCCAATGAGTAATTCCATCGTTTGGACCTATTTTGTGGCTCTTAAATTTCAATTGAGTCTATTTTGTGTAAAAGAGGCTAGTACAAATTTTTTTGGGGGCCATATATATATATATATATATATATCAGAGCGGTTCTGGGGACACCTAAAAAAACACCTCATAGTTCCCGATCAAATTTTGACGATTCGAGCCGCTCAATGTGATCAGAACATGATTTTAAGGGTACCCACGAAAAATTAGCAAAAAAAAAAATGATCGGGAAGGGCTTGATCCGAGCAGTTTCGAACAGTTTTTTATTGAATGGTTCAAATAAAAACTGCTCAAATCAAGCCTTTTCCGGTCATTTTTTTCTAATTTCTCGCGGGCACACTTAAAATCACATTCTGCACACATTAAACGGTTTGGATCATAAAAATTTGATCGAGAACTGTGAGATTGAGATTTAGGGTGTTTTTTTAGGGTGTCCATTGAACCGTCACCTATACATATATAGTCCTCTTCCTATAAGGACCACCTCATTTTAATAAAATGCAGACCTCATTTTGTTTGTTTTTTATCTAACGGTTCAAAAAAAATTGCTCAAATCAAGTCCTTTCCAGTCATTTTTGTTGCCGATTTCTCGCGGGTATCTTTAAAATCACGTCCTGAACACATTGAGCAGCTCGGATCATTGAAATCCGATCGAGAAAGGCGAGAAATGGGGAGGTCCGCATATAAGGTCCTCATTTTAAGGTCCTTACTTGAAGATTTCTCTCTCTCTCTCTCTCTCTCTCTCTCTCTCTCTCTCTCTCTCTCTCTATATATATATATATATATATATATATATATATATATATATATGGATCATAGAATTTTGGGAGTCTTATTTCTATGCAACACTTTGGTCGCTTTAGCTAGTGTGGAATGATTATATTTTCAACAATGCTTCCACGTTGGTTTGGGATGTGGCGGATCTTGTTAAAACAAAGGTAGCCATGTGGATGAGAATCAAACGCGATATTAAGATATACTCGATTGAGGACTTTAAGTGGTATTTGGATGGGATTCGGAAACTGAAATTGTAACCTAACTTTGAGATGTTTGTATCCAACCTTTGGTTTGATGTTGGGGTGTTTTCTTGTTTTTTCACTTTGTCTCCTTGAGTTGCTCTTTGTGCTCTCTCTTCCTCGATGTATTCCTTCGAGCTTAATAAAAATCTTCGTTTGCCGAGCAAAAAAAAAGAATTTTGGGAGTCCTCATTTTTAACTTTTTTGGGGGGCTGGAAGCGCAAGCTTCTCCTGCCTTTGCCATAAGTTGGCTCTGCATATATACATATATATGAATCCCCTTCAGATAAGGGCGCCCTTACTATATTAAATTGTGGACCTCTCATTTTCTCCCATTTTCCAATCGAATTTCAATGATCCGAGCCAATGTGTTCAGAATGTGATTTTAAGGATACTCGCGAGAAATCAGCCAAAAAAAATGACAGGAAGGACTTTATTCGAGCAGTTTTTTTTGAATTGTTTGATAAAAAATAAACAAAAACTGCTCGGATGAAACACTTCCTGATCATTTTTTTTGCTGATTTCAAATAAATACCCTTAAAATTACGTTCTGAACACATTCAGCGGCTCGGATTATCGAAATTCGATTGGGAAATAGGAGGTTCTTACCCGAAGTTTTGTGTGTGTGTGTGTGTGTATCTATATATATATCAGTTTGGATCTCCTAAGGGATCCCGCACGGCCTTACCATGCGGGACTCCCCTTTCCCGATTGAATTGCAATAATCCGAGCTGCTCAAAGTGATCAGAACATGATTTTAAGGGTACCCGCGAGAAATCAGCAAAAAAAAAAAAAGATCGGGAAGGGCTTGATCCGAACATTTCTTTATTGAACGGTTCAGTAAAAAACTGCTCGGATCAAACTCTTCCCGATTATTTTTTTTGTTGATTTCTCGCGCGTACTCTTAAAATCACGTTCTGCACATTTTGAGCAGCTCGAATTGTCGCAATTCGATCGGGAAAGGGGAGTCCAGCACAGTAAGACCGTGCGGGATCCCTCATTGGATCTCGAGTGTGTGTGCATACAAAACACCAACAACATCATCGTGTACTGATTTGGATTGGTGCACAGCACTAGTCATATCATATCCCGCAAGAAGCGGGTCAGATTTCCACAAGCAAGGGCTTTTGGTTGGATCATCAGTTCATCGACCATATCCTTATGCTCCTGACCCCTTTATGTTGACTACATAGAGTACTACTTTAAAGAGTGCTGCTATTCACCTAATTCATACCCACTAGACCTAGCTAGAAGGTGCGAAAAACAAAGTCAATTAAAGCAGGTACAACATTTAACCCGCAAGGGATTGGTGGAGTGAGTAGTCATATGGCAATTAGGCACCTCAGAAAAAGTCTTAGATCCAGGTTCATGTCTCCACCCATGTGCTATCAATTCCTTTCCTGAGCTAGTTTGAAAGTAACTTTGAATCTACTTTAATTGAGTCTACTAATGTATTGTGGAATTGGTTCTCTGAATTAGTTGCTTCATCGAGTCAGATACCGAATCCTACGTCAAAAAACATTCAAATCTTGGCAATATTTGTGAACACTTTCTTCTCAAAGTCAACTAAATTTTGCATCATTGGAAGAAGACCGGTGGAAATCCAATTAGAAAATTCTGTTTTTGCATCATTGGAAGGAGACCGGTGGAAATTCAACTAGAAAATTCTGTATTTATAGAGGAAGAGTAATATTTTCATTGATAATAAAGATTACAATCTATTATGTACTTTACAACTAAAAAAAAACTAATGCACAAGATTGAAACAAATAACACATCACATTAAATGAAGAATATACCAACGATAAGTTGATCAAATTCCGCTTGGATTAGAGAGATGTGTGATTACAATAGAAAAGATAAGGGATTTTTCTTCATTGAATGTCCCTGATCTATATAATATAGAGTATCGGTTTTTAAATTCTCTATATTTTGGACCATCAGATTTGTACATATTTTTTCTATAGCTGAGATTTATAGATAGTAAGACTAGAAATATACTTGGAAAGAATGAATATTTGGAAGAAGGATGAAAGAAAAACTAAAATTAATATTTTCTAATCTTATTCTGATTCCTAACAGTTATTAATAAAGTCTCTCTCTCACTCTCACACGTTAGTTCCAAAACGGATTCTAATTTTGAATCCAAAATGTTTTCTCTCTCACATATATGTTTAGCTCTCCCTCCCTCCTTCCCTCCATAACACCACAAACACACCCCCCCCCCCCCCCCCCCCCCCCCCCCCCCTCTCTCTCTCTCTCTCTCTCTCTCTCTCTCTATATATATATATATATATATATATATATACGGGCCTTGTCATTTTTTGAAATGTATTCAGATGGCTAAATGTTCAGTTGGTTGAGTGATTGAGGGGAAAAATTGATTAATTATATATTTGGTAATTTGATTCATTGCAATATATTGGTGGCAACAAATGTACTAATTTTGTTGCTTCTTGATTCTAAGTCATAGTTTCATCTTCACCTTCATCGGTTTGAAAGTTGAAAGCTAATGAAAATATATAAGTGCCTGTGTTTCTGCATTGGAATTAATTTTCTTATTTAACTTAATTTTCTATAGTACATATTGTAATGGTGTAGGGTCCATCCATAATTAACAAAAGAGAAGTTGTTGCAATGGATGATTACTTTGATTAAATGGTTTAGGCTCATTCTTCTTCTTTCAATAAAGTGCTCACACTTTTTGCACATATTACATAATTACTGTGTGAGTTTATTTACTCCTAACAACTGTACATTAATACCTCTGTGATTTTTCAAAAAAAAGAGAGAGAAGAATACCAAAACTTTTCAAATTTTGTGTTAATTTGAAGAATATATATATATAGGGGAGTATTCCGGAGACAAAAAAAAAACACTCCATCTCAATCATTGAAACCAATAACTGAGATTAGAAGTTCACAAAGAATTACTATTGGCCACAAAGAATTACTCTTAGGCACAAATAATTACTTTTGGCTGCAAAGAATTATATTTGGTAGCAAAGAATTACTTGTGGTTGAGAGAATTACTTTTAGCTGCATCGAATTACACTTAACCGCATCGAATTGCACTTGGCCACATCGAATTGCTCTTGGTCGCATCGAATTGACTTGGCTGCCACGAATTATACTTGGCCGCATTAATATTGCACTTGGTTGCGAAGAATTATACCTGGTCGCACAGAATTACTCTTGGCCGCTACGAATTGTACTTGGCCACGTTTAATTGCACTTGGCCGCATCAAATTACTTTATGGTCTTGCAATTCTTTGCGGCCAAGTGTAATTATATGCGGCCAAGTGCAATTCAATGCGGCCAAGAGCAATTCTTTGCGGTCTTGAGTAATTCGTACCGGTCAGGAGTAATTTTTCACGGCCAAGAGTAATTCGATGCGGCTAAGAGTAATTTTTGGCAGTAATATTTTGAGGCCATAAGTAATTCTTCATAGTGAAGAGTAATTCTTTGTGGCCAATAGTAATTTTTCGCGTCAGATTCTTTTTATTTTTAACTAATAGGTAAGAGAACAAAATTGATATTCAATACAACTTGAGCTGTTGGTTTAGATGATTTGGAGTTTCATGATCTGTCTAGGATTGAAGATCGCAGGGTTTTTGTTGGAGCCTTTTGGGTAGAAGTTTCAAACTCTACTTCTTCCTTGGTTATATGTAATCTTGGAACTATTTGGCTTTTCTATTTTTCTAGGTCGGTTAAGGAAACAAGTGTGATAGTGGTATCACTTTTGAGTGAGTGGACGTTCAAAAAATTGAATTCGAGTTGGAATCCGGTATGATTATACATTCCTAATATCTTTGATGCTATCCCTGGATGCAACTACTGGAATTAAATAGATTTCGTAACATTTGTTGTGTTAGACTATTATTATTTTATAAACTTGGTTAGATGGACCATGTTTGAAACTTATTTTTAAAAATAAAAATTTCCGAGAAGTAGATTTTGTTAGAAGGAAATTTTTTCTAATTCACGGTTATTTGTAATGCTCCTCTCGTAAGAGATGAAATCATACGCATATCTGAGACTCACCTCGTGTGAGATGACATTAAAAAGAACCAATGTATCCAAAAAAAAAACTTTCGAAAAAATGAAATTTGATACTTCATTTAGACCATGTTTAGAAAACATTAGGCATGGACAATTACTTGTCTCTAATAGAGAAGAGTGCTTTTATCCTCCTTTCACAAATCCATTCCACAGGTTCAAGATTTGTGTTTGAGGTTAGAAATAAATTACTACTACCAATTAGGCTCGAGATCTATGCATGCACTTATCCTAGGTTTTGAAGGAAACCATACAACAAACCTTGAGCCACAAGAGACAACCCAGGGCCAAAAACATAAATTTACGTCATTGACAGCTGTTGCCAAAAGGATTGAAAGGTAGGGGCAAACTTTCGAAGGCAACCAATTCTAGGACATAGACACAGAACGTGAAAATGAAAGCAGAATGTTTGTTTGAAGTCCCGAGCTTTATCATTATGATGGAGCTTCAAACAAAATGGGAGACCAGATCAGTATGGGAGTTGATATGGATTTTCCATAAAGTAATGTAATGATTTCCATATGGAAAACCACAGCGACAATTTTTTTATTCTCTTGCACAGATTCTGATAACGGATGATTTTTGGATTCAGCACCCACCAAAATCATTTTTCAAATACATTATTGCAGAATGCATTCCATAATCTGTAATCAAACAAGCAAACTACTATAATGCACAATGAGAACACAATGGCTCCCAAACAGCCTCAATCTGTAATCAAACAAGCAAACTACTATAATGCACAATGAGAACACAATGGCTCCCAAACAGCCTCATATGTTTCGACGAGGTGAAGGGATAAAAGTACAACGAATCACAAACACACCGTAGTTACAGGGTTTTCCTGCAAATGATGACACCCACAAAAACCAATATAGAAGCCACAAATGCTCCCTGTCTAGAGAGCGCAAATTCAGACCACGTCAAGGGCTTTGAGACATGGGTTAGTACCCTCTGAAAACGTTCGTTCAGCTCCTCACGCGATCCGGTGTTGTTAATCACAATGTCTGCTTTGGTTTTTTTCAAATCCAAAGGCATCTGAGCTTGTATCCTGTTTTTGGCTTCTTCAACGGACGTTCTGTCTCTTTCCATGAGACGCTGAAGTTGTGTTTCAGGATCAACCCAGACAACAATAATGGGCTTTGTCCACTTGTCCATCTTGGCCTCGAACAAAAGAGGAATATCAAGAACAATAACCTTGTAGCCCTTCATCCATAGCTTCAAAATTTCCCAGAAAATTCCAGATGAAATATATGGTGCCAATAACCTGCATGGATATATTATGCAGAGTCAAAATGCCAAAACCTGGACAACGATAGCTCATAAGTTCATATCAGAGCTTCAAGTATTAAACGGGGATAATGTCGTAGTTTGTTGATTCGTCCATCTTCAAAAGTGTGGAGTTCGCCATAAATGGGCGACCTCACCTCTGATCTTGATTGATCCACCATCCACGGAGAGAAAGATTAGTGCTTGGATTCGTATTTGTGATTGACCAACCTTGCGAAGGATTGCACCTAGCATTAGCGTCTTTCAAGGACTCACATCCACTTTTGACATCTATCAAACTGTATGATTGTATGATTCTGATCAGCTCATTGTTGCCTAACTTTAGCTACCTTATGTTATCCTTTTGTAGCCCTGCTACTGCTAGGCTTGAAGCTCTATTATGAGATATCATCGTCCAGGTTTTGGCATTGCCTCGAGTTTTCCTTTGTAGCCTTGGACAGTATCAAAAAGGAAATGATTGTATGATTCTGAATGTATTGTTGCCTAACTTTAGCGACCTTATGCTATCCTTTCGTACCCCACTACTGTTATGACAACCAGTTTTTATGTGTCCAAACCCCAAAGATAGAGAGGTTTGTACTCCAGAACTCAACAAGAAATGATTGATCTACCATAAGCATCATCCATAACGTGAAATGAAAAAGGAATTGACAATTGAATATTTCCGGTGCATTTTGTAGTGTGGAAATTGTGCATGTGATGCAGCGGAAGATATGAAGACTAGATATCGTACTAGCGGATGAGATAATTACTCGAATCCACAAGTAGCCCTTGAAATCCCCAAGGAAAAGAGATAGAAACTCTTTAATTAATATTGATTGAAAAGATTTCTTTGCCCTTAGGCTTACAATCTTATTTATACTAGCTAAAGGATAAAGATAGACGCAACCTTTGACCTTCCAAACACATGACTCTTAGATTTTCCCACAAAGACCCTTAGACTCCCAAGACTCAATACAAAGAACTTAACTAATTGACCCTTTTACACTTAATACAAAGTACCAACCTTGGAACTTTTAAAGACACATTGAATAACTTATTACTGATTCTTTGACTTCCTCTTTGACTTGTGACTCCCCAATTGCTCCATGAATGCTTCAGCCACGTGTCCTACATCAGCATGCATGGTTGTGATGCAATTAAAATTGACGATCAACATTTACTTGTCCAAGAAAAAAAACTAGAAGGATTCTCAAATCCAGCCAACCCCCCCTCCCCCGCCATTTTTTTTTTTTTTGCAACCTTGGACTATGGCCGGAAATTGGGGATTCCTACACATGATAAGATTTTAGCGATCTTTGAATCTCTTATCCAAGTTCATTCAGGCCTGCTTTGTAGTTGGATACATCAATTACAGAAACGGAAGTGGAAGTTTGGGACCTTTACAGATGGAGCCGGAGATTGCAGACTTCCAACCATAATTACATTTGTTAGAAACCTTTCAATGTCTTGTCCAAGTTCATTTGGGTTTTCAAATCTGATACATATTTAGAGAACAAAAGAGCTTTTCACAGGTAGTTGCAGCAGAAACCAACTAAAATAGATGGTGCCCTGTGTTTTCCTTCTCCCCTCACTGCAAATCACCACTGGCACCAATTAAGTATATGGACCTTTACTTAACTATGAAAGCTTTACATGTTTCAGGAGTTTCTCCTTCTCCTATTTTGTCTCCTTCTGGCCAACAGTTGTCTTCGCACACTGGTCAGAACTCCGACTCTAATCTTTCTATGTAAGCTACCGTTACACAGGAACATATAAGTTGCATCTGATGAGCAACTGCATTATCTAAGATTGAACAGCATATGGAAAGCAGTAAAAGGGAAACAACAAAGAATGCCAGGAGAGGAAAGGATCAACGAGTATTCATTAGTCAATAAGACAACACGTACTTGTACACATCCAAGAGGAACATAATCTTAGACAATATGAGTAACTTAAGTTAAGAAACTAGTCTACGATTAGTGGTTTATTAGAAAAATTATGCCTCAAACAAGGGTCAACAGCAACTCCTAAAGTGAAATTACTGCTGAAAAACGATGCCATTTCCTATGAATGAAACTAGCATAAACTATCCCATGATCAAGTTGCAGAAAGTAACCATAAGCTTGAAACCAGCCAGACATATATGAGATGAATGCAGTTTGTCAGGATCAAAGCTATCTGTACCTGTTAAGAAGTTGGCGCTTGTCAGGATCAGAAAACACAATGTGACCGAGTTTCGCCCGATCAACTTCTCCATTATCTAGTAAGATGTCCTCACCAAATGCCGCCACAACCTTTTTCCAACCGCCACTGCCTTTCTTTAGAACATCCTGCGATTAACCTAGCGTTGATTAACTGACCAAACAATAGGAACTACGCATAAAGATTGATACTTTGCGGTTCAATTTAGGCAAATAGATTAACTAAACAAACTAAAGGCTCAATTCTCAATTTTTTGAATTTGGGCTTTAGCCGTGTATTTTAGGGTTTTATAAACAAGAAGATGAATTGGGGGGAGGGAGAGCTTACGCGGGCGACGAGGTCGGCGTCGACGACGGGGATGCCGTGAAGCTTGAAAAGATTGGAGACAGTGCTCTTCCCCGATGCGATCCCGCCGGTCAGTCCTACTATCCTCATCTCACCTCTCGCTCTCTCCTCTTTCCTGCGTTAGAGCATCCGCATCTCACTCTCTACTCCCTCTAAAGTAGCGACCGAAACCCAAGAATCACCGTTTACCAGCCTCGTGGAAATAACCGGAGGAGTAGCTGGAGCATCAACCATCCATTTTTTTACTATTAAATCTGTACGCCACTTACCTTCACCGACAGCATGGCCTTCTCCAAGCAGCTCGAGCCCCGACTCCGTTACTTCACCGACGACATGGCCTCGATCGAAGCCGGCAACGGGCCTTCTTTGATCGACTGGTTGGAACAAAAACTGGGGTTTTGATCGAACCCCCTGTGGTCGACGCCTTCTTTGATCGAAAGCCCCTGTAATCGACACCTTGGAGAGGGTGAGTTCAGAACAAAAATTGGGGTTTGATCGACTATAGAAAAGAAAAGAAAGGAAAGGAAAAGAAAAAAGGGGAGGAAAATGTTTGGTAAATAAGAGGAAAAATTTACTATTTATTAAACTTAAAATTTTTATTTATTTTCTCTTTCTTTTTTAACTATACAATATTTCTTTTCCATAAGTTTTAAACGGAGTCTAAAGTGAGAGAGAGAGAGAGAGAGAGAGAGAGAGAGAGAGTGAGGGGTAGCGTGTGTCGGAACAAAATTGGGTTTTGTTTTGTTGGGGTTGGGTGGGAACAAAATTGTGGTTTTGATTGAGAGTTTTTTTTTTTAAGATTAAAAAAGAAACAATATTTTTAATAAGATAATTTAAATATAGATAGTCTAATGTAGAAGATATTTTAAAAATAGATAGCTAAAATAACAAAAAAAAATTTAATGTGTAATTTAGTTCAAAATATAAAGAGGCTCGTGTGGATATTTTGCAGGTGATAAAGACCTGAACGTTAGATTGCTATATAAACAATAAATTTAAGCTCTAGAACAAAACCAGCGCATCTAGTGTAGTGGTATCATAGTACCCTCCCACGGTACTGACCGGGGTTCGATTCCCCGGATGCGCAACCTTTTAGCTCAAAAACCTTTTTTTCGGGCCCCGTTCCAGAAATCTCCTTATTTTATAAGTACTTATTTTGGAGCTTTGTTCCTCAAAACTCAAAAATAAACAGCTCATTTTCATATTTTCAAACTCAAAAATAATGTAAATGAAAAATAATTTTTCAAATTTTTTTTTTTGCACCGTATTAAAGATGTCAATGAAATCTATCAAACAAGTTCCATAGTGCTAGAAAAATTATTTGCGTAAACACATGATTTTTGAGTTTAAAATTACTTTTTTAAAAAACAAGTACTTATTTACCCTTTTGTGAAACATACCTTATTATTAGACAAAAAATAAGTTCTTATTCCGGTTCTGGAACTGGCAGTTTTTTATTGTTGAGCGTCGTGAACGAGTCTCAAACTTTTGAGTATTGAACTCTGTTTGTATAGTAAACGAGTCTCAAACTCGAGTTCAAGCTCAACTTAATTAATGATTAAGCGAATTAAGTTGAAACGAGCCACAAATTATTCGAAATAATTGAATCGAGCTTTTGACGAATTGCTCGGTTCATTTGTTTACCAAACTCGAGTTCAAACTCAACTTAATGAAGACCCCGTTCCAGAAACCTTTTTAAAAAATAAGCAGTTTATTTCACATTTTCAAACTCAAAAATAAAGTAAATAAAAAATAATTTTTCAATTTTTTTTGCATCGTATAAAAGATCTCATTGAGATCTTCCAAACAAGATCCATATTGCATATTTTTATATTTTAATAAGCTTATAATTTTTGAACTTGAAATTGACTTTTTAAAAAATAAAAACTTTTTTTTTTTTTTGGTTCCAGAGCGGTGCCTAAGAGCATCCGCATCTCACTCACTACTCCCTCTTCTACACTAAAGTAGCGACCCAAACCCTGAAAATCACCGTTTACTGGCCTCGTGGAAATAACCGGAGGAGTAGCTGGAGCTACAGTGCCTCGTTTCTTCTTGCGAGGCCCTG
Organism: Rhododendron simsii; assembly: GCA_014282245.1. NCBI lineage: Eukaryota > Viridiplantae > Streptophyta > Magnoliopsida > Ericales > Ericaceae > Rhododendron > Rhododendron simsii. The sequence continues at coordinate 1,160,918 of CM024965.1, forward strand.
TTCATCAACCATCCATTTTTTTACTATTAAATCTGTACCCCACTTACCTTCACCGACAGCATGACCTTTTCCAAGTAGCTCGAGCCCCAACCCCGTTACTTCACCGACGGCATGGCCTCGATCGACGCCGGCAATGAGCCTTCTTTGATCGACTGGTTGGAACAAAAATTGGGGTTTTGATTGAACCCGGCTCCTGTGGTCGACGCCTTCTTTGATCCAACCCCCTGTAGTCGACGCCTTCAAGAGGGTGAGTTCAGAATAGAAATTGGGATTTGATTGACTGGTTGGAAAAAAAAGAGAATTTTGTTGGGGAAATTGCATTTCAGTGGGAGTTGGGGCAAATAATGCCCAACTCATGGAGAGGTTTTTTCGAAATTACAAAAAAATGAAACGGAGAAAAAAAAAATCCTCAAACATGAAACGGAGGAAAAATTATTCCCCATACATGGAATTGGTTTTAATCGAATCTGGGTTTTCTAAGTTGCCCTTCTATGAATTTAAGTTGCCCCTCATATGGACTTAAGTTGTCCCTTCTATGAACCTAAATTGTTCCTTTCATAAACTTCTTGAGTATTCAATTTATTGAGCATTTTTTCAATCTACTTACCATTTCTATTATTTCTTGAGAAATTTGGGATCTGGGTTACCTGCAGATTTGGGTGAAACGGACAAATAAAAATTCTTCATGCATGAAACGGAGGGAAAAAAATTTCCAAAATATGAAGTCGGTTTGTAGTCAAATCTGAGTTTGAACATAAGTTGCCCCTTCTATAGATTTAAGTTGTCCCTTCTATGGATTTAAGTTTCCCCTTATTTTTTCTAATAAAAGTAGACAGTGAAGCAAATTGGTAACTAGTAGTATAACTTTTTTATATTTTCAAGTAAAACCAAACAAGAAATTTCAAGTGGCAATTCCTAGAATCTAAAAGCAAAAGTATAAAGTGGATGCTAGAAAACATACATCTTATTTTCTCTATCATTTCTCTTCCTTAGAAAACATACATCTTATTTTCTCTATCATTTCTCTTCCTAAAAAATTACCCAAAATACATTAATCTCAAAAAATTTTAAAAACTCAAATCTGCAAGTAACCTAGATCCCAAATTTCTCAGAAAATAATAGACATGGAAAGGAGATTGAAAAAATCCTCAAGAAATTGAATACCTAGGAAATTCATAGAAATGGCAACTTAGGTTCATAGAAGGGGCAACTTAAATCCATAAAAGGGGCAATTTAAGTTTATAGAAGGGGCAACTTATGTTAAAATTCAGATTTGACTACAAATCGACTTCATATTTTGGGAATTTTTTTTCCTCCGTTTCATGCATGGATAATTTTTATTTGTCCGTTTCACCCAAATCTGCAAGTAACCTAGATCCTCAAAAAATAATAGAAATGGTAAGGAAATTGAAGAAATGCTCAAGAAATTGAATATTCAGGAAGTTCATAGAAGGAGCAACTTAGGTTCATAGAAGGGGCAACTTGAGTCCATATAAGGGGCAACTTAAATTCACAGAAGGGGCAACTTAGAAAACCCAGATTCGATTACAACCAATTCCATGTATGGGGAATAATTTTCCTTCCGTTTCATGTATGAGGATTTTTTTTTCCTCAGTTTCATTTTTTTGTAATTTCGAAAAAACCTCTCCATGAGTTGGGCATTATTTGCCCCAACTCCCACTGAAATGCAATTTCCCCAATTTTGTTTGGGTTGGGTTGAAAATCAGAGAGTAAAGTTAGAGAGAGAGAGTGAGAGGGTGGGTGGGTGCAGTGGTGGACTGGGGTCTGGGTGGGACATTTTTACACTTGCCGTTTACCTTTTTCTTTTCTTTTTTTTTAGAATAAGAGAAATAATATTTTAATGGGATAACTTCAAAGAGTCTGGTGCAGTAGATATTTTAAAAGTGAGTGGCTAAAATAATAAAGTGACTTTTTGCTCTCTAATTTGGTCCAAAATTTAGAGATACTGGTGCGGATGCTCTAAGTGAATCAAATTGAAACGAGCCACAAATTATTCGAAGTAATTGAACCGAGCTTTTAAACGAATTGCTCGGTTCGTTTGTTTACTATCGAGCCCTATTGTCTCTGTGTGTGTTTTTCCTTCTCAAAAAATTTCCCAGGTACAATCGATTGCCAAAAAAAGGAAAATTGAGCAGCAAATATTCATCTAATGAAGTCGTAAATCACGATGCAAGTCAGAGATCAAGCTCGGAATTTCGTGAGAAGAGGAGAAGGCAAACGCGAATCAGAAGTTATTGCAGCAAAATTCGTGAAGTCTATAAAGCCTGCATAAGAAGGGAGAGAACTTAGAGAGGTATCCAAAACTCAATTCTCAAGACCATTCTCCCATCAACCATGTTACCACTCCCAGAAACAAACACCACCGCGGTAAGCAGATTAATCGTTCTACTGGACACTTGCGCTTCAACTATCCACATCAAACAAATCCAAGCCCAACTCATTCGGCAAAACCTCTGCGAGGACACAACCATTGCCTACGGCTTCATCACTGCTTGCCAATCCGTGGGTCTCTTGGACTACGCCCATCGTCTTTACTCCCAAATCAAAAAACCCGACGTCTTCATTTGGAACACCCTCATCAAGTGCTCGTCTCACGCCCAATCCCCTCACAAATCCGTATCCGTATACACCCGCATGAATAGAAATGGAGTCTTTCCCAACCACTACACTTTCCCTTTTGTTCTCAAGGCTTTGTCTGACCTTCGTGATGTTAAACGAGGGCAATGCGTGCATACCCAGATTGTGAAAATGGGTCAGTTTAATGATATCTATGTGCAGAACTCGTTGCTGAATGTTTACTCATCGGTTGGGAGTATGGACTTGTGCCAGAAGGTGTTCGATGAAATGCCACAGAGAGATGTGGTGTCTTGGACGGTGATGATTACTGGGTATCGAGAAGCTGGACGGTTTGACAACGCGCTGAATGTGTTTGAACGAATGGAGCTTGCGGGTGTACGGCCGAATCAAGTGACCATGGTGAATGCTTTGTCTGCGTGCTCGAGTTCTGGGGCTCTTGAGGTGGGTATTAGGATACATGGTTTTGTAAAGAGGAGCGGGTGGGAGTTGGATGTGATTTTGGGGACTTCTTTGATTGACATGTATGGGAAGTGTGGGAGAATTGAGGAAGGGTTGGGTGTTTTCCAAAGCATGGAAGAAAAGAATGTGTTTACATGGAATGCCCTTATTAAAGGGCTAGCTTTAGCCAAGAGCGGGGAAGAGGCGGTTTGGTGGTTTTCCCAAATGGAGCAAGGAGGAATCAAGCCAGACGAAGTCACTTTGATTGGAGTGCTTTCTGCTTGTAGTCATTCTGGATTAGTACAAGTGGGAGAGTCAATCTTCCGTTCTTTGGTTGATGGGAAATACGGATTCGCCCCCAGCTTCAAGCATTATGCTTGTGCGGTTGACTTGTTTGCACGGTCTGGACATCTTGAAGAAGCTTCGAAGATCATAAAAGAAATGCCATTTGAGCCCACAAAACCTGTTTGGGGAGCACTCCTAGCTGGCAGTAGAGCTCATGGAAACCTAGAAATGAGCGAGTTTGCAGCTTGGAAATTGATAGAGATACAACCAGAGAATAGTGGTTACTATGTTATTCTTGCAAATATTTATAGTCTGATGGGAAGATGGATTGACGCAGAAAAGATTCGGGAGCTGATGAAAGAGAGGGGGCTTAAGAAGGATCTCGGTTGTAGCTCAGTTGAGCATCAACCTCTGGATTCTGTCAATGAGTTGGTAGCATAGCAAGTCAAGTGCATTCATGATGAAAGAGAATTAACATCCAGTCTGTTCAAACAGGATAGTAAGACTTTTGTTGAGTATTTGATTTTCACCAGTTGTTGAACATTATGCCGTTGATGCTACTACAGCTGCACGGGGGAACATGGACAACTGGTTGTGGGGTTCATTGGAACATAGATTTGAGCCTCTTTGCTGCAAAGTTGTACAGTTGACACCTTAGAATTAGAGATTTGGGCTGTCTTAACTGTGGGCAGGGATGGGAAGATGGAGAGATGATGAAAAAGCATCCAAAGAGGTGAAAGAGAGTGGATTTTAGGAGTTGTCTTGCACAGCCGGAGAGATTCAGTGCCAGGATCTATCGCCTCATTGTGTAGAAGTCCTTTGCCGTGTAACCATGAGATGATATCTTTCTAGACTTCCATTTGAAAACTTGTTGCTTTATAGCATTTATTAATCATTTGAAATAAAGGAAAAAGAAGGAATTTGTGGCTCTGTGTCGAGGTCAGATAAGTGGGTTCAAGACGTGAATTACATGCTTTCAAAATTTTCCCTTTTCCACGTAAAGGAAGTTCCATTCTTTGGGCACAAAGTATGATTCTCTGCACTACAAGAAAAATTGATTCGATGCAGTCCTTCAGAAACTGATAGCTGTAAGTTTGTGCATTCATTGATCCCTTTGTACTCCAAAATGACCTCCCAATCATGTTATTATGGGGTTTCACTTGACTCTAGAATTTTAAAATGTTCAAAGCGAATCTAGTATATAGGTTTCAACTTTGAAGAATGATACCAAATCAAGAAATGTGAAATGAGTCTTTGATATATATTGGTGTTGCTTTTCATGAATCATGAATGTTGATCATTGTGGAAATAATATGTGCACGACACTTGGGCATCTATGCTTTTCGAAGCCACATGCGCCATCCAGATGAGATTTTGTAGTTTGTTGTGTGAGAGTTGAAACTTCAATAAAAACATGTATAAGGAAAATGCTAACGACTGCCCTAAAGGCCGTAGATAATGTGAAATTGGTGCATCAATATCCGAGCAATGTATATATTATCCATGGCGGCTAGCAAACTCTGTATATAAAGCACGAGTTGCCTTTAGTATTCCAAGCCTTTGTCTACACATTTTTGTCCAAAATGATGATATATTGGGTCTGCCTCCGAAACACTTCGTTGTGTTGGTATGTATATGAAGTTGATGGTATGCATTTCTTTACTGTTCCGATTTGTTCTCCGGTGTTGATTTTGATGACTTGGCTTATTCCTTATGTGCAGCATAGCTGTTGTGTTTAGCTTCTTTTTTTCTTGCATTTGCGATTTAAGTTAGGGTTTTACTGTTCGTGGATCTAGCTTCGCTTTGTGTTCGTGCGTGGTTATGGTTATTTTGATTTTTTCCCCTTGTGTTGGGGAGTTAACATTTTAGATTTTCTAATATGGTTAAGAATTGGTGCTATCATGTAGCTGTATGTTATTTTGGCTTTTAGCTTGCTGTTAATTTTGATCCAATCTTGTTCCTATGTGTTTCATGCCCCCAAGTCATCCACTATTTTAGCACAGCAGTTAAATTCCAGCCAGCTCTGCTGGAAAAGAATTGTTCACAGTATTTTCAGCCGGGATTTCCAGATGAACTTAGATTCCTAGTGTCTGGGATGTTTAACTGTTCTAGAGGAGATGTTTTAACTCTTTTAGTTTTAACCCTTCAAATTGATGAGGACAACAGTTTAGTTGTGCAGGTCTACTGCTTTCTTTGGGTTCTTTTTCCCTTATTTGTTGTAATTTCTTTTTTGATCGGACCCTTATTTGTTATAATTTGAGTTCACATAGCATCCAATATAATTTGTCGTTTCCTATTAAAAGTCCCATATTCTCATCCCTAGTTACCATGGTCAATATGCTTTCCATTTAGATGCCAATACTAAAGACTTGCAATACAGAACCATCATTTTATACAAGTCTGCCCCTGTACATCGCTTATCTTGTAAGAGTCGGAATGTTTTGGTCTCTCACTTGGTTATTGTAGCTGAAATTGTTGTTGAAATTACAAGAGGCCCAGACGTTTTGTTCCATCCAGGGGGAGTGGTAGGTTGGTAGGTTGAGTTTCATTCATTCCCCTTCATTAGTCCTTGCATAAATTGCTGTACTATCAAGATTTTCTTACAATAATACTTGTACTTTGGGATGTACTATTAAACCTTGATGTCAGAGATTTGTTATTTCAATTCCTACCATTCCAGTGAACTTAGGTCTGGGAAATTTTTGTTGCTCTTTGTTTCATGGATAATGTTTGGAGCCTTGGGCTTTTATTGTTCTCAGTTAGGCATAGTGTTTTATGATTAATTTTGTTACTTTTGTATGCACTTTGGATTTTTAGTCTGAGTGACGAGCTGGTGCTTTTGTATATATATGTCATCTCTACTGCACAGCCATGGTACTTATTGCACTGGTGTTTTGTTTTGAAAGAGTTTTTGTTGGATGGATGTGTGTTGCAAAACTAGCATTGGTTTAGATTACTCCTCCTTAGTAGAACGAAGGTTTAGATTTTCCCTGTTAGGCTTCATGAATTGTTTGTGTGATTTACATAGTTGTTAAAAATCTATGACACATGATACGTATCCTATGATTTATGATTTGTATCGTTTCCTTTGGAGAACAATAGATATCCCACCCTGTATCCTTCTCGTATCGAAATCCTACGACACGACCGCATATCTTACAAGTTACGTGTATCCTAATTCGGTACGTATCCTACGATTACTTATTGGAAAAAAGTCCAAACCTTATTTCAGGAAGCGGAATCCCAAATGCATTTATCTAAGCTGTTTAACCTAATTATGGCATCTTTCAAACCATTTGATAGAAATTCAACCTCAATGTAAGGTTTGTATACAAGAAAGAACCGTACTTCGATTGTATTTTGCTTGCCTAAGGAAGGGAACAGAAAACCTTAATGTAATAAGCTCCAGTTGAGAGGCTCGAAATTTTACATCTTAAAAACTTTTTTTTTAACAGTAAGCATAGTTGGTTGGTATTATTAGGTATATCTACTTTTTAATTGTATATTAATTATGATTAACGTTGTTGAAGCAAAAATTTGGTATTTTTGCACAAGAAAGTGTACAAACAAATCCAATTGACGAAGCTTCAATTGTCAAAACCCACACTAGAAGATATATTAAAACATATAAATATTTGGTTTTTAGAAACTCTAAAATATCTAGTTCTAGAAACTCTAGAATATCCTTGCGAAATATCTAGAGTTTTTTTGTGAGAATTAGTCACATGTGTAATTCTAGAATTACTTCAAAATTTATCTTATATGAAAATATCTTGTACAAATTAACACGTCCAATTGACAAAGCTCCAATTGTCAAAACCCAAATTGGAAGATATATTAAAACATATAAATATGAAACTCTAAAATATCCTTGCGAAATATCTAGAGTTTTTTATGAGAATTAGTCACATGTGTAATTCTAGAAGTACTAAAATATCATCAATTGCTAAAATATCCTTCCATGGGGTAGTATATATAGGGTAGCCATTTTGTATGTTCTAGTTTCACTCAATTGAGATTCGATACCGGCTGAGTGCAGAGGCCATGAGGTTTGTGGGCAGCGAGAGCAATGGCAGAAGTAAACTTCGTGTTGCAAGGGAGGCAAGTCCACATCATTGTCGGAGCTGATTGGGTTAGGGTTTCTAGAGATTGGATCTGATTGGGTTAAGGTTTCTGGAGACTTGATTTGATTGGGCTAGGGTTTCTGGAGACTGGATCTGATTGGGGGAGTTGGTGGTAGTGGTGAACGGTGAGTGTGGAAAGCCGAGACTCGAATTATTTATTGAAAGCCGAGACTCGAATTATTTTAAACAAGCCAACTCAGGGCTCCAGACAGACGATCCGAACGGTTCAACTCATTCCCCACTCATTTCTTTAGTATTCTCCATCTTCCAAAATCTTGTCCAACTAAACAATAGAAACTCCTACCCTTCCCACAAACATGTATCTTAAGATACGCGATATGTATCCGGATACGATTTATGCAATTGAAAAAACGATACACAATACGTATTCCGATTTAAAAACATTGGTGATTTCTACATCGTGTTTCTTAAATCTATTAGCTAGTTCTTAACAATGTTTTCAAATCGGAATACGTATCGTGTATCATTTTTTTACTAGTATAGCTTGTATCGAGATACGTATCGTGTATTTTGAGATACATTTGCTGGAATGGTAGGAGTTTCTATTGTTGGAATGGTAGGAGTTTCTATTGTGTAGTTGGACAATATTTTGGGAAGAGGGAGAATACTAAAGACAAGGGTGGAGAAGGAGAGTATTAGTATTGCACTTGAATTCAAACTTTTTTTTGGCTTGGTACAAATGGTTAGAACCCATCTCTATTTATACTACTTCATGGAAGACTTTAGTACAAAGACATTTTCATACAAGATAAACTTTGAGGTAATTCTAGAATTACATATAATATTAATTCTAAAAAAAATTCTAGATATTTCACAAGAATATTCTAGAGCTTCTAGAGCCAGATATTTTAGAATTTTTAAAGGCTAGATATTTATGTTTTTTCGATAATATCTATCATATTTGGGTTTTGTCAATTGTAACTTTGTCAAAATACTAAATTCAACAACATTAATCATAATTAAAATATAATTAACAAGTAGATACATCTAATAACACCAACAAACTATGCTTACATTTTAAAAAAAAATTAAATGCAAAATTTCAAGTCTCTCAACTAGGACTTATTAAATTAAAGCTTTATATTCCCTTTGTTAGAAAAAGAAAAGTAAGATAAAATACAATCGAAGTATGGTTATTTCTTTTATACAAGACCTACATTGAGGTTGAATTTCTATCAAAGGGTTTGAAAGATGTAATAATTAGATTAAACGGTCTAGATTAATGCATTTAGGGTTCCGCTTCTTGAAATAAGGTCAGACTTTTTTTGAATAAGTAATCGTAGGATACGTATAGAATTAGGATATGTGTATAAATCGTAGGATATGCGGTCTTATCGTAGGATTTTTATACAAAAAGGATACGTGTTGGGATATGTATCGTTCTCTGAAGGAGACGATATAAATCGTAAGATACGTATTGTGTATTGTAGGTTTTTAAAAACTATGGTTCTTGATATTGTGCTTATTGTTATTTTGTGCAGTATAATTGCCTATACCTTAATCATAATGATATCCGGAATTGAAATGCACATGAGCTAAGGTATTGAGAATGGTTTAAAAACCGGGAACATCTTTGATTGCAATTGTAAAGTGTAATACTTGTTATGGTATGGATGTTAGTTGATGCAGTTACATTTTCTGTCTTTGCCATGGGTTTGGCGGATATAGAAACTAGCTATGTAAATTTCTATTCTTGTTGGTTGATTTTAGGGTATGTTTGGTTGGATAGAATCAATGTTGGAATGGAATAATCATTCCAATGACTTACTTATTTCAATGTTTGGTTCACCATTGAATAATGGAATGATGATTCCAAATGGAATCACTATTCACCTTAGTAAAGGAATTATCATTCCATCCAAAAAACTAAGGAATTGTTATTCCATTTCTTTGTCACACCAAAATTACTAGTGCCACACCAACATTCACTATTGCCACACCAAAAATTACTATTGTCACTCCAAAAAATATTATTGTCATTCCAAAAATTACTATTGTCACTCCAAAAATTGCTATTGGCACACTATTCCATTGGAGATGAGAATGATTATTCCTAAGCACAACCAAACATGAGAATGAGAATGATTATTCCATTCTCAAATCCTCCAATTCTATTCCATTCTTAATTCCATTCCATCTAACCAAACGCACCCTTAGAGTTGCAGCAGATTATTCTGTCAGCTTGGGACCCCTCTGATTTCAAGCTGATCTCACTTGTCCCTTGCTACATGTTCGCCCAGGTTAGAAATTAGGAAATTCATGTGTCTTTTCTTTATTTCTTGAAAAAGAAAATCAGATTATCTGTTTGTATCTTTTTCTACTGGAGTTCTATGCTGCCAACCGGGTGTTATCATGTCAAATTATCAACACTATGAGCATCTCCAACCCTTATTCTTCTTTGTACTTGAATCAAATTTGAGTAAAACCCTCCAAAAATTCACTGCACTCCTTAAGTCAAACCTAAGCTCAGTGTTCGTTAAGGCATGATGGATTTTTAGGGGATGGCGAGGCTATAAACGTCTATGCGAGCTCGGCTACCATGATGGAAGCTTTAGTTCCTTTGACGCCCTATGGGCTAAAAGAAGGGGGTTTTGCAGGGTAGAAATCCTTACAGATTACTTAATAGTGCTAGATGCTTTGTATTTTTCGGTCAAGGCTGATATGCTTGTGTTTCCATTTTTCGTTGGATTTTATTAGTTTAGCTAATGAATTTCAATACGTGCCTGTAGCAAAAGTTCATTGGCAAGTTACAAGGGCAGCTCATATTTTAGCTAAATCTATAAGGACTTTGCAGTGGTAATGCAATCTGAAAAAAACAGAACCATTGCATTTCTTTTCGCAAACCGAAAGGAATTCGCATGCCAGTTACATTCATGATAACTACTAGCAACTGTAGAATAATTTGGAAGAAAAAAGTACCTTCCCACACTTTCTCTTTTGACTCACCAACCCATAAGTGGTTCAAAATGAAACACAAAAGACCAGAGTCGTTAAATTACAACATACAGACTTCTACTCCGGTGGTCAAACGACCTGAACCTCGATATACCAAACTATTTCCTACATGACTCAAAGAGGACACCTTCCAACAAAAGCACTGAACTAAAGGAATTTTTTTTTTTGCACTCTTTGTTAATTTGGTAGCATGCTTTTTCCTTGTTCTTATTCACGTGGAATTATCAAATTATCCTTATGTCTTAATTCACTTTCCGGTTTCCATATATGGAGGATAATTTTCTCAGTTCACATGAATAATGACACGAGAAAAAGTGCTAAAAGATAAAAGAGGAGTGCAAAAATTACTTCCCAAAATTACAGAGCAATTGCAGATTAATTGTTGGGTTGCATTGCAAGAACCTTAAGCCAAGCTGGCCTAGCCAGGATATCGGTGCACCAGGCATTGACATGGGGGCGTGAATCAAACAATTTCTTGACTTGGGTTCCCATCAAGTATTGAATGTTTGGGAGGTGGTGCAGATCCACCAAGGTGAAGTCGTCTCCACCCAAGTACTTGGACTGACCCAATCGAACCTCGTATATGTCCAAAACTTGACCCAGTTTGGCCTCCTGCACCTCCACCACTGCCTCGTCCGTTGTCATCCCAAAGATCAGCTTGATAACAAGCTCCCAAACCAGCTTTGAAGCAACCGGGTCGAACTGGTTGGCCTCCACCTGCATCCACATCGATAAGATTGCCATCTTCTTTCCATGATAGATCAATTGGGTCCCCTTATCTTCGTATGCGTGTGCGATATATAGGTTAATTGCCCTAGACTCTGCACATTTAGATATGAAAGTCAAGTCAAATATGTTTGTCTAAATTGCTAATATGAATAGCAGCATATATAGTTCTGCCATAATCTAAATTTTGCAAATAATAGAGTTGGTGAAGAGAACATCGTTTGGCAAAATATCGAATTGATCGCTACATGAGAGCCACAAAATCATAAAATCTGTCTCCTAAAATCTAGAAACACAGGTCTCCATAAAGTCGTAAGAAATAAAATGTAATCAGATTCTATAACTGCCAAATGCCCCAATGACTTTTACTTTTTTCATCTCATCTAGTGTTACAGATTAATGGGTTTTTTTTTTTTTTTTTGGTTCTTTTGCCAAGATTGAAGTGATATAATTAATGGATCTGTTTGTATTAGTTAGGTAGTAATCCATACCAAAGAGTGTCATATCTCCATCTTCAAATGCCGGCACTTGACCAAACGGCTACATCAGGGGGGAGACCAAAATTAATAGAAGCCAACAAAGATAATGAAAACAACTAACTAACTACTCTGTTCATGGCTGTTCTTGTTTTCCCTTACGTGCTTACATTGAGAGAAATGAAAGGTTCCTTTTTGTGGTGGCCGGCTCTCATGTCAACCGGAACTAACTCGAATTCGAGCTCTTTCTCGTAGAGGCAAGCGAACACTTTCCGGGTTGCGGTTGTGAATACGGCTCCGTGGACCTTCATTCTCGCCGTCCGGACTGAGATAGGATTAGCTTAGTCTTAGAGAGTGAGCAGTGAATGGTCAAAGTCCAAGAGAAACTGAGGAGAGAAGATGATTGATGAGTGTGCTAAGGACTTCGGGAGCCGACGAAGGTATTTTTATAGAGCTGTGCTACATGCACAACAGCTGTGCACAAATCCCGTTTTCTTCCGCCTCGGGTCGTACAAAGATGATCGGAACCGCTCATTTTGAAGTGATTCTGGGTGTTTTGTTAACGCCTCTAACGATATTGAACGAAACTCATTTTTTACAGAGACCTTAAGCGACATATTTTGAACAAAATAAGCGGCTCCAATCATCTTTGTACGACCCGAGGTGGGAAAAAATGGAATCTGTGCACAGCTTGCTGTGCAAGTAGTTTTTCTGATTTTGATAAGGGGCTGGGGTGAACTCTTTTCTCGTTTTCTCAGATTTTGGATTACTCCAAGACAGTGCACCGTAAAATATTACATTTTATTAGGCTCGTTGAGGTAACTGCTTATGTAAGAAACTAGACGACATGGCAAACTAAAACCAAACCCATTTTTTCCACAAACCAAAAGCAGTTCGCGTGCCGGTTACATTGATATGTGGTTCAAAAAAAAAAAAAAAAACAAAAACAAAAACAAATGACAACACTTACAACTTACAGACTAGAGGTGGTCAAAGCGATGTGACCTTGACATACCAAACTTATTTTGAACATGACTCAGAAAAAGAGGCACCTTGACATACTAAACTTATTTCTTGTTCTTATCCGCGTGGAAGAGCAAATTGTAGATTAATGGTTGGCTTGCATTGCAAGAACCTTGAGCCAAGCCGGCCTAGCCAGGATATCGGCGCACCATGCGTTGACATGGGGGCGTGAATCAAACAATTTCTTCACTTGGCTACCCATCAAACGATGAATGCAAGGGAGGTGGTGCAGATCCACCAAGGTGAAGTCGTCTCCGCCCAAGTACTTGGACTGAGCGAGTCGAACCTCGTATATGTCCAAAACTTGAACCAATTTGGCCTCATTCTCATGCACCGACTCCGCATCTACCATCCCCCCAATCATCGGCTTGACAACAAGCTCGAAACCCAGCTTCGTAGCCGCCGGATCAAACTGGTGAGCCTCCACGTCCATCCACACCAACGCGATCGCCATCTTCTTTCCATCATAGATCAGTTGGGTCCCCTTGTCTTTGTAGGCGTGTGCGATGTGTAGGTTAATTGCCCTCGACTCTGCAAAATTGCGATATAAAAGTCGAATGGAATAGGTTTCTCTAAAATTTTAATTTGAATTTCAGCATAGTTCTACCATAATCTCAATCTTGCAAATTATAGAGTCGGTGAAGAAAACATCATTTGGCAAATTATTGAATTGATCCTTATATGAGAACACCACAAAATCATAATTTGTCTTCTAAGCCAAAAACACAGGTCTCCGCAAAGTCATAAGAAATCAAATGTAATCAGATTGTATAACTACCAAATTTAGAATGGGTTTTTTTGTGTGGCCAAGATTGAATTGATATTAGTGGATCTGTTTGTATTAGCTAGGGAGGTAGTAATCTTTACCGAAGAGCGTCATATCTCCCTCTTCAAACGCGGGCACTTGACCAAATGGCTACACGATCAGGGGAGAGAAAAATTATACAAGTCAACGAAGAAAATGAAAACATATAAGTAATTACTCTCTGTTTTAGTTTGTTTGTTGTACAATTCTTGCGTACGTTGAGAGAAATGAAAGGTTGCTTCTTGTGGGCGCCGGTTCTGATGTCGACTGGAACCAACTCGAAGTCGAGTTCTTTCTCGTAGAGGCAAGTGAGCACTCTTTGGGTTGCGATTGATAATACATCTCCATGGACCTTCATTATTGCCGTTTCGACTGGAGATAGATTAGTGAGTAAATAGTGTATTGTCAAAATCCTAAGAGAAACAGGGGAGATGGTAATGGACTTTGGGAATCGATGAAGGGATCTTTATATTGCGGGGTCTGGAGTGATCACTTAGTTACCTCGTTTTTCCTAAGTCTAAAATATTACCACTAGATTTTAGGATAAGGTTTGTTGGGGTTACTGTTGGATATCTTCATGTTTTCCACAAGAGGTGAATTTGGTCAAAGAAATTCTTCAGAGGCTCCGTTAACGAGGAGGGAGTTCACGTTGGAACCACGTAAAATTCTCCAAATACAAATCAGCTGTTCGTAGAGTAGGTGATTTGTCGAACCACGTAAAATTTGTAGTCTCTGTGTTCAATTGGATGTGTGTGTTGCGTTGTGTGTTTTGGTTTGATCCTTATGGCACCACAGTTACCGCTTATGTACTAAGCAATTAGACTGCTACTTTAAGTTAGAGATGTTGAATACAATACATCAAACTACTACATTTTCAGCTATATTTTTTGTGGAGTTCGCTTTGGATTTTACAAAAATATAAAAAAATGCAAGTAAATTTTAAAATATTGTTTTATGGGGCTCTGTAAAGAGCAGTTCTAATAAATATCGGTAAGTATTAGGGAAAATGACGGCCAATGATGTGTTTTGATAATTAATACCTGCCAAGGACATTTTGTTCATTAACAAATGTTCTTAGCATGTTCTTAAAATATATTAATTATCAAAACACGTCCTGAGCCGTCATTTTCCCGTAGTATTATTTCTGGATTTGTAGGTTGAGCAGTTTCACCCCTTACGAATTCACAAATAATATTTACCGATATCCGTTGAAATTGATTTTTTACAAAACCCCATAAAATATTAATTTAAAATTTATAGGCATTTTTTTTGTATTTTAATGGGACCCAGAATGAACCCCACTAAAAATTTATAATTGATGTAGAGTACCTAGCCTTATTGTAAGTTTAATACTCCCTCCGTCCCTTTTTTAAGTGTCTTACTTCGTAACTCCAACTTACTAAAAAGACATCATCATTGTACCTTTCACATCAACATTTTCTTCTACTTTCCCTACTTACCTATCATCATTACACTTTTACTAACTTACTTTTCAAAATGGAATCTACTTTTAGGGACAAAATAGACAATTTACCAACTTTTACCCACTAACTTTACAAAATAGACACTAATTAAGGGACTGCCCAAAATGGAATACCGAACTATAAATAAGGGACGGAGGGAGCAACATTGATCATACAGTGGTGGACCCACCAAGGCCGAATGTTGCTGCTATTATTAAATCTGCGTTCTTTTTAACTTATAAGTCTGGAATTTATTTTGGTGTTTTTTTTTTTATTTTCGTAACTTTTTGTGATAATTTTTGAAATTAATCATTCACCTTAACGAGACAAACCGAAAAGGTATAAAAATATATTTATTACTCCCTTAGTCCCAAATTCTTTGTCCGGTCCACAAAACGGAGTGTTAAAAATAATACAATTTTTGCAAGAAAAAATCAAAAAAATTTCAACAACTTACTTGATATTAATGAGTATTTTAATTTGTGAAAAAAGTTTGAATTTTTTCTTAAAAAATTGTATTATTTTTAAAATTCCGTTTTACGGACCGAACAAAAAATTTGGAAGGGAGGGAGTATTCATTAGCATTTTAGGAGGGTGACCCTGTGCTTATATTGGATCCGTCGCTCTACATACCCCGTTACAGAACTTGAATAAGTTCTTATTTTTTGTTCAATAATAAGACTTGTTCCACAAAATAAGAAGTAAGTACTTTTTTTTTGTTAAGGCAATTTCAAGCTCAAAAATCATGTGTTTACGCATATAATTTTCCTATCAATATGAATCTTGTTTGATAGATCTCATTGAGATATTTAATATGGTGCAAAAAAAATTAAAAAATTATTTTTCATTTACGTTATTTTTGAGTTTAAAAATGTGAAATAAGCTGCTTATTTGAACTTTTTGGAACAACCTTTCTCATTTTTCTTTGAAAAGTTTTATAATAAATTTTATTTTTTAAGAAAATTTATGGAATGGAGCCTGAGTGAAGATGGTGCGTTAATGGAAGTCTCTTTAGTCGTACGACTTTTGGTTTTTACCGACTGTAATGAAATGAAAGCAAATGTGGGCCAGCGAACGGATTTTTTCGCCCTTTTGATCGGCCAATGGGTAAAACCCAACACCAAAGAGCTTAGATATTTCCAATCGAAAAAGCGAAACCGACGGCCACGGGCCTATTCTGTTCCCATATAGACGATCCGAATCATTAAATAATTTTTTAAAAAATTGAGTAGGTCTGTGAAAAATTTCAAAATTTGATGAAAAAAAATACGTAGAAGATTGAATTGAGTATTTACAAACATTGGATTAAACTGATTTTTTATAAGCTCACTTTACTCTTTTTGAAAATTATTGAACGAATTGAATCATTCATATAAAATCCGTAGCAGGTTCCACGTCGCCATTGATGCGAGAGGTTGGTTTCTGTAGCAGTTTTGATTTTCAATTGATTAAGCTTGGGGGAAGCTCAACCACGTAAATATAAAAATGTTTGTGGATTGGGGTGCCTTGTAGAAAAGGATGTTTAAAGTCATTTTCATTCTTGATTTAGACACAGCAAAATAATAGTATTACTTTCCGAGCATAATTAAAAAAAATTGGAGCCCTCACAAAGACGTGATATAGAGCCTATGTGGAGCAATGCTCCAAAAGCGTAACATAATTTCTCCGTGAGTTGGTGCACTTTTTAAGCAACTCACTTAAAAAAGTTAGATAAACATTGCCACAGTACTATTTTATGGGTTACTATGAACACATGAGCCTCACTTTACGTTAACCATCGTTTCTTTGTGCAACGCTGAGCTTAAAAAACATAACCCACCTTTTATATTGATGAAATCCTTTTAGAAAAAATTTGGGCCAATCGGATCCAGACAGACCAAATTCAGGTATGGAAAAATTTTTTTAGAAAAAAACCTACATACGTAAGATTTTTTAATTTATTGAAAACAGGTAGATTCACCTTAAGTAGAAAAAAGCTCCAACGGTGGGTTTTTACGGCAAAAGTAAAAAAAAGGCGTTATCTCTTCAAATGATAGCTTCTTCCGCTTTGTTTAGGTTAACCGCCTTGTACGTTTTGTAATGGTAAAAAAAACCACTTTAATGAGAACTTTGAAAAAAAAGATGCACCAATCGAGAAAAAAAAAATCATTTATTAAGGCCCGCCAAGGCCAGCTTACGTTGTTCTCGGAGAAAGCAGTTAACAAGTTATAACAACCCTATTTCGAAATTAGACCCATAAATACTTTCAGACAAACCCACAAATAGAATTTAGGCATTGTCACATTATGGACATATTGGTTGCTCATAGTAGTGCTTTTTTGGGGTCAAAAGTGGGGAGCTGATGAAAGAGAGGGACTTGAGAAGGATTTTAGGGTTGTGGTCCAGTCGAGCTTCAACCTCAGAATCCTGTCCATGAGTTGTTGCTA
The DNA here is from genome assembly GCA_014282245.1 of Rhododendron simsii. Lineage (NCBI taxonomy): Eukaryota > Viridiplantae > Streptophyta > Magnoliopsida > Ericales > Ericaceae > Rhododendron > Rhododendron simsii. The sequence continues at coordinate 1,178,258 of CM024965.1, forward strand.
GCATGGACAGTCCACTGCAGTCATGTACTGTTTAGACTAACATATAATAGTGTAATAGTGGTCCAAACGGGATGACATTAAGCCTTTTGTTCAGACGTTTGAAGCTTGAAACCGAATCAAGAAAACACAAGATCAATTACAAGTTTACAACGTAAGAAACTTCAACTAGAGATGGTCAAAGCGATTTGACCTTGACATGCCAAACTTGTTCTCGATACAACTCAAAATAGACATAAAACAAACGACATCAGATTACGGGAAATCATTTTATTGCGTGAAAAACATATTTCCCCAACTTAAAAAGCAGTCGTCGATTAATTGCTGGCTTGCATTGCGACGACCTTAAGCCAAGCCGGCCTAGCCAGGATATCGGTGCACCACGCGCTGACATGGGGGCGTGAATCGAACAGCTTCTTGACTTGGGTACCCATCAGCAGTTGAATGCACGGGAGGTGGTGCAGATCTGCCAAGGTGAAATCGTGTCCGCCCAAGTACTTGGACTGAGCCAGCCGAGCCTCGTATATGTCCAGAACTAGACCCAGTTTGGCCATCTTCTCATCCACCACCGCGGCATCCGCTGTCATCCCAAACATGGTCTTGAAAACAAGCTCCCAACAGAGGCTCGAAGCCACCGGGTCAAACTGGTTGCCCTCCACTTGTATCCACATGGATACGATCGCCATCTTCTTCGCATCCGAATACATCAACTGGTTCCCCTTGTGGGCGTAAGCATGTGCTACGTATGAGGTAATCGCCCTTGATTCTGCAAATTCAATATCAAAGTCGAATGATGTTAGGTTTCTCTGTACAGATCTTGAATTTGAATCAGACAATCCGTATATATAGTTCCATCAAAATCTAAATTATGCAACTTGTAGGATCTCTGTGTATAGATACATGAAGGACAATTCATAGACAGAAGATCGAACAAAAAAAAATATCACACTATTAAGCTGTCTAAAACAAAACAAAACAAATCATCATCTGAACAAATTCTACAAATTGAACCATTTTCTCCAAGGTTAAAGGGACATTAATGGATCTGTATAGAGGTATCCATACCGAAGAGTGTCAGATCTCCATCTTCAAATGCTGGAAGTTGACCAAATGGCTACACGAGGGGAGAAAGGGAGAAATTTTTAGAAGTAAAATTAACAAAGAAAACGAAAACAACTTAGTAGTAGTACTACTCTGTTCATGGCTGATCATTTGAGAAGACGTTGTATTTCTATAGTTTGTTGTACAATTAATCTTACGTTGAGAGAAATGAAAGGTTCCATTTTGTGGGCGCCGGTGCTCATGTCAACCGGAACTAACTCGAAGTCGAGTTGTTTCTCGTAGAGGCAAGCGAACACGCGCTGGGACGCGGTTGAGAACACGGCTCCGTGGACCTTCATTTTCGCCGTCCCAGATAGCTTGGTGAGGGAACAGTGACTCATGAAAATGCTAAGAGAAACAGAGGAGATGGTAAGAACTTTGGGGGTATGGTAAGGACTTCAGGAGTCGATCAAGGGAGACTTTTATAACGTGGGAATAGAAGTGATCGATCACTTTCCCCGTTTTTCCCAATTCTAGAATGCTCCAATTTGAGAGTGGTACTGGTGTAGGTCTCCGGCACTCCACCGTCCCATGATGCTAATATTTCCATTGGTTAGTTGAGCTGCGCTAGACTCTCTTTGACTTGTCATTGTTTATTAATAGTACATTTTTTGGTTGAAATTGTGTATCTAATCTCTCCTTTTGAGGCAAAATGTTTGATACGCAACCCTAAGAAAAATAAGTACTTATTTTTTGAATTAAAAGTGATATATTGTGAGAGAATGACCTGTCTCGTAAAAGAAAAATGACGACTAAGGACGTGATTTGATAATTAATACTTGCTAATGACATTTTCAACGTTAACAAATGTTGAAAATGTCCTTGGCAGGTATTAATTATCAAAACACATCTTGGACCCTCATTTTTCAAAACGAAGAATAAATACTTAAAAAATAAGAATATAAACGGAACAGGATAATTTAGACGAGTTGATCAAGTTAAAAACTACCATGAGCAGAATTATACTTATTTTGATCCCCATTTTCTTATGAGCTAAGTCATAGTTGGATATTGTAGTCAATGAGCACAAAATTAGTTATGACGAGAGGAATCGAAAAAAATAAGTTCATTGTAGTCAAGAAAACACAAGATCAATTACGATCTTTCTTGGTCATGAAGGACTACGATTTCTACTTATTTCACAACCATGCATATCCCATATCAATTACAACATAAGAGATTCTACTCGAGATGGTCAAAGCAATCTGATCTTGGCAGACAAAAAATATTTTCGATGACTCAAACAAAGACATGCATTAAAACAAAAGACATTAAGTTTTGGGAAATAGTTTTGGCACTCTCATTCTTATTAGTTTACTCTCATTTTCTTCTTCTTACTCACATGAAATTATTATAAAACTATCCTTATTTTTGAACTTTCCACGTACGAAGGATAATTTTCTTAATTCACATGAATTATGACAAGAAAAGAAGTGCAAAAGGATCAAAGAGCAATTGTATATTACTTGTTGGCTTGCATTGCGATGACTTTAAGCTAAGGCCGGCCTAGTCAGGATATCGAGGCACCACACGGTGAGATGGGGGCATGAATCAAACAGTTTCTTAAATTGGGTACCCATCACTTGAATGTTGGGGAGGTTGAAATACGTTCGATCATTTGAAGCCTTTGCAAAAATAAGTTCATTTGAAGCCTTTGCAATATGCTGAAAGAACGGTTTGTGTTTTCCGGCCAAGGCTGATATGCTTGTTATTCCTTTTTTCGTTGGATTTTATAATTAGCTAATGAATTTTCTTATGCACCTGTAACAGATCGAAGTTCCTAGGTTGTAAGTGGCAGCTCATATTTTAACTGAATAATCTATAATGAAGTAGTAGTGGTAATGCAAAACTTTGCATCCAAGAGTAATTTTTTGCAGCCAAAAGTAATTTTGTGTGGCCATAAGTAATTCTTTGCGGTCAGAAGTAATTTTACGCGGTCAAAAGTAATTTTTAGTGGGCAAGAGTAATATTTTGCGGCCAAGTGTAATTTCTTGCGGTCATAAGTAATTCGATGTGGCTAGGAGTAATTGTAATTCTATGTGGCAAGGAGTAATTCTTTGCCGGCCAGAAGTAATATATTAATTCTTTGTGGCCAGGAATAATTTTTTTGTGGCCAGGAGTAATTCTTTGCAGCTATAAGTAATTTTTCACCTTCGATCATAGTGCATATAGTAATCATGCTTTCAAAACTATGCGGCCATGAGTAATTCTTAGGGTTCCGACGAACAATTAACAACTCCAAGATAAAACCCAAATCATGGCCAATCTTTTCTAATGTTTGTGTCCATCGTGAAGTAGAGTGAACCGTTAATATTCGAAGTTGTCCAAAGATAATGAAATTATAGGACACTGATAATCAAAGAGAGGATGAGAGAGGGAGAGAATGTTTTTTTAGGTTAAAAGCAAAAAAAAAAAAAAAAAGTTAGAAATAGAAATAAAAATCTTATACAGGGATAAGTAGCACCTTTTCATAAAAGACACAACTCTTGGATGATGTCCATTTATTGGAGCACAAATCACAACCAGTCAAGTGAGGCCAGCTAGTAAGGAAAATCCAATCAGTTGGTTTCCTTAGTCCCGTTTCAGAACGATAAATAAGTACTTATTTTTTAAAAAGATAATTTCAAGTTCAAAAATTATGTGCTTATACAAATAATTTTCCTATTAATATGAATCTTGTTTGAGAGATCTTTAATACTGTACCAAAAAAAATTGAAAAAATATTTTCCATTTACATTATTTTTCAATTTGAAAATATAAGTACTTATTTTTTAAGAAGGTGTTCTGGAACGGGGAGTCCTACACCATGAATCACGTCCCATCCATAGGTGGAGATTCTGACCTTCCATAGATAAGTGAAGATTGATTACCTAGATTTTTCGCCAACTAATTGGTTTGATTTTAATCCTACACCATGAATCACGTCCCATCCATAGGTGGAGATTCAAACCTTCCATAGATAAGTGAAGATTGATTACCCAGATTTTCACCAACTAATTGGTTTGATTTTCCTTCTAGCCTCCACCTAACTGGTTGTGATTTGTGCTCCAATACCATGTTTCCTGAAAAAAATAGAACCAACCCATTTTTTCCACAAACCAATAGCAATTCGCATGCCGATTACATTCATGATAAATACTAGTACAACAGTAGAATATAAAGTTGGAAGAAGAAAGCACCTTCCAACTCTCTTTCTTTTTTTTTTTCTCACCAACCATAAGTGGTTCAAAATAAAAACAAAAACAAAAACAAATGACACCATTGCAACATACAGACTCGAGGTGGTCAAAGAGATCTGACCTTGACATACCAAACTTATTTCCGATATGACTTATTAGAAAAAGAGGCATCTTAAAACAAAAGCTCTAAATTAAGGGAAATGGATTTTGCACTCCTTTTTAATTCGGCAGCATATTTTTTTTGGTTCTTATTCACGTGGAAGAGCAATGGTAGATTAGTTGTTGGCTTGCATTGCAAGGACCTTAAGCCAAGCCGGCCTAGCCAGGATATCAGCGCACCACGCGTTGACATGGGGGTGTGAATCAAACAGTTTCTTAACTTGGGTACCCATCAGCAGTTGAATGTTGGGGAGGTGGTGCAGATCCACCAACGTGAAGTCGTCTCCGCCCAAGTACTTGGACTGAGCCAGTCGAGCCTCATATACATCCAGAACTTGACCCAATTTGGCCGCCTTCTCATCCACCACCGTGGCGTCTGTTGTCATCCCTAACATGGGCTTGATAGCAAGCTCCCAACAGAGGCTCGAAGCCACCGGGTCAAACTGGTGAGCCTCTACTTCCATCCACGTCGATACGATGGCCATTTTCTTCCCATCCGAATATATCAATTGGTTCCCCTTTTCAGCATATGCATGTGCAATGTACAAGTTTATTGCCCTTGATTCTGCAAATCCAACATCAAAGTCGAATTATATAGGTAATAGGTTTCTCTATACTCTTGAATTTGAGTAACTATATAAGTAATAAGTATAAAGTTCCATCATCATAAACTAGATTTTGCAAATTGTAGGGTCTGTTAGAAAAATAGAATTGCCAAGAACCTTGCTTTTATTGATCTCTAGAATTAAATGTGTTTAAAATATAGACCTAACATGTTTTTCTATAGGTTACAAGATTTGATGTCTAAGAAACATAAACCAACTAAAAAAACATTTAGAATAAAGAAATTTACATCAATTAGTAAATGCGATTAATGACTTGACAGAAAAGGAAACTTAATAATAAAATCTAAAAACATGGCAACATAATATTTTTGAAGACTTATGCTAACAGGGTCTGTGAAAGAGAACCTCTTTATTTTTCTTCCTCCTGTCACTTGATAGATTTCTAGCCTACTTCTGAAGGGATGGAAGGTGTATCACTAAGAGGCAAACGGATGAGGCAAACTCAAAGGGTATCAATCACCATACGAAGCACTCGCGCTCTAGGCAATAATTGAACTCTCGCTTTCCTTTGGAAGAGGTGAGGAAGCGTCATTGGGCTCCAAGCCCGGCACGCTGGCGAAGGAGAACATCATTTGGCAAAATATTGAATTAATCAACCCGTACACACACACACAGATACGTGAACGACAATTCATCACATATGATCGAACCAAAAAATCATACTTTGCTACTAAAACAAAACAAATATGAATTGATGATGCAACTACCTATTCAGTCTTGCATTTCGCAAGAACCATCATCCCAACAAATTCTACAAATTGAACCCTTTTCTCTATGGATATGTATAGAGTAGCTAGGTAGGTAGCAATCCATACCGAAGAGTTTCAGATCTCCATCTTCAAACGCCGGAACTTGACCAAATGGCTACATGAGGGAAGAGAAAGAGAGGGAGAAATTTTTTAGAAATGAAACAAAGAAAATGAAAACAACCAAGTAGCACTCTGTTCGTGGCTCATTTGAGAAGATGTTTGTTTTAGTTTGTTGTATACTGTAATTCTTACGTTGAGAGAAATGAAAGGTTCCTTTTTGTGGCCGCCGGTTCTCATGTCAATTGGAACAAACTCGAAGTCGAGCTCTTTCTCGTAGAGGCAAGCGAACACTCGCTGGGATGCGGTTGATAATAGGGCTCCGTGAACCTTCATTTTTGCCGGTTCGACTGAGATAGCTTAGTGAAAGACTGAAAGATCAGAGTCCAAGAGAAACAGTGGAGGAGGATTGGATAGGGGGTGAGGTGAGCAAAGGACGATAAGGTTCCTTTTTTTATAGTTGTGGTTTGCTCTGTTTGTTTAGTGGCCAGCTGTTGCCCATATCGGCAATTTTGTTTGCTGGGTTTAGGTTTTTGTTTTTTGACCAAGTGGTATAGCGGGATTAATGGAGGTTAGTAAGTTAGTACACATGATATTCATATTCAAAGGCTGTCGTAGTCCTGAACCAACAACGCTCTTAACGGGACTCGAATCATAGCCTTCCACAGGGGAAGGACCAAGAAATACCGTCGGGCTACAAGCCCTTTGGCGTTTGGTTGTGTATAAAAGTATTTGGCTTCTCAGTAGTCCAATTGCACTAAATCCTCTTCAGCCTCATCTTAACCGTTCATCTCAAGAATTAATGGTGTAGATTTTAAAAACACTACTATTTTCGAGAAGAGTAATTTCTTTCCAGGAAGAAATTTTCAACGAAATCTAACTACTCTAGTAAAAATATTTTTGGGTGACAAGCGGGTATCACATAACACTATCCAACCTTCCAAACGTGTTTCGGATTGTCCAAATTTCTCTCTCTCTCTCTCTCTCTCTCTCTCTCTCTCTCTCTCTCCAACCCACCACTCTCCCTCCTCTTTTTCTCTATCTTATATCTGGATCGTCCAAAATACGTTAGAACGATTGAAATTGCTGACGAAGTACCACGTGTGTGGTACCCGCTCAGCACCTCAAAACTTCTCGAAACGAGAAACTGCACCGACGTCCCATGTGACTAAAAAAGGAGGGTTCTTTTGTTCCTTAAATTGATGGACAAAGTCATCTCCCATTGAAAAAAGGAGTATTCAATTTCATTGATTCATGAGCTACTCTCCCCTTTGGCCTACCTTTCTGAAACCTTAGTAGATAAGTTTTTTTTATTCATCCCGTCATTATTTATTACTCCTTGTGTTCCATGTGTCCCAATAGGTTAGTGCTCCTGCTCCACCGCGAAAAGGCCTGTAATTTTGCAAGTGCTCCACCACGAAAATGCCCTGAAAGGCCTGTAATTTTGTTAGTGCTCCACCGCGGAAAGGCATGTACTTTTAGGGGTTGTTCTTCTAAATAAGCCACTGGTTTTCCCTCCAAAAATGAGCCAAATAAACTCAAAAAAAATGAAAATAAGTCAATAAGCCACTTGTTTCGTCTTTTTTCAAAAAAAATTGGATTTCGGTCAAAAAATTTTACTTTTTAGATTCCTCTTGTCATGAGAATACAATAATCCCCAAAAAATTGACAATAAGCCAAGTGATACGAAAAAAATTTGAATAAGGACAAAAAATAAGCCACTTTGGCTTATTTATCCAAACACCCCCTTTAAGGAAAATTTAAATAATCACCTTTTTTATTCATGTCATGTAAGAATTTATCCCGTCCACTTTGCATGTTTATGTTTTCATCTTTTCAATGCGTGAATTACCCGTTTACTATATATGATATTTATATAGATATATACATTTATTGTTTCCTAAATTAATGGGATTGTGATGAATATCAATCTCTACAATTAAATGAGATATCATAGGAGGATTTCGAGATTTCAAATTTTTAAATGTTCAAATTAATTTAAATGATGCCTAAGCAGATTTTATGGTAAATAAATCATCTACTTTTACAACGTGAAATATTTAGAACATAGACAAACAAGTAATTAACCATGAAATGATAGAAACATAGACAAACATATTTCATTGTAAATAAAGTAAATAATTTACCATGAATTAAGAGAATAAAACTAAACAAAACCAAAATCGAAAAACCCCAGATTGTGGCCTTCTGACATTAACTCCGACTGCGGCCACCACCGCGACTGCGACGTTCTTCTTCCACGAACTTCGTAACAATGAAGGCCGGACTAGTGTGGATTTTCGTCGTTCAGGGTGGATTTTTGACAGACTAGTTTCATGATAAATGGATGAAATGATAAAAATATAGACAAACATATTTCATGATAAATAGAGTAAATAATTTACCATCAAACAGAATAAAAGGAAAACTACCCAAGTTACAGAAGCATTGGACAACCCAGTAGCCAAAACGACATCAATTAACTACTCCTAATACTCCAGTAATACAAAATAGAAGGAAAACTATCCAAGTTAACACATCCAATAGAACCAAACGAAAAACAAACAAGAAATGCAAGAATCAGATGTCCCAAAATGCACCTGTCACGGTATGAAGCTGTCTTCAAGGGTTATGTTCTTCAAGATGAGTCAGATTGGTTCGATTTCCACCATAGCTAGAGAGAGAGAGAGAGAGAGAGAGAGAGAGAGAGAGAGAGAGAGAGAGAGAGAGAGAGAGAGAGAGAGAGAGAGAGAGAGAGTGCTTTTGCCGGATCCCGAGCAGTTCCACCGGCTGTAGGTTCAGCTTGCACGAGTGAACTCGTGTGGGCTGGCCACTGATTGGAGGTTCAGCTAGTCGCCCCTCACCGCCGATGTGATGTGGGGGAAGGATATGGCCGGCGAGGACCGCGGTGATGGGTCTGGAATGCCTAGACTGAGTTTTGCACGCAGGAATGAATGTGCCTTTCTTCTTCGCCAGAGTTCGCACCTATGGAGGACGGACTGGTCTGAGTTTGAGGAAAATAGGGAGCCCCAATTACAAATGGAGGGGGTGTCGGTTACAGATGGAAATGTTGATCAAGATGTCTGCTGAAATTTTAGGGATTGAATGGCGAAATAAGTGGGCACCGATTGTGGGTGGTTTCGCGAGGACGAAAATATAAGAGAAGTGAGTTTTGAGGATGATTGTTTAAATCTTCCTAAATTTAAACAAAATTTATCTTCTAAACATTATTTTTTGATTTCTTAATTCACACCCATTTGCACGACATGAGGTTTTCCACTTTCTGGCTTGATTGCCAATCACCGCCCGATTATCTCTGCGCCAAGTGAGTTTTCACTTGCGTTACCAATAACATCTTGATATTTACAAAAACACAAAACAAAAAAAACACTTGATATTAAACGAGTCGAGCTCGAACTCAAACCAGTTGAACAAGTTGAGCACACTTTCGTTACCAATAACACCTTGATATTTACGAAAAAAAAAAAAACTTGATATTATACGAGTCGAGCTCGAACTCAAGCTAGTTGAACGAGTTGAGCACCCTTTAAAATTCGACTCTGCTCTGCTTGTTTAAATTTCAGTTCTGCCCGTCAATCAAATTATTTTAGAGTCTTTTGACAGGATAAGATGGTGCCACGTGCGTTTACATGACATTTTGCTATATTCCAACTGGCAAGACATTAGACACATACTCCATTTTAGAGAATAAGTTGTACACGGAGGGTTGCATATTACCAATTTCCCTCTTAACCAATAAAAACAAGTCAGCTCATCATTAGTGGGCCAACTAGTTTTATTTCTAACCAAACTGTAGTTGGATATACGAAATGCACGCAAACCCAATTCTCCTTTACTTGTAGAAGGAGTATTATTTTTGCTTCTTTATTCAATTTTGTTTCCTCATGGTTTCGGGTCAAATTTTCATAGATTATTTATTGGTTCGTCAAGATGAGAAGAATCGAAAATGTAAAAAATTATGATTGAATTCAAATTTTATTGATTAAAGCCCAAAAAATGACTTTTTTTGCCTATTCTTAGTGCGGCTCAAAGATATTTGGGGTCCAAAGTGAAAATCCTAACATGAGGCCATCTATCTCCGCATACACATCTTTGATCTAAATTTTACAAAATGTAAAAGAAAACTTAAGGGGTCGAGATTTCAAACCCAGCTCCTAAAACATTCAAAGAACCTAAACTGTCACACGACTAATAAGATATTACTCAAATGCAATTGAAACTCATTATATTTAAAACTATAAATAGTATTTTTTTTAGGCCCGAACCGTCTGCTTATTTTTTTTGTTATTAAAAAAATATTAAATTTCTATCTTAATTTTTTACTTTTCCGTTTTCCTTGTTGAGACGAACTAATACCTTAATTTTTTTTACGTGAAACAAACAAATGCGAAAAAATAGTATGAAGACAAAAAAAAAAAAAGGAAACCATTTGGTTAAGTACATAAACATTCGAAAACATTACCCCATTTTTATTTCTGGAGAAGTAGTTTGTGGCAACGATGGTTTTCCTTTTCTTTTTTTTTCTCTGGGGTGAATTTTTAAGTACTTAACCAAATGGCTTCCTTTTTTTTTTTTTTGTACTATTTTTTTGCATTTGTTATTTCCGTGTAAATTTTTTGTAAGGTATTAGTTTGTCTCAAAGAGAAAAATCGGGAAAATAAAAAATTAGGATCAAAACTCATCATTTTTTTAATAACGAAAAAAATAAGCAGAGCTAGCTTAAAGGGGGAAGCCAAGGAAGATGTCGCTTCCGGCTCCCAATTTTTTGGCCTGAAGAGGGCCTCAAAAATTATAGTTTATAGTTTTTCCTTTTTTCTTTTTTTGCCATTCGTTAATTCTAATCTATTCTATCCTAGGAAATTTGGGGAGGGGGATGGGTGTTTATAGATTTATATAATGAGTACCAATTGCCTTTGAGTAACATCTTATTAATTAGTTGTGTGGCAATTTAGATTCTTTGAATGTTTTAGGAGCTGGGTTTGAAATCTCGGCCCCTTGAATTTTTCTTACCATTTTGCAAATTTTAGTTCAAAGATGTGCATGTGGAAATAGATGGCCCCATGTTAATTAAGACTTCCGCTTTGGGCCCCAAATATTTTTGAGCTGCACTGAGAATAGGCAAAAACTTTTTTTTTTTTTTGGCTTTATTCAATAAAATTTGAGTTTCAATAATAATTTTTACATTTTCAATTCTTCTCGTATGGACAAACCAGTAAATAATTAATTTATGAAAATTTGACCCGAAACCAACAAATGAGCAAAGAAAATGAATAAAGAAGCAAAAATAATAGTACTGTAGAAGTGAAGAAAACGTGGGTTGGCATTTCGTATACCCAACCACGGTCTGGTTAGAGATAAAACTAGTTGGCCCACTAATAGATGAGCTGGCTTGTTTTTATTGGTTGGGGGAAACTTGATAATACACGGACCCTTTGTGTACAACTTATTCTCCTTCATTTTATAGCAGTTGTGCAATGCCTTGGAATTAGGTTGAGAATAAAAATATTTATAATCTCACCTATTGGAATTAGATGGAAAACAAAAATAATTATCATCTCACCTATTGTAATTAGGGGGATAATAACTACTACGTTGTAAGAAAGGGCAAAGACATTTTTTTTTAAACTCAAGTATCTGGTCCGCTTACGACCTTGATTAATCATAGGAGACTAATCTCACTTTCCATTTGAGAGGGTTTCAAATAAAATCAAAGCAAAGCTTTGTATCGATTGATTTCAAAAAAGTTGATAGCACTTGAGAGGTTTCGAACTTGAGACCTTAGGAGGCAGAAAATTCTTAAGTCATGGGTCTTGACCACTATACTAATCCATTGAGGTTGGATAAAGGCATTACTCGTCCGGCCTACGGTAAATTTTTTAACGGAGTTTTGGAAGTGAAAGGGGCTTTGAAATTTAGTCATAAAAGATACTGGACGAAATAAAGATTAGATTTGTTCGTAATTTTGCATGTTGGGTATCCAAAATGCCTAGCAGTACTGGTGGGATCTTCTAAGGCTGTTAAGATCAAAATCGCGTTACGCTTAGGTGCTTTTGATGTTCAAAACTATTGTGATTTGTGATAAAACAAGTACACTTGTTTGAATGGAATTTTTTAATGAGAAAATAAAAGAAGTTAAAACAGGGGAAAATAGTATTCCCACCACCGTTCAGGTCGGACGGTGATGGTGTGAAGCCTGAGGTGCTGTTGGTCGGTGGCTTGGTGCTTGGTCGACGGCGGCAGTGGTGCTGTTTGTTGTTTAGGGTTGGTTGTAGTGTTTGGGCTGGGTTTGGTCCTTTTTTGGGCCAAGCTAGGTTCATTTGTTGAGTTGACTTTTTGATTTGGGCAGTGTAAGCCTTTTTTATATGCGTAATAGTATGTACTAATCTGATTAGTATTAGACTCATTTAGGGTGTTTGGGCTTCGGTGGGCTTCGGCCCAATTGGGTGTTCTCGATTGGTTTCTTGCTAATCATAGGATTAGGTCTCCGATTGGGTAAATGAATGTTCTTTGAAAACGATGTTGTTTCTTTGCTCCTTCTAATCTTGTAAAAATTTCAAGATTAACGAAATTCTTTTGCTGTTAAAAAATAAAAGTTTTTTCTTTCTCTTAAGAAGCTATAAGATCCATATGACTACTAAGATTGGTTCTTGATTTTGATACCGCATTGCATTTGGCTGATCTTCGCTATCAAATTCAAATATGTTGTCCATACTCACTTTTATTGGTACACTTAAAAGCAACTATGGTCATGAACCTATTTAAAAAGAGGATGAACATTATCTACTATTTTATTGATTATTACTACTATATGAGCCTCACTTTTTTGTGCTAACGCTAAAATAAAATAGCATTACCCACTCTTAACATTAATGAATCCTTTAAGCCAAAAAAAAAAAAAACGTTGGAAAGACATCTAAATTCACTAAACAAATACTGATCCTTAATTACAAAAGAGCGACCCATGGTGCACGAGGCCCTCGCTAGTATATTGCTGGACTTTGGAGATTGGTTGAATGTACACAGTTTTACCACTCAAGTGGAGAGATTGTTTTCGCGATTCAAACTTGTAAACCATCCGAATGGAAGAGCAGCAAATACAGCGTGGCTCATGAAGTTGATTTTTTGCAAAAAGACATCCAAACCGTTGATTTTTCTAAACACATGTGAATAAATGAAGTGGATTTTACCATATTTACACAAGGGTAATGCAATCACAAGATGAAATTTACGAAAAAATTTAATCAATGCTTGTGAGTTATGGTAGAAAGATATCTGCAGTAATCAAAATCCAGGTGAGTTAATGTGGTTACATATGCTTTGTAAAAAGGAAAAACACAAGCCCAAAAACTCTTTATATACAATTGGCTACCATTACTTGCGGACATACGTACAAATGTCCGAAGGCACATATTAGTAAGACCGTATTGAAATAAAGTGAATTATAATACCATGCTATTCGATCATTAAGCTCCGAAGGTCACATGTTAGCAAGACCGTACGAAATATATTGGGAAATGCACAATTGAAACGGCCGCGGCCTATAAATTGTTTATTTCAATAGCTAAAATTGCATATAGCTATGTAGATAATGACTCATAGTGAGTGGGGTATTGTCATATTAATTACTGTAATACTATCACGGCGGCTAAAAGTACATAAATATAGAAAACAGGTCATTTTTTACATGGGAGAAATAGGGTTTTGGGAATTAGGTGTTATAGGAATTATTGGTTCGAACTCATGTCAAATGCACGAGAATACATTGTATTTATTATTAATTGGTTGCCTACCACTCCACTTGCTTCAAAGTCTTTGCTTCAGAATTAATAAATTTTTGCTTTCGCGATATCAATTCTTATGTCCAGTTCAGCCTAAGAACAATAAGAATTGATCTCTCGAAGTAGTCAATTCAAGAATAAGTCAGACCACTGATACGGATACATTTTAAAAGTGCATACTAAAATCATGTTCGTTGGATGTAGATCAACATATTTTCGAAAAGAATAACGTTTCAAAAAATGAGAAAAACAAAATTCGAAACACTGAATTAGAACCTATTTTTCGCTACATAAAAACATGCTTTGTAAGAACATGAATTGATATTCGATGAACATGTTTTCAATATAATTAGTGATCTCATCGAATTTGAGTAATCTGGATCATTAAAATGGGCTAAAAGCCCACAAAAAAAACTTGAACAAGATATATAGTCCAGTCCCAGAAGGGTTTCTCATCCAACGGCCTTGGATAGGTCAACCCATCTCATTTTACTCAGATGCAAATCAACACTAATTTTTCCTCTTTAATATAATTTCATGCTATATCTTACTATAAACAAACACAACACAAACACTTATTATGATATATTGATATATATATATATATGTATATATATACACACACACTTAATAATATTACAGACACATCACTCGGTCACACCCGACCACATCACTCTCACATATGTGTGGGTCTCACCCATTTAATTATGAGATGGAACCCACACATATGCGAGAGTGATAGGGTGGGCCGGGATTAATGTGGCCGAGTGCATTATTGATTACAATCGGATCTGATCTGATCATCAAATTCACCAAAACAAAGACTGATCTTTCGTTAAATCATACGAAAGTTGATCAAAAGTTCAGACAACCCTCAAATTGCATTCTAGTCATATATAGTTGACATAAAGTACTTGGCTCAAACTTTATTTTGAAAAACATGAATATTTTTTCCAGATTAATAGGATAAACATTCTTGGACTATTTCTCCACCACCTTTGCCCAAGCCGGCCGCGATGTAATGGTGGCACACCATGCGCTGACCTTCGGCCGCTCCCCGAAAAGCCGCTTCACCGGCGTCCTCATCAGATAATGCAAGCTCGGGAGATGAGTTAAATCAGCCGAAGTAAATTTATCACCACCCAAAAACTCAGAATTTGTAAGCTTCTCTTCATAAACATCTAACACTCCGGCCAACTTGGCCTCTTCCGAGGCCACTACCATCTCATCAGGCGGCAGACCATTCTTCGGCTTGTACACGAGTTCTGAGATCAGCATCAAAGCCGGTGGATCGAAATGGTGGTCTTCCACGTCCATCCACGTGCTTACTATCCCTTGCATCTTTGGCGCCATATAGATTTGATTTGTCTTTGGGTTCATGTGTGATACGCATCTCATGATTGGCCTCGACCCTGGCGTTAACATGGATTAAATAATGAAGAGTTAGAATTGGTTAAAAAAAATACAAAAAAAAATAGTAATATGCTTCTCGTAATACTTCCATGTTCTAACGCACTTCAGAATCACACATTCATGTGAAGCCTACGATTAGGTATACAAGTCACTCATGAATGTATAAAGTTGTGAGCCTACCAAAAATGATCAAGTCTCCATCTTGAAAAATTGGAAGCGTGCCAAACGGCTGTACGTAGGTACGCAAAGGGAAAAGGATAGTAATAGGTTAGCGCACTCATCAACACAACCATGGATCAAAACATTGAAATTGATTTAGAAAGATGTTAGCAAGATTACGCTGAGTGTGCGGAAAGGTTCCTTTTTATGCTCTCCGGCGTTGAGGTCCAAGGCTACAAACTCGAACTCGACTTCATGCTCCAAAAGCGAAGCTAGTGCTCGCATGGTGGCCCCAGATTCAACGGCGCCGTACAGTTTTCTAGCAGCCATGTGTGTGTGTGTGTGTGAGAGAGAGAGAGAGAGAGAGAGAGAGAGAGAGAGGGGTGGATTTGGATGTCAAAACAACATGGTGATACCAGGCTATATAGCTTGAATAAATGGGGTCCATTTCAATAATTTCGTAAAAGTGGTGAATATCACGTTTCAAACGCAAACGCAAACGGAAACGGAAACACATGTAGGGTCTACTATAGGGCGTGTAGAGCGTATCACATCTGTTTATGAGTATTTTCGGATTCAAATGAAATTTTTTCGGAAAAAAATATCTGAAAAAGACTTAAAAGTTTTATTTGAATTCGAACCGTTAAAAACACTCATGGACGATTAAGATTTATCTTACAGGATTCGCGGGTCCCTTTCAAACTTCATAGGGTAGCAAGAAGGATTAATTAAAATCGGAAAAGGTTGCCATTTACAAAAAGATTTTTTTATTTTTCCTCCACAAAGATCTGAGCGGATTCGGGGTGCTATAGTGCACCCCGTGCAGTGCACGTGTAGGACAACACACAGCCGTCGTTCTTATCAATCAACGATTCACATTAAAAATATTTTTGGCTGGTTAAATCTACAAGAAATTTGGAATCTCCCAACAATTTTTTTAGTAACGGTTAAAAAAACCGTCGGTATAGATGGTGTGTAGCAACGGTTTGCAAAACGTTACTAGAAACAGGATTACAGCGACGATTTTCATGCAACTGTTATTAGATTACAAGACTATAGCAACGATTTTCCATAACCATTACTAAAAACCGGACTACAACGGCGGTTTCCAATAACCGTTACTATAAACCGGACTATAGCAACGGTTTTCATTAACCATAATTAGATTTTCACACCGCCAAAACCAATTTTCTTTCATGCAATTGGTTTTCCAAATTCGAACTAACGAGACGGTTGACTTTTTTTTTTCATGTTGATTAAATCATTCTCGTAAAAATTTGACTCAATCGGATTTGTAATTATATTTAAAATATATACGTTTCATGTAATTCATGATAACAATTAAATCACGTCTTGTGTTGTATTTGAACGTACAGTAGCAACTCAACCACAACACAACTATGATTGAGACCATCGATTTTGTTTTCCTTGTTGATTAAATCATTCTCATAAAAATTTGGCTTGATCGAGTTTAGAAAACTTCTTTATTGAGACAAAATTTCATTAGTAAAATAAAATTTTCTGCCTGATCAAGTATGTAACGATACCCGATTAATTTCATTTTTCGTATGAAGGATGTACTCTTTACTATGTAAAAAATAGACGGTTCCAATCGGAAAAAAAGAAAGGAAAAAGTAAGTGTTTGTATAGTATAAACCGAATTTTAAAACTTGAATTAAGAATAAATCAATAAAACTCTAATGACATAAGCTAGCCCAGCTAGATTGCATAGTTGTTTGGGCTGAATTAACTCAAATCAATTGGCAAATAATTGTGTGCGGGCGTGCCAGAAAAGAAATAACTTCAAAGAAGAAATTACTCTTTTCAAAATGATTTGAAACCACTAATTTCAATCAGGCAATTGTGTTATCCGTTCGATTACCTCAACTAAGAGGATTTTTCCTTAAGGTATCAACCAAATAAAAGATTGACGCGCTTCGAAATCAGAAAAGATGATTGAACACAAACAAACCTGAATCTAATCAAAGGTAAGTTTGTATACAAACACTCTTAAGATTCTATCAAGAATAATAAAGAAATGCAAGCACACTGAATTTAATCAAAAGCGAACTTGCAAACAACTATTCTTTGGTAAGAAAAGAGCTTAAAGGAAATAAGAAAACTTGAATTTAATCGAAAGCAGTCTTACATGCAAATAAGCCTTCAACTTACAAAAAAGATCCTACTCTAAACTAAAACTAATCTAAGATAGATCTCTGAGCAATCATTTTGTATGAATTGTCAGATGATATGGATTTTTTTTGTGTGTCTTTCTCTCCAATTGCTTCTTCTATTTATAGACGCTGAGCTTGCCTTCGAATCCCCACGTCTTCGATTGATATCCATGTTGGCCACATAAAACGGTTGAGGGGGGTCTTCGAACGGTTATCCTGATATTTCCAGAATCCCTTCTTCTCCTGCTTGCTTCGATCGTGGTGTTCGTGGCTCCATGCTTAAATAACGGTTCCCACTTCCAAGCAACGTGGTTTAGTGTTTGGCTCAGAATAATCCCTACAATCATGTCCACCATTCATTATAAACCAAACAGAATGGTACCGTTCGATGTTTCCAAAGATCAATCAACGGTTTAAATCAGACTGCTTTTAAAACCATCCTTAATTATAGTCTAAACGCTGTCGGTTCCAATCAAAACGATACCGTATAGACTAAAACAACATCACCATTTAACCCCGCAATCCTCTGTATCTCGGGTTCAACCAGGATGTGTTCTGATTGGTCAACACACTATTTGGTGCCACGTGTAACTTTCCTATTGGGTGGCATATTTTAGGATGTAAACACACCCCCCCGCATTAACATTTTATTTATGCTAAATAAATGTTAATGGCACACGTTCTCTGCCCATATCCCTTCAACTTCGGATGCACGAAGCTTGAAGGGCTTCATTCCCATGCACGTCTATTGAGCTTCCCAAAGATAGCTACAATAATTTCCCTATAAATGGCAGTTAATGATAGGGTTTAACGAATTACATTACCCCTCATAAACCCCTTCGAATTTGAGTTTTCCCTTATTAAGAAATCTTAAGTTTATGGACTCTCTTCCCGAAATCAATCTTATCTTGGACAATCTCGATTGCCAAACTCCTTCTCCTCAAATGTCTCCTCCAAACTCTCCTCGAATGTTAGCAAGCAAAATCCTTTCGGATCGAACATTCCATACTCCCAACCCATCTACCACAGGTTGGGACTCCTCTTTAACCCGTTCGAATTCGTTCGATGGGTCCAACTGGGGCTCATGGGAAGAAAACCCTACCAATACCAATACTGGCACCATTCTGGTCCGGTTCGATCAACCTGATCCCACACCTCATAAATTCCATCACTTTCGAACCCTTTTTGCGAGTCAATTCCTACCCCTGAGTGGTAACGATACCGTTCACATGGGCATGCTCGAATCCATTTATTCTTCTCTCAAATTTTCTCCTTTCCTTAAACAGGAAGAAAACTATCTTGGGCCGGCCCCTTATTGTGACTTCAAACGCATGGCCCAAGCCCAAAAAACCCTCTGGCTCACAGAGGTGCAAACCCCACACTTCCCAGCTGACTTCGAAGAGACCAACAAGTTAATTCCTCTTCCTGAAGAGCCCGACTGGTTCAATGAGGTGAATAACCTTGCCATTAACACCCCTCATTTCCAATGGCAATATGGTTATTCCATCTACTCTGCTGACAAGAGCAAAGCTTTGCAGCTTCTTGCAGCTTTCTCCTTTCTGGACATCCATATCCTGGAGGAACAAGTCCCACTCACCAATTTCAAATGGGCTTGTGAAACACTGGTGCTATGTTCCATCCCTTCTGCGGTTTCTTATCAAATCCACTGCTTCCTGGATTTCTTACTAGTGATCAAGTCATGGCTCGAAGCCAATACTGCTGCGTATTGCTTCGATCAATCCCTTCAAGACTATGCTCTTACTAAGGAAAGGATTGAAAAACTGCATGACCAAATTCATAACTTCACTCCTGAGTCCTTCGAAGTGGTGCCTGGCCATGCTGACAAAAAGCTTCGAAGGCGCTTCAAAAGGCAACAAATGAAGCGTCCAACAAAAGAGGCTCGGCTTCGAAGGAAAGCCAAAGCTTTGGTGCTCCGCTTTAGGCCCCTGCTGGAGAAGAAATTGGAGTCAGACTCCAAAGAAGACATGAGGAAAATGGAGCTGAAATTCCTCCAGTTTGCATGGAACAAGTTCCATGGCCTTGTTACTTGGTCCTTTCCTCATTACTTTGAGAATAAAAAAGCAACCACTCAGCACCCAAGCCCTTCGAAGGCCTAATTTGTGCTTCTTTCATAGGAACTAGAATTTCCCTTGTTTTGCTTTTTCCCTTTTGTAAATACGTAAATTTCAATTTTGTAATCCAGTAGGTTTGTTCAATGAAATTTCCTTTTTTTCAACACGCTGGACTTGGGCTTATTATTAAAATAGAAATTCTAATAATAAGAAACTCTACTAAAGAGAAAAAACCAACCCCAGCGGACCCCGGAGTACGGGCCCACTACAGGCCTGGCCCACCTGCAGGAGTATAAAAGCGGAATTGATTCAAAACCACCCCTTACACTCTATTCGTTCAAGCTTTCTCAAACTCAAAACTCCCAAGAACAGAAACCCTCTCTCTTTTCCTCGTCATCAACGCTAAACCCAAACTGAATCAATGGCTTCTTCCAGCAATCCAGCAGCCCGAGAACATGTTACCCCCTCTTTGGCCTTGAGACGGTTCGTGTCAGGACAAACACCAGGACCGACTAAAGAGCCCTATCTCGATTCCAGGGTCTTCATTCCAAACCCTAGCGAAGAAGGTACTTACATTTTAGGCCCTCAACTCATAGGAGAAATCCCTGCTAGCCTTTCTCTCTACTATCCTCGATTGGGGGATGCTGAAATCCGGGCTTGTTCGAACCAGGATTGGCAAAATTTTCCAAAGAAATCCTTCCCCTGTTGGCCCACATTGGACAAGGATTGGAAGATATGGACCACCCGTATGTTGGCTGCGAAGTCGGACGACTTAGAGAAGGTGGGTTTAAAAAGAATTATTACCCTCCTTCGAAGGGGGGTCCCACAAAATCCTCCTCTGATTCAGGCCGCCTTGGCCTTTTGGGACCCATCTTTCAACTTCTTTCGCTTTAACTGTGGCATGATGGCACCCACAGTTCTGGATGTTACCCAAATGTTGGGGCTTATTCCGTATGGCCCCCAATTTGACCCTACCAAGGAGTTCCATCCTCCCGAGGGGTTTACTCGTTTGACTGCCACCAACGGGGCTTTTTCTCAGTTCTACCACAGAGAAAGGAAATTGGTAGGAGAAGTGACTGAGACAGAGTTTTTTGCCTACATTCTCTACACCCTCTGCAAACACATCTTCTGCCACTCTGGGAAAAGAGTGATGAATGAATTTGTTCCATTGGCACTGACACTTGCTAGAGGAAAAGAGTTTGACTTCGCCTCCTGCTTCTTGGGCCATGTCTACAAAGCTGGGTTTGACTTCTACCAGAAGGGTTTGAACCATTCGCAGGGAGGGCCCCAATGGTTTATTCAACTTTGGCTTCATGCTTACTTTCCTGAGCTGGGTCCCTTCAAAGCACCCACATCCCTTACTGGTGTCGTCGAGGCGCCCAATGTTCATGGTGACAACTACGTTCACCCAGAGGATAGCACAACACAGACTTTGGTATACTACCTCTGCTTTTTTGCTGGTCTAGCCTCAGATAGGGAGTGGCCCAATCCATACCCTACTCTTGTTGGGCCAACATGGTTGTTCGACATCCTGGCAGACAAACGGGGAAGATCATCTCGAGCTCTCCAAGCATGGGGCAACATTCTTACAAGCAGAGAGATCTTCATTTCCTCGTCGAATACCCTCAAGTCCATAGCACATGCAGAGGTATATTGCCCTGCACAATTTGCTAGGCAACTGGACTTTGTTCAAGGCATACCCACTCCTTACTGTGGCCTCGCCAACATCTGTATGTCTGAACGATCACCGATCATGGCTGACCAATTTCTGACGGGGTTTGCCCAAGCCAGACATGCATTGAGGAGAACAGTGACTCAGGAGTTCAGGGAACCTGAAGTGCGCACCACCCCTGCATTTGACAACTGGTGGCACTCTAACTGCTTCCTTCCTCTCAGGGATTAAACCCTTCAAACGGTTTTCTAGCCCACATTGGGTTCGAGAAGTCTGAGTTTGGGCATGGAGGAAAAAATAACTCGTATCTTTCTCCTCTGACAATGAATTTGGTTTGGCTGGAGGGATCGAAGACATTACTGGAGGCGAAGTTGAACAAAGACTGACTCCAGTCGAAGCCTCCCCAATAGCAATGGTCGTTCCCCCTTCTCCATCAAGAAGACAATCTACGAGGGTAACACAAAAAAGAGGTAATTATCTCTGAACATCTCTTCTTTTTTGCTGAAACCAAACCTAATTCATTCCATCCTACAGGTGCCACTTCTTTTCCAGAAAGTGCTTCGAAGAAGAGAAAGATTACTTCTCAGCCCACAGAAGTAATTCCTACTAAGCACTATCTTGAGCCCTCAGCTGCACCTCCAGGTTGGTTTCCTTCCCTCCAATTAATCTTTTTAAACCCCCATACCATTTATCCGAGCCACCCTCTTACCCCTTTCCTTTCAGCTTCGAAGAGGACAAGGACCACCAGGAAGCGTGGTCCTCAGGTTTCTTCTAGTGATGAAGAGACAGAGAGTGACACAGAGATGCTGGCCTCAAGGGGTAAATTCCTTCCTTATTTACGATTCAGTAAAGGATTTTACTGTAATTCTAATTCTTGAGTTCGAACCAGGTGAAACAAGACAGATGAAGGAGACCCTCCGCTATGTGAGGAAAACAACTCCTCCCAAGAGACCTGTTTCTCCAAAGAAGTCTTCCTCCCCACAAGAGGTAAGTTAGTTTAAACTGCATACATTCTCATGTGTCTCCTGTGCTCGTAACTTGCTGCTAACTTCTTTGTAGGCTCAGGTTGTATCCCCTATTGAGGCGGTGGACCTAGCTCTTGTTCCCTGCCCTCAACAAGAAGTGATAGAGCCCTTAATCCCAATACCAGTAGATGCCCCTTACAAGGTATCTTCTGAATATTCGCCTTTCGAATTATGAAAAGATTTACTTTAACTTTCCTTTGCTTTTTTACAGGCATTCCCTGTTCAGGCTCTTTCTATACAGAAAGACTTTGACATGCACGCCTTGCTGTCATTTCTTACTGAGCCAACCTTTGCACAGATAGTGGCTAGTTTGGCTCCTTCGAAGACTCTGGGGCCACTTCCCATTCTTCAGGGAAACTTCCCCTTTACTTCCTTATCGGTTTCAGGGGAGGGACCTTTAAGGCTGGACCCTACTTTGGCTTCGAAGAGCCATATTCTTAGAAATGCTGAGGATCAAGGCTCCAGTTTGATCTCCTCCTCAGATCAGGTATTCTTGATACTTAATCATACCTTTCTTTTCTTGTTTTACATTCTATTTAACCTTAACTTATAAATCTTATGCAGGGAATAGGCATGGCCCTTTTTCCTGAAGATCATTCCTTATCTTCCTCTGCTCCAATTGACTTGCCCTTAGTGGTTTTCGATATATCCCTCTTTAAGAGTCAATTGGAAAAATTTTGTAATCAGATTGCTGATCCCATCCTCCCTTCCTCTTCGAATTCTCTCGAAAGCCTTCAACAACTTTTGAGCCCTTCCATGCCCTCTGACTTACCTTCCTTTAAGATTAAACATATTCCTTTAAAGGAAGAAGTTCTAACACTAAAAGGTTTTCTAAAATCTTTAAATCATTTAGGACTTCCTACTTTGATTGACCATAGTTTAACTTACCACTTCGAGGTATGCTATCAGGCCTTGTCCCTTTCCCAAGGACTCCCTTCTTCAATCAACTTCACTCTTCAAAAGCACCTCAAACAATTTAGTGAATTGATTGCTTATAATCACTTCTTGTCTGAAAGCATTGGCACAACTATTGAGAAAACCAACAAATTGGAGGCCAAAGCACTTGAGACTGCTTCTCGTCTGTCTCTTTATCAAGCCCGAAAGGACAAACTTTCAGAACTTGACAAGAAGATGAAGTGGTTACAAGAAGAAATGAAGAAGGTCAGGGAAGAGATAGCTGAAGTTTCGAATGGCTTTTCAGAGCTTGAAGACGAAGCATTACGGGATCAATCAACGCTTCCACAGCTTATTCCTTTTCTTCGAAAGGAACAGAGAAGAAAAGCTATCCATACTTCACTTTTGGATGCTAACTCTAATTCTCTTCGAGAGCTACTAACCACTATTCGTGATGTAATAAGCCCCTTTTTGTAACTTCACACAGCTTGTACGTTTTTTTTATTATTCAATTCAATTCTGGGATAAGTACAACTGTAATTAAGATTGACACTAGTTCCTATTTTCTTTTGCTTAAAAGCTTACTGTGCCAACTTCTCACCTACCGTGTCTTAAAGAATCATAAATGACTATCTACTAGTATAAATAGAGGTCTCTGGAAAAGAAAAAAACTTACAGATCATCTTCTCCACTTCTCCTTCCTGTGGTATCATTCAAACCAAGCTTTCAAGTAAGGCTACAAGAAAGATAACTATCATGAAGCCTCATCTTGTATTTGTGAAGAAAAGCTTCGAAACATAGCCACATCAACCCTCATGATATTTCCCTTGAACCCTAAAGCCCTTAGGTATAGACACATCAACACTCATGATGTGCCTGTACTGGGCTGTTGCTTCGAAGACAAGAATGGGCTTTGAGCTCTATTCCCTACCAATGGAGCTTTGTAGGGAGAATAGAATCAAGTCCCAATGAAGCTAGGTTCAAGTCTTTGGATCTCAGTTGGTTGATCCCTAGAGATCCTCCTCCATGATACTATTATGCTCTAGATAGGTTCTCCAATGTAACCTTCTGTGTAACTGTTATGAGCAAAGAAATTATTTACCAATGTATCGATCTTTATTCTAATGGCTTTGACCAATAAACTGGTGTTCTTAGCCATCCCTTTCTATTTAATGTTATTAATGAAAACATGATAGCATGAAGGAAAATACAAACAGAAATCCTCCTTCCAATGCTGTATTCCTTTATTCCATGTCTATTTATTACTTTTGCTTCGAAATGTGTTGATACTTCGAAAACTAATCTAGTGTAATTCCAATCGTTTCAACTAACTTATTTAATTCCAGTAGTTTCTTAGCCGTCTCCTCGTAAGTTGTAAAAGATCATATACTTCTGAGTATGACGCCTAACGCTCTCAAACCCTTCACCTTCCGGGCTTCATGCGTCTGCAACCCATTTAATAATGGTAATAAATGAGGCGGACTCCCCGTATTTCTTTGGGCTATAAATACACCTAGACGTCGATAGATCACAGCATCTCTTTCAAACAAACAACATGGCTGAAAACCATCCAAATCTTGATGATCTCACTAGTCAATTGGCCAACCTGACTAACATGATCATGGAGCTGAAGAGAGACGTCCATGCTGAGTCCCAGGCCCTTCGAAGTGAGATCGCTCAGCTTCGAAGCCAGCTGGTGTGTGTGGAAACAGCTTCACGCCTCTGTTTGGCTAGGACCTGGGATGATCTTTCGACCGTCCTCTCGGCTCATGAGGCAAAAAGTCCCCCAGAGGGAGGATCCTCTTGAAGATTCTCCTTTGGGACTATGAAGATCACCAATGGTCTTCATTTTGCTTTTTGGACCAGAGTTGGTCTTTTTGTTGTTCAGACCTACTTGGGCCTGTTTTTTTTTTGTTCAGACCTACTTGGGTCTGTTTTGTACTTAGACCTGCTTGGGTCTTTTTTTTTTACTAATGAAATGAAACTCTTGCTTGGCTATTCTCGATTCTTTATAGCTTCGATTAGTAGTATGGTGACTCGTTTGTGTCTTCGAATGCTAAAAAAGTAAATTTTTTTTTTGTAAAAAAGTTTTTAGCATCAAATCACTCAACACTAAATCAACCAGTCAGAACCATCGATGTGTGTAACCAAATTATTTCCACTACCTCTTGTGGAAGGACTCCCATATGGAAGGAATATAAACTTTCAGATGTCTTCCGTTTATTTTCCTTCGATGAACATAACCATTCAAATTTCTCAAATGATAAGCTCCCCCTTTCAAAACCCTATGGATTTGAAAAGGCCCTTTCCATGTTGGTGCCCATTTTCCTAATCCATCTTTTTTAACTCTCCTATCCCTAATAGGGAGGATAACTTTCCATACGAGATCTCCTTCATCGAAGCTTCGAAGAGCCACTCTTTTGTTATAGCTTCTGGCTATTCTTGCTTTTTGTAGCATAATCTGGTTTAAGGCTTTTATTCTAGCTTCATCAATATCTTCCAATTCCATATGCATGGCCTGATGATAAGATCCTGTGTCTAAATCATTCTGACATGCTACTCTTTGGGATCTTACAGTGATCTCCATGGGTAACACAGCGTCATGCCCATATGTTAATGCAAATGGTGTGGTACCTGTACTAGTCCTTTTTGTATTCCTATATGCCCATAACACATCAAGTAACAGATCATGCCAAATTTCTGGGTTTTGATCCACCATTTTTTGGATCCCCTTCTTGATAATTTTATTAGTTGATTCTGCCTGACCATTGGACTGAGCATAATAAGTACTAGTATATATTAATGAAATTCCATGGTTCGTGGCAAAATCCTTTACCAATCGTCCTTCGAATATGGAACCATTGTCCACTGTTATTGTTTGAGGACTCCCAAACCTGTATATGATTCCCTTTATGAAATCTATTACGTGGGTTTGTTTGACCTCCTGATAGGCTTGGGCTTCTACCCATTTTGTGAAATAATCAGTAGCTACTAGGATAAATTTATGCTTTTCCAATGAAGGAGGATAAATCATCCCAATCATGTCCATAGCCCATCCCCTAAAGGGCCAAGGTTTTATTACATATTGCAAATCTGTGACTGGTAAATGCTTGAGTGGACCTGTTTTTTGACAGGCTTGACACCCCTTTGCATAATCTATACAATCTTTGAGGATGGTGGGCCAATAATACCCGTATCTCCTTATTAACCATCTCATTTTTATGCCAGCTTGATGTGCTCCACAGATTCCCTCATGCACTTCAGCCATTATTTAAATGCATTTACCTTGCTCAAGCATTTCAAAAGAAGACCATCCATTCCTCTCTTGAATAGCTCATTATTATACATTATATAGTTCATTGCTTTCAATTTGGTTGCCTTGTCTGCAACGCTGTCTGGCTTGGTTAAATATTCAATCAATGCTTGCCTCCAATCAGCATTTCGATGGGTTAAAGCATTGACGTTTAATACTTCGAAGTCCGTCAACCTATTGTGTAACATAGGCAGGGATTTCCTCAAAGTTAATTGACAAAATTCCTTTTCAACTTCTGATAAAACTTTGTAGCCGGACGCTCTTTGAGCTATTTCGTCAGCCTCTTCATTAAAGAACCTAGGAATATAAGTTAAAGTAAGCATATGAAATTGATCCATCAGCTCTTTAGCATGCTGATAATAAATTATCAGCGCTGGACTAGTACATTTAAACTGTCCATTTAGTTGGTTAATTACTAACTGAGAATCTCCAAAGATTTCAGCAACACTAACCCTTAATTGAAGCAAAATTTCTAGTCCAATAATCAATGCTTCATATTCTGCCTGGTTATTGGAACATTGTCCCTCACTGAGCCTAAAACCATATTTGGTTTTCAAGCCTTGGGGGGATTCCAGAATTATGCCCACTCCAGCCATCTGAATAGTTCTTGATCCATCGAACCATAATTTCCATGGCCTGACTTCAACTGTACTAGCTTCCAACGTTGTTGGTGCTTTGTATTCATTTGGATGATCGGCCAAAAAATTGGCCAATGCTTGGCCCTTTATTGACTTTTGAGGCACATACTCAAGACAAAATTCAATTAAAGACACTATCCATTTCCCAATCTTCCCACTAAGCACTGGCTTAGAAAGCATGTGCTTAATTACATCAGTTTGAGAAATAACATAAGTTATTCTAGGCAACATATAATGCCTGAGTTTCTTAGAAGCGTAAAATAAAGCTAAACATAGTTTCTCTACTGCAGCATACTTGCATTCACAAGAGTTTAAAAACCTACTAAGATAATAAACTGCTCTTTCCTTGCCATCCTCATTGTCTTGAGCCAACAGAACACCTATTGAATCTTGTGTTGCAGCTAAATACAACTTTACTGGCTTTCCTTCAATGGGAGGCGCCAATACAGGAGGGTTGGCTAAGTATCTTTTAATGGCTTCGAAGGCTTCATCATGCTCCTTTGACCACTTGAATTCCTCCCCTTCCTTTGCAACTCCTTCTTAGAAGAAGGTGGTTTAGCCTCAATGATGGCCTTAGCTTTGTTCTTGTCAACCTGTATTCCTTTACTGTGAACTAGATACCCTAAAAACTTCCCAGCTGATACTCCAAAAGCACATTTTTCTGGATTTAACTTCAGCTGATAGCGTTTCATTTGTTGGAATGTCTTTTCCAAGTGTTGTAGATGATCCTCATCAGAGTTTGACTTCACAATGATATCATCTATGTAACATTCCAGAAAAGTTCCCACTAAATCATGAAAAATAGTATTCATTGCTCTTTGATATGTGGCCCCAGCATTCTTTAGCCCAAATGGCATTTTGACCCATTCGAAGATGCCAATGTTACCTGGGCAGGCAAATGCTGTTTTATGCACATCTCCTTCTGCTATGCAGATTTGATTGTACCCTGAATGCCCATCTAAAATGGATAATATCTTGTGGCCAGCAGAACTGTCCACAAGTGTATCCACATTAGGCATTGGGTATTCGTCCTTAGGAGTCGCAGTATTTAGGTTTCGAAAATCAACACAGATTCTGATAGTTCCATTCTTTTTAGGGACTGGAACTATATTAGATAGCCATTCAACATACCTGGCTGTTCTAATGAAACCTGCGTCCAGAAGTCTCTGCATTTCCTTTTTAACACCTGCAATAGTTTCTGGACTCATCTTCCTGGTTGGTTGTTTCACAGGTTTGAATTGTGGCTTGATAGGTAACCTATGCTCCACCAATCCCCTGTCCAAGCCAGGTAGTTCCTTGTAACTCCATGCAAAGCATTCCTTGTTGGCTTTCAATAGTGCCACCAATTCAGCCTTCATACCAGGCTCAAGCTGTTTATTAATAAGCACTGGATTGGGGTTTTGTGCATCTCCCAACCTTACTTCTTCCAACAGATCTTGTGATTCAACCCGTTCCTCAGAAGTGAGTTGGATTTCGTGCACATGAGGGTTATTGTTCTGCATAACCTCTTCCCATATGTTCTCTTCTTGGATCTTCTGTTCGACCCCCAGAGCAACATACTTTACTAAAGCCAATAAGTTGGCTTCTTCTTCAGCCGCTTTCTTGGATTCACATCCAAGTAGCATCATCTTTTGGGGTGTCTGATTCATAGTCAACAGCTTGTTTCAGCTTCGATTTTAGCTCTGCCAATTCCCCCAGTTCCATCTCGTTGGTTGGATGGGTGGCTGCTTGAAGTAGTTCACTCAGAGGAACTACATCCGATTTGTACATTTCTGCTTCAGCAAAATTTGCCGTGGCAGCAAATGGATGTGGATCAGCTTTGACTCCTTCGACACCCACTTCCTTGCCTTTGTCATACTTAACAATCATTAATTCCTGATGCATAGAGGAAGGAATACATCCGTTAACATGAATCCAGTCTCTTCCCAATAAAGCATTATATTTAGCATATGTGTCAACTACAAAGAAAACGGTATCAGTTTCTATTCCACCTACTGCCAATCTAATGGAAATGATTCCCCTGGCATGTTGGCTTTCCCCAGTAAATCCTGCAATGGATGTGCTGGTTGGGATTAATTTTGCTTTTCCTTTTCCTAACTTTTTTAAAGTTTGGAAAGGCAAAATGTTCACCGCAGCCCCATTATCCACCAAGATTCTATTAAGTGGGACTCCATCAAAGTGTGCAGTGATATACAATGGAAGCAAATGTTGTCTCATTGCATTAGTAGGTAATTTAAATGGATATGAAATTTCCACATAATTTAAATCTATTACCAGGGGGTATTCGACGTCGGACATGGAATCTGACACGAAACAAGCACTTTCTTTTGAGCTTACCTCTAAACTTTCTTGATTCTGCTCAATTTCACGTACCAAGTTCTTACCCATCTCGATCTGAGATACTTCTTTTAAGTCAAAGTCGTTGCATATGATATTTAACTCCTTATCACTCAGAGTTTCTTCAGAATTCTCTGGCTCGCTCAAGCTCGACCAAGCAGTATCTTGATCTTTGAACGTCTGACCATTTGAGAAGAAATTCATAGAGCTTGGATAGACCATATTAACTTGTACTTCTGGCTGATCTCCAAATTGGATCGAAGCCACTTCTTTGATTGGTTTAACTGCTTCGGTCTCCACAGCACCCTTCTTTTCGAATTCTTGTGTGGATACCTCCATAGGGGAAAAGGTTTCTTCCATCCCCTGTTGTTCCACCACCATGGCCTCGAGCAAACCAGACTGATAACTAGCCAGCGAGTTAGGAGAAGGTGGATCCAGATTGTGAGAGCCCTCACGTTAAAAATAATTAGTACAATGATAATTCGTCACTAACTTTAATTATTAGTCACGAACGAGGTCACAAACACATTTTACAAGTCAATTGGTCAAGCATTTCAAATCTCTATGTTCTGAATTTTTCTTTGAAATTTTGAGAATGGGGTTATTCTTAGAATAATTTATTTCGGGTACTGTGCAAATTTCATATTTTTCTGAGTCCGAAACCTGTTCAGTTTTTCGAGCCGCGCACGAATCGCGCTATGGAGTTAACCATGCATGTGTGGCTAGGTGTCAAGCCCAAGCCAACACTTGGCACCCAATTAGCTAATACATATATTATTATTACATATATTAGGAAATACAATGAAAAGAAAAGAGAGAGAGGAGGGTTCGGCAGGAGAGAGAGAGAGAGAGAGAGAGAGAGAGAGAGAGAGAGAGAGGAGGAAGGAAGAAGAGAAGCCATTTTAGCTCCTCCAAGCTCTGGACCAGCCCTTAGACACCAAGGTTCTCCATCAAATCTTGAGGGTAACTTCTTAAACCTTCCTGTCAGCTTTCTGGATCATCACAAATTCGTATTTTGAGAACCCTTCTGCTATGATTCAATTTTTGAAGTCTTCATAACTTTTAAAGTACGTTTAAATACGAAGATTTTGGTACCAAGAACATGCAAAACCGATCAACACAGAATTAGTTATGATTTTCGGAATATGGACTGATACAAATGCTCCGAAATCTGGGCAGAGCCATCTTCTTTTGATTTCTGGGAACTATTCTCTTAATTTATGAACTTGATATTTTTACTGAGAATAATAATTTATGTTTCGCAACTTTGAGCGTTGGTTTCAACATCTTTGGAGTTGAAATGAATTAGTTATGAATTTTCTACTAAAACATGTTTAGCTGCCCTGTTTTCCTGTAGAACAGCTTGTTCTTTTGAAATTTGGAGAATATTTAGTTGATAACTAATCTTTCAATTTTTACAGTAGAAACATGTGGATGTTATGCAAGTTTGGGCACTGGTTTGAGTATTTTTGGACCTTACATGAATAAGTTATGATTTTTCAAAGAAAGTGTGACAGATTTTAGTAAATGAACGAAATACTGTTTTTATTTCTTAAAAATACCATGCATGCACAAGTTTTTGAAAGTTTTTGACAAAACTAAGTTTTACCCAGAAATTTCATGTGATTTTAAGATGGATTTGTGTTTACCATTTTACCATTAGAGGTTGTTGAACCTCCAATTCTTTGTATTGTGTTTTTACGCCAAAAAAATGGACTTTGTATAAAATCTTATTGATTTTTGTAAAAACTACAGGATTGTAATTTCTGAAGAATTAGGATACTTAAATTTTACACTTTGTAATTAGGAGGTTTAAAATGACTATTTTGTCCTTGGAATTCGACGTGTGCTAAAATGATCTTTTTAGTCATAACAATTTTAAAACTGAGTTTTGTACTTGAGTTTTGAGTAATTTATGATTTTTGGACCAGAGTTGATAAGATGAGAAATCTGAGTTCATAGCGCTTGGATAGATTGACTCTGAAACGTAAAATGACCGTTTTACCCCTAGTAACAAATCGGCTTTAAGTCATGTCTTAGATGACTAGAATTGGACTGTATGACTTCGTGTATTATTTATACTTCGATGTTCATGGCAATCTCTTTAGGGCCATGTGATCGTTAATACGAGGTACGTGAAGACTCGAGTAGAGATTAGCCGCATCTTCAGGAACAAGGTGAAACATGCGTATCTTGTTTACATGTGTTGTTTAAATATTTCATTGTTGAAATATTTTAGAAATGTTTTCCATAGAATCATGGATATTGATTAACTTGCTAAATGATTTGATGAAATGTATATTTTTCCTGTCGATACATCTGAACAAGTGTCCGTGCTTGAGGACTTTAAACAGACAAAGTGGATTTGGAGTTATAAGGTTGGGGGATATTAACCAGGTATCCTGATGGTTTGACGTCATTCCCTTTATACTTTAGAGGTCGCTCCTCTAGATTCTGGTTGAAACTTGTTCATGAAAGATGTGCGAAATCGACGAGTATTATGAAATGTGATATTGTGAACATCATGATGGTTTTCTACTTTATCCTGAAAAGTTGGATTTCATTCTGTGAATGAACTGATGGAATTATTGCTTTTAGCGTAAGTCTATTGAAAGACTTGAACTTATTTTATTATGGACTTGAGATTTGAATATCTTTGAAAGGAAGTATATTTTATATGTTTGGAACTGAAGAGTATGACTACACTTTTTATAAGATGTTAGTTGTATCCATGATTTAATGTGTCTACTGGATATGCCATGTTTCACACGAGCTTTCGCTTATGGAGTTTTTCAAAAATCATACTTTTCAGGTTAGCAGCAATAGCTGGACTTGGTTTTTCTCTCAAGCCGGAGTCTTTTGGTGATATGTTCTTATGTGTATATAGTAGTATTGTTCTGATGTGAGTATAGAGCCGCGAGGACTTGATTTGAAGATTTACGAATTTTGATAGCTGGCTTGTTTTGGTCAGGTTATGCTATGATTATTTGCAGGTATTGTTAAGCAATTATTCTTATCTTTACACATAGAACTCTGGAATATGTTGGAACTATTGAAATTGGGCTTTTGCAGTTTATTGAATTTCTTAAGGAAAACTATTTTAATCGGAGGATTTTATAAATTCCCTAAACTTATCTTATTAGGATAGGCCTAGGGTGACATAAACTCACTGGCCGGTCATTAGATCTTTAACCACGGGTTTGGGTCGTGACAGAAGTGGTATCAGAGCAGCAGTTTTCGGAATTTAAAAAAAAAATCCAGAGTTATAAGGTCACTACACATTATATTGCACCTATGTGGCTACTCGTATAGTTATTATGTTTGCTTGTAACTATTTCAACAAGTAAGTTGAACTTTGTGGTCAATAGACCATTGTACCTTAGAAACGACACTTAAGACTTGGTTCAATGATTGTCAAGATCTATTCCCATATGATGTAGCTATGGATGCCCTAGCTAGACATTTATGATTTTTTTTTAAAGGATTCCATATGATTATTAGACTTTCTTCCCAGGGCATATATAAGGTAGAATCCTGAGTTGTACAATCAAGCTATACATTGATTAGAGGTGAAATTTACAACTGATCAGAGAATTGAATTTGGTTCTCTTAGTTAAGACGTGTAGGTGCTAAGTGGAGGTTAGTATCAAGAATTGATTATGAAGTTCCTCTATTCCATAGAGATTGGGTTGTAGCTTTCCATATTGCGCTCGGAGTGATGGTCTTTTGCATTAGTACTCGAGTTAGTTCGTGGAATTGAAAATCTTTTGAAGGAAAAATTTTGAATTAGAACTTTTACCTTTCAAGAGAGAGATGGATACTTGAAAATGTGAAAGTTGGCACACTTCGTTGAAGGAGAATTTTTTTTGATAGTTATTTGTAGTACGTTACATATGCAGAGCTTGATAGCCCATTAGCTGTGAAGTTGAGTGG
Source organism: Rhododendron simsii (assembly GCA_014282245.1). Classification (NCBI taxonomy): domain Eukaryota; kingdom Viridiplantae; phylum Streptophyta; class Magnoliopsida; order Ericales; family Ericaceae; genus Rhododendron; species Rhododendron simsii. The sequence goes on from CM024965.1 coordinate 1,211,555, forward strand.
ATTCATTGTTATAACTTGTAAATCCTAGAAAGCCTAGTATGAATTGGGAAAGTTTGAACTTGAAATTAGGGAACATTGGATATGCGGACGATACGGGATAAGAAACACATTGGAATTTCAGAAGGATAACATGATTGTGGCTAATTATGTCATTGAATTTGTGGATTTAACTCATGTAGGTTACCTTAATACCAACTGAGTATATGGAGATGGAAGGCTTGTAAAAGGAATGAGACTTAATAGCCAGGTTGGGAATGGAACCTACAAAGTTTGAGGCATATGCTATTGTTTTTGATTGATAGACATTAGTAGATGGGTGAGAGGAAGGGAGTCCTTTATTAGTTCAACGAGAACAAAAGAGGTTCAGATTGAGGAATGAAGGGAACAAGTTGTATAATGAAGGGATCAAGTTGTATAAGAAACCTAGAATAAAAATGTTGAACAAACAACCAGATAAGGATCAGAACGCTATTGCGGAAATTCTTGTCTCATTTGTGGATACACTCTTTTGACGTTATGTTGTGGATGATAAGAAAAGGAGATTGATAGTAGCAAGGTAATTTTGTTTTGAGGTGATAAGAGAAAGACGCACAATTGGCCGGGAAGAGATCGGACATAGGCCACAGTTCCTAGGAAAGGAAATGGAAAGAGCCATTGTGACAACAATGAGAAGAGTGCGCAACGGAAGCATGGTGGAATATATACACTAGGAGAATATGAAATGGGAGTATGAAAAAAAAAAAATAGAGTGGACCGCAAAATTCGTCTCCTATTAGTGTGAAACCCCTAAACGATGATCCCTTAGAGTTTTTATGGGCATTGGAAGAAAAAAAAAAGGGGCTTGGTGTGTCCTATTTGTGATGAGAACATATGGGATTACTTGTCAATAGCGTTACTGGGGTATGTTATGTGTTATAGGATGGTATATGAAAGATAGAGTCGGGATCTTGGATTCATGAGGCATACATGGGTTAATGTAAGTTAGCTATATATACTTTACATGTGTAGCTACCTGATATGTAGTAGTTTTTCTACTTAGTTCATAGGTATATTACTTGATGTCTTTAACTTGTTGATTTAATTAATGACGTACCCTGAGGGCATTTGGTATGAGAATGGAAATTTATTACATAGAGATGATCACATAATGTTCTAAGTGAATTGTTAAGCTCTAATTCATGATGCATGTGAAAATTTTATCCCGAGTGAAGTATTGAGCAGTAAAGATGAATGTATATGACATAAGTGAAAAACGTTTTTGTTAAACTTTTACAATCTACTATTGGATATTCGGTTGGAAGGGCGACTGGCCACCGCGACTTCACGTCGAATATCTAAAATAGAAACTCTTATACAAGATATAAGAAAAAGATTTTCATAATTCAATGGAATCGAATATCAATAGAAACGTGATATCAAAGTTAAAGATTGATACTTGTTTGTTGACTTTATGCCTTTGAGACATGATTTTTCTGATGTGAACTTCTTTATAAGGGACAATCTAGACAGTAAGAAATATATTGTGAGTATAGTTGCTGGATTGTGAAAGAAATTAGGGGCAGCATTTACTGTCGTAATATTATCACAATGGTTATCACATTTTGATTCACACTAAGGCGGATGGTGAAGAATTTCATCATGATAGGCAGATATTAATTGGAAAATTCTTAGATGGGTTGGAAAGTAGCACATCGTTTTGTAAAGAATTCTTGAGTTAATCATTATTTGTTTTTATTCCATGTTTGGATCTTTACAAGATAGAACGTGTTTTTCTTGAAGGTTTCACCTATGAAAGGAGTTTTAAGAGTTGGTAAGAAAAGAAAGTTCAGTCCACGTTGTGTGAGTCTTTCTGAGATCCTAGAGAGAATTGGGCCAGTTGCTTGTCGTTTAGCATCGACCTTAGAACTCGCAAAAGTTCATGATGTGTTTCACTTATCCATGATAAAATGTTGCATTAGTGTTTCCTCTCACGTGTTGGATCGATCTCCAGTAGAGTATAGGAGGAATTGAGTAATGAGGAGAGGCCTGCTCGTGCCTTGAATCGGCAAGAGAAACGGTTAAGAAAAAAAAAATGTAGTTTCGCTTGTATGAGTTTGGTGGGAAACCAGTCTACTTGTGAATCCACGGAAGTTGACATGCACAGACGTTACCCAAGATTGTTCGTTGTAGGTACTCTGTGTGCTACCGATTATATTCTCTGTGTATGTATGTGTTAAGTTAATTTGGAGGACCAAATTTCTTAAGAGGGGAAGGATGTGAGAGCCCTCACGTTAAAAATAATTAGTACAATGATAATTCGTCACTAACTTTAATTATTAGTCACGAACGAGGTCACAAACACATTTTACAAGTCAATTGGTCAAGCATTTCAAATCTCTATGTTCTGAATTTTTCTTTGAAATTTTGAGAATGGGGTTATTCTTAGAATAATTTATTTCGGGTACTGTGCAAATTTCATATTTTTCTGAGTCCGAAACCTGTTCAGTTTTTCGAGCCGCGCACGAATCGCGCTATGGAGTTAACCATGCATGTGTGGCTAGGTGTCAAGCCCAAGCCAACACTTGGCACCCAATTAGCTAATACATATATTATTATTACATATATTAGGAAATACAATGAAAAGAAAAGAGAGAGAGGAGGGTTCGGCAGGAGAGAGAGAGAGAGAGAGAGAGAGAGAGAGAGAGAGAGAGAGGAGGAAGGAAGAAGAGAAGCCATTTTAGCTCCTCCAAGCTCTGGACCAGCCCTTAGACACCAAGGTTCTCCATCAAATCTTGAGGGTAACTTCTTAAACCTTCCTGTCAGCTTTCTGGATCATCACAAATTCGTATTTTGAGAACCCTTCTGCTATGATTCAATTTTGAAGTCTTCATAACTTTTAAAGTACGTTTAAAGACGAAGATTTTGGTACCAAGAACATGCAAAACCGATCAACACAGAATTAGTTATGATTTTCGGAATATGGACTGATACAAATGCTCCGAAATCTGGGCAGAGCCATCTTCTTTTGATTTCTGGGAACTATTCTCTTAATTTATGAACTTGATATTTTTACTGAGAATAATAATTTATGTTTCGCAACTTTGAGCGTTGGTTTCAACATCTTTGGAGTTGAAATGAATTAGTTATGAATTTTCTACTAAAACATGTTTAGCTGCCCTGTTTTCCTGTAGAACAGCTTGTTCTTTTGAAATTTGGAGAATATTTAGTTGATAACTAATCTTTCAATTTTTACAGTAGAAACATGTGGATGTTATGCAAGTTTGGGCACTGGTTTGAGTATTTTTGGACCTTACATGAATAAGTTATGATTTTTCAAAGAAAGTGTGACAGATTTTAGTAAATGAACGAAATACTGTTTTTATTTCTTAAAAATACCATGCATGCACAAGTTTTTGAAAGTTTTTGACAAAACTAAGTTTTACCCAGAAATTTCATGTGATTTTAAGATGGATTTGTGTTTACCATTTTACCATTAGAGGTTGTTGAACCTCCAATTCTTTGTATTGTGTTTTTACGCCAAAAAAATGGACTTTGTATAAAATCTTATTGATTTTTGTAAAAACTACAGGATTGTAATTTCTGAAGAATTAGGATACTTAAATTTTACACTTTGTAATTAGGAGGTTTAAAATGACTATTTTGTCCTTGGAATTCGACGTGTGCTAAAATGATCTTTTTAGTCATAACAATTTTAAAACTGAGTTTTGTACTTGAGTTTTGAGTAATTTATGATTTTTGGACCAGAGTTGATAAGATGAGAAATCTGAGTTCATAGCGCTTGGATAGATTGACTCTGAAACGTAAAATGACCGTTTACCCCTAGTAACAAATCGGCTTTAAGTCATGTCTTAGATGACTAGAATTGGACTGTATGACTTCGTGTATTATTTATACTTCGATGTTCATGGCAATCTCTTTAGGGCCATGTGATCGTTAATACGAGGTACGTGAAGACTCGAGTAGAGATTAGCCGCATCTTCAGGAACAAGGTGAAACATGCGTATCTTGTTTACATGTGTTGTTTAAATATTTCATTGTTGAAATATTTTAGAAATGTTTTCCATAGAATCATGGATATTGATTAACTTGCTAAATGATTTGATGAAATGTATATTTTTCCTGTCGATACATCTGAACAAGTGTCCGTGCTTGAGGACTTTAAACAGACAAAGTGGATTTGGAGTTATAAGGTTGGGGGATATTAACCAGGTATCCTGATGGTTTGACGTCATTCCCTTTATACTTTAGAGGTCGCTCCTCTAGATTCTGGTTGAAACTTGTTCATGAAAGATGTGCGAAATCGACGAGTATTATGAAATGTGATATTGTGAACATCATGATGGTTTTCTACTTTATCCTGAAAAGTTGGATTTCATTCTGTGAATGAACTGATGGAATTATTGCTTTTAGCGTAAGTCTATTGAAAGACTTGAACTTATTTTATTATGGACTTGAGATTTGAATATCTTTGAAAGGAAGTATATTTTATATGTTTGGAACTGAAGAGTATGACTACACTTTTTATAAGATGTTAGTTGTATCCATGATTTAATGTGTCTACTGGATATGCCATGTTTCACACGAGCTTTCGCTTATGGAGTTTTTCAAAAATCATACTTTTCAGGTTAGCAGCAATAGCTGGACTTGGTTTTTCTCTCAAGCCGGAGTCTTTTGGTGATATGTTCTTATGTGTATATAGTAGTATTGTTCTGATGTGAGTATAGAGCCGCGAGGACTTGATTTGAAGATTTACGAATTTTGATAGCTGGCTTGTTTTGGTCAGGTTATGCTATGATTATTTGCAGGTATTGTTAAGCAATTATTCTTATCTTTACACATAGAACTCTGGAATATGTTGGAACTATTGAAATTGGGCTTTTGCAGTTTATTGAATTTCTTAAGGAAAACTATTTTAATCGGAGGATTTTATAAATTCCCTAAACTTATCTTATTAGGATAGGCCTAGGGTGACATAAACTCACTGGCCGGTCATTAGATCTTTAACCACGGGTTTGGGTCGTGACACAGATCCTCTTCGAGCATAGCAGAGGCAACCTTTTCCAAAGTCTCCCTCTCGTGATACTGGGTTCGAAATTCCTCTGGGTCCCTTTCAATCCTGTCGAACCTTGGATTAGGTTTTGCTCGTCTATCTGATTCTTCTCCCGTTGAAGATTCTCCTGACTGGAAGAGCGTATACTTCCTTAGGAGCTTTCTCTTTTGAGTTCTTGAGAGCAATGGAACCATCTGTGGTAACTGAGATTTGGGATCCCTAATCAACACCCAGTTTCCAGAGTTCGAAATTGGTGGCTTGAAAGTTCTGCTCGCATTCTTGTTTGAACCTTTGTATCCTTGAAACAAGTCAGGCTTAACTTGCTTCAAAAACCAGTCAGGAACTCCTTTCACCAAGGTGAATTCTTCTTGTTTGGCCTCTTCTTGCGTCTTCGATGTCTGGCCAACATTAGCCTTCTTCGAAGGTGGCAGCTCCCTTCTGTGAATAGCTGGAACAGGGCTAGTAGGCATGTCCCTTTTTGGTGCCAACCAAGACTTGCTGTCACTTGGCTTTGCTTGAACTGGGGCCATTCTTTTCATCCCCATTTCTTTTGGGAAAAAACTTACGCCCTTTCTATCCAAGTCTTTGAAGACCAAATAGTTGGCCCTGCACCCTACACACAGGCACTCCAAAAATGAGGCTTCTAGCATAGGCAGGTGATTATTACCTGAGAATTTCTGCAAAGAAAAACCATCATTGGCTCGCCTATAGGAACTTGGCCTCGCTCCCATGCCTCGAGGGTGGCCAGCGTATGGTTTGCCCCTTCCATATTGAACAGTATTCATGTTCACTGGTGCTTCTTTGTCCTGCCAATATTTCTTGACAGTTCGAGCCAGTGAGGAGGGCACACTGGTATTGACCTCTTCTACCTTTGGAAAGGGCACTGCATCTATCCCCATAGTCTTTTCAGGGAATTTGATTCTTCCTTTCTTGATTTGTTCCTGAATCCTGTCACGAAAAACATTACAAGATTTAGTTGAATGAGACCAAGAATCATGCCATTTGCAATAGGTCTTTCCATTCCTTTCTTCCGCTGTGGGCAGTTTCACATCCAAAGGCAGCTTAATGATTTTCTTTCTTAACAAGAAGTCAAAGATCTCATCAGCTTTATATATATCAAAAGAATATACTTTAGTAATTTCCTTTTGTTTGAACTTCTGCCCAAGAGAGACATTCTTTTGAATTAAGGGCTCACAAACACAAGGTTCGTGTTCTATAATTTCAGCAGCATCTATTTCATAATTAGGATCCCTATAGTATGTTGGATAAGAGGAATTATGCCTATCCATATCTTCCTCTAACAATGATTCATATCTAGCAACTTTATAGGTTAGGTCTGCAAAGTCCCTGAACTCTGTAGAATCAAACCTCTTTCGAAGCTCTCTTTCTAAACCATCCTGTGCTAATCTCACAAACTCTGCTTCTGGCAGATGGAGTTTACACTTGGTCTTAGCCCTTTTGAACCTAGATATGAAATCTGCTACCTTTTCATCTGGTTTCTGCTTTAACCTAGCCAAATCTGCCATAGAGACTTCAGGCTCAGCATTAAAGAATTGTGCATGAAATGCCTCTTCCATTTGAAACCAACTTGTTATCGATTCTGCAGGCAAGTTTGTGTACCATGCAAAAGCTGGCCCAGACAAAGAATTTGGGAACAATTTCAACTTCATGAAACCATTCTGAGCCAAGTTCTTACATTGGGCAGAAAACCTAGCAATATGTTCTATAGAAGATTGTCTCCCATCCCCATAAAACAAAGTAAAGTCTGGGATCTTAAATTCTCTAGGGATCTGAAATGTTGTGTCAACCCATTCTGGATATGGTTTTCTATAGATTTGAGGTTGTACCCCCCGAGTTCGAGGCCCACAAACTTCTTGTATGAGATCCATAACTTGGTCTCTTAGTATTGGGTTGCCTATAAGGAAATTTTGTTCTTGATTTCCTACCGGTGGATTTGGTTCTACCAAGTCATCTCTATGCTTTCCCTTATAGTGCTAAAATCCCCTTGGTTTTCTCTGGGAAGTCTCTCATACCAAGGTTGCTGCATTGGGTCAGCCGTAGTATTCACCCGAGCAGGCCTATGGCTTCCATAAACCGCTGTGGTGGGATTTTTGGCATTTGGGAGACTTTTGACGGGAAGGCTGTGCGTTATCCCTCGTTTTCTCAGGTCTATAACCTCGTTCTATCTCTACATCATCCTCCCATCCCCGAGTGTGGGTTCGAAAAGAGGATTAACGCTTTGCCTGTCTCTGGCATTTCTTGGAATCCCAATAGGAATTCCATGAGATTGATCTGGGATTTCGAAGACAGGCTTTGTAGGCTTTAAAGGCTCATACCAAGATTGTGGTATTTCCTCTGGATACATTTTTTCCTTACCCTTTCTAGACCTTATCTTACCCTGACCAACATCCTCTCCAAGCCTTCCTTCGAAGGGACTTTGGTGAGTAGTTGAATTAGCATGATCATCTAGCCCAATATTCCCTGGACTGTTTCTTGTTACCTCTAAGTTGGGCAACCTACTTCTTATGCTTTTGATCATGGCTCTTTGGGTTTGAGCCATCTCTCGAAAAGCTATCATCATTTCTCTGAACATTTCTTCCTTATCATGGTCTTTACCACTGGCTTGTCCCTTTTGGAAATTTGGAGGCCCTTCATAAGGAGGTACTTCATAAGAAGGCTCCTCATAAGGGAGCCCTCCCATTTCGGGAGCCAATTGGGGAAACTCATGATTCATAGGCGTTCCCTGTTCTGCGGCCTGTTCTAGCACAGCTTGTTCCTCTGGCACTTGACCACCAACAGGTGTCCCTATTTGCTTTCGAAGCCTTGGCATTCTGGTACCTTCGAGGTCCCACCGGGCGTGCCAAAAATTGTTTGGGCTGAATTAACTCAAATCAATTGGCAAATAATTGTGTGCGGGCGTGCCAGAAAAGAAATAACTTCAAAGAAGAAATTACTCTTTTCAAAATGATTTGAAACCACTAATTTCAATCAGGCAATTGTGTTATCCGTTCGATTACCTCAACTAAGAGGATTTTTCCTTAAGGTATCAACCAAATAAAAGATTGACGCGCTTCGAAATCAGAAAAGATGATTGAACACAAACAAACCTGAATCTAATCAAGGGTAAGTTTGTATACAAACACTCTTAAGATTCTATCAAGAATAATAAAGAAATGCAAGCACACTGAATTTAATCAAAAGCGAACTTGCAAACAACTATTCTTTGGTAAGAAAAGAGCTTAAAGGAAATAAGAAAACTTGAATTTAATCGAAAGCAGTCTTACATGCAAATAAGCCTTCAACTTACAAAAAAGATCTTACTCTAAACTAAAACTAATCTAAGATAGATCTCTGAGCAATCATTTTGTATGAATTGTCAGATGATATGGATTTTTTGTGTGTGTCTTTCTCTCCAATTGCTTCTTCTATTTATAGACGCTGAGCTTGCCTTCGAATCCCCACGTCTTCGATTGATATCCATGTTGGCCACATAAAACGGTTGAGGGGGGTCTTCGAACGGTTATCCTGATATTTCCAGAATCCCTTCTTCTCCTGCTTGCTTCGATCGTGGTGTTCGTGGCTCCATGCTTAAATAACGGTTCCCACTTCCAAGCAACGTGGTTTAGTGTTTGGCTCAGAATAATCACCTACAATCATGTCCACCATTCATTATAAACCAAACAGCAATGGTACCGTTCGATGTTTCCAAAGATCAATCAACGGTTTAAATCAGACTGCTTTTAAAACCATCCTTAATTATAGTCTAAACGCTGTCGGTTCCAATCAAAACGATACCGTATAGCACTAAAACAACATCACCATTTAACCCCGCAATCCTCTGTATCTCGGGTTCAACCAGGATGTGTTCTGATTGGTCAACACACTATTTGGTGCCACGTGTAACTTTCCTATTGGGTGGCATATTTTAGGATGTAAACAATAGTATAAATATTAGAAGGCCCTTGATATTACACAAGTGTTGGGCTAGCCCAGCTGGTTTGCACTTGCGCACGCACACGTGAGGTCCTGGGTTTGATTCCCAGAAGGAGCAAAACTGCTGTGTTACCTTTCCATGCGCCACACGACGACAGGTTGGGCCATGTCATATTTTACCCCAGATTTAAAAAAAAAAAAAAAAAAAACTTGCCTTTAGCAACTACTGCTAAAGAAACCGTTACTAAAAAAAAAAAATCTGTACCAACGCTCGTCAAAACCGTTGCTATACCTCTACACCAACGGATATCTCGTAACGATTTGGCCAATGTTTGTGGTGAACCCTTGGTATTGCTTTTAGCAACGCTTTTTGTGTTTTTTAGTGACGCTTTTGACCGTTGTTAGATCCTGATTTTCTTGTAGTTGAAGAAACTTTATATCCATCTCAAAACCAATTGGCAATGAGTGGAGAGGTCCCAAATGTTATTAAGTGATCACCCATTCCACTCCTAAGCAATGTGGGATTCATTTCCTTAACATCCCCCCTCACGTGCAGCCGCGTTTTGAGGTCTGTCACGTGTGGCCACTTTTGGGTCCTATCATCGTGCAGCCTTTTTGCGGGTCTATCATCGTGGGGTGTGAATTGCTAATTTTTATAAAATGTGGGGTGGAACGGGCCCCGCTCTGATACCATGAAGAAACTTTATATTCATCTCAAAACCAATTGGCAATGAGTGGAGAGGTCCCAAATGTTATTAAGTGATCACTCATTCCACTCCTAAGTAATGTGAGATTTATTTCCTTAACAGTAGTTAATGATTTTTATCGGTCATAATTAAAAATTATATCTCAACCATTAATTATCAAGATCGATGGCCCATATGCGCTTTACAGAATGCCTTGTAAAACATTGCACTACAGGATATGCCAATCCGATCTGAGCAGGATTCATGAGTTGTGTTTTATTTTGTTTTGTAGTAGTATTTATTGTCTTACGTACCAACACCTATAAACTACCCTAATACTATAATTAAACTATCGGTCAGCAAACGGTCCAAACCGATGCATGGGGTCCCTTTTCCTTTTGACTCGCTGGTAATTGATGTCCCCTCTCAACTACCTAATTGGTACTATAGATTATAATATAGTATCTACGTACCTGGTTTTTTAATTTGAATTGATACGATCTCCTTTTCAATAGTTATATTTTTATTTGCATTTAAGTGCAATCATAACAAAAGAAAAAATTGGAGAGTGGAAGCAACAATTCAAAATTCATGAAATGTCTTAGTTAGATAAGCACATGAATGAGGATCAGTTGAATTCATAATCTTCTTTTTATTAACACATGAATGCACTGTTAATATCATTGGGCAAAAGGTTTTCCGGCAACAATGGAGATATACTTTGCTTGTATGTTTTCTCTAGACCTCATCCATATATACATGTATGCCGTTGTTTTTTGTTTTTAAGAAATTAATCAAAGCCATTGGCTGGCCTGGGACTTTGTTTACCAAAGGCATTGTAATCGGAAGTGACGGGAAACAATCACAACTCCATAGACCATTGTTTGAAAACCGTGATAATTAACAAAAGAGCACGGGTAATAACCGTGATTTTTTTTTTGGTCAATACTATCCATGATTTTTGTCCATTATTGTAGTGTTGTCGATCTCCCTCATTGTTACTTTGTTGTTACGTTTCTATGGCATTTACGAAAAGAGATCACCCAACATATATTCATTAAAGGTGTTTGTGCGGAGGAGCTTTGGACCTAACTTGTGCAGGGTGGTTGGAGCAAACATGACTATCTTGGAAGGGGATAAGCCATATGAGGAATTAATTCTGCTAATCAGTGGTCAAGCTTTTAGCAACTGCAGAGAACTTCAATTTCTTGGACTCAGGGGGTCCTGGCCCAGAGGGTTTCGCTCCGGTCTTGGTTTCAGCTTCTTTTTTATTTTTTGGCGATAAAGGAAAATATATGTACTATTGATAGGGCGAAGTACAAGGATTTATTAGAACAAGGGAACAAAGCATCACAATGCAAACCAAAAAACACCAGAGACTGCCGACAAACCAATCACAAGAGCAGAAAATAGAAATTCTGGATGTTAGATATTCTTTGCAAAAATAAATACGTTTCGGGGTGGGTTCGAGGCGGGGTACTATCACCCTGAACCTGGCCGGGTTTTAGTATTTTTACCCCGACCCGATACCGAATACCCGAAAAGGTGGTGGAAAACCTACCCCATTCGGGGCGGGGCGGGGCCCATTGCCATGTCTAACCATCAGGGGTAGTGCAGTTGGTGATCAGCCAGGACAGATGGGCTTACCACCCCGAGGTCCCAGGTTCAACTCCCCTACACTGCCAAAAAATCTTGGGGCCACCCATGCGTAAAACCTTTTGGGGTTAGCAAAGGTTGGTGGGGCCGTAGAGATTTAGTCCTGTGGTGCGCGCAAGCTGATCCGGGAACACTCTGCATTACCAAAAAAAACTGGTCGACCACTTCCAAGGATAGGTCAACCACTTTAAGAGTATCCACAATACTATAATCAAAAGTAAAAGATTTTTAAAGTTAACAATGTTAGTTCAAAATATAGCTCACAATACTATAATAAAATTTAATAACCTCCTTAGAAATAATCAAATTTTGGGATTTGGATAATCAAAACTAATAACCTTTTGATAATAACCAAATTTAATAGATCCTACATATTCTCAATCAAATACACCAATCATTATATACAAATGTTCCATGTTTCTTCCATTTTCCTCTCTCTTTTTTCGAACAATATTTTCGAAAAAAAATATTTTACTAAAAAAATATTTTTTTTAGAAAAAAGTTTTTTAAAATAGTTTTTTTCCAAAAAAAAGGTTTCAAAAACTATTTTCTATTTCTGATAAATAGTTTTTATTAGTTTCAAAACTATTTATAGAAAACCTATTTTCTATTATTCACAGTTTTTAGTTTTTTATAGTTTTAAAAGATAATGAGACAAGTTTTGGTTATCCAATTTTGATTATGTCATTGTAGATATCTACATTGCTAACCTTAGCAATCTCTTAAATGAATAATCAAAGGATGATGTGGCAACTTTTGGTTATCAATTTTGATTATAAGACTGTGGATACCCTAAGGACCGAATGTCCGCTTTCAATAACCTCAAATTGGGCTTGGACCATTTTTGGTTTTGACATCTTTAGGTATCCTTCGGCCAAGAACTAATATCATGGGCCGTTAAACAACTAGAGTAAACTTGATCATTCTTGGGCTAAATTTTTAGATTACTAAACAGATTAATTGATGCCCATTAAAGAGCCTTTTAGCGCGAAGGCAATTAGCCAAACTCGTATTAAGACATTAATTGAGGATTACAACAAAGCATTTTGTTATTTTTCAAAATGAGTTTTTAATAACAAAGCTTTTAAGAAATCAATTTTTGTCATAAACCATAATCAAAATCAATTATATCTAACAAAGTAATTAATTTGTTAGGGAGTTTCAATTTTAGATATAAGTGTTTTAGAGTATTTAGCTTTTCAATTATAGTTTAGTTTCTTTTTAGTTTTTAATATTTGTATGTTCAAGAAGAATTCTTAGTTTCTAATTTTCTTTTTCTTTGTTTCCTTGTACGTAGGGTTTTTTTCTATTACAAATTGAGTTGTGAGCCGGGGGGGTGTTTGTCAGATAATAAACATCAGCGAGAGTTAGCGGGGTGTTAATATATTAGTCAACAGAGGTTCAGAGGATATCCATAGCTCTGGACCCCAAACTTGCTCCTCGCGGGGCTCGAACCTTAGCCATTACTCTGGAGAGAAATGTGATAATCAACTCAACTAACCTTAGGGCAAAGGGGTTGAGTTTAATTTGATGATTATGAGTGAAAACTCGGAGAAATTTCTATTTTTATTCGTGACCTCTTCTTGCAACTAGTTTCTTAAAAAGAGGCTGCACTGCCTCAAAGACTACTACATTCCTCAAACGGGCAGAATTGAAATTATGGAAACATGGGCTTGGGTACTCTGGGCCGCTGCAAGGACTACAAACGAGTTGATCACCGAGTTTTGTCGAGCTCAAGCTTTAACAAGCTGAGCTTAGTCTTTTACTAAATGAGCCGAGCCACCTTTAATGAGCCGAGCTTTTGTCGAACTCGAGCCAAAAATTCAAATTTATGAGTTGCTCGGTTCATTTACAACCGTAACTGCAACCAATAGAGATTCTTTTAAGAAATAAAATATAAAATAAATAAAAGCGGTACGATGAAGGAAATAAACTAGCACACCTCACAAAGGAAGGAAAAGTTGGTAAAAAGAAGTTGAAGAACAGTAGTAGTGTCTAGTACTAAGTTTACTAACCAAACAGAAGAGGAGTAAAAACAAAAAAACAAAAAACAGAGCGGGAAAAAATACTCCAGTCTTCACTAGAGACCTCTTATGAGCGCGGGACGCTTTCGATTGGTTCTCTGATGATGGTAAAACTAGCAAAAGTTTTCAACACAGTCATTCCTCGATCTCTTAATTTCTTCGAAGTCGTACTAGATTTTTATCTTTGAACACGATGATGATCGATCAAGTATTTAGAAAATGAGTCATTTGAAGAACTCTGGGAATTTTTTTCTTCTTGTGCTTAGGAAAGAAGATCTCGGAGATTTGTTGTTTTTTTTTTTTGAACGACAAAAAAGATCTTACTATTAATCTTTGAATATGAATACAAAGACCGAAGGAATTTGTCGTTATTATGTACTAGTCCGTATTAAAGTTTTTCAATAAAGTCAATGGCAAAAAAAGAAAGAAAGAAAGTATAAAGTCAATGCAAATTGTTTGATGCATTATTGGACGGGAGGGGAGTTGGAATAATATGTACGTGTATATATATATATATATATATATATATATATAGAGGAATTTTCAAGTGAGGGATCCCTCATTTTTTTAAAATGAGGGACTTTCATTTCCAGATCAAAATTTGAAAATCCGAGTCGCTCAATGTGTGCAGAACGTGATTTTAAGGGTACCCGCGAGAAATCAGCAAAAAAAATGACCGGGAAGGGCTTCATCCGAGCAGTTTTTTTTGAACCACACATTGAGCGACTCGGATTTTCAAATTTTGATCTGGAAATGAAAGTCCCTCATTTTAAAAAAATGAGGGATCCCTCACCGGAACCTAACTCATATATATATATATATATATATATATATATTATCCATCACCCGATAACTGTGAAGATTATCATGATGGGATGGTCATTGACTTGATAGATTATTCAGTGCCCGGCACCATACGGCCGTGCCCCAAGCGTCTCTCCATTACACATTGTTGTAAGATCCTCATACATAGTCTCGATCCTTACAAAACTGTGTGATTGAGGAGAGATCATGGGTGGATTGAGAGGGTGTTCCGGTTTCTCGGAAAAAGAACTTTTAGAAAAAGAAGGTAATTTCAAACTCAAAAATCATGTGTTTACATAAATAATTTTCCTACCAATGTGGATCTTATTTGATAGATCTCATTGAGATCTTTTATACGGTTTTAAAAAAATTGAAAAAATATTTTTCATTTTTATTATATTTGAGTTTGAAATTACCTCCGTTTGAAAAAAAGGAACTTTTAACAAAAGTGGAACACCACCTGAATAAGTTTTCCATTGACTTTCTCTCTCTCCGGTTACTCTGTTGGCCAAGGCCCCCCCCCCCCCCCCCCCCCCCCCCCCCCCCCCTCTCTCCGTCAAAACGGACCAAATAGAAAACCAACCTCACTCCCCCCTCCCCCCCTCGAGAAACTTTGTTGTATACCGGGTATACCAGAATTAGTGGTATTTCCTCCGGTTCATTTCCAATTTTTTGATCACATTTGGATGATCGATTTCGTTAATTTTGTAGAATTCGGCGAAAACCATATTCCTATCAAAACTGTGTTCATCGGACTTTAGTAGATATATGATCGGCGCACATGAAAATTGCCAAAAAAAAATTAAAATAAAATTGAGCTCCGATTCAGTTTGTTTTTGGATCCAGTTTTCGTTTTCTTTAATTTTCATGTATGCCGATCATGTATCTACGAACATCCGATGAACATGATTTTTGATATACGTTCTTGCCTCATTCTAAAAAATGAACAGAACCGATCATCCAAATGTGATCGGAAAATCGTCGAAAAATTAGAATCGAACCAGAAGAGATACCACCACCTCTTGTATACCCAGTATACAAAAAAAAGCGGGATACCACCGCCCCTTGTATACCCGGTATACAAAAAAAGCTTCTCCTCTTCCACACCACCACCCCCCTCCTCTCTCTCTCTCTCTCTCTCTCTCTCTCTCCGTACTTATGAACATAAATTAAAGGACACACGCTCCAGGCTATCTGAAGTTCTGAACCCACCACCTCTTACGACCTCCAATGTTTTAATCCTTGTTTAATTTCATCGTCGATCAGCGAAACAATCCCACCCCGGCCCCTTTTATTTCATCTCTTCGATCTTCTCGACATTACTCACAGAATCGTTCCAGCTCTTTTCCTCCGATCAACTTAATTAGGCTGGCTACCGGGTATTTCTTTTTTTGTAGCCCTCAAAGCCTAGCTAGAAGATATGCCGGAATCAGAAGTTGGAACACCGTCGACGGCAACACCGGGGACGACAGATGCACCGTTATTTACATCACTTCGAGTCCACTCAACGTCCAATGATAGACAGTCGATGCCCCGGGGCAAGTGCTTGCCCAGATGCAAGTGCCTGTCATGTCTTCCTTCACTAGACATCTCCCTCACCCGCAAGGTAGTATCTTTCTTAACTGTTTACTTGCACCTTATGCTTAGTTTTAACTTCTATTTGATATTATCTCTATATTTTTGAAGGCAGATTTTTACGGTTAGTGAGGCTCAAAAAATGATATGAGGAGGACTGGATGGAGATCGAACATGTTGGATTTTAGGAAAAAAAATCTATTCTAATATACAAAGCCAAAGCAACTTTTGGTCTCATCTATTCTCTGAAGCTGTATGGACTGTTACGATTTCAAAAAGGAAACTAACTTCTACACTTCCTTTTTTATTACGGAATATGCTAAAATCCATCCAAATGGGTAGGATAATAGATAAAAAGGTGCATTGATATCCGAGAAATATGTATTGATATTTGTGAAAGTATATTAATATCCATGAAATATGCATTGATATCCGAACTTGTTTGGAAGTATGTGTATATTATCCTCTGCCTAGTGGGCGGAGGTTAGCAAAACCGTTTTATTACATACACACCTTTTTTTAGTATTTATTTGGTGTAAATTTACTCTTTTGCCCCTTAATATGTAAAAAAGTGAACTTATGAAAGGGTAAAAATATAAATTTACATGAATGAGAATAAAAAAGGAGTGTATGTGGTAAAAAGAGGAGTGTACGTAAAAGTCAATTCCCTTTCAAAAATATCCTTTCCAAATATATACAAACACCTCCTAACTGTACGGGTAAAAAAGACATAATTAATTGGCTACCCACGTTCATAAGTGCCTCTGTTCGTAACTGTGAATTTTTGGAGAGAGAAGCCAATTCTACATTTCATTTCTTGAATTTTGAGTTTGTTATATAGATCACAATCAATCTACGCTCTTTATACAATAATAGAGAGAGAATAATCAACACACTTAACAACTAACAAATTTTCTTGTTTAACCAGTAACCATGTGACAAGTATAACGAACTGTGAGCTGGCTAAGTCTATCTAAGCTGGCTTTGAGCTAGATGAACTGAGTTGGGCTAACTTGGCTGCAGCTTCATGATTTAATGTACTTAACACACCCCCGCAAATTGATGCGCGAAGGATTGGCAGCCTCAGTTTGGAAGCAATCCATTGGAATCGTGCAATAGAAAGGGGTTTAGTAAGGATATCTGCAATCTAGCTCTAAAGTTGAAGGAATGTACTTCACCACTAACTATTTTTGAAGCACTTTCTCGTGAACGTACAAAATGAAAATCAACTTCTATATGCCTTGTGCAGAGAGCATGGAAAACAGGGTTTAAGGCTAGGGAAATGGTTGAACTGTTATCACACCAGAGAATAGGGATATATTCAGGAGCATGTAAACAGTGCCGGCTCCGACATTTTGGTTGCCCTAGCTCAAATCATGCTTTGTTGCCCACTTTCAATTAATTCATACAAAATAAAGAAATATACAAGTACAAAAAAATAAAAATTACATTGTTATTTTAGCTTGAATAACATCAAAATGTAAACCCCGGTTATAGTGTTTTGTTATTTAGTTGATATATGTAAGAAGAATGACTTGTCTCGAAAAGAGTAAAAAGTTTAAAAATCCCCAAATGTCAAACAATGCTCTTAATGAAATAACGCCTCATTTTCAATTAAGATCATAGCCAATGTCTTTAATCTCTCTTGTGAAATAATAGTTCGAAAGTAAATAAAATTCATGTTAGCTCGCTCAATTTATTTTAATTATGACTTTTTTTTAATCAAATGTAAGAACATAGCACTTATACATTACTTTTGTGTTTGTTAAATCGAAAATTTTCAATAAAAAAAAATTTCATAATATTGTGCATTGGGAGAAAAACAAAAGGAAATTTTTTAAAGAGAACTTTATTGCATATTTAGTTACTACTAAAAGAAAAAAAGAATTAAAAGTAATTTTTGGAAGTAAAAATTAAAAATAAAAGGCAATGTGTCACCTTCCGTTAGCTCCATCCATTACAAATTGACGGAATGAGACGACAGAGGCCTAATTGTTGCAGGAATAACAAGTTCGTGTGTTTTTTTGTCATTAGTTAAAGTCCATGCGTTGTCTTGAGAATTCATGACAAGTTCAAGGGCGTTTTTGAAATTTTCCAAAAATAAAAGATAGTAGTAGAACAAAATTAAGTGGATAAAAAGAAAGGGACGCGGGGGTGTTCCAGGAATCGAACTCGATTCTCCTGAGAGCAAAACAGCTCACTGCCCCGCCAAACCAAGTTGCCGTTTATGTGTTTGTAGAAAGCTTTTTTATATTTGTATGTAACTTAAATTTTTTTTTTTTTTTGGTTGCCCCAGTTTGGGGGTTGCCCGAGACCGAGGGCTTGCGGGGCTTATCCCGGGGCCGGCCCTGCATGTAAATCCCGAAGGAACGTTTGTATTAATCTGCCTCTGTAGAAGAACGTTCCACTTTGCCTGTTTCTTGGTCGGCTGACCAAGAAACATGATTTGAGCCCAGATAGATACAAATACCCACCTGTGGACCTTCTATCTACAACATTCCCTACCCATTCAGCATCAAAATATGCTGAGAGCTTTAAAGAACTCTTGGTAAAGAGTAGAGCATGATGTAAAGTGCCCTTAATCGATGTACCTTAGGATACGCTACACAAGTAAAGCGACTATCCAAGGGGTTATGCATGCATATGCTGACATACAATGTTAACAACATAAGAAATCTCTGGTCTTGTAATGGTAAGATATTAAAGAGACTCAACCGGTTGGCCCATCAACCGGCCGGACCGGAGATTTAATAATGAGTACCTTCCTCAACTGGCGGTCCATTAAAGGAGACAGCATTTAGAAAGTCTCACATGGAAAACATGTTTTGACTTTGTTTGGATCCCTTTTGTGGAGGGAAACTAGAAGGAAATTGAAGTAAAATGAGAGGAAAATGTCTTTTACGTGTCCACTTTTTTCCTTTCCTCACCCAGTTGTTTAGTACCGGGAAAGAAGAAAACCACAAAATCCGATATGAATCACATTCTAGTGAGACTGGACCAAGATGTGACCAATGTACTGATGCTATTTAGGTTCATCCCCCAGAGGGAAAAAGATAACCTTAACTAAAAAAGAATTGACTTTTGAGGCCCAACACTATTATGAGCAAGGCATTATCATCATTTACCTAAGATGAAGATATTACCTTAGTCAGAGTCAGTTTCAACTCATTAGCTGCTTCTTGTTTCCAATGTGAACTTTGGACAATGCAAAAGAAAAGCACCTAACTTTAATAATAATGGTCCCGCCGCCTCAGATATGAACAAACAAAAAAAAAGTCAAACTATTTGAAATATGAACAACAAGAATTAATGGTGATGGATGAATGGAAATGAGGGAAGAAAGTTTAAGATCTAGAGAGAGAGAGAGAGAGAGAGAGAGATTTAAGGAAAGACGTAGAGGAAATTGTGTCATTGGGAAAGGTGCTCTATTTTTTGCTCTAAAAAATGTTAGTATGTACATATTTACAACAAAACCATTTTATAAAATGGAGAATGGAGATTTATGGGATATAGATTTCAATGGTTAAGATTTATGGATAAATCTATGTAAGATTCAAATAATGAGCCGTTTAATTTGTTTGGTGTGGTGTTGGGGGGCGGGCACATGCAGCTGGGAGCAGAGTTCGTGGGGACTTTCATACTGATATTTTCGGCAGCAGCTGGTCCAATTGTTAACCAAAAGCATAATGGAGTGGAGACGCTGATAGGGAACGCGTTATGCGCTGGGCTGGCAGTGATGATTGTGGTTCTGTCTACGGGTCACATTTCTGGCGCTCACTTGAACCCCTCAGTCACCATTGCGTTTGCAGCGCTCCGTCACTTCCCATGGCTCCAAGTCCCACTCTACATAGCAGTGCAGGTTTCGGCATCTATATGTGCTGCTTTTGTTCTCAAAGCTGCTTTCCACCCTTTCATGTCTGGTGGTGTCACTGTTCCTTCCGTGAGCAATGGCCAGGCTTTCGTGCTTGAATTCATCATCACCTTCATTCTTCTGTTTGTTATTAATGCCGTTGCCACTGACACCCGTGCGGTAATTAAGCATTCTGCACATATATATGCACTTACATTTACAACTCTCGATCCACTTGTTCTTAATTGATTGTCGTTATCATGTAGTACATGAAACACTATATATTCTAGTATTTAGGTCACATAGATACATACATGCATGTATTGATCGATCAAGGTAGAACGACCGTAGATTATATATTCTAGTGTTTGTCAGTACATACGGCACTTGCTTAGCTAGTGGCTCAAACACCAAATCGATTCATTAGTGTGTAATTAGCAAATAATGTCATATTTCGTACTGCCCTAATATTTTTCCAGTAAGTTACACTATACAATCACCCCAAATCATACAAAACACACCCAATATCATTCCCCTTTTTCAGCTCGATGCCAAATATTAGTTGAAAAAGAACCAAATCAAACTCACCCCCAATCTATAGCTCGATGCTAGATAGGGACGTCCTATTCTGAATGGAATAAACATTGAGAATAACTTTTTTCTCTATGAAGTGCCGAATATATGTATGTACCTTTTTTTTTCAAAATTCAAATTTTGAAACAGAATGTACACTTCCATAACAATAGTTAGCAACAAAATTGGAAATTCAAATCTCAATGTATTCAAGTTAGAGGCGGCATGGTGGTGAGACAAAGCCCCGACAGGCTACAAAGGAGAGGGAGGGTGTTGGAAGTCAACGGGGACAAAAGTCCAATTCGGGGGGGGGGGGGGGGGGGGGGGGGGGGGGGGGGTGGCAACATCATTGGCATGAGAGAGAGAGATGAAATGGCGCGGTGTGTTTCAAAATTTGAAAGCACAGAAATATTTTGAAATGTGCAAACCAGTGGCTGGCTATGACAAAAGTTATTTGATGGCACACTACAAGAAATTGTGTTGTTTGCGACCAACAAGAAGGTTGCAAAAAGTCACCATTTTGGTCGCAAATTGATACAGCGACCAAAAAGTGTGGTCACCAAGCTGGTCGCAACAAGCTAGTCGTATTTGGTATTTCTTGACCAAACTTCGATGTGGTCGCAATATGTTCCACCTTAGGCGACCACATGGATCCAGTCACAATAAGGTTATAATTTTGTGACCAATCGCTGGTCGCAAAAAGAAGTAAAATCTGGTCGCCAAATACAAGCTCTGGTCGCAAAAAGGGTCCATTAGACTTCAGAAAAACATGTTTTGGAGACTCAAAAGCGGGTCACGGAATATATTTTCTTTTGTCGCAAAAAAAATCCTTGGACTTCACATCTACCTGTTTGACAACTAGAGAGTTTGGTCGCAAAAACATATATATATATTTTTAATAATGGATTGCATTGGTCACAAAATTAATTTTGCTGCACTTTTTTTTTATTTTTTTTTATGATGGATTGTGTTGGTCATAAAATTAATTCTACTATAAATATCTTTTGTAACTACAACCAGCTTATATTTCAAAAATATCAAGAACCAACTACGTAGTCCCAAGATACACCATTAACAATAAAATCATTGACAACATTAATAACCATATAATATATATGTTTCTCAAAAGCACAAACAGTCATTAACCATCCCCAAAAACAACAAATTCCACAACATACTTGTTTTCCAATATGTGTTTAGTAACACCACATCCAAAACTATAAATGCTAGGTAAAGTCCATGATATAGTAGCAAAAAGTGGACTTCGTACTCCAAGCTGTAACCAAATCCAAGTTTGTTCTGAACAACTGCAAAAAGTGACTCCATGCTCCATTCTGCCAAAAAGTGATTTCATAGTTCATCTGCAAAGTTCAAAACGTGGTTAGAGTACAAAACGGTTAAAGTCAATTGGAGTTGCAAGGTAATAAAAGTAGCGAGCCACTTTTGAAGGAACCCATATACAGTAATAGTCCAATGTCATAATGTTATCCACGAAATGTCATAAGTTCAATGTCATCATAGGTTGGATTCACATTCTAGGGAATCCAAAAGCATGCAACACTTCAAAAATTGCATAAATATCAATCCTATAAGTGTGGAAATCATTAGATGCATGCAACATAGAGTATTCACAATTATCCAATGAGTATCCGTACCAAAAATGGGTACAGTACAAATATTAATCACCCTTGAAGTAGTTTTGGACTAAACAACCTATTATTTAGGATACCAAAATGCAGAGAAAAACACAGTATTAAACATGTTTTGTTCTTAACATGTTTCAATAGTATCCCTAGCGTCTGAGTAGGAAAACATTATAGAAAAATTAGATGCATATTTAGTCATGTTAGACACCTTTTCAGAGAGTGTCGTGACATGGACACGTGATGGTCGGCGCGCCCATGCTCCTTAGATAGGTTAGGGAAGACAATGACGTGGACAGAGGAGGTAATGACATGGATGTAAGCAAGGACCAACCAAAAGAGGACATGACAGATGCTGAATATGATGTGGAGCATGAGGTGGAACATGGGGTGGGAATTAATGATGATCACATTCAAAGGCCCAAGGCAAGCCACCTGTGGAAAGCACTTCCCAATATAGAGCTAGGAACTGCAGTAACCTGTGGCAGGATATGCATCTATGGCAGCCTTCTTAAATATCTTCACCTAAAACAAAAGCTAGGAACTGCAATAACTTGGAGTGTCCAATGGATATGGTTGTAACTGTTCTTTTTTTTTTTTGGTACTTGTAACCTTTCCAAACAACAAGAAACACATGAAAAGATCTCTGTTAACTCTAGCTGTAAATAAAATGAAAGGCACTAGATATATCATTGCAAACAAGTGAAACTCATGCGAAGTTTCTCTGAACACAGACTTTTCCCGGCCCCATTTTATCCTATCATGAATCTTCTATTACAATTCCTGTGATGGATATAAAATTGACTCATAGTAGATTCATCTCCTAAGTTCTGCATCAAAAAAAAGTTTCGCAAGTATAGAAAAAACTGTGACAAACATCCACAAAGTACCGGCCAAAATTCAAGTTTAATTTCATGAAAGGAACAACTAAATAAGTTTTCAAAGAGGCAAGAGAGATTGAATAATGCACATGTAACGAAGATCAAAATATAGACAGACTACACAGCAAATAGTTACTAGAAACTGACAAGTCAAAGACTACAAATTTGTATTTCCACGTGTTCAATTTCACCACAGTAAGCAAAATATTCTTTGACGTCCTTGTCCGTTGCTCTAGGAGAGAGGGTAACTACTTCTGCAGAAGCCACCAAGGTACAGTGTTTGAAGTCCAACCAAGAATTATTTGCCTAAGTGTGGATTATTAGACGCAACTAAAAAAGGTCAAAATATCACACTAAAAGCTATAGTCATTCAAGAAACAACTTTCACCATTCAAAGGAAAATAGATACATACATGTAGCATACATGAAGTTTTGACCCATAAAATTTCCGTTTGAATGCATTGGTTTTCCTCAAGAAGAGTCCAAGAAAACTACTAAAACCACAAAATACGTCGACCTTCTATGTACACACTATATATCAACCTTTTAGAGACAGAGCCAGCGGAAGACCTCGTAGTCACGGTAGAAGTTCTTCCATCTACTAGACAGTTTCTGCGCGTCGGTGTTAACCATGTTAGGATTCTGGCTGCCCAGTTATTTTGCTATGTTCATTAGACTTAGTTGTTTGTATCTTTTAACTCTATTGGTTTGTTGAACTTCATCGAATTTCTGAAGCACCAAAAAAAAAAAAAAAAAAGCAATCTCGCTTATTCTAACTTGTTCTTCCTACTTTTTCACCAATCCAGTTGATTAGCAAAGAATGCTTGGCATGGTTCCTATGTAGATCTAAAAGCCCAAATCAGGTTCCTATTATAAACAAAAAAATATGCTTTAACAGAGAACGTGGTAAAAATATAATCACAATTATCATATAGTCAACTTGAAGAGAGATTGAAAGCAACAGTAAAAAAAAAAGAAAACAGGAAAAGAAAAGAAAACAGGAAAAGAAATGTGTATATAAGCATAAATAGTGACGCAGAACCTGTCATTTCATGAGTCATATGACCATGGAACAATGGTTTAGCAATATCAAGATAACTCATTGTCGACGGGCCATTCTTGGTCAGGAAATTAAATAAGGGAATGTTACAAAACCATGAGAGGAGGATTACCTGCCGAAGCATATCAATAAAATAATCAAAATGAAAGCATTTAGCCAACCTGATTCTTTGTATGCCACCCAAACCTGATAAAGCATGCAAAACCAACAAAATAACGTATGTAAATCAATAAACTCAGACACGTCTCATGATAAAGGAGTGGACGAATACACCTCTCGCTGCCTACTCATAAAGGTCGAACACATTTAAAAACATGAATACTTCAATCAAATGCTACAGATTTACAGAGATTGAATACAGGTTTTTCTTTTAGTGTTGACTTCATGAATTTCTGATTTCACGACACATGGATGCAATTGATCATCAAAGTATCTATGCAACAAAGTAAGTTGATATGGTCAATACATGTACTGCACTGATTTTGATAAACAAGCATATATATTTCTAAGAGAACTTTTTGTTGTCCTGCTTCTTGTAAATACTTACCGATAGAGCTGGAACGATGAACCCAGGAAGTAATAGGGAGTTGAGACCTGCCAATAGCGCCACAACATTGATATAGAAATCAATAGGGTTGCCGCCATCCACCTGCAAACATAGTACTCTTGCATTCACGTGGCTTATAAGCAAAAAGCACATACATCTAGAATTTGAAGGCAGATGAACAGGCATGCATAGAAACGTGGATGCCTGAGCTTCTAGCCTCACTTCTTGTAAAATTGGCCAAAGCAATTGAAAGGGAGGCATCAAACATATATGTGGATTGTGGACCTTTAAGTATATGAAAAAGGAAAGAGGGCAAGGGAGATGCTTTCAGTTAGATTAAGAAGTTGGATGAGTGGCCACTATAGCCTAAAGGGGTCAACATGAGATCCCATGGGGCAACATAGGTGGCTCGATCATTTCCTAGCAAAGTGCAGACATGCAGGATGAGAAAAATCTGACAGAGAAATATAATACAAATTTCCAAAATAGCTTGTTCGCTATCGTTTTGTAGCTTTTGCTTTCTATTGTGCGCCCAATTATCAAAAAATACAGAAAACTTTACTGGTGAACAGATTTTGAAACTTGTGACTGGAAGAATGTTTCAAAACCAACTTTAGGCAACAATCAAAAATATGTTTCTGAGTTGTTAAAAATGAAACCTAATGCCGCTAGAAACTAAAAACGACCTGAAAACAGAGAACAATAATTTGTTCCCAAAAAGGAGAGAGCCCTAGGTCAACGTGAACTTGTTTATCGGCAATGCATGTGCAGAATTAACAAGGAACAAGTATCAGAATAAAGAAATACAAATTAAACAATCCCACTATGTTGGGAAGTTCACTTAAAATTATCGGCACAAAAAGAACAAATTAAATAAATTAATCAACAAATTCCTTCCATACTACTATGGGAAATCTATATAGAAAATAGATCTACTTGACCACAGTTCAACACCTTTAAAGCCTTGATTGATATTTCTGACATATCCCTTCATCCGCAATTAATTACGGTAAAAAAAGAATTTAAGTCACAACAAAGCAGAACGAAACCCTCTTTTTCTTTTCTATGAAAGACTTAACGGTACCCATCCACCGAATAAACTCTGTTTTATCTTTGTTCTTCATAAATCCATGCAAGAAAACAACAAAGTCATTATTTACACCCCCTGCTTCCAAGAACTCGTAAAGTGATTGTGTTGTGGTTGTTTGGCTACTATACATTAGACTATAGCACCAGACCTTGGCTCAGAAACAAGTAACTTCAATGTGTAAATTTTAAAGGCAGTTGCCCGCTCATTTTTTTTTAATGATTGATCTAAACCGTTAGGATTTAGCATCTTATCAATTATATCATTCTCGCCAAAATCGGTGATAATCAAATGTCAACAACCACATGATCGTAACACATTCGGTGGTTCCAGAGACATTAAAATCCTATAGTGCATAACTCGAGGGCCGCTTGAGCTATTTTTTAAAAATCAGAACCATCTATATTTTACATAAGAGAGATTAAATCATTCCTGCCACGAATGAAGTAAATCTTTTATTGTTACATACTTGATCGGACGTAATATATCATTTTAATAATGAATTTTGGTACCGATGAAAAATTTCATAAAGCGGATCGAGCCCAAAACTTACGACAATAATTAAATTAACAATAACAATCAAATCAATGGTCTTGATTATTAAAGTACACGCATTACTAAGGTCTGTTATATTTTACCATTCAAGATAATTGCAAAAATGTACTCATATAACAAACGTTTGACACCTCTACAGTGACCGAATTATGTGGTCACTTGAAGAATGGAAAGGCACCCTATAAAACACTTTCAATAACTAATTAATTCTGGTCACAAATGTTCTACTTCCTCGTCCTATTTTACCACCGAAATTTTGGCATTATTTGATCCCGTCTTTAATTTTTTTTTTTTAATCGTCTAAATCCCCTATTTAAAATGGAAGACAAAAAAAAAAATCGTCACCCAAAGTATTTCCTTTTGTGAGGAATTATTTCGTCACGTAATGGTTGCAAGTATATGTGGAGGAAATAGATTAGCGACGAATTTTTTTTTCGTCACCTTATATTTTTTTGTCTACCCTTTTGTTGACAAAATTTATTTTTTCGTCACTGATTAACTATTTTTTGCGACAAAATAAAA